>JAUDJH010000026.1:7200000-8552578 GCA_036320925.1 Automeris io | reverse complement strand
TCTAAAACATTAATAATAAATAGCCAAATTTTGAATTTAAGATTTCTTGATTCCCTAAAATTTTTACCATGTAGTCTTGAGCAATTAGCTAAAAATCTCAACGATGAACAATTTATTACTTTAAAAAATAGTTTTCCAAGAAATGAAGATTTCAGGTATGTTAGGAGAAAAGGTATTTATCCTTATGAATTTATAACATCATACGACTGTTTAAAATTAACATCTATTCCCACTAAAAATCAATTTTACAGTTCATTAACTGATTCAAATGTATCTAATGATGATTATAATCATGCACAGAATGTTTGGCAACATTTTGGTTGTCAAAATATGCTGGATTACTCTAACTTATATCTGAAAACAGATGTTATATTGTTAACTGATGTATTCGAAAACTTTAGAAATATTTGTATAACAACTTATGGATTAGATCCTGCTCATTATTATACAGCACCGGGCTTGAGCTGGGATGCTATGTTAAAATATACAAAAATAGAGTTAGAATTATTAACAGACTTTGATAAAATTGCTTTCATCAAGGCAGGTATTAGAGGGGGAGTATCACAATGCAGCAATCGTTATGCTAAAGCTAATAATAAATTTTTAGATAATTATGATGAAAATAAACCTACATCATATCTTGCTTATTTCGATGCAAATAACCTTTACGGTTGGGCTATGTCTCAATATTTACCTGAAGGAGGATTTGAATGGGTCAGTCCAAATACAAGTTTTGATATACCCGACACGTCTGAATTCGGTTTTATTTTAGAAGTAGATTTAGAGTACCCAGTTGAACTTCACGATTTACACTCTGATTTTCCACTTTGCCCTGAGAAAATATGTATAAGTAGTGATTCTAAAGAAACCAAATTAATACCAAATCTTTATAATAAGATCAGATATAAAATTCATTATAGAAATCTTAAACAGTGTCTGAATATGGGAATGAAAATAACAAAAGTTCATAGAATACTAAAATTTAGACAGAGCTCATGGCTGCAAAAATACATTGATTTAAATACAAAACGTAGAATAGAGGCAGTCTCGGATTTTGAAAAGGATTTTTATAAATTAATGAATAATTCCGTGTTTGGGAAAACTATGGAAAACATTGAAAAAAGGGTTAATGTGAAATTGTTAACGCATTGGGAAAATAACGGTAAAACTCTAGGTGTACAAGATTTGATTGCAAAACCGGAATTTCACAGTTTATCGATTTTTGCAGAAAACTTAGTTGCAGTACAATTGCGAAAAACAAAGTTGGTTCATAATAAACCCATTTATTTAGGATTTTGTATATTGGATATTTCAAAAACTCTTATGTATGACTTTCACTACAACTACATGATGAGGAAGTTTGATAATAAATTAAAATTATTGTATACTGACACAGATAGTTTAATATATCAGATTTTTACAGACAACTTTTACAATGATATTAAAACCGACCTCGTTTATCGATTTGATACATCCGATTATCCATCAGATAATACATATGGTTATCCAAAAATCAATAAAAAGAAACTAGGATTTTTCAAAGATGAAAATAATGGAAAAATTTTAAAAGAGTTTGTAGGTCTAAGATCTAAAATGTATGCATTTGACGTCGAAAATAAATTGACAGCAAAAGCAAAGGGTGTTAATAAATGTGTTACAAAAAAAATGACCATGGAAAATTATAAGACTTGTCTCTTCACTAAAAATATCCAATTTTGCAACATGTACAGATTCAAATCAATTAAACACACAATTTTCACCCAGCAAATAAACAAAAGATGTTTGTCTTATAACGACACAAAGCGTTATATTCTACCCAATAATATGGATACACTGGCGTGGGGTCATTACAAATTAAAATAGATTATAGAAAAATCTGTATGTAAATATTTCTTTGTTAATATATATATATATTTCTATTCAATGTTCTAATTAAGTACCTTAATGTTAACTAAAATATGTATGTATTTCGATTAGTTTATGAATATAATATTTGTAAATATGTTGCTGTACACTGCTGTATTTGTATACTAGTCTTAAGATGTATCTTTTATTCAATTATTATTGTCAATAAATAGTTAATATTTGTAAATACTTTTTCTTATGTTTATTTTTTAATATGCATGTAGTAAGTGAATATATAAACCAACAATTGAACGAAATGTTTTATTTCTCTCTGTAACTCTCAAGCATTTACACACGTGCAACGTGATGTTTCACTTTATTCATCCATTTACTGCAATAGTTGCAGGTCCAAGTGGCTGTGGAAAATCAAATTTTGTTACAAACTTCATTAAATATATTAATGACATATGTAGTAGGGAGTTTACACAAATTACTTGGTGCTTTGATGAAATGCAACCTTTATATAACTTGCCAAATGTAAATTATCATCAAGGTATACCAGATCTTAATATGTTTGATGGGAAGAACGCAAACCTTGTAATAATTGATGATCTTATGAGAGAGTCTGATGGTCGCATTGTTGATATTTTTACCAAAGGAAGCCACCATAGAAACTTAAGTGTATTTTACATCACACAAAATTTATTTCACCAAGGTAAAGGACAAAGAGACATTTCTTTAAATTCAAATTATATTGTTTATTTTAAAAATCCCCGAGATAAAACTCAAATACGATACTTAGCACGCCAAGTATCACCAGAAAATCCAAAATTTCTTGAAGATGCCTATCGTAATGCAACTATGGAAGCACATGGGTATTTAATGATAGATCTTAAACAAAACACTGATGAAATGTGTCGAATTAAAACAAAAATATTTCCTCCAGATGTACATTGCGTTGTTTATGTCCCCACCAAAGGCTTTAAATATAGCAAGAATCAACAAATTCCTGTCATTTACACATAATGCCGCGAAGTCTAAACACGCATAAAGACTTACTGAGAGCACTACATAAGCTTAAACCTAAATATAAGAAAGCTCTTTTACAATCGTGTGACGAAAAGGAAATTAACTGTATTTGTGAATGTATACATAACGTCCTCCAAGGTAAAGTGGAACTACCAGAAAAAGAGAAAAAAAAACTTAAACGATATAAATCTATACTGCGGAAATTGTTACATAAAAGTTCTAATAAAATAAGAAAAAATATTATTATTCAAAAAGGTGGTGCATTTCTACCAATAATATTGGGTTCAATTTTGAGTGGCTTAGTTAATTATTTTATGTAATAAAAATGGAGCAAGCTAAGAAAATGTTGCTCATTGAACCAAGTTTGATGGACAAACTAAAATACAACCAAGTTCCTGATAGACCCACTTCTAGATTAGATGCTGAGATGAAAAATATTTTGAATAGTAATATGGATGATAGGAAAAAATGTATTCTATATCTACAAATTTTACAAAGATATTTACACTTTACTGGAGAAGACCGTCAACCTCATGAAATACCAATAATAACTAAAAGTATTGATACTACCACTCCAGAAGTAAAAGTAAATACATCTAATAAAAGTAATTATACCGACGACAAGAGTTTAGTTACAGCTCTGCCACCAAACACTGAAGATAAAAATCAGGAGAGTACTATATCTTATGAAAAACTTCCTTACACGAAAGATCAAATTCTTAGTTTAATACCAAAAACCTATGTAAAGAAAGGTGGGTCTTTATTGGAATTGCTAACTCTAAGTACAAATAAAATTCATTGGAATGATGATGGTACAGTCATTATAGATAACGAAAAAATTCTTGGAAGTAATATAGTAGATTTGTTAAATGATGCAATTAGACCGTTAAAAAAAAGTGATCCAATAGGTTGGGAAAAGTTTGCAACAGCATTGAAGGATATTAAAGTACCGTTGACTTACGTTGGGAATCCAGCTAGAAGTGAATACATACACCGGCTTCAATTAAAGGATATTGACCAAGTATCTACAGATGAAGAGTTTAATGATAAAAAAAACAATCTAGAAAAGATAAAAAAACCTATAAGAAAAAAAAATAGTTGGGAAAAATGGACCCCATACTAGAGATAACTAAGATTTATTATGATCCATCACATCCTGCTGGTTACAGTAGTATTGAAAAATTGTCGAAAGCTATGAAAGGTAAAATGACTAAGGAAGACGTTAAAAAGTGGCTACGGTTACAAGAAACATACACGTTGCATAAACCAGTACATAGGAAATTTCCTCGAAACAAATATATTTTGTCCAACCTAAATGAACTTTGGCAGGTAGACTTAAGTGATATGAGATCTTATTCTACACATAATGACGGATTTAATTATATACTTTGTGTTATTGATGTGTTTACTAAATATGCTTATGCTAGACCTATGAAAAATAAAAATTCTGAAACAGTTAAATCATGTTTTGATAGTATTTTTAGTGAAGCTAATACCACACCAACACATATACAATCTGATAAAGGAAGTGAATTCCTTTCAAAAGATGTAAAGGGTTATTTAAAGAGTAAAAATATAAATTATTATACAACAAATAACCCTGATATTAAAGCCAGCATTGTAGAAAGATTCCAAAGGACACTAAAAATGAGAATGTGGCGTTATTTCACTCACAAAAATACCCATAGGTATATAGATATCCTACAGAACTTAATATACGCATATAACCATAGCTATCATTCTAGTATTAAGATGTGTCCTTGCGATGTAAATTTTGATAATATAATGACTGTTTGGAATAATTTGTATGACAGAGAAAAAGTTAGTCAACCTACAAATATTCCACTTCCAAAATTTCATATTGGTGACTATGTAAGAATCACCAAACACAAACATATCTTTCAAAAGGGATATGAATCCAATTGGAGTGATGAAATTTTTATTATATCTTCTATAATAGATAGATCACCGTGGGTAGTATACACATTAAAAGATTTACAAAATGAACCAATAACAGGAACTTTTTATGAGAAAGAGTTACAAAAAATATCTTATGATCCTACTTCAAGTTATAAAATAGATAAAATTATCGGTTCCCGCTATTCCGGTAACAGAAAGCAAGTGTTGGTCAAGTGGAAAGGTTATCCGGATAAATTTAATAGTTGGATATTGGCTTCTAGTTTAAAGAAAATATGATGAAGGAAAGTTTTTATTTAACATTGTTGAGTAATAGCTCCATGGAATACTTCCCAGAAAATACGACAACCCAGTTTTCAACCAAATTACCGAAACCTATTATACTTGAAGGTAGATGGTCTGTTGGTGTCGTTGAATTTCAATATCCATGCACGATGTTTACAGTTCAGGAACATGAAAATATTGTTTATATAACAAAATGGGCTGTAATGCCCCATGAGGATAAACCTTCACTAATATACTACAAACATTATATACCAGCCACCAACTATGATGATATTAATCAAATTTTAACAGCATTAAACAGCATTGATGATAAAGTTATATTTCGATATGATGAAATTTCAAAGTTTGTATCTGTAACTGTAATGGATGAATCAATAAGATCAGTTACGTTAGCACCTAGCTTAAGTCTTCAACTAGGATTTGAACCAACTAGAAACTTAGCACACAGGGGTGGTTTTGGAAAATGTTCAGCGAATTTACATCTAGGGCTACCATCCCAGTTATTTGTTTATAGTGATATTATTGAACCGCAAATTGTTGGGGATGTGATGACACAATTATTAAGAATAATACCACTAGACCCTTCAAAATACATATATGGAGCTAATAAAATGCATGTTTTCTCACCACCTCACTACATACCTGTTATGCGCAGGGAGTTTGACACGATTGAAATAAATATAAGATCAGGCACAGGACAAAAAATACCATTCCAGTTTGGGACATTGTGTATTAAACTCCACTTTATGAAACTATAATGTATTCCAAAGAATATAATGAAATTTGTCCTTATGAGCACTATTATTCACATCAAGCTGGTCACGGTATTGGTGTGATTTATCGAGGAGCACCGTATCAGCGTGGACATGGAATTGGTAGTTTTTTAGGAGGCTTATTTAGATCTGTTTTACCATTGCTCTCTAGTGGTGCTAAAGTAGTGGGTAAAGAGGCTTTAAATGCCGGTGTGGGTCTATTATCGGATATGGTTAATGCACGCCCCATGGAAGATTCAATAAGAACTAGATTGAAAGAGGCCAGCTCAAATTTACACAAAAAAGCTCAAGATAAAATTAATCGAATTAACATGTCCGGTTCAGGATATATAAAAAAGAGGAACCGTTTGAATTCTCTCATTTCAGCACCGAATGTCAAGGTGAAAGGTATCAAAAAATCAAAGTCAAGTCATACTAAAATCAAAGACATATTTTCATAAAATGTCATTTCTACATAACAAATCATGTGAGTGCATTAAATCAGAGTTAGATTTATTTGCATTACCCTCAACACAAACTAGTATAGAAAATGGAATATGGATACATTATAAACCTATATCATCTCTAGCTGATGATGGGCCCCTCGAATTTCAAGTACCAGGAACTGGTGAAGATTATATAGATCTGTCTCATACTTTGATTCATATAAAAGCCAGGATATTGCATCAAGATTCCTCTAAGGTAGCTGCCTCAACGGTAGTGGCTCCGGTTAATAATTGGTTGCATTCAATCTTCAGTCAACTTGATGTCTATTTAAATCAAAAACTTATATCACCTCCAAATAATACATATGCGTATCGTGCCTACATGGAAACTTTGTTGAATTATGCTAAACCAGCTAAAGAATCTCATCTTACGTGTGGCCTTTGGTATGAAGATACAGCCAACAAAATGAATGAAACCGGCGAGGAAAATGGAGGATTTGTTAAAAGACAAAAATTAGCTTCTGAAAGTCAAGAAATTGAAATGATTGGACACTTACATGGCGATATATTTAACCAAGAAAAGTTCTTGATCAATGGTGTAGAAATGTCAGTTAAATTAGTTCGCTCTAGAGAAACATTTAACTTAATGGCCCCTTCAAGTGATTCAAAGTTTAAAGTATGCATTACAGATGCAACACTTATCGTTCGTAAAGCACGAATCAATCCAACTGTTTTACTTGCACATCAAAAAGCATTGGCTTTTTCTACAGCAAAATATCCCGTCACTCGAGCTGAAGTGAAAGTTTTAACTATACCATCTGGGATTCAAGGCAAAACACTTGACAACATTTTTTTGGGGCAAGTCCCAAAAAGATGTATTATTGGGTTTGTTGATAACGGGGCATTTAACGGTAATCTCACTAAAAATCCATTTAATTTCGAAAATTACAACATTAACACATTTTGTTTATATATTGATGGTCAACAAATACCTTCGAAAGCTTTACAACCTTC
The DNA here is from genome assembly GCA_036320925.1 of Automeris io. Taxonomy (NCBI): domain Eukaryota; kingdom Metazoa; phylum Arthropoda; class Insecta; order Lepidoptera; family Saturniidae; genus Automeris; species Automeris io. The sequence goes on along the minus strand of JAUDJH010000026.1, from coordinate 8,545,290 downwards.
GTTTGAAAACCATATTTTCACCACGGCTTATCATACATTATTTTCGGGTACGGGTATACATTTTTTAAATGAAGGGAATGGAATTTCGAGAGAACAATATTCGAACGGTTACTGTTTGTTAGCTTTTGATTTAACTCCGGATTTATCAGCCAACTCTTCAGGTCATTGGAATCTTATAAGACATGGCACTGTAAGATTAGAAGTTCGATTTGAGTCAACGCTTGTACAAACTATTAACTGTATTGTTTACGCCGAATTTGATAATGTTATTGAGATAGATAAAAACCGCAATGTATCCGTCGATTATAATAGTTGAATATATATATATTGTAAAAATATTAACTTTGTAATATTTGTATGTATCTCTTTGTGTGTACATTTTTGAATAAATTAATTAAAATGAACTTACTTTGTATTATTTTTAATAATCACCCTTTCGATATATAATAAGTTACTGTAATTACAATCGCACACATGTTTGCGATCTCTGGGGTTGGAAAGTTGTATTTTTAAATAAATATGAATACAATAGAACTACAGAAATATTTGAACGAAATACATCCAAGTTTGCGGTATAATGTGTATGCTGCAAATAGATTACCGATATACATGGAAACTCCTACTTATTTAATTAGTAATTTGGACCCCGATACAAAACCTGGATCACATTGGGTTGCACTACATATAGACAAAAATGGTTTTGGTGAATTTTTCGACTCCTATGGACGACCACCTTCTGGATATCACTATGCATTCTTAAAGAGAAATAGCCACCGATGGAGTTTCAATAAAAAAATATTGCAAAACAATTGGACTTCAGTATGTGGTCAATACTGTTTAATGTATTTGTACTACAAGTTGCACAACTGTACAATGAATTACTTTATTAATCAATTTGACATCGATACCATGTACAATGATATGTTATTATGGAATTTGTTTAATTACTGTTTTAAAATAAATGAATATGACTAATGAAGGAATGTAGACGGCTTTTTATTATACATAGAAAAAGTACCTGAGACCCCCCGACCGTAACACAACAATAGCGTTCGAGCCGAACAATAGACGACCCTTGCTCGGATGATCCATTGTTAATTGTACCCCATTGCTTTTGTATTATTATAGGCTAGTTAATGTTATGCTATCTCTGAAACGGTTAAAGCTACGCAATTTTAAATACTTGCATTCGATTGAGCGACCCTGAAAACCTTTTTTTTTTTTTTTTTTTTTTTTTTTTTTTTTTTTTTTTTTTTTTTTTTTTTGGGGTTGCCGCCGTGATCAGTGAGCTAGAACCTGTGAATCCCTACTACTCTCCTAAAAGATTATAATAATATATCAAGCACATTTAATGTGAAATTATATTATATTTCAGGTGAAAATGAATTTAGTGAAAAACAATCGAAAATATTCCTAGATTACATTATACGAGCTGCAAATTTTAGTTCTTTATTAGATGACAATTCCAAAAAGATAGTTCTGGTTGAAGATTTTCCAAACATTTTTATAAGGACACCAGCAGAATTCACAGATGTTTTACAGTAAGTGAAACATGTGAGACTGTGAAGCAATGTTTTTGTGCACTCTAGCTAATTGCTACATATTTGGCACTTTAAAGTAGCAATTTATACATTGTTTACAGCCATTACATAAATAATAATAATTGTTTTGACTTGCAATATAGTAAGTTAGAATTATTACTTGATATAGGTCCCATGTTTATTGCCTCATTTTGCGCCGCTATTCCACATAATTCATAGAAAGCCATTGTATTGCTAAATGCATCATAATAATATGATATTAATAATAATGTAATTTGACGGCCTGATAGGGCAGTTTGTAGTGACGCTACCTATGATGCTAAGGTCTTGGCTTCGAGTTCTGGTAGTGGTAAACTTTTCTGTGATGAGCATGAGTTTGTCATGGTTGTATATATGTATTTAAGTGTGTATATCCTTGTCTAGTACTCATAGTACAAGCGCATGCTTAATTTGGGACTAGGTCAATCTGTGTAATTGTTAGTAAATATTATTATTATTATGTATTTTCTTACTGTATCGTATTTGGGGTGAGTAGAGATACATTAGTGGCTGTTATCCACTTTGCATGTATATATCGTACCCAACGTGAGTAGTAGCGCAGCTGATTGCCGTTCGCAGGGCATTTACACATGAAATTTCTATTGGATGCACTGTGAGTTTTCTCGGGTGAGCAGGTGGTGTCTATATCCGTACTTTTTTTTATTCTATTTGTTTAAGGGACTTTTACGTGTGTACATATGACAGCCCCATCGTACCCTAATACAGACACACATAACATATGACATATGGGGCCATTGATCTGAACAGGCCAGACGGCTCACCAGATAACAGTTCTGTTAAGACTTTGTTAAACATCCCGACGCTTAGTCTGTTCAGAGCAAAGGTACTCACAAACGCCTCTCTCACAGATTCAGACCGGACACATTCCTTCAACAAATGGTGCATATCATCTATGCTTCCACAATTTACACACAGTGGAGAATCATTAAATTTTATAAGATGTTTAAATTTGTTAGATGGAATGTGTCCGGATCTTTGTCAGTGTGCCACTGACACTAGCTTCCTACATAAAATATTTCCAGAAAACCAGGGTATTCGAGGAGGTTTATTTTGCAAAGTTTTATACCAGATCCCTTTCTCTCACGATAAAATCCATACTTAATTTAAAAACTAGAGGCGCGTACATGGGTTATAAACTATGACCATTCTTGTTCCCGCGCATGAATACTGGTCGCTTATCCATCCACCACAGCCTATATAATTATGCTTTGTTTTAAATTTGTATTTTTATGTGTACGTTGCGCAAATGTCATTGACTTTGTGAATGTCCATAGCTAGTGGCTTCATTACGCTAAAATGTGTTATATGTTACAATTGATTAAGTAGTTATTATGGCACTGCAGAGGCCTGAAATTAAACAAATAAAATAATTTGTATAATTAAATTAATTATGAATTATCATCTTATTTCAGGCAATATAATTTATGCGCTAAGTCACCAATAGTTTTTATTTGTTCTGAAACACATACAGACAGCAAAAACATTAGTGTTAATTTATTTACTCCTAGTATAAAAGAACAATACAATATTCATAATATATCGTAAGTATGTTTTATTAGTAGTCATTTATTTTACAAAGTAAATTTAGTCAACTTTAATATCTCATAAATTATTTGGGAGAAGAATCATATTTTATTATCGATATTAATATGAAGAAAATATTGAATTTAGAATAAACCTCCACTATGCAAGAAAGAATTACACTACACAGTTAATCGTTAGATGGTAACACCTTGCCCTAGAATTCTATAATTCCCTAGGCATTTGGATGAATTTGGTTTCCCAGGCCCGGGTGGAGCAACTAGAGGGACACTCCGGGGATTTTTAGTCAGTAGGAGTCTGATACACCTGGGTTGCTGCTCTCACAGCAATCCTGATGGCCATATGCAAAATTATTCCCCCGGGTTAAAAAAAAAGAATTTTATAATAATAAACTTCCCAATTTGTTGGTAAATGTGTGATTTTTTTGGAGTTTAATTTACATGTGTCCTATAGTCCATATTTATTTTTTATATTTCCAGCTGTTTTTATTTTATCTCTTTAAACCGTCCATGACGATCACCCTTTTTCTTCAATGGATTCAATTTTCAATAAAACTTAAGGGAAAAACAATAGCAGAATAATGATTAAATAATAAACTAATCTGCCCTCTATTTTTTAGGTTTAACAGTATATCCGTAACTGGGCTCAGATCTGCATTGAAAAGAGTTTCAGAAATAATTAGCAAGAAATTCACATCAATGTACACAGTTCCTACATCAGATATGATAGAGTGTGTAGTCAATTCATCAGCCGGCGACGTCAGATCGGCTGTTTTGAATCTACATTTTGCTTGTTTAAAAGGTAATTAAAGGACAATGGGCAGAAATGTATGGAGTTTGGCCCAACCCTTGTATTATTATTTTTTTACACTGGTTTGACATATTGACTACAGTGCACATGATGGTAAGTACAGTGCAGTCCAAAAACGAAAGTGACAATCAAAGAATAAATATTCATTGATAGTCTCCGTAGTCATGTCGACCCACATATACCATAACTGAAGGTCTCTAGGTATAGGAGTTACTGGATATACACAAGCTGATCCCGAAACGCGACAGGCCAAAGCAAGTCACTATGACGGTCTTTACACTTGTGTACTGTGGTCAAGACACAGTTCGGGCAATAACCCTACCACCAAAACCTACCTATACCACATACCTACCTATCTATATCACAAATAAATAAAAATATTTACACCAATACCTCGCTTTGCGTCGGGGTTACGATCCAAAAAAAAACGACGCAAATTGAAAATAGATTTTCTATAGCAACCATTTAATGATCGAAGATAGGTTCCAGGCTTACGAAAATACTACCTTTTAAAAATAAAATTAAACAAAGTAAAATTTTACAAACAAAAATAATATACAGAAAACGTATTAATGTAATTAAACAAAATAAACTTCATATTCATTTATGAAAGTTAAAATTAATCACTGTCTGATGAGTCCATAGCTGTTGTCGTAGGTCGGCTTTCTTCCAAAAATTGGTCCAATGTTTGTTGAAAAGCTTTTTTTTTAACGTAATATTAATATCCTTGTAGCAATTGATATTAAGTTTGTATAAAGTATAAAATTGTATTAAAGTTGCGTTGATTTTTAGTTAGAAAGGGAATCCTCAAATTTTGATGGATGGCGAAAGTAAAAACAAAGGTGTTGCCATATTTTAGGAAAAAAAATTCTAAAAAATTAAAGACTCGAATCCAAAACAAAACATCTTCGAAAATCTAACGACGCACAGTAAAAATTAAGCAGCGACGCAACTTCGAAATTACGCAAACCGAAACGACGCAAAGCGAGGTATTGGTGTACTCTCAATAACGTCCAAGTATTAGAATTTTGTTTTTGAAAACTGCTGTTTTTAACAAATAACTCATTGTTTAGTGTTTTTTTCTGTGGGTATGGTTACTAGCTGTTGGTTTTCATAATTTTTGTATTTGGTATTTGCGGACTATAAGAAATTTTACCCTGGTTCGTTTATATCGAGTAGCCGCAATACAAACTACGAAGAAAAGTTTTGCGAGCAATAGCTGGATCATAAAAATTGAAAATCGGGCTTTTCTTCCATTGTATTAGAATCTCAAAGATCACGTCTAACCAGTTTCAATATTTGCTAAAAGCAGACCGCTGCAACGAAATTTCCCGAGTTTCTTCTTGACTTGCTTTCATCCCTGTCTCCGTAGGTCTTTCTAAATATCAAAGAATTCATTTCACCGCAATTTCTATACGATAATCATAACTAAATATGAGATTTTTATGTGATGCAAAATAAATTTAAGCGACTGCAACTTTTTTGCGACATGGATTTTAGCATCGACGCCGTGCAAAAAATTTGTTCTACAGGATAACCACTTTTCAACGATATATAGCTGAGCTATAGTGCTATCTATAACATATGGTCCAATTTGCCTATTGTTCTTTAATTGCATATGTATTTAAAATTTTCTGATAAACAGTTTATAGATAAAAATAATTAAAAGTATATATATATATATATTAATTTATAAAATGAATTGTAGGAACTAGCCAAAATTTGGAGACAAGTACAATAATAGAAAAAGTGACAAAAACTAAAAGCACCCACAAGAGAAAAAACGGAGCTAATAAATTTATTTCAATAGGCAAAGATCAAACCGTAAGCATTTTGCATGGTGTGGGAAGAGTTTTAAATCCTAAAGGTATTTTTTTTTTATGTTTGTGCTGTAAAGTTTATCTGTTAAGATAAATTATAATGAAAAGCTAGATGAGCTTGTTACTTTATTTTAATAGTACAACACTATTGTATTCTAAAATAGTATATTTTTTGTAGTATTAGTTGATGAAGGTGGAAGAAAAAAGTTCTCACATTCCCCTGAAGAAATAATAGAACAATTTATAACTCAACCCAGTTCATTTGTAAATTTTATTCAAGAAAATTATCTACCGCATTTCCAATGTATATATGATGCCGATAAAGCTGCGTCCGCTCTTAGTGATGCGGATTATTTGCTCGCTGAATGGAGGGTAATATTATAACAATTCTATACGCTTATTGCATATTTTATGCTTGCCTTACTGCAAAACAAAATTCATCTTTAGTGAAGATTTAGACTGATTATATTTCGGCAATATAATATAGAATTTATATACAAATCTTTTTACAAAATACTTTATTTCTTATGAATATTTTTTGTTTATAATAAACCGAAACCGCGATAAAGATACATTTTGCTTTTTTATAATGATTCATTCGAGTTTATATATGAAATTTGATTGTTTTAGGAAAAAATGTGCCAAGAATATGGTTTGTACATATCTTGCGCTGGTCTTATGCTTGCGAACAAAAATCCCATATCAGCCTGGAACCCTGTGAAAGGGCCTAAGAATTCTAAAGTGAAATACCCGTGAGTTCATTATAATAACTAATACCATATAACTGCTACCAACAATTTAAACATTTTTTTCATTTCCAGGTCTCAACATGATTTGCCCCTTTTGGAAGAAATATACCTTTATAAAGGAAAAGAGCTTGTCACTGACTACAAAACGTTTTGTAACATAATAGGGAACAAAACATAATATAAAACCAATACTAAATGAAATCAGTTTAAAAAATAAAACAATTTTATGTTCAATATGTCATTTTTAAAATATTACAATATGCATTTTAACATTTTGTATATATTTTGAGTCCCATTTATCCTAAGTGTTTACATGGTGCTATTCAGAACAGGATCTTTAGATCTGGGAATAAAAATGAAAAAACTAAATTAATACTACAGTTTATTAACATTCAATTGCTCATTCATAACAAATAAAATTGCTAGCAAATACATGAGTGCGTCACTAAATTGATTTTCCATTATGCACTCGTCCACTAGTCTGTTCTTCTCCTTTGATTTTTCAAGCTTATATTAGCAACTATCTTTAAAAATAAATCACCATCAGGCTGTCCTTGTAGCATTACTTACCTGTATGCTAATAACTCGTTTACCTTGGATTAACGAGAAATATTTTCATACTTACCATAGCTGTGACTTTTACGGAATGTGTCTTAACTTTGATAATATACTGTATGTCTTAGTGTTATTTATATGGTGTTGATATTTTTGATTTTATTGATATTTTTGCAATACTGTTTTGTTGTTTATTGTTAAAATAAAAGTATGGCACAAAACAGCGATTCCCAACCTTTGGGGTCAACAAACTGACCAGGAGTCTTGTTGCAACATAAAATATATGGGTAATTATGTCAAGCCCATTGTCAATGACCTTAAAGTAGCTCATTTATTAACTGCATATATGGGCGTAATCATGATTACTTTAAATCAGATTAATAATCAGATTACAAGTAATCATGATGAATGTAATCATGATTTTCAGTAAAATATGGGCGGTAGTTTGATAATCACTTCTAATAGTCCAGGAATCACTCAGAACAATGGTAAAAGCATCAATGATTAGCTAGATTTCGTTGGATTTACTTAATGTCCACCGAGCACGAACTGATCCTGAAAGAAGTCAGGTCGAAGCGAGTCACTAAGCCGGTCTTTGCACTATTGTACTGCGGTCACAACCCAGTTCGGGTGATCGCCCTAACACCTAACTATGTGGTGGTACTCAGTTCGCCAGTTTAGCTAGTAGTAGTTGTATACTATAAATAAAAAAAGGCGAGTGCCGCTCTGCTGTCGGCAGCACATTTTACGTATCAAACAGAAAAGTAATCATAAAAGTAATCACGATTAATTGTAATCCGATTAAAGATTAATAATCCTTAATCACCGAAATATGATTACTTTTTTTTATTAATTTCGTTAATCATTAATTATGATTACAAAATGTAATCATAATCGTTAATCATTAATCTGATTACATTTTGGTCATCTCTGATTAAATGCAATATTTTCTTAATTGCTTAGCTACATATTAGGATTTGGTGACGCTAAACATTTTTTTTATACTGAATTTATAAACAATATTAGGTTTAAAAATAAACAAATTCTGTTTTTTTTTTTTTCTAAAAATTCTTTACAAATCAGTTTTTATTCTAAAACTACCCAGTACTGTTCCGAAGAAATTTCATGCTGAAAATATCATGGAAAAATGTGTACGCGAGACACTTGTGGATTGGTAAAGGCTAATGGTTAACAGCTGATGGGTACTGGTAAAGTTGACTGAGATATTCAAGTGGTTGAAGCTTATTAAGGTACACTGATAAAATTTGAGATACGGAATAAAGATTGACATGATGCTCTCCACTATGCCAAGAATAGAGAGGAATGACTTAACATCATACTAAGGACGATATTCTAGGGGGATTCACAACCCTTAGCATTGAGAAAAATGGTAGATTAAAGAGTTATGGATGATCACATCCATAGCCAACTTCTCATAGTGAACGAGGACCACTGGGAGTTTATAGTAATAGGAGTCAGAGTGGGGTCATGATCATGGTCAGCCGCGACCTCCTTGATGAACGGTAAGATTATACTGTGGATAAAAGTTGGGAAACGCTGGCTGTAATAAGTGATGTACTTGTATGTGTGTATATATGTTTATGTATGTTGTGTGTGGATATGGTTATCAGGCAGAGGATGAGGATGACCTGGAGCGGCGGCGACGCAACGCGGCACGCGGCGATCGGGACCGCGAGCGGCGACGGCGCGCCGGGGACCGCCGCCTTGGCGCCGGGCTGCGCCGACGGTACCTGCGCATACATACTAAATTCAACAAAGGCTTCATACTACAATAGATATGGAAATGGTGAAAATGTTATTTTATATCACTGTTATGTAACCAATGAAAAATCACGATGAGATATTTTCATCGAACAATATGTAAAAGGAGATTATAAAACTAGTTTTTCTGTAAAGTACGTATAACAAAGAATAAAAATTATTGACAAATGTAATTTCCCTCCAACATATCCTATTCAAAGCAAGTAGGGCGCATGTTAGTTTTATTTTTTCGTAGGCCCTAGTACTCTCACAATTAGTCCATGAATTTTGAAGGAACATGATTTTATTGCAATACTGTTGAATAAATTATGGAATGTTTCATGACTATTACACCTTGTCCCAAATTCCTGAAATCGAGACTGCAGTAGAAGAGTGGCGATTTTGATATATTAAGATTAAGACCCCAGTTAATATTGTTTTATGTTTTTTTTTTATAATTTAGTGTTGCTTCACTAATGTATAAAAAGTTTTACAATTAGTCAATCAAAGGGAGAGTATTTGTAACAAGTATTTATAAAAAGGTTCAAAAAACGTATTTATAACTGATCATTTAGAAAAGCTTGACCTAACTGTATGACTTTTGAATATCTGCAGATACAAAGGTTTTTAATAGTTGGTAACAAGCTATTACTGGATTAATTAATTAATTATTATTAATTTATTAATTAGTGGTTATAAAAGATAATGAATGAAGTGATATGCGCTCACCGTGGCGGCGAATGCCGACGAGGCGGCACGTGTCGCGGCGGCATCGGGCGAGGTGACGGTCTGCGCGGCCGCGTCGGCACCAGCACTGGTGCAGCCGTGATCTCCTGGCCGTCGATCTGACCTGTGTATACAAATTATTTTTCAATACAAACATTATCATCATGCTAATAATTTACGATATTGATAATTGTTCTTCTGACTGCATTTAATTAATTCTAAAGGTTGAATGATAACTACTTTACTAACCTCCATCCATATGCTTCATAGCATTTTCTGCTTCGTCTGGGTTACTGAATTCTACATAGGCATAACCACGCCCATTATGGGGATGAAGTCTATCCATTGGAAACTCTACTGTTTTTACAACACCATATGTTGAAAATATTTCATGGATGTGATCCCGTGTTACATTAAGTGTCAAGCGACCTATATGTATGCGTGTGGGTCGCGGTGGTGGCGAACGTTCACGTTTTTTACGGCCTGGCGATCTGTAATAAAAAGTTTTTTTTTTGTTTGGGTCACTGTTAGATATTATATACTAGGAGATAAATAGAAATTAATGTATAATATGAAATCTTCAATTATTGATAATTATACCTTACCTTTCTTGCTTATCTTTGTTCTTTATTTTATCATTAGCTAAAAGTGAAGGCTTTTTCTTGTCTAATGGTGAGCGATCTCTTATTTTTTCCCTGTCTGCTTCTCTTCTTTCCTTGATAGGACTTTTGTGTGGTGAAGTCCTGGAAAGCCAAAATATGAGTTTAATATAGTTTTGTCACAATTTGAATTTATTGTCAATAATTATGACTGCAAATTACTACATTAATAAAATTAGCTATTAAGTAAGTTTTGAAAGGGTGCATAATATGGCTAGCTATATCAGAGCCTCAGGTGCCTATGATGTGTTAGTAGAAGATCGAATGAACAGAGAAATTAAGTAAATTTTTATTGTAGTCTTGAACACACTGCTAGCAAAAATGGGCTTAATTTAATTATGTCCAAGAAACCTTGAGTGATATACATTTTTTAAACATTTAAAACAAACATAAAAGGGTGTATATTCTTTTTTATTTATTCTATTCTAATAATGATAATATATCTTCATGATTAATTTCTATGAATTCCATGTGTGATTTCCTACAAGTAAAAATGATTATTTCAAAAACACTGCATATAATACTAGACCAAATAATTTGAACTTCCCATTTCAAAAAGTTCTTTGAGCACTGACACTAGATAGATTGTACATTGTTAGCCAGTGATATGTGGTTGTCTTTGTGTAAAATTACCAATTAACAATGCATTTTTATTTAAAATAGATGAACAGTAAAAATAAAATTACAATGAGACCAGTGCCCTGACAAAATCTGAACTGTGAAAATAACCTCTTGTAAATAAAGTAAACTCACTTCTTTTTTGGCCTGGAACGATCATTGTTGCTACTACTGCTGCTGGAAGAGCTGGATGATGATGATGATCTTGAGGAACTGCCAGAACTGCTGGACGACGAGCGGGACGAGGATCGCGATGAACTGTCCGAACTAATTCATGTAAAACAACTCAGTATAGTACAAAATAATTCAGTTTTCCAATCCAGTGGAAGACACATTTCTCTTTGATTAATTTAAAAGCTCTTATATATAATTCAATATTACTTTTAATAGTAAACATTTCCAATCTACAGACCAGTGGCCGTATCATGAACCACAATAAACAAAAATTCTCACGATTTTGTTTGAATGAAAGCGATACAGTATAATTTTTAGAATGCTGTCACTTTTTCTGTTCTTCTGTCTAGTGTAAAAGATGGCAATATAATGGGAACAACATTGATTGCATTAAGAGACGACGGTACAACATTTGTAATTATACCGCCTTTTGAATAACCTACAAATGTGGTAGAAATGAAAGATAAAATCATATTTATTACACTGTAATTACCTTCCACTGCTGTCACTACTACTTGAACCAGAATCACCTTTTTTCTTTTTAAGTTCTTTTAGTTTCTTTTTGTCTTTATCGGACGCAGCCGTCGGCGATTTATTTCGAGCCCTGGAATAGAATCGAAATAATTTTTTCAAGTTAGAGATTTAAGTTGCTAAAATATATAGGTTGGAACGTTTTAGAAGCGAAACATACATTTCAAATAACTTATATTCTAAATTACTGATATTCTTTTCAACAATCAAACAATCTTGGCGTCAAAAACCACCATGAGAACGAATGAAATTGATTGATCAAATTTGGTCTATGAATCAAATGAATGATATTTAATTACAGGCTATAATAGTTTGTCTGTGCAACTAATATCTATGAATTCTTCCTTTTAAAAAATAATTAAGCAGATCAACAAAGTCTAAGCACACTTTTGATGCCTATTAAAAATAATATTTTTTATATAACGTTTTTTATTTGTTATACGATTGACGGTTGTATATCGCATATTGATAAATAATAAGACGAAAAACCAAGACATTTGGTTTTAATTAGCTAAGAATTATACACATATTATTATATATAGAATGACAATAGGAAGCATGACAAGTATATTTTTTATAAAATACAAAGGAGTACGACATTCATCCCCCCTTTCTTTATTTTACAACGTAATCTTGAAGATATGAAGGGGGACGTCGTTCGCGTGAGGATTGTCTTAGGTTATTGTTTTCTGTCTCTACTACATGATTGTCTGGAGTTTGATTTTCGACAGAGTCATCATTCCCTGTATTCTCTAGAGCATCTTCGAACGTTTCATCGCCATTTTTATCACGATCAATTAGTTCATGTACTTCGAATTCAGGAAACGGTGCCAATTGCCTGTTTGATACTGTGGTTTCTCGACCATCGGGTAATTTTATATAGGAGTAAGAAGGATTTGCTTCAAGAAGTTCTACCATTTTAACCAGGGAATCATATTTAGAAGATTTTACATTGTTTTTCATTAATATTGGACCAGGTGTCATAAGCCAAGTAGGAAGAGAGTCTCCACAAACTGATCGTCTTGTATGGTTGAACATTCGTTCATGAGGAGTTGCGTTTGTAGAGGTACATAATAAAGATCGTATTGAATGTAGAGCTATAGGTAATGCTTGCTCCCGTGCAAAGAATTTACCTTATTCGATGAATGAAATAAAAGCTATGACCTCTAACTGTTCTATCTGTGCCGAAATAAAACCACGATATTGGAAAAAGCAAGAAACTTTGATAAAAGCTATCGCACCCTTTGAAAGACTTAGTATCGATTTTAAAGGGCCAATTCCATCCAGCTCGAGAAATAAATACTTATTAACTATCATAGACGAATACTCCAGATTTCCATTTGCTTATCCGTGTAAAGACTTGTCTTCAGAAACTGTTAAAAAATGTTTAAAAGATGTGTTCTTCACATTTGGCATTCCTCAATATATTCACTCTGATAGAGGAACCTCATTTATATCCAGCGATCTAAAACAATTTCTTCTATCATTTGGTATTGCAACCAGTCGGACTACTCCATATAACCCACAAGGAAACGGTCAAGTAGAAAGATTAAATGGAACTTTATGGAGGACCATTCAACTCTATCTGCGTTCTAATAATTTAGAACTATCCGAATGGGAGCAAGCATTACCTATAGCTCTACATTCAATACGATCTTTATTATGTACTTCTACAAACGCAACTCCTCATGAACGAATGTTCAACCATACAAGACGATCAGTTTGTGGAGACTCTCTTCCTACTTGGCTTATGACACCTGGTCCAATATTACTGAAAAACAATGTAAAATCTTCTAAATATGATTCCCTGGTTAAAATGGTAGAACTTCTTGAAGCAAATCCTTCTTACTCCTATATAAAATTACCCGATGGTCGAGAAACCACGGTATCAAATAGGCAATTGGCACCGTTTCCTGAATTCGAAGAACATGTACTAATTGATCGTGATAAAAATGGCGAAGAAACGTTCGAAGATGCTCTAGAGAATACAGGAAATGATGACTCTGTCGAAAATCAAATTCCAGACAATCATGTAGTAGAGACAGAAAACAATAACCTAAGACAATCCTCACGCGAACGACGTCCCCCTTCATATCTTCAAGATTACGTTGTAAAATAAAGAAAGGGGGGATGAATGTCGTACTCCTTTGTATTTATAAAAAATATACTTGTCATGTTTCCTATTGTCATTCTATATATAATAATATGTGTATAATTCTTAGCTAAAATCAAACTCCAGACAATCATGTAGTAGAGACAGAAAACAATAACCTAAGACAATCCTCACGCGAACGACGTCCCCCTTCATATCTTCAAGATTACGTTGTAAAATAAAGAAAGGGGGGATGAATGTCGTACTCCTTTGTATTTTATTTCCACAGATGAATGATTTTCTAATATATCATTACCAATAATTACGTTATGACATAAATTTTTTACTACTAATAAACGTTTTTGACCATAAATATGATGAAATAGCTTAATGGTAGCAAAACACATTCCATCGACAACGGAAATATGATCCTTTGAGGCTAAGGTGATTGTTTCATGCCATGGACTTTTCTTTAATCCAGCGAGTTTGGAGAAGTCTAAGTCAATGAAGCTGGCCGAACTTCCGCTGTCAATTAATGCAGTAGTACCTTTATTATTTATAGTTACTGGCACTGTGGTTTTATACAAGCCATTATATTGAGAAGCAGCAGAAATAGCAGGTAATTGATTAATAGCATTAACGTTTGCTTTCTGGTTTCCACTGTGACAAACTTTTGCAAAATGTCCTTTTTTGAAACAAAGTTGACAAATGGAATTTCGTGCAGGACATTTAATACGTTGATGGATATTACCTCCACAGAAAAAACATCGCTTTTGAGGAGTTGTGGCAGTTATTCTTGAATTACAATTATCAGGTTCGAATGTCGGAGGAATACTATGATTAGTAACAAAATTTATTTCATTTTCAATATTATTTGAAAACGAACGCGAGTTATTTTCTGCCATTTCAAGCGATACAGCTTGATTATATGCCTCGTCTAAACTGAGTGTTACATTTTCTAGTAATCTTCGTCGAATAGTTTGCGACGAAATACCAGCAATAAAAGCATCCCGAACAAATTCATTTTTGTTTTGTTCAGCTGTAACGGCTTTAAAGTCACAATCAAAAGCAAGTTTGTTTAAAGCTCGTAAATAATCAGCAATAGATTCCTCCGATTTTTGTATTCTTTTAGATAAAATATGGCGTGCGTGTATTTCATTTTTAGGCTTGTCAAATAGATTGTCAAGTATTTTTAAGGCACTTGAATAATCTTTACATTCTCGTATATAAACATAAATTGTTGGAGCCAAGAGATTAATAAGAATTTTTAGTTTCATAGAACTAGATATTTCTTCTGGTTCTTCAGATAAAAAATTTATAAATGTAAATCGCCAATGAGCCCACCTTATGTCAGCTCCCGCAGAACTTGGATCCACATCGAAGCGTTCTGGTTTCAAACATTGATACATATTCAGAGATATTTTATTCTTATTTTTTTCCATCTTAGCTAATTAAATTGATAAATAATAAGACGAAAAACCAAGACATTTGGTTTTAATTAGCTAAGAATTATACACATATTATTATATATAGAATGACAATAGGAAGCATGACAAGTATATTTTTTATAAAATACAAAGGAGTACGACACATATCATATCGTCGGGTGAAAGGCTATTTGGTTTAAACGTAATTTTTTGGTGATATAGTAATATATATATACACATATATATATGGAATCGGTAAAAAGGCTGATTCCAAAAATATATATATTACTTGATCTGCTTATTTTTTAAAAATTTACAAAAAATGTGTTTGTAATGTATGCTTAACTTTAAATTTGTTTGTGATTTTAAAAAAACTAGTCAAATGAACAATAAAATTACAATTTTATATTATAATAAAGAACAAAATTAAGGAAAAAGAAAGAGAAAAAATAATAAATATTGAGTGAGCACTCAAATTGCGTGGAAGAAATTGCACGAGATCGGTTTAATATAAAAAGAATATACCTTTAGCGAGCTGCAGGACATTATAAATGGCTTCGGCATCCACAGAAAATTCGTCCCTATCGAGGCGGAACAATCATGGCTTGGCTCAGAATTCGAATAGGCAGTAGAACGGAACTGGTTTTAATACGGGCACCCTGAATGTCGAAAAATACTAGTATTTTTGTACTAGGACCACCTTATCCTAGGACAAGGTGGTTAATCATGTTATTGCTCCACTCAGACAGCAAAATGGCTAAGATTTCGTGTTCATGAAATACAATGATCGTCCACTTACCTCAGGCTCGCTGATGAACCTGGTCCGTGAAGGTGATATCGCTGCCCTAAACTGGCCATCACAGTTGTGCGACATAAATCATATCGAGCATGCGTGGAAATTGCTTAGCAGAATTGCGTTTGAAGAGTTGCCTCAAAATTTACACATAGAACAAGATCTTTTCTTGCATCTCTCACGAACTTGAAACAAAATTACCCAGGTCACTCTAGGTAGCCTGATTTAAGCATGCCGAAATGATGCCTTTGTCTGCAGTGCATTAGGAGTTCCTACTAATTACTGGGTGCCATCTAATATACATTTTAATGTTAAAATTTGTATCTCAGAACTTCTTTTTATTTTTTTATCCTTTTTTTTCATATTTTTACTACTTGACTTTCTTTTTTATCATTAATAAAGAACAAACCGTCATTACGCTTCTGTAGACATTCAATAATTTTGCAGATAAAAAAATGACATTACATTAGTTGGGACGATTTGCGCGATTTTTTAAATTAAAATGTGCTAGGTAATGAAGTTCAGGTGTGTTAATAGAAGACATAACTTTTATTTCGAGTTTCTAATGTAATATTGTTTTTTTTTCTAAGCAAAAAAAAATCACTTATAATTTGTTATCAGGTAAACTATGAGTATTTGATTTTGTATTTGAAAATTATATTACATACAAACCAGATATTTGGAAAATGTTGTATGTTGCCAAATGTCTACATTATGTGTTTGTTTCATCAGCAATTATTATAAGAGGGTTCTTTTGGTACTTGGGCATTTAGCTTAGTTTACTTTACTTTTTAGGGTGTTTGGAGGGCGAAAATATATTAAGGATTTACTTGCACGAATAGAAAGTGGAGATATTTCTGAATATGGGTAATCTGAATGAAATATATTATTACCCGAACCTGCAAGAACTTATAAGGGAATTAGAAGACAACAATGACGATGAAGAAGACAATGAAAATTTTCCCTCGCCCATAGAAGAAAGATCATTAGACCCTTCAATAATTCTGCTCCAGGACCATCGAATCGTCAACCACAATCATGTCGTTGTTGTCTTGCAGTTCGGAGGCAACGAAATATGAAAGTTATATAGAAAAAGCGTAATTTGGAATATAACGAAGAATGTATACGTTTTATAGGAAATATTAGGTCCTTACATATGAAATTGGCGTTTTGTATGGGAGGAACAAAAAGTCGAATTTTTTTTATTATAATATATTTAATTAATCAAAGTATGAACCATTATTTTCTATGCACTTTTGCCATCTCATAGGTAGTTCATTGATCCCTTTACTAAAAAAACCAGTCGGACGGGAATCAATAAAATCTTTGAAGGCGATTTGGAATGCCCCATCGGAGTTGAATTTTTTCCCTTGCAAGAAGGTATCCAAATTTCGAAAAAAATGGTAATCTGTTGGAGCAAGGTCCGGGGAGTACGGAGGATGTCTTAGACTTTCCAATTGAAACTCTTCTAATTTAGTAGCCGTCTGTTGCGCAGTGTGTGGTCTAGCGTTGTCGTGAAGCAGCAGTGGCGTGGAGCGATTGACCAGCCTAGGTTGTTTAGCCGCTAGCTTTTCCATCATGGTTTGCAATTGCTGACAATAGACATCAGCCGTAATAGTCTGGCCAGATTTGAGAAAACTGTAATGAACAATACCGGCACTAGTCCACCAAACGCTTACAAGTAACTTTTTTGGGGTTAATTTTCGCTTGGGGCAGGATTTGGCTGGCTGGCCAGGATCCAACCATTGCGCTGAGCGCTTCCGATTATCGTAAAGAACCCATTTTTCATCACAGGTAATGATTCGGTTTAAAATACCTTCATTATTGTGCCGGTTTAGTAATGTAACGCAGCAGTCGACGCGCGTTTGCCGGTTTGCTTCAGTCAATTCGTGAGGTACCCACCTTTCAAGCTTTTTAATCTTCCCAATTTGCTTCAAGTGAATTAAAACAGTTTTATCACTAACATCGCAGCCTGCAGCTAACTCGGACGTGGTTTGCGATGGATCCGCTTCCACAATAGCTTTCAACTCTTCATTATCAACTTGAGTCTCAGGCCGTCCACGGGGCTTGTTCTGCAGGTCGAAATTTCCAGAACGAAAACGTTGGAACCAAAAACGAACTGTGTTTTCTTTTGCAACACGACCGCCATACACATCATTCACCCTTCGAGTTGTTTCCGCAGCACTAGTGCCACGGCGGAACTCGTACTCGTAAATAATGCGATATTTTAAGTTTTCCATTTTGTAAAATGAGTGACGCAAACAGAAAAAAACAGAAGAAAAAAACAAATGAATGACGATCATCGAAGCACAAATACATGAGTATATAGCTGTACAAATTTGAATTTGGAATTCCTTACCAAAGAGGAGAAATTTGTGATTAAAGTGGCCAGTACGAAAAACGCCAATTTCATATGTAAGGACCTAATACAAACATTTCCTCTCCACTAGCCGCGCTTGATAAACCCATTCCATTTTTTTTTCGAATTTATTAAAGAAGGATTTCTCACTGTAATTGTGGATCAAATAAATTTATACATCACACAAAAAATATCTTGAATTAACCTCCTGTAACTGCTACTGAAATCCATAAATTTCTAGGTCAGTCATTCATTTTTTTTTATTTCTCGAGGGAAAAACCTGCATAGGACCATCAGGGCCGCTCTGTGGGCAGCGACCCCGGTGTGTCAGACTCCTACTGACTAAAAACCCCCGGGGTGTCTCTCTAATCGCTCCACCCGAGCCTGGAAAACCAAATTCATTCAGACCCCCGGAGAGCGAAATGCCTTGTCGAGGCTGCCTCTCTGGGAGGGGTAGGAGTAAAGAGCCCACCCTTCCAATATCTATCTCACAGGCGGTGCGCCGGACACTGCACACCGCCATCCTCTCATCCGGACAGCAGACTCCCTCAAGTCTACTGCCCGGCTATTGTCACCGGGGGATGTCACGCTCGCTCTGAGCGAACGCATCCCTCCGGCGACGGTGCCTTGGCCGACGAATAGCCAGAGAAGATGTTCGCTCTCTGACCCTTTCGGCGGCCTCCTTCTGCTTCATCACAACCTCGCAGAAGGCTGTGACTCCTCGCCATGCCTCTTCGCTGCCAACCATGGCTTTTACCACCGCTGGCAGCCAGAGGATGACCTCTGGCTGCCAGCGATTGGGGATGACCCCAATGTGGTCCTGAAGGACCTTCCTTTCTTCAGCCCAGGCTGAGCACACCTCAAGCGTGTGCTGCGCCGTCAGCTCTCCTCCGGACACCCGCCACCGGTGACGGCCAAAACTACCGTGACCCGTGAGGATCTGGGTGAGCCGAAAGGAGAGTGCTCTAGGTAGCATCAAATTTATATCCGTGTATCAATACCCAAATGTTATGTAATCGTAGTAATGATTCAAAATGTAATCGTAATCGTTTTTCATTAATATGATTTTATTTTGCCCCTCTATGCCTAATATAATTATCCACTTTATATTGAATATTTACATATTATATCGTAATTTTGAGTCATTATTTTAGTAGGGTTAGAAGTTCTGATGATGGTGGTTGGTTACTTATTCCGTTCTGCAGGTTTCATTTATAAAAATTATTACATACTTATATTTAAAATTGCTGTAATCAGCTAATGATTCCTAACATACTGGAATTTGGAACTTCATGAATTTTCCTTATACATTGTGAATAATCCTTGAAAATGATTAATAACTACGATAATAATCACACTGGCTCCCTTTCGGGGGGCGCTTAAATACTATACATTGGCCAAGTGACAAGTGTGGAAGAGGATTATCAATTTCAGGACGTTCTTAGATAACAAGCATAATTCCTCGTAATGTTGTGTTACGCTCGCTTCTATGAGTAATCTGAAAATTTATATAAATACATGTCAGGATTATTCGCGACGTGACGATTATACGCCTTTTTGTGCTGGAATACTGGATTCTTATTAGCTTTGGCACGGCTGCTATTCGTTTGTATAGGTACATAAATGATAAAAAAGCTTTTTCTTATTATTGCAGGAACACTATGCTATATCACTTACACGGAACAAGTCACGTCAAGTATAACTTTCTATAATTACAAACTAAGCTACTTTAATGCCACCCCTTATGCTACATTTTCTTTTTTTTTTATACAAATATTTGGTCTTTGAATACTAAGTATGATCTTCTATTACTCGAAATTAACAAGAAAAGTCCCACTATTATTATGTTAACAGAAACTTGTCTGAAGAAATCTGATCCAAAAGTCAATTATAACATTCCTGAGTACACTTTCTTCAGACTAGATAGAAACCATAAACCAAAGAGCCAAGGTGAGAAGATGAGAGGAGGTGACATTGCTGTTTATATAAAAAAAACTTGCACAATATCCCAATAATTTGCAAAATTAACAAAACATATATTGCGGATTTAACGGAGGCACTGTATATTGACGTACAATTTAAGAATTATCATTTTATTTTGATTGTTGTGTACAGACCTGGAAATAATGAAAACTGGGAAGCATGTGACTCAGTTTTGTTAGACAATATTATGAGAGCAAGCCAGCAGAACACAGTTGTGATTGTGGGTGATTTTAACTACAGGGACATTGTGTGGCCATTAACGAGTGAACAAAGATTATCAGCTCAATCATGTTTATTCCAGAATTTTTTTAAACTCATCCTTGTATCTATTAGTGGATAAACCTACTCGTTTTCAGCAAGCAAATGAGTCAGCACTTCTTGATCTTCTTCTGACAAATGATAAAGCAATAATTACAAATTTAAATTATTCTCCTCCCCTTGGAAAATGTGATCACTGTGTAATTGAATTCTACATGCAGCTGCTTGTAAATGAACGTTCTGTAACTAGATTACGTAGACGGGCATATCATACAATTGATTTTGATAAATTTAACCATGACCTTAAGAAGCCTTTAAAAATGTTTACGACAGCACAAGCTCTGTTCAAAATCAGTGGGCGCAATTTAAGTCATCTGTTGATAGTATTGTTGACATACATGCTCCTCTTAAACAGTATAGTCCTCGCAGAAAGAATATGCCTTGGGTTGATAGTACTATCATAGAACTTGTAAACAAGAAGAAAGCTTTGTGGAATACTTATAGGCTGGATGGTAGTGATGAGAATTACCAAGTGTATAGGGAGGTCAACAATAAGTGTGTTAATGATACTAGGAAACGTCGTGCAGCTTTTGAGCACAAAGTATTAAAGAGTGGCAATAAAGGTTTTTACTCTCATATGCGACGTTGTTTAACTAGTAAGGTTGGAGTTCCATCAGTATTATGTGATAGCGGTGAGAACATGTGTACTGATCAGAAAAAAATTGCAGAGGTGTACGCCCAGGAGTTTCATAAGGCATATTTCCTTGAACCAAGTCAAGATCAGGGCCAAACAGTATATCTATCAAGAACTTTGAATTGCCTTGATACAGTGAATTTCTTGCCAATAGAGGTATTTAAGATTCTGAAGTCGTTAGATATTAATTCAGTAGCTGGACCTGATGATATGGTGGGTCTGTTGCTCCAACACTGTGCTGAGAATATTAGCCCAATCCTAGCAAATATTATGTCGAAATCCTTAGAAGAGGGAACTTTACCAAGTATATGGAAGCATGCTATAGAAACACCAGTCTATAAAAAAGGCGATAAATTGATTGCTGCTAATTACAGGCCTATAATTTTAACTAGTATACTGAGCAAATGTATGGAGCGCAAAATTTGCAATAAACTCAAAAAGTTTTTATTAGAAGAAAACATAATTTCAGAGAGACAACATGGTTTCGTTGAGGGGCGTTCTACTGTAACGAACTTGCTGACTTGCTTTCATCATTGGCCTTATGAGGTTGATGCTGCTAGACCTAATATCTAGATTTCGAATGAGCTTTTGGTAAGGTTCCTCATAAGCGTTTACTTGTGAAGTTAGAACGTCTTGGAATTCGAGGGAAACTTTTTCGTTGGCTGGAGGATTTCTTATTTGGTAGAACTTTTCAAGTCAGAGTGGGTAATGCTTTGTCTGAATCAAAACTAGTTCTTAGTGGGGTCCCGCAGGGTTCAGTCCTTGCTCCGGCTTTATTCAGTTTGTATATATCTGACCTCTGCCCATGCATTGACTCAGAGGCATGTTTCTTTGCCGATGATCTTAAATACTTTGTAAACCCTTTAACCAGTAATGATATTCTTCAGGCGGATCTGAGGATACAGGACTGGACAAGAGACTGGATAGTTAAATTAAATCCAACGAAGTGTTCAGTATTACATATAGGGCGGAACAATCCACATAATATATACAAAATTGAAGATGTCACTATTGATTCGGTAGATATTCAGAGAGACTTGGAGTTTTCATCAGTAATGATCTCAAGTGGGCAAAGCATATTGATACTATAGTTAAGGAAACAAATGGAATGCTTTATGCAGTGCGCAGATCTTTTCAGCACTTAACTCCTAAAGCTTTTGTAACAATATACAAAACTTATGTACGACCTATGCTGGAATATGCCTTTCTGGTCTGGAACCCTTACTTTGCTAAAGATATAGATATGCTTGAAAGTGTCCAGAGGAGAGCTGCTAAAATTCCGATTGGCTTACGTAAAAAATTTATGAGGAGAAGTTGAGAATTCTTCGTTTGTCATCACTTCAGGAGCGACGCCAGCGCGGAGATCTTATCGAGACATATAAGATATTAACAGGGAAATATAACTGCTCCAAGCTATGTAATACTTTTCAAGTCAATAGTTGTCCCCGTGCTCGTTGTGTGAATGATGTGCAGTTCGTTGGAATTCAAAAACGAATATTGGTTACCACTCACTTAATAACAAAATATTGCATGTTTGGAATAAATTGCCTCAGGACATTGTTTACGCACCATCCACTAATAGTTTCAAAGTTAGACTGGATAGATGGCTCTCATCTCAGTCAGTCTTTTTAAGTTGAACATACCAGCTAAGACATAGGCATATCAGCTAATAGCTGCTCGCCTATTATTTGATAATAATAATAGCGTGTTCGAATGCTTTCTTTGTTTAAGACACTTGAACCAACAATTACAGTGTCCGCCCAACGGTTATCGGATCAGGTACGAGTCATTCAACGGAATAAATTGTTGGATGATGTAGTACTTGAACGGCTGCGCTCTACTATACCTATTGTCCAAGATATTCCAGACTTACTGAAGATGCACCGATTGTGGGAATTTCATCTGATTTGGTTGCTGAGGAAGTGGACATGGCTTTGGATATAACCAGGATAAACAGCGGTTGAGAAGGTCTTTGGAAGATGCATTGACGGAATTCTGCTCTATTCCTGCATCCTATAGACCGCGGATACCACGTCTGCCGATGCATAAACGGAATTTGGCACTGGTGGGGGCGCTGAACTCTATATTAATAGATTATATGGAGTCCAGTCGGGACCTTGTTGATACGCACTTAATCCTATACTGTGCGGCTGTTTCTTCGTGTCGTGTCGCTAATGTCCATTTTCCTAATGAAGACAAGATCATGCGAGGTGAAGCAACTGTACCTGCTTGGCAGAGTAGGATTCAGGGGCGTATTAACAGGGCTCGAACCCTCATCAGTAAGCTAATCTGCTTCCAGTCGGGCAACACCCGACCGAAGGTGATGCGTTTTGTTACACAAGCTTTTGCAGGAACTGGTATTAAATACCAAGATTACAGGCTTTGTGTAACAGAACGTATCGATTTTTGGAAACAGAAAGTTTATGCATGGGCAAACCGTATTCGCCGATATAGAATGCGGGTTGACAGATTCCGCCAAAATTGTATCTTCCCAAGAGATCAAAAGAAGGTGTATAGACAGTGGGAGTGTCCCAAAGTTAGTGTGAGTGGGCGGCAGTTTCCGGATGGACGAGAAATGCATAGGTATTGGTCGAATATCTGGTCGCTGCCGGTCACTCATTCTGAGGGCGATTGGTGTAGCGTTGTTGAACGGGCTTGTGAAACTATTACACCAATGGAGAACATCGACATTAGCCAAAACGACATAATTGTTGCGATCCGTTCAACACAAAATTGGAAATCTCCTGGCTTGGACGGATTGCACAATTTTTGGTTAAAACGTTTCTCCAGTTCGCATGCTTGTTTAGCAGCACAGTTCCAAGAAGCCATTTCTAATGGTACACTTCCAATGTTTATGACTACAGGAGTCACACACCTTCTTTTTAAATCGGGTAGTACCACAGATCCTTAAAACTACAGACCCATCACGTGCTTACCCACCATCTCTAAGCTTCTTACATCCATTTTGAGAGCAAAAATTTCGGACCACGTTAATAGAAATAAAATTATGGCTGCTACTCAAAGTGGATGTAAGACTGGATCCTGTGGTACGAAAGATTTCCTTGTCATTGACATGACCATTTGTCAGCAGGTTCGCCGCAATCGTAGAAATTTGTCTGCTGCCTGGATTGACTATAAGAAGGCATATGATTCGGTGCCTCATGCATGGCTCAGGAGAGTGTTGGATTTGTATAAAATTAATACAAATGTCACTACCTTTCTTGGGTCGTGTATGGGGCAGTGGACCACCATTCTTAGGTATCCAGGTGGTGTGGAGTTCTCCGGTTGTGAAGAACCAATTAAAATAAAGCGGGGTATTTTCCAGGGTGACAGTTTGAGTCCTTTGTGGTTTTGTCTGGCTTTAAATCCTCTTAGTACATTACTAAGGCATTCAAAGTTAGGCTACCATCTACAGAGACGATCTGAACCAATCTCTCACTTGCTTTACATGGATGATCTCAAGTTGTTTGCACAAAATAAAGTACATTTGATGGAATTACTGAAAATAACTAAAAATTTCAGTAATTCTATCAATATGGAGTTTGGTGTAGACAAGTGTGCGGTCATCCATGTGGAGCGAGGTAGAGTTGTAGTCTCTGATGATGTCATATTATCAGAGAATACACGAATCAGATCTATCTCTGGGACCGAAACTTACAAATATTTGGGTATGCCTGAAGCTTTAGGTATAGCAGACAGAGACGTAAAACGGGCGTTGGTGGAACGGTTCTTTAACCGCCTGTCCAAGGTCTTAAAGAGTCTTTTGTCAGGTGGAAATAAGATCCGCGCCTTTAACGGCTGGGTTATGCCTTTGCTGCTATACTCCTTTGGCATACTCAAATGGACTCAAACCGAATTGGATGCCCTGGATCGAAAAATCCGTACTCTACTTACTGCATATCGTATGCGTCATCCACGTTCATCGGTGATGAGATTGTATATCCCGCGGAAATGTGGGGGCCGTGGCATGCTTAATGCTAAGGACCTACATAACCGTGAGATATGGAATCTCAGGAGTTATTTCCTTCACAGTGAAGTGGATATGCATATGGATGTAGTAAAGGTGGATAAACGACTAACTCCGCTTTATCTGGCAAATAGGAACTGGCAAAATCCAAAGGTACTGAGTACCTTGGATCGCAGGGATATATGCAAGAGCAAAGAGATTCATGGACGGTTTTATCGGGCTCTTCATGCGCCTGATGTAGATTCGATTGCCTCCGTTTCTTGTCTGCGTTTCGGCGACCTTTTTGGGAAACCGAAGGTTTTGTCTGTGCAATTATGGACGAGGTTATCAAGACAAACAACTACAGAAAGTATATTCTCAAGGACGGTATGTCGGGCATGCCACCGTCCTGGAGAATCTTTGAGGCATGTGGTTTCTGGTTGTTCGTTTCTTGCTAACGGCGAGTACTTACACAGACATAATCAAGTGGCCAAGAACATACACCAGCAACTTGGTCTTTCATATGGTCTTGTGGACAATGAGGTACCGTACTATCAGTATGTACCTCAGCCAGTTCTTGAAAATGGTCGTGCAATGCTGTACTGGGATCGTTCTGTTATCACTGGTAGGACTATTTTTGCTAATAGACCTGACATTGTGGTAGTAGATCGGTCGGCGCGCCGGGCTATACTCGTTGATATCACCATACCACATGATGAAAATCTCGTAAAAGCTGAGAAAGAAAAACTATCAAAATATTTAGACCTCGCACACGATATTACCAGCATGTGGGATGTAGATTCTACGATTATTGTCCCGATAGTCGTATCGACTAATGGGCTGATCGCAAAGAGCCTTGATTACCACTTTAAGAGGCTCTCGCTTGGTTGTTGGATCAAGGGCCGGATACAGAAGGCAGTTCTACTCGATACGGCACGCATTGTTAGGAGGTTCCTCACTCTGAGCTCCTAACTACCGGTGGCTTGGGCCTTAGGTCTCACCCCTGTAGGACTACATATTTTTATATTTTAAAATTTATATGTTTTTTTATGTTTTTTTGTTTTAAAATGTAACTATATTGTATATATATAATGAATAATTGATAATAATAATAATTCAAGTGGTATATAATATTTGTGCTCTCTTTATTAATTACTCCTTCAATGCTGGTAGCAGTTAAGTGAGTGAAATGATTAGCTATATGCCTCACGTTGCGCGACATGGTCGGCACATTAGCGCAATGGGTAGCCCTTGTTGCATTTATGAGTCTTCGTTTACGTAAGTACGCGCGTGTTAGCGCAGCATATACCCACTCACACACGTGATACGCCTATTTACTGCAGACGGTGTGAGTGTATAAACCATCTCCAAGTCCCCACGTGCGTTTGAAAAAGCAAATATAATGATAGTTAGGCTGGTTTTCCTGTCACGCTGACGGTCGGCGCATAGCTCGTCAGCGCTGAGCGGTCAGCGCGACTCAAAAACGCTATATACAACTAAGTACATACAAATTGACCCATCAGCGCCGACCGTCAGCGTGACACGAAAACCAGCCTTACTCTTTTGTCATAACCTCTTTTACTACAAAATAGCCCCATTACTATTCATAACACTGTCTACAACTAGATTATGGCTCTATGACATCAATTAAATGCAGATAATTTCTTGGCATATTTGTTTATATACCTTGATTATTTTAAATCAAAAAATATATTCCCACATACCTTCAACCTACATGCCTTCTACTACATGTCGTTATGTTACGTGCATAAGCATGGTGAATAATGACTGCTATAACGATAAAACTATTATAAGAAAAATACTTTTTAGTTCAATTTACTGTTATGCAATGTTTTAGTTGTTTTTTAGTTACTGCTTGACTGCTTAAAGTATTCTAAACTCAAGTACAAGTTAAGGTATCCTAATAATAATCGTAGTTATCTCTGGATAAATAAATATCATGATTAGTAAATTACCACTCCTTAGTAGAGGAAAGATTTTTACTGCTACTAGCTTTCAATTTAGTATTTTACCTACTGATTGGGTATTTGATCACCAAATATGTAATACTAAGCTTTCTAGGTATTCCTACGCAAATTTAATACGTTTATAATATTAGTCGCGGGTCGACTACATGTCTGCCAAATAGGTTTTGTTGAACGTTTATTAATTTATGAAATGTATGACGACCAATATTTCAAACTTTGAATGTTAATAATATCAAAAAATATACATTTACGGGACATGGCTATAATTATAAACTTTTATGATGAAACATATGTTTTTCACACGGTGTTTATTACGATCTTATCAACAAATGATGTGGCTTTTTATGGGTTTACAAGCTCATCAAGTTTTCGATAAACAACAATATTTCCATTTAATCCTAATATTACTTATAGTGTATGTATTGAACTATAGGAATACCAGTTTTATTGCGAAGCTTATTATTTGACGGTGACTGTGTCATCTCTAGTACCAGCTTATATTACATAATATATCAAGTTATGTATATGTTTTTAACAGTTTTTCATTGATCTAGTATTTTGAATTGAACACTAAAAAAACTATCCGACCCGAAAGGGGCATATTAGTGACACGATAACGTTTCCAAAATACGTCATTTTTTTTTCGAAGATGTTTTTGTCATTACATAGGCCTTCACAACTAAACCGGGCTTGGTGGGCGAAGGCAGAAGGCGCTCAGCCAGCGAATATTATGGGTTTGGGCGGCTACGGAAGGCCACCCCTGTGGGTACGGACCTGAACTTGGGTGACCGGCCAGTGAAACGAACCTGACGGTGATCTACCAGCGTTTCAGAAGGGATTACCTTGAGAAGAAACAACGAAAGAAACTCAAGGCTGTGTCGGAGTGAGAAAATTATATTATTCCTGAACATTAAAAGTAATTATCACATAAAATTGGAGAAGATTAATTATTTTACATGTGAAATTTGCTCGTATTTCGTATAAAAATTAGTTTAAGACGAATGCAACGATAAGTTGTGTTTGGGATCAATGGGGACATGACAGTTTCGACTTACTAGCATGATGCTTTGCTTTCCTTTCTTTCTTTGTTCACGAGCTGCGCAGGTTCTCAGTGTTGCCATGTAAATTCTCCCCATTTTAATTAATTTTCATTTTTTTTTTGCTCTTTAACTAAAACGGACAATCTAAATACTCGTAGAATATAATATCGATACCGAGTAACGCTTTCACAGGTTAGACAGGGTTTTTGCATCATACTATTATCTTATATTATGATACGGTTTCCGTATACAGTATGAATTGTATTATAAAATTATTTGTAGGTACTTTTAAAGAGACACTGGAAATGTAAGAAAGCAAAGTCGAAAAGATTTTATAACTAGTTCATCATTTTTTAAAACATGTTAAATAGAAATTACACGTAATGAAAAAGCTAATTTTAGTTAAAGTAATATAATAAACTCCTCCATACTGTGTTGAAGAAACATTTATAGTATATTTAGGGAAAGTCGTAAATTTCTCTTGACTGTTTCAGAACCGCAGCTTAACCTTATTGGTATAATGACCAAGAAAAATTATATTTTTAATGTCGAACGATAGAATAAAACATGGTTACTAAAATATTAACGTTGTATTCATTTACTAAAGATTTCGACAATTTCGTTTTAATTATTATTATTTCTAACTGTGTCTAACGTAGCTTTGTGTTACTTTCGGTGTTTTTTCTTAACGCAGGCTGTAGCAACCTACAATCGAGGGATAACTTTTTCGTTTTATGTTAACTTTATTTTATTCATCTTTAAGTTTCTTGATATTTGTTTCACTGTCGGTCTTACTTATATTATACAATAAAATATGATAGTTGCTTTCTAAATGCTAACAGTTTACTCTCAGGTTTGCTCGCGGTGACCGACCTATCTGAGGTTCGTACCCATTTGCTCTACCATCAAAATCCATAAAGACCTTAGGCCCGTTAAATTTGCCGAAACGGAAGAAGGGGTTTGCACTCCCTGCGCCTTTTTTCAACTTTAAGATTTGGGAGTCTTTAAAAGAAGAATGAATGCATTTGCTTGACGAATGCGGTCCACCTTTACCTTCGGTTTACCTTCCACCAGGTGTGATTATGGTCAAGTATTT
Source organism: Automeris io (assembly GCA_036320925.1). Taxonomy (NCBI): domain Eukaryota; kingdom Metazoa; phylum Arthropoda; class Insecta; order Lepidoptera; family Saturniidae; genus Automeris; species Automeris io. The sequence continues at coordinate 8,516,068 of JAUDJH010000026.1, read as the reverse complement.
GTCTGTAAATCATAAAAAACTTCTATTAAAGCCATCAATTTTTTTAAAAGGATCCTATATCATAATTGCTATGATCCGAGCGCGGCAATGCGAACGGTCGTAAATTCGAATCCCGTCACATACTTCTGGGTTTTCAAAATTAACTACGGCTTTAAGCAGCACTTACTCAGCGGTGTAGGAAAACATAGTGAGAAAACCCGCATGGCATCTATTAAAAATGTCAAGTGTTAGTGCCCTGAGAGCGGTGATTAGCTGCGCTAGTAGCCACGTTGGGCACGACATACAATATAAGCGCATAGTATATACAACCTCTAATGTATCTCTGCTCACACCGAAAGACGTATAGCGTGACGATATATCTATACCTATCTATAAATATTTCAGAGTGTATTCATCTTGGTTTATTCATACTGAAATCTTTTGTCATTGAAACGTAGACCAAACGGTGGGTGAAAACTAGTTATCTTTAAGCTACGGTTTATCGTATGATTATATGAATGAACTGGACGAAACCTTTACACGGCGTCTCTACCTCTGAATGTGTATTTGAGATGAAAACCCTCAACGTACCCACTTGATGGCGTTATTGTGCGGATAAAAAATGGTTTTATAATCACCGGCTAGATTTGTTGTGCAAATTGGTTTTCATGTAGGCCGTTCTCGTACACATTAGAAATGTAATAAAAATAGATTTAGACTGTATCTTTAATTTTTTTATACATACTAATATATTTTTTATTAAAAAAAGTTATTTGCATGCTTTATTCAAATGCTATACATATCTTTAAGGACTAATGAGCCATATATTTCTAGCCTAATCTACTAAAATATTATGTATGTCTAAGGAATAAAGTTCAATAACTTTCCTTAATCACTGTTAAGGGTAAACACTTTGTTCATATGCTACTATTCTAGCACTATCACTCGATTCACTACATTTTTTATAAAGCACTAGCTGATCCGGCAAACGTTGTTTTGCTATATAAGGTTTTGTAATATTTTCTAAGATGTTCATTGAAATTAAGTGATGTCAAAGACAATTTTATTCACAATTAAATACTCTTAATCAACAACACATTTATTTGGATAAAGATTAATATTATTACGTTGATACAACTCTTAACAAATAATGCATTAATTTCGACCAAATTTGTTTACCATAAAAACGCTTCTAGTGACTTTTATACTGTCACGGACATTTTTTTAGATCATTCCAAGAGGAATAATTCTTTCTTACGTATATTTTTGGTATCTTGAACCGTTTTTGCAGCGCACGCAATGGAAGCACTCAAGGATGAATAATTGTCCCCGTTTTTTTTTCACATTTTCCATTATTTCTTCGCTCCTAATAATTGCATCGTGATGTTATATAGCCTAAAGCCTTTCTCGATAAATGGTCTATTCAACTCAAAAATAATTTTTCAATTCGAACCAGTAGTTCCTGAGATTAGCGCGTTCAAACAAACAAACAAACAAATAAACAAACTCTTCAGCTTTATAATATTAGTATAGATTACACTAACTAACCCAAATGATTTTGTTTTTCAGTCTTCGCAGTAAGTCCGTGTTGTCGACCAGCTGGATTGCTTCGACTTGTACTTGGTGATGGAGTCTATGCGCGTGGGCTTCTGTATGCCTCTTGATACGACTATAGACATCTTTCATTTCCGGGTTGCGATGGAAATTGTCAATTTTGAGAAATCAGGGTACCTTCACGATGTCCCTGAGTACTTTCTTTTTAAATATTTTGATTATCGTTGGATACGTTGCTAAGTTTGGGGCAGTCCCATAGCTGTATGATGATGTCCTAGCCGGTTTCGGCCACGGCGACTGTTTCAACACCGGTTAAGAAATTTGAGGTCCAGTTTTCGGAAACAGTCAATTGCGCAGGAGATATTTAAGTGCATAACTGGATGCGCAGCCAGAAAAGCACTCTCTCGTCCGAACTCCCTCAGGCCCGACGGAAAGGAGAACCAGTACGATCGGGAGGGAGCGGGATGCAGGTTTGGTCGAGTTTTCCTTCTCTAAACACCTGGTTGAATTGCGGTGTTCAAGAGATACCTTAGTCGCCTTTTACGACACCTCAGCAAGAAGAGGGGGGTGCAATTCTATTCTACCGGCAGCCACCACGGCTAAGCTGTATATCATACGTCTATACTGGTGTTAGGATATGTTTATACCATAGTAATTTGTTGTGTACTGATAAAGGATATTTCCTTCAAAAAAGCCATTATAATTTCCTATGTCGGATTCTTAATTCTTCTGTTTTTTCTTAATGTGGGCAGCTTAGCGTCAAGCGTCATACCAAAGTACTTATATAATATTCACATATGTGTGTGTGTACATTTAATATAAGTAATTTGTTTTCTACTAAACACATTTTTATATTCATATTTAAAGGTTTTTTTTACTTGATCGTGACCTGACATAATAACCACACCACGTCGAATAGTAAGTGTGGTGCTATCCAAAAAAACTATTAAAACTATTAACATTAAGGAAAAAACCTATCGATAACCGCAGTGATCATGCCGGCCTGCACTTATATCTCTTCACGCTTTGTCCATAGGACCCAATATCATAGGACAGTGGGAACACATCCAGCAGAAGACCATTCCAAAGCTCAACGACTGCACAAAAGTAAGGAATACCGAACTTCTTAGTTCTAGTCAGGATTTGACTTGTAAAGCTGTGATTCCCTAAGCCTGCGCGCGTGATTCTCTTAAGAAAGGGAGAGCGCGGAACAAGGTTAAACAACTGTTTAGAACACTTGCCTTGATACAGACGGTAAAAACGCTTTGTGAAGCAATATCTCTGGGCAACTGATTCAAGATGCTTAGGCTGAGATTTATAAACGCAACTTTAAGTTTGGTTAGTCTTTACTAAAAAAATACAATTTATATTACTCAATGAATGTTAAAGGATTTGATAAGTCACCGATTTTGTCAACATGAGCTTGGCTCTGCGAATACTAAGGTTATACTCAAGATCTTATTATATATTCAATTTTTTGTCATATTGAATTTATTTTTTGAGAACTTTGCTAAGCAAAGTCGTCTATAATTCTCAGCCTTAGACGACTGACGATTGGTTTTGACGGCTCGTTCAGCATATTGGTTGAGGATACTATTTCTATACTACAATTAGAGAGTTCGATTTTCGGACGAAAGAAATATTTGTACAGACTGCAATGTGCGAGTCTGGGTTTTTGCGTATTTCTTATTCTATCTATAAATTCGTCCACAAAACAGGAGTAAATTTTGGAGGTGAAATCATGTTTATAAAAACCACAACATATCAGCATTTTCCATAATCAAGCTGTTGCTATGCTAGACTTGCGGTCAGCTTCAGAAAGGCTTTTTATATTCTAAAGAGCTTTTAACCCTTAACTTGGCAGAATGTTCTTTCTTTCAATATCAAAATAATATTCATACCATTTAACCCTTATGTCCCAAGGATGTCTAATAGAAACTAACCGTGCGTTCAAACACTGAGAAATTACCTAAATCTAAATATATATAACTCAAAGGTGACTGACTGACTGACTGGCTGACTGACTGACATAGTGATCTATCAACGCACAGCCCAAACCACTGAGCGGAAAGGCTGAAATTTGGCATGCTGGTAGATGTTATGACGTAGGCATTCACTAAGAAAGGATTTTGATCAATTTTGCCCCCAAGGGGATAAAATGGAGGATGAAAATTTGTATAAATCTTCTTACATTTTCATTTCCATTGGACACACAACACACACACACACGCACAGCCCAAACCACTGGACGGATCGGGCTGAAATTTGGCATATAGGTAGGAGAAATCTACTTTGCCATGAAAATAAACAAGTTTCATGGGCAAACTCTCAAATTTGTGGGTATTGACTTGAAAGAACATTGCTTCTCTCGGGGACAGTTTTATGTTGCTTGCTCACGAGTAAGTTCTCCCTATAGGTTGATAGTTTTAGCGCCTAATGACAGATTAGTTAAGAATATTGTATACAAAGAAGTTTTGTAGGGTCTATTTTTTGACACACGCTAAACAAAAGTAAAGCCGCAAAAACTATACCTAATTAATAATAATACTTCTTAACGCGAGCGAAGCCGCGGGCAAAAGCTAGTATTCATATAAAAATATTAAGTTTGCGCTAAAAACTTATGGTAACAGGTTTTGTAAATTCTGATGTATCTCCACAGATACACTATCAAGAAAAGGGTTAAAGACTATTGAATCATCGATTATGTAAACATTTATGATTCACTGGCTGTAATGGCCCGGTGTTGCCCGAATAAATCCACTATTTTACCCCCTGAAGGATTGACTTTCCAAAATTACGTATTTTTAATTTTTAACTGAATATCTAAATACCTGCTATCGGAGTGCTTACTTCAAAATTGACAGATTTTCAAACGACTTTTCAACCTTTATTTTACTCTTTTGGGGTTGGTTTTCCAAAAACGTTTGTTGTTTTTTTATTTGTAACTAGCTGTCCCGGCAGACCTTGTTCTGCCCCATTTCTCTAAAACAAAGTCACATTGTTTTTTTTTAAGTTAATAGCTTTTCCGTCAGATTTTATTCTGCCAAAACCTATTGGCATGTCGGCTGTTTTTTGAAAATTGTTTTGAAGGAACCTGGCCTTAATGCTATATGTATAAAAATTGACAAATACTGACATTAATCACTCGATTGTTTTGCTTTCCCGGAACCCGTCCACCGACATTTAAACTTTATGGTGTGGTATTAAAGTTCAAAATGACTTATAACGAATTTTTTGTATGAGAATATAGGGAATGGGAATATAGAAAAGTGTTATTTTTAGACAGTTGCAGGGAATTTTTAAAATTTTTCTCTCCGTAATAACCTTCCCCAGACTTCAACAAACACAACAAAAAAGAAATCAGCCAAATCGGTTCAGCCGTTCTCGAGTTTCGCCCTTATCAAGACATTTAGCGATTCATTTTTATATATAAGAAGATTAATAATCTAAATATCCGTTTGGATACTGCTTACTTCAAAATTAACGGATTTCAAAAGAAATTTTCAAATCCAGTTGCACCCTCTTAGGAATAGAGTATCAAAACATTTGCTCTTAGTGGGACTGTCATAAAAATAATCGGATATAAAAATTTCATATTTCATAACTTTATTAATTAAATAAAATAAGCGTTTTTAAAACTGGACGTTAAAAACAGATTGTGGGTGTGATTTCACTGTTTCCGACTCAATTTACTGGCCTCGCTAACTTCACTCTTTTTTTATTTGTCCAAGTAAGAATTGGGTAAATATCTTAATAGTAATAATGACAGGCACACATTGACCTAGCCTACGACTAAGCTTGCGCTTGTCCTGTAGTTACTAGATAAAGATATACATATTTATATACAAATACGTATTAATGACGTACGACAAATTACTTGCTCATCACAACAAGGCTTGCCCGTACCGGAACTCGAACCCAGAACAGCCGTTCTGTAACTTCTATAACAAATGGTCAATAAAACCTTAAATAGCTCATGTAACTATTTAAATCTTAACGGATATACACACGTAAAACTACCCTTACATAAAAACATCAAATGATTCATTCTTAATAAAATGTAAAAACAAAATAAAATAAAAATACTGTAATAAATAAATTATTATTCGTACAATTCTATGTCAAATATATTGTAAACATAAATTGATAGCTTACTTCACCTAGCCATAAACATAGATGAGGCTCACACATACGTGTTGGGCGGGCTTATAAAGGCTAGGGCGGCCTGATTACCGTACATACTGTGGTGAGGTTACGAGAGACGCTTCTTTCCTCCGCTTAAAGTAAACTTGGTTCACTGCTCTCTTAAAACAATTATCGAACAGTGACATTTCCTGCTTTTTTACTAGGTTTTATTGAAGCAATATATTAGACAACAAAGTGAATTTAAAAACTGTAAGTATTATTTTAATTATTATGTATGTACGAAAGAGACTATAAAATCATTTAAATATCATCGTATATTTTTTTATATATTAATTTAATTATCATTCTCTATCTATCATACATTATATTTTATTAATTATTAAATGTATTTCTTTCTTAGAATTTACATCGATATACAACTATTAAGCTGTATTACTTGTAAAGAAATATAGATTTTAACGGTGTTTTTTATTAAATATATTCTTCAAAATGTAGCTGTATTATATGTAAAGAAATATAGATTTTAACGGTTTTTTTATTAAATATATTCTTCAAAATCTTTAATGGACTTTTGTAATATATAGTCTAACATTATAAGTACTTGATTGATGACGGTATATTTACTTTTTGAAACTGTACTTCAAAAATCATAAGAATAAAATTCGTATCGTATCGTTAGGCTTAGATATTATATGGTGTTTTGTTCCTATATGGACATTTTTTTTTAATTGACAATTTTAAGTAATCTTTTGTGTTTCTTTGAAAAAAGTGCACAATTAACGCACCTAATGTGTAATCGCCGCGTTATATTTTATGTGGCCAAAAATTGACAAGTACATAAATTCTTAATAACTATAAAACTTTTTTTTTAATTCATCTATAATTCACATAGTTTCTATATATTATTCATATTAGAATGAGTTTACATTTCGACAAGGCTTAAAAATTACCTGAGGAGAAAATCAATTAATTTTTTTGTCAAGTAGCAGTATTGTTAAGCATTAAAAATTCGTCTAAGAAATTTTTGGTCAGAGCTTATTTGATAAAATTAGATCTGATTCAAATAATGTCAATAATATTCAGTTATTTATAGAGAATTGCAAATCAGTGTTTTATTATTGCTAAAGTTTGCCGCGTTGGTTGTTAACATCAAACTTTGTATATTTCCTCTCTATGTTAAATTAAAGAAGACATTATTAGTATTATTATAATATCAAACAAATATTTTCTTTGGCATATACATACATGGGGATATTAGTTAAACGTAATTTATTCGTATACGTATCTAAATATATTTATTTACTATTTATTTTCTATGTGCATTTTTTTTATTTAATAAATTCCTACCAGGACATTGGTATTTAGGTATTATTTTGTAAGGTATGTAAGGTTATTAGGATGAGATTCATAGACGCTATTTTGACTGCGCTTAATAAAGTTCTCAAAAAATAAATTAGTTTTGACATAAATCTAAATATACAGGGTTACAGGTAACTAACGCAAAACCTCTTAAGGCTGATTTTGGTATATCAAGACTGACAACTTTTGTTTTATGACTTTTCCTACTTCAATCTTTTTTTTCCCATACAAAAAAAATAAATAAATCAAATTTGCAGTTCTGACCTTCTTAACACTATGAATGGCGGCGCGATGCTACTGGAGCAGACGATTTCGTAGCATCTGCTGACTAAACTTAAAACATAGAGCTAACGATTGATAGGCATCCCCACTAAAACTAAAAAAATATATATCTTAGGATGTATTAAGTATTGGCAAAAGTAATAAAACAAAAGTTGTTAGTCTTGATGTACCAAACTCAGCCTTAAGAGGTTTTGAATTAGTTACCAGTAACGTTGTATAATAGAAGTTTGAGTATAGCCATAGTATTCACAGAATACAAATCTTTTGACAATCGTTGAAAAAATAAATTTTAATGTTTTAGTAAAGTTGAAGCAATCTTAAAATTGCGTCTATAAATGTCAGTACACTTTCGAACAAACAAGATTTTGTTAAATATTTCTTAACAAAAATGAGGAACGTTTTGTGATCATTTTATTCCATTAAAAACATGAAAGGTATACACAGGCTCTATAATGTGACTACATCGCTTCTGGTGCAAAGTACTATGTAGTCCAAGACAGGTAGCAACTGCCAAGGCACGGCCCACTCATTCCATGGCAGAAAATCTCTAGGTACATGGTCAACTGGGTGTACACAAGCAGATTCCGAAACACGACTAGTTAAAGCGAGTCCCTATGACGTAACAATTATTTTTAAGATAGTATCGTTTGCAAATTTTTTTTTAACATAAAAATTACCAAGAATATTACAAAAGTTTGAAAATAAAATATCAATCTTAGAACTGTTTAAAAACAAACTTTTTCAAATCCTTCATTATAAAAACAAAATGAAATAACAATTATTGTTAGCCATTTTCGTCCCATTGCAGGGCAATAGTCTCCTTTCCATTTTCCCCCACAATAGTTGTGAAAATTATGGTTCGAGGTTTGGACATTTAATCCACCAAGCTTGTCCAATATCTGGAGTTTGTAGGGTCTGTATACCTTAGTCAGCTCTTACGACAACTCGGTATGATGAAAAGGGAGGAACTATTTTTTCTATAGTGAATAACAATTGTTCATTTAAAATAAAATAGCATTTTCTCGCAGCATATCTTTTCTCAAACAAGGAATATATCTATCTCACACTTTATCCATAAAGCTTACGGATCAAAAGATAATAATTCAATCTTGCTGGACCTCGAAAATTTTATACGTACTTATATCACAAATTTGTACAAACACTTGATAGCCTAGTTGTTAGCGGTCTTGCTTGCGACGCTAAAGGTTCTAGGTTCGAATCCCGGTACTGATAATCGGTATCTATTAATTTTCACAGGCGTTGGTAGTGTGATGCACATACTATCGCGATGATGTACAATAATCTGCCACTGCTGCTCTTAGCTCTCACTACTGCTTTTGCAGCACCTTCTTTCAACGATGACTATGCTGTAAGTACGGTTTTGTCCTGTTTGAGAAGAAATGAAATTACAATGGGAACAATACTTGAAAAGTATTTACAATAAATTATCTATATTCTATTTCTATTACATTTTTTTTAATTGTTAGCGTAATCTAGTTTAAGATACACATTAGATACAAACTTGACTTTACTCTCCTTATGTAACTTTTGTAAACCGTTTATTCCACTTGAAGAAAAATTATATTCCTACGCCCCTAAAACTACTACACTTACTCGTTAGCATAAAATTTAATTAATATCTCTGATAAGATATTTCTCAATTAAAAGAAGTTTAAACTTACTTTTATAGTACCTGTATCAGATGCGCGTTTACAAACATGAAATTTTGACTTACACACACATCGAGATCCGAAACCAAATGTCCATAGGCTATACAAATATTTGTTTCGTATGGATATCTAATTCACGAACAGTAGCGAAGAAGGCGTTGGCTCAGCTACTACGCCAACCGATGCACTGAATACTGTATTCAATTAATTAATATAGGTGATATTTTTAGATTGTAGTGAGTACCATATGAAATATGGTACTTCATTTTAATTAATTTGTGATTCAAGTCTTTTTTTTAGAATGCTGTATATTTTTTTAACATTTTGTAAATTATTTCAAAAACTCTTCTATATTTTTTAATATAAAGTGAAAGCACCTGTAAATAGTTCTTACCTCATGGTCTCATTACACTAGACATGATATAGTTGATACGAGTAGGTCTTTTTTTTACAAGCTTTTATAGCTTTTTGCTTGACCACCTTTGAAATTCACATGTGGGGCATAATATTAACACACTATACGCTTAAACTATTTTTCTAATAAATCTCAACACACCTTACCCATTTTATCATAACATATTCCTCCTTCTTATTGACGATGGAAAAATACGTCAAGCACACGGCCTGGCCAGGTCGTGGACAATTCTAGCAGGAGGCCGTTCGATCTACTAGTATAAGCCAAGTCCTAGCTAAAAGCCTATTGATGTAATAGTATGCTGCCTGCTATCTAGGTCACGAACTTTGTCGCAGCATTATTCTACAGAAATAACATCTCTGTCTGCATTTCACCCCGTCATTACGTTAATATTGCAATGCCATATTAAATAGCAACAATATTCAGAATCTAGTAACACTAAGTGTTACTTTTTAAATTGAATTTAAGGAGTATTTTTAATTGATCACAATCTATTCTATGGTAAAGTCTGTAAGTTGATACTACATTCTAGTATATTAGGAGTTCTCTTTGTGATAATGAAATTAAAGTAAAACAGGCAGCTACTTAGCGGTAAGCACATGCGGTTAATGTTACGAAAAGAACGACACTTTATTTTCCACGTTTGTTTGTACGACATACTGATGTATGCCAGTATATACCTATATTTCCTGGTTCTTAACTTATTAAAAATCTGCCTTAGTTTATTCATTCTAAATATATGCTTCTCGATCGAATGAAATCTCTATGATTAAGCAATTGTCAAATTAATTATTAATTTTACCCATCAATAACTTTATATTACAAACGTATGACGTGTATCTACTCTACAAACAGATTACTAAGAACTATTTTATTTTTGCCATTGTTTAGGAAGTGGTACCACAGAAACGCGCAGCTCTGGTTCTAGACCGACTACTCGTGGCGCTACAGAAGGCGTTGCGGGATGATTCGACTCCAAAGAGATATGAAAGGCTAGATCGCGATGGGCCTCGCACAGCGCCGTTGCGATTTGCCAGTTACGATGATATGGTGTGTATTTACAGTGCAGTAAAATAAAAATACAATTGTGCTGAAAGAGTTATTTATGACTGATCTAGTCTCAAAGTAATTTCGCATCGTATATCCTATTATGAAGTAATAGACAAAGATATAATTATTTAAATGATGATATTAACTTGCAAAAACAAACCTTTTCATCCCCTCTAGACAAAATAGCATTTGATAATTGACATCGCTACTTAAAAGTTCAACACATACGGAATTGAAATAAACTTTCAAAATATTATATTTTGTCAAATGTTACATACAAAATGTGTATACATTTTGCAATTTTCTGCTAGCGTTATCCATTCCGAATGTAAACCCAGGCTTGTTTATGCCCTATTCACAAAAACATTTGCTTGTGCTGATAGAACTCAAACCTCGGGCTATTTCGATTAAACTAAGTGTAAGCAATAAGCTACGTGGGGTCTACGTCGCGTCGTAGCACAGTGTCAATGCTACGCAGTCGTAGTACTTTTATCAACAATAGTGCTACAGTACTATTGTGAATACTCGATCTCTTAATAAATGTAATAATTAACTTATTTTATTTATTGTATAATATATACACGTACTCACTGAGAAATTGTTAAAATATTTTTTGTTATAAAATACTACTTGATAATGTAGTATGAGTCGGATTCCTGAAATACCTTACCTGGCCGAAAAAAAATTGTTTCTCCGCTTAGATTTGTCAATTTTTAAAAGTTTCAAATGTCATCCTTGAAATTATTGACACTAGCGTTAAACTTTAAGCGAGTAATACATTACATTAAGTAGTTTTTAGTGAACCTGAAATAAATAAAAATGGGTATTCTTCTACTCTGGAATGTTATGGGAATAATTTCGATATGTAATTTTATTTAGAGCGGTCTTTTGAATGAGAGTAGATACGTATTGATATTTTTTTGGGATTCTAAACACTTGTGGATTATACTTTAAATGAGTAGATTAATTATTTTAACGACGTTTATTTGTTTTCGCGCTATCATTACATAATATAGGACCTAGCTACTAGATGGTTGACAGAACACAGTAGCGTTGCGCTATGGGCAGAGTCACTTCGTGTCGACTCGGCACCCACTAGAAATTTAAAACTTTTGTGATAGTTTGAAAGAATATTACGCATTAAACATGACACTGACGGCTTTGGGTTGAGGAAAGTTGAATATCGCCAGAAGCTCGCAGTATCGACCATTACTTGTCTTTAATTTTGTTATATTCAAGTTAAGAATAGAAAGGGATATAGCTCTTTGACGATATTCTATCATCGTCAAGGAAGTCGTTCTTAGTCTATTATTATTATTAAGAAATCATATAAATACGCAACATGTATAAGTTTTTTTTAATTGTACGTGAAATTATCGTAAGCTTATTAGAAAAATACTTTTAAAACCGCTATTAGACTATGGTCACTCAGCGCAGAATAGTAAAGGTCTATCAGGATAAATGAAACATAAATTATGTTAAAGAACAAGCATCCATATTTTTTTCCTTATGATATATCGCTAAAAAACCTATGTTCAATATTATCCTCTCTTAAGTAATACATTTTTGTTTTCTCAGAGTTCATTGGAGCGACGAGGTCAACCGACGAATAACCGTGGACGCGTTCTTCGATGTTATTTCAATGCAGTCACTTGCTTCTAACATTGCATTTTGACAAGTATTATTTTTATTTCTGATGCCTATTTAATAAATACATAAATATAATAGTTTATATATTACGAAAAAATTGACTGATGTCTTTGCCTCAAAAACAAACTACTCTGATTTTTTAGTTATTTTTCTCATTGTAGTTAAAATTATACAAAAAAAAAAACCCACATTTCATGAATTAAAATAGTTGAAACAACTTATGATGAATAAAATAATAAAGTTAATAATGAAAAAAAAGCCAATATTTCGATGCTTGTCAATCAATGATTTAAAAATCTTGTTGCCAAAATAATATGCGTATAATTATTATAGTTATATATGTAAAATAAATACTTAGTGTTAAGTGAGCGTTGGTCAGATCGTGCTTTCGAACAGCTGGAGCTTCCTACTAGTGCCGGGCTTCGCTACAGTGCAGTGGGAGTGGACACTCTCATTAGTAGCGCGCAGCGAAACTGATGAAGGCAGCTAGTTTCTCAAAGCAATTCGAGTTACGTTCCTCTACAGTGAGGAAATGATGAGGAAGAGAGAGAAGTGGGACAACGTTTAAGTTTTAAAAAGGAAATTTGATATAGCTATTGAACTAAAAATATGCTAAACTCTTAAAATTTATAATAAATGTTTTGAATCTGTTTATACTTATTTACGTGATTCAATTTCTGTATACGAACTTTATATAAACTATTTTTAGATAATATTGTATGAAACTTCAAAATTTATAACTAAACCTTAATCTGTAAATAAATATTGTTGCAAAATATTTGATTATTATTTAAAATAATATTTCCGAGTATATTAATATAAATATGTAGGTATAAATAAACATTTAAAGCTATAAAGGGCACAAGATAAGTTTAATACGAGTATGATAAGGGAGTAGATGTAATGTATTGAAGTTTATCTTAATTTGTTGGTAAATACAAACAAAGCAAGTTGTGTTTATGCGTCTACTCCACATTGATAAAATTCGACATTGGGCTGCTTTCTGTTTTGATAGGATATTAGTTAACAATAACCTACTAAAATATAGTTTAGTTCGAAAATAATTAAATGAAGTTTTGTGGCTAAGTTAACAATTATCATTATTAAATTTTTTTAAGTATCGCTATCAATTATGAAAGTAATTATGACTGTAATTTTGGCACACTTCTACTCTTTTGATAAAACATGCTTATGGAATATTATGAGCGTTACAATAACCACCACCCAAGTGACTGAGACAGCAAGTTCCTGGTCAGTGACTAATCGAATGTCACGACTTATAAATCTAGAAAAACTAAGAAGACACGAACACTATAAAACACGGAGCAAAAGAGATGCGGCTTAAAATTTTGTCTGTAAACTTTAGACAAGTATTTTCGAATACCTATAATACATTAATTGAATACTAGCTGTTCCGGTAGACCTTGTTCTACCCTATTTACCTGAAACAAATTTACATTTATTTTTTTATGGTAATACCTGACCCGAATGAATTCGTTCTGTGAAAAGTTATTGTCCTGTCGCAGTCTAATAGGAATTAAATAACATTGAAAGACTTTAGTAATATGTAATGTCATAATATTTTTATTGTAATCCCTTATGGAACACGATATTTTTTGTTTGATTACTTGGCGTGTAAATAAATAAATCTGAAGGTTTTCTGATGCGGAAGCAGGCAACATACAACTGTCCACGAGAGGAGCACGGGTTTTCAAGATTTACGCCGCAAACATTCAATGACTGTCTCTGGGATTTATGTATGTTTGTAGCAAAATCAACCAGCACTGGATATTGTAGTCAATTAAATACAAACGGTTCGTCAGTTGGTACCATTGCGATGCGAGGTATCAACACATCTTCTCCCTTATATTTTCCCTTTAGAATAGTTGCCTCGATCACATTGTTCAGTAATTTTTTCACTGCAAGCCGCGCGCCATTACAAAGACGCGGTTGGTTGATATTTTGCTACATTATGACCACCGTTCCTGCTTATTTTCCTTCATAATATTTACAATCACTGATCATCATTAAGTAACACAATTTATTTTCGATTCCGGCTCAGGCAGCGGTCGAGCGCACACGTGTCCCTGTGCACGGCGTGCCTCCCCCCGCCTCTCTCCGTGCGATCACATCTGTTCGCCAGACGCGCGTTCTCGAGCGCGACGCCGGCAACACGTGTCTCCGCGTGCGACGTTGCGCATTGTTCTCGTTTAGGTGCCTTTTTCAAGGCTTCCTAAACGTAAGAGTTTCTATAAACTACGCAGCGTAAACGCCGTCTCTTGCCGAGGTGCCTTTTTCAAGGCGTCCGAGGCGAAAAGTTTCGTAAACCTTGACCGTCATACGCTTTCGAAAAACCACGACTTTAGTGGTTAGAACCGGGGATACCTGGGGGTGATTAACGACCGGGTCTAGAGCGTGCCCTGGGCGCTCGCGTTTGCCCTTCAGGCAACCGCGAATACCAGACGGGGTCGGACCAGTTGGCATTGGGAGTGACCCCCTAGTCAACCCCGACTATCGCCCTCCACACCCTCCTATCCCGATTTCCTACCGGCCCACAGTTTGGCTTGGGTCTGCTAGCGCGGACCCCTGTCTCTGTGTGCCAAAGTAGGCACTCAACCCTTGCCAGGGACGTTAGGTACTCACCCCTCCGGCCCTAAACGGGTCTGGGGGACTGCCCACGTCTTATTGGATTTATCTTATAAGATTATTAAAATTTCTTATTAGGAAAAATGGAAGCTCCCGATCCAGTTAGGGTGCTCATCGAGCACATCTGCAAACTTCCAGCGGATCAACTGCAGCGACTCACCTCAACATTGATCCAAACGCAAGCGGCCTCCAACGTACATTACGTACTGGAATCACCCGCCTCCCCGGACGCGGAGCCCCTCGCTCGCCAGCCCCCGTTCATGCCGCGCCGACAGACCGCGAACCCCGCGTCCCGCGCGACGCATACTCTACCCGCGACCGATCGCCCGTCCGTGCGTCTCTTTCCGACGCTGGCGGTCCCTCTCGCTCACGCGGCCCTTCGCTCGCGACGTCTATCGCGAACGATATCTCCGATGAATCGGATTCCTCCGACTCATCCGACCCTCCCGCCCCCGCCGACGACAGATTCACCCCCGTCCTAGGCAAACGCAAGAAGGCCCGCGTTGACGGCCCGTCCAAGGCCGCCAAACGCAATCCCGATGATTCGGCGCGCGCTCCCGCCGCCAATGAACCCAAGCCCAAAAGGGCCAACCCCTCCACTTTCCGCCCAGGGCCCACTCCCCCGGTAATCATCCGGGAGAAAGGCGCCTGGGAGCGAATCTCCGTTGCGCTGAGAGACAAGTGCATTAACTACACGCGGGCCACCACGACGATGGATGACATCCGGGTGGTCGTTCCCACGCCGGGTGACCACAAAAGTCTAACCCACTTCCTCCGTGAAAAGAAAATAGGTTACCACGCCTATTCTCTTCCGGAAGAAAAACGACTCCGCGTAGTCGTAAAGGGACTCCCGAAAGAGCTCAGCACTAAGCTCATAAAGGAGGACCTTCTCTCTCAGTCCCTGCCGGTGGAAGAAGTCCACCGGATGCACAGGGCGTCCACTAAAACACCATTTGACATGATGCTCGTAATCTTGCCTCTGACTCCAGAGGCCAAACAGATCTTCAACGTAAAGACCGTCTGTCTTCTCAGCGGTATTAAAGTTGAGCCCCCTTACAAGAACGGAATGCCCGGACAGTGCCATAACTGTCAACTTGTATAACTGTCTATGGGCATTCGGCACTTAGATGCTTCGCGCGCCCAAGGTGTGTGAAGTGCCTGGGAGACCACGGCACTTCATAGTGCGAGCGCACCAGGGAGGCACCCACGCCTCCGAGCTGCGTCCTGTGCGGTCGTGAGGCACGGAGCAGCTCTCCCGCCTAGCGCCCCGCTGAGCCCACCGGCACCGCTGCCGCCCCGGCTCAGCAGCCATCTCGCACCGGCATCGCCGGTTCCCAGGCCGGTTGGCCCACCTCCGTTCCCACAAACACGGGAGTGCGTCCCCCCGCGGCCGCTCCTCCCGTGCCTGCTCGCACCTAGAATCCCTGGGTGCGTCGCAGCGCACCGGGAGCACAGGCGCCTTCAGCGCCCACCCTATCTTCCGTAGACCTCGACGAGGCCTGTGATTTCGCCTGCGCACTTGACGTTGACGAAATCACGGAACTCG
Source organism: Automeris io (assembly GCA_036320925.1). NCBI lineage: Eukaryota > Metazoa > Arthropoda > Insecta > Lepidoptera > Saturniidae > Automeris > Automeris io. The sequence goes on along the minus strand of JAUDJH010000026.1, from coordinate 8,499,771 downwards.
CGCGGGAGCTCCGCGAAACCGACCCGGCTCACAGGATTGTCTTAGTAGTGAAGCACGCAGACCTACTAAGGAATCTGAAAAATACAGTCTATCTAAATCCAAATAGATGACTGTCCGTCTCTCTTTAATCTCCTTTTGTTGATCCAATGCTCTTCACTACGAGTAGGATCAAACCGCACGCGTTATACCTCGCATGGTTCAACGCTTACGGCCTCCGCAGACAGAAGGATCTCGTCGGTGATTTCCTTCGCACCCATCAGATAGACGTCATGCTAGTGCAAGAAACCCTCCTCAAGCCGAGTGTTAGGGGGCCCCGTCTGGCCAACTATCACCTGGTTAGGAATGATAGGACCCACGCCCGTGGCGGGGGCACTGCCATATACAATAGGAGAGCTCTGCACTGCATGCCGATCGACCCGCCTCCCCTCGAAAATCTCGAGGCCTCGGTCTGTAGGCTCGGCATGAGCGGTCATTCATCAATATACATTGCTTCGGTCTATCTATCACCGAACAAAGGTCTTCTCCGAAGTGACCTTTACGCACTTCTGGACCTAGGTCCAGTGGGGCTGTCATTACTCTACCCGTAACGGCGAACGCTTGCTTCTTCACAGTGATAACTATCCTTTCGACGTACTGCCTGCGATGAGTCCAACTCATTTCCCAAATATCATCAATCACAGGCCCGATATCCTGGACATTGCCCTGCTAAAGAGCATAACCTTACGGTTACGCTCTATAGTTACGCTCAGTGAACTGGATTCGGATCATAGACCTGTTCTAATGCAACTGGGCTCCTCTGAGCCGGATACAATCCCAGTCAAACTGGTGACGGACTGGAAGAAGCTAGGAGCGACCCTAACTTCGGACGGTCCGAATCCTCTCCTTGACTCTATCCCCGACTTCATCTCCTCGTCAGAGGATACTGACGCGGCGATCGACGCCGTCACCGGCCACCTTCAAGACGCTGTCGCCGAAGCCACCAGGGAGGCCCCAGCGGAAAACTTCTTCCGCTGGAGGCTGATGACGGCGAAGAACGCCGCGACCAGAGCTTATGATAGGTATCCCACTGCGGAAAACCGCACGAGGCTGCGTTCCTTACAGAGGAAGGTAACGAAACGAATTGCCGACTTGCGAGGAAACCAGTGGGATAAATACTTGTCCGAAATCTCGCCCTCCCACCAGGCTTACTGGAATCTGGCGAGATCACTCAAACTCGATAACGACCGCTGCATGCCTCCTCTGCTAAGGCCGGACAATTCTGTCTCCTTCGACGATGTCGAAAAAGCCGAATGTCTGGCGGACAGTTTAGAGCACCAATGCTCCCCCAGCCTGCTCCCTGCGGACCCAGATCACGTAGCCAAAGTGGACTCCGAAGTTCAACGTTTGGCTGCGCTTTCTCCCACCGTTGATCTGGCGATCGTCACAGTTGACGAAGTCAAGGAAATCATTAGACTCCTTCCGATAAAGAAAGCTCCCGGTCTTGACGGTATCTCGAACAGAGTCCTCAAGATGCTGCCGGAGCAATTTATATTCCTTCTCGTCGTCATCTTCAATGCGGCGATCAAAAACTACATCTTTCCCAATGCGTGGAAAGAGGCAGGAGTGATAGGAATCCCCAAACCGGGGAAGCCCAAAAACATCCCCACTAATTACAGGCCCATCAGTCTCATCAAGACAATGGGTAAACTGTACGAGCGGTTGCTTCTCAACCGTCTCCAGGATAACGTCCAGTCCAACAAGATTTCAATTGACGAGCAGTTTGGTTTCCGTGCCAAACACTCGTGCGTCAATCAGGTGCACCGCCTCACGGAGCACATCCTCGATAAATTTATTCGTAATTACGAACATACCCCGACAGGGCGCTCTTCTTCGACATGGCGAAAGCCTTCGACAAAGTCTGGCGCAATGGATTGTTGTACAAGTTACACACTCTCAAAGTACCAGACAGGCTCGTGCACATCTTGCGAGACTACTTGTCGAACAGGCATTTCTAATACCGCGTCGAAGGAGTGTTTTCAAAACCGAGACCTATCCGAGCAGGGGTCCCGCAAGGGTCCATACTTGCTCCTATTTTGTATAGTTTATATACAAATGACATCCCCAGATTGCCGAATATACATATCGCGCTCTACGCGGATGACACCGCTCTCTTCTGGTCGCAAAGGGACAAGAAAACCCTTCTTAAAAATCTGCAAAACGCAGCCACCGTTCTCGGCGAGTGGTTCCGCAAATGGCGGATAGAGGTGATTGCCGAGAAAAGTGTAGCAATACTCTTTTCTCGGAGTAACCTATACCCAACCCCCGATATTGACATTAAGCTATTTGACCGAACGATCCCTTGGGCCGATGAGGTCAAATACTTAGGCGTCACCCTAGATAGGAAGTTGACCTTCAACTCCCACGCCACGATCGTGCGCAAACACGCCGCCTTTATTCTCAGTAGATTACACCCCATGGTGTGCAAATCGAGTAAATTGTCACTTAGGCATAAGCTGACAATTTACAAAACAGTAGTCAGGCCGGTCATGACTTACGCCAGCGTAGTCTTCGCCCACGCCTCCAAGTCAGTCCTCGATCCCTTGCAAAGATTGCAAAATAAATTCCTCCGCAATGCGACAGGTGCCCCTTATTATCTAAGAAATGTCGATCTCCACGACGACCTCAAAATGGAGACGATCGCCAGTTTCATACGTACGGCCTCTCGCCGTTGCTTCGATAGGTTGCCACACCACCCAAATAAGCTTCTTCGCAACGTATGCAAATACACACCGTCTGGCGGCTTCAACTCGTGGGCCAGACGCCGCCGGCGTCATGTCCTGTTGGATCCGGACGATCCAATTACCGCGGCCTTGATAACCACAGATCCAAAAAACAGTGAGGTACACTGATGCACCAGATACTTACCAAGACACCGGCGCCGCCGGCGGCGCCGACGACGACAAGTAAGGTTAGATCCGTCAACTGTCGTCTAAACGACGCAGTTACACTCCGACGCAGCCTTGAGTTTCTTTCGGCGTTTCTTCTCAAGGTAGTCGCTTCCGAAACGCTAGTAGATCACCGTTAGGTTTCGTATTTTTGGCTGGCGGTCCAAGTCGAGGTTCGTACCCACAGGGGTGCCCTTGCATTGCCACCCAACCCATAAATTGCCGGCTGAGCACCCTCAGTGTTCGCCCACCCGCCCGGTTAAGTTGTGAAGACCTTTCCCGGTCAACAAAAACGCGTAAATTCGAAAAAAAAAAATAATAACACAATTTATTCCACGGTAATAATGATTATGAAATAAATTTGAGGGAACTCATTATATTATTTTCATCGATGACATGCAGCCTCTAATCAACTTAAAGGCTTACCAAAGATAATCGTAACGCAACTTTTTTTTGTTTTGATTGACGTCTAATGTTTCACAGCTGGGGACAGAGTGGTTAGTATGGGTAAAAAAAATTGTTGTTTTTACTATTTTCCTCGATTTTTTTACGTTTTATCTCTCCCTAAGAATCTTCCTCAGATTTCATCTAACTCAACAAAAAAGAAATCAGCCAAATCGGTTCTGCCGTTCTCGAGTTTTGCACTTAGCAACACATTTTATGTATACATACATATGTATGTAGATATCAGATTTGCTGATCTAATTTTTTTAAATTCAATTACAATCATATTTTTAAATGTTCTCTAATAATTTGTAAGAGGATCTGACGGAATGAAAAATTAAGCAATAAGCGCAGAATTGTTTCTAAGATCTTAAATATTTAACCTTTACACTTTTGAGCTTTCCGCAAGTGTCAACATCAGCTTTGGTCAGCATAGTATGTATATATGAAGAATATATTAATGAAGTCGCATAGTCACTACAAATTTGGGCAAATTTATTTTAGGGGTAATTCAGCAAGAAAATCTATCATCGTTGTGCATAAAATAATTCAGTGAAAAAACCCAATTGTGGAACAAATCCAAACACTTTCCAACACTATGAATTAATTGCATTATTCAAGACCGGATCATACTGCAGGCCAACAGGCTATAAAATTGTCATCAATGCTGATGAGACGCCTGGAGAGCAACACATAAGGCGTTTTAATGCTCTTACAATTGATGAAGTCGTTAGTGTCGTGGAAATTAAAAAAATAGAGATATTATTTTACATCAATAGAATGATCAACTGCAGCGTGTGTAAGAAACACATCGATCATATAATGGATTACAATATCCTATCTTATTTTGGCAAGGTAACGATGAATATCATATTCAATCAATAGATAAATTCAGTTATAAGTAAATAACCAATCTACACTTGCTTCATAAACAAAAAGTTAGATTATCTTATTAACATACCCATTTATTTAAAGACGAAACTAAAAAGAGTTACTTCCATCAATTATTATTCATACAAACACATCGCATCTTAAAATGTCAACGTCTATTTCACCAATATGCTTTGGATATATTAGGTCCTTACATATGAAATTGGCGTTTTTCGTACTGGCCACTTTAATCACAGATTTCTCCTCTTTGGTAAGGAATTCCAAATTCAAATTTGTACAGCTATAGACTCATGTATTTGTGCTTCGATGATCGTCATTCATTTGTTTTTTTCTTCTGTTTTTTTCTTCTGTTTTTTTCTGTTTGCGTCACTCATTTTACAAAATGGAAAACTTAAAATATCGCATTATTTACGAGTACGAGTTCCGCCGTGGCACTAGTGCTGCGGAAACAACTCGAAGGGTAAATGATGTGTATGGCGGTCGTGTTGCAAAAGAAAACACAGTTCGTTTTTGGTTCCAACGTTTTCGTTCTGGAAATTTCGACCTGCAGAACAAGCCCCGTGGACGGCCTGAGACTCAAGTTGATAATGAAGAGTTGAAGGCTATTGTGGAAGCGGGTCCATCGCAAACCACGTCCGAGTTAGCTGCAGGCTGAGATGTTAGTGATAAAACTGTTTTAATTCACTTGAAGCAAATTGGGAAGATTAAAAAGCTTGAAAGGTGGGTACCTCACGAATTGACTGAAGCAAACCGGCAAACGCGCGTCGACTGCTGCGTTACATTACTAAACCGGCACAATAATGAAGGTATTTTAAACCGAATCATTACCTGTGATGAAAAATGGGTTCTTTACGATAATCGGAAGCGCTCAGCGCAATGGTTGGATCCTGGCCAGCCAGCCAAATCCTGCCCCAAGCGAAAATTAACCCCAAAAAAGTTACTTGTAAGCGTTTGGTGGACTAGTGCCGGTATTGTTCATTACAGTTTTCTCAAATCTGGCCAGACTATTACGGCTGATGTCTATTGTCAGCAATTGCAAACCATGATGGAAAAGCTAGCGGCTAAACAACCTAGGCTGGTCAATCCCTCCACGCCACTGCTGCTTCACGACAACGCTAGACCACACACTGCGCAACAGACGGCTACTAAATTAGAAGAGCTTCAATTGGAAAGTCTAAGACATCCTCCGTACTCCCCGGACCTTGCTCCAACAGATTACCATTTTTTTCGAAATTTGGATAACTTCTTGCAAGGGAAAAAATTCAACTCCGATGGGGCAGTCCAAATCGCCTTCAAAGATTTTATTGATTCCCGTCCGACTGGTTTTTTTAGTAAAGGGATCAATGAACTACCTATGAGATGGCAAAAGTGCATAGAAAATAATGGTTCATACTTTGATTAATTAAATATATTATATTAAAAAATATTCGACTTTTGTTCCTCCCATACAAAACGCCAATTTCATATGTAAGGACCTAATATACAGTAGGCAAAAAAAGTCATCGGCCACTTGGATTATTTGCCTATTCTTGAAGTTTTTCTTACTAAGAGATATGAAATTCCACTCCAATTCATTTAATTCACTTAAATTACAGTATATTTTCATAAAATAATACATTTCTGACTAAATAATTTAAATATATCTCTTGGTATTCATATTTGTTTTAAAAAAATAGCAAATCGGGCGCAAAAAAAGTCATCGGCCACGTATAATTTAATGACACTTAGTTGAGAATTGGTCCAATTTATCATCATATTGAAAAATAATTAATATTTTATGGCATATCCCTTAGCTATAAGAACTGCTTGCAGCCATCTTGGTATGGATTCCACTAACTTTTTGGTCACATCCGCCGAAAAAAAGTCATCGGCCACATATCATTTCTTAACATCCTTCTTATGTTTCGACGCTTAATCGATGGCAATCAAGTGAATTTTGTGCATAAAGGGATGTTATTCTTTGTGGGCCAAGGCAATACATTCTCCAGCTGAGCTTTTTTATATTCAATATTATTTTTTGGTTTAAATAAAGGACGTGTTGGCTGAAAGAGGTAAGTGTTAAGAATCTTGGCCTAACCATTCTTTTTTTCTCATATCAATAATTCTTTAAAATAATTGGAGTGTCATATTATTACGTTCCACACGTAATCACATGAAAAAAGAAAACGACCGGTACAGTATTCAACAAATCAAGATTTGGCCGGCCCTCCGAAATAAATCGACGATTGCGCAACATCATAATCCGAGAAATAAAAAGAGACCCGAAGATTTCTGTTCCAAAGATAACAACAAATATTGTGGAATCAATTGGAGTGAGTATAACGACACAAAAGGTTAGAAATATTCTGCAGAAGGATGGATACCGTGGTCGAGTGTCGCGCAGAAAGTTCGTCGTAAGTAACAAGAATAAATCGAAGCGAATGCAATTCGTGAATGATAAAATAGATAAGCCGCAAGAGTACTGGAGCAAGATTATTTGGTCAGACGAGAGTAAATATAACTATTTCAGTCGAAAAGAAGAGTTACCTTTTGGCGTCAGAACGGCACAGCGCTTGAGCCTAAAAATCGTACGCCAATTATAAAAACATGGAGGTGGAAGCGTTATGGTGTGGGGCTATATGATTGCTTCTGGAGTCGGAAAATTAATTTTCATCGATGGGAAAATGGACTAGTATGTATATAAAAAATATCTTATAAAATAATTTGATGTCAAGCGCCCGTCAACTAAATATTGATGCGGATTTCGTGTTTCAGCACGATAATGATCCGAAGCATACTGCGTGCAGTGTGAAGGACTGGCTCTCCAGAAATGTTCAGAGTGTACTCGAATGCTCTGCGCAATCTCCAGATCCGAATCCGATCGAGCATTTACGGGAAAATTTGGATTCAAAAATACACGAGCACTCTATCACCAATATCGCTCAGCTGAAATCAATTATAGTAAATGAATGGGAGAAAATTTCGGCGGATGTGACCAAAAAGTTAGTGGAATCCATACCAAGATGGCTGCAAGCAGTTCTTATAGCTAAGGGATATGCCATAAAATATTAATTATTTTTCAATATGATGATAAATTGGACCAATTCTCAACTAAGTGTCATTAAATTATACGTGGCCGATGACTTTTTTTGCGCCCGATTTGCTATTTTTTTAAAATAAATATGAGTACCAAGAGATATATCTGAATTATTAAGTCAAAAATGTATTATTTTGTGAAAATATACTGTAATTTAAGTGAATAACTTGAATTGGAGTGTAATTTCTTATCTCTTAATAAGAAAAACTTCAAGAATAGGAAAATAATCCAAGTGGCCGATGACTTTTTTTGCCTACTGTATATGTACGTCAAAGTTGAATAATATGATTTAATGACAAAAAATTTCAAAATAAAACGCAATATAAGATTGCTCTTTCTACAAAACTGAAAATTTAATTTGAAAACTTGGGAGCCATTTACCAATAGATATGAATTTCAATCATAACGTGAAAAATATAATTATTTACATATTAACGTATAAGCAACATTAACAAAGAACGTGACTATATTCTCTTATAATAAGTATCGTATGCAACATTAATATCAGCCATAATTTATCCCCAAGGCTAGGCGATACAGAGATGCTGGTAACAGAAGTACAATAAATATCAAACTTAATAATTTAAACACTTGTAGCTGTATCATAAATATAAATAAAATTTTATAGCCTTCAATTACAATAATTGTTGTATTATTTGTACGAAAAATACACATAAAGACCAAACAAAATAAGCTCTCAGAACACATAAAATTATTTTGTCTACTTGTAAAATATAATTATACGTGGAATAGATTAGAAGTTTACGGCCAATCCATTTTAAATTAATCGATGAATTAATTACATAAGAAAACATTAAATTAGACTTGACGAACGTAGGATATATGTTTCACTGTAATGGCTTCTCTTTTGAATGGTTTCCGTACGCCACTGCCTTACATTTTAACTGCATGTAGTTTAGCACTACCTGAGGACCTCAGGTTAATTTATAACACTTACGAACAGGAACACTATTAATCTTAATACAAACAATGTTAGTAATGTTTGTTTTTGAAATATTGTAGCTTCAAGTGAAATCAAAATTGATTATTTATTTATACTATAACTGGTAGTATTATCTGTATATGCAAGATAAATTGCATTTCTTTCGAAGTCTTAGTAACCATATTAATTCGTTTGATTACAACCTAAATCGGTCCGCTACGGAACATTTGCACACTTTGGCATTTTTTTTTTTCATAATTGGATCGAGCTGGAACTAATAATAATATAAATTTTCACCCATTTTATCGAAAATTTACTTTAATAAATTACGAAGATACATATTTCTCTCTCTCACTCTCTCTCTCTCTCTCTATATATATACACATAGATATATATATTAGGGCGTTTCAAAAAAAAAAATTTTTCCTCAGAACCACGCTCAAAAGTTTCGTTTTAATGCCAAAATAGGCCTCTGAAAATATGAGCCCTTAATATTAATATTTAGGTTGTCCGCATCGCACTTTTCGATTTTCCATACAAATAACACAGAACAAAAGTTTTTTTTTTTATTTCTATAACTAATGAACGATATATCGTATTGCAATACCCAGTCATTATTTTTGTAGAGAATTTAACGCTCTACAAAAAAGAAGTAAATTTTTGATAAATCAACTCAGTCAAAAGTTATTCAAGATCGAAGTTTAACTTACCCTCACTTCAGCTGTTTTATTGACTGATTTGGCAAATATTATGTTTTTAGAAAAATTGAAACCAAAACATTTTACAAAATATAAATTAGACTTCTGAAAACTGTTAACTATTATTTCCTGCTTTATAGTAAATGTGGACAAGTTACTTAAAACGAATTATCATTGACAGTTAACCCAACATTTGAAAATTCTGGTTGTTGAAAATTAACATCAATCGTTAAACCTTTTTTGTAGAGCGTTAAATTCTCTACAAAAATTATGAATGGGTATTGCAATACGATATATCGTTCATTAGTTATAAAAGTCAAAAGAAAAAAAAACTTTTGTCCTGTGTTATTTGTATGGGAAATCGAAAAGTGCGATGCGGACAACCTAAATATTAATATTAAGGGCTCATATTTTCAGAGGCCTATTTTGGCATTAAAACGAAACTTTTGAGCGTGGTTCCGAGGAAATTTTTTTTTTTTAAACGCTCTGATATATATGTTATAAGTGATTTATATGGAGTTTTTACATAGAGTGATTTATATTTATATATATTATATAATATATAAATAAGTGAAATGAATACTCAAGAAAAGTTTCTTTTTTAAATGAAATTCATAAATTATGTAAATTTTCTTATAAGTCACTCAACTTTATTAAAACTAGAATTATCAAACAATTGCAACTATTTTTAGCTATCACTTTTCTGTTAAGAAATAAACGCATCGATTCTTATTATATTCGTTTTCGGATTTGAGGGTAAACTTGTTTATTGACACTTCTAAAAGTTGGTATTTTCATGGTTCGTCTTTTTTCCACGAATTGCGTTATGTAGATCTCTCCCTAGGTTCGCCACTGATTCCCCAACCTGAGTGCCCGACTAACCAAATAGCGCCATCTAATATTGTAAGTGTACAATTATCTACTCCTCGTAGTTTCAATGTTAGTACCTTCATTATCAGTGGTTCCAACGAGTGCTATCATGACATTTTACAGTGGACGTAAAAACTTGATTTTAGGACAGATGGCGCCAGCAACCTGTTTAATCTAACTTTGATAAATCAGTTCACACAGACCAATCTATAAGGTAAAGTATGGTTGATTATAATACTCACCTGCTATTATTGCAAGGTTTATGATATAAAAAGAGTGAGATTCTTTTTACAGTACAAATGGAAGATATTTTATAAAACTTGTATTCTATGTTTGATCCTAAATATAATAGATACATTTGGAATCAATGTCCGAGTTGGTATCAATTTAAGGACAGGAATTAATTCTACATATGCTGTGTGTAATATAGGACAAGAAATATAATCTTAATTCTACATGTATAAAAAGACTTAATGCAACCAACATATCATCGTGGAGCCTAAACTATTGCAGCTAGAAAAGATGAAATTTTATATCGGGTACTTTTATGAGCTACAAAATTATTCTAGCTGACGGGGTTCAAATTTATACATATATAAAAAAAAGTAATAATAATAAATAATAAATATATACAATAACATCCGAGTTGTTTTTTTTACATCAGCTCAACAAAGTGACTATAGAGCACCTGATGGTAAGTACAGCTTAGTTCTAAAATAAAAGCCATGATCATAGGATGAAAATTTGTCGATAGTCTCCGTCGTCATGTCGGCTCACATATACCACGACTAAAGGTCTCTAGGTATATGAGTTACTGGATATATACAAGCTGATCCCGAAACGAGGCAGGCCAAAGCGATTCCCTATGACGGTTTTTACATTTGTACACTGTGGCCATGACCCAGTTCGGGCAGTCGCCCTAACACCATAAAATCTGACACAATTTCTGTTTTTTTAAAAGGGGGCCGAGGAGGATGTACTCTCATTGTGATTCCTAAACTGTCTGTACGTTACCGCTCGCAGAGCTTATTATAATTTTAGATTTGGTGTATACCTATGCGAGGGTACAATGCATATATTAAATTACCCGTAATAAAATACGATCAATCTCGGATGTGCGTTTCATTGAGTGTCACCTTTTATTATAAAATATATTGGTATTTACCAGGAATGTATTACGATTAAAAAAATAAAAACATTAAGATAAATCAGTTATTTTTTATTAGTTCAGCCATGCGATACAATTGATTAGGTAATAAAGCAGCGAGGTATGGAGCAATAAAGTTAAATATCAATTCATTTCAATCTTACAGTTTACACATATGTATTGTTTTATGCATAACACATTCTGTCCTTGTTAAAAATAGAATGTAGTCGTCAAATAGCTGCAGAGCGAGTTTTCTATGCGTTGAAAAGCATCGGTTTCTTTATGCTCTGAACAACAGTGGTTGAATAGTAGCTCGACACGCCATCACGTCGCCGACTCTTGTCTGACACGCTTGAATACTTAATAAAGTGCATACAGCGTTTAGATAGTCTCATAAAATCTAATGCCAACGAACTTAATGAAAAAGTCTTGTAAAGTGCTTCAGTTTAGAAATTAGTTATTTTATTTTCTGTTGAGCAACTGTTGTTATGCTATTTACCATAAATTGTTAGACTAAAGTAATAGAATTAGAATTCATATTATTTATATGCATTGGCTATTATGCAAAGGACTTGGGCTTGTTTGGTTGTGAAGGCTTACACGATGTTTTATGGCGCAACTTGTTGCGGTAACTCCCCGCTTAGTGCAAAAGTCTGCCTAGTTATTCATTATTTCTCGTGATTGTGGCAGCCTAGTCTACACAACGATTCTGGTGAGGCAGCAAGAGATTGTGAAAGGCTGGTGCTGTAGAGATTTTTTGTCATTTTCAGACATTGCATCCTACCTCTCTCTAATTGTGTCAGTTTCCCGTCCGATTAAATTAAGACGAGCTTGGACGAGAGGGTGCATTGGTGCAAGCGCTAGCATTCACGCGCCAAATATATCATGTGCAATTGACTGTTTTTGAATATATTTTACATTCATTTGTAGGCTTAGTCATGTTATATTTATAATGTGGTGAATATGTGATGAATACCTTTTAAATTATTGAACAAAACCGTTCAATTTAAAATAGTGTCAGTTTTTATTAATAGTATATTTTATATAAAATATATATCATTTTCACCTTTCAAAAGAATACTTCCAAAGTATCATCATAACCCATTTGCTAGACTAATACGAACTGACGACCATTAGCGTTACTGCGAAAGGATAACGGTTCCTTACCCACTAGGCCACCACAAAAACACTCACACACACAACAGTGCTTCATATTGATATCGAGGGGTGAAAGGCTATTTGGTATAAGCGACATTTTTTAGTGATATAGTAATACTAATATATTTTTGAAATCAGTAAAAAACGGTGATTCCGATTAACAAATTTAATTAGTCATATATACGTACAATAGATCCATCAATATGAAACGTAATAAGTTCTTTTTTCAAATTCATAAAATAATAATCTTGTAAGCATTTCGGATTGTTAAGCTCATTGTCAGGCTGTATACGTAATATGATTTTAATAATTTGAACTTAAAAACTTACATACTTTCGTATAAATTGTTTCTAAAGTGTCGTTCTTAAAATAGTGACGAACAGAATATAACAGAGCGTCGTGATTGTGGATTTTATTTGTTTTAGCTGCTCCTAATTTGGGACAAAAGGTTGTTAAGTTAGTGCGATGAAAGGACTTAGGCCTACTCGGACCCACGCGGCCAAGGAACAGAACAATCGAGCGCTCATTAATCATTTTCGGTGACGAAACGAGATGAGGCGATAATGCCCCTCAAAATGTCATTTATATACATGAGAACAATTCAGAAAAACACTTTTAAATTATACAAGGTAGTTTAAAGTAATTACAACTTACCGCTTTAAGCTACAAAAGTTGATCTTAGCAGGTTCGGTCCCATACCCTCTATGATTTCACTCTGTGGGACTAATCGCTTAACATCAAATTATTCATTTTGAATAATACATTATTGTAATTAGAGAGCTCATTTCTTAAGAAAACCCCATTTGTTGCAAGGAATCTTCACAGAAGTAGCAAGCTAATGGATTGGCATTTTAGAGCTGGTCAAAGAAATGTAGGCCACTCACTTATTGTATAGCATGATGACATATCGCGAGCTGTTGGCAGGCAATGGAAGGAATAAGCTAATAAAAAAAAAACGTTTGGCCTGTCAATCAGGATGATCTAATTCTGCAGTGGATCCTTCTTTATCCCCGAGTGGATGACTAATCGATAGAAATAGTGTTCAAATATTATGAAGCTACGTACTTTTATATAGCCTCATCGAGAGCTTCAATCAAACTTTTATTGAAGCAAGTAGTAGTGCTTGAGGGCCGGGATAGTTGAAATAATGAAAATAATATTATACAATCTATTAAGGCGATAATAATTTTAATCGAATTTATAACGAAGGCGGATGTCACGAGGCGTTATTTGATCGCTTCAAGCAGATTGCTCCACGCGATATTACTCTGTAGCCCTGTGCTATGAAACGTGACAAAAGAAATATTGTGCATATCCTTTGTCGAAAGGCGAGATATTTTCCTAAGAACATGATATACTTGATATGTAAAAAGTATATTATTGCTACTATTGTAGCAATGTATGTACAGCGTATGTACAGATGTATTATTATACATGTATTATTATACATCTGTACATACGCTGTACATACGCTATTGAGATCTACTAAAGCTTGAACGCCTTATGCAACTTTAAAATGGGCAGAGTTCGGACATCGCTGAATATGTTTTGGTGTTTCTTTAACTTATTCATTATTTTAAATACATAATGTTCCGGCGATATAAATTCATGTATTAAATGACATATTTTAACAAGTTGCTTTAAATTTGTTACTTGCATCAGAACAATTTAAAGTATAGATGATAAATAAAAAAAGTAATAAGGTTTGAGCCTTATGTCCGCGACATTCATACAATTATTATCAAAAAGATAAAGTTATGGGCGCATATTTATATATAATAATTCAAATAACAAATGCTAGTTATTTTATTAAATTAGTTGCATCTTTTAACCCTTTGCACTCGAAAGGAGACTTTCGCTCACCGCATTATATGCGTGCCGGAACGGCCTCGAGTGCAAAGGGTTAAAAGAGCTACAAAGCTATTAATGGAAAAAATGATTATGATTATGATGAATATGTCGCTGTTGATTTACGGCCAGTTTCAAAATCTTAAATTCTTCATTAATAACTTAAATTTAAAAACGCTTTTGATAAACAGAACCATCAATTTCTGACTCATCAGTGTTTAAAAGCGTATTAAAATTTAAAAAGCGTTTCTAAAACTAAGCTTATCGTAAAATGAAAAAGGGCAACATATTCGTATCTTTTAGTAATGAATAAATATGAGACAATCGTCACATGATAGTTAAACTAGGTTCATGAGCGAATATGTTTATCTTTTATGACACTATCGACATTTTAAACTGTACCAATCAAATACATTACTATGTATAGATAGGCACTTATAAAATTAAAACTCCTGTTTTACTTAAAATAATTAAACTCAAATTTTATATATATATATATATATATACAGGTATAAATTAAATATCCAGTTGTTAAAATACTCTTTAATTTTAAAGATCATGTAATAAAATTAATTATTAGTTTATTTATGAAAATAATAAGTTAATGATTACAAAGTATCTTAAATCATCTGTACATTTTATTTCATCATTATTTGTGCAACTTTTTTTTTGTTGACCCAGGGGAAATCCTCATGGATCGTCAGGGGATGGTTAGGGCCACCCCCTGGTATGCCGGACTTTTACCGACTAAAACCCCCGGGGTGGTCCGTCAAGCGCTCTAGGGCCGAGGGGTATGGCTACTCGCCTTCCCAGAGCACGGCCCTGCGCGTTGCCCCATTACGGGCTCGCCGTGAAAGTAGGGGAGGCAGATGGTCGCCTCCCCACCACCACCACCACGGTGGGACCACACACTACATCACCGGAGCATTGTCAGACAGCTGGCCCCTCAGCCAGACTGCCTGACTCTCCGTAGGAAGGACTTCGCAAGAAGTTCGACGGAGCCGAAGCGAGGTCTTCCTCTCGCGGCACAGGAGTAATCCTAGATTCCTCCTGTGTCTCCATTGCCGCGGGGGCGGCATTTTGGGCGTCTCTGTGGTAGACGACCCTTCTCCGTTTGTGGACGGGCCTCTTGGCGGCGGCGCACGCTGGGTTGCCGACGCGATGGCCGGCAGGTTTGCCCGCAGCGGCGCACACCAAGCAATAGGCTCGCCCGTCGCATTCCTGGGCCTTGTGGTCCGGCTTATAACAGCGGTGGCAAAGTCCGCTTCGGTCCGTTCCGGACCTGCACTTTTGGGTCACGTGCCCGGGTTCCAAACAGCGGAAACACCGAAGCACGCGAGGCTCTGTCAGGCGGATCTGGGCTTTTGCCCAGCCGTTCACCCGCAATCCGCGCTCCATCACCAAATTGGCGACGTCGACTGGGCAAGTATTCTTTGTGCAACTAAATTAATAATAGATAAGGAAAAAGTTTTTTTTTTTTTTTAGGATATCGCATATTTAAATTGCTATTTAAAAAAATATATTGAAAATAATATCAATATAAACAATTTGACAAACAAAATATAATATTTTTGTGATTAACATTAACTAATACAAATATATTTGGTTCAATAAGGTGATAATTGACAGACTCCTAAGGGAGTGTAATTTCCAAAACTTATATTGCTTTCTATATTCAAATTAACTAAAACTTTCGTTACATGATTGCTTTTAAATCCCAATAGATAAAACCTTGATTTACTTTCATGACAAATCTATATGTTAATTCAAATTTAAATTAGGTACATGTGAATTATTTGCCTATATAGGAATATTGCCATGTGACAAGATTACTGGCAATTCAATGGATTTTTGCCATAGCTTAAACGAACGAGATTGTCCCACCATTTCCATGGAAATAGTGGGCTCCGCACAATGTCATTAATTGTAACCATAAAATTAGTGTGAAATTCTATATTTTTTTTAATGTTTAAATTTCAAGGGTTTGTTAGTACGCTTGGAATTCATTTAAATACAGGATAAAATCTTATTATATACATATATATATTTCTTCTTATTATATTATTATATGTCTTCAATGGTTAACACTTTAATTAAGTTAAATAACATATGAAAGATCCAGGACTACTGCACAATCCCAACTTTTAGTAATTCTTGAGGGAAATTCAATTTAAATGCATAAGTTAAGTATAAAAAAATATTGACAAATTAAATCCATTTGTCCATTTTAATATTTTTTCAAAAAGGTATTAATATAAAGTTAAAGACGTAATTCTCACATAGGGTTACTAGTACAGGGATAAACTATACCTTAGCAACCCTTTTAAAGCACTCACGATCCATTATAAATTATTACTGCAGACGAGTGTTCCTGTTAGTGTTAAGTTTTATTTCTGCTATAAGCAAATACAATATGGCGGCGGAAGGCCAATGGACATCTATAAAATACTTTTTAAGGAAACAGTATTGGATCGTTTACTAACATAGGTATAAACTATTTATACTTCGTAAGTAATATGTATACTTTTTCGATTTGATTTCTCTGTACATGGAAGCTGATTAGTTGATTTTAAATATAATATTGACATTAAATATTTGGCTAGTCGAAATCTTGCGATATTTGTTAGGGTATTTTAGGTATACCAAAGCTTTAAGCATCCACTGATTTTAAGTATCACTCCCTTTATTAGAGGAACTTATAAGAACCTTAGGTAGATTGGCGAATTTTTAATATAAAAAACCATCATATCATCAAGTCATTATAGAGACAAATTATCACCCAACGCCAATATGTCAGTGACGTCATCAGAATATGAGCACTGACGTGCCATCGCTCCGAATTGCTTGCAAAATCTTTTACGTTTTATGTCACGAATCTCGCGTATAAACATAGAGCAAAATAAAATTTTTAGGATTTTTTTTTTATTCTATAACGTACATGATCTTTGATGTTCCGAAGGATTTATAGATCTGTTTGATCACACGTTGCTACATGTTGTTACATGTAAGTTATTTAAACCAAGTCCTTTGAGAAAAGGTTCGCATAAACTCTTTAACGATAATTAAGTTTGGGTAAACTGTTCGCACCAGTTATATTACGTTAACATCGTGAAAACGTGTTTTTTTTTAAAAAGTCGTTTGAATTAAACATTATAGAATCGGTTTAACATGCTTCAGTATTTCAAATATTAGGCTCAGAGGTCACAACAGTTTAACGTCCAGAATTGTTATTTACAATATCGAAGAAGATATAAAGAGAGACAGACCTATATTCAGCCGGTTTTAGAGTGCAATAAAACTTTTACAGGATTTGTAAAAGATGACATTGATTTGATTTTGATATTGACATTATTTCCGTAAATTACGAAACATAAAATAAATATAATATAAGCATTTTTTATATAATACCGAATAACCATTACTTTATACCAATTACCTTAAATAGCACGACATTTATAAGAATTGTTGGATGCACTATATACTAACAGTATGTATTGTTCGGTGGAAATACAATTAATTTTTTTATAATTTATATATATCAAATAATATCTTAACAAGAACGACTACTAAAGATTCTTACTGGCTCGGTGGATTCCTTGACAATTTAAAAGTGCTTGCAGAAGGATACTTTTAAAAGGTTTTCTCACACTTGAATTGATTAAGTGCAAACTTATGTTGTAAATACGTTTGTAATGAAGATTTTCTTACGCAATGTGGGAATCAAAGTCTCGATATAAAAAAGTAAACCTCCGACTTTTTAAATAACAATAAGGTATTAGTAGAATAAGTAAATAGTAAATAATAATAAGGTAAAAACAAGGATAGTAGAACTGAAGGAGCTGGAATAAGTTCTACACAGCCACAGTGAGTTGTTATACTAAAGCCTATTTAAATAGTCTTTTATCAAGGAACACTTTTCCGCGCTCGCTCACTGTTCTAAGTGCCAAGAAACGATAACTGTATATGAGTGTTATTCAATATTTACAAACTAAAATCTTTCGTAATAACATTCATATAAGGTTATCTTCTCATTTCAAGCGAAGATCCCCTTCAGAGAAAGTAATACTGATTCGTTTCGAGGAGGGTTTTCTATTAATAAAAAGTCCGCTTTATAAGTAAATGATATGGAATTCCTTTCTTTTTCAAAAATTTTTTTTTATATTAGAAGATTTACGTTACTAAAGCCTTTCGTAAGGTAAAAAAAACCGGGCTAAAATATGAATCGTAATGACGTAACATGGCTGCCAGGGTTCCGTGTCTTAAATCAAGCCACAAGGGAATAAAATAAGAGATTGTGCACATAAATCAATTTATGTGCATTAGATGTTTATAAAGGTACATAATATTAGCGCTACATTGCTCCTATATATGTCTATCTGTTTATTGTACGTGTTGCTAATCAGTTTAAGCAACAACAAGCAATAGCAATATATTCTCTACTACTGTGATAGCAAGACTTTATATATTCTTGTGAACATATGAAATATAAAAATATATTTAAAAAAGCGGTCTTGCATTAACTTAATGAAATGCTTAGAATTTATTACATATCCAATCAGTATTACACTTTCTGTAAAGCCTCGATTTAAATATTCTGTAAGCGATATGATAATATTCTTTTAAGCATTAGCATGTTCATAATTTCGTAGTCTATGTATCTCTGAATATCATCCCACATATAAATAAAATTGCTAAAGGAAATGAGGTTCTTATCTCCATTTTACCACAAAATGATACAGCCTTTATCCTTCAATTTATTTGAATAATCGAATTTTGTATAAACTGGAAAATATTACTTGTACTTTATCTTTTACAAAAAATATAAAACGTAATATAAACAAAGGGTTGAAATACTCTCAAAAATGTAATGTAAGTCAATCTATTATAATATCTTAATGGTTGAGAGTATTGAAAAGGTTTTTAATTTTTGCATAGGCTTTAACACTGCTCGATGATGAAATAACAACGTTTCAGTAAAAACGTACTTTTTTTATTTTACCCCAAAGTTTCTCAGCAACCAAATATTCTATATAAAATGAGTTAGTGTACCTAATACAAATGAGGGGTCTAATTTCAAAATCCACTATAACATATTTTTTCAAATCCCATAAATTTATAAAAACTTATAATTAATTTTTGACTTAACAATCACATTCTTATAAATTATTTAAATTATTATTCTAGATTGGAAAAGCAAAAAAGAAAAAAATCATATATAATATTTGCTTTGATAAAAACATTTCAAATTACTATTAGGACTAATAAGTAATTTTGTACGAAAATTCGTTTTAGCGGGTTTTAAAATTAGACGCCTCAAATAATATAACTCTATGAATAACTAGTTATTATAATATACCTAGGGTATATTTTTATAACTTAATTACATTCTTATAATAAACTCAATCGACCTTTTTCAGCAATTTAAGTGTACACTGTAACAACTTATATCTTCATACTAATACCATTAGAACCAGTATACAAGTACCAGCATGATATAACTATAATACACTAGTGTACTAACGCACCGTTATACTATTACCCAATGAGAACTCGTAAAACCACTTCCACTGATCATATTGTATACGCTAAGCCATCAATTCCGTAGAGCTAGTATTATCCTTCCATTTTTATTCAAATCTATTATGTCCTCTTCATAAAGGGCAATCGAACTAATCGCTATATCCAATAACAAAAACTCAAGTATATAGTTATTATGTTTTAACGACAAGTCCAACGCTACGTTCGCCGAGACACGGTGCTAGCTCGCTGTTGACACGGTGCTAGCTCGATGTTGACACGTTGTAGCATAAATAAACCCAAAATCCTGTAAAATGTATAAATTATTGTTAATGTAAATAATGCGCTTTTGTAGTACTCGTGGTAAGCTCGGCTGTCGGTTATTAACGTACCATATTATAGCTTACAAAGGATGAAGCCATACATTTTAATACTTCTTTGTTCAAATTCGCAGTCTGTAACGTGTATTTGTAAATATGATATTCTAATATAGAAATCTGGATATTATTATAATATATTGGGCTGCAAAAAATACGCAAATATATTTCACAAATTATTAAGTAATACGTTTAAAAGATAAGTAAGTACTTGAAAATAAAATCACTTAATCACAGAAAAAAAACGCAAAACAAAATATAATTATAGGAGATACAATTAAATCTCCATATCTAAGCACTTGAACACCAAAACAATTTGCATTCTATTTGTATGGTACGTAACATATCGAGGGGTGAAAGTCTATTTGGTTTAAGCGACATTTTTTGGTAATATAGTAATATGGTTTGGTGATATATATATATATATTTGAGCCCAAAAAATAAACCTTTTAGATATTGTGACAGTCCATGGCTAGTAGAGAAATAAAATATGTAACTACGAAGAAAAAGGATAATATTGTTAATATTCTCAAGTATTTAACTTTCACACGATAATTAATTATCGAACGTGACGGTTTTATTATTATTTATAGGCAAAAGCTTTTAAACACCTAATCTAATATTTTAAAGGACACTTATGCAAAATTCGTGATGAGCGTGGGAACGGAGAAGCAGCAAAAACTGCAACATACCTCAAGCTTGCACGCTTTCGATGATTGGCTGGAAGTCTTTGGGACCACGCCTTGGGAATCGAAGCGGGGATTGCATAAATAGGCGAGGAAAGTAGAAATCAGGGAATTCGTCTTAGGATCGGCATTTGAGGGTATTATATGGGAATTAGGATACGCATACGCTTAGATGCTATGAACGTTGGAGGAGTCGCGGCTCGGCACTCAAGCTAGTAATATAATAATTAGTAGGAAAGTTATAGTATTAGTGACAGTGAAGTACCAGCATAATCGGTAAGGTGCACATCTTTAATTAATATTTACATTCACTCTGCAACTTATAACATTCCCAAGTGTAATATTTAGTAGAGGCAGTTATATCAATATATTCATAAATGGAAGTCCGACACTTGTTTATTCATCCACATATATGATTATATGTCTCTACAAGGATTTGAGGCTCGAGTACATTGCCTTGTGCATTATAATGTATTTATTCGATAACTATATTTCTATGGAACCTCTTTGGAACATTGCGTCAGTGGCACGCCTTAACCATGACACATCCTCGAAGCTCATGTCAGCCGTGTTGTAGTAACTTCTATCTAAAAAAAAATAAATTATCTCGCCACCGTCAAATAAGCTTTGGACACTCAGTATTAAAATATCACTTTGGTCACGCCCAACGATAGTCTCGGCGACGGCCGGTCTGTATACTTTACAGCGACGGTTCCGGCCGATGGCACTACCGTGGCGAATACCACTCAACGAAATACGACAACTGACTGTTCCCAAATGCTACATTGGCCTGTGGTTATTACAATATTGGAATCTCCTTCTGAAGCACTGCCTGGAGGCAACCGAGTAAGAGGAGACTTACTTTATGTAGGAGCGCTTGGAATCTCCTTCTGAAGCACTGCCTGGAGGCAACCCAGTAAGAGGAGACTTACTTTATGTAGGAGCGCTACTCACGTGCTGTTCATGACTAACGTTTAAAGGTGTATCATGCTATTTCAATTACAAATCAAGAAGTGGTTACCAATCACTACTACATAATAGCAAGTGTCGTGACGCCCATAGTATCTCACATAACCGGGTTGTGTCCTCTCTTACATATTACTATTATTACGAGATTAGACATTAGATTACGAGAGAAAACTATTACTGGATTAGCATAATTTCTGAATGTCGGTGGAAGAGTGACCAAGTCTATGGACGAGCTCTACAGAAGGATGCGGAGGAACTGGGGCATCCTTCCCTCGCAAGAGGCCGAATAAATTACATAACTGTTTAACAATGTCTACATTAAGGAGACTATTTAGTCACAAGCTAAGTACTTGAAGAGTACACCCTGTATTGGACGCAGCCCGAGTTAGCATTGCTATTACACCATGATGAGCCAGTTTAAAGGAAAATTATATACAAAGTAACAACGTCGGGGCCTATATAAATAATTATAACTTGATCTACGGTTGAATTTAGTCTTTTGAAGAAATTTTATCTACTGTGGAGTCGGTGAACAGTCACAACATGGTGCCGCGTGACCAGGATTCTCGTTTTAAATGTGCTATTGACAATGGTACAACGAGAATAAAAGTACAATAAACTCCTGTAATTATTAATGACGGATATAAATATCGAAGATGGAACAATTTCATAGGGCAAATCAAGACAATGGTTTGTCTAATCAAGTTTGCATACCTACGTCAATCAAAAAAAAATTATTATGTAAATTACTTATGATTAAGATTGAAATTTGTGCTTGATGTGATGCACGCTACTGCAATAAATAAACACAACGTAGAGAACTCCTAACTCGTTGCATGAAAAAATCGACCATCTGGCTTAAACAGCAAAAAAGGGTATAACTAAGTACCTGCTCTTAAGTCGCCAAATCGATGAGCAAAAAGTTTAGCGCCAGGTTCCTTTTTTTTAAAGAGGCATAAATTTAGTGAACAGATACTGTCGGATTTTCTGTAAAATGTTCCAGGATCAATTTCAAACATTGGTACAAAGACAACCTGCGAAGCCGGTATATAGTTTATATATTGTGAAGGCGAAAGTGATCGTTGTTACGGCTTCATTAGCAAAGCTAAGTATTTTATTATATTATTTACTATATCAATTTTGATGTATCCATATTTATGTTGTGTCTTTAAAGCACAAACACTAGGAAAATATTATCAATAGTTGCACTCGCTCTGCGATTGCACACTTATTTTGATAATGAATCATGACAGAAAAGGCTCTATGTTTTATGACATAATTTACAGGTAAATGACGTATTAATGGGCCAAGTGCCAGAAGTTCCTTATACTTGGTATCTTAATGACCACCCACTTCCACGTCATGTCCTTTATGGATCCAGCGGAAATAGCCCAGTCAGTTAGTGGATCACTTATGATCGCTGATCCGTACGCATGGCTACCGGTACAAATAGCTACTTACTACGACTACGACTTATCAACATGATTATGATAATGAGATCCTGGCTGATTTAGGACTCGGCGGCGTCTCCAAATCACCTATTAAGTAGGCGCGGGTCGCAGCCCAATTTGGCGAAGATGAGCTCGCTGATGAAAATATTCCGAAACGGTCAATTGCGCAAGATATTTGGTGTGTGAATGCTAGCGCTTGTACAAACAAGCGCATTCTCTCATCCAAGCCCCTCTTAATCTAATTCAACGGAGAGCCGACATGGTTAGAGAGAGATAGGATGCAGTGTCTGAGTGCTAATGACTGAACCCTATCAGTGCCTTAGGCCTTTCACAATGCTTTACTGTCTCTCCAGATTGGCGGGTAGACTAGGTTACCATTAGCACAACAGATGAAGACCAAGTGGACAGACTTTTTCACTAAGCGGGAAGAAACTATAACAACTTGCGCGATAAAGTATCGTGCAAGCCTGCTCAACCAGGTTACACATACGAGTCAATGAAGTTACCGGAATGTTGCCGCTGCGATTATAGGATAACAAGGGAGCATGCCTAAAATAAGTTACTTATAAAAAGGAGAGTTTCAAAAATCATACCTATAATGGGGATACTTTGAGATAGACAATAACCCTTCTTAGAAATTTGGTTTTATTTATTTATAGTTGTTTACCCGACTACTACAACTACTGTAATGATTGAAATGTTAATTTAAAACATTTATTAAGCTACTGGTACTGATTGTAAAACAAATCGGTTAGATAAAACCATGAGTAATCACATTTTTTAATATGCATCATCATTCACTGAGGGTGCCAATTTGAAGTAACCGGTGTTCCGTGGGAGATAAGGCAGTAAATTAGTGAACACTATGTCGAATAACATTTCAGAGGACGCAGAATAGAAAACTGCTAATACAAACTATATTTATAGTGGACTTACCAGTCCTGACTGTCTTGAGTTGGCAAATTGTCTATGGTAATAAACATGCTACCTGTCAACGGCAAAGTATTGACAAAAAAAAAAATTGATCCGCGTATGTCAATATAGACATGCAACTGAAAGTGCAATTAAGAATTAAATTAACAACCAGTCTATATAAGCTATGAGCGAATGATGCATTCAAAAGCTTTGTTGATTTATATGAACATTACCTATAAAGGTTTGAAGGGGGAGAGTTTAAATCAAAAGGTTAAAAGTACTTCTATTCACAATTTCAGAAACTACTGAACCAAGGCACTCGCGTACGCCGTGAATAAATCTGCTGGCAGAACGACTGTTGAAAGGAGCTCAAATGTTAATATCAAAGGGAGGTCAGGATAGACAATTGCTTAAGTCAATCTCCTGGTATGATCGATCAAGTTTATTCTTTTCAATCTCTTTATAATGCATAATGCAAGCGTAAGCTCCTTTGGATAATCTATTGCCTGTGCCATATTATATGATAAACAGAGATATCGAGGCTGATATCCAGGAAATAGCGTATTTAAAAAACCAATTCTGGTAGCAATCTCTAATTAACCAACCTTACTTTGGAACTCAACACTTACAATGCAGATTCCAATTGGAATTCTAAAGTAAGAAGTGATGATTATAACTTATACATAGTGTGCAAATAACTGATATCCAATCTCAATTCAAGTCTGACATTTGGTAAATAATTTAAAATTATCTCAAAGTATGGTTGATCTTCGGAGGTTTTGTACTTAGAAGGTTAGCAAAATCTATTTTGGGTGAAACATACAAAAGAGGTCATCGTTGTTGTCGTTGTAATCATGTCGAATACAGTTAATTCTAGTGATCAAGGGGCGGCTAAATAATTTCTTGCTATTAGTATCACAAGATTGGATAATAATGTGGACAGTTTATATAGATAACTTGCTGTTCAGCTTCGTGGAAATAATACAATACATAGATAGATCAAGCTAGATAAAGGAAATCCCAACCAAGACTTTGAAGGGGGGTCATTTCCTATTTTCTCAAGTCTTCAGTTTTGTCTGTTGTAGAAATGTGTAGACGACATTATGCCATAGGTGTTGGTGGAAAATAAGACAGGTTAGATTATTTTAGTAATGGGTTTATATTATGAAACTAAACCTGTTATGACTTCGTCCAAGCAGTTTTACTTTCAGAAGGGGGAATGTGACAGTCCATGGCTAGTAGAGAAATAAAATATGTAACTACGAAGAAAAAGGATAATATTGTTAATATTCTCAAGTATTTAACTTTCACACGATAATTAATTATCGAACGTGACGGTTTTATTATTATTTATAGGCAAAAGCTTTTAAACACCTAATCTAATATTTTAAAGGACACTTATGCAAAATTCGTGATGAGCGTGGGAACTGAGAAGCAGCAAAAACTGCAACATACCTCAAGCTTGCACGCTTTCGATGATTGGCTGGAAGTCTTTGGGACCACGCCTTGGGAATCGAAGCGGGGATTGCATAAATAGGCGAGGAAAGTAGAAATCAGGGAATTCGTCTTAGGATCGGCATTTGAGGGTATTATATGGGAATTAGGATACGCATACGCTTAGATGCTATGAACGTTGGAGGAGTCGCGGCTCGGCACTCAAGCTAGTAATATAATAATTAGTAGGAAAGTTATAGTATTAGTGACAGTGAAGTACCAGCATAATCGGTAAGGTGCACATCTTTAATTAATATTTACATTCACTCTGCAACTTATAACATTCCCAAGTGTAATATTTAGTAGAGGCAGTTATATCAATATATTCATAAATGGAAGTCCGACACTTGTTTATTCATCCACATATATGATTATATGTCTCTACAAGGATTTGAGGCTCGAGTACATTGCCTTGTGCATTATAATGTATTTATTCGATAACTATATTTCTATGGAACCTCTTTGGAACATTGCGTCAGTGGCACGCCTTAACCATGACACATCCTCGTAGCTCATGTCAGCCGTGTTGTAGTAACTTCTATCTAAAAAAAAATAAATTATCTCGCCACCGTCAAATAAGCTTTGGACACTCAGTATTAAAATATCACTTTGGTCACGCCCAACGATAGTCTCGGCGACGGCCGGTCTGTATACTTTACAGCGACGGTTCCGGCCGATGGCACTACCGTGGCGAATACCACTCAACGAAATACGACAACTGACTGTTCCCAAATGCTACATTGGCCTGTGGTTATTACAATATTGGAATCTCCTTCTGAAGCACTGCCTGGAGGCAACCGAGTAAGAGGAGACTTACTTTATGTAGGAGCGCTTGGAATCTCCTTCTGAAGCACTGCCTGGAGGCAACCCAGTAAGAGGAGACTTACTTTATGTAGGAGCGCTACTCACGTGCTGTTCATGACTAACGTTTAAAGGTGTATCATGCTATTTCAATTACAAATCAAGAAGTGGTTACCAATCACTACTACATAATAGCAAGTGTCGTGACGCCCATAGTATCTCACATAACCGGGTTGTGTCCTCTCTTACATATTACTATTATTACGAGATTAGACATTAGATTACGAGAGAAAACTATTACTGGATTAGCATAATTTCTGAATGTCGGTGGAAGAGTGACCAAGTCTATGGACGAGCTCTACAGAAGGATGCGGAGGAACTGGGGCATCCTTCCCTCGCAAGAGGCCGAATAAATTACATAACTGTTTAACAATGTCTACATTAAGGAGACTATTTAGTCACAAGCTAAGTACTTGAAGAGTACACCCTGTATTGGACGCAGCCCGAGTTAGCATTGCTATTACACCATGATGAGCCAGTTTAAAGGAAAATTATATACAAAGTAACAACGTCGGGGCCTATATAAATAATTATAACTTGATCTACGGTTGAATTTAGTCTTTTGAAGAAATTTTATCTACTGTGGAGTCGGTGAACAGTCACAATATCCTTTTAAAAATAATGGCAATAAATAGGCTGAGGACCTACTTGATAATAAGTGTCCACTGTCATGAATAGGGAAACTTAAGCACTGATAATAGAATACTTTTTACTTATGGTTTTCCCAGCCTACATTACATCGAATGGTAACTATAATACAGCCCAAACAGTAGTGATTACAAACACTCTACCTAGTGGTAAGCTACAGTCTACCAAACACTACCTCATTGATATTCAATAGAAACCTAACGTTTTTATACAACTGTTATAGTTGCAATAACTTGCAGTGAAATGTAGACTATAAGGTATTCATAATAATAATTTAAATAATTCATTTTAAAATAACATTATTAAGATTTGAATTTATTACTTAGGCTGTTTTTTTTTTGTCAAAACGACGGCAACGACATGTGTACAGAATTAGAGCATAATTTCCTCTTTCTCTTTATTCTAATATTCATATAATAAAATAAAAATGTAAACCTCAATCCGTGGTTCAGAAGTATTCCCGTATAATGGATTAGAGACAACATTCTAGTGACATGACAAGAAGAAAATCCCCTTACTATTGGATCCAAAGCTAAGACAAAACCATATTTCAACTATGGCAATCGTGTTTATTATATTAATAACTACTTATCCTTTGATATTTATATATACACCTAAATTGTAATTACTATAATATAATACAAGGGTATAAAATTCTTCATTTTTATTCGACCATAATCTTAAGATAAGCCCAAGATGGATTCCTTTTGCCCAAAACATTTATATTTCTCTCTTAAATATTATTTATACAACAATATATTAGCCTTATAATGTAGGAAATGATTTATATGACAATGAAAATATTTACAATATATAGTTAATACAGTACCTACGCACGCGGGCCACATGAGAATAAAAGAAATTCATAGTAAGTTATTTTTAAAGGAATGCCATTAACAGCATACCTTAAGACAGGCTTAGCTAGTTCTGGCACAAAGAGAGAATGACATAATAATAAAAATACAGATAAAAGTATCAGTAAAAGTATGAACCTAGGTCAAAAGAGACACAAAGACGAAATAAAAAAGGTTCTGATATTATTTTACACAAAGAAGTTTGAAACATTTTTTTTTTACTTGGGGAAAACCCTTATTGTACCGTCCCGGCGGCAAGCAGGGGTGGTGCAGTTGAAGTATGCTGGACTTGTATTGGCTATTAACCCCAAGGTGATTACTTCTTCTGGTGACTGCGGGTCCTATAATAAATTCTCCACAGCTCCATAAATAGATTAACTACCTAATAGTTAGAAAGTAACTACGATCACCAAAACTGATTGTAAGAGTAACACCAAAGACGTCGCAGTTATACGGCCAAACTTGAAAAAAAAAGGAAAAAAGTTAAAAACTAAGACTATTCCAAATCGATCAAAAAGCATAAAAGGATTGATTAATTTTTAAGTGGCGCGAGTGATTTCTAAGGACAAAGATAAGTTTCCATTACTTTACTCTACTACAGTAGAAATACGGCGCAGTATGGTACAGTGTAGTTTATTTGTTTTTTTTTTATTTCCTACATGACATATAGAATTATTTTTGCAAGCATTACGCTTAAAAGGGTACAATAATGAACAGTTATTTGTCATTTTTATCTTGATAATGTTTGCGTAAGCATAATCCGTGCCATTCATTTAACCCCAAATAGTCATTAAAGCTGAAGTTGACATAATCTAACGATAATTTTGACGTGGTATATGATGGATTGATAGCATGCTAGTCCATTATATCTAAGTTCAGGATATCATATACACGAAAACTATAAACCTTATAATTATTACCAATATTGCTTGTCATATATCTTCTTAATTTTTTCCGACTTTCAATGACTCCATTAACAATGATTTTTATAATAATTAAACTGAAATATAATAAAGATACAAATGGTAAAAGACAAATAAAAAAAACCATATAGATTATGGTTTAAAACTATTTAAAAGAATTTAAATCATTAAATGGGACGAATAAGCTGTTATTGCGTAGTATTGCCGTAGCAATTTAATTCGTAGCGCGCAGTGCTACGTCGGTATCACCTACGAAAGTGGGACATATCAGAAGCTCCGCTTCCCTATATAAAGTCCGCACGACATTACGCTCCGCTCATTTGCTTTTAAAGCGATCAAAGTAGAAGACCAGGGAAGCGACTCCAGACGATATTTAACAGATACACATCGTGAATAAGTTATTCAAAAATTAAAGTATTATTCAAATTATCTATTACCAGGTAAGTATTTTTTATTTTATCAAATTGCGTTATTTTATTTTACATTTTTATTAGTACGATCTTTTTAATAGATCTATTATTTACTGTTATTCGTTGTTCATATTGTTTATTAATAGTGCACAAAATAATTATTAATTTTCATTTATTAACTAAATAATGTAAAGTCGGATCGATATATACATAATATAATAAAGGTAAATCATTCTACTATTAATAATAATACCAAGCACAGAAGAATTTCATTTAATTTTTTTTTATTTAGTACATATAAAAAAAATATATCCTAAAAATATATCGTTAATAAATTTTAAAACTTTTATCCATGAGGAAAGAGGAAAATTATATTTACCAAAGACATAAAAAAAGACATTACTTTAAACTTGGGAGTGAATGAGAAAAAGTATTATTTATAATGGTGACTGTAATAGTGTGAGGAACAACTTGCCCAGTAGCCACAAGCGTATCGATAAATATCAAACCCTAATAAGTTATACTTCAATAAACAAGAGACTCAAGTAATTTTGTTGTTTAATTAATGTGCTTTATACTATTTTCTTTCCATATTATGGAAACTAATTTTAAAAAGAGCCAAGATATAATATTAAACCGCATAATTAATTGATTATATAATTTGTCTTTTGTTACATTTTTCGCACTTTAACATAGATATAGAGGTTTTTGATATTTATCGACACAAATACTAAAATAATAATGAATTGCCACGTCTATATAATATATATCATATAGTATTACGATATATTGTTATTAAACTAAGTTATCCAATATTTGGTACCTTAAAGTTTATTATGTGTACCTATTTATTTAAATATGACAATAGAATAACTTTATTAATATTAAACAAAATGCTCACAACTACTTTAAGACATATCTGAGTTAGGTGCAAAACTTTTGTTCTGCTTCTACTATCACAAGTATAATAATATTTGCAATTATAGTTTCTAAATTTTTTGTAGCTTATAATCCCAAATTTGTAATCCCAACATAAGTTGATCAATTATGATAGAATTTGAAATAATAATAGTAATATGTATTCACGCTATATCTGTTGCGGGGTAAACGGAGATATATTAATGGTTGTATCCAGTTTGCAACCAATTGCGACCAATAATGCAACTGATCGCCGTTCTTAAGACAGACATGATATTACTATTAGATGTCATACAGGCTTACTCACGATGTTTTACCTTCACCGGTAAATATGTGGCACCTAAATCCGTATGTAATCTGAAAAAAACCCAGAGATACATGACGGGATGCGAACCTAAGAGCATTCGCGTTGCCACACACGGAAACCGGTCTATAGAATATAGTTCGATCCGGTGATAGAATTTATCTTGTATTAACAAAGTTAGACTATGAAGTAGTGAAGCTGGACTCGCACATAGAGATGTTTGATTTTTTCAGAGCTGTAAGAGAGTATACACATGAATATTTGAGATACGGAACCCTTAAAAGAATATTTAAGCTTTATAAAACTATTTAAAAAAATGTTGATATAGTATAACAGATCGTTGGACTTCAATCTCAGCGACTATCTTAAGCAGCACAATATAACCTTTAGCTACAGATTTGGAATATTCTTAGATATATAACTAAATTTAGTGTCGTGAAAAGGTATATAAGTAAAGGTATAAAAACGGAACACACATAAATTGCGTATTTTTTATTAAATTTTACTTGTTATATTTCCACAAAAAATATTAACTTTTATTCACAGCATTAAGGTAATTATCCCTTCACGTTACAAATTAGCGAAATATAAATATTTCCTTTTAATTAACCCGTGAAAGTTACTCGTGTGACGATAAAATGACTTGTCAAGGGCTCATCCAGATATTAATTAAGAATTATTCACACTTTTTGTAAATGGCTCTAAATTGCGTTGGTTCTAAAAAAATGAATAATATACAATAATATATAATATAATAAATAGGTACGTAGATAAATTAGTTACTAAAATATTTTATTCCCATTTGAGATTTATTTTATATTAAAGTGGTGCAAAAGTCCCTAAGAATAATCAGACACGGTGATTTATTCTTCCTAACTAATAAATCGGGAACATAATCTATAATAAAAAGTACTGTAAAGTAAAAAGTACAGCGACGCCATTTTAGTAAATTTGTCGAGGTTTATTTTTTTTCAATAAAATATTAAAAGAAAAAGGAAATAATGTTAAATTAAATAATTATTATAGAAATAATATTTTGGAGACATAAGTAAATATAAATAAGAACATTAGCAAAAATTTACACATATTCGTAATCCAATATCGCTATTTCCAATTATTAGTAACGATTTTTTGGTTTTAAGTAAAATGTTCATTATATAAAAAAAATATATATTATAAAGTAATACTTATAATATATAATTATATTTTTATATCATTTTAATAAATGATTGTATATAATTAAATTATCAAAAACTCTCTACCATAAAACAAAATAAAATAGAGGAGTTAGTGACAAAAAATCTAAATGCAAAATGGAGCCTAACATATCGGTAGAATTTAGACTACTAATAAATGTCGAAAGGGTTGGTCTACTGAAATGTCTGCCGGGTATTTTTGCAAGAAAAATGACTAATTTGACTGGCTAATCATTATGTATATTATTTATATAAATGATTTTAATTTTCTTCAAGATAAGTCTAGGATAAAAATAATTTTTGACAGAAGTTTACTACTATTCCGTATTTTAATATATAATTAATTTTTAGGGTACATAAGGTGACATGTGGCAACTATAAATTTGTTTAGTGGGCGGGACATAATTCTAAGGTATTATGTTTGTACGTTTGTTTTGGATTCGTGCTGAATCTAATGAACCGATCTCGTCCAGGCTTTCGTCATTGATAACGTAGACGAATTAGTGGGCAGAGACTAGTAAAAAATAAGATTATTGAGTAGCTATTTGTTACGTATGACTATAAAATATGAGTATATATTATGTGGTTGAACCCACAAAGTGAATAAAAAGTTCATATTAATGTATCTCTGCTTACATCAAACCGAATACTTTGTTTTAAATATATTAAAAAGAGAGTAGCTATTCTTTGCAAATGACATAAGTTAATTGACGTTATAATGTAAAGTGCAGTTTCTTGGAAAAATGTAAAATTATTTTGATAAAATCATTATAAAACTAACTTATAGAGTACATGGAGCCGCGATTAGAGTTCATATAAGAATATATTATTGTCATAATTCATTTTATCAATACAATTAAACAATTAACAAATTATTATTAAACAAAGTTTCAATTTCTTTTTATACTGGTTCAACAAATTGACTGCACAGCATCTGATGGATAGTAAAATATAGCCCAAGAGCGGCAGCGAAAGGTAAGGGAGGAAAATCCGTTGACAGCCGCCATCATCATGTCGAACCTCATACCACGACGGAAGCTCTCTAGGTATATAAACAAATAAAACTACAGAAATTAAATGACGCAGACGATTCGATCCAATTGCTATTCATGTGTTACGAGCCTACAAGCTTAGTAAACTCTGGTGTACAGAGCATATCTAAGTTTCTTTAGTAATTTCCGTTAACATTTGTAACTTCTTCAGGGTAATAGATGAAAGCATTTGCTAAATGTCAGAATTGGTGTTTGTGATTTTGAATAGGGGTTACACAAGGTCTTTTACAGCCCATGTATTATGCCCACGTACAGCCCAGTAACCTATGTATTATTAATATAAAAAAATAGAAAAAAATGTAATGGTCTCTACAAATATCAACCTATAGATTAACCACAAATTTTATATATAAGGTTTGAGTTAACTTTACGAACTTTCATGGACTACAAGGGTCAGCGCTTTTAATACATAAATAATTAATACAAGCTTTAAAAGTTTATTCATAACTAAGGTAAATCCCTTTGTTCTTAAATAACAAAACTTCGGAAACATTATTTACTTTAGAATTTCCTCATTAATGTTCTCCAAATAAAATTCATATATCTTATAGATTTTCAAACTTGCTTCATCGAAAATAATTGCGGATTAATCATGTTTTAGTTTTAGAAAAAATCGCCGGATTGTATTTTGTTTGCCATTTTATCGTCGTAAATATTATTTAAAACAATAAAATCATGCGTTTGTATTATAATAATGAGCTAATTGTTAAATACCAGAAAATTATAACGAATATGAATACTTTACCTCAATTGTTTTACTTCTGACACTAATATACAATAAATTGTCTTATTTATATAAAAGCAATATTATAAAAATACTGGAGCACTAGGTTATAAAAAATCGGTAATATAATGCTGCTACGACTATATACTGTAGGATAAAATAGTCTTTGCGTCAAGCAACCCATTAGTCACGCTTGATCGGTTTCGCATCTTTAATATAACATTGCCTCGTTTACTTCGCCTATATTTGAGAACATGAATATGTAAGCCTTTTACGCAAAACGTCTCATGCAACTAGCTATTATTTATTACCCTAATTTCCGTAGAGATTCTATCCGTTATATTATGTAATATCTTATAAACGAAAACGCACTAAAAAACAAGCCCTAATGATTGTAAACCACGGGTGTGCTTTTGTAAGCACTAAAATTATTTACTCGCCATTGTTTGAAAGAACCAAAATGATTTCACAAACGTTAAAAAAGTTTATACTTCAGCAAAAGTTAAACAAAACTACGAAGATCCCGTCAAAATCGATCCAGTAATTTGTAACCGACCGTAAAGTCACTTAAGCTTTTTTTAATATTATTGAGACAATCATTTCCCTTTGGTTTTTAACTGAAGGCTAGTGTCTGATACAGAAAAGTCAATTTGTGTCTCCTTTTTATTCACAATTTTTAATTAAAGTGGAATTACATAAACTGATCACAAAACGCGACAGACCGAAGAGAATCACTATGGCGGTCTTTTCACGTGGGTATTGTAGTTACGGCTCGGCTCGGACATTCGACAACGGCCCTGCCACCTCAAAATCTTAATGTAGATTTATAATAAATTCAGCACAAGTGACATTAATAGTGGTTTGCATTACCCATTGGAAAAACAATGCTTCTGTCTCCCCAACCAATCGTAACCGAAGTTACCCGTGTTTTAAGTTAGAAGGTATGCATTAATACTGTGAAAGTTCTGTGAAGATCTTAGAGTATCCATTATGTAAATATATACTTTAAGGTCAAGATCCAATATAATAAACAGATAACATTTCTAAAAACAACTAAGTTTCAAAGGCCTTTAAATAGTTGATACCGTTCAGATTTTTAATGTTGTGCAATAACAAAATTTGACACGAAATAATTTTATAATTATAAATATAATCCACCTGTATTAATTTGGATAGTGATGACCAGTTTTAATAAAAAAAAATTAAAAGAAAAAACAAACAAGCTTACTCTAAGTAATGAGTTAAGTCGCAACAGTCACAAGAGATATTTAAAATGCTAATGCTATACGTACACCTAGGTAATTTTACTGTTTTCTTCAAAAACAACATTAAATCTAGAATTAAGAATGAAGAATCTATCTACTTAGTTATAGCTTTTTTACAAAGTATTTGATATAATAAAACATGTAATCTGATTCATAAAAGCGATCATTCTGAATTGAAATATAAAATGTTTTTCTATATCCAGCGTAGGTTCTCAGCTAACGGAATATTCCTCTTAATGGAATGAACATTGATTTGGACAATTGAAAAGCAAATTGATTGTAAACGTTATTTTATATGAAATAATATTTTAGTTTTATTTGCTGACCTAAAACGATGTCTATATGAAGAGACCGGAGGAAAAAGAGCAATACCATAAACATTTAAATGTTATAACAAATTTTGGGCTATTTAGATAATTTGATAAAAATACATTTAAACAGTATTAAAAATATTAAATATCATATAACGAACTAATATTTAACGAAAATAAGACGAATGCCACGAATTTGAAATTAAATTTTCTCATATAAATAATAAATCTAAAAAAATGCTGTTAATTAAATTATAAATTGTGTAATAATAATAATTAATTATACTTTATATTGTATTTTTTACAATGATTTCCATCTTTTTTCCGCGGGATCCCTAAACTGATCACGTTGACATACATACATACATATATATATATACGAGAATCCAATTGTATTTGTAGTCGTCGTGCCGGGCCTAATATACCACGGCAGGTCTTTAGGTATATAATCCACTGGAAGTACATTAACTGAATAACTATAACTGAATAGTTATTGATTTTGTTCTGTAATATATACACAAATGTGATAATTCTATTCATTAATCATCTTAATAATACCTGCCTCAAGTACGCTACTGCGTAAGTCCTTAAGTATATAATATATTTTTCTAACTTCTATGTAACCTCTACTCTTAGATCGGGGTCATTGTGTCGATAAATAACATTAAATATATCCAATTATTTGTCAAGGCAATTCCAAATCCCTCGGACAACCTTTAATCGTTTTGTGATACACACGCCCTCTAGGGGTGTGGGTATTGTCAAAACCTTGCACACATGCGATATACGTGTGGAAGGAAAATGTTTTGCTATTCACATGTATTTTATCAATAGGTAAAATATTTTTCACATAAACTCTGGAATTATATTAAAAATTGATTATTTATATACAACGGATTATTGAAATATTTAGCTTTTGCTTGTAGTAATATGTCATTCATTTTTTTAAAACTGATATGTTTACCAGTTCTAAGCTTTATGAAATAATCATTTTAATATCATCTCAGGAAATAAATAATAATGTTACGACGGAACTAGGGCTAAACTTTAGCTCTGGATTTCTAGGCTTCCAGGCATCGCGCGACTATAATTTTAAAACGCATAGATAGTCTTGAGGTACTGCTTCGAATGAAGTTACTTTCAACCAGGTCGGCAAAAATTGTTTACCTTCGAAAACATTGGAGGGGTCGCATCTGATTGATCTTTGCCGCCCGAGTTCGTGACGTCGGTGAGACGGCCACTATTCGTGGAATTGGGTCCGAACGATCTATTCCGGGGAGGTACGGGGGCCCGTCCCTACGGTGCGGAGGTTCAACCTGTCTCTCAGGGGTGTTAGGATCTGGACATTTTCTGTGCCTGTTGATCTTCTTTCTGTCAAGGGCCGTTTTGCTCTTTGAGTTTTACTTTTTATTTCCTCTAATCCAAAGTAAAAGAAATACGTGCGCGAATTTCCGAAGTCACGGCTATACGGTAGCTTACATCTCATCTAGAACTAAGAAGTTCTCTAACTCTTACTTTTGGCCAGTCGTTGAGCTATGATAAGATCTAGTGGCGAGCGTCTACCCACCGTGCTATAATATTTGGTTCTTTGAAAGAAGCGTAAAGAAATATGTGTACAAGCCGGCACTATTACTTTTAATAATTTTATGGGCTACACCATGCTTACCATCAGGTGTAATTTACACATTAAGTTGAGTCGCAATTAAAAAAAAAAAACATTATTTTTCCTATTTATTCAATCAAACCTATTATTAATTAAAAATTGGCAATTAAAAAGGCCTAACCCATGATACGTCGAGAAATATTTTTTAGCGATATTATTTGTGTGATTGTAAAGTATAAGCCGAAACATTCAAATTCGATCAAACAATATATTCTCATAATTATTCAGTAAGACAAACATCCAACGGCGAAGCATTGTCAATCCCAGACGATATAATATAACATAATCTAATTAGATTATGACACAAATTCGTATCATACAGATATTTATCACTTTGGAATGTAATTGACGCGTTGACACCTGTAAAGGAGATACTGAGATCGCAATAAAATAATACGGAGAAAAGGTCCCTTTCTGTCTACACCAGCTCCCTGAGGGGTGGTTTTGATCATTTATAAGTGTCAATAACCATACGCATAAATAAAGCATGTATTACTTTTCAAACTTCACTTGTTAAAGTCATGTAATGGGATCATAGTCAAATAGGTATTATAATTACGAATTGTCGTAATTATTCAGTACCTACTCATTTGGAAAATTTTGGCATGCATTTTAAAAAGCCGACATCAAACCTGTAAGAGAATACTTAAAAGTTTAAAGTAATCCTAAATAGCTCAACAAGTAAGTTAAATTACTTCGAATTGACTTACTTATATTGGTTAGTTACTTATTATACCATTTTGTACTTTTTGAAATCAATATCATGTCAATATTATAATAGTTCAGATTATAAATATCTTGAGTAGCTACCTATTCTATAGATTAAAAAGCAATCACCCCAAGCAGCCAATAAATGTTAAAATATAAATGAAATAATCACAGCTTTAAATTATATTTTATTACGCCTATCCTATAAAACCTTATAAAATGTATCATCCTACCATGTGGGCAATCGGCAGTGAGTTACAAAATACTCTGAACAGTAATTTAATTTACGGTGCCCGTTAACGTGAAAGCTAAAATATTACATTACATTGCTAAATAATATCATATGAAACAATTTCATTAACAATATTATTAGGTATTTTATTAAATCATTGTTCGTATATGCACAGAATTTTTCGTATTACTTTGTTTAATAATTAATTATTTATAACAAACTGAGACTTCGCGGAATTATTAAATTGTAATGACATCGAATAAACGTTTATTGGAACCTTATCTTTGTAGCTTATAGGTAGAGTACTTATTGTAAAATATTTAAATTTCTAACTCTAGCGGTAGCCCCTGTACCGTACATTGATAGATAAACAGGTTTTTTATTGATTGCGTGATGATTATTTTTGTAGTGATGGATTATTATTTTAAAATGTTTAACATTTATGTATGATTTCAACATCGATTAAAAACAAATTCTATACAAATCACTGCATTGATATCACACATACAATATTAACATTGGAAAGTATTTATTTTGACCCCGATTTGCATGCATAGAGAGCCCTTTTAAATTTTGTTCTTAATCATTTTAAATATTATTTACGGCTTTGGGTCACTCTTATTGAAGGACAAGGTGCCGATCCTTCGAGATGACTTAAAAACTCTGCTTCGTTTCATAAATAAAATAAGAGTTATCAATCAATTATTTAATTATATAGTAGCTAATAAACTGAGTACATAAATTATTCCAAAACTTTGGAAATTATAAGATAACTATTTATTGAATAATTAAATATAAGGCAATAAAAAGTATCAACGAAATACGAATAATTGAATGCGAAGTAATTATTTAAACGAATATTTATTTTTACATTTACTTTATTATATGCTTATGTTTAGACTTTTTAACGCTCACACCAGGGTTTCTTCAATATTACGGGTGCGTTTATAAATACAACTCAACACGCATAAACACTCAAGACTGGAACAATTACTTGCAGGCCATACATATATTTATTTTGTGTGGGATTCGAATGTGGAAGAGGAGTGGTAATGGACTGAGAACATTAACTACAATAATATTGTATCAATTGATTTATATTTATATATGTAGTTTGTGTATGGGTAATGGTAAATGATACTATTGTTGATATCTATTTCTGATTTAGCACAATATTTTTACAGTTGAAAGGAAAACTACAGCTACAATGAAAGCTACAGTAAACAATGTTGGTATGGGAATCGTTGTTTGCGTCGTCGCTCTGTTACTTATTGCAGTAGACACAGCACCTATGGTAAGTACAAACAGCATAACATTTAACTATACCCACAAATAAATATTTTACAGTTATAAATTTCTTTAGATTTATCTCAAGAAAAAAATATTAGGTCAACAGCTGAAAAATCAATGTCTTAACGGAGGCTACTGTCAAATATTTTAATAATAATTGCATTTACAATGTTCTTGAAATAAAGCCTAAATAACATATATTTACAGCCGCAACTTTCAGTTATAAATTTACATTATTTGACAAAGTTACCAGTTTTAATTTTTATTTAAAGACCGACGTGATAACATAAGAATGAATAAAGTCCTATATGTTCTTTAATATTGTGGTTATACTACCTTAGTAGTAGATATCCTAAGCGGAATTAAAAACGTCATACGGAAATTAACTTAGAATAAACATTTTTAACATCCTTACACCTTTTACATGCTGATGTGCCATTGATTAGATTGATGTAAACTTTTAAAAGTAAATCTAAATAATTATCAGATATAAGTAATATAGGTATTTCTAGAAAATGTACTATTTGATGCTGTACCTGTTATAACGTATTAACTTATAAAACTTATAGAAAATGTATCTGAGATATTGTATATTGCTAATATTATTTGTATTTTGAAATCAAATTTATTTGTATATTGTTTATTCACAAAATGCTATCAAATCGAAAAAAGAATTCTCAAGATGTCGCCATAAACATGGTCTATTCACAAGTAAGAGGATTAATCTCGTTATATGGGAAATATTGAAGAAAGAAATATTGAAGGTGTTAACATTCGACTCAATCTGTAGTTTATTGATTGATATTGTGTATTTTGTTATTGTAGCTTTCTTGCAAAAATCATCCGATCTTGTCCCAATAGATCTCAATTGCCTATATTTCTTGTGTCTTATGAGATGAGATATGTTATAATTCATACAAACAACAATGTTTACAATAACCGGAAGCTCCGTCAAACTTCAAGTAGTTACACGAGAACATTTACGTAACATAACAAGATAAGCAAAAGCGGCTAAACACAGATATTGATGTAATCTGCATGATTTGGAACACCCATCGTAGTATAACATATTTAAATAAGTTCATAGTTATACTCGTATTTACACAACAAAAAGCGCACAAGCGGACAGACAAACCTCATCGAACGTTACTTTTATTCACTTTTTCATACAGATATATTAGGTATATAATATATTTTCCAATATTTCACATGTACGCCATGTTTAACTAATCTCAACTTTATACCTACGACCCTTATATTTTTTATTTCGTTTACATATATATACATCCAACTAGCCAAGCCCATTCGTCCTTATTTTAAAACTTTTTATGCTTCAAATATATAGATTACCTACTAGCGTAGCTACCTTCCTATTTACCGGTGCACCCGTGGAATATTACCTGACAATGCTATTTTATCATTAATTTCGCTTATATTTTTAATCAGCAAAATGAAATAATTAAGTACATAAATAATAAATAAGATAAATAATGGATTATTCTCTATAATTCGTGTCAACAATCCCCATTTATTTTTGTTTTTTATATAATACGCATATAAATTTTATGAATGTTTATTAATCATCATATAGTATATTTGTAATTATCAAAAAAACAAATGCTTGATCTAAATGAATGATGGATGATTAAAATTATGATGAGGATGCACTTGGTCAATAAGTACCTATTCGGTTTTCTCTTAAAGACTCCCAAATCATAAGATCATGGAAGTATGGATGCTAGGAGAGTAATCCACTTCAATGCTGCTCGCAGGTCCTTTGTATGGTATTCTATTAGGTACTTGTCTATATAGGAACCAGACGAAGAGCAGTCGGAGAACGCTCTGGTGCGTCCAGATCATGAACTCGATCTGCCATCTCCGTGGGACAGCATCAACACCGCGGCGCTTCGCAAGCTGCTCATGGAATTGGATGCCGAAGATAGGTGACCGGATTTATTTATTTAACGAATTGTTTAAGTTGTATTTTAATTTCATTTAAAAAAACCATTACTATTACGCAATTCATACCTATGTAGTCATATTCAGCCGATATCACTGCCATCTAAATGGTATATTATTGTCGCCACCTAACACTTTTAGATCTCTGTGCAGTCCGATAGAGTTAAAGAATTGTAATCCCTGCGGTAATGTAGAAAATCCTTACGGATTTATTGCCAGAGACAATTTTAACCACTTCTAAGTTGTAGCAATATGGTTTAGTTTGAACTCTAGCAAGTCACATTCCTACAGACGGTGTTTGAGCTTTTCAGCCACACTTTTGTAAAATCTGCATTTTTTTTTTTTTTTCGGCGTGTCCTATGTTGGTGGCCTGGGAAAGACCTTCACAACAAAACCGGGCTTGGTGGGCGAACGCAGAGGGCGCTCAGCCAGCGAAATTTATGGGTTGGGCGGCTACGCAAGGGCACCCCTGTGGGTACGGACCTCGACTTGGGCGGCCGGTGTAAAATCTGCAATCACTGTGCAATCCGCAAAGCCATTTTTTTCTGTAATTCCGCAGTTTTGGATTTCTAAACAAACGCTGGGATCACTATACTTTTTCTGTGTCGTTCTTTAAAATACTTCTTAAGGTTTTACAAATCAACAATTAATATTGATTTAAAACTTGTGTATAAAATTTACAAATCAATTGACACTTTCTATTATTAAAGTGACGATGAACATGGCCTAAATCTATATCATCCAGTAAGTAATATGCATAAAATAAAAAAAAAATCATGCTCAATGTGGCATTCTTTGATATTTAATATGTTGATCTTTTATAATATCTATTTTATACAGAATATTATTACTTTTGCGCTTAAAGCATAAAGACAAAAGAAAAATGAAGTCTGTTCAAGCTACGGGGAAAATGAAAAATACCTTCCACAGAAATAATTATACGGTATGAGAAAATGAGTGGTTTATGCATAACGGGAAATAATGGCTACGATGCGCTGCTTGCACGGGTGAAACCAAAGCGGCCTAATTAAAAAGCCACATTAAATATGATATTTTACGAAGTCTTATCTTTTCATTTTAATATACGGCCCGTTGTATTAAGACACTAATTCTATAAGTATATTATCTATAATTTTATGCCTCACTATACCGATCTTCTGTATCTCATAAGAAGGAAATGTGGACGGAGTATTTCGATGAGAGATCGGTTAGTCGAGGTATATGGTACAAAATAATACAGCCGACGCTATTACGATTCGCCTGGTTTGATAAAACAGACCTGGGCCGAGCTGAGTTGTTTACTGCATTTATGCTTCGTTCTGGACATATTCCACTAAATAACTATATATTTAGAATGAAACGCGTTTCTTCCCTAAGGTATGATGTGTGCAAGGTAGTAGAAGATATTCATCATATTATAGTGGAATGTGTCCGGAACTAGGGGGAGCGTATGTTATTGTACAAAGAATTTAACGTTTCGCTGTGGGATGTGGGAGCACGTAATAGCATTCTTGCCTCTCCCTTCTCGAAGCAGGCAAAAATGCTTTACAAAACAGTACAATCAGCTCTTAAAAAATCAAAAGTGTAATGTACGATGTTTTAACACTGTGGTATATAACTCATCGAGGTCACATGGTCAAAACGACCAAACCTCGTAAACAAAATGAAGAGAAAAAAAAAATTTTTCTCCACTGATACTTCATCTTGTTACTATCTGTTAACATTTTACATTTTTTATTTTATACAGTAAAAGAGTACTAAGGCTGAGATTTATAGACTCAACTTTAATTGTAATGTTTTATTAAAGTCTAAGTTCGCTTAGACTTTAATAAAACATTACAATTTATATTACTCGATTAATGTCAAGGGATTTGGTAAATCACCGATTTTGTCAACATGGACTTGGCTTTGCAAATACTATGGCTATACTCAAGTTCCTATTATATATTGAGTTTTTTGTCAAACTGAATTTATTATTTTGAGAACCTTGCTAAGCAAAGTCGAAATAGCATCTATAAATCTCAGTCTAAGGTTTTAGAAGCATATACAATAAATGATACAACACGTGTGGTTTTAGACCCGTGAATACCGCTATACTCAATATAATATAGTCTTGTATTTCTTAAACATTCAAATTATTTTTAATAGATTTTTTAGGGCATTTACTAGCAATATACAAAAACAGTACATTAAGTCAACATATCACGTCTCGATTATCTTAAATCTCGCTTAAAAGCGGTTCCCCATTGATTTATGGCAGTATTTTGTTTTACGATTATTGTAAAACCCCATAATCTTACCACGCGCGGTCACGTCCCTAACTTAAATGACCGATGGCTTTTAGGCCGGCAAGGACACAGCCAACTTTACGGAACATCTGAAATGTTTTGTTTACGGTTTGACGGTTAGAGAGCGACATCACAAACTTAATTACACAATTAATTACTTAATTTCACATATCGGTTGAACAAAACATGTATGAGAAAATTGGAAGTATCAAGTAAATATTGTAAAATAATAATAATACAATTCTATTTGTAAGCGAAAAAGTAAATCAATATTTCTATATTCGTTATTTATATTACTGTTGAATTACGAAATATGAGCATTTGTTACTTACAAGAAACAGTCCTGATGGTGTAAAAAATTAAACCATTTTAGCTAACATATTAGTTACGAGTTACAACGTTTTATTAATTTATTTTATAATGAATATTATATATATATATACATATATAGTAATAATAAAGTTATAATAAAAAATATTGAATAACATTATTCAAATTGTGTTTCGGTTTAAAAAATGCCAATCATCTTTAAAATATGTATTACACAGGATTTTGAAATTACCATACAAATGAAAGCAGCTTTTATTTCACAAAAAATACAGAC
The DNA here is from genome assembly GCA_036320925.1 of Automeris io. Lineage (NCBI taxonomy): Eukaryota > Metazoa > Arthropoda > Insecta > Lepidoptera > Saturniidae > Automeris > Automeris io. The sequence continues at coordinate 8,456,153 of JAUDJH010000026.1, read as the reverse complement.
ATGAAACTTCGGTACGTTGAACAGAAAAATATTTTTTTTAATTAAATATAGTGGGACGCGGAACGTCTTTGTGATTACTTTTGGCTTTAAAGAAATGAAAACAGAAACAATTTTGAACGGTAATTTTAAATATTGTTCGGGAAGAACAGCTATAGCTAGTATATAAAATAAAAGTGTAATGGTAACTCTAAAATAACTTTCATTTTGGACAGGATGGGCAGAGCGACTCGCTCTTGGCCTCAGACGGAGCCTCGTGGATGGGCCATTAGGAACGTAGACGGACGACTAGCACGGCCCTGGCGGACAGACAAGAGGCAGGTGCGATTCCGTCAATGCTACTTCAACCCTATATCTTGCTTCCGCAAGTAAAGTTCGTCAGATCGGCTTTGGAACATCAAAACGACGTATCGCAAACATGACTGTTTTATTGCGGCCAATATTAATTAATTGTTAACAATATTATTACTTACATAACTATCATTTATTGTATTAAATATAATTATTGATCTCAATTTTGTAATGTAGTCTGATTTTACATTTGCAATAATAATTGGTTGATATATTTTTTTATCCAATACGTATAATTATATTCGATTATATCACAATCTGACATCGCGATAAATTATAAATAGCTTTTATTTATTTATCATAAATGCATAATCAACAAAATATGCTCATTTCGTTTGAGAACATTTAGTGCCAAAATAAACAACATTTACAAAAATATTAAATTTATGACAACCTTAGAAATTGTAGTGTTATTAAGTGATAACAAATCTAGATATGTCGATTAAGTAGACACTATAAAGTTGAGTAGTTTGTGTCCGTAGAAAATAGATATAAGCGTAAAGAGTGTGTACTAGATTGGAATATGAAAATACTAACCTTAATAAACTGGTTCTATTTATTTTTATCACTAAAATCTTTTAAATCTACCTAGGTTTTATGTATATGAGCGTATATTTTGAAAAATCAATTATTATAAGCAGCATTATGTGTTTTTTGTTTCTTTTTAACAATAAGTCCCCTTTTCAATACAATTTAATAACTAATATGCAAATAAATTAATTATTAATATAATTAAACACAATCAAACTTTAACGTAACTTAGCGTAACCTGAATTTCAAGTACTAGTAAAGTATAATAAATAAAATTGTTTGTCTAAACATAAATTGGCTTTTATTGTTACTTACCTATTTTATTTATGTATCTACCTGGGCTTTTTAATTAAGTCACTAGGCACTACCTGGTAGTTTGTAAACATCCACTTGTAGGCGAGAACCAGTACACTACAAAGTTCTATGGCTTCACTATATACTATATAGGTATAATAATTGATATTAAAATAAGATGTGGCTTAACATTCTACCTATTTATATACTGCTGACACAAAAAGAGGGGATTTATAAGTTTATAAATGGTACCTAACAGTGTATTTATTTGTTTGCCTGCGACATAGTAACTCTTGATTAGCTGAATTTGATTTAATTTTTTTTCCTGAAAGGTAACTTGAAAACGAGGGTGTTCATAGTGATGATTAAATAAAATCTGTTCGGCTCTTGAATATTATTACTTATTTTCCAGTTGTTAAAAATTTTTAAGAAATATTTACTGGTCTAATTTTTGACCTAATTCCACAGCAACATTTTGAACCAGCAGCGCATCCAACTCTTCACGAACTTACAGCACAAGGCTTTTTTTTATCAAGTAAGTATTTATTATAATTGTCAAAGAAAAGGTTGAAGATAATTGTATCGCGGGTTTTTTTAATTTTCAATTAATATCACAAGTTTGTAAATCGTACAAACGCGAAGCGAAGCTGAGTTCAAGCTTTACAAGTATTTTAAAGAAGTTTAAATTATTACGTAAGGCATAGAAATTTATTATTCTATTAAGTCAACGATACAATACACAAGACGCTTAGTTTAAAAACTACGACTTGCCTTTCCCGCGACTAGCGGTAGATCTAGAGGCAATAGACCTGTGCGCAACTGTCGCTTATGTCGACATTTCTGTAGAATGAAAGCAGTTATATATGGAAGCTGGACAGGCTATCGTATGAAGCAAAATTGTATCCCTTGACCTAAATGCTCCTAATAAATAAAAGTAAGCAATAACTGATTTAGAAAACGACTTCTTGCTAAATGTAAGAAGTCTTATTCTATTTTGTTAAAATAAATAACTAAAGCTATGAATTACACAAAGCAGGTGGCCATTCAAGCTGCTTATAAGACATGCACCTCAGATCGTATATTTGCAAGGATTCTTTGAATATAAGTAGATGGATATATGTCCTTTTAGAGCTAGTAGACTAAATAGAAAATTTCTTGGGATATTTTGATAAAATATAATGAATATCAAACTGAATTAATATCTATTTTTATATAGGTAAAATAAGAGGTGTGCCAATAAAATAATTACGCCTATATTACTGTACTCTATGGAATAAACCAAAGATAGTTGTTTATATTTTGTAATCATCCGTCAACACGGTAAGAATTGAACAGACACAAATCTGTTTTTATTTCTTAGAATACAAAATTATTTTGTTTACTTTTTCGTAATCAGGTCGGTAATCAAAGTAATTGCAAATTATTAGAAACTTGATTTGCCTTCACAGTTGGTATCAATGTGGGATCCCGTCGAGAAAATTATAGCTATTCACATAGAAATGTTACATTCAGTTTGTACACAAATTATAGTTATTTCCGAAATATATATGGAAAGCTATAGTTAATTATTTTCACTAGCGTAGCTAGGGTTGGCGCGGCCCGGGCCTCCAAAAGAACGGTAGATATATAATAAAAATTAAGATGAATCGAAATCGCTTTAGATAAGAAACGACTAGACACGTTACAAAAATATCTTTATGTACTCCGAATTAATTTACTTTTTAGTCAATTTCAACTGATAGCGTCTGCTTTGACGTCCACGAAATTGACTCTCACTCTTTTATACAGAGCTCAACTTATATGCCACGAATTGGGTACATTATATAAAACTCTAATCCCAACAAATATCACGGAGAAAAAAAAGTTGTATCTTTTTTTGTTCTTTATTTTTCTACAAGAACTTGGTATAATATCGTTTTAGCAAAATCATTATAAAGCCTGGCTAACTTGGTTGTTCAGCTTGAATTTATCATCAATATCTCAATAAGACCATTTTCACAGTGATATTGGTCTATGCATGGAAAATGTTTTTTTTTTGTCTTCACCTACCCATATGTATATCGTCAACCAAACATTAAATAGAAAATTTAATAGCAGTTTTAGAAACTGAAAGGACTACAAATAACTGCCACAATATATTTTAAAACATTTTTTTTTCTACCCTATACATGAATGTAAAAATCCGGCCAAGTGCGTGCACAGAGGTTCCGAACAAATTAAAAAAGTATGATATAAGTTATCATTGAAGACAAACCGCCACTGTTAATTTTTTGCATGCCATACAAAATAGTAATCCTAACATGAAAATGAGTTCATTCCTGTAAAAAATTGTTTTGATCAATTGTGATGAATTTCGGAGAAAAAGAAAATCAAATTTTTATTACACCAATTTTATTTACAGACAATAAATGTTAAACTTTCTTAAACCTAGAATATTATATCTCATGTAGTTAAAGATATTCCCATGTTGTCCTTCGGGAAGTACTATAGCTTTTGAATCCCTTGCGAAAATGGCAAAGACGATTAAACATACTCCATAAACGACTATATATTATGATTGTGTTGACTCAGAAGTAGTATTTTTTGTAAGGGTCACAAGGGTCCGTATACCTGAGTATTTAGTACTAATTTCAACTTGTTATCACCACGCGTTACTGAGAAGAATGCCTTGACAGACAGGCAAACAACAAAGTAATCGAATAAAAGATGTTTTTCCAAAAACGGCTAAGTACAAGTCGCCTTGTGCACCGAGGAATCCGTACCCACATAAAAACTATAAACGTGTTGTCTATCTATCTATCATCACACCGAATGCCTATTAGAGTAGGCAGAGAGAATCGAACTGTTATAACGGACCGAGTTGCCCGCTTTTTAAAAAATAAAAATATATTTATAATGAAAAAGAATTTAATTTATAACTTCAAGTACAATACTTTTAGAATGGACCGGTCGGGATGGAAGATTAGTCTAGACTGATGGTGGATGGATAGGATGTTTGTCAGGAACGGGATGCTAGATCAGCAAATGTGCAGGTGTGCCCACCCAAGAAAGGGAATATGCTGATTCAGGAGCAGGTGTGCATTTCTAAGAACATGGCGTGGGTATAACAACGCCACATGTCTCTAGTCTTGCATACCTCTTTTGCTTTCTTAACATTGATTAGTCCTTTCATACACTCTCGCCGATTCCACGTGTTTTTTACATTACCCTCCATCAGAGCTCTTCTTATTTGGTCTGCGAAGATAACTTTCTGTAGGTCTCGGCTCTCAATTCCACTTTCATTCATATAAACGTGTTATATATCGTTCTAATGGAAAGACAAACAAAATTTAGGTACAAAATCAACTTTACCGTTAGTAAACCTTTGTCCCTATATATCAATAATGGTCACGGATCTTTTCCAAGCTGCAAGTACATTTGTAATCGCAAAACCCCTATTTTTTATAATTGAGGATTTTCGGACTTTTTCTGTATTAAATAATATCTTGAACAACAAACAAACAGACAAGAAAGTAATCCTATAAGAATTTACATTTTCTTTAAGGGTCCGGAACACTAAAAACAGGAAAAAGGTGTATTTTTTTTAGAAAATAGGTAGTTAATAAACATTCATGAAAAGTTTAACATAAAGCATGACTTTTATAGTTATTAAAACATATATTTTATATTCATCACAACAATTAAAACATATATAATATATTTTATACTCATTAAAACATTGTGAAGCTATATTTTTATTGAGCGAACCATTTTTTTTTATGATTTACATGCGCACGCTTGACCTCAATCACACCTTGGTGGAAAGTGAAGATGAGTTCGACGAAGAACCGCGTCCGCCCAACCAGTGGCTATTCACTATTCTCCTAATGTCTTCTCATTTATTTGTTTTAACCGATTGAATTTTAGACAAAATTAAAGGGTCACAGTTATTTTTTCCTTTAAAGTTCATAACTTTGTTATTAATAATTATTTATTCGCCTTTTTTACATTTTTATAATAAAAATAAAAAATGAATTTTCGTACTGTCTATCGGCCGAAATTAATAACCAATCTCTATACCAATCTGGATATCAATCTTTCAAATCCAATCTCCCACCGGCCGATAACCAATCCGCGTCCCATTAAAAAACCTTTACTCGTTTTTGTCAAGATAGCAGTAGATATCTTTTCCCTCTTTAAAGTTTCGTTTTACGCAAAAAATATTATTATTTACATAATAATTGTTAAAACTCTTCTAGTAAAAAATTATATAAAGGATATCGTGAATACTTTTAAATGTTTATTTTATAAAGGCGTCCATATAATTTTTGTTTTTAACTTATAAATAATATAAAGCTCGACTCAGTGTTGCAACATGTCGAAGCTATTGTCGTAATATTAGGAAAATAATATTTTTGGGTAAATTTTATCCAAATGTTTCGAGAAAAGAAAATAACTAAGACACTTTTTACATTTACTAATTTGAATCAAGTTTGAAGACTGGCTACCTCATAATAATAAGCGTTTATAATAATACTAGCTGTTTCCCGCAACGTCGCTTGCATTCATGACACGTTTTCAAGATATTATTACATCTCTTCAAATTAAGACTCGTATCCATTTATATCGCCTTTCTTTTCTTGACAAGTTATTTTAATAATTTATAATGAACCAAATTATCATATTATAAGATTAGGAGGAATCTAACTAAAATATTTATATTATACTAGTAACCAAGAGCCTGTTACCTTTACAGATCTTCTTGGCTCTTTTAATTCTATTTTTTCTACTTTATCTCTCTGAGAGTGGTATTTTAATAAAGATATACATCGTATTGTTCATTTCTTATCTGTGAGTGTACACAAGAATGGGAAAAAAAGTTGCGAAATATGTTATATTTGCAGACTGGGGGTGGTTTACCTGAATATATCCCACCAGATGAAATACTCGACAGAGTAACCAGCCTGTTGGGGAATACAGCGACCGGGCTGAGGGTACAATTTGGAGGGGATAGGGAAGAAGATGAGGAAAGAGTACAGAGTCCAAATTGTCTTGGAGATGACTGTATCATTGAGGAGTTGCCAGGCCCAATACAAAGAATAAAAGAACCAATACCAAATAAAGGCAGTCCCAGAAAACGACAACTTGGTATGTTTATAAAGGCAGCTTTTAGTGGAAATAACTTCATTTTCAAAATATTTATTGGTTATTATCATTAATAAACTTTTAAACTGACTTTACTTTTGACTGTGGTTACTAATCATTATTATTTAGTGCTGATTAAGTTGTAAAAAGAGCCATGAAAGCTTTATTTATATTAGCTCAGCAAAGTAACTAACAGCATCTGATGTTAAGCACAATAGAGTCCAAAATCTGAATGAAAATGACCCGATACAATAAGAGGAAGGAAAAACACAGTCTGAAATATCATTTTAGTCTAATGGCAATGCAGAAGCAAGAATTAAAATACTTTTTAGTTTGTGTCAAGACAGAAGTTGCTGAAAAACTTGCTGGACCAAATTACTTGGTTCTGTTGCAGAAGGAAAGTAATATGATAATAATAAGACCGTTTAACTATCTGTTTACTGATTATATAGGAAATTATTTTGCATATTCACATCTACATACTTGACATGATTGTACATTTTATTTATTATGTGATTTATTAGCAATTTTACTTAAATTATTTTTGTTTTACAGAAAAGAAACTGAAAATAGGAAGAGTTGAATTGATAAAAGAAAGAGATCAAGCCATAACAGATTATTATAAAAGAAAAAAAGACTTATTGGATGGCAAAATTGAAAATATTAATCTGCAAAATGAAAAACTTAAATTAGAAAATGAAAAAATTAAATTAGAAAATGAAAAATTGAAATTAGAATTGGAAAAGGTGAAATAGAATAAATGTCTACTTCATCATCTCTAATTCTAGTTTCAATTTCATATTTTATTGTGACTATTATAGTAAAATTAAAAAAACAAATTCTGTTGTTTAACTTGTACCTTCTAAAAATAACCAACAGACCCCTCCTGTACTCACAATACAGAAAGTTTACCAATACTAAGATTTACACAAATGTCACAGTCAGGGTGACGCTACACAACACACCATCAGATTGTCATGTTTATTATTTAAAATTACAACAAATAACATTTTTAGCTATATTCTGTTGCCAATAGATATAGTTTTGTAATTTAATACTTATCTGACTAATTAATGCTAGCTGGCTTTTTTAGAATCATGAAAGAAAGATGTGGTTAAATTAAAATTTGATACATTTGTGGCTGTAGTGACAGAGAAGTTATGCTCCAACTAATACAATTTTAATACTGTAATGTATTCTATTGTAATATAATAAACAACATAATATTAATGCCAAACCCTTAATAAATAATATTAACAGAAAGAATTTGTGAAAATATATTATTAAAAAGATAGGTATATAGCATTTTTGGAGAAGAAAAACAAGTTATATGGTAATTGTTCAAATTTTTATTCTTTTGTAGATTTATCTAAAATAGTTATTTATCAGTTCCTCCCTTTGTGTATTATGTACTTCCTCAATATTAACAAATCCATCTTCATCATTATCAGTATTCATTTGTAGGTCAACCTCTGAAGGAATATCTTCCAGATTATAGATTCTACATATATTGTGTAATACTGCAGTAGCAATAATGACTGCATTGATATTATTTAATGACAAACGCAGAGTTAAAGACAAGACAGGGAAGCGACATTTCCATACTCCAAATGTACTAAAACAAAGAATAAGAATTAGAACTTTAAAACAAAAAATCATACTCATTTAACTATTTTATATTATAAATTTACCGTTCAATTGTATTTCTCGTTTTTATGTGTGCTGTGTTATATTTATGGTCAGCTTCGGTCATAGGGTTCAATATTGGTGTTAATAAATATGATCTATTCGGATAGGCACTGTCTCCAAGAAGCCAGCGGTTTCCAAACTGACCTGCATCACATTGAGCTGTAAAATTGAATAAGTTTATTCTTGACAAGAACTTAATTAATAAACAATTGTGAATATAACCTGATATTTACACCTAAGGAAAGAATTATTAAAAATGGTTGCATCATGTGCAGATCCTGGCCAACGAGCTACCACATTCATAAATTTTAAATCTGCATCACACACTCCTTGAACGTTTAATGAGAAATAACTTTTTCGGTTTCTAAATTCTTCACCATTTAAAAGACCTAAAAATTTAATTTTATTCAAATACACTATAATACAGAAACAATTGGAAATTATGTATTTACTTTTACTTACTAGGACATTGTATACGAATGTGTGTACAGTCAATTACTCCTAAAACACGAGGAAAACCTGCTATATTATAGAATTTATTGGCACTATTTTCATTGATAAAAATATATTTATCATACAATATGGCAATAGCTGCTGAAACATTCTGCACTATTCTGCCTGCTGTGGATTTGGACACGCCAATAAAGTCCCCTACAGCCACTAACATTGTGCCTAAAGAGTAAAACCTTAATGTTAATAGCAATTGGTGTAGTGGTGCAACACCATGATTTCTGAAACAATAAATAGATAAATATTAATAATTTGCATATCAATTTTGTAATGAATAAATCATTTTAGAAAACTGAGACAAAGAAATAGATTCTAACCATCAAAAATATGTTAACACTATTATTGCGGAATTACAGTTTTCATTAACAAGCTATTATTGACTATACTTTTGCAAATCTTCAAACAAACCTATCTGTCGTGGAAATAAACTTTCAACATTCACAATTCTTTTACTGGTTTGACGTATATCTATCACAATAGGAGTTAAATAGTGCAAAGTTTCGTCTTACCTTGCTGAGGTTACACGTAAATATGGCATTATTTCAATTAACAGAGCTTCCACGGCAGGTTTAGAGAGTCTAAACCTAAAAGTAAACTCTCCATCATCAAGGCTCTGCATATAATTCACCCTCTTGAAATTATTTACAGAGCGTCTTGGTCGGTCAAATAATATTATTAAGTTTTCCAAATCACTGTCACTATCACTACTTGAAGATGTCATTTTAATATTTAAAAATAAATAACAATAAAATTAACAATTCAAAACACAAATCGTTCCAACCACAGCTTGCAATCCAACAAAATGCTACGATCGTAATCCTTGATTGTTTTAGCCTATCGAAAGAAATGTCAAAATGCACAGATTGAATATTGGGACGGACAACTCAGTATTTCCATACAAAAGTCAATCCGTAATCGTCATAAGCCCTCCCAAAGATGGATTAGTGTTATAGATAGCGGTGCTCATATCTAGATTGGTTATTGGGACGCTTTTTATAAAAAATGGATTGAGTTTGTTACCAAAAGTAGCTACTAACGGATCAGGATTGGATATTAATTTCGGCCGTAAAAAGACACTGCCCATGTTTCTAGCACGCTTTGATTTTCTTTCATAAACGTCCGATCCGTTCAATAAAACGGAAAAGAAAAACTTTACACGATGGGTATGAATCGAAGTCGAAATTCGATTTAGATTTTCTATCAACTTTATTTTAATTAAGTTTTATATTAGAGCTAAGGAATGCTTTTTTTTTAAGTTTTCGGTGTAAACATTTTTCACGTGAATACATCCTCTCAAAAACCACTAAAAAAATTGGATTTTTTTTTCACCCTTTGATTCATTCTCTAAGTGTACTCTTAACGAGCAAAAATTATTATGTTGAAATGTGCGAAGGTCGTATTAAATAACGGGCCTCGGAAACATTTCCGCCTCAGGCTTCATTTGCCCTAGCTACGCCATTGATTGTTTCAAAATAATATTTTCATTTGTGTCTACTCTCTACTGCGTAATTTATCATAATAGGAATTATTGCTTTGCTTTTGTTTTTGAATTTTCATGGTCTATTGAGAAATATAGGCTGTTGCGAGCAATATATAATAATCTTCCATAATTTTCAAACTATATACACTTCTTTTCCTATTTTCATGATAACTACTAACGTACTATATCTCCTTTACTCTGATTGCTTTATTGTTCGTGTTTGGAGGTCATGTGAGAAACTGTTCTTATGAACACGTGGAGGATATACGTTGAAATTAATATCAAATACACAAATCTACAATCCCTTAGAGCTAAAAAACTAAATTAACGCAATCAAAAGATACTGCCGTTTTACATGGTAAACAAACCTTTAATACGTTCGGTACACGAAGAATCAGAAAATATGGTAACAAGTAATGCCTATATTAATGCGTCCGGAGGTCTGCTTCGATGCTGCAACGTTTGAGGAGCAGCACTGATGCATTTGGCATTTTGAGCATTTTGGCTGGGAAAAAGGGTGAGCCTTTCATACAGTTTTGAGTGAAGAGGCTCATCCATTCTGGTATTTATATTATCAATTGATATCCACTATAAGGATTTTATGATTGCTTGTTTTTTTTTTGTATTTTTGGAAAAATAAAGTTATTATTATTATTATACCACTATATAATGTGACCACTGGGCGACCACTAGTTATTATTGCTAAATAATGTCTTATAAACAAGTAAGAAGAAAATCCGGAAAATGTAATTATGTTGTTACACCACTAAAATCAATTTTTGATGGTTATAAAGTCATTTGCAATTGTTAAACTGACTGAAATCTATGTCAATTAATGGGAACTACAGTTTTCTAGTGGCAAAGAGAGGTTTATCCCTCAGTCTTCGAGATTCTCGAAGGATATTTACATACCTAAAGTTAATATGAAACTCCCAATGCAAAAATGACAAACCGCACATTTTTTTGTTAAAATTTCCCTATTATATCCGGATTTGGATCATGTTTGTAACTTTAACAGTGCCAATCACAAAGTTATAACGAACAAAGCTTATGGTCTTAGAATCACGTTATCCAACTTGAAGCTTACTAAAAATTCAGTAATTACAGACTGCAAACGAAACACGTGCCGTCATTGATAACGAAGGATTATACTCAAACCTGATTTATATAAATTTAAATTCCTATTACGTAATACGCGTTCGTTACTTAAACTATCGAATATCAGTGAGCTTTATCTGTTATGGCGTAGAATACCAACCCACTGAAAACTTAATACAAGACTGCTTCCATAGCTGTAGATCGCTCAGGAACAGGGGCCGACCGGGCAGTAGCCTTGAGGAAGTCTGCTGCCTGGAGGAGAGGGAGGTAGTATACAGTGTCAGTGTGCAATAAAAAAGGTTTGGGCGTGTGGGCTCTTTATCTACCCACACATCCTGTCCGCACCACGGGCATTTGGACTAATTTGGTTTCCTAGGCATTGGTGGAGTGATTAGAGGAACATCCTGCGGGTTTTTAGGCAGCAGGAGTCTGACACACCGGGGTCGCTGCCCTCACAGCGGCCCTGACGATCTTATGTAAGATTTTCCTCCGGATACCACAAAAAATGAACAGGTTTCGATCTACCTAATTTGCCACTCCGGGTAAAATAATCTTTGCCGCCCTTTACAATGATATCTATAAGTCATGAGTACGTAATTCCCGAAATATGATAGCTAATTTTTTAACTCATTTTAAAAGGAATGTTATAATTTCGTCTAGTCTATGCACACAGTTATTAAATATTATTACGTCACTAGAACAACTAAAACATATTTTTTTTTGTTTAATGACTACTCAACTTTTACATTTTTCATATCTACTACAGCTTTGAACGCAATTTTTTATAATTTTTTTCATCGTGCACTGGGTCTTAATTTTGCCGCTCATATTTACCACTCTGGGCCCGACTCAGTCCCACTTAGATTGGACCCTACCTGGAAGCTATGCAGTAGATTATGCGTAAAGAGTCTTAGCGATAAAATTTATAATAAAATGATTATGTAGATACCCAAAATGTACAATAAACCAAAACTTGCTAAAGTGGAAGTGAGTCGCGGCCGGCCATATTCGCCGCAGAACTGGAAAACGTTTAATTTATTCTTCGGTGGAGATCACGTTTTAAAAGAAATTGTATAGTGTCCTATTGCAAGAGGACAGAGGAATTGATAACGTATGACAGGCGGCTAGACATTTTGCTTGCTTACAATCCAGGATGGGGATCACTGGGAGCTCACTCACGCAATGATTGTTTGTGTGGTAGGTATAAATCCATAGCAAAATAATTGCTTTCCAAACTTAAAGCTTAGTGTACTCAGTAACATAATTTACGTTTGTAAAGGACGGAGTGTAAAAATCAAATAAAAGAACAACTGTCTGTAATCCACATAGGTAAAAAAACACTCTATAGGGGATGGCACCAAACAATATTGACAAAGAACCTTTTCAAGTTGGAAGGCAAATAATAGTAGTGATTGTGTTTACACAAACAAACTATAATACCGTATACGTGTGAACCATTGGCACAAATCGTGGTCTAATTTTTATAAAATTCTCGTCTTGATACAAATTATGTCAATTTGAATTCAGCTATCATCTATCTTGTTTTATTACAGTAATTTATTTGTATTTGTAATTCATTTATTCACGTAATGGTAAGATATCACACCTGTTCAACTAATTGTTAAATTCATTCAATCTTAATACAGGGAACCCGCATCTATCCCACAAAAGTTTTAGAGGGCGACGTCGGATTATCAAATCTTTCAGATTATAGTATGCCTAAGCACCTAACAATTCAATTTTTTTTTAAATAAGAGTACATTATACAAATTACATAACATATAATTAAACTACAAATCATACTATATAATTATCTATACCTTTGTAATATGTAAGTATGTGAAATTTTTATTTATAATCAAGTAATAGGCATATCGGAAGGGCGCCGGATGAGACAGGGGCCGGATTACTGGAGGTCCACTGTATTCCCAAAGGAAATATTACAGTTTTAACACAATTTAGTTAACCCGTACTATGATAATCTTCAGTAAAAAATAAGGCCACTAATGGGTGAATGTCCTGACGGTAATCTTGGCTAGGGGAAGCTCGGGCAATACGCATATATTAAGGGAAAGTATAAATAAATCAACAATCTGATAATCAATAGAACTTTTTGCACTTTTTATTTGTACTTTGGTTAATCGTCTTTGGAAAATTACAATTAAAATTAAGATACTTAAACATTTTTCTAGAAATAATACCCTTTTTAAAAAAGTTGTCAATTATTCGTTTTGCCCAGGGGGCTGGAGCAAACCGAATATATAGCTAGTTAAGTATATAAATAACTTTTTAGTGTGTAAACAACGACTTAATAGCTCTTAACTAAATATTGGTAAGGTGAATAAATAGATAAATAAAATATAATCAATCTTATTTTTATAAAGAAGTAACTCATCACCGTACCCTGCACAATCTCCGGCTTTACTAAATTGCTTTGTAGCAAGTGTGAACTTCATACTATTTAGTGAAGTACGTAAGATGAATGTAATAGTGTACTTATAATTTCATTAAAATGCGTGTAAACGTTAGACTACTTAAAATTTAGTTAAAATTTTGTCATTTACTTCGTTACTTGAATACGTGTGCTTTAGTGTAGATAAGCCTTTCTGTAAGCCATAGAGCATTTTTTTCTTAATTCTTCACTTTGTGAGAAAGGCAAACTCTTTTATGGCGTGCAGTCTTGTTTGGAATCTTTTCTTTACAAGTTCAATTAAATTTCCTGTCACGTCTTCCCGCCACACTTTAATATTTCTGACGTAGTTTCAATCTCTTATCCATTTTCATTTCTTGTTCGATGCACCATTTCTAGACACACAGTATAAACGGCGAGGAAGACAATGCAGATTGGCGGGAAAACTCATTGGCCCATGGGACGCATCACGCGTGTCACCAAAATAACCATTGATTCCCCATCGCACTCGATCAGCCGAGCATTCTATCGCTGCCTAAACCCTCAACACAGGCTCAGAAAATAATTGAAAATCCAACCGCCCGCTACAACAGTAAAATATAAGTTATTCAACGAGGGTGTAAAAGAGATGCAATCAATCCGTCTTGAAGGCTTGCCGCCAATCCCAGCATATCACAAAAATATAAACTATATAGTGCTGCTAAGCTTGCTCAGTGTTGCTTCTAATGTCGCAATTGCCGTAATATCGACTAAATTTATAGTAAATTTGTAGTTTATTTAAGCCTGTGAAAAAATGAAATAGAATATATATTATTATATTATATATTATTCTATTTCACTTTAATGTTATGTACACACATAACCTTTTTTAATTAAGACGAACTTATGTTTTATTTTTATAAGGATAAATGAAACATCCAAATTTGATAAATCCCTAAGTCCATTCTATTTATTTCACACTATTTGCAAAAGTAAAGTATGTTTTCTCTTTGAAAAAACCATTAATAAAATGTTAACAAACAAATACAGTTATATAATTTTAGAAGTCTTCCATAATAATAATCTATAGTAATTTAATATTAACGGTGTTTTTTATTGTAAAACATGGAAAAACATTCTTAGAATTAGTTCGGAATGTAAGGCTGAGATTTATAGACGGTACCTGGACATCGCTTAGCAAAATGTTCAGAAAATAAATTGATTTTTAATAGAAAACTGAATATATAGTAGAAACTTATGTATAGCGTAAGTATTTGCAGAGATAATACCAATTTTTTCAAAATTTCTGACGTATCATATCCTTCGATATTCATTGTGTAAAGTACATTGTAATGTTTGAGTGAATTCTACTCTAAGTTAAAAAACCGTCTATAAATCTCAGCCTAAGACAAGCCTAAGACTTGGAGTTTTTTGAAATGTTGTTTAGTGAATGTTCTTGTAAATTCAAATATAATAGAAAGGTTACATTTCTTAATATATTATCAACGTCGTATTAGAATAAATATTTTAAAAACTCATTCATTTTATTAATTAAAACTGTTAAAGTTTGTTCAAAATCTGCTTAATTTTTAGCATCGTAAGATCAAATATTAAGTATAAAAAGGATTGATTTTTCAGAGACTAGGCGATTCTTAGTAATACAGTACTCTATAAAACTAAGGCAGACTGAAGTTTTTTTTTCTATTTGGAATATTTTTCCACGGTTTTTTTCTCAAAATACGGAAACTTTAATGTTTAAGTACGATAACCCTAAATTGCACATGAACAGGAAACGAATGAATGAAAGAGAAGACTCTCATTTGACAGCTACAGTAAAAAAAAAATTCAAAAAGGGTGCAAAAAAGTGTAACTCAAATTTTAAACACCGCAGCGACCATCGTTTGTTAGTTTTTAGACTGTTGTCAGCAGTTTGGAACCCAAGAGGATGTGATGATATTGCGACCACGTGATTTGGAATTATGATGGTTGTTTCTTGAATCTTGATCGTTGAGCAACTTTAAATCTAAGTTATTTGTTGTCATTATTTCTCGTTTCGCGGTTATAGAACTTAATAACCTAGACAAAGTTTTAAAACAATAATGATCGTATCTACAATGGGGGACGACAATGAAGCAACGCAAACACAAACTCAACAATCACAAGTGGAATGGAGTCAAAACACCCCAGCATTCATACCAAATATTATATGGGGCAGAATCTATCCAACCAAATGGTCATTAAAAGGTAAACATTGCTGGAAAAATGCGCAGAATCCAGATTATTTTGGTAAGCCACTTTAATATTTTTTACTAATTTATTAAATAAGTACCACTTTTTATGACCAAATATTTTTAAATGCTAATTTAATAGCATACATATTAATGAGCTTCAATATGGTGAACTATACTTAACCCATAAAATAATTTCTTTTTATGAGTATAAAAACAATCTCAGTTTTACAGTGCTTTATTAAAATTATTCCTTGTCATATTACCAATATTTATAGTTAACAGTAAAATAATATATTTTTTTATAAATTAAGATAAATTTGAAACTTTTATATGTAAATTTATTTGGGCATGATGCTCAGTATATCTTTATTAATGGCATTTTTATAGCAAATGTGATGGCTTGATTGGTGCAATGGTTGGGTGTACTTTAGTATTTTGGATTATGGGTTTGATCCCCACACAAACTGATATTTGTATAGCCTACAAAAAGTTGTTTATCCATGATACATCTATGACACAAAAAAAAATCCTAGTAAAGGATAATGTTTTTCAAAAAAGTTATAAAAATAAAATAATTTCTTTTTTTTTCGTCTATCTTCTTTATCCTTGTAATGAGTGTGATATTTTGAACAAATTATTGGATATGTTGAGAAGATAATAATGTTATGGTTAAACAGATCTGACAAAGCCAGAGTTTATTCTTGGAAGAGCTTTATCTTGTACATTTGTTATGAAGAAAGACATCATAAAAGAAAATATAATAAAAAGCATCAGTAAACAACATTTTATTATAAAAAGGAATTTGACGTAAGTGAATATTTTATTATGTTATATCAATTAAGTGAAACTTATATTCATGAGATTTATAATCGTAATACCTTCATTTTGTATTTTGTAATATGCATCATGTTTATAAATGTAATTTGATATCTTCATGTGCTCTTTTTCCATTTGGTAGTTGTAATTATTTACACCAAATTGTATTTAATTGCATTGTATTATATTGCTTAGTTTGATTTAGATATTAAATAGCTTGTCTAATAATAATAATTTAACAAAAATAAAAGTACACCTACAGGCTCATGTCCTATTGGATCCCGTCGATTCAATTAACGCGGCCCTTGCGACTGCCGATCCTATCAACAACGAGGTACACACAAGCACTCATCACATTCCGAGACACCGGCGTCGCCGGCAGTGCCGACGACGACAATTAAGGATAGGTCCCTCAACTGTTGTTTAAATAATGCAGTTTCACTCCTGCGCAGCCTTGAGTTTCTTTCGGCGTTTCTTCTCAAGGTAGTCGCTTCCGAAACGCTGGTCGATCACTGTTAGGTTCGTTTTTCAACTGGCCGGCCGCCCAAGTCGAGATCCATACCCACAAGGGTGCCCTTGCGTAGCCGCCCAACCCATAAATTTCGATGACCGAGCGCCCTCTGCGTTCGCCCACCAAGCCCAGTTTTGTTGTGAAGGTCTTTCCCAGGCCATCAATGTAGGACATGCCGGAAAAAAAACCTACAGGAGAACAAAGGGTAATAATAAGCCAAAGAGTTTTAATTTTTTAAAAACATTGTTCTCCATATTTTTTTGCTTCCTGTTATTTTATCCTGTTAATCACATAATTTTCTAGGATAACCACACACAATTTCACAATTTTAATTGTGAATCACATGACAATAAAAAAAATCTAAAGTAAAAAAAAAAGTTCTATTATATAAAATTTTGTTGTTTCTTGCAGTGACAGTCTCTGCCCTGCTATAATAACAGACCTTTCACACAATGGGACCTATGTAAATGGTACCTTAATTGGCAAAAATAAAAGTCAAGTGCTAGATGATAATGATGAAATAGCCATCACACATCCTATTGTAAAGAGTATGTATTTATTACTTTTGCAATTATTTTTTTTTTCACACATTTCTGGTTTCCTTCTACACTAAGCCACAGCCCATTGGTCAAAATGTTTGTGTATGTAATAACATATAATGTATTTTTCAGTATTTGTTTTTAAAGATTTATTGAGAAATGAACAAGATCAGGTGCCTAAAGATATATCAAAAAAGTATTACATATCAAGGACCCTGGGCCAAGGAGCCTGTGGAATAGTAAAACTAGTGTATGATAAGGTATGACCACATAATATAATAGTCTTAACACAATAATAATGATAAAGCATTTATTTGACACACAACATAACATACAACACAGCAGAATAGGATAATAAAGACAGAAACAAAAAAAGCAAATACCCTGTGTTGTGATGATGCACCAATAGGGAAGTCAGCTCAGCAAATGCTAAATGACCAGCTGAGCCACCCAGCGCTTTGTAATATTCTGTTACAATATAATTAAAATCCCTCTTTTCTAGGTAAAATGTACAAAATATGCCATGAAAATAATAAAAAAGAGCAGATTGACAAATGGCCAAATTCAACAATTAAATAATCCAGCAAAAATTATGAATGAAATAAGAATTATGAAAGCATTAAGACATGTAAGTTGTGATATTTCTAGCAAATTATTTAATGTATATGTATGTTTACATTTTATATGAGATACCTCTAAATTAGTATTTATACCCAAATATTATTATTTGAATAGAAATTCAGCAAAATGACTACTATACCCTTCAAAAATATAAGCCCAAATAAACAAGCAATTACCTATATGCCCATAAAGACAGTTCTATGACTAGCATATTTGTTTAATTTCTTGAAATGATAGAATATGACATATAACATTTTATAATAATATAACTTATAATGTTTCAGCCTGGCATAATTTCGACAGAGGAAGTGTTTGACACACCTGATGCAGTTTACATAATTCTGGAGCTGATGCCAGGAGGTGAACTGTTTGACAGAATCACTAAACACGGACGTCTACGGGAACCACTCCTGCGGTTTATATTCAGACAAATGGTGCTAGCTGTTAAATACCTCCACTCTCAAGGCATCACTCACAGAGACCTTAAAGTATGAAAATGTCATTATTTCAAATTTGCTTTATTTTAATACAACATTACATTCATATATTATTTTCTGCATGATTTTATAAATGTAAGTACCATCCTCTGGCTTAATCACAGCAAAGGATAGCCAGCTACAACCACAATATATATGTATAATGTTTCAGTACAGCAATTACTCAGTAAATTTTTTAATGGGTTTTTGTAAGTTCTACATTAATTCTTATAATGACCAAATGATAACTAAAAGACCCAGTCTGTTTACACACAGGGTCATTTTTTCTCAACCTGTTTTTTCTCTAATATAATATGTTTTAAATGATAGTTGAAACACTTGTAGACGAAAATACTGACATAATAGTATGTAAAGATATAGGGATTGAATTGTCTTTACCATGCTAAATGTGTGGTATTTGAGATTAAAAAAATATCTTAACGTAATTATTTTGTTCATTTTTTTATTTATAGCCTGAGAATGTTTTATTAGAGAGTAACGAGGATGAGACACTAGTCAAAATTACAGACTTTGGGCTGAGTAAATTCGTAGGCGAAGACAGTTTTATGAAGACTATGTGTGGAACCCCTTTGTATACTGCACCAGAGGTTTTAAGAGCAAATGGACAGAACTTCTATGGTCCAGAAGTGGACGTTTGGAGCTTGGGTGTGATTTTCTTTGTGTGGTAAACTATCTCATTGTTTCCTTATTTTTGTCGGCTTTATTTAATACTGTGGATTTGGGAGGGCCTTTACAGCTTCACTGGACTTGGGGACCAGCATCGACCCAGCGAATTTATGGATTTTGGTGACAATGCTAACCCTAGCACCAGGGGTACCCACCCCTGTGAGTGTGGGACTTCGGCTAGAGCCACTAACAACCCTATAAAATAAATAGAGCAACCATAATAGGGACGACACGTCGAAAGATACTCAGGGCTATTTCCGAGTGAACTAAGTGCATAAACAAATTAGCTAGCAATAGTCAATGGGGGCCCAAGTTATTTAAAAATCGAATATTGAGACTATCGTAAATATTTGTGTTAACTTATTTTAAAGGTAAACCAGCTTAATCCGAGAAATTCTAAAATCAGTACTATATACTCTGAGTTGGAATTTACGATTTAGTTTGCAGTTGTGGAATAGGCTGCTGGATACAGTTTTGCTCCAGGCTATGTCATGGGTTTCTTTTAGAGGGCATTAAACAACGGTTTCTTCGTCGCTAAAACAATAACTGCGCTCTGTGTTGCAGTTGTCCGTAGGCGACGGTAAAAACTTCCAATCAGGTGGACTGTCAATCAATTTGTTGACAAAAGTTAAAAAAAAATACCCGCAACACCTCTTACTATCAATGAGGTATTGCGGTAAAAAAAATTAGTAAATTGCATATCACTGTCGATTTCTACTCGAATTATAATGCAGATTTTAGAACCCTTCAGGAACTTACCACACCAATACATTATCCCAAATGTTCGTGGCTCAGACCAAGTATTGTCAATCCTTTAATTGACAATTCCTTTGATTGATTTAATTGTCATAATCTTTCATTTCCAGCCTTGTAGGCTATCTGCCATTCTCAGCGGACTACAAAAGCCTAACCCTGAAAGAGCAGATCCTGAGAGGGCAATACCGGTTTTCTCAGCAGCACTGGTCTGAAGTCAGCGCGCCTGCCAAACTACTGATGCGGCAGATGCTCACCGTGCCAGTCAGCAGGCGGATCACACTCGACCAGATACTGAATCACACCTGGATGCAGGTACTGCAAACTCATATATCCATACATCTTTTCCATTACAACCCCTTTCAATACCATTTTCGCATTAAAAAGTATCCTATGTCTATTTAAATCGATTCAGTAGTTTTGACGTGAAAGCGCTACAGACAGACAGTTACTTTCGCATTTATAATATTAGTAAGGATTAACTACAAATAAGGATATAATTTGTATAGGACATCAACGTGATAACAAGAGTGGAGAGGCTACTATCGCATGAAATGCAAGTGAAGAATATGAGCCAACTGTCCATATCAGAAGGCTCAGAGAAAGAAAACCATACGAACAATTCAAACAGTGTTACCACAGAATTTACAGTGACCAGTCTACACACAGCTACCGGTAAGAGAGCTTTAAATGACAGCAGTTCGTGTGAACCGATCCCAAAGAAGTCCCGCATCGACGTGACCAATGGAAATGATACGGATTCCACAAACAGCTATTGTTCTGAACAGTGAAAGAGAAAACCAAATTATACCTGTGCCATATTTGTTTTAAGGTATGTTGATTGCACAGTATATTTTATGTTTTGCATACAAGTCTTCGGTTTACGTGTTACTATGAATCTTTTTCTTATTCATATATGTACAATTATTTTTGCCTTTATTCCAAATATTTTCCATAGAGAAATACTCTCCGTACATAAGTAAAATATTACGAGAAGGACGAAGAAAATATTGTAAACACACAAGAAAGAACCGTTGAATATACACCCACAGATTTTTTGTATTGATAATTTATTTTGACAATGGATGCGGCCTGAACACTTCAGTTGTATAAATTTAAAATGTAGCAAGTAATGAGATATTATACTAGTTTCCCAACCGTTTTTATAATATTACTACGGGATAACTACACATTAAGGATTATAAGCTATTGACTATAATTACATTAGAGGATACAGTTACTAATGTATCTCTGCTCCCCCTAAAAGGGATATAGCTGGACGATATATTATTATTTTGGCTAGTCTCAAACTGAATTTGCATCTATGTTATGGGGTCTAGACAAAGATATGTATTATTAAATGCGCATACATATTAAGGAAATGCAGCAATTTTCACATTTTGGAAAATTATACAATTTCGCATGCAGGAACTGTTTACACTATAAAAATCGCATACAGAAGCCAATTCCTGTACATTTTATTGCTACTTATACTCTGCGCTTAAGTTTGTAACAGACGTAGTTTTGTGGGTTTATTTGTTTTGCATCGTATTGGAAATTTTTTATCGTAAGCGTTTTTTAAAAAGTTCTTGCTAGGTTTTAAAATTGTACATACGACAACCTTATTCAAATGTTTTTGTATTATTGTTTAAGCATCCAATTTATTTGTTAGTATTAGTCAGCTAGCATAGGAAAGGGAATTATTTAAGGTTTAATCAGTAATATTGTAATTTATTAAAAACAATGAATGTTCTCCCAACGACAAATTAAAACGACCGTTTTTCAATAAAAGTACAAATTATATGAAAATTGAAGTACAAGATAAGATTGTTTATCCCAATGAGTGAGCACGGAGTGACATGATTCATCTAGATATTATACTGATGCTAATGACATATTATAATTGTAATCGTCGCTAATCTGGCGAGAAATATCATTTTTGTTAATGAATAATAAAATTTAGGAATGTGATTTTTATGCAACTTATATGATTTTTATTTTGTGTTTGAATGTGTAATGCGGCAGACATGTATTACGCACATATTTCAAATATAAATGTAGGTTAAGAAGGAAGTCCCTTTTCAGTCGAAATTATTTAAATAATTCTTAGCTTTCCTCTGTATTAAAAAAAAAACTTAAATAAATCTCACCCACAATAATGATTAAATCTCGGGTGAAGCAAGAAAAGCAATTTGATTATTTTTAAATATATGTATGTCGATATTATTGTTGATTGTTTTGCATATTTTATATGACAAATATTTTTCCTAATTTTAGAATAAATGTAGACTGCATTTTGATTAATTATAAGATAGAATTTTGGTACTTTTAGAAATCAGTCAAATTTTACATAAGGATTTAGAATGTTACAATACTAACAAAAGTAATATCCAATTAAGCAAACCAAAATTTGTAAAGAGGTTTGAAGATCCACTAAAATATATAAGTTTTTGTTTAGTGTAACAACCACATGCATAAATACTAATATTTCACCGATTTAAACCACTAATGTATTTTATTTACAAACTAATAATTCATTCATTTTAAAATACTCTATGAAATTTAAAGAGCTTCGTAAGATTAATTCATCTGCAAAGGTGATGTGCTGTGCCCAGTATATTATTGACCCATTTGACTTTTGACAACTGTAAAATTTACTGTTTTAAATACCAAACTTCTTATAAACTAAGTATTTGCTCAGTGAAGCTTATTATATTGTTTTAGTGATGTAACTACTGAATAATCTGTTAAATATATCTCAAATTTCAATTGTTATAACTGTAGTAGTATTGCGTGTTTTTATTTTAAACCAGGAAAATATTTAAAAATTCTTAAATCAGTCAACAAACTTCCAGTGTTCCTGCTTGTTGATTTTTTGTTTTCAAACACATATATAACTTGGTTAGTGTAATTGTAATAAATGTTATTTTATAATTTGAAAACAATCTTGATATTATGTCTGACTTTGTATTCTTATTTTAGAGTTAATTAATTACTTTTTTAAAACTTACCCTGTTTTTTAAAGATAAATGTTAGTTCCTTTTGTTCTCTTAAATAAATCCTATATATTAATAAAACAAAATCTTGGGATCTCTTAAAATAGTACCACCGATTATGATTACTATATTTAGTTTTGTATGGTTTGATTTTTTAATTATTAATATCAATAAAACGGCCATTTTCAAAAATACATTGCATTATTTTATTTCAATTCCATATTCACGCTACTCAATATGTACAACTGCAATTAAGTAGAACGTAATTTTGACAAACATTGAATTAAATCAGTCTTAGTAAATATTCAATACAGTTCAACTTTTAATTGATAGGTATAAACGTAATTTAATTTATATAAATAAATTTTACAACATAAGTGCTATCATTTATTTGGTGATAGAGCTTTTAATAATTTTCTAAGAATAAAACACTCAGCTGTTTTAAACTTACTGATAAGTTAGGAACTTTCAAGTAATAGACATAGTTAAACCGTACGAATATTGCTATAACAGAATATAAAAGACCGTTTCGTTCATACTATATAAATAATCGAAAATCAATTATCCAAAATGCAGCAAATATACAATAAAAAATTATGACTAAATTAACAATGAAAATAAATAAAATGAATACGCGTAACAAGCATTGAGGTAATGATGTACAATAAAGATTGCTGAACAACATAAAACATTCTGTGTATTCCAATGAGCATTCGTGTTCACAAATAAAATACATTTGATTCCAGGTGAGAAAATAGTTTATTTTATTTAGGCACGTTTCCTTAAATAATTACGTAACAGTGGAACTGTGATGCCTACATTCTTATAATTTACATAAAATTTTCTACACACAAAACCCTTCACACAGAGCTAACATTGTGAAGTATTTAAACTTCACGGTTTCAGTCTTCTATAGCATGTGTTTTGACAATTAAATCACTATAACCCCCTCCTCTATTTAAGTCACAGGTCCTTTATACATACTCTATCCTATTTTAATTAATTTTACCGATCGAATTTAATTGATTCATTTAATAAATTATTATTTTTTAGTTTACGAATACCGAAATGAATACTAACCTTAAAACAAATAAAACATACCGTATGTTCATAATTTCTCTACTAATTTATTTACCTTTACAAATCGACACGTTTTTCTATTAAATAATATTAACGGTATATATTTTTAAAATCATTGTGTAATCAAAATTAACACTTAGATTTTATATTATTTTCTAGAGCAAAAATGTAATCTTGTTAAGTAGAAAAAGTCCAACACTTTTACGTCATAGAAAAAATGAAAGTTTTAAATTGTGATGTTTTTTTATAGAAATAATACGTAAAAAATTGCAAGGTTAATAAGACTACTAGAATTGTATTTGCAAATATCGCGATTTCATCAAAATTGTCAATGGATCTTTTCTGCTTAACAAAGTTCACTTACAATAGCGGATTTAACAATTATAGGCATTTAATTGAAATACTTTGCTCGTGTTCCGAAAAAACACTCCCACGTGTTTCGCAGATCTAATAGTACCGATTCGATCAATCTATGCGTTCGGAGACGTCTATTCACCGGCTGCGACCTCTCCTTGAGCGGCGCTGTGCGATGGTTCCGCGTTTTGTGCTTCGGCTTCTGCAAATCATTGAAAAAATCATGACAATGTCGTTTTTTTCTTCAAATGATCCCAACAAGCACCCGTATAGTAATGCAGCAAGGCCGTGCACGTGAAGCTATAAACAGTAGACGGGCAGAGATAAATGTGACAGGTTGTCATTTGATTCCTGTCAGACAATGTTGGGTGACACCTAAGACACAATTTACAATTTTTTATGGTGGTAGAGCGGTTGCCTGAACTGGGTCATGACCACAGTAGAGGAGTGTAAAGAACGTCATAGTGACTCGCTTGTCGCGTAATCCAGTAACTCAAATACCTAGACATCTTCAGTCATGGTATACATATGTAGGCCGACATGACAACGGAGACTATCAATGGATATCCGTCCTTTGAAAATCGCTGTCGTTTTTAGACTACACTGTACTTACCATCGGGTGCACTGTAGTCACTGTAGAGCCAGTGTAAAAAAAAAGTCATGAACGTGAGTGTGTACGTGTTGCGTGCGTGGGTGTGGGTGGCAAGGATTTTTTATGGCTTAAATAAAAAATCAGTTTTGTTTTTGGAAAATATATATGACTGACTTTCTAATCAAAATTTTTTATAACATTTATATCATAAAAACTAGAGTTTTAATTTACGTCCGAATTTTTATCAATTTGACAATTGGCGATTATGATTCAAGTGTAGTGTCACCCAACTTTGTCAGACATGATTTCTATATGTTAAGGTAAGTCCGCACTATGCGATACCTCACGATACAATTCAATATTTTTTATAGAAAATCGTATGAGACACACCGTACCATGCGACAAGGAATCTACCTTCATCATTGAGCAATTAGGTTGAGTCGTACAGGTAGGTTCGTTGCTGCGCAGTGTGGTTTTAAAACCTCTATTTCCCGCGGGTTAGGCACTCACCTAAGATAACTAAATAACTTTTGAAGTAACTGAAACAATGTGAAGACAAACAATTCACTCTTTGCTATATTCATTAATTTCGATGCATTTTATCCTATATTCCTATATTTATAGAAATATTCTTTGAAACACATGTACAGTTTTTTAAGTAAATTCTTTAGATATATCTAACTCCATTATTATTCCTTAGATACTTGTAAAGCATAAATAATTATGGATATTTTTTAATAAATGCCATGTCTTATTATTGTTACTGTTATATTGTTATGAATAATATATACGATGGTCAAACTATTATTATAGACATTTAACTTAATCTTGTTCCAAATTAGTATAAACATAATTACACCCTGCATTTACTTCATTCTGAAAAAGTATGTTTTTTTTTTTGAAGCGGACTATTTACTGGTTGCCGGGAAAGGCATTTTCAGCTCAACCGGGCTTAGGGGGCGAGCACAGAAGGTGCTCAGCCAGCGAAATTTTTGGGTTGGGTGGCAACGCAAGGGCACCCCTGTGGGTACGAACCTCGACCTGGACCGCCAGCCAAATAAAGTACTAACCCTACGGGTGATCTACCAGCGTTTCGGAAGTGACTACCTTGAGAAGAAACGCCGAAAGAAAGTCAAGGCTGCGTCGGAGTAGAACTGCGCCTCGGTGCGAAAACGCACCGGTTAGCAGCAGTTGACTGAACTATGCTTCTTCGGCGCCGCCGGCGACGCCGGTGTCGTGGAGTGAAAATAGTGTGTGTGTGTACCTCACTGTTTGATCGGTCGGTAAAATTTATCTGTCATTTACTTTCGTTTATAACGCGATGGACAGAAGTGTTTTTGCATCTATATTTCATATATTCAACTGGAGGTAAACAGGTTTTGGAACAATAATATATCTCTACTATGTATAAGACAGAAGGACTGTAGTCTAGTTATTTGGCTACAAATGTTTAATGTAAATCCGACGATGTCAGACATATTAACACTATGCGGTGTCTAAGGCTGAGGTTTGTAGACGATCCTTTGACTTTGCTTAGACTTAAATATTACAATTTATATAAGTCAAAGGATATAAGTCACCAATCTCGTCAAATTGGACTTGGCTCTGCGAATACTTACGCTATCCTCAAGTTTCTATTATCAGTATTTTATCAAAGACGAATTAGTTTTCTATGCACTTTGCTAAGCCAAGTCAAAATAGCATCTATAAATCTCAGTTTAACAACCGACGAAAGCAGATAGGCTTGTTATAAACAATTTCGCGGCCAAAACATTCATAATCTGTACGTTATGTACCCACTTGATCTTTCGATATAGTGCAATCGTTTTTATAATGCTCGCCTTTTTTTGGAATATTTTTATGAATAAAATTATGAATGTGGCATTATGTAACCAACATCTTCTTATTATCCCACGTGTATATTTTAGGCATAAGCTTTCTAAGCATAAACAAAAGTAAATAAGTACACGTACCAGCAATAGCTCTGTCGACTTTAAGTTTATCCTTGACTATATAAATGGCCGTGAGCAGGAAGAACACACCACCGATGACTTCAACAAAACAGGTCATGAATAGCGCATACTGTAATGACATGAACTGAACGCTCTGACTTGGCTCTTCTAATGGATTTGTCGACAGAGACCTCTTTAACCTTTCAGATATCTGAAATCGTATAATTGTATTTATAAACGACAAAAATATCATTTTGCCATAAAATTGACATTTTTAAACCTTATAAGACTAAAAAAGCAACGGAAGAGTTTTTTTAGAAGATAGGTTCCACGTTCCTCTTTATCGTGGATGCGTTTACAATTATAAACTTTAAGTTCAGTCACACCCGGAACAAATATATGTAAGTAGTACCATAGATGGGCAAACTCAATCGATCGACTATCTTGTTTTTCATCCAACTCATACCTACGACTCGTCCCAAAATTATTTAAAATTGTACCACTAGTGACATTCTATTTTTTTAAGTTTTTTTTTTTCAATTCTGGATAAAATCCCTGAGGGGCTGTCGTACACCATCACGACGGTAACTTTGACGACATGTTTGCTGAGTCAACAGAAGTATACTTAATTATTACGAAAGCTACTTACCACTCCGACTAAGTACGGGCTGCCAGCGTCACCTAACATGTGCGATATCAAAATCTGGAAAGCTTCCGCAGTCGACCGCCGTGGTGGCACTACTACGTACTGCGGAATATAATTAATTATATACATTACTACAATAATTAATATTTATTTATTTAACCAATATTTACATATAAACAACTTGGATATACTACTTTTGTTTTTATAAATAAGCAATTTTTAATATAGTCTATTAGATTTATTTTCCAAAAAAATCATGCCTTTTTATAAAATTGTATTGAGAACATTATTTGCAAACGGCCTGTATTATTGCATATAAATCAATTTCATATACATGACAGGTCATAAGCGACATTATTTCAATTAATATTACAATTTTAGCTAACTACATTTTTAAATGTACGAATAAAAAAATTTCAAAGTTTTATATAGTTTTGAGCGCCATCTATTTGAAATAGTTATTACCACACTCAACAGAAACAGTACAAATATAAGTGTGCATGTGATAAGACAGAATATCAATAGATGGCGCGTGTGCGAATGCATAACTGAAACCAGTCCACACAACTCGAGTCGTTTCTAAAAATATTCCAATGAGAAAGACGACAACCGTAAATGTATGTCATAACCAGGCAATAGTGAGCCGTTATGTGCTAAATGAGTGACTGATTTCATGGCTATGCATCATTCACAAAGCAAAAATAATGACAAAATGCAAAATAAATAAAACATGCAATTCATGCAATGACAACCACCAAAAACTAAACCAAACTACTGACCGTAGCGAGCGGATGTCACTTGAGCGTTGATCGAATGATTGAAGTTCGGATTACGCATTGTACTTACTATAAGGCTAAGACCACACCGCGAGTGACTGACTACGTGTCTCGGAAACTATTTAATTATATAATGTAACTAATCACAATGTAACAATATGCCTCTGTGGCAATTCACGAATATCGTTTTCATGGGTGACTCAATAAGAGGCTCGTCTTGTTACTACTACTCACCTCACAAACGAAATGGCTTTAGCTTTAATATATAAATATTTATTATCAAGCAAGCAGTTGAAACAACTTATAATAGTTCCTCAGGAACGTCCGACTCTAGCCGTGGCACACTTGAGGGAGTGTGTCGTCCAACAAGGGTGCGAGCGGTGCGCGATGTTTTTCGCGCGTGCCGCTCTACAATACAGAGGTATGAGAGAAGGTGCTCTTGACACCACCCCTCCCCAAACGAGTAGGCCTACTCAAGGCCGCACGCCTTGCCGGTCATCGAGGATGAGACCCCAGTGGTGCCCTCGATGCCGGTAGGTGGAAGATGGAACACCCCGGAGGTTTTAGTCGGTGCAAGTCCCACACACCAGGGGCGGCCCTTACCGCCCCCTGGAGGTCATATAGGGATTTCCCCAGGGTTACCAAAAAAACCTGTACCCCGCTATTTCACTTTTTTTAAATTATTTATTTTTGTAAATACAATGTATGGAAATGAACTTACCGACAGTCCTATATACAAAGAAATATATTTTCTTTAGGTGCTTTATTTATATATGTATACTAGTTAGGTATGATGAGTAAAGGATATCAAATGATTCGTTCACTGCTCAAGTAAGATCACACTCACACACTACACAAATAACATAAATAAAAAAGCTAGTATAGGTGGACAGCGAGGCGGCCGAGACCGCGGCACTGCGCCGGGCACGTGAGAAGCGAGGCTCTTACCAGCGACATATCGGCCACTATTGCCCAGTTGAGATTCAAGGCGATCTCTCCGATAAACATAAGAAGGAATGGCGCGTAGTAGTATCGTTGCACGAGGAATATGGCCAGGGTCATCGCCGGCGCCGAGATGAGCAGGCCGGCGCCGCAGAGCACTGGGTGCGCGCGCGGGTACCGCTTCACGAGCGTCGCGCCGAGCCACGCGCCCGCAGGCACGCCCACCAGCCCAGAGACCATCGTGATCGCGCCGAAGATTAGAGCCACCCTTCATGCAATAACATCCCACTCTTCAAGCTTACGTTTCCGAAACACCTATCAACCCAACGACAACGGCTCGAACGATATTATCGATACCGGGCACTTATCTGACCATTATAAGGCTTTTATAGGATTTTATCCTTTTGGCTGGTGATAATACAAAAATAAACAATAAGATGGCCTTGGCAAAGTAGCACTTTAACAGTGATAGTGAAAGTCTAAAAATGTATGGGATTGATATAAGCTATACAATCATGACGTGTATTCTGTTAAGTAACCATACATTTTATTCGACTATAATAATATCGTTGACGTTAATAATATATTACTTTGTCAGGCTTTCTATATTGTTGCAATATAGACTACATTTTAAAATAAACATCTTCGACCTACAGTTGAGAAAATTCGAATGTTAGGTAAAGGCCTATTTGAAAAGATTTATCTATATTAATAGATAACATGATAGTCTAACGTAGCTTTTTACATATTTGATATAAAAGAAAGAGGACAAATCATATATCACACAAAATATGTAATCTTAGATAAAATACAACATCTATTTCGTGAGTTGTAACATTAACCGTCGACCTATTAAAGTCGACAGTAATAAAAAAGTGGACAGTAAGTGATAATAACGACAAATTTTATTACGATAATATGTAAATGCTGTTTCATAAAATAACATTTCGATTAGAATTCTTTACACTTTAAAATGCAAGAAATCATATCACAGTAACAATTATTTTTATAAACTACGTTAAATTAAGAAAAAAATAAAGATATCGATAAAATACATCATATTTATGACGATAATCTTATCTCTAGACGAAAAGATGCTTGTATGACCTTAATTTTATGCATATTTGTTATTATTATCACTTACCGACGCAAGGTCATTTAAAGCCGTTCCTTAGATTATTAATAAAATAATAATGTAAAAAAAAAACATGAATGTCATTAACCAGTATGTAATGCGTTGTCATGCTCCCGGGGTCAAATGTGGTGTGATATATTTATTATGTATGTATAAATATTTTATTAGACTTCCCCGTTCATACGACGACGCCAGCGTGATAAATAAACATTAGTGTGATGTGGATGAATCGAACGATGCAGGATTTCATATGCGCATAAGTGGATTAAACGATAATATTAAAGCGGCATTCACTATAAATAGCGGAGTGATATCAGAGAACACGGATGACGCTGCTGCTCGGGGGAACTGCACCGATTTTATCTCATTGGAATATTTTTACACGAAACGATCGAGCTGGTTGGCGATTTTTGCATTACGTAGCTCACGGCATCCTCGCTAAGGATGATCCAAAGGTCTAAGGAGTAGCGATATAATAACTTTCAATAAAAAATCATCATAACTGGTAACTGTATAAACGAAAATATCTACAATAAACTATTGAATGTAACGATGTCAGAAAAAAATTACATTGAAAGTGACAAATCTATGTGATTCCGTAGTCTGATGGAGTAAGTTTATCTAAAGCGGCGTTCTCGACTAAAGACACCCAGGAATTTGTACTGCTTTCTTAATACAAAAGTATGTGCCAGTTTTAAAAAAAAAGAGCAGTAGCAATTAGAGCGAGCAGCCGAAATAGCTCCTTGGGATAAAACCATATTACGCGTTAACAGAACAATATAAGACAGTTTACAAATAACGTCGTGCCATGTTACTCCATTACTGCTTAAAGCTGCTTAGTCCATAGTGAAACTGCTCTATTCGACTTTATTTTTCATTTACTTCTGTTAATTGAATAAGAAGTTTACAGATATCCCTAATCCTCAGACAGTGAGCAAGGATGTGAGCGTAAGGCAAAGAACAGCGCGTACCAGCACGATGTCGGCGACGATCGACCAGGTAAGGTTGAGGGTGACCATGCCGAGGAAGATGAGCAAGTAGGTGAGCGCGACGTGCGAGCTGACCGCGACGAGCGCGCTGTACACGAGCGGCGCGGACGCCAGCAGCGCGAATCCGCAGATGAGCGGGTCGCAGTCGGGTATGCGCGCACGCAGCCGCTGCGCCAGCGCCGCGCCCAGCGGCACGCCAGTCGCACCCGCGAACATGCCCACCAGCCCAAACTTGTACGACACGCTGCCATGATCGTATCGCATCAGTACACATTACCGTGCCTATAGTCTATCTAGAGCAATTGCATGTAACATTCTATACAGGCAAAAGCTCTAAATACTGAAACTTTTGCTCGAGAATTTCTATGTAATGTATCGAACGTAATACTTCGAATGCACGACGCTGCGTTCAATAAAATGCTTGCAGCCAATGAGCGTTTACCAGTGACATTTGTATCTTACCCCATCGCACGAAGTCGTTGGTTTGTAACATTAGATTCTAGTATGATTCTCGAAATTCGGTTCGGGAAAGGGTGAGACATTTAAAGCGACTCGTTGTCCTTTTACAAGAAAATGCTCTAATTTATATTCAGCATACATTTCTCTCGCATAACAAGGTGGATCCAGTGATGTTTAGTGAACATCCAAAAGAAAAGCGTTTGTAAATATGCCTTCGCAAACTAGAAATAATTATTTGGCAAATAAGATTTGTAACGTCGTCAAAAAAAATGTCAGGTGTAGCCTGGAAATGGTGATCAGCTGCACTCCTGATCACTTCAGGCACAACATATAAGCGCAAATTGATAACAGTCATTGATGTATAGAATCTGCTCACTACGAAAGGAGCATAGCTTAAAGCATTATTCATAATTTTTCATTTACTCTTTAGCTCTAATTTATGGGTAAAAATGTAGTTTTTATTAACATCAACTATAGGACGGATTGTAACGGCTTCACTTTAGGATATATACCTCACTCCATTGGAGTCTCCTGCAAACTAACTGAGCACCGTTTTTTATTTTTTGTTACTGTTATTGGTATTCTGTTGGAAGCATTTATTTTAGCTGGAGCTTTCAGATATACTTCATGACATAAAAACTTCTAGACCTTACGAATATTACTGTAAGTACACTTGATTGTGCATAATGATAAAAGTGAATCTTGATCTACATTCATATTTATATAATGTCAAGGTAAACACGGAAGGTTGCAATATTTCCTTAGTAATTTTGTTTAACCACATTATCATTGTTCGCATTCGTTTAACAGTTATTATAAATTAAGTTAAAACATTTCTTTGCCATTTCAAGCGTTTCCCCGACACCGCATACATTCATACATAGAGATACTCAAACTGGTTCCATAGTTACATTTTAATAAAATTAACGTATTCTGTGAAATATGCAATAAATATAAAAATCTTTAATTCAATTATTCATTATTGTTATGCATAAATTACATTTATTATAACGACATAAACACTTAATAACAGAATATTGCATGTTTGGAATAAACTGCCTCAAGACATTATTGACGCGCCATCCACGAATAGTTTCAAAGTTAGACTGGATAGATGGCTCTCATCTCAGTCAGTCTTTTTAAGTTGAACATACCAGCTAAGACATAGGCATATCAGCTAATAGCTGCTCGCCTATTATTTGATAATAATAATAATAATAATAAACTTTATGCCAGTTGCATTACAGATATGGATAATCAAGGACAGCAAATTTTAATGTTCCTGCATTGGTTAAAATATTATCACCAAATTATACCAAAAAATTAGTGCTCGTCACTCAGAATATTTCAAAATGAATCGATTTTAAATTCAACTAATTTTATAATTATTAAATTAATCGTTGTAATTATAACTACAGTTACATCGCATAAGAAACCAGGAAATAATAAAATTGAATATTATACATCCAGGCAAAAACTTCGTAGATTTTTTTTCGCGCGGTAATATTAAATTTTATAAATTACTGTCTGATCAACAAATTTTTATGTGTCACTTCCTTGGACTCATTTACTACTAAATAGCATTTGTTGACATTGAATAGTTCTAGTAAATTATTTATATTTATGTTAAAATTCCTTTTTGACCAAAAAATAGCTTGTTTGCAATTAGTAGGTGCCCTGCTAAATGCGCCGCATTTCCGTGATTGGATCTGTGTAGAACCAGTATGTTTTTCAAGAATTTAGTTTCGTGTCTATTTTGTATGTCACAGCGCAGAAATTGTCATAGTTTGTATTATCAAACTATGACAATTTGCTACTAAACTACTATGGTTACATAGTATGTCATAGTATGGTCAGTCATAGTATAACTGAGCGTCACATTACAAACATATCATTATAATTATTATTTGTCACTGTATGTAGGGTGGATGGTACCTGATAGATATTATCTGCTTTCAGGTTTAAGTTGATGATTCTAATATCAAACGGGAAACAGAGTAATGACCAGCCATGACGATGCAGAAAAGTGACAAACGAGGACCGTAAAAGTAAACAAGTACTCCGATCACTTTTGTTATTCTCACACTTCTAAAGTATTTTTACTCTTTATCTATGCAGCTTTAAAATAGGCCAACTATCTATACTTAATTTAATCCAGCGGCGTGTATCCAACAGAGGCCTAAAGAGGCATTATCTTGTTACACTTGAACATTTAAGACAAATATAGTTTTAAAATTTGGTCTAAAAATGGATTCTGAGAACCCTATTCTGGTAATGGGCGGTTTATAGGGAAATATATGTATTAAATGTTCAAATGTAATAAGATAATCTTTTTATACTTTTTTATGGAATTCACGCCTTTGATTTTACCCCATTTAAGATCGGACTATATAGGAAGTATTTATCAGACATAAAAACGCTTTTTACAATTTAAAAACGACTTTAACAGCTAATGTGGCATTCATTTGTTGTTTTACCATAAGATTCATTTGTGTATAATCTTTAATTTTTAATAAATGTTTCCGCTACTGAGTGTAATTCAGTTTCTGCATTATAAAAACTTAAAATGTAATTTATCCTAATTTTGAATTTTATGGATAGATACGAATTTGCGTTTATACCCTCAAGGTATTAAGCTAAATGGAACTCTTGTAGGGTTTAGGACCACGTAAACGCGATGAGCAGCCATATTATGGTCTACATATTATTTGAATTAACGTTGAGTTTTGTGACATTTTGTACCCATATTGTATATTCACCTGTCAATGGAGATCTTTTCGTCTGACTGCATAGTGAGTCCCAGATGTATGAATTGCGGGCCCCACCAAGCCAAGGCTCCTGTCACGAACGCTACGCACGTAAATGCAAGCGTCGACAGCATAAATGATGGACTGGAAACGTTAAAGACATAACTATAATAACTACCTATAGTAACTACTATTATAACTAACAACTATTTTTATAAGGTACTATATTCTTCAAAATAAAATTAAAATTTGTTCTGAAAGGTCAACAAATGGACGCCGAGTGTTATAAACGCTAGCGAGATAAACATTCATACTTCCAGACTATTATAATATCAGCTATGATATAGTTTTATTCTTTATAACTTAGATTATATTACGTTTAAAAGCTATTTTTAGTGACTCAAAAAATGTGCATTGTAAATGATTTTTTTTTTAATAATTACATAAGCTGATGGTACAATTACGATGAAATAAAATTGGAAATCGCCTTCGAAATATCATATGGTCTACGCTATGTCAATCACATATATATTTAGACTTTTTACTAGTATAACGCTGGCAGAATGTTACTTTGTCTAAGTTCTGACCGATAGAGAATGAAAAATCGAATAAAAATCATGTAATGCATGTTCTAGATAAGATTAAAAACACTAACTTTCTAATGAGAGACCTCAAATCTTTTTTATACGAGGTCGTTTTCATGTTGCTGTCCTCCGCTTGGCCCCGTTCGGGGTCTTCCATGAACCAGCAGATCAGAATCACAGCTATCAGACCTAAGAATGGCGTCACTCTAAGACCCCAGCGCCAGCTTCCAGCAGCTGCACCAGTTACTGACCCAACAATGTATCCCATACCACTGAAACAAACAACAACAAATGGTATTCATTCCGTGTGTCAATGACTTCGTAAATGAAAACAATATTATTTTCCTCATTTAACTTTACGATGATAGAAGAGAATAGTTTGTAAACGATGTCATATCTCACTTATTATAAAAATAAACATGTTTAATTGGCATAAAAACACTACAAAATGGCAATGGAAAGTTGAATGTGTCCACAGCTAAATAATTATTTGCTTGTCAATTAATATGTTCCTTTGATAATTCGAGAATGAACAGAAATACAGGCTACAGACTAAATGATTGTAATATTAGAATAAGTTTTTGCAAAGATATTTTTCATTGTAAAAATGGAATTGGATCTTTTTTAGAGAAACTTAAAGTTAATTCATTAATTTACTGCAGACAATTAATCGCACAAACTATATTTTTTGTCAAGTTTTACGTTTGTCAACAAGGTTTTTTTTTCAGGTTTATCTCACGTTTCCCGACACCATAATAGCAGAATTTCTTGTAACGTTGTAATAATCTCTTAAATCCAATATTCTACTCGTTATGGTGGCTTATTTTAAAACAATAATCAATGATTAACTTTTGAAAAAAAAAAAAAAACTTTAATATCGCCATAAAATTGAGTGTTAAACAACTTTTTAAAATCTCTATAATGACATGGTGAATCAACGCAAAGCTAATATTCTTACATCCACAAACACAAATTTCGTACTCATCTAAAGAAATGGGACATTCAACTTGACCGTAAGTCAATATGTTTTATTGATTTAGCATTGACGCCTATTGTGAAAGTCGATTCAATTGTATATTGCGAATTGCTTTTAACAAGAGACAATAAAACTAATTGCTTTTTGGTCTTTATCATTATTCCTCATTGATTAATTGCCATCAGTTTAAAAGCCAATTTTATTTTTACAGATATTTGAACAAATAAAACATTGGATAGCAGCACAATTCTACAATATTTATAAATATTCATAAATAAACTATTAAAATAAAGTAGTTACTATTGAAGGCCGATGGTCGGTCTCAGTGGCGATTCTTCGGAAAGGCCTAGGCCTCTAGGACCATCAGGCTCTAGATCCAACAGTGGAATAATACGGGTTGATGATGATGACCATTCAAATGACCATTATCATAGCATTCTGGTATATCAAAGACAACTTGCAAAGTTACTTTTGAGTGAAAAGCTCAGACTTGTT
Organism: Automeris io; assembly: GCA_036320925.1. Taxonomy (NCBI): domain Eukaryota; kingdom Metazoa; phylum Arthropoda; class Insecta; order Lepidoptera; family Saturniidae; genus Automeris; species Automeris io. The sequence continues at coordinate 8,419,333 of JAUDJH010000026.1, read as the reverse complement.
ATTTTTAACATTACTTGTGAATCTTGTTTATAAAATAAGTATTACGTTTTTTTTTTACACTAGCGCGACAAAGTGATTACAATGCACCTGATGGTGAGTACAGTGTAGTCCAAAAACGAAAGCGACTCTCAAAGGATGAAAATCCGATGATAATCTCCGTTGTCATGTCGGCCTACATATACCAAGATTGAAGGTCTCTAGATATAGGAGTAACTGAATATATACAAGCTGATCCCGAAACGCGACAGGCCAAAGCGAGTCACTATAACGGTGTTTACACTTGTGTACTGTGGTCGTAACCCAGTTTGGGCAATCACCTATCACAAAAAAACACGTAATACAAACGTAAGATTTATTTATAAGTATTAGAAAACGTAACTTTATAATTTGTAAGCAAAACTAAATGTAACTAATGTTTTTATATTAGAAATGAAAAAAAAAACTACCTAACACCAACGAATAATTACGTAGCAAGATTATTACAATGCGGTATAGTTACAAAACATTCGTGGATTCAGCTGATATTTTACCGTTAAATTTATTTTTGTTGGTCGTCTCAACAATCTAGCGACAGACGAAATGCTTCGCTCGAATGGAGATGATGTCTACAATAAGACATTATAACGTTTTTGCGTGTTCACTGATGATATTTCAATAATTTCCCAATCCTTAGAGGATAGTCGTGACAACTAAATTCGTAAGTCTAAATATTTTATAAAATGTCACTGTTTAGCATTGAGAAAAGTACCTAATGGAAAAAGAATTCCCGAAACAAGAACAAATACAAAATTGCTCATATTATCAAGTTGACATTCAATAGCGTATTTTGTGAATTAATCACAAATATTTCTGATTACAATTAATTAACATTAATATAACTCATATTCGGGCTTATGATTAGTACAAAAGTATCAGTTACTTGCACTGTACAAGGCCTTACAGAAATCGTAATTTTGATAATGAACAGATTAATTTTAAAGAAACTTCATATATGAATAATAATTATTATTTAAATTAGTATTTACCTGCCAACGGGTATAGCGAAATAGAAGAACGCTAGCATTTTGGATCGCACGTTACCGACGAACAAATCGCTGATAATCGTCGGCGCTATGGTTGAATATGAAGCTTCGCCTATTCCTACTAGACCACGGAATAAGGCGAATACACCGTAATGCTGAAAATCAAATAACAATGTAACATAACTATTACCCTTATAAATACAGTATTCTCATATTATAAGAAGCGAATTAGATAATTTGCAACAATATTGTTCCCTCGATTTAAAAAAATTAATCATAAATTATTTGATACGTAATTAATAACCCAATAATGGTTAATTATCTATATGTATATATTAGAGCGTTTCAAAAAAAAAAAAAAAATTCTCGGAACCATGCTCAAAAGTTTCGTTTTAATGCCAAAATAGGCCTCAGAAAATATGAGCCCTTAATATTTAGGTTGTCCGCATCGCACTTTTCGATTTCTCATACAAATAACACAGGACAAAAGTTTTTTTTTCTTTTGATTTCTATAGCTAATGAACGATATATTGTATTGCAATACCCATTCATTATTTTTGTAGAGAATTTAACGCTCTAAAAAAAGGTCAATTTTTGATAAATCAACTCAGTCAAAAGTTATTCAAGATTGAAGTTTAACTTACCTTCAATTCAGCTGTTTCATTGACTGATTTAGCAAAACATTATGTTTAAAATGAAACTTTTGAGCGTGGTTCCGAGGAAAAATATTTTTTTTTTAAACTCCATAGTATATATACAGGGTTATTGGAAACTGGCAGTGTTAATTAAAAATACGATAGAGGACCTTAAATGTAACAAGTCAACCAATGTAAGAGCGAAAGTCAATAATTTTCAAATATTTCAATGATATTTTAAATTGAAGTATCGGCCATACTCACAAAAAAAACCTTAATTTAAAATATCTAGAAAACTATTGACTTTCGTCCTTATATTGGCCGGCTTAAATTGTTTTATTTGGGGTCGTCTATCACATAGTTCAATTAATACGGCGAGTTAAAAATAACTCTGTATACAAAACACATTTAATTAAATTACCAATTAGGTTTGAGTTTCCCAAAAGGTGCTATCATTAATATAATCATAAATTTACATAAAATAACTTACCATTAAAAAGGAACCGCTAAATGTTGTGAGACTCCAGAGGGCGACTCCGAAAGCCATGATAACTCTTCTTGAATATCTATCGCCTAAATATCCAAATATGGGCGCGAATACCATGTAAGCGATCACGAACACTGTCTGTAGGAAACCAGCGTAGTCATCGCCAATACTGAACTCTTTTTTAACATCCGATAACACTCCTGCAACAAAAAAAAAACATTGAACTATCATACTAAATGTAAAAAACTTATTACGCCCAACAATTTTACATAATTATACTTTACACTTCAAAAATTACTAATAGTTATACGGTCTTAACGCTGAAAAATATTTTTTTAAATGGTTACGCGAATGAAATATTTAATAAGTTTTTTAACAATGTTAAGTAATCATGTTTTATATGTCCCTATTAATACACTGTTGTGGAAAAATATGTAGTCGGTGGGTCGGCACTTTATTATAATTATAGAATGCGGGGTTATCCATTCCTATTCAGCACTGAGACCTAAAAGATCTATTGTGATCGCCATCTTACATCTAAAGCTCTCTGTCTAGGCCTATAGTTTTAAAGAACTATAGTACTTCATTGGCAGATATAGCTTGAACCATAGATGGGCAAAATGTAATCAGATTAATAAAAATGATTACGATTACATTTTGCGTTTTTTACCATTAATATTACTGCATTTTGCTCGTCTAAGTTTTAAACACAATAGAATCCCAGATTGCATTACACATTTATGATTTCTTAATAATTTAAACGGATTTAACTATGATTAAAGAGCAAGAAAATTAAAATTGCGACTATATTTTGTAATCGTTAATCATTAATCAGATTACATTTTGCCCATCTCTGGCTTGAAACCCTTTCGGGTGTAGCACAGCACTCAGAATACGATTACGTCTGAGCATTAACATTAGCAAGTCACATTCACACAAGAGGTTCTTGTGCGTAATTGTTTTTTTTCTGAGCATCAAAGCATATGCAGCTTTACGTTAGTCATATGCCTTGATTGACTCCTTCGAATGTTTTAACCCTGGGATCAAATTCCAGTGTGTTCCAGTTAATAACACTGATATCTCGAAGTAAAATATACGAAACATAAAAACTAGCGTTAAGTGATCTTAATTGACCCACGGAATTTAACCACTTACTCGTGTCCATAAATTTAAAATGGGACATTAATGAGGTTGATATGCAGTCAAACATCACCTACAGTTTAAAAAATTTGAATACTTTAATTTTATGCAGTATTTGAAAGTTCTATATAAAAGTGATACCCATTCATAATTTTTTCGTAGCAATAATGACATTAATTATGTATTATGAGTTCTGATAATTACTTACATCCAATAACAATTATATTTACGAAAAAAGCGGTCTATATTCACACCTGTGGAAGTATGTGTAGAACAAACACAAAACGAGTAGATACATAGTTATACATAGTACAGAAAGCATCAAAATCTTGTGTAGATCATATAATGAAAATAATTGTCAGGAGCTAGATTTATTGGTATGTGAATGCGTGCTTAAAATTATTTTCAGCAGACTCCCTCAAGTCTACTGCCCGGCTATTGTGACCGGGGGATGTCGCGCTCGCTCTGGGCGAACGCGTTGAGAACACAATCTACAGTTAACTTACTAAACAATTATAATCCGACCCACTTGTAATTTGCTAACCTTACTAAAAGACAGGGAAATTCGTGACGTTAATTTCGACCTTCAGTCACTTATAACGCAGCTATATATGTACACACACGCGTTTAGATAAGTTATATAAATACCTATAAAATCAATACATCGATAAAGGTAAATGTTTAATATTTTTTTAAATACTAAAATTATATTTTACTTCAACTAAAATAAGAACAACTTGTTTATTGTAACATGAGCATATAAACATTTTAAATTGCGAAGAATTGGCCTTGCGAAGGTGACTAGCCCCACATTCATAGATGTACGAAAGTAACCGGAACACTGGACCAGAAAAAAATACTGTATCATAATTTATTCTTTAAAAATAATAATTAAGATAATAATGATTACTGCAAACATAACCATAATTATTAATGTTATTAGTTCGAATCACAGTCGGATGTATGACTACATTTTCTCTAATAACCGAAATTTGGCAGTTTAAGAAAAACCAGAGCATAAGAAATACTCAAGAACAAAATTGTCTGTAAATTGTGGAAAAAAACAGTAGAAATAACTGCTTTAAAAAAAATATTATACTGGTTCAGTTATAACTACTCTATAATAATAATAGTGTTAGGGAGTGTCGAAAGTAAGGTGTGGTTTGCAAACACAGACCGCAAACTACTTGGTTCGGCAATGTCCGATAAACAGTATAAACAAACTCATGTACATCGGATTTCCGACACTTTCAGTAAATTTTAACAAAACTCAAAACCAGCAAGTTTTAAACTAAAGAAATTCTATTGAAAGTTTATTGATCGATGTAAGATATGGGATTTTTAAACTTAAAATACTAAGAATATATACAATTAAAATTTATTATAACAAAATTAATATAAAAGTATAAAGTAATTCATATAAAGTAAGTAAATCAAGAGGAAAATGATAAATTGGTTTTAGAAAAGATATCATCAGTACAATATTTACACGCCGCTTAATAAATATGGGCGTACAATAATTTAATAAATATAAAAGAATTCATTCCCTGGGAATCTTTGTTTCATGATTCTGACAATGTGATAAATCATTCCTTTTATTACATTTGACCCTATTGTTTGCGCCACTGTTTATTTTTCGTAGCCCCGGGCAATATATTTACGCGGTCTACGTTAAAACGATTTTATTTTATTCCTTGTCATTGTTTATTTTTTACTGTAGCATATTGTCGCGGTGCTACGAGCTATCTGTGAGTATATTTTATAATCATATTTATCTAGCAATAAGTGATTACAGAACCAGATACTGCATGTGGCAAGAGACGTATTTCATACAAGTGTTGAATCGGCAAATATATAAAAAAAATGGTATCTTCAATGCTATTTTTGCCTGAAATCATATTTAGTTTGATTAATTAGAAAGTAGGGTTTTTGTTTTTTCTTTCCTTTTCTATTCCAGATTACGGTACAGATTTAGGCGTCACACACTCACTGATGAAAGAAAAATTCTTAAGGAAATCCAAATGGCGCTTAGAAATTTAATGTGTGGACAAATCCCCTCAGAACGGCGATCAGCTGGGTTACTGGTCACGTTGAGCACAACATATAAGCGCAAAGTGTATATAACCACTAATGTATCTCTGCTCACCCTCGTAAGAGATATAGCGTTATTTACAATATCTTTACATTTCAAAATAAATACATATAAAAGAAAATAAATTTTAAAATATAAAAATATGTAGACCTATTGAAGCGACGCCTCAGGCCCAAGCCACCGGTAGTTAGGAGCCCAAACTAACTTCCTCACAATGCATGCCGTATCAAATAATACCGCCTAAAAATAATCCATGTCCCACATGCTAATAATCTCGTGTGCAAAGTCTTAAATATTTTGTTAATTTTTCATTTTCTGTTGTCACTATATTCTCGCTATTTGGTATGATGATATCAACGAGTATACACCTAGCCCGGCGCGCCGACCGATATACGCCCACAAAGTCAGGTCTATTAGCAAAAATAGTCATTTCAGTGATAGAAGTTCGATCACAGAACAGCATTTCATCACCATTTTCGACAATTATTAATTACTTTTCCAATTAATTTATCAATTAGAAAGCCTAACCTAGATTTATGAAAATTTATACCTACGTATTGAAGCGTTACATTAATCCTATCTCAATCTGTACAATGTGATAAAGATCTACCGTATAACAATGAAATATTAATAATTACTTACTAACTTATATTAAACAAATGAAAATATTTTAAATAGCTATATACTCGATTCTAACAAACACAACTTAATATCATAGTGTTTAATCAAACTTGAAAAATAGTTGACAATTTATAAAAATTTCAATACTTTCCATAAAATGAGTGGAAATTTATGCCATTAAGTATATAAAAGTATTATTGTCTTATAAGTATTCGATCTTTCCTGTGAAATATTTGTAACTCTTTCTTTAAATTTTATAGGATGTAAACCTGTTTTCTCCATACAAAGCTATATCAATTTCTTTGTTAATTTATAATGTCAAAATGCAAATCAAATATATATGGCAAATTTAGTTTGTATAAGTGATAGTTTCCAAAATTTTATGATGACCTGTATAAATGAGCCAATGAGTGAATTAGTGGATTTCATTATTATATATATATATATGTAGGTATACGGTTTATTATTGTCCCGGAAAATATATTCCTTCTAATGCGGAGAATACATGTTGATATTTCAGGGAGGTGATCCTTCTGTTCGTTGGTTGGATAAACCCATATCGGACGAGGTGGCGTGTTGTGAGCACGCAATGACGCAAAATGTCATTTACGAATCACGGTCAGTTCACGGACGTATTTACGATCGATCATTAATAAAATTATAACTGTAGCACACTGGTACAAATGTAGTGAGTACGTGTATAATAAGAAAAGTCAGGTCACAACTGGTGCACTGACTTTTATTATGGTGGTGGTGGGTGGTAAGTATTATTGTGGAGATCGTGAGTTTTTGGAAGTGTCGTACTAATTGCACCTTATTTGTTATTTTATTGCACCAAATATCTCTGATGTCAGCAGCAGACGTTACATTAATTATACGTAGTTCTTGGCATTTCTTAGTATTTTATAATTATTTGGATAACCAGATTCTCTCTAAAACATTAAACTTTTAAACTGTTAAATGTGACCTGAAACTGAAATGCGATTGAAAATAAACTAAAATTAAAATAAGAGAATTGATTTTAGCTATGAAAACTGATTATATAAAAACATATCATCAAAGTAAATTCTGGTTAACAAATTTTTTAGTTTTCCATAATGTTGATCAAGAAAATGATATGCATGGGTGGCGCAATGATAAATAGTTGAATGGACGTCATCCATTTAGTAAAAAAAGCTTTTATGTTTAAGTGAAAGGTAATATGATAAAAAAATAACGTTTATCATGTACTACCCGCCTACAACGCTATTAGCAATTACCAAGCAGAATTTATTGAATAGTGTATTTCATTATAATAGAATTTGATTTGCAACGAACAGACACCACCGTTAAATTATTTATAGGTACTATGTAAATGTTTTATAACCTGGATTATTGTTCGAGAATTAAAGAGGCAGACGTTTTTATAATCATTTTAGATGTGGTTACTAAAGCGAAGGATTCCTTGGCGGTTCACTTTGAAATTGAAGACGATTTAATTATAGCTACAATAATTAAAGACGTCGTCCGTATCTTTAATTTTTTGTTTTTGTTGATCCGGTAAAAATCTTCTTGGACCGTCAGGGCCACTGTGAGGGCAGCGGCCTCGGTGTGTCAAACTCCTACTGACTATAATCATCGGGGTGTTCTTCTCTATGCGCAAATTGCGCCGGGCTATGGGAAACGTCAGGGCGCATTAAACTGCGACCCGGCGCGCGATAGCCCTAAAGGCATAGCCACAAATATAGGAGAGGTGGGAAACAAGAGTAGTAACCACCTCTCCTCCTCAAACTGGTGCGTGGGGACACGTGGGGACTGGTGTATAGCCTAAGCGGCAGCCTCCTCAGGCATATTGCTCCCTCCGCACTTGGTCATCTTGTCTTGTCACGTCTTTGCTTGTGTCAATTTTAATATTTTCAATACATTTTTTATAAATTAATCATAATCCATTTAATGATTATAATAATAACCTGTATTTTTTATTTATATTTATTCCGAATTTTTTTTTGCCAGGACAATTGTTGGCGGTCAGGTCACCTTCACAACTAAACCGGGTTAGAGGGCGAACACAGGAGGTGTTCAGCTAGCGATTTATGGGTTGGGTGGCAATGCAAGGGTACCGTACGGACCTCGACTTGGGCCGCCAGCCAAATCAAGAAACCTAACGGTGATCTACTAGCGTTTCGAAAGCGACTACCTTGAGAAGAAACGTCAAAAGAAACTCAAGGTTGCGTCGGAATGATATAATATTCTGATATTAGTTCCAGCAATCCTGCCAACAACGGCCACATGCCGCGCGGGTACGCGTACCATCGCTTCCGGTAGAGTTGAACATATTTGTTTTACTCGAGGAAAATCCTTATATTACCTACATGTCTTCTTGACGAAGACTGTGGGCCCTGTAATCAATGTTCCACAGTCTCGCCGCCTTGCAGAAACAATCTCGAGGGCAAGGCGCTCCATTCCCCAATACCTCATTATATTTACAGCGAAGCGCGTCATTCTACTCCGCCGACTTCTTGAGGGTCGATAATCGGTCTTTCAGACCCCACACCCTGAGCAGCCTCATTCCTAAAAGCATCAGCCAACCTGTCGTGAACCGACGGGTCGGCTAGGACTTGTGCGCCAAGACATTTGGCGACGCTCTGACTATAGTTGAACGTCGTATAACAATCAATGTTTCCTGGATCATACGTTCCAGACTTGTTTACATTTCCATTTGCAGCGTTCATTGTGTAGCCTAATGTACTAAAACTTTACATTAATCAATATTTTTTAAACGTTTTAAAAAGTAAAAAGATTTTAAAGTTTTCAATTTCTTTTTTTAGTTTTTAATTATGCAATTATATAACAATATAATAGCATAATATTCGAAAAACGTATTTTTTATTTATAATGATTATTAAGATTAGTTTAAGACATTAAATCGGTTATTAGTCATGTACCGTTATCATTGCTTTCATCATTAGATGCAATGTGACCTTCAATGACTGTTAAGTACGCGTTATCGTAGAAACGGGCGACTAGAGTTGATACGTATAGCTATTTTCGCTTAACATCTCGATTTTCAGGGCCTCATTATTTCGTCTCGATTAACCTTTGATCGGAATACGCACGACTGCAAGCATATTGTACTTTATATTCAAATAGTAAGATTTTATAATTATTTCTACGATGATTTCTATAATGAGATTTTCTATATATAAATGTCTAAAATTCAACTCCGTTTCAGCATTTCAAAAATATGATTAAAATACTTATAATACGTACGTGAGGCGTAATTTTTATTTAAAATAATTTTTTCCCGCGTCCTAATAAGAAATTGAAAATATTGTTTTTTTAACCTGCCGTCCTGATATCCGCCGTCTCAGACATGGCAACATTAGATGTCACTCTGTAGACGTCACTAGTGAACTCATCACCAGTCACCAGATCACAACAGCTGTGTGATAACGTAACGTAGCGGCATGGTGGCACCGCGGCACCGGTGCGGAACAATCACGCGTGCCTAGTCCGCACATCACGCCATTCGCGTAAACCAATCAGCGTCGCGGGGAATTCTGGCGCGAAACATTGTACAGCGAGTCGTGACGGCGCGGCCGCGGCGCTGGTGTCGTTGGCAGCGTGCGCGGAGGTTCGTCTCGGTCATGATGACGAAATCCAAGATTTTATTTATAGCTTTTAAAATACTGTCGCTGACCTACAGTGCGTCTGGGTTACCTGATTACCACGCCCCGCGATCCACCAATAAGCATTAGTTACACTTATAAATGTTTTTATATATTCACTAGCTCGGCAAAATGAATACTGACTGCCCTTGATCATAGGGCTAAGTGAAGGACAAAACGGACAACGACCATCGAGAAACTGGTGACTGTTTATCAAAAGTAATCATGATCATGCCGACCTGCTAAAAGCTTGTAATACATAATATAAAACGCAGTTTATATGGCGTTCAACGCATCGCTCGACTTCTGTTTACTTCCATTATCGAAATCGATAAAAGAAAATAAGATACACTCGTCGGGAACTCATATCCGGTGCCATCGGAACCCCGCTGTTTACTATTGTCGCAATTTCCTATAGGTACCCAGTACACGAAATCAGGTTTATTCACAAAATATATCTTTATTTTCCTTTGAAGAATGCTGTTACTTTATGTAAACAGGAAACTTTAAAAAATCTAGACTAGAACATCTTCATAATTATAATATTTTAATAATGCATATAGCCATATAAAAAAAAAATGTCTTAAACATTTATGTTTAGGCATCGCGGAAAATCCGTACCCGTGGTTCAAATTTGGACTTTCTATTCAACAAATAAATATAATCCTTACAAAGCAATTAAAAGCAAAAAATATATTATTTATTTACACCTATAAAGCTAGAGAGAAGATTGAAATAAAATAGAATGGAATTTTTGAATGACGGACGGAATGGTTTTTGAATTACGTTTTGTTCAAAGTCTACATTTATTTTAAATCAGTGAGCAGTGGAAATACATTTCAAGGACTAGGCATCCACATTCCCTACTGATAGTATTGGAACTTATTTTTAAATTGGAATACGTATTTAATTTATTTTAAGCGCAAAGTATCCACTTTTGTATTCATAATTAATAATGTATCTTTGCTTATCCCGAAAGGCATATAGTGTGTTGATATATTATTTATTATTACTTTAAATTAATAACTTATTGGTGTAGCATGCACTCTGCCGGCCCATCTCGTGGACACTGTAATGGTTATACAGATCGCTTGCGCACCGGCCGCAGTGGACGGCAGGAGAGAGTTCGTGTTACGTCTCGTGATCGACCGCGTCTTGCAAACGGAGCTTACTAGATTTTTATATATTTATCTAGTTTATTTTGCTTAATATTAGTAATTAGGGCAATAAAGATATCAGTGATGAACTTTTCGGGTGTTTTCACTGCTTTTTAACGTTAAATTGGTTTATAATATTAGGTCGTTACATATGAAATTGGCGTTTTGTATGGGAGGAACAAAAAGTCGAATATTTTTTAATATAATATATTTAATTAATCAAAGTATGAACCATTATTTTCTATGCACTTTTGCCATCTCATAGGTAGTTCATTGATCCCTTTACTAAAAAAACCAGTCGGACGGGAATCAATAAAATCTTTGAAGGCGATTTGGACTGCCCCATCGGAGTTGAATTTTTTCCCTTGCAAGAAGTTATCCAAATTTCTTCATTTTTTTCATTTTTTTCTTCATTTTTTTAAATGGTAATCTGTTGGAGCAAGGTCCGGGGAGTACGGAGGATGTCTTAGACTTTCCAATTGAAGCTCTTCTAATTTAGTAGTCGTCTGTTGCGCAGTGTGTGGTCTAGCGTTGTCGTGAAGCAGCAGTGGCGTGGAGCGATTGACCAGCCTAGGTTATTTAGCCGCTAGCTTTTCCATCATGGTTTGCAATTGCTGACAATAGACATCAGCCGTAATAGTCTGGCCAGATTTGAGAAAACTGTAATGAACAATACCGGCACTAGTCCACCAAACGCTTACAAGTAACTTTTTTGGGGTTAATTTTTGCTTGGGGCAGGATTTGGCTGGCTGGCCAGGATCCAACCATTGCGCTGAGCGCTTCCGATTATCGTAAAGAACCCATTTTTCATCACAGGTAATGATTCGGTTTAAAATACCTTCATTATTGTGCCGGTTTAGTAATGTAACGCAGCAGTCGACGCGCGTTTGCCGGTTTGCTTCAGTCAATTCCTGAGGTACCCACCTTTCAAGCTTTTTAATCTTCCCAATTTGCTTCAAGTGAATTAAAACAGTTTTATCACTAACATCGCAGCCTGCAGCTAACTCGGACGTGGTTTGCGATGGATCCGCTTCCACAATAGCCTTCAACTCTTCATTATCAACTTGAGTCTCAGGCCGTCCACGGGGCTTGTTCTGCAGGTCGAAATTTCCAGAACGAAAACGTTGGAACCAAAAACGAACTGTGTTTTCTTTTGCAACACGACCGCCATACACATCATTCACCCTTCGAGTTGTTTCCGCAGCACTAGTGCCACGGCGGAACTCGTACTCGTAAATAATGCGATATTTTATGTTTTCCATTTTGTAAAATGAGTGACGCAAACAGAAAAAAACAGAAGAAAAAAAACGAATGAATGACGATCATCGAAGCACAAATACATGAGTCTATAGCTGTACAAATTTGAATTTGGAATTCCTTACCAAAGAGGAGAAATTTGTGATTAAAGTGGCCAGTACGAAAAACGCCAATTTCATATGTAAGGACCTAATATTTGTAACTATTAGATCGAAATAAGTAAAAATATTGTATAATGGTGAATCCTGAAGACAATAATTAAGGTTATTTTTTTTTACGCTTAAGTCTTAAATATTATAAACATTTGCTTATCCTGAACATTATAGAAACGTTCGAAAATATTAATAAATTCAGATAGATAAGAATCCTAGCAATACCTTTATACCCTAGAAATTTATGGAAACAAAATCAATCAGGTGATGAAGGCTTATCTATTGTCAACAGATAGTCTGTCCAGTCCAGTCTTCGCTACAGATATTCTTTGTACATTTATGCAGGTGTTGTTTGCCTAAACAATATACATTATACACATAACACATCTGCTTATGAATTACTTATATGCATCGCTACAACACGACGGAACAAGTGCGCTACTGCAAATACTAAGAAATTGACTTCATCAAATTGGACATATCTACTTTCACAATTCCAGTAATACCATAGATATGGTGCAAAACTCAAATGCATTTCTATAGTGGTCATTTTTCTAACAGTTTATATTTACCACAATATAGGTCCAAAAGATGAGATCTATTGATAATCGCCATAATTTGTTTATTGATACTGTAATGGAATGCAATCTACTATCATGAATATTGTTTTTTTTATCATATATATTTCAACAAGGTGGACGGTTGTAGCGAAAAGTTTCAGTATTTGTATAAATAATATTAACAGTAAAGCAAACAAGAAATATCTATTTAATTAGCATTATTATATGATGACATGAATATTTTGTTCAAACGTCCATCTCACTATGACCAGTAAAATTATGCTGCAGTAACCAGAGATGGGCAAAATGTAATCTGATTAATGATAAACGATTACAAAATGTAGTCGTAATTTTAATTTTCTTGCTCTGTAATCATGATGAACTCCATTTAAAACATTAAGAAATCATAAATGTGTATACAATATGGGATTTTGTAGTGTTTAAAACATAAATGAGCAAAATGCAGTCATACAAATGGTAAAAAATCTAAAATGTAATCGTTAATCATTTTCATTAATCTGATTACATTTTGCCCATCTATGGCAGTAACTATGATTGTAATAATTATTATTTTTAAGTTACACAACTCTAATTGGGGTTAAAGGCTGGTTTCCTTGACAGCTGAACCAAACGATCTTACGTGCTTGTGTCAGCAATTAACCAAATGGATGTTTAAATGTAGCATTTTTTAACTAAACTCAATAGCTTTTACATGCACGACGTACACGCATTGTTCAATGTACAATATTCTCCATTTTCTTACACATTATTTTAGCGAGGAAAAGACAATATGGCTTAAAATTACTCAATATTTTTTTGAATAGCAAACCATTACTCCTCTTAAAATATTCAAAATCTAAAGTTCTATTTAAAATAAACTATCGCGACACACGCTAAAATGACTAAAAAATGTATTAGTTTCAAATTTAAATGTTTTTTCCATCCATATGAGATATTCCACATAAACGTTATGTAATATTTGGAAGTCTACAAGAAAAGGGTGAATTTGTATACTATTTTGTTGGCCGAACGCCATTCAATATCGATCTTATCTAACTTTATCTCAACTAAGACGAAGGCCAAGTTTAAGCACTATGTAATAAAAAATGTTTCAGAGATCAACGTACACAAAAAGAAAACAAAGAGGTATAATACACAGATACCTCTTACATTTGACATTTTCGCAATCGATCGTATTTTCGCCTCAGTTAAAGAGTATTACCTAGACGTCTGGGAGCACTACGACCTATTGAGTCCAACATAGCTGATTCATATTTTGCTTACCCATCTAAAAGGTGACAGCAATATTCCACATACGACTGCACCTTGGCCTGATATAGGTAAAAAGCTGCGATAGAGTGAAAATCATTTGACCTAAAAAGAATACCCAACTTTTTAGCAGTTATTTTATCTCTGAACTCTATCGACCGCCCAAAGTACCTGCACTCTAAATGTATGTACAATTACATTTATTTCTGACATATGGCGAATTATGTAAAACAAATTGACGTTACCTACACAATATGTTATTAAAAGACGGCGCCAAAACACAAACAGTAGGGTGTCTTCACCCTCGGCCTCGCAAACAACCCTATTAATGGAGCATACGGTTGTGACATTATTCAGCAGTTTATTTCCCACAATACATGAGAATCTGTTTACTTTCTCTTGGAAATTCAATACGAAAACGGCTTACGATGTTGCATGCGAACATAATTTTTAAACTATTACTTCCTTAATTAACTAATGTATTGTTTTGGATGTTTTGTTTTAATTGATTTAAACGGATGCATGTTATCTTAAAATATATGCTATAATTGTATCCCGATCGAGCTCATCCAAAATATTATAGTTTATATATTGGAAGAATAATCAATAATTAACAGGATTTAGTAGATTTTTTTTTAATTTTTACAAAACTATTTGTAATAAAAGCATGTTCATATATTGCGTATTAAGTTAAGATGCGAATCTAGATAGTTATCATAATTCTGTCCTCGGTAGCCGCACAGATTAGAAAAGAATTTAAAGAATTTCTTCATATGAATATGACATTTATCCCATTTAGTTGAAAAATGAGCTTTAGAGGTTTTTTTTTATATAAAGAAAAGATTTCGATCCCTAATATATTACGGATAAAACAAAAAACCGCTAAAGAATGGTTTTTAGCTGTTTTTTATGAACATACAAGCTGTTTACAACCTGTTAATCTATTAAATTGTTAACTACATGTTTCTGAAATTAAATGTTAAATTAATTTAATCGGCCTAAATGTTAAAATGCCACAGTGAATTTTTTTACTGTTGTTTTTGTGCCGTTACTAAGTAAACAATAATATACAACATAACATATATATCTTATAAACTTATAGTTTATGTACTTTTTTTAACTATTTTATAATGAAATAAGTGTCCTTTGGACAATTGACAGCACTCCCGAATGATTACCCTTTTGACTACGATGCTCTTTTTGTGACACCATCAATTCGACCGACAGAAAAAGAATGAAATTTAACAGTGTCCTAAGCTATGGTATGTGGGTGCATTGACCTGTGTTGTGTACAGTAGCGACTGTCATACCATACCATCAGTTTATTGCCATACATATTGACATTAGTGTTTATTATCACCATTACCCGTATCGTATCTATACTCTACTGTTATTTACAGATTTGTTGACTCAGTATACGTATGATGCAATTCGTAACTTTGCAATATTGTAATTCTACTATTGTATAGAACCATCTTAAGAGCTCAAGACATTACAATTTAAAACACATGAACTATATTCATAATAATAAGATATTTCTATCTTAAAATAACTCTTTCTATGAATACCGCTGACACATTTAAAACGTAAATACATGTTGCCTGATAACTAGTGTTACATGAGTTTTTAACTCGAAACCATGCTTTACTGACAAGACGATTGTTACGTGACTACAATTGCCATAACATACCGTAAAGCAAGTACATAGGGTCACTGGTATATTTATAGTTCTATGGAGAGATAAAAACAAAATTATATCCGTATATTTTAATTTAGCTCGATAATTAAAGATTAACTATAATTATTTGAAGCGGTAGCACTAATTGATGCCATGATGGAAGATCCACTCGAATATACTCCCTCCAAATTACACATACCTCGGACCACTCTAAAAGTATTACCACAGCAAACCCGTTTATGTTCATATTTTATAGGTTGGAGTGAAAACTAATAAATTATTCCTTTTGTGGTAATAATAATTGCAGAAAATAATCCTCGATGTAGATCTAAATACTTATAAGATGTAAAGTTAGCATTAGCGCATAAAATATCAACAAAAATAATATAAAAACAAATGAATTTACCCAAATTATTATTTTTGAACCTTTAATAGAATATAGTTCTCAGGAAGTTTTTAAATCTAATGAAATTAATACCAATTTATGATTTTTCTAAACGAATACTTTCTCCGGTAGTTAAAGATAATAGCGGAAATTTTAGACTTGTTTGCAACACTGACTTATAAGACTATAATATATCTTCTACGAAGCATGCATCTGCATCGAATCACATCAAAGCCCCCACTGTTGCTGCTGCACGCAGCTTGTATTCATTTATCGGCTCAATTACCGACGCGTTTAATAAATCAGAGGTTTAAACGGTTAATGGCAGTAATAAACCTAATATTTAAAACGTGAACGTTATATCGGAAAACGTATTAGAAATAAGTATCCGGTTTTATTTTACAGAATAACAGGAAAAAACTACCGAACCATATTTTATATCACTATCTATACAATAAAAAAAAAATGTTAACATTCCAAAACACGGAACCAAGGCCTCGATCGCACTGGAATTTTTTACCGCGCGGTATTCCACCGCAAATTTTGTAACCCTTGAATCATAAAAATGTACGGCCTGGTGTAATAAAACGTCTGCACGAAAATCTAATATAAAATAACATGTAACGCAAAATTTTTTTCCTAGTGCGGTCTATGACACATCTATTGACATAAGTCTATAATTAACAGGCCACTAGGCACAACTCATTTAAAAATATTATATCACTATGTTAAACTTGTGTATACTATTAAAGTTTAGCGTTACGTTTTTACGTTTAGACCTTTACAAATATCTGTTTAAAAATAAATTTTGTTTGTAGAAGATTATAGTATAAAATCGAATTTAAAAATCAACTACGAGAAATAAATTAACCTAAGTAACTATTTTTACAATAGCAATGCGTTTCGATAGCAGAGAAGACGTTACATTTCAGAATAGACGCATCAAACTGACTATATTAAAGAAAGAACGATATATCTGTAGCGTGTAAAATTTGTGAATAACTATAGAAAGAAACATCAAAGTTTATTTATATCCTATTAAAATTAATATGCTTACAAAGATCTTCATAAAAGCAATATAACTAAACAAATTTTGAAAAATATTGTCAAAAAATATGTAACCATTTATCAGAGTTTTGAATGCTACGGTCATAATTATAAATAAGTTCGTATGTACTGCTTTAGATATTTATAAAATATATCCTACCAACGAAATTTGCATATGTACTATTTCAAGGTATTGATAAAAATTAACACATTCTGCTTTAATCGCCAATTGGTCTAGACATTAGTCTACCCAACAACTTCATTATCATTATATGAAGTCGCTTAGAAATACAATCATAACAGATTACCCAATATATAATAATAATTCATACTATAAATTATGGAAAACGTTTCATTTAAAACATCCCTCCACAACTATTGAAGAGCAGGGACCACCCGCAAGAACGACGAGTATTTTATCGCTTGTTGTCGAGAGTCCTACGGAGTAAATAGAAAACTGTGCCAGTCATGGAGTTTTTATTTCAGAGATAGTATCTCATGTGGAGCTCGAGTATCATGTGAAATCAATTTAAAAATTCCGTCGTTCCTTTAATCCCTTCAGTTGAGCGTAAGCATAGTTTTATTATCCATTTCGATCCGACGTTATGGTGGTAGTTCCCAGCGTTCCAGATTAAGCCCACATCAAAGAAAATAACTTAAATATCTTGTGTATGTGTGTGTACTGTGTGAGTCTTTTAAAATCAACTGCTTCTATGGACTCGTAAGTCTCACTGTGATGGTAAAAACGCAGTTTGAACATTCACATAATTTATTCATTAAGCGGTGTGTATACAATCGGGTCCCATAATAATTTTAGTGTAGAATAGGGTGCAACATGCATCCCTTTTAATAAATCGAGTCTATTTACGAGGATATCATATTTGCAGCAACATATGAATAAGTTTATGCGTATATTTAAACTAAAATAATCTTTTTGAAGAACATTTTATCATAATTTTTATCTTCATTCATTTATTTTATTTTCATTTGAGCGCGCTCCATTGTCGACCTCATTATCACTTTCCAGCACGTGAGACTGAAGTCAAGCGCAAGCCTGTCAGTAATAAAAAAAAGTTTTGACTTTGTTATGAATAAATTAAAAGCTGAAAGTTGCGTACTGTTATAATACGTTTAATATAATTAATTTTAATCAAATTTGTTACGGTCGGTGTACGTACGTACAATTCGTTTAAAAAAGCCTCCAAGTGACCCATAGCAAAAGAATATCCAATATTATACAACAATTTTTTTAACACTTCAGACTTTTCGATCTGTAAAATAGTTTATAGCTTTACAAATTAACAAATGAATACCTCTGGTTTTGAGCCCATACAAAATAATCAAATAATATGCAATACATATCACTAACGATTATGGAAAGCACCATGAAGTCTAAAACAGCATGGAATGATATAAAAAATACATTAGAATCTTTCGGAACAGATAATACAGTCATCACAATTTGAATACTTACGTATTTGCAATTATCAAACTATTAAATGACGTCATAAACCTGCTATATCTATGAATCAGTTATGCATGATCTTGTCTAAAAATGACTAAGTGTAACTACAGCTTGGAATATGTACAGAAAAAAGAACAAACAATGCACTGATAAGATAATTATCAACATTTTAAACAATTAGTTACCAAAGCCGGAAAGAGCATATTTTGTCTAAGCATTTTTAAAGCATTCTAGTATTTTATCTAGTAATGATAAATATCAAAATGGTCTATTATCTGCACAAATTACACAACTAACAACCATTTAAAAAAGAGTTTCAAGGTAAAGTTTGAATGATCCTTTTGTAATAAATCAAAAACCATGATGGTTACATTCTTGCGGTTAAGTTTCTTATGCGTTTTAGAATTGAATTAAAATAAAGTTAACTTTTATATTTTATTTACAATCTAATTTCAAATTTTTAGCTGACTTCAAAACGCAGTGGGCTTTCAACTGCCGATATTTTTTTTTAAAATTGCACCTGCTTTTTATAATCCGTGCAAATATAATGTATTTTTCACAGCTGCTTAAACCAACTTGAGCTTGATTACTTTATGATGGTAATCATGATAAAGGCGATTCAAGGGGGATATTACGCGGTGGCAACTTATAGAGAAGCCCTCGGGGAAATCTACCCCCAACAATAGTAACATGTGTAATCTCCACTCCTTCCATCTCTTTTACTCTTGAACACAAATATTATAAAACTCGTCAATATCTACTTTCCTTTCGACTTTAATCACGAAAGTGTCAAGAACAGCTACGAATAGGCACAATTCAACTAACTTTTTTTTTTCTTTTAATGTAAAGTTAGCGTTTTTATATTTTTTATTCAAATATAATTTTGAAGCAGCACATTGCTTTAGGCCCACATTTTGCAATGTGCTCATGCAACCGTCAATCACTAGTCATGAATAATGGTAGAATCATACTGACTGATGGAATTATATCAGTCTTCACTAGCCATTAACCTATCCGTCAGCCATAAAAGTCGTAAAAGTGTAAATCTGACCACCAAACCTATTGTCTAATGGCTCTGTTAGATTATATTTCCAAAAAAACAGTACTACTATTTATTCCCGAATGTCGAAAATGTAAAGAACATGCGCGTGAGCAGATATCCAGGATTACTTCTCTAGTAACGTGACGTCCAGCCTTCCTCACGGTTTTACTTTCATTAATAGGAATTTATTGATTCATGATTTAAATCTATACACAGAGTTTTTTATTTAAATTGAATAGTCTATATAAATAGATTTGAGTTCTTTTTCAGTTAACTTAGCCTATTCGACAAGTTTACAACGTTGCAATAAACAATATCGCCCACGCCGTCTTTCTATCCCATTAATGAAAACGTAGAAATTAAACTTTGGCTTATACGCTCCATCACGTAGCTTCAATTGGTTCCGAGCTAGTCTCAAGACATTCCTTTCTTTATGTATATTTAAGGGTCCTGAATGGCTTAAAGAGTCAATGACACCTTTGAGGCTTAATTTAAAATGTAAACATAACTGGGTTCTACACGTTTCGTAACATTTTATTCTTCCCTCTTCAGAGTTACGTGTGTAGAAGCATTCAAGATAAAAAGGATTATTAGTTAGTCTTTTTTAATCCGTATAAAATTACTGCGCCAGGAGAGATATTACGTTGTTACAACATGAGAAGATTAAGGCTAAATTAAGAATGTGTGGCGCAACAAAAGCTGCTCAAATTTATTACCACCCAAAACACAAAGTAAAAGGCTTTTCACAACAACGATTGCGATAAAAGGTGTTTTCATAATGTTTACAGACTTATTTAATAATATAAAACAATTGTTTCTTCCATTTGGACAGGAAATTTTAAAACAATAATATGTCCCGGATAAAAACTTTTATATTTGTACCCCTGATTTCGATATGATTCGCTATAGGTTCAGGTTCGAAATGGGCAGTAATGAACCTTACTCAATACACAAAACACCCAGCAGTTTTAGGGTTATATTCTATTGTGTCTTTGTATTATTACTTGACCTCGACTTGGGCGGCCGGCCAGTTGAAAAACGAACCTAACGGTGATCTACCAGCGTTTCGGAAGCGACTACCTTGAGAAGAAACGCCGAAAGAAACTCAAAGCTGCGTCGGAGTGAAACTGCGTTATTTAAACAACAACTGACGGACCTATCCTTAATCGTCGTCGTCGGCGCCGCCGTAATTGAATCGACGGGATCCAATAGGACATGACGCGGGCTGCCATGTTTATTGTTTTTCTGCAGATAACTATTGAAGGATATAAGGAATTTTAAACGTTGAATGGGTTTTGTAACGGTGGAGTGGAATATTTATTGTTCTCGAAATAGGAGTGATATTAAAACCTTATTAGACACCCTCTAAGATGCAGTAAAAAGAACTGCAACTGTTTTTATTAGATTCTCTACATTCTACATGAATATTATAAAGATAATATGTATGTTTAAGTTCACATTAAGTGGTAATCTTGAAACTATCTATGTTTTCATTTTTTTTCCAGCAATTTTTATTTTGCCTTCAAGATGGACCTAGGTTTTTTTTTTATCCCGTTTAAATACATTACGTGGGAACCTAATTTACAACGTAAGTCGATGAAAAAACGGTAGAACGAATGTGTTTCTTAGGAATGAGGTTTAAAAAAATAGAGAGAAAAAATTAAAAATAGAGAAGAGACGTTACATTTTTTTGTCTACCCCAAGAGATAGATATTAGATAGTTGAATACTTGCCAGTTATACCTTAAAGGATTGTTGGTGTGGGATTTAAAAGTATGATTTAGCGCGGCTTGCACTAACGAATTAATCTAGTTTAAGCTTGTATAAAACGCTTATTAATTGTATTGGTTTGATTCCATCTCAATGATGATTTCAGTTTAAGTGTTGTTACAACTAGATTTTGATTTAGTGAGAGACAATAAGTACAGATCAGCGCTAAATAGCATTTTACATAACTCTAAACTAGATTTAATTTTTAGTGCAAGCCGCCCTTAGTGTTATTGAACTTGTTTCCGTATTCAGTTGTAGGAGCGAGAAAGCTGTCGTGGGGTATATTTAAACAATACCAACATACGTAAATTGCTGCCGCCCATTCAAGGTCAAAACCCAAGATAATTTACGTAATCTATACCCATTACTCAGGACCCATGATATCATAGTTTACTGTGCGTGCCAACTAAGTATTGAACATGGCGCCATATCGTCTAGCCTTTCCAACAGTAAGATTTGGTGACGTAGTTACAAAAGCAGCGAAAATATATATTACGAATTATAAATTATATTTAAACATCATCTATTTATTAAAATAATATAAGTAGAAAAAACAATTAACATCTTATTAAATATATATGATTGAGAAAAACAAGATAATTTTTTACTCTTAATGGACTAGTCATATTTAGTCATAAAAACTGATAGTCTTTACAACTGGTGATGTTTTCAAGATACGAAGTTTTATTTTTTATGCCGAGACCTTTATTCTGGGTCAATATAACTGGTATATTGTTCTAAACGATATCACCATAAACGGTTTTGACTGTATTAAGTTTTCATGTTATGAGATGCTATAATTTTAATGATAGCATTTTCATACACATAAGGTTCACTAACATACAGGAAAATAATCAACTTCATTATATGAAAAAATCATTTCATACACTTTCAAATAGCCACAAGACAGGTTTATAACTTAATGTGGTCATTAGCAACCATCTCAATAAGTCCTATTGTTTTTATGTAATTATTAAAATAATGTAATGTATCCAAAAAGCATGGAAAGCAGCCTTTGTAGTTACATAACAGTTATTTTTTTGTTGCTGTAATTCACTCAATATATTCCAGTACAATGAAAGTATAATTTTACTGTGCCAAGGTAGTAATAGTATAAAAAAATGTTAATAAACCTTAATGATAGGCTAAAGTAACTGTATTAAGATGAAAGTTGACACTTAATAGGTTTTTGTAAAGCTTTCTCTCTCACCTTAATAACTTATCTTTACAAGTTACTACTATTAGTTTTACTTATAGTAGAAGTAAACTTACTTAAATTTTTTATTCAATTAATTTAACACACATATCTCATATATAAAGTGAATTTTGTAAAGTAGTTCTCTATGACCAAATCCAAAATTATAAACCATAAGGAATGATGAAATATTACAGATTCAACACATGTAAAGGAAATTAAATACTACTATATTAATTCATTTTTCAAATTATATAATTTATGTATTGCTCCAAAAAATTCAACCATTATTATTAATACAATCAGATATTATAATAATGTAGTATTTTTTAAACAGGTTCCAGCTGAAAATTCATTTTTAAAAACATAATGGTGCCATTTTTATTTTCATTGAAATTAGCGACATGACTCCTTCGAGCTTTTACCTTTTTTAGATTCAAATATGACTATAAAA
The DNA here is from genome assembly GCA_036320925.1 of Automeris io. Lineage (NCBI taxonomy): Eukaryota > Metazoa > Arthropoda > Insecta > Lepidoptera > Saturniidae > Automeris > Automeris io. The sequence continues at coordinate 8,396,259 of JAUDJH010000026.1, read as the reverse complement.
ACCCATATATACAAACTACAAATATTCCTACTGTATTAAATAAAAATGAGTGAAATTTTAAACTTTGTTTGTAGGTACTAGTGCAGTGGGTATGGTCAAAACGTATATCCATCATTAACATTTTTATGAGCAATGGCTAGAGGGTACATAAAGATAATGAAGGAAAATGCTACTATAGGTTTTTTAACTTTAATGCCTAATAACAATAACATTATTATATTTAACATAATAATAATAATGTATATGGCATTTGTGTGCGATATACTTATATATGTGTAGGCAAGTGTGTGTGTATGTAGACATCATTATCTATAACACTTTGAAAGTTTTTATGTTTGTGATGTGTATTTTGTTGTAGTTAGTAGGTTTTTTTGTTTTAGGTACTTCTACCTGACAATCTCAATATAATAAAATTAGCAAACACCATCAACCTTCCTTAAATATTAAAGCCAAAATTAAAACGCTGACTTTGGCAAAATCACATAGGTCATACACCAGTGGAAAAGCCACAAGAAAGGAATAATAATTATAACACTTTGAAAGTCTCTAGAGCTGTGTATTTATACTCTTTATTTCTTTTGTAACTTTTGACTGTGTGTTGTCACAATAAATAGGTGTCTGCTGAAAAACAGCTCTGGGTGGCTCAGCTTGTCTGTTGCAGCTGTTGACTTCCTTTTGGTGCATCATTACAATGCAGGTTATTTGCTTTTGTTGTTTTTTATCTTGATTAACCTATCCTTCTGTGTTATATTGAGGGGTGAAAGGCTATTTGGTTTGAGCAACATTGTTTGGTGATATATATTTTTGGAATTGGTAAAAAATGCTGATTACAATAATATATATATGACTATATCACCAAAAAATATCACTTAAACTAAATAGCTTTTCTCCCCTCGATGTGATGTGGTCGTTATGTTGTGTGCCAAATATCCCCAAATATATTTAATTTTCATAATATTCAGATATTTACTTGAATATTGTAAGTGAAATAGTAAAAGCTATAATGAAAACTATAATACATTAAAAAATATATATTCTTGGAAAACTGTTATTTGCTAAATATTATCATTTTATATAAAGTCTAATAAGATTATATGGATTAAAGAGATGAAAGGTCAACAGGACCAACAGTATTAGTCCATTATAATAAATAAAATACATTGTTTCTGGTCATTGACAGTGAAGAAAAAAAATCAAAGTTTCAGGGGCAGAGTAGAACATGTGCTATAATATTAATAAATACATGTATATTATACATACAGGATAAGCTAAAAAAGAGGGACTTGATGAAATATTTAATGTAATACTTATTTTCTTTAATTATCTAGTCTGTTAAAAAAAAAAAATAATATTATGATAACAACTATTAAAGTATCATTAAACAATTTCCTAGTACAATTGTAAACACAGTAGAGTTTAATATCAGTACCAGCATTTTATACAAAATAACATGCAGGGGCAGCCTAACAGCACTAAAAACAGGAGTAGATATATTTCTAATATAATTTCAGAAACACTTACCGGCTAGCGTAAATCTGTCCATGTAGTTAATGAGATTGACGAAACACAAAATTCCCACAGTCATGTATTCTCTAAATGTGACATCTCTCAAATTATTACGTCTCCTCGACTGCTTCTCCTGCAGCAGCGCCGTTGCAGAATCATTGTCACCATTTATTACCAGCTGCTGATTGGAAGTGTTCGGGGTTATACCACTCTGGTCCATGATGCTTTAACTTATCACAACCGTTATTATACTTCTACGAGACAGCCACCACTTTCAAGTGCCAAAACCTTCAAGCAAATCTTAATAGACCCGCACTTTTTTGTTGTAATTAGTTTGGAACAAAATTATTTCAAAATAAATATAAACCAAAAAAATAAAATAATACTAATATAAATACTATTTATGTAACGAGTGAAAATATTTTAAGCTCTTAAATCATAATTGACGTTACACACGACCGTATCAACAACTCGACGTTCATGACGTGAATATTTTTTACCGTGGTTGTAGCGTCAACTACAGCCGTCATTCAATTCGTCGTAACTAGAGATGTGTATAGCCGTATCCATAACTATTTATTATCCGAAGATATTTAATACTAGCTGATCCGGCAAACGTTGTTTTGCTATATAAGGTTTTGTAATATCTTCTAAGAAGTTCATTGAAATTAAGTGATGTCAAAGACAATTTTGTTCACAATCAAATACTCTTAATCAACAACACATTTATTTGGATAAAGATTTATATTATTACGTTGATACAATTCTTAACAAATAATGCATTAATTTCGACCAAATTCGATTACCATAAAAACGGTTCTAGTGACTTAATCTTAAAAGATAGACATATACTGTCGCGGACATTTTTTTAGATCATTTCAAGAGGAATAATTCTTTCATACATATATTTTTGGTATCTTGAACTGTTTTTGCAGCGCACGCAATGGAAGCCCTCAAGGATGAATAATTTTGCCCGTTTTTTTCACATTTTCCATTATTTCTTCGCTCATAATAATTGCATCGTGATGTTATATAGCCTAAAGCCTTCCTCGATAAATGGTCTATTCCACTCAAAAAGAATTTTTCAATTCGAACCAGTAGTTCCAGAGATTAGCGCGTTCAAACAAACAAACAAACAAACAAACAAACAAACAAACAAACAAACAAACAAACAAACAAACAAACTCTTCAGCTTTATAATATTAGTATAGATTTATAAACGTGTCTATTTCCAAGTAAAATGTAAATGTTTCAAATATTTTTGTTTTAGGTATACAATTCGTTGATAGCTTCACCGTAAAAAAAAAATCGAGATTTCGTTATTGATAATAATGATATCATTCTCGTTAAAAGTTGTTAAATTATACAAATACACAGACAACATAATAATAAAATTTTGTATAAATTATAAGAAATTTCATTATATTTTAATTAAAATTACATCATGTTATAATTTTGTATAGATTTCCTGATTTGAAACTTTAAAAGCAACACAAAGCACTTCTTATGTTGCACTCGTTCAGTAGCAATGGTAGCCACTGTCAATGAGGTATGCTGTTAGCTTGCTTGCCTACTTTTTATAAAACAAAAATTATAGATCAATATATCACAGAAAATCTTCACGTATCAAGTATTCAAGCCATAAAAAATGTAGCCATTGTTAAGGCGTCATCCTGATATTGCAGACTGGGTTGATACAGAAGCTGACTTTTATACTACAGATCGTGAGTTACCTGATCCATAAAAATAAATTGTTAATTTAAGTAGACACTTCTAGCTCAGATACACTTCTAGTTTACGTGTAATGTGTGTAATTTTGCGCAGCAATATTTTATAGGCATGCGTATGTATCTTTCATCTAAAATATATATAAAGGGTAAAGATAGTGATTGACTTAGTCATCACGAAATCTCCGAAATTTTAGAATTTAAGTACGTTTTTAGGTTGTAGGGTAAAGATAAGAACAGATTTTTGATACTTCAATCCCTTAAAGTTTGAAATACGGGCTTGAAAATTGTCTGTAACTTCAATACCAATAAAGTTAGAGCTGTAAGACTACACTAAGATACTAATTTATAAATAAATAAAAGTCATTTATAACATTTTTAAACTACATCCCCGAAGATTAAAATTGGGGATTTATGATTTTTATGGATTAAGTTATTTTTGTACGTCAAAGTAATGAAAATTAAAATATGATCTAACGATTTCAAGTAAGAAATATAATTATCGTTTTTTTTCAATCTACTACCTAACGGGTATAAAGTTAAAATTCGTATGAAAATTAAAAAGTAATGAAGAGAAATATGTGAAACTTCGTAATTGAATACCAAATCAAAGTGGATAACATGTGTTTTATAGTCTTATAATTACTTTTGTTTGAATTTTATAATTACTTTTGATAATCTTCTCTCATGTGTTGTAATAGGGGTTTTAAGATTTTTACGAGTTTAGTTATTTTTTACGCTAGAACCATAAAAATTAGAATGTAAACTTATCATCTATACTAATATTATAAAGCTGAAGAGTTTGTTTGTTTGTTTGTTTGTTTGAACGCGCTAATCTCAGGAACTACTGGTTCGAATTGAAAAATTCTTTTTGAGATGAATAGACCACTTATCGAGGAAGGCTTTAGGCTATATAACATCACGATGCAATTATTAGGAGCGAAGAAATAATGGAAAATGTGAAACAAACGGGGAAAATTATTCATCCTTGAGGGCTTCCATTGCGTGCGCTGCAAAAACGGTTCAAGATACCAAAAATATATGTAAGAAAGAATTATTCCTCTTGAAATGATCTTAAAAAATGGCCCCGACAGTATATGTCTATCTTTTAAGATTAAGTCACTAGAACCGTTTTTATGGTAAACATATTTGGTCGAAATTAATGCATTATTTGTTAAGAGTTGTATCAACGTAATAATATTAATCTTTATCCAAATAAATGTGTTGTTAATTAAGAGTATTTAATTGTGAACAAAATTGTCTTTGACATCACTTAATTTCAATGAACATCTTAGAAGATATTACAAAACCTTATATAGCAAAACAACGTTTGCCGGATCAGCTAGTTACAAATAAAAACAAATCTTATGACTTTTTAAAATCCATTTTGTTTTTTAAATTCACTTCACAGTGATGAAATAGGAAATTATGAGGGTTTCGGTTTGTACGGGCACTCAAATACAAGTATGTTCGTATATTTTTGTAGACTTCACCAGTACTATAGATAGAGGATAAATCTTTATTTCAATATCAGTCTCGTTATAATGATAAAACAAGAAAAGAAAGATATATTAGAGTAAAGCAACCTACCTGTAAGACCTTTGTAACAATAAATAAGTAGACGCGAATATTAGTACGAACATATATACAAATTATTTTGTAACACGTAACAAATGAAAGCTAATTTGCATACAACAGCTAACAAGCTTAAAAAAATATACATTTAAAATTTTTAATTTAGAAAATACGAATCTATAAAATAGTTTGTCATATCTAAAAGACACTTATCACAGTGACCTGCATTATAAATTGTAAAAGCTTGCAATACGTGAATTTTTTCCTAGTTTATACGACAGTTTAGTCGACTTATAACACTAACAAACCACTTAAAAAATATTGCTCAGCTATATTGTTAAAATCCTTTAAGCGTAAACAATATAGGTACGCTGGTATTATTAAAAAATTGTGACGTTTTTTTTTCTTTTTGGCAAAGAACAACTTGCGTATTTGTCAGCATCAAATTCTGACGCATTTTCCATGTTTATAGGTTTTCACATTTATTGATCATCTTATATAAACGATAAACAAACTATTAAATTTTCAAAGGTCATTTCATGTCACTAGTAAAGGTTAACATTGGCTGAGATTAACTTTGGTACTTAAAAAATATACAAATTTATAGATAAATATTATAAAGCTGAAGAGTTTGTTTGTTTGTTTGTTTGAACGCGCTAATCTCAGGAACTACTGGTTCGAATTGAAAAATTCTTTTTGAGTGGAATAGACCATTTATCGAGGAAGGCTTTAAGCTATATAACATCACGATGCAATTATTAAGAGCGAAGAAATAATGGAAAATGTGAAAAAAACGGGCAAAATTATTCATCCTTGAGGGCTTCCATTGCGTGCGCTGCAAAAACGGTTCAAGATACCAAAAATATATGTATAAAAGAATTATTCCTCTTGAAATGATCTAAAAAAATGTCCGTGACAGTATATGTTTATCTCTTAAGATTAACTCACTAGAACCGTTTTTATGGTAATTAAATTTGGTCGAAATTAATGAATTATTTGTTAAGAGTTGTATCAACGTAATAATATTAATCTTTATCCAAATAAATGTGTTGTTGATTAAGAGTATTTAATTGTGAACAAAATTGTCTTTGACATCACTTAAATTCAATGAACATCTTAGAAGATATTACAAAACCTTACATAGCAAAACAACGTTTGCCGGATCAGCTATAGTGTCTTGATAACCGCGAAAGTCGAGAACGGCTGAACCGATTTGACTGATTTCTTTTTTGTTGTGTTTGTTGAAGTCTGGGGAAGGTTATAACAAAGAGAAGATTTTAAAAAATTATCTGAAAAAGTCTAAAAACAACACTTTTCTATATTCTCATACAAAAGATTTATTATAAGTCAATTTGAACTTTAACACGATAGCATAAAGTTTAAATGTTAGTGGACGGGTTCCGGGAAGGCAAAACAATTATTGAGTGACGTATATATATTAATGTCAATATTTGTCAATTTTTATACATATAGCATTAAGGCCAGGTTCCTTCAAACAATTTTCAAAAAACAGCCGACAGGCCAATAGCTATTAACATTAAAAAAAACAATGTGACTTTGTTTTAGAGAAATAGGGCAGAACAAGGTCTGCTGGGACAGCTAGTTTATAGATAAAATTGGGATTTTAAAACATTTTTAGAGGGGAATATTTTGGAAGGAGTTGACAACATTGGCTCAGGGCTGTCAAAAAATGATCTTGTTAGACTTGTTTACAATTTATATTTTAATCACAGCGTTACGGTTTGCAGTTTGCCATTAGTTTATATATGTTAATGAGCATTTACCTGTCTCAAATCTTTATATAATTTGTAATATCTTAAATGCAGTTTTAAGTTACTAAAATGACGCGAATAGTATGTTGTTTGATATTAATATGCTTTTCGATCACTTTAGCGAAGAAATCAAAAGTTGAAGAAAAGCCGGCGTGGGCAAAGAAAGATATTCGAGATTTCACAGACGCTGATATGGAGAGGTTACTGTTATAATCTTAAAGCAAGTGTATATTACACTGTACTTCGTTTTTTTCTCAAATTTCAACATTTATTTACATATTTTTAAATATTCAAAGTCAGTTAATAGTATAATAGTTAAAGAAACAGGCATTAAGGGTTAAGCAAGTCTGGTAAAGATATTGTAATCGGACAATGCAAGGTTATCACTCTTGAATTGACAGACAGGTTACACTTAGTTTTCAGCATTTAATAAGATATGATATTAAAATCCATCATAATTTATGGCCGAGATTAGCTTTTCTATATCCAAATAGAAATAGAATTGATAAAAAAAAAACCAACGTTTTTCAGATTATTTGATCAATGGGAAGAAGATGAAGAGCCACTGCCAGAAGATGAGCTTCCAGAACACTTGAGAAAACCACCATCTATTGACATGTCCAAAATGGATATGTCTAACCCTGAAGCTATTATACAAGCAACTAAAAAGGGTCAAACACTTATGATGTTTGTTACTGTAGCTAATAAACCCTCAAAAGCCAGAACAGAGGAGCTCACTAAAATATGGCAAAGTTCACTTTGGAGCAACCATATTCAAGCTGAAAGGTAATATTGTGCAATTTTTTTTTAAGGAAGCTTACTTGATTAACTTCTGCATTCATGAATTCATCCCAAATATAAACTTAACTTAGGGATGTCGAAAATTAAAAAAAAATCGTTATATCGATATTTATTAAAATATCAATATCAGCGTCGATATATCGAAGGAAAAATATCGATATATCGATTAAATCTTAATAAACACGGAAGTATTTTACCAGTATTCCTTTTTATTAGACAAAATTACAAAAATATCCAGAACTAAATGGCAGAAAATAATATACATGAAACAAATTCAGATGACAATGCATGCAATGTAACAAAACATAATACTCAACAATTATAGACAATATAGTGTTTTTTTCTTTCCGTCCTATCTACACAGATACAGATTTTCTACAGTTTCAGATTTCAGGGACTTTACTATCATAAAAATTTAAAAAATATTGTTTTCGATACTGGAGATTTTGTATCGATATATCATTACTAAATATATCGCCCAAAAATATAGATATATTGAATTGAAAATATCAATACATCGATATTTATTCAACAAACCTAACCTAACTGTTACCTATAAATAAGTCCTATACTATATTCATGTGCTGCCAACGTTGAAGATGGACAAAAGAACTTGGATATTTAGTTTGAGAAGGATCATTATGAATGTGGATAAAAAAATGTACACTTGTAACAAATATACACACACAGATTGATCAGAAAATGTGACAGGAAGAGAAGAGTCACTACCACAGTCATTAAATAAGATTATTAATATAAAATATTTATTTACACTAAAATAGTTGTCTAGGTGGGATTTAATTAGACAAAGAGTTAAAGATTATGCAGTAGATCATATAAATATTAATATGTTGCCTGTGGTATATGATCAAAAATAACCAAGACCACAATAATTCGATAATGCTGAGTATAAGCTAGAAATAGACTAATTCGGAAAATATTCTCAACAGGGCAAATATAACCTGCCACTGTAAACTAAACAGCTAACAGTTTATAGATAATTTTTATATTTCAGATATCTCATAGACGATGATAGAGCAATATTTATGTTTAAAGATGGATCTCAAGCTTGGACTGCAAAGGAATTTTTGTTAGAACAAGAGGAACTGAAAGATGTACAATTGGAAAGTCAAACATATCCAGGAAAGAAACCTGATATTAAGAATAAAGCATTAAGAGATGAGTTGTAAAGCAGATCTGATAATTAATTGATTATGTTTATAAATCTATGCATTTATGGTTTTGTTAATTAAGTTAATTCCCTAACAATATTATTTTTGTAGTTGTGAAACATCAGACACACCTATATTTTCAGGTTTATTTTATATTAGCAGGCCTGGCGAACTACCATCAATGTTTTGTTCATTTTTAGCTAATCTAGTCCTGCTCTCCTTACCTCTCTCTAATCCTCCCTCATTGCGAACAGAAAGACAGATACACATATTGAAATATATAAAAGATAAAAAGTTACTGTGGGTTATACTTTAGAGATAAACATATACCATCCCAGATTTGTTTATCAATCTTTTAAAGAATAATATAATCCCATAGTACATTAATTTGATATATTTCGTAAGTTTAGCCAGCATTTACCATTTAAGCACACAAAAATATGTTTGTTAGGACATAATATTACATATCTTTATGTTTCAGCATTTCTGTACAATAATGTATTATACTGATAAACCTTCTTTATGAATCACTTTATATATTCCTGAAAACTGCATTAAAATCCGTTAAATAGTTTAAAAGATCTAAGCTAACAAGCAGCGGAAGTAATTTCATTTTATACTATGTAAAGAAAAGGGATGTTCATACATTTTATAGTTTTATTTTTATATTTGTAAAGAAAATACAATATACTTGTAATATATTGTTTTATTAAAACAAAAAAAGACATAATTTGGGCCAGCAAATCAGTACTTCAATTACATAATTAAAAAGCATCTGTCGCCCGAAAATGTTCTTCATCAATGGTTGAATAAATATGACCTTCCCCACACATCCATTCCAGAATATTACTGTAAAAATACATTAAAGCTATTACTTTAATTATCAATATTGGCACTAGAAAAGAAAATCGGGTATCAATCAAATAGTATGTAAAATTGTATGGATTGATCACATCCTATATGATCCATTATATATTTATTAATAAACTTAATTGAAGTTGCCCCTATTCACTAGCATTAAAAATTATTTTAAAAACTCAAAATTCACTACCACTTACTAGCTTTGTCCCCACTTACTATGATAAAACACCCAATTAAGTTATTATAAATACTGATAAATATGCTTACAAAAAGCATGCCTTCAAGTGTATATTTGGACCTACAATTGTTTGAAATAATCAGTGATGTGCATAGGGTATGCGGACAGGGTATGCAGATTCACAAGATGAGTTTAAATACTATATCATGATAATAAATATTATATTACTATCATAGGGAAGATAGATGGCATCAAAATAGAATAGATATGTATATAAACGGTTCCTTTTTTTTTTGTTTAAATTAAAGGAATTTGTTCTAGACTTATTTATTGTAAGGGCATGCAATGCTTTCATGCATTTATGGAATGAACGTTACTGGAAATAATGCATGTTTGTTTAAACATTTTTTCAGATAAAGTACTGATACTTATAAATGCATAAGACAAATTATAACAGAGAATGTTCCTGCTATTAGTTTTGTCTCTTTCACATATGTAGTTTTGTCATAGTGCTTCATCAGTCCCCCATGATTTTTATGTCACTGTTAAATCATCAGTGATATCATATTCTATCCCAATTCTAATCGTGTGGGCTCAGACTATGTAAAATTCAATCAGAGATATAGCTAATCGAAAAATGCAATGTATGAAATTTCCATAACATGTCAACATGATATTTTAAAGCTTTTGTCAATTTTATACATTTTGCACTTTTTATATTAACAATACTGCTAATATGTTACTTCATTTAAGCCCCTAAATGTACTTGTGGCAAATTCTTTCATAGGGTTCATCTAGCAGCCTCACAGATCAAACTGATTGAGTTTGGAACATACTCAAAATAAGTGATAGTTAATTTTAAAACATATGAGATCTACTCACTCAAATTCTGATTGTGCCATGCGGTCCTTTAATGTAGCAAACATATCCTGTTTACTGATACCTTGTTCAACTGTGGAAGCACGTATGAGATTAAACACCATCATTTGACGAGGATTGAGTCCATTCACTGATGAACTTTCATTCATGCCCACCATTGAATTTGCTGGTAATCCATTATTAAAAGTATGGTTGTTTGTGTGTGTTTTATCCTGTTTGAAACAAAATTAAAAGTGGCTCATTCAAACTTTAACATTTTTATATTCACAGATAAAATAAACATAGTTTACCTTCTTAGAATCTGCCTCCATTTTAACTTTATTTTTGATGCAATGCAAGTAGTGGAATGTAATAGCGTTTACATCTGTGATTGGTGTTATCTTAAAAATCATTAAAACTTTCCTTCCTTTGTTTGTTTTTATGTTGCCATATATTTGTACATAATCATTAACTTTAACTTGGGGTAAAGCTTTCTCCTGTATAAAAATAATCTTATAATGAGAAAACAACTATAAACTTTGCTGTGCATTATGTAATCTTATTTGTTAGTAAAACATCAAAAGTAAAAATAAACAATGTTACGAGCATATTTGAGCCACTAGTCCTTTTGATAATCATTTTCAAGTGAGGCTCCCAATTACTTTTGTTTAATGTCTATACTATATATGAATGTATTATATATGCTTGAATAATGTGAAAAGAAAAAATAAAAGCAATAGTTAAGTAGATCAGATTATTCTTTAAAACTAACAAAAGAGTTTATTCAATATAAGCATAAAATTTTCTTTCTTCTTTATCCTGGCAAATATTCTGAAGAGTTATTTAACTTTGTTCCACTCTCTCCCTTCCTTAATAGAACCATGCATGTAGGTTTACAGAGTCACAGCTATATGTTATCTTACATCCGAGCTAGGACTAAGACATTCTGTAACAGTTACTTTTGCCTTGTCATTGGGCTGTTGACTGCTCTCAGCGAGCATGTTCACACCATCCTATGATATGGGATCCTTTAAGCATATTGTGAAGAGATATTTGTGCAGGCTAGCATGATCAATGTGACTACCAACGGGTTTTTTAACTATTGTAAATCATTGTTATTTTATGGACTGCACTATGCTTACTATCAGATGTACTTGTAGTCAGTGTACTCTACACTAGGGTAAAAAAAATGTTTAAAGAATTTTTTTAGTAAGGCTTAGCTGCTATATTTGCTTTATGTACACCAAATAATAATTTTACACTTGAAAGTTCTGTGTTTTTAAGAGTTATAAATAATTCATAAGGTTCAATTTAACAAAGTAGTCAGTAAGTAGTCAGACGAAAAACATAGACAGTTGAAACATTCAAAACAGTCATTACCAACAATTATATAAGTATATAATTGCATAGTTGTATAATTCTACTTCATAAGTATGAAGTAGAATTATGGGTGTTTATAGTTTAATTAAAAACAATAAATATTTATAAATGATTATAAAGAAAACAATTCTTACATCTTCACCCATTGCCTCTTGATCTAACCACATAACTGCTTTCATTCGCCCTGTAATATCTTGAATTGTATAAACTATTTTAATGCTTTGTGTTTTAATATTTTTTACACATGCTACTACTGATATTATTTGAATTTCTGTGCCCCATATCTTGATCCCATCATCTCCACTTTGTAAGGCTTGTCTGATTACTATTGGCGCAGTACGTGAAGCCCGTCTTCCCTAAACATAAGATTTGGTTCACAAGTTTATTATCGACAACCTGAACTAGGTTTAAATAAAATCAACAGTAGAATGAATAAAATAAAAAAATTAGTACCTCCGGTTTCTGTGGTTGGTTTGGTGTATTCGCATTGCCAAATTGATTAGTGGAATTAAAAAACCCTCCACCGATAGCAGACTGATCTGTAAACATGTATAAATTGTTTTGTTGAACTACGTTCAACTTTTTTAGCGATCAGTAATAAATTTGTAAAACTTACCATTCCACATTTTGAAATATGTTTTTAAACTGTCATAAATCAAATTACGTTTAAATTCTAAACACTTGGTTGATTAAAATTAATTATATATCATAAAATTTAAGATATTTAAATGTAAAACATTAGTTCGTTTCTTATTGTTGATTTTATGTATTTTGACAGTTTCTCAAACTAGTTGGCAAGAAAGTCCAAAGCGCGGGAGAAGCTAGCAGAATGTAGATAAAAAAATATTATTTATTAGTCTGTGGATAAAAACTAACATGTAATTCAAATATAGGTTAAACCAGAGATGGGCAAAATGTAATCAGATTAATGATTAACGATTACGATTACATTTCGTAATCATTAATCATGATTAATGATTAACGAAATTAATCAAAAAAGTAATCATTTTTCGGTGATTAAGGATTATTAATCTTTAATCGGATACAATTAATCATGATTACTTTTATGATTACTTTTCTGTTTGATACGTAAAATGTGCTGCCGACACCAGAGCGGCGCTCGCCTTTTTTATTTATAGTATACGACTACTACTAGCTAAACTGGCGAACTGAGTACCACCTCATAGTTAGGTGTTAGGGCGATTACCCGAACTGGGTCATGACCGCAGTACAATAGTGCAAAGACCAGCATAGTGACTCGCTTCGACCTGACTACTTTCAGGATCAGTTCGTGCTCGGTGGACATTACGTAAATCCAACGAAATCTAGTTAATCATTGATGCTTTTACCATTGTTCTGAGTGATTCCTGAACTATTAGAACTGATTATCAAAATACCGCCCATATTTTAGTGAAATACCATCTCCAACTCCACGCCCGCCTTCGGGATGGAGATAGAGAGAGCAAGATAGCGCAAAATTTTAATTGATCAGAATAAGACATTATTTTCTCAAATTTACACAAGCTTCTATAGCGCAGAGCGCAACATCACCTTTCTTGGTCATCCGTCTCTCTCTACTGACTCGGTTTCGTCTTTGATATAAACCGAGCCGCCGCGCCGCACACGTTCGTATCATATTTTGAATTTTAACTCCTAATTAAAGTTGAGATATAGATCTAATTTTTTTTTCCGGATAACTGTCGTTCTACCTAATAACTTTGATTCTTACAATAAATCAGCGGGACACATACATAGTTTTTTTTTTCTCAGTTCGCTTCATTTTTTTTTCGCGTTTGACTTCCATATTCTTAAAGACTAAGGAATATAGTACTCAGAAAAAAAAAAGAAGCAAATCGACATACGGGCAAGCGCCATTTTTATCTAACTAAAAACGCTTTTTGGTTTACCAAAAAAAAAAAAAAGATATATACATATTGTTTAATGAGTAATAAAAGTAAAAAACAGTAATTTCATTTTTCTGTTTTATAAATTTAACTTTAACTTAAAGGATTGCACACAAAGTCTTTGGCCATTATCAGAAGTATTCTCCATCTCCAAGGCAGGCGTGGATTATCGAGTTGGAGACGGTATTTTAGTAAAATATGGGCGGTACTTTGATAATCATTTCTAATAGTGCAGGAATCACTCAGAACAATAGTAAAAGCATCTATGATCAGCTAGATTTCATTGGATTTACTTAATGGCCACCGAGCACGAACTGATCCTGAAAGTAGTCAAGTCGAAGCAAGTCACTATGCCAGTTTTTTCACTTTTGTACTATGGTCACGACCCAATTCCGGAAATTACCCTACCAAGACCAACTCAAACGGCTGACAGCACAAAAAATGGTCCTGAACGTAATCAGGTCGAAGCGAGTTACTATGAGTTGGTAGGTTTATTGGCCGAACAATGTCGTGACTCATGACCACAGTACACAACTGTAAAGACCCTTATAATGATTATGATTCGCTCAACGAGACGGATATGCGGGGGCGGACTTGCATCGGCTAAAACCACCGGGTGCCAGCACTGCCTAATCTTCGCCTTCGCAGGGCCTGGGAATCCAGATATTTCCTAGGGGCCCGGCGAGCGATTGGTCTTAGACAAGCCTCCTCCCTGGGAGAGGGTCGTAAAACTACCCAAACAATACCTCCCATTGGGGCGGCGTGTGAGCACATATACGACGACACCACCCCACCCTCCGCTGAACGCCACCCTCCACTCTCCGCTGGACGCCACCCCCCCTCTCTGCTAGACGCCACCCCCCCACTTTCTGCTGGACGACACCCCAACTCTCCGCTGGACGCCACCCCCCCACTCTCTGCTGGACGCCACCCCCCACTCTCCGCTGGATCCCCCAATCTCCGTTGGACGCCACGCCCCACTCTCCCCTGGACACCCCCCCCACTCTCCACTGGACGCCACGCCCCACTCTCCCCTGGACACCCCCCCACTCTCCGCTGGACGCCATCCCCACTCTCTGCTGGACGCCACCCCCCTCTCTCCGCTGGACGCCACCCCTCACTCTTCGCTGGACACCACCCCACTATTAGACGGAAGTTTGGGGTAATATTTAATTCGAAATAAAATATCTTGAAAAATTAAATAAACGAGTATTTAAATCGGTCTCTCTCTCTCAGCCAGAACTCAAAAGTAATCATTAAAATAATCATGAGTAATTGTATGATTACTGTAATCAAGATTAATGATTACTCATGTAATCATGATTAAAAGTAATCAGATTACAAGTAATCATGATTACATTCGTCATAATTACTTGTAATCTGATTATTAATCTGATTAAAAGTAATCATGATTACGCCCATCTATGGGTTAAACTACTAGTTAAATAGTTAGCCCTGATGTGCAATACTTTTGCTTATTCGATTCAAACAATAATATTATTAAGTCGGTAAGTTGAGGAAAAAAGGATATGTGATATGTTACCACAGGCAATGCTCACTTTTTTATTACCTAGGTAGGTATCATATTGGTGTTTTAATGTATGAATTTTATGAAAATAGACAATAAAAATTAAAACAAGGTAACGATAACAAAATAAAGATATGGCTGTATAGTCTTTGATTTGTAACAATTTCTTAACAACAAATAAAAATATCTATAGTTAAAAAAAATTGACAATATTTTTGTGTTTTTATTTCTGTTATTTCGCCACTGGCGAAAATGTCTACTTCCGTGAAAACATCTTGAGTGGGTGATTGATTGAACGTCTAACTTTAAATTTACAATATAGACTATTTAAAAATTATCAAAATAAATAATTTACTCATCACCAGCTTCAAGACAAGTAAGAATAGAAAAGTATAAAACCAAAAATTGTGTAAATTATTTAATTATGTATAATTGCTATATTTTATGTGTAGTTGCTTAGTATTAAACAACATTGAAATCGAATAAGTTATAATGACTTGTAAAGTATTTCATAAAGGAAAATACTATGTGACTTTTAAACAAGGCTTTGACGAACACAAGAGAGATGTTACTATATCAATATATAAAATATTTGAAAACGAATGCTTGGTTTGTATTTTTCATATTTTCTTATGACACATAACGTTTAAATTATGTTAAGTGCTTCAGTTGTGATTACAACGAGAACTAGAGTAGTTCTTTTATTTCTTGGTTGCCACATTATGAGCGCCAACGTCTAGAGTTCTATTTTAAAAAGGTTGACATCAATAAATTATAATTTGCTTAAAAATGTACAATATGGGTTCACTCGGTTTAGTTGTGAAGGTTTATCCTGACTGCAAACAAATGTCTTGCCGAAAAAAAAATGTACAATATTTATCTAAATTTGCAAAAATCTTCGAAACACTGGGGCAGATATCAATGTCTATACAGTGATAACGTAAGGGCAGAAAAATTACACAAATTCCAGTTGGAAAATTTATGTTATTCATATTTAACTATAACAGGATAACTTTTAACTTTGTACTCATTTTGTAAGTTGTAGTAAAGTCACTATTCAAGAATACATCATCAATATCATCAAACATCAAATAATATCTGCAGTCAAAATTATGCAACAATTTATTTTTCAGAGGATATGTTTGTCAGATGAGGAAGACCCTACATTTTTGTGTACCATTAACATATCTCGTCATGACTATGAAGATTTAAAAAAGCAACAAGGTTTGCTAGTGGATTTTGACAACTTTACTTCTCAACTTGTGCGATTGCTACACCAATGTGCATCAAATAATATGTATGTTCAAATTGGTATTCATGTTTTTTTTTCAGATTTATATTTAATGTTGAAAAAAAAGATTATTAATTAAACTTCATTAGGTATTAATGATGAAATATAAGTGACATGGTATTTTTTTTTGTTGTTGTTACATTTTGTTTTAATACTATTTTCAACATTTATTTTTAAAGGTTTCTGATAATGCAGCAGACTGATCCAATTCAATATTATTTGGAAGTAGTAGAGCACAATGAATTTAAGCGTCTTATACATTTGTCTTTAAAAACTGGACCTGCAACAGATTCTGATGTTAAACAACATATGACTGACACAATAAACAATTTAAAAGTAAGTTGATTACTTTCAAGTTGTAATTTGATGTATTATGTATAGTGTGTGTGTTGTGTGTGTGTGTGTGTGTAGTGTGTGTGTGTGTGTGTGTGTTTTTAGCCGTGGTGGCTGCCGGCAGAATAGAATAGCACCCCCCTCTTCTTGCTGAGGTGTCGTAAAAGGCGACTAAGGTATCTCTTTAACCCCGCAATTCAACCAGGTCTTCAGAGAAGGAAAACTCGACCAAACCTGCATCCCGCTCCCTCCCGATCGTACTGGTTCTCCATTCCATCGGGCCTGAGGGAGCTCGGACGAGAGAGTGTTTTTCTGGCAGCACGTCTAGTTATGCACTTAAATATCTCCTGCGCAATTGACTGTTTCCGAGAACTGGGCCTTGATTTTCTTAATCGGCGTTGAAACAGTCGCCGTGGCCGAATCCGGCTAGGACATCATCATGTGTTTTATACATCTTTTGCTATATTTAACATTTTAAATTCTCAGATTTGAATATATTGCCAACATCATAAAATAAAGACCATTTATAATACTGTTTAACAAAATTTTTTGCTTTGTTTATACTTAATGCAATATGTTAATTTGTAAAATGAAAACACAATTTACTATAGGTTTGGAGAAATATGGTAGATAGAATTAACATTTTTCTACATTTTGATAGAAAAGTGAATGAGATTTCTTTAGAATTTCTGTACTTTAAATTTTATAGCTGCTATATAATATGACATAATGCATTATTTTATGATATTTCATTTTCAACCTGTAATATAGTATGTATAAAGATAATAAATAATTCTTTATTACTGATGAAAGTGATTGTTTAATAAACAGAAATCACTAAGTATTCTAAAAAGTGCAGCAGTAAGTAATGAAGCCACATGGAATGAAAAATATACTAACATGGAACATAATATACAAGAACTAACACATTCTGTATCAAAATTGCAAGAAGAAAAATTGAAACAGGAAATTGAATTTCAAAAAGCTTTAGAAAAAGAAAAGGAGCAACTAGCTCAGGTATTATATAGTTTATTTTTTAGGCGAGGTCTGCATTCTAGGCGCCAAATTCTTGTGGGGCCACCCTACAGATGAGCATGTCACCCAACGTAAAAACTGAATAAAATACTTTAAAAAGTGGGCCATGTTCTCCATAAAAATAGACTAAAAGATTGTACAAAGCTTTGTTTTAACTTTGAAAAGGGAACATAAGTCTCATAAGATATTGTCACCATGTCTTAATTTATGCAAAGTTTTGACCTTTTGTTGTTTTTTTACAAAGTCATAGAGCACAAAATATTTAAAAATTGTTTTGTGAATATTTTTTCATTAGATTAATCTATATATAATGAAGTAAAAAACAAAGGTAAAAGTTCAGGCCAGAGTGCCAGATCTAGTTTTTACCCTGGCTCGAAAATTATTAGATTTAGGGCTTCTTCCAAGCAGCCATTTGGTGAAAGAAAATCCTCTACAAATTAATAATATATTGTTTCAGGAACAATTACAACTACAAAAGAACATGGATACAAATATAAAGAGTCAATTAGCAGTTGCTCAAGACAATTTAAATAAAAAAGACAAACAAATAGAAGAAATTAATAATTTTTGTAAACAATTGAAAGATAATTTAACCCATTTAGATTTACAATTAAGGTATCCCAAATTGTATTATGTTTTATCTACTGTACACAAATCATACATTAATGTGTACTGTTTCATGTGTAGTGCAAACTAAGGTCTCATTTTTTTTTTATTTGGACAATATGTTGATTACTAGGATAGACCTTCACAACTAAACCGGGTGAGAAACTAAGGTACTTAACACTTATGGGTGGGCTTTGTTGATTTACGTTTTTCCATTCTGACTTTCTAGGACGGGCCACATAGATCTACGTTTTTGCTCAAATTTTAGGTATATTACGTTAGTTTTTTTTTATTTTACAGATTTTTTCGTGGTGGTGTTAGTGCCCGAAACTAGGAAAGACAAAGCAGATTCGACCCGTCCGTTAAGTGTTAAGCACCTAAACTTTATTAAAACAAAATTAAATTGCTAAAGAAAATTAATTCCTTGTTAAAAAATAGGATAGTCTAATACAAAGTGTGGTATTCTGTGTTAGTTTGGCACTGATTATTCATAAAATCCGTTAATGTTATTCTGTGGTGATCACTCTGAAAGTAATTTTATCAAATAATTCAACTGTTTTACTTTTTCAAATCCTTTAAAACTCTCTGGGGCAAATCCCATGCATGCTTGATGGGGTTGAGGTCTGCGATTGTGCACGTGACAAGTGTGCTGATGTTTACTATTGCCAAGTACTCACTTGTTCTGAAAGTTGTATATAATTGAGCATTGTCATGCATCAACTTGAAATCAGAGCCAAGGGTTTGTGCCAATTGATGGATACGAGCGGAAGGTATTTTCATAATGTATATCATATCAGATTCGTATTTAAAACAAGTGATATCTCTCAACTCGCAGCTAGCTTGGCCTTTTTTAGTCTCCATTTCTGGGTGAGTGTGTGTAAAGAGCCCACCCCCTCCAGACATCCATAAAGTGGTACGCAGTAATTTTGACTTTATACTCACTGTTGAATTTATTTTGTTAGTATTTCTTAAATTTGGTCGACCAAGTTTCCTTTTCTGCTGATAAATAATAAAAATGTTTTAAATTGTTTTAGTGAAAAGAATCAACGATTAAATGTGTTAGAAAAGGAAGTCCAAAAATCTCACATTGAAGTAGCAACATTGAAAGCCAAGAACGCAACACTGGAACAGGATATAAACGAAAAGGAAAAACAGTGTAATCAACAAAATTCAAGATGTGTCTATTTAGAAAAAGTATAAATTTTAAATTTATAACATTAGATTTAATAATAAAAATTTATATGAATATTCATTCATTCATGAATTCATATAAATATATATGAACTACTGGAACCAAAAATATAATAAAAACTACAATTAATTTTTAAATCTATTACAGATGTTAAAAGAGAATACAGATACTATTAAAGAACTTACTAATAATTTACAGACTATTAAGAGAGAAAAGGTATTTATCATATATCATTTACTATTTCTTATATTCTGTGGATATCATATGGGTGATTAGCAAATAAGACGTAATGAAATGTTCCATTGATTTTTATGCATATGTAGTCATTTAGTCATCTCTCAACCTCACAATGGTCATAGTTAATCAAGAATTAATGTACGATTACGAATGTTTTTATAAGATTTCTTTTTACGTACCTTATTATAATTATTGAAAATATTTTCAGTTGAACTTGGAAGAACGATTAGCTTTAAGTGAATCATGTTACAATAAAAATAATGAAGCACTGCATGCTACTTCAGAACAACTAATGAAAGCTAATCAAATAATTTCCAAACAAAATGCAGACTTTATAGAAATAAAGGAAAAGGTAGTGAATACATTTTTAATGAAATACTACATATGTATGTATTATTTATTTTTTACTGGCTGTCAAACCATTAAAACAAATTAATGTGCATGGAAAGGAATATAATCTGTAAATAACAAATATTTTGTCACATAACATGTTGTCACATTTGTTGGAATTATTGTTTAAATCAAGAATAGTAATATTAGATTAATAATATATAACCACATAGTCTCCATTTCTTTGTGAGCAGAGATAGAGATACATTTATGCCTGTACCCGGTTTGTGCTTATTTGCCTTTGTGAATTATATTTTTAAGATTTCCTTGTTTGGTAATGAATTTAATATTCATATGTTGCTTAATTTTCTTTATCATTGTCACGTTAGTCATTATAGCCATTGTTTATTATTAATTACTAGAGAACTGATATTCGCAATTATATGAAATATGGTATAAACCCTCAAAAAGTATCGTTATCTGTACAGATGATTAAATTACCCGAATCATTCGCAAATTATAACGAGACAGAGAATACATTGAACGCCCCGCGTATATTTGATTGCAGCTTTTGTGCCGAACAGCAATTGCACTGGAACAAGAAAAAGTAATAGAATGTAATACTAAAGAAATAGAAGAGTTGAAATCTCAAATTCATTCTACAAATGAAAACATAGACAAACTAAAAAATGAATTAGACAGTCTGAAGGACAAATGTGAAAGCAGCGAGAAAATGCTCAAAGATCGGGATGAAACAATAAAGAACAATAATATGGGTCAGTAACAACAATATATTATCAAGGATTTGTTAACAGCTTTACACGAATGTTTGTATATGTTTTTACTAACATTAATCGTTCAACTCTCGCTACTAGTACTACTACTGAAGTACTAATTAGCAGCAACTTTTTATCGGTTACTTCTACCAGTATTGGCAAATAGCGATAAGGGCATAGTTGATAAAATAATTTTGGAATGACACTGTAGTAACCATTGCACTTGACGACCTTAGTGTGCAATATAACAAAATAAAATAAAAATATATTTTAAGGGCAGATATTCTATTTTTAGGTAACAGAACCTATTGTGCTAAAAAATAAATAAAAAAAATACACGTGGTGATCAAACTAAACTCGATTTAACTTTTACTTGGATAATTTAAACAGCAACAATCGGAAAGTCGACACAATAATAGAATTTTAACGTACACTAACAAGACATCCGCACCGCACAGAGCCTCGAACAAAAATGCCTGGCCGACGTGCTTGCATTGACTTATAAATCCTTTCTATATACACCCTCTTATTTGTTTTAATTCATCATTTCTCTAACTCTATATTACTAATCTGTTGTGATTAGTTTTCTATTATATTTTATTGATTTTAGTGATACAATGGCTACACAAAAAATTGGAAGATTGCTCACCAAATGAAGTGTTGTATAACAGAAGGTCTGGAGCAGGGCCAGTAAGCAGTAGTTCGACACCATACTTCCTTGCGAAAAACAATCCTACAAATTCATCACACGGAGTTTCAGATGAATCAATCGATTTTTACGCTACATCAAAATTGTGAGCATTTACTAAGTAGTAAATAATAATAATATTTACTAACAACTACACGCATTAACCTGGTCCCGAATTAAGCTTGCGCTTATACTATGGTTACTAGACAAAGATACATACTTAAACATATATATGGAACCATGATTTGTGACAAACTCATCTGCTGATCACAGAAAAGCTTACCACTACCGGGACTCGAACCCAGGACCCTAGCATCGTAAAATAGGTCAGTGATGTTTTAATTATTGCTGTTTCTCAATAGCCCTGGGGTTCACACATTAAATATACCCAGATGAGCTGAGTGACATAAAAAAGCAGTAGTCAATTTTCGGGCCTGGTTGCGTCTATTCAATTGTATAAATAAAATGGTATATATTGAATTTCATGTAAAAAAGTAGGGGTATGTTATTAATTGTAAATAGGGAATATAATCCTGTAAATACGGAACTGAAAAAAATCTATATATGTTGTTTTAATCCTATATTTTTATTCAAATTTATAACTATTTTACTAACAATACACTACTACTATTTTATAATATTTAACTATTTTTTTTTTATGTATACTAGTTGTAGTAACCCGGCGTTGCTCGGGAAGAAATATACTTCGTTGGAGATTGTTTTTCCAAAAATTTAATTACCCCTTATCATAATGCATATACCAAAATTATCAGATTTACAAACATACTAAAATCTCACCTAAATCTGACTAATCTCTTTAGCTTCACTTCTCATAATGACAGCTTATAAATCGACTACTATCCATATTCTAGTTTCATATCGCCTATTAAATCACATTGTCATACATTGTGTTATTATATTAAGAAGAAAAGAGCAAAGCTATATTGTTTTAATTTTTTAGGTCAAATATAGAGGACAGACCAGAACCAGATATGAAAGAAACACATGACAAGGTTGGATTAGATCCAAAGTATCTTCAACCAGCAGCAAGCGATATTCAAGTACCTAAAGGTAAGCGACTGCATAATCCAACTTACCAATGTCTCTTGTAAACTTTACATTTACGAAAAATGCCATATTTACAAAATAAAGAATAAATTAAACATATTTTATGGTATATTTGGCCCTATTTATTACACAATTAACTTTTTAATTTATCATTACAAAAGGGGGGTTTATTTTGATATCAGAAATAAACTATTGTTTGTAATAACGCACTGTATCCTCTGTTTTACATGTTATAAAGATAAAACTTGTTTGTTATAAGGCCGTGAGTTTTATGTTTTTTTTTGTTACAGCAAGGAAAGTTATTACAGTTGATACGCAACAACAAAAGGGAAAGGAAAATATTAATATTAATCTACCTAAGATAGATTATAGGGAGAAAAAATCAGCAAGAACTAATACATTTCGGACACCCGTTTCTGCATATTTCCCTTAAAAAGTATATTATATTTGTTATTTGAAAAAATAAATGTATTGTTTATTATAAAATTATTTTTATCAACAATTTCTTTTTGAAAGTGAAATTTCTTCGGACACTATAGGTCAAGTTGTTTTGATGTGTAAAAAATTGTTTAAGTAACTAAAGAAAAATTTAACTAAAATATAAAAACAGATAAAAAATATATTATGATAGAGTGCTTTGGAAATAGATCGTGTTTCGAAAAATATTACTTGTCTATTTCTTTCTTGTTTACGATTTCTTTTGACTTTCACGCAATGTTTTGTGTATACATGCAAAATATTCATCTATAGCGTGTGAGGAAGTGGAAAATAATTGCAAATACATGACTACTAAAAAGACTGGCAGATGTTTTGTGAAAGACGAAACATTTGCTGCTGATGCACCATTACAGATGTCAAAGTTGAGATTTTAATATTTGCTAATTATTCAATAAATATAGCCATACCAGAAATAGTACCGATATTCGTAACCATATGAAAGTTTGGAATATCCATGCTTCTATGCAGTCATATTACGAAAATTATATCTGGTAGTTTAGAACACCACCAGGGTCGTTAAAATTCTTATGCAAAAGAAAAGTATAGTTTAAATATCTATGACTGTATGATTTTCAACGATTGCTTGTTCCTAATCTAGAAATAAATCAACCAAAAAGAGAAGAACAATGAACACAAAATAAATTATTTTAAATTTTGTTGCTTTGGAATTAAATCTATTTTTTCTTGTATTATGTTATATAGTACTTGAGAAGCTTGTCAGTTGTCAAAAAAATGACGGACAAATCGTATTGGGAATGGGTGGGGAAGGTTATCATTATTTTGTTTAGTGATTCATTACTGTGTTATTTTAAAGTGTTTAGTTTATTCTAATTTCTGTGATTTTGTTTTTATATGTTAACAAATGTAATTGCTATGAAACCGAGACATTTTTAATTTAGTAATGTGGTTCGAGCTTGACTGATGCGTCTTATAATCTTTAAAAAAAATCTAAGTTTTTTATGTATGGTTAGAAGAATTTTCTAACATGCCTTTTGACTTTTTGTGTTGCGTGCGCCCTGGAGCAGAGGATGTGGTGGAGCTAGACTATTCAAACCAACTATTGATAGACTTTCCTACAGAAGTGTTTGTTTACGAAAGGACGCTCGAAACTCTACTATGTCAAAGCAATCGTATCACAGAGTTACCGCGCCAACTATTCATGTGCCATGGACTGAAGTACCTAGACGTGAGTGATAATGATGTTGCTGCAATACCTGCAGCCATTTCTTCTTTGATAAACTTACTACACTTAAATATTAGTAAAAACTCTCTGGCCTCTATCCCTGAAACCATGAAAGCGTTAAAATATCTAAGATTTTTAGATCTTAGTGTAAATCCCTTGGAAAAACTTCCAGATGCTATCACAAACCTTATCGCATTACAGGAATTATATTTGAATGATACATACCTTGAATATCTGCCGGGAAACTTTGGAAGGCTTTCAAGTTTGCGAATTCTTGAATTAAGGGATAACTATTTAATGATATTGCCTAAATCCCTATCTCGGTCTACAGAATTAATAAGATTAGACATTGGACAAAATGATTTTCAGCAATTCCCTGAAGTGATCGGAAGATTCTTGAAGTTAAAAGAATTGTGGATTGATAGTAATAGTTTGACTTCTATTTCGGGAATAGTTCAACCTCTAGAAAATCTAATACATTTAGAAGCTAGTAATAATATGATCGAAGAGCTTGCACCTGAAATCGGAAATTGCAGACAGTTGCAAGATCTTAGTTTGTCAATAAACCATTTGACACAGCTGCCTGATACAATCGGGCATCTAAGTAATTTAACTACTTTGAAATTAGATAATAATAGATTATACACTATACCAGAAAGTATAGGACAATTGACAAACCTTGAGGAGTTAATGCTAATGTGTAATTATTTGGATAAAATCCCCTCTACAATTGGACTTCTAAGAAAATTAAAATATCTCAATATTGATGACAATATGCTCCGTTCAGTCCCTCCAGAAATAGGAAGCTGTACAAAATTATCTGTTTTGTCTCTTCGAGCCAATAAACTAATTAAGATCCCCCCAGAAATAGGTCATTTAACCGCATTACGAGTTTTGAACTTAGTGAGAAACTCACTAAGTTGCCTTCCTCAATCTTTGTTGAATTGTGACAATTTAGTAGCCCTTTGGCTGTCCGAAAATCAAAGCAAACCTTTAGTGCCTATGCATTCTGAAGTTGATCCTCAAACATATGAACAAGTTCTGACTTGTTTTCTTTTCCCTCAAGTGCCTTTGAATCCTGTTGAAATAAAGCCTAATAATGACAAATCTGACAATGGTGAGACTCCATCTTCTGCTCGTCACATTAGCTTTGAGGACATGAAAGTTACTCCAAAGATACCAGAAAAACCAGGACAGTTACGCCGGGCGCCAACTCCATATCCAAAAGAGTTGAGAGCGTTGGCCAAACATGCCAGGAACATCCACAAAGATGGTAATCCAGATGTCACCCCTCCTATGCAAAATGCTGTTCATATTAAAGCTGCTAAAATAACACCAACATTACAGCAGAGATTTGCTTCTGACAATAAAAAGGAAGCAAACAATTCAAGTATAGAAAATATGCAAGAGAATAATCAAGATATTATGAAAACATCACTTTATGATAATGTATCTCTTGAAAATGCATATGATAAACCTTTGGACTTGGCACATGAACAAGAAAAAACATACAAGAGTGTTGACCATGCTCTTTATCCTGAAAGCTCATGTAAAACAAGTGATGATTTTAAAACTTCAAATGTTGATACTTATATTTTGACACAAAATCATTACAGCTCTCAACAAAATGAAAAGTGCACATCAAGACAAAATATTGACAGAATAAGTGCTCCTACACTGCAGAATGTATATGGAAGTCAAATGGACTACAATAATTACCAAAATAAAGATGATAGCGCCTACAGAAGCAGCTTAGATGATACTCGCAATAATATACAAAGACCAAATTTAAATTTTCAAGGTAGAATGGCGAATAGTGAAACAATATTATCACCACATTTCAGTGAAAAATCATACAACACAAGGCCTGTTGTCAGTAATGGTCCCCCCTTTGAAACATATTATGCTAGGAAAGATCACGTGTGCCACACAGTACCTGAAGTAAATTATCATGAAAACGTATATGATGGTGAAACTTATGCATGCATTAAAGAAAATATATATGCTCAACGAAATTATGATTATAATTACCATCCACATACTAATCGAGATTTACCTAATTCCAGAGTTCATACTGTAAGTCATGTTGTTAGTTCTACTACAATGCCAAACTTAAGCAACTATAACATGTACCCGGGATCAGTTGTAGACGGGCATGATTATCAGAGTGCTCCTAGTTCAAATATTTATGGCATCACTACAGGAAGTCCAACATATATAGCATCTCAATCACCAGAATTATACTCTCCAACTGGACATACTAATGAAACAAATCCATACAGGATGACAAATACTCCTCTCATATCAGATGATGGAAGTTACAACCATGTTCATTCTCCTTCTAGTCAAAATATTTATGATCTATATGATGCCATACCTACTTCATCAAACCCCTCTAGTGTAATTAGCCATAGGCACAGCCCCAACAGTATATCAGAGTCAATATATGGAAGAGGTCAACCTCCACCATATCATATTGCTGCACCCTACACAAAACATGCACAATATTTTAATGGTACGGGTGGATAGTGTTTACATAAACAAGAAAACAAAAGATGTTTTCTTAAAAAAGCCAATTCATATGAACAATATTAGTGTACAAATGTTATTGCTCTGCATCTATTCTCTGAATGCGCAATTTAACTAAATGTGATATAAATAATGTATTAACAGTAATACATAAGTTGATTGTAAAAATATTAAGGTGCTAGGGAATTTTATTGTTATAATTTATCAAAGAAAATATAACAAGTTGAGTATTGAATTATTTCAATAATTAAGTCAAATTGGAAATGATTGATAGTTTAAGTTTTTGTAAAGGTATGAAATGTTGGGTATATAATATGTAATATAGATATTTATTAAGTATGACATATAACAAGTGTTTCAAAATATTGTTATAAATTATGGTGTTAATAAAATGTCTAGTTTTATATTATTTAAATCTCTAGTCTGTCCAGAAATAAATTATTTATACAGTTATTGTTACATAGTAATTTGGGGGGTAAAATGGATTTTACAAAACTAATTTTAAATGATTTACTTTAATATCACTCATTTCTGGATGGGCTTATGCTGTCTCATATTACATGAATTCACATGTATGTACCTTTTTACAATTTTACAAAAATAAACATCTTCAGTGAAAGCTTGCAATAATATATGTATATTCTTATGTGATACTATTTTATGTCTCTAAGATGCCTACTATGGAATTAAGATGACATCCAATGGCTAAATAATGTAAAATTTATGTCAAAAAGATACCTATTTGTATATCTATTTACTTGCTCCTTGGATCTAACAATGTATTTTTTTTACTATGGCATTTATTTAGCTTTTGTATTATAATATTTAAATTATTTTGGGTTCAACGCCCAGTAAATGTGTAAATTTTTATATGAATATAATTTTAATATTTTGTAAAAATAATCTCTTTAAATTCAACTAAAAAGTAACTGATTGATAATAAGACTTATTTTTGACTGCCAGTACATATTTTATCAATCATATATCAATCATATATAATCATATACCTTTATTTTATATGAGTAAAAAATAAGTCTGGTAATAATGCCAAATAGTATGTCAGTTTTTTAATGCAATTCTTGTAAATTATACAATTTTCATTTTATTTGATAATGGATACTAATACTTAATATTTATTTTAATTGTAATGAGTATTGATGCAATATAAAAAAGCTCTCTATCATCATTTGTTAAAGATTTTACATTATCAGGGTGATTGTTAAGATAGTTCGTTTCTGAAATATAAACACATATTTAGAGGTACACAATTCCTGTAAAGCATAGTTACACAATTTTGGATAAAAATTCATTAGTTTGATATAAGTAGAGAAATGATTACAAAACATAGATAAAGGCAGACATAGAACGTAGTTCAATATTGTAAAAGATATTTCCCAGCACAAGTCTTTAATTATTCCTTGATAGTTGCAGAAAATATAGTCATCTTTATTACAAACAGAAGTTTATTTTTAGAATTATGTTAAACTGTGCTATAAATTTATTATTGATAGTGTACTATGCTATAGTGTGATTATAAAAGTTTGTTGGATATAATTTGTAATAACAAACTGACATTTTTTTCAATCTAAAATAAAGATATACTTTGTTTTGTAATAAAACTGCAAAGTTCAATTCATTTCCAAATTATGGTATATAAAATGACAACAAACACGCAATGTGTACCAAGAATATAGTAACACAAATAAATGTATTTTTATATGTAATTTGTTTTATTTTATACCAGTTCTATTAATAACTTTATAAGCCATGAAAACACACATGCAACACTGCTATGTTTATTATGCTAACAAGATTTTTATCTATGTACCAAAGTGTGGTAAACCAGCTGACAATTCACTTAATTCTAACTACTTAGCTACTGCCGCATATATATTTTAAACGCCTGCAATATTAGACATTTTGCCATGTTATTACCAATCATTGATACCTGGATAGCACTATAAAGTGTCATTCATGAGTATGGTAACGAGGGTAAAATTTACGAACGTAACTCAAGGTTTCCAGATTTAGGTCCCTAGGTTTATCATATAACAGCTTAACGTATCTAGTTGATATGTATGTTGAGTTTTAGCGTATATCTTGTAATTTAACAAGAAATACTGAAAACTGGCAAAAACTTGTCAGAAAAGATGTTACTATTAATACATAATGTTACATTTAAATCTGTTTCTCAGTCACCTCTCCATCATTACGTAAATACTGTAACTTGCAAGAGCGTATAAATATGTGACTGTCCAGAAAAAAGTCACTTGTGAGATGTAAGTTACTAAAAATGTATCAGTATCGTTAATCCATCTACACATATCAGTAAGCGTTTGAGCTCGCTAATCTCAGAAACCGCTTAACTGATTTATAAGAGGTTTTCACTAATGTGCTGTGTATAACTCTTTTTAACATTTACTGATAATTTTATTTCCTTCAGTTTATAAATAGTTGCATCAGTTTAAATAAAAAGACGATTACTTATTGGAAAATGATTGTTGAAGTGATTTGGCTAAAATGCATATCGAGGGGTGAAAGGCTATTTATATAGTTTTAGCTTTTCGATTAGTGAATCGAGCCTAGGGTGATGAGACGCCAGTGTTGACGAACAATCGATTTACTAATCGAAAAGAGTGTACTATATTAGCACGCAGTCACAGAAATGTTTCGAAGCGCAGCCATCAAATGATCCCGATGTCCAATCGCCAAAAGTTCCCAAAACCAGTCCATGAAAGTTTTGTCGGTCGTCAAAAAGTCCAACCACAAAGAGTGCTCGTAGTTCAGCTGCACAAGCAAGTCGAAATACTCGCACGTAGAAACAATGCCCAATCGCAGTACTCTGACTCAGTTACTCAGTACGTTCGCTAAAGTCATATTCGATTATTTGGAGATATCGTTTGTGTTGGTTCCAAATAGAAACTGTCTTGCGATCGAGTCTGGCCGGTAATTTTATCGGTGCGTAAGGCTTTCGGCATTTATAAAGAAATATCTAGAGAGATCTATGCACTTTATGTATTTACCCGAATGTTCCAGAATTGCTTGTCGATCTTTCTTGATTCTACATTTACACACACAGATAATAGCTGTCTAATTAAGATCAGAGCATATCAGAGATCAGATCTCTGATCTAATCTTGCTGATCTGAGCTTGCATAATGTTTTATCGCGCAAGTTGTTGCAGTGACTCCCCGCTTAGTGAAAAAGTCTGCCTACTTATTCATCACCTGCCGTATTGATGGCAGCCTAGTCTTCCCGACGAATCTATTGAGACAGCAAGGACTTGCGATAGGCCTAGGGTTGATGTTGATGGGTTCAGTTATCAGTACCCAGATACAGCATTCTGCCTCTCTCTAGTTGTGTCAGTTGCCCGTCTCATTAGATTAAGATATGCTTGGATTAGAGGGTGTGTTTCGGCAAGCGCTAGCATTTATGCGTCAAATCCTGCACAATTGACTGTTTCTGAATATTATCGTAAGCGAGTTCACCTTCACCGAAAGGGGCTGCAGCTCGAGCCGACTTGAATGTAATTTGAAAACGTCGCTATGGTCATTATCGGCCAGGATTTCATCTTCATAAATAAATAGATTAATTAGGACTTTTCGTGTCTTTAGCCATTTTTATGCAAAGAGAGTTGTTTTAATTAAAATTCCCTAAAGTTAAAAATAAGACATTACGTCCTTCACTAATACAAATTATTCATCATATTTTTATTTTCATATGTCTTGCCCTATTTTGGAGTCTACTATGAAGTACAAAATTATAAAGAGATGTCTATATTGTAGCTCTTTCTTAAGTTTCCAATCGAATAGACGTGACTCATGAATATTTGCTTTACCTGCCCGGGTTAAAGGGTTTCGGTTTAAGGTAAACTCCACTTTGTAGTTTTTAATTAGGTCAGTAAACAAGGACTCATACCTATACAACATATAAAGCTTTATAATATTTGAGATGCTTTTGTTGTACTTACACATTTATGCATAAGATGCAATGTAAGTTAACTAGGTTGTACCCGGGAATCGATTAGTTGCGCGCGCCGTCTTATCTTTTCTATATCAATCCGACGTAAACCATTTCAAAACTCGTCAGCTGGATTCATAGCAGCTAGGTATGTTTGTGCCATATAATATTAAATATTTCCATTTTTATCATATTTCTTAAAGAAAATGTTCAAAATACTTTCACATTTTGATGTTACGTATTAGGCATAATAAAAAAGTAGATATGGGGTATAATTATTTAGAGCTTCCATGTTTTAATCCAAATTCCATTAGATCCATAAGCTCATTATTTTAATGTTTTTAGAAATAATTTCATAATTACAGTACTTATTGTTGTTAGACAACATGCCAGGTGCCAGGCACAAAATTTTGGGCCATGTCCTATCGGGATTTTGCCACAAGATGAATCGCCGCAAGCCTATTTATGGAGATTCTTTAGATACTCCCTTAAATCGGTGCCTCACTACGCTGGATATAACATTACTTGGTATGTAGCGACATTGTAAGGATAATTCTATACTTGCCTACGAGAGGATGATAACATGTATAAATAGTATAAAATTTGTTTTAGGCATAGGGCATATGGTTGGAGCTGGTATTTACGTGCTAACGGGTACTGTGGCACGATATATGGCCGGGCCAGCGACAGCTTTGAGTTTTCTTTTGGCTGGAATAACGTCAACTCTAGCTGCCCTATGTTATGCAGAATTTGGAACCAGAATACCGAGAGCTGGTAGCGCATATGCCTACACGTATGTCAGTATTGGAGAATTTTGGGCTTTCATAATTGGATGGAATATTGTTTTGGAATATATGATAGGTAATTTTATCATAGGATAATATTCAGAAATAATTTTTATAGCTTAATATTGAAATAATACATTTTACTTTTAGGAGCTGCGTCAGTTGCCAGAGCTTGGTCCGGATATTTAGATGCAATGTTAGATGGTGCAATCAGTAATGCTACAATATCTCTTACGGGTGAACTCCACGAAACTCTCCTCAGCAGATACCCAGACCTTCTAGCTTTCTTGATATGTTTAGTTGCTTCCCTAATTCTTGCTGTAGGTGTCAAAACCTCAGCGTACATAAATAACGGCCTTACAATTTTGAATCTTTTGGTTATTTCTTTAGTCATATTTTTAGGTTTTTATTATGCTGATTTAAATAACTGGGCTGAAATTAACGGCGGCTTCATGCCATATGGATTTTCTGGTGTTTTAACCGGTGCAGCTACGTGCTTTTACGCCTTCGTGGGTTTTGATAGTATATCAGCTTCGAGTGAGGAAGCCAAAGATCCGTCGCGCTCTATACCCATTGCTACAATTTTATCAATGGCGATGGTTGCATTTGGTTACATATTGGTGGCTATAGCATTAACATTAATGGTTCCGTATAAAAGTATCAATCCCGAAGCAGCACTTCCCGCTGCCCTTGGAGCTGTACATGCTGACTGGGCAAAATATGCTGTAGCAGTTGGTGCTGTGTGCGGAATGACGACCACCCTGTTAGGATCTCTATTTTCCCTGCCTCGTTGTTTATACGCTATGTCGGCTGATGGTCTGTTATTCGGCTTCTTGAGTGATGTAAACAACAAATCTCAAATACCAATATCTAATCTCTTTATCTCGGGTTTGTGCTCCGCCTTGATAGCCCTATTATTTGATCTGGAAAAGCTAGTAGAATTCATGTCGATTGGCACATTACTGGCCTATACGATTGTCAGTGCTGCCGTGATAATATTAAGATATCGGCCGATGCCCACAATCGAAGACAAGAATTTCGGAATACCTCAAATGGATTCTCCTGGTGATCGAGAAGACAGCTCTGCCACTGGAACTCCTGGTACTGACGGAGGCTCCTCTTCTTCAGAGGTGATTATATGAATATCAATATTTATAATATTTATAGAGTTACAATTTTTTTGTGATGAATCGGTCGGAGCAGCGATCGAACGATCAACTTTCTAAGTTACATAAATAGGGAATTTCACATACAGAAAAATATTTTATGACGTTTCATAGATACTTACTTCGGGTTTGAGTAAAAAACTTTATTTGTGAAGTAGGTATGCTCTCAAAAAATATCTTAAAGCCTTATTAAAATAGCATCTGTAGCTGTGTGTTTGTCATCCATGTCGTAGTACCACTGCAATTTGTATTTATTTATTTATTTTATTTTATTCATTCACAAATCTACAGTATATAATTTTATAATTTAAAACAGGAAAACTTACAAAAAATCGGATTAACCAAGATGATTTCTGTAACAAGGTTATATGAAAGTATTAAAAGCGATTATTATTATTGATGATTATTTTGTATGCATTATTATTTGACCAGAATAGCCCATTTCACTTGGGTCTCTATAAAGACGAAATCAGTTGGGCTGGCAGTTTTTTTTAATATAACTTGGCGCAGTGACTGCATATTGTCTGACGGAAGTACAGTGCAATCCAAAAACCGAGTACGATTATGGAGAGGCAACTACCTGTTAATGGAACACGCTCGCTGGAAGACCATAACCTCGCTGTTATCTTCAAATATCCATAACCATTTTTTCAGATGTTTGAAGCTTTGACTGTGGGTCGCTTGCGTGCTCAGTACGCTTGGCTGGAGCCGCTCGCCGGCGGTCGAGCTCCAGGTGCTGTGGTCACTACTTGCGTCTATACATTTACTATTGCTGCAGCAGCTCTTTGCGCACACAACCACTTCTTAGCGGAGCCAGCCGGACTCTGGGCATTACTGCCGGACTTCATTCTTAGCTTCATTATATTTGCGTGTAAGTTGTATCATTGTTATCCCCTATCATCATTCATTGTATCATTACTTTCCAATTACTTTACTTACAAAGAAATTATTTTCAGTGATGAAGCTGTATTTTGCTCATTACTACATATTTTTTACTTTGCTAGCTTCCCCTTTGGATAGTCACTACACGTCAGAATTGTGTAATGTATATTAAAAATATATTAGAATGATTAAAAGAATATTATTTACGATTGTGCAAACAAGAACTCTTAAATATTTTGGACTCATTGCTCGAAACCATCAATCAATGGAACGACTAGTTCAGGGGTAGATGGAGGGCAAGCAGACACAGGCAACCTACACGTTGGATAGAATTAATGCTGCGATGCAAACATCCATTATTCAATGTTTTCGTGGCTCTGAAGACCGTCACAAGTGGAGGCGCATCGAGACATTAGCATTATCAAGAGTGAATACATCATGATGCTACAACGCAAGATTGTGCGACTCAGGAAATTTCAAATTATAAAATAATATCTAATTAACTCATTTATAGACATGATTTTTATTTATTTTAAACAGGTTTGGTCATCATCCGAGCCCACCAGCAAAGTCCAGCCCGCTTACCATTCCGCGTGCCCTGGGTCCCGCTCTTGCCTGCAGCTAGCGTCATGCTGAATGTCGAATTAATGATCAACCTTAATGCATTGACTTGGGCACGTTTTGCTATCTGGATGACAATTGGTATGTTTAAATCATTAATTATTATTGAATTAAGTTTTCAGTTCAATAAGTTTAACGCGTTCCCGCTCGCATGTAACATTAATGGTACATTGATGACTGTTCCATTAGTCGGCGTGTACCATTTATGGTACATACACAATAGTCCCATCGGGCGGCGTGTACCATTAATGGTACAATGAAAGAAATCAATTTAATTTGTATTTTTTGCTAATAAAAAGAAAAAAAGTTTGCAAATGAACGCAGGCATAGTCGGCAGAAGCACTTAATGAGAGATATGCGATTACGTGCAAACGGCGCCGCCCGATGAGACAAATTTGATTTTACAGAGCCGTCAGATGCCGAAGACAGCCAATTCAGCCGCCGGCGGGAACGTGTTAAACTACTTGAATATAGATTTAGCACAAGAAATCTTTGTTAGTTAGATGCTAATTGGGATCATGAAACGTAGGCCTATCTGGTATGAATCGAATTATGAAAATACTCGTTTATAGTAAGATTCAATACTGTTTTGCGTTCGGCTTCTGCGCTCTGGATCCACACACATTATTTCGAATCCGAGTGTTTGTGAATATAAAACTCATATATTTATATGTAAACGCATCCAAGTCTTAACAGTATATCCTAGTGTAGTGTGTTCATATGTAATACCATTTAAAAAGTCATCTGCTGCACTACTGGTCACGTAGGGCACGACATACAAGCTCAATGTGGATATTGCCACTAATAAATCTCTGCTCATCCCGACAAGGACATAGCGTATCGATAGATTATTATTTTGTATGTTCAAAAATAATATTGAGTAATAAAAAACAAGGGTTTTATGATTTTTTTAACCTTGTTGGTAATCAGATTGATGGCCCGCAAAATGCTAAGTATTTTCTGTTGCAAGGTTAAGTTATTACGATGCCAGCTTCGAACGACGTTTTTCATTGGTCTCTTGAAGAAATCTATGTTATAGACCTGAGGAAATCTTTGTGTAGACCTGTTGTTTTAGAGATCAATGTGGTAAAATTGTGAAACTTTTCAGGTCTTTTGTTGTACTTCTTGTATGGCATTCATCATAGCAAGCTAGGGGAGGGCGTGGCTGGTCTGTTATCACGGTCAGGGAGCGGCGGCGGTAACAATGGCGGCTGGGGAGCGGTAGAGAAGACCAATGCAATCGCTCGACGAGTGACGCGCTTCGGCCGCGGAAGCAAAAGTGACGACAGAAAACCCATCATTTGTGATGAAGAGCTCTCAAGGAGAGACCCTTGATTCTAGTCATATTTTAAGCCGTTCAAAGTAACAAGCCTTAATAATCGGCCAAGATGGGTCAATCGTTAACGTACAGTGGTTATTACTTCATTATGCTTCATGGTACGGTTATTATAATGCAACTGTCTATAGAAGATACACACCGTAATAATAATCTATAGCTGCCTAAGATGTTATTCAATCGTCGAGTGTAAAATAAAAAACGATTTTTTTTACGTCTTGATACTGAAAGCTCATTCTTTTGGACTATTTGAAAAGTACAACTATTTCGATTAACAGAATCTTTTGTAACTGTCGGGAGTACAATTATTTTAATTTTTGATTATGAATCTCAAGTTTTCCCACAAACTATGTGTTCAGTCTTATTTTTGATATATTTTTTATACATTGAAATATTATTTTATAATCGTTTTAGCTATCTAATATTCCTCAAAACCTATAAACAGGATTCCCTCCATATAGACTAAATCAATATTTTATTTATGTAAAATTGTTTATTTAATTTTTGCCAACGTTCAGCTGTTTAAAATCATTATTACATACTAAAGCACAATAATTGTCTGTCTTTGAATAGCATGCTACAATTTTCAAAAAGTACAGACAAGAAAAAAAGATTATAAATAAATATGTATTATTTATTAAATCACAACATTTGAATATTAATAATAATGCTTAGGACAAATTTTATGCACAAAATGTTTTACAGGGTTGTCACTTCATTAATATTTATTTAGATCACACTTTTCAAATTTTCTAGCATTGGTTGATACTAGTCTAAATGTATGTTACTAGTATAATAGATTGTTTAATTTACCTATTACAATAAGTAGGCTTTACTTAATGTCAAAATTATATTTATAACGAAGGCAAACGTCTTCATATATTTTTTTTGTAACGTGTTTCCATATATTTTTTTTTGAAGGAATATTTCTAGTCATGTTATCCGCCGTTTTATTTATTATAAAATAATTTACAGCGGAAAATTTTATTAGATATTGTTAAATATATTCACTGTTTTCACATACTTATATAATGTAGAAGTTGTACAACTTTATCAGAGTTCTCTAGCATATTTTTTGTTAAATCAATGTAACTTTAAGTGTTGATGTGTACAGAAATAATAAGAAATATTAAATAAAACTACTGTTTTATTCCCTGTATTTTTACATTTTACAAATTGAATTTGTACTCACCTAATCGTTTTGCATACATTAATGTGTTATGATTACAAAGAATATAACACAGTTGAAAGTAATTTAAGTTTTAAAGAAAATTATCATCTAATTGCAATAAATTTATACCCTATTATTACCAAGATATTTTTATACGTATGATGCACGTAATTAATCACAACAGAAAATATATTATACTATGTTCATAAGTAAGAAAAATTCAAGTTACGCTGATGGTACCAATCTCAATATTTATATACAAATACGGTCTCAAATAAATTAATATTCTACATACAATAATTTGTATTTACAATAAAGCAACATATATTGAAAGGTAAAATGAATAAATAATCATTAGATACTACATCAACATCACTTCATCCTTAACTCTTCATCTAATACGTCATGTAATGTCGCAGATATAAGATAGATAGATATATTGGAATGATTTTATTTTTACTGGTTTACAAAATTTTATGAGTATAACTGGCAACTACATTGAGCTATGGTTAAAGTAGTTTGATGTATTCTTTTAATTTCATATTAATCAACAATAGTAATCCTTTGCAAGTATTAGACAGATATATATTGGAATGTTTTTTTTATATTCATTATACGTGACCATGATAGAAACTATATTGAGTTGACAGAGATTTGGATAAGAACAACCGAAGACCAAGCTTAGTGGCACTTACGGCCTTATGTGGTCATAGTGGGTCATAACATTCTTTTTTCTACACCGGCCCGACAAAGTGACTACAGTGCACTTGATGGTAAATACAGTGTAGTGCAAAAACGAAAGCGAGTCACTATGACGGTATTTACACTAGTGTACTGCGGTCATGACCATGTTTGGGCAATCGCCCTACCACCATAAAAAACAACCATTGAGTTATGGGAAAAATTATATGGTGTGTAAGTAAGTAAGATATTTTATTAATAATTATTATAAAATTGAGCGTCTATTTGAGGTTGTTTGATACTATTTAAGGTTAATACTGAAATAATATTAATACGGGTATAAAATGCTAGCCGGGTAGTAAACTAGAGGGAGTCTACTACCAGGATGAAAGGGACGCGGCACACAGTCTTCGGTGCGCCGCCTGAGATGTTCCGGACGGGAGGGTCCCTTACACTCACCCGCTTCCAGTGAGGAAGCCTTAACAAGGCTGGTCGCTACCCAGGCTTCTGGACGAAGTTAGATTCCCAGACCCGGGTGGAGCAATTAGGACACCCCAGGCGTTTTAACCAGTAGCAATCTGACATACCTGAGACCTTGCCCCCGTATTACAAAAAAAAAAGGTTATAAAATTCAGTGATAAGCAATGCGTTAACTAATGACTTATAAAATTAGTTGACCGGACTTAGTCCAAAGTCAAAGTTCAAGTCAAACAGAAATCAAAAATATGATGCAATTGACACGGTATTCAGTACGAAGTTGGCATTTACTACTGTCTAAGAAATAGCGATGTGTGAAATGTGTTTTAACTTTCATAATACCTACTATTAGAGAAATACGTCTCCCTCAAACGTGTAATTCAGTCACAAATAATTTTAGTTATTGTCAAACTAAAAGATAATAATATAACGTGTAAACCTACCCATTTATTTTCGATTTGTAGGGTAACCTACAAATATATTTCAGGGCAGAAGTATTCCATTTTATATCGGATAAATTGTACTAACACACAAAACTTTTTCACCAACGCTTAACACCGATTACTACATCGAACCGAGATTCAGCTTTATCTGTTAAGGCGGTTCAATTGCCACGCCGTACTGGGTTTCCGTTGCAACCTGGTTATGGTCGGCCGCCCCCATTGTAGCCATAAGAAACCTATGATAAGACATATCACCGTTTCTATATAATATCCGTCGATTCTCGTGTTGCACACGCCGCCGCTGGATTTACATAACTGGAAAAAAAAACAAAAATTATTAATAATAATCGCAAAGAGCTTCGATTACCATTTTAAGAAGCTCTCGCTTGATTGTTGGATTAAGGCCTGGATACAGACGGCAGTATTATTCAATATGGCACGCATTGTTAGGAAGTTTGGGAGTCGATGCTGCTCGCGTCCGTAGGCTTTATCCTAGTTTCCATACACGTGACTCCTGGGTGGTGCTAAACGAGCAGCAGCGAGGTGGTAGGGCGTCGGTGCCCGTCTGGATCGCGACCACCGTACATGGGTGTAAAGCCCGTCATAGTGACCAGTTTCGGCTTGTCGCGTTTCGGGATCAGCTTGTGTATATCCAGTAGCTCATATACCTAGAGACCTTCAGTCGTGGTATATGTGGGCCGACATGACGATGTAGACTATTAATGGATTTTCATCCTTTGATAGTCGCTTTCGTTTTTGGACTACACTGTACTTACCATCAGATACTCTGTAGTCACTATGACGTGCAAGTGTAAAAAAAAAAGTTCCTCAGTCTGGGCTTCTAACTACTGGTGGCTTGGGTCTTAGGCCTCGTCCCCGTAGGTCATGCATAGATGAGCAAAATATAATCAGATTAATGAAAAACGTTTACGATTATATTTCGTACTTTTCAACATTTGATTACATCTTGCGCATCTATGTTTTAAACACTATGGAATCCTCAATTACTTCTAAATGTAAGACGCCGTAATGTTTAGAAGGGTTAAAAAGAAGCTGTTTCTCATATCCTTGGAGCAACACTGCGCAAACACATAGCAACTGAGTAACTTTTTTCCATAATTTTAATTAAACTTCACACCCAAACACACTCTTTCATTATCTTTAAGTATAATGAAGACTAACAAATTTGAATTCTATCATGACGTTTATTGTTTTATATAAATGAAATATAATGTCCATAGAAAATGAATGTTATTTAAAATATTACTATAATTGAATATAATGTATTATTTAAAGTATGTTTCACACTTACGTCAGTTTCAACTTGCGTAGAACATGTGTTATCGCTTAATTCCACAAGAGAACAGTTCTTGTACGTCAAATGGTCTATTGCCCACAGTGCCAGTGTATTTGGCCAATTAGTTCCAAGGTTGGAGACAGTGTTAAGTAAAGTCATATATGTGCCACCAACTGTCGGGTCCGATACTTTAGCGAAGAATGCCATTACGGCAACAAACATGCAGTATAGACAAGTCTGAAAACAAATTATTTTTATTATAGAGGTTACCCCATTTAAATCCATACATAATACCTTTAAGTCTTTTTTTTGGTGTCCCGGGGGAAAATCCTACATAGCACCATCAGGGCCGCTGTGAGGGCAGCGATCCCGGTGTGTCAGACTCCTACCGACTAAAAATCCTCGAGGTGTCCCTCTAATCACTCCACCCAGCTTGGGAAACCAAATTCATCCAGACGTCTGGGAAGCGAAATGCCTTATTGAGGCCGCCTCTCTGGGAGGGGTAGGAGTAAAGAGCCCACTCTTCCAAAACCTATCTGTTAGGCGGCGCGCCGGACACTGCGACCCGCCTCCCTCTCATCCGTCCCTTTTTAGTCCAAACACAAATCATTTACAGCCTTATTATTAGACGTGTTTATCTTAAGCAAATGTTTTTATAGTGGCAAAACACAGTTATTTTAAAATATATTTTATTGCTAATATAAAAAAATAGGAAAGCATTGGATATAGTACTAAGAGTATTATATGAAAAATAAGTTAGTTTTATAAGAACAGACGTTTGCCACTATTTAAACCTTTGCTTAAATTGAAACCCGTATTTTAATAGGGCTATTTAAGTTCAAACATAAGCCTAATTAAATCCAAACATAAATTCCTTGGAGGGACAGCAGAAAAATAATGCTTCTAATTTGGGAAATTAACTGATTAGTTACGATCTCCCTAATATTTAGGAATTAACTGTACTAACCTGATGGAAAACATACAAGCACATTAATATAAATATATAAAAATATGAAGGTCCAGAGTCACCAAGAAGTGTAGGTGTAATGGCCACTAAAGCAGCGGCCAGTGGACCAACCAGAAGTCTCAAAGGATATGCCTTAAGCCATAAAGACAAAGGAGCTGGACCCGTAGTATATTTAGCTAGAATCTGAAAAAAAAAATTCTCATGAATTTTCAAAATTAATTTTTGAACCCAGACCACTGCACTAATATTTTATTTGGTTCCAAATATGAAAAAAAATATATCAGATTTAGTTTACAATATTCTCGTTTTTTTAATGTCAATATTAGAACTTACCACTGGCATTACGATCTGTATTGGTACGAGAGGGACTGCAAGCAGAGCTAAATCTTCCCGAGGAACTCCAGCTTCAATTAGTTTTAACCCTGATACTGCATCGGCGGCACAGAAGCCAAGCTAAAATAAAGGCAACATATTTTGTTTAATGTTATAAATAATATAAAAAATAAGTCACAATGAATAATAATAATATATCGTACCGCTATATCCCTTACGATGTGAGCAGAGATACATTAGTAGTTGTATCCACTTTGCGTATATATATCATGCCCAATGTGACCAGTAGCGCCGCTAATCACCGTTCTCAGGGCACTTACACACACACACATTTCTACCTGAATTGATGTGGGTTTCCTCACGATATTTTCGTTCAATAGTGAGTATGTGGTGCCTAAATCATTACTTAATCTGGTAAAACCCAAAGGTATGAATGGGAATTGGAACCTATGACCATTCCTGTTGCCGCACATTGAATTATATTTGTATTAATATATTTTATATTAGACAAAATTCATTATGTAATATAATATATATCTATACTAATATTATAAAGCTGAAGAGTTTGTTTGTTTGTTTGTTTGAACGCGCTAATCTCTGGAACTACTGGTTCGAATTGAAAAATTCTTTTTGAGTTGAATAGACCATTTATCGAGGAAGGCTATAGGCTATATAACATCACGATGCAATTATTAGAAGCGAAGAAATAATGGACAATGTGAAAAAAACGGGCAAAATTTTTCATCCTTGAGGGCTTCCATTGCGTGCGCTGCAAAAACGGTTCAAGATACCAAAAATATATGTAAGAAAGAATTATTCCTCTTGAGATGATCTAAAAAAATGTCCGCGACAGTATATGTTTATCTTTTAAGATTAAGTCACTAGAACCGTTTTTATGGTAAACAAATTTGGTCGAAATTAATGCATTATTTGTTAAGAGTTGTATCAACGTAATAATATTAATCTTTATCCAAATAAATGCTTTGTTGATTAAGAGTATTTAATTATGAACAAAATTGTCTTTGACATCACTTAATTTCAATGAACATCATAGAAGATATTACAATAACTTATATAGCAAAACTACGTTTGCCGGATCAGCTATGTCTTGATAAGCGCGAAACTCGAGAACGACTAAACCGATTTGACTGATTTCTTTTTTGTTGTGTTTGTTGAAGTCTGGGGAAGGTTATTACGGAGAGAAAAATTAAAAAAATTGTCTGAAAAAGTCTAAAAACAACACTTTTCTATATTCTCATTCAAAAAATTCGTAATAATATTTAAAAGTCAATTTGAACTTTAACACCATACCATAAAGTTTAAATGTCAGTGGACGGGTTCCCGGAAGGCAAAACAATTGAGTGACGGATAAATATTAATGTCAATATTTGTCAATTTTTATACATATAGCATTAAGGCCAGGTTCTTTCAAACAATTTTCAAAAAAATCTGACGGGGAGCCTATTAACATTAAAAAAACAATATGACTTTGTTTTAGAGAAATAGGGCAGAACAAGGTCTGCCGGGACAGCTAGTATTTTAATAAACAGAATGAATTCCTACAAAAATAAAGTATAGCAAACCAAGTATTAGATGTTATATCTTTTAATCAGGTGTTTCAATAAACAAGGAACAATTTAAGTATCAGCTATTGATGGTTTTTTTGCTGTTCTAGTGTTTGGACTGCACCATACTTACCATCAGGCATGATGTAGACACTGAACCATGTCAGGATAAAAAAAAAGTAGATAACTTGGTGCATAATAAAACATAGTTACCTTAGCTGTAAATAGCACCAATACCAATGTCCTCACAGTGGGC
The DNA here is from genome assembly GCA_036320925.1 of Automeris io. NCBI lineage: Eukaryota > Metazoa > Arthropoda > Insecta > Lepidoptera > Saturniidae > Automeris > Automeris io. The sequence continues at coordinate 8,353,292 of JAUDJH010000026.1, read as the reverse complement.
AGCTTAGTGATAGTGTACAACTCTTTATATGCATTTACGATATCACTGACACCCTTCACTTGACTCTCACTCCTGTTTGTACTACTTGCTTCATGTTTGAAAAATGCCACAAGTGTTGTAGTTATTATGAAAACCCATCCCCAGAACAACAGAAAACTTGCAAGTGTCACAAGACCTATATCTTGTGGTTCAGACCGTAAGTATTTATTACAAAAATAAGGAGATTCTAAGGCTAGGAATAGTACATATCCAAGAAAGAACCCAGCTGTTTGCCCCACAGTATTGCAAGTAGATGCATGTCCGACATTACATCTAAAAATGAATAAATTAATTATAAATTGGGTGAATATGTATTACATATTAATAAATAATTAATTGGAAACTATATTAAACATGAAAGAGTTATTTACGCGCTTAAATGAAATTATTCACAAAATGTTTTTGTCAAATGAAATAATATAATGGAAGTTATATTACTACTTATATTTTAACATATACAAGTAAATATATGTGTACATCCTACCTCTTTAACATAGTGAGTGCCCAGCCATCAACTGCAATATCTTGTGTTGCAGCCAAGAAATTTAAAAACATGAATGATATTGTAAGTATCATCATGGAAGGAGGGTTTTCCTCACCACCAAGCCAGTCAGTAATACCACTAGACATAGCAATCATCACAAAGCCAATTAAATACTGGATAGGCACAAGCCATGTTTTCCTCCTTCCAAATTCTGACCAATAGAGTGCATCTACTATTGGGGCCCATAGTAGTTTCACACTGAAAGGCCAATTGACTAAACTAAATTCAGCCTAAAAAAGAAATTTGTAAAACTGAGTTATATATTATATTAAATGTTATATGTTAAAGAATATCATGACTTCAACCTGGTGGAAAATGATGGAGTCACAGATGGATTTTATTTATGAAATAAACTTACTTGTTGTGTATAAGTTATACCGCGATTTTGAAGAAGCATGGGTACTGCCCCTGCTAGGCCTAAAGGTATACCCTGCAATGTGTACAGAAATAATAACATGGCAATGTTTATTTCATCGCCTTTTATGTTACTGCGTCCGACTTCTGAGGAATCACCATTTTCGATCAACTCCTCCTGCTCAGAAGGCTGTTTACGTTTAGTTAGTGTCATCACTATTGCCTTTATCGCCTGGAAAAATAAAAGGCTATAACTAAAACCACATCCCAATGCCAATTATAAAGATACACGTCAGTAAATAATATTGTGTTATTTTAAACCTTAATTTTTGTTGTATAAATAATGGTAATTAAAAATTAATTTCATTAAGCCCTATCTGGTAATATTTATCCATTTAGCAATTCAGGAAATTTTCAATATTATATACGTAAATGGATCTAAACCGTCCGCATAGGTCTATCTGCCACGAAGTATAACAAATTATAACATAAAAAATAATCAAAAGTGACACAATTTCAATTTATCACCTGAGTGATAAGCACAGACCATATATTTTTAATTGATAACCAATATTACTGTACTCTGTGGTGCTGTCAGGTACCTGATGTTTGTTAAGTTCGCTATAAAGCAGTCAAAGAAACAGAGCCATATAGCCATATCAGATAGGCATAAATCATGTTTTTTGTTTTTAGTTTTGTATAATTTCTTTCGTTACAATGTTATGTAATAGATAGAATGCTCGACTAACCATGTGTGATGTCCCCATCACTTTTTGGCGAGACGCTAGCGGAGTTATGCATTCCTCGGGCCACTGAGTTTTTCGGCCAATCTGCATAGTCTTCCACACCATTTATATTGTGTGTGTATAGAAATGGTGCAACAAATAGGAAACGAAGGTGGAATATAATGAATTGGAACTACGACAGAGATATTGGAACGTGGCGGAAAGACTTAACAAAAATTTAATAAGAGATGAAATTACGATAGACATGACTGTATGGCGTATATGCCTTTGCCTTTCCCATAAAAGGAACATATTACCAAAAACAAATAATTTTGACTTTTGTATGGAAAAATGCATATTTGACGTATAAAATAATTTAAAAATTATAATTGTGCCTTCTTCTGTGATTTTGACACAATTAAATGTTACAAATTAAATTATAAGCCCAATTAAATTTACGTGCATCTTACATGCCGCGGCTTTGTTTTTTGAGGTGTTTGTTAGACACTCATGCTCCAATCTGTTTGCCTCACAATGTTGAAACGATTATAGGAAGGAGTAAAATTACAAAAATTAAAGATCAATCTTGTTCTCGACATCAAAGTAAGTTTCATTACATTTGAAAATTTTAAATTTTAAAAAGTGTTATTACCAGAGATTCTTTCCGGATCTTCTCTATAGATTCACCTTATCTACCCAGTAGAAAATTAATTTTATTGCCAAATCAGTTTTGAGGTTTTAAGGTAGAAATCAACATTTTGAAAACTATAATACTAAGCCTAATTTACATTTGAAATATTCAAATTATAATGAATTGAAAGTGTGTAAATGTAAACTTTAGTATAAAATTATAAATTTCAATCTTATTTCAATTGGAAAATTAGTTGTGGCTAATAATGGCTTATTACGGTTGGTAATACAATATATTTAAATAAGAAAGACTAGAATTTACAAATAAATTGGTGCTTTTGTGTGATAAATTTTCAGTTAGCTTAAAGGCTGATTGTGAAGAATGTCTTATTGAAGTTAAACCAATAGGGGTTAACCCATCAGGCTTAGATGGCTTTGCTTTAAAAAGAAATGAAGTGTACAAAGTAAACCATGGTTCTAGGATTGAAGTACTAGTGAATAATTACATACATGTTGTTGAGTTTGACCCTCCTCCTTCTGAATTTATTACCCCAAAAAATAGCGCTAAAAGGCAGTTAGAAGACGATGACATTACCCCACAAAAGAGAAAAAATATGAAATCAGAAATGAAACAAGATGGATCTTTAAGTATAACTGAAGCTATAGAAGATATCTGGGATGATATTGATGGAGGGCAACTTTATGTTTTTACTGGGAAAGGTGTTATATCTAGTAATAAAATAGCAGCTTTTGATATGGATGGCACATTGATTAAACCTAAATCTGGTAAAGTACATCCAGTTGACACTAATGACTGGCAAATAGCATTTCCTCAAGTCTCAGATAAACTACTGGAATATTTGGATAAAGGATACAAAATTGTAATTTTAAGTAACCAAGCACCTATTGGTAATGGTAGAGTTAAAATTGAAGATTTTAAAAAGAAAATTGAAAATATAGTAAAGAAATTGAATGTTCCAATACAAGCATACATTGCTACTGGAAAAACTTTTTACAGGAAACCAGCAATTGGTATGTGGAAAGTGTTAGTTGAACAGGTAAAATATTTTGAATTGTTTTATACTTATTAAAGTGTATTAAATATTCATTACCTCTCACACTATTTTAATGCTGGTTACACAAACTGCCTTAATACACCACATCTGATCAAAGGTACATTGCAGTTCATAAACAATAGTACATTGCCAGTCTCATCATTATGCTTGCTAATATATACTTTGACTGAAAGCCACAAGTAATATTACAACATAAAAAATATAACAAACCATTCGATATACACAAGCTGATCCTAAAACACAACAGACCAAAGCAAGTTACTATAACTGTCATTGCACTTTATATTATGGTTCACAACTAGACATGAAAATTACAGAATGTATCTGAAACTTACCATTGCTGCAAACAATATTATATTGCCAGAAAGTTGCCAAATCTTATCAAGTTTGTAAATCATTTTCTCTATTTATGCCTTCATGAAGTTGTTGTAAGGTATAATTATAATTCCTACTTATGAGTAAGTAATATGTAACAATAGTAATAAGTAGTAAATACCTAAGTAATATACATTGACAGACTGAAACACGGCATCAAAGTTCAGGAATACTTTTGAATTTATTTTTCATCAAAAAGGTATAAGAGGTGGTTTGATGGCTTAATACTATATAACAGAGGCTTTAGAAGCTCACATGGAACTTACATGGGATTAATAGGCGAACATTTTACTATAATGCAAGATAATGCATGACCCTACACTGCTTCACAAGTTCAACATTATTACAAAGAGGTTGTGAAATGTACCAAGAATTGGCTAGCATGCAGTGCCGATCTTAATATCATTGAGTTAATATCAGTTTTAAAAAAGCTATATATGCAAGAAATCCTGAGCCCACAAGAGTGGCATCACTAAGAACATCAATTACACAAAAATGGAACAATATTCTGCAAGACTACACTATTTACACGTGTTTTGGCAATATTGCAGACAACTTTGGAAACATTTCAAGCAGTTTAGGCAACGTTGGTAATATTGATAACAATTTTCGTTACTAGTCACAACCCAGCTAGGCTGTTGAAGAATGATTTCATACTACCTCAAAATATCTAATGTTTTTATGTGTTATATGTTATATGTATATATTGAAAATGTATTTTCAAATACTTATATTAATTTAATGCAAATAATCATTTTATATCTTTACAGAAAAATGATGGCATAGCTATAGATATGAATGAAAGTTTTTACTGTGGTGATGCTGCAGGTAGAGTAGCTAATTGGGCTCCAGGCAAGAAGAAAGACCACTCTATGGCTGATAAACTTATGGCCGAGAACTTGAACCTTAAATTTTATACACCTGAACAGTTTTTCTTAAACCATTCCATAGTTAATGTGCAGATGTCTGAGCCTGAATTCATTCCGAAAAATCTATATTCAGAACCTTTTAATAATAAATTGATAAGCAGTGAAAAGGAGGTCAGTATAGTAATTAATTATAATAAAAAAATATTCTAACTTGTTAGACTTTGTCCTATGTTCTACCTAAATAAGTGTGATATCTAAATATATATAACTCAAAGGTGACTGACTGACATAGTGATCTATCAATGCACAGCCGAAACCACTGGACGGATCGGGCTTAAATTTGGCATGCAGGTAGATGTTATGACGTAGGCATCCGCTACGAAAGGATTTTGATGAATTCCACCAAGGGGATAAAATAGGGATAATAAATCACAGATTTTCGACTATAATATAATAGCTTGATTGTTTTAGCGCCTAATGACAGATTAGGCCCTAATTTTTTACACACGCTAAACAAAAGTAAAGCCACAAAAACTATATCTAATTAATTATAATACTTCTTAACAAGCAAGCGAACAAGCAAAAGCTAGTCAGTACATCTATACTAATATTATAAAGCTGAAGAGTTTGTTTGTTTGTTTGAACGCGCTAATCTCAGGAACTGCTGGTTGGAATTGAAAAATTCTTTTTGAGTTGAATTGACTATTTATCGAGGAAGGCTTTAGGCTATATAACATCACGATGCAATTATTAGGAGCGAAGAAATAATAGAAAATGTGAAAAAACGGGTAAATGATTCATCCTTGAGGCCTTCCATTGCGTGCGCTGCAAAAACGGTTCAAGATACCAAAAATATATGTAAGAAAGAAGTATTCCTCTTGAAATGATCTAAAAAAATGTTCCAGACAGTATATGTCTATCTTCTAAGATTAACTCACTAGAACCGTTTTTATGGTATTCAAATTTGGTCGAAATTAATGCATATTTGTTAAGAGTTGTATCAACGTAATAATATTAATCTTTATCCAAATAAATGTGTTGTTGATGAAGAGTATTTAATTGTGAACAAAATTGTCTTTGACATCACTTAATTTCAATGAACATCTTAGAAGATATTACAAAACCTTATATAGCAAAACTACGTTTGCCGGATCAGCTAGTATATTATATTAAAAAATATTCGACTTTTTGTTCCTCCCATACAAAACGCCAATTTCATATGTATGGACCTAATATTACGATTTCAATTGTATATAACATGGTTTATTTAAAAAAAATGCATTTTTTAATAGGTATTAAAATTGTACCTGTCTTTGATTTTATTGATGCGTTTATGTTCATATTAGAAAACTAAATTATGTAATAATTCTTTTCTATTTCTTGACATTTTTAAATATCAGGTTGTACGTAAATATCAAGTTCATAAAGTAAATACTCAATATCTAAAGATCTTATTTTCATCATAAAAAGTTTGTTTTTTTTAAGCAAACTTGCTTACTTGCTCTTTTGTACTTTGTGTATGTTTCTAATAAATTGACATGTAATTTTTCAGATACTTGTTCTAGTTGGATTTCCAGGAAGCGGTAAATCTTTTTTGGCGAAACAAATTGAAACAAAATCTAGTCATAAATATGTTGCTGTATGCAGAGATGAGTTAGGCTCTTGGCAAAAATGTGCTTCGGAAGCCACAAGACTACTTCAGGTATATTATGTCAAATATTTTCTTGTGGCCTTTTCGCTGGCGTAGGAGTCCTACAGTAGGACCAATGTGATTTTGCAAATATACGCGCATTGATTTTGACTTATATATTCAAGGAAGGTTGATTGGTTAACGTTGATTATTGTATGCACCATTTTTTTTTCATATGAATGTTGTTATGGATATCTTATAAATGTTAATTTTAATTTATTTATCTTAATAGTTATAAAGTTTCGTTGACTGCATTGTATGAGATTAGCAGAACTAGCGTAATTTAAATGAAGCCATAAGTTTGACAATGACGCCAGTAAAAAATTGACAATGACATTAATGTGGGCTCACAGTCGAAATAGTGCTTGACTATTGTAATTGCAGCAAGGTAAAAGTGTTGTCGTCGACAGCACCAACCCTGATATCGAGTCGCGCGCTCGCTGGACGTCGCTCGCGAAACAATTGAACGTCCAATGCCGCTGCGGAAGAATGTCCACCACTATAAGTCATGCGAGACACAACAATAAATTCAGAGAGCTGATGAAAATCAAACACGTTCCTGTTAGTGATATAGTCTTTCATAGTTACAAGTAAGTGCCATTTTGTTTTTTATACTGCCATGGTAAATTGACTACAGTATACCTGATGGCTTTCCATCAACAGTGATGTCCAAGAAGGACAACGAATGCTAAAGGACGGAAATCCGTTGACAGTTGTCTTTGTTATATCGACCCACATATACCACGACGGAAGGTTTCTAGGTATATGTATGTAAAAATGTATAGTGATATCTTAATATTTCCATTAAAACAAAATAATTTATAGTCAACATATTAAGGGGCAATTACACACATGATAGAACAAGTAACAATTAATTATTAAGTAGGTACTTTGTCTCTCCTAAGCCAGGATAAAGTATTAAAGGGAAGCGAGTCAATTACCTGTTTACCTAAAATTACGTAAAAGGAATTTTATCTACATGCCATTCAATCGTGCACCACACGCGCTGCGGTGTCCAAACTTTTTACGGATTAATTCTCATTTGTTCATCAATGTTTCTTTATGATTTGTTAGGGAATATTGATATTTACATTTTTATTAGTTATAAGAAGGTACAAATTATTGTATTCTGAAATTTCTCCCTCATCTATAAAATCAACCTGTATAATTCCTATGAACTGAAGAAAGTTTTAATTATGTAGTACTCTATAAGTCATCATTTAATGTTGAATTAAACTTGTTATAGAAAAAAATTCACGGAACCTTCCACAAATGAAGGGTTTAAAGAAGTCATCGAAGTGAAGTTTAATCCGTATTTCGAATGTGAAGAGGCTGAAGAAATATACAGAATGCACTTGCTAGAAAAATAACTTTTTAAAAATAAAATAATGTATCACAATATGGCAAGTTTTTTATTGCGGAATAGGATTGTTATAACGTTCTAAACATTAATACATAATTGAATATTTTATAAAATTCACTGATTTTTTGTAGTCTTAAAAATATTTTCTGTAATTTTAATACAATAATTATTGTATTAACATTTTCTAAATATATCCATATTAAAATTTATAAGCAGCTGATAGTTCACTGTAAAAATATATATCTCAAGTTTCTTTAAAATTCCTTTTTTTTATTTTGGCATTTCTACACGAAGAAACCGTGTGATAAGTGCTTCATACTTGGCTTAAGCATAAAGAACATTTTATAAACGAATTTCTTATCTAACGCAACGCGAAAATTTGGACGGATAACTTCAATTACCAAATACACATCAACTTAATAAAATGTAATTGTTACTATTTACAAATCTGCTCTCTATTGAGTATATGCCACTATTCATTAGCGTATATACGTATATAACGAGGCAAGCTGAATACTAATTTTTTATTCTTAAGATATACCTGGTTCATAACACAGTTGGAAGATAAGTATCTTCGTATTTAATAATAACATATTTCTTATCATCGTTATTTGAGAAGCAGCTATTTTAATAAAAGAGGCCTTTTAAAATTAATTTATACTTATAATCTGCCACAGTAGACTAATTATTCAAACAGTTTTACTACTTATACCACGTTTTCATCATCTCCAGCTAACCCTTTTCGTTTTTTAATACTAGCTAGCTACCCCTTTGGTTCAACAACCTACTAAATTATAATCATTCGTATCAAATAAACGAATAGTATACATAACTTCTAATGAATTCCCGTTCCGAAACTCATATTCTTAAAATACATTTATAGTTACAATAACTGCTACGTTCATATTTTTAATTAGCATGTTTAACTTCAAAGCGGCTGTAATAAATGTTGCCCTATAGCTGTTACAAAGATGTCATTTATGCAATTTTAAAATTATCTTATTATGGAATACAAACTAGGCGTTCTTTTCTGTGGTAAAACTCTAATGCATTGTGGATTATAATTGTTTCGGGGTAGTAAAAAAATCGATTTTATTGTTTGTCACAAATCCTGTTTCTGTCATACTGTTACTCATATGGAATGAACGGTGAACAGCGAATATTTTTTTTTTTTTCTTACTCTGGCTCGACATAGTTACTACAGAGTACCTGATGGTAAGTACAGTGTAGTCCAAAAACGAAAGCGACTATCAAAGGATGAAAATCAATTGATAGTCTACATCGTCATGTCGGCCCACATATACCACGACTGAAGGTCTCTAGGTATATGAGCTACTGGATATGCACAAGCTGATCCCGAAACGCGACAAGCCGAAACTGGTCACTATGACGGGCTTTACACCCATGTACGGTGGTCGCGATCCAGACGGGCACCGGCGCCCTACCACCTCGCAAATCAAACATTTGATTCAACAATTTTGCATACATAACTAGGGAATTTAGGATAGGGGCACTCGAAGTGGATATTGTTTTATGTGATGATGATAATGGCTTCAGGCTGTTGTCATTCTTCAGGATCCGGTTCGTCTTCGGCTTCCAATAGATTGTCCAGACTCGTATCAGAGTCATCCTCATGTCATCTAAAGTAATAAATACAAATAGATTGTAATCAATAAACTTAAAAGCAATCTTATAATATGTATTTACTAACCATAGTAATTTTCAAATAATTCAGCAATCTTATAAAAAAAAACGCAATTTTCTGTACAACTTCGGTCAAGTTGTGAACTACAGTAATCACAATATTTTAACATAATTGGATATATGAATAATACGATGTCATGTCAAACAAACATTTTTTTTTTAATTCATTGTAGTCTAAAACCGATCGCCAAAGCAGGGAGTCCCATAATAGTCGTTGTTATAGTGATTCATGTAAAGAACGTCACGATCAAAATTCTCTAGATATATGGATAACTTTGTAATATAATTGTAATGGCCCTCGTATAAAGACAATATATACTAGATTAATTTATTTACTGTGTTTGATACATCCAAAGCTTTAGGACAATTAAATTATTACCAATACATAAACTCGACGCTAGATGAGCTGAACCCGCAACGCGATTTGCTAAAGCAGTCAATATGACAGATTTTAATCAGTTGTTGCGATCCTATAGACCATGGGTCGACAACCTTTTCTTATATAAGGGCCACAAATATTATGAGTATATTGGTGCGGGTCACATTTCATCTAATAAACACAATTTTTTATATAAAACAAATTTTTGCATTTTTAGCCATTTTTATTGTTACTCTCATTTTACTGACTGTGATCGCTTGAACTGAATTTCCGGCTTCCGGGCATACAAAACAATAAAATAGAAACTATAGCATGTAGACGCCGCCTGATACGTGCTTGTGTTAAAACGCCCCAAGCGTCGTTAGGGTGTTATGGGACGCACGGGGTAAGAGGATGCGCGCGCGCACGGGATGCTTGCTAAGTTATTCGACTACCGAGACCGAAGGCTAGAGTACGTGCGTGTGCGTCCCAGTTCGGTGTGCCTTAAAATACAAATAAACAGTAAAACGCCAAAATCCGTGTCTTCCTACCACCACACCCACGACCACAGGTCATAAAACTTATTTTTATAAGTGTTTTTAATATATTGCCTGCGGTGCGGCGTTTTAATGGAACGGCTCTTACTTGCGCGGGCCGCTGGTTGCCGACCCCTACTATAGACCAATGATTCTTTATCATCTCAATGCCGCTCAGTCAGCGGTTAGGTGGTCACGCATAGTATGTCGAGGGTTGCATATATGGACGTGAGCAGTACCTACTCGGAAATATTAAAAGAATTAACGGATTCTATTGAAAGGAGCTATAAATAAAAGCTTTTAACCCTTAAATACATAATATTGCCAATTGTCTACATTAATTTGCGCCTAAATTTATTAAAAAAAACCTGAGTGTGCGTTTTTGAACGTACGTTAATTACGCATTTAAAGATTAAAAACTTACGAGAGTCAGTAAACAGTTATATGATATGTATGGCCCTTGGTATGTTATTTGTACCTGGCTATATAAACGGTATCGATGTGTGTCAGGCGGGCACCAGTGAGCGGCGTATCGGTCCCACCGTGCCGCAGCTTATGCCTGGCCATGGCGCTCCGTGCTTGTTGCACGGCCAAGTCGCCGCACCAACGTTCGCAACGGGCGTAGATTACTACTCCTAGAAATATTGGTGTTGTAATCAGAGATAGGTAAAATGTAATCTGATTAATAATGAACGATTACAAAATGTAGTCGTAATTTTAATTTTCTTGCTCTATAATCATTATTAAAATACAATACAATACATGTACAATATTAAGAAATGATAAATGTGTATACAATCTGGGATTTTGTAGTGTTTAAAACATAAATGAGCAAAATGCACTCATATTAATGGTAAAAAACGTAAAATGTAATCGTTAATCATTTTTATTAATCTGATTACATTTTGCCCATCTATGGTTGTAATTTGCAAGAACTTTTTTTTATGTGGCTATATTACACGACGCAGATTACGCTCAGTGCAATCAAATGAGTACCGCAACTTAGCTGGCTGATGGATTAATCGATGGTTCTTAACATTATATTGCACACCAATAATAATATTAAAACTATTTTGCACATTTCTTTTAAAGTACCCAATATTTTAAAAGGAATACGCAGGCTGTTGCACTGCAGATATAAAGGTCCGATTAATTTGTAGTCCGCATCTGGGCTTAAAGATTTTTATAATATGAACTTTTAATGCATTGGTATTTTATTTTTATGGATCTTTTAATGTTCCATAAATATCTATCTTCTTGAACTATATTTGAAAAGCTGGTAGGTACCGAATATTTAAGAACTTATGACGTAAAGCGTAGGTCTACTTATGTGATTTCATGCCTTCGTCATTTGTAATTTGAACGATAATGAGTAAAATACGTTCCCTATTTTTATGTGTTGCCAGATTTTTAAAGAAGACTGAAGAAACAATTGTCGGGCAAATGCGTTCTATCATCGGCCATATCTTTTTTTTATTCTGGCGCGACAAATTGACTACAGTGCACTAGATAGTAATTACAGTGTAGTACAAAAACGAAAGCGACTATCAAAGGACAAAAATCCATTGATAGTCTCCGTTGTCATGTTGGCCCAGATATACCACGACTGAAGGTCTCTACGTATATGATTTACTGGATATATAAGAGCTGATCCCGAAACGCGATAAGCCAAAGCAAGTCACTATGACGATCTTTACGCTTATGTACTGGGGTGTGACCAAGATCGGGCAATCACTACTCTATCACCTACAGGGACGTAGCATCAAAAATGCTCACTTTATACTGGATGTGTTTGTTGTGAAATGTTTTCTACAAATAATAAAGGTAACATAAGTACAGCAACATACCCGCTGCGGCAAACAAACCGATTGCCGGCCAGGAATCCATCAGTAAAGGAGTCAGAAAGAGCAATGCAATAAGTAGAGTTATAGGCCCTTGTATGCTTTGAAATTTTCGCATTCCGAGGTTGTGAGCAGGCTGCCATACGCAGATGAAAGTGCCACAAATTAAAACTGAAATAAAAATAATCGATAAAAGTTTCTTCTTATTTAAGTTATTTTACATGGTTTTTGTACTATCTTGTTGCAAAATCCTAACGTCCTTGGTGACAAGAACAGTTAGCTCAAATACCGGTAGTTTGTTTATTGGAGTGTCTACATTTAAAATTTTAGTATCGGGCTTTTTGTAACAATATAATTTATCGATTTAAAAAGTTTAAGATGATTTTAACACTAATAATTTCGATCATGAATAATAGATTTGATTTTCCGCACGTACGATATAATAATATGACGTTTAGGTATAACAAAAATTAAATTAGAAGGTACTGTTCAGTATAAGGCCAAAGGTCAGTTGCAGAATCGTATTTGTAATTCGAATTTCAACTCTTGATGGATAATTATTTATACTTTACAACATATAAGTATCCGTAATTTAAAGCGTCCCTTAAATTTAATTAAAGTAATGGAAAATGTAGTTTCAACTCGAACTACTAAACTATACTACCTAACTATACTATTAAACTGGGACGTCAAATATTTTACGTTATTTTACATTATGAGATTACATGTTTTTAAAGGTCTGAAATTGGGTCATTAAGCCATATCATTGTCTACAAAATATTTTATTTTAAATATTATCTTTATAAATACAATTCACATGAGTTAAAATACATGGAAATTCATCCGCTTTGTTTATTGTCATGTTTTTTATGGCGTTACTACAGAAATTCGATTAATACAAATATTATATTATACATCAGTTGATGAAATGTAAAATCGATAAAATGTATGAAGAAAGTCATGAAGAAGAAAAAACACGCAGTGATATTATAGTGGTGAAATAAAGAAATACTGCGACTGACTTTTAATAAGAATTTCCTTCTCAGTTTTCTTGCAAAGAACATCTATGTCAAATCACAAATGTACATCTCAAACCAGAGTATAAAAGAGATATGCTTTTGAGGACTTGTTTACGAACGAAGAAGAAACTGAGAAAAAGGGTTGAATTTAAGAAAAACGTTGTAATTTTGACTTGTATTAAATTTTACAAAATATATTTGTACAGATTTACAAGAGTTTCAAACCTACTAATGAGGATGTTCTTGTGTATAAATCTTGCCTCAGTGAAATAATCGTTTACATAAATGCTTGAAACTGCTTATCGATTCATATGAATTATGCCAAATCCTTATATAATTCAAAATACTTTTTCCTTTGTATACTTAATTTATAAATTAGGCTGACAAGGAGTATATTTTATCTTATAATATAAAAATGAATCGCAAAATGTCTTGATAAGCGCGAAACTCGAGAACGGCTGAACCGATTTGGCTGATTTTTTTTTTTGTTGTATTTGATGAAGTCTGAGGAAGGTTATTACGGAGAGAAAAAATTTAAAAATTCCCTGCAACAGTCCAAATATAACACTTTTCTGTATTCTCATACAAAAAATTCGTTATAAGTCATTTTGAACTTTAATACCATAGCATAAAGTCCAAGTGTTAGTGGACAGGTTCCGGGAAGGCAAAACAAATGAGTGACGTATAAATATTAATGTCAATATTTGTCAATTTTTATACATATAGCATTAAGGCCAAGTTCCTTCAAACAATTTTCAAAAAAATCTGACGGGGAAGCTATTAACATTAAAAAAAAATGTGACTTTGTTTTAGAGAAATAGGGCAGAACAAGGTCTGGCGGGACAGCTAGTATCATATTTTAAAAGGATAAAATATTATAAACTCTAAATCTTATCTGCTAGTTGCTAAACTCGCCATTCGACCCCTCTTTATTTGTGTTCTAGGCTTCGTACTGGATCGATTGACACCTGTGAGGTCTATTGCATCAAACTCCGACCACATAATTATTTGTTATTCATTTACAGAACTCCAGCACAATATCACACGTCTTCCTTTTCGCCACTCAACTACTCAAACCGCCGCCATTAAAACTTTATGCTTGCCAACATAAAATATATTTATTGTAAAGTATACGTTAATTGTTAATGGTGTTCACATTAATATTTAGCATTTAATAACAATTATTTATATTTATTTTTTATATTTATTATATTTTATTTTTGCTGGATATAAATCCAGCCTAGCTCATCAGTGACATTTGCCGTTGTGCTCCTCTATTATTGTAACACTCGGCCATCCTGCAACAATCGTGTCCTCACGGTAGTCTAATTAATGTCACTGCCCTGTAGTCAGGTATAATACTAATGAAACAGGTTTAAGTAACGTCACAGAATTCCTGGTTTAAAACTTTATTCGTCATCCAGCTCTATTAGTTCCATAGACTCTCTGGTCACATAGGTTTATTGGCCGCACAGATTTCCTGGACTAATAGCTTTCTTGGTCACACAGATTTAAGGTTATTACGTTACTCGATTTAACGACAAACTCCTAAAGCGTCGATATCACTCGGCCCTGGTTGGTTTAGATTGTTTTTCATATAATAATACACTCTATAAAGCATTACACCCACTCTAAATAACAACAGCAATTTAATAATATAAGGTACGTACTTTATCACCAAGATGCCTTAATATCGCCAGTATATAAAAAAAGATAAATATGCACTAATTAATCCTAAATCACTTTTACGTATATCTTACCGACGTTTCGCAAAACACCCTGCTGAAAAATTTTTGTTTACCCCAAAAGTTCTTATTCTACGCTTTCACTATAGTAATCTATAAGCCGGAAACCAAGCCAAAAGATCAAGCCGAATGTGTCATCCTGACGTATTTAGATAATTACCTTTAATTAGAATCAAAACCAATAGTAATGCTTATGCTAGTAACTACATGCCTGTATGTCATTTATAATGACAATATTGAAGGGGTACCATTAATTGTGGAATCAATCCTGTGCATTTGTAGCTGGTAGTAACACATAATATAATTGAATCTGAGACAAACGGGCAAGAGCTAATAAGCTTTCTTACTTGGTATTCCGGTAACGAACATTGGTATTCTCATGTTTTCGTTGAAAAATGCAACAGCTATGAAAGCATCCGCGATTACTTGTACTGTCGCTCCCACTGCTGCCCACCGGGCTCCTCGCACACATGGCGGTGAGGGGGCGCTAGCTTCAGGCTGTGATGTAACAACCTGCACATGTTTTATACTCATTTATAGATCGATAGCATTTCTTTTCTCAAAAATTTCACACAAAATAGAAGAATATATTCTATCACTGAAAAAGGCATTTTATTGTTTTGAAGTGAAACGTAGATGGGAGTAATATATTCAAGGTATTTCAGTGAAACAATTTTAACGTAAAAAATTTGAATAATAAATGCAAGGTCAAAGAAAAACACAGATCTGTTTCGTGGGTTCACAAGCAGACAGCGACATGTGATGTATAATGGAAAACGAAAAATAAGACCGGGGTATACACTTTCTAGATCGCCATAAAGCTTAAAATTGTAGCTGTTTTTATGTATGTTTATGTGAACTATTATATAAATAATATAAGGACGGACACTGCTTATACCTGAATTCTATCTTTATATTCTTTAACAACAGCGTCGATATCAGTAGAGTCGTCTCCGGAGGTAACTTCTCCTTCACTAGCTTCTACGTCTGACCCCACGTCGGCAGAATCAGCCATAGTCATATCCCGAGTTCCGCTGCCAGAAGCAGTAATGGAGTCTTCAGTTGGACATCCTGCATAATCATCTAGTAAAAGACATTCCCGTTCTTCGGTCTCTATAAACAGATTTAGATGTAGTTTTATGTTAGTTATATGTTATCCCTTTATTTTATTTTTTATCTAATAATCTTACCCTTCGTTATTACTTTAGATTTAATACTTTCGAGAGTTTTCGTGTGTCTTATAGAAGGTATAAACCATAAGCCACGTTTGTTTTTATTTCCAACTGATTTCGATCCTCGGGGTGGAGCTTCCTTTCCTAAACGTTTATATTCTATATCTGTTGGAATAAGTTTAGTTACTTAATATTTGTTACAATAATAAGATAAAAAATGTGTATTATTAAGTACGTACTGATATTTAAATGAAAGGTAGGTTTGTAGCTTAAGGAATTATGTCATAAATAGCTTTATGATCTCCTTATACTTGCACGATAATACACGAAGGTTTATATATATCTATCACATCAGTAGGTATGTAGTATATACATTTTGTTTAAATAAATCTTAACTACTTACCTCCGATTTCTATTTGTTCCGCCGTAGGAACACATCGCATTACAATAAAATGAAATGCTTGTATTAATATTCCCAGCAAGTGACTAGCATTCATCAGTGTTATCATGTGTGATAAAGGACAAGCAAATGCTAAAATTGCTGCTAAACTGCCTGAAATATTGATTTTATTTTTAAAATAAGCTACGGAGATATCGTGCCCTACATCACCGATCCAAGATTCCTAACCAACCAGTTATTCACTTTTTTTTTACACTGGCTCGACATAGTGACTACAGAGTACCGGATGGTAAGTACAGTGTAGTCCAAAAACGAAAGCGACTATCAAAGGATGAAAATCCATTGATAGTCTACATCGTCATGTTGGCCCACATATACCACGACTGAAGGTCTCTAGGTATATGAGCTACTGGATATACACAAGCTGATCCCGAAACGCGACAAGCCGAAACTGGTCACTATGACGGGCTTTACACCCATGTACGGTGGTCGCGATCCAGACGGGCACCGACGCCCTACCACCTCGCTGCTGCTCGTTTAGCCCCACCCAGGAGTCACGTGTAGGGAAACTAGGGTAAAGCCTACGGACGCGAGCAGCTTCGACTCCCAAAACTCACTTCACTTAAGTTTACATCCCTACTTTGATAAATTATCTATTTTTTTATGTATTTTTATAGTATCACATGTGGTGATGTAGTTTTAATAATATTTAGGATATTATATACTTATATACATAAAAAATAATAAATTTACCAGCCGTGAAGACAGCCAACACTGGGCTTCCAGTCGTAGTACTTTCGTAAGTCATTGATCTTGTTAGCACCTTCCATTCTGGTGAAGCCAATGTCACAAGGACAGTGAATAATAATGGGCAGAGTTCAGTTAAAGCGAGGCATACACCGGCCATTGTAACAGAGGCTAACACAGGACAAATCCAGCCAGCTGCCCTCGCTTCGAGTAGAGTTGTCACAGGTAAAGCGGCGTCGATACTGTTACTGTAATGGAATACGTCATCTAAGAAATTGCTTTTAACAAGGTGGGTTGTGATGATAAATTCAATGAATGTACATCTCTTGGAAACAAAGATTTCTGTAATGGAATATTCCTCGAACACTAATTTGAAAAGCGTTTACTGTGTGTAAAAATAAAGTTAACTTCATTTCATTTTTATTATACCTGCCATTGAAAGTTGTGTAATTCTTAGATATTTGTAATAATTTAAAATTCTTTTAAATAAGTATTTATTTAAAAGACTTTCCACACCACTTGACACACGTCTTGACCACATATCTGAGGTGTTTTTTTTTAATAGAAATATTTTTTTATGCCGCTCGTACTCACCCTTTAAGCATGTTCGTATAAAGAAAGCATAGACTACATAACACCGTTGCTGGCAGCCCGATCATTAGTATTATACTTTTCTTCAATGATTCATTTTCTTTTGACGGTACAACTACACTAAAAGCATATGAAATAGGCGCTCCGGCAGCGAAGAGCTGAAAAATATACCCAATTATTGCTCTCTACGTTTGTATAGCATAACATTTTGAATATCATTTATTACTCACTTCGTATATGGTGATAGGTATAGGTATGTTTATATTTGCTATATCTAAATTTATTAATCCAACTATAGCAAAAAACTGGCTAAAGATGTACAGTAGAATTAATAGTATACACGTAAACATCATGCTTTCCTGAAATTTAAAATGGAATAATTATTAAGTATTATAATAGAAGCAACTATCCGAATTATTTTCATATTGCAATAAAAGCGTACGCACTTGTTTTGAATCGTAAGTGAGGAATATCTATATAAAAGTTAATCTTAAATTATTATTTATTTTGCATTGAGATTGTATATTAATATTATTTCGTCTCGTCTTATTTATGCATTTCATGGAAGACTATAACCACCGACGTCTGCTAGTCTGGACAGTGCACTATCTCAAATACGCTAACCAGTGGTGTAGACAGTACCTATCTGGCACATATATAAAAATGTATCTCTGTGTGTTATATATTGTAC
The DNA here is from genome assembly GCA_036320925.1 of Automeris io. Lineage (NCBI taxonomy): Eukaryota > Metazoa > Arthropoda > Insecta > Lepidoptera > Saturniidae > Automeris > Automeris io. The sequence continues at coordinate 8,334,823 of JAUDJH010000026.1, read as the reverse complement.
ATACCTCTAAGCCACACATAAACATTGCGCATACAACCATTACGACAGTAACGCCCAAGACATCTGGCCATGGTTCTCCTAAAGCTCTTGTCTCGTAACCAAACAACCATCTTCTGGTGCGACCTCCCGTGACGTGGTCAGCAGTAGCGCTCAAGATCCTCGCGCATATAGCTACCGCCACTAGATGGGCTAGGAAATTCATCCACATAGCCATGAAATCTGCAAAAGATCTCAAATTTCGTTCGCGACGACCTCTTGGTGTTTTCGGTGGTGGTAGAATTTCGGCAAGTTTCTTTAAGTCTTTGCATGTGAAAGCTGCAATATAGAAGTGTAATAATAATAAAAAGTATAATTCTCATATCTATAAGTGAAAAAAATTTTGGCATAAAATACTAATAAAATTTTTCAGTTACATATTTTTCTAAAATATTTATAGGTACCTAGGTACTTTGATTACTTTGATTTGTGCACCAATTAAAGACATATAACAGCATATACCTACAAAAATAAAACTCAAACATAGAAATAGAGCCATTAATTAAAAAATAACTAATTAGCCGTGTTAAATACTAAGTTACTACAAATTATTTATTATTCGTTAGTTATTAAGGTGAAATCAGTCGGTTTGGAAAAATCTTGTAAAATTAAATAGCTCATAATTTACCTCCAATAATAGCAAAGATAGCAAGGAGCATAACAGCAGGTACTGCACAGTAACTTGAGTTAGCTGCAGCTAGTGGAGCAAGCAAGAGTGCCCCCAAGGTCCACCTCGCACCGCAGGCTTCGCTTCCACCCAGCACCTTTAATGTACTGCTCATCTTACGATCTCTTCGTTCACTTGACATCTTCGTAACTCTATAAAGATGAAAACAAAATTACATAATACTACGTTCAGCGAAAACAGGAAAAATTACTGTAATTTACTCAACCGTTTTGACAAAATTATACGCTAGAAAATAATGACATAGCGTTGAGAAAATTCTTTCGTGTTTATTTTTGTTATACACATTTGATTGCAGTATCTCAAATGTACAAACGAAACATAGTTAAATACAATACCCGAAAGTTTAATAATACTTTGATCCTTAAGCTTTTCATTTGATACAAGTTTATAATCTTATAGTAAATTAAAAAATTAATCAACTAATATCCCCTTTCAGTTTTATAAAACAATCTTTGCATAATACATAACTTCTGGTTCCTGTATAACTAAATACTCAGATGTAATAATATTTTATTAATCTCTTAAATTATTGTGTTACTTACCGTATTGTCTTCGTAGTGTACTAGAGATATCACAAGTTTATTACATGTAAAAATGGCTACATTTTGTTAAATGACTATTCCACTACTTGAAATGTTTGTTTTAATTATGTAATAGTATTTTTAAAAGGATTCGTCCATTTTATTGGTAAATGCGTGTATTTTGATGTTTATGCGACAAACACGAGTAGCAGGGCGTTATAGCTACGTCTTTGTTTCGTGGATCGATACTATCAGTTTAGGGTGACCATTCTGAATGAAAATTGAACACTATCAGAGGAAAATGTTGAAACATTGCTTGGAATATATTTGTTAACAGATGTACTTTTTACTACGATATCTCTTATTTACTTTTAATAAAGTGTTGCAGGACAACTATTAGTACACTGCAAGTGATTGGAGTTTTTCTAAATACTTGCGAATAAAGTGCTGATTTGTTCGGTAGGCGCGGTCCATCGTGGGATTCATCTTCGAGTTCTATCAGGTGCTACGGCGGTCAAGTGACCGCCTATTAAAAAAACACCTTAGAATACGGTACCTCTACCTTATATTTAAAAAATGATTATCAAATCGTGCTGCTGAATGATTTAACATAAAAGTTTTGATTGTAACCTTTTTTTTGGTAACCCGGGGGGACAATCCAGCATAGAATCATCATAGGCACTGTGAGGGCGGCGACCCCAACCTGTCAAACTGCTACTGCCTAAAAAACTCCAGGGTTTCCCTCAAATCAGTGCAAGCCAGTCCTGGGAATCCACTTTCTTCCAACGACCCGACAAGTAAATAGGCTATTAGGCCCCATATCTTGGAGAGGTAGGTGTGAAGAGCCCACGCCTCCAGACCTCTCTATCAGGCGGTTGCAGGTTACGTACGCACCGCTTTCATCTGGGCAGCAGACACCCTCAAATCCAATACTGCAACGGTGCAATCCCGCGCTCGGCGCTGTATGCGGCCTGAAGTGGATCGTAACCTGAGCTAACTCAGTTTCTTATAATCTCATATCTGGGAACAATTACTTTTAGGTACAAATAACGCCAGGACCCAAGCCAGCTATTTATCGGTTTAGGCAAAAATAGAATCTTGCAGCACTTTACAATGACACCTTATAAGTATTATTATATAATTTGTTGAGTCCAGTAGGTCCATCCAATGAAAATATAAAATTTTATTCGAATTAAAAAATTACAGTACAGCAGCCACAAATCCACTAACTGAATTAACTATTTACAATAATAATAATATTTACTATGAATTACACACATTGACCTAATCCCAAATTAAGCTTGCGCTTGTACTATAGGTACTAGACAAAGATATACATACTTAAATACATATATACAACTAGGACTCGTAAAAAACTCATCTTCTGCTCATCAGAGAAAAGTTTACCACTACCGGGACTTGAACCCAAGTATTATAGTAAGAATTAAAATTTTTCTATTTTTGTCGTCTAAAATAGACTATATTCGACTTTCACACTACACTTAATTACAGTACAGAGCACTGTAATTTTTGTCTGATTTTTCTCGTCTTTTTTAGTCCTCATTTTTACCGCTCTCGGTCATTACCCCGTTCGCCCTCCACTTAGACCGGGCCCTGTGCAAGACTACCAATTTATAGCTGTAAAAAGAGTGCTTAATTTCACTGGTACTTTTATGTATAATAAAGATTGTTCTATTGTAATCAACTGGGTGTGACTAACAGAGGTGAATCGTTTACTATTTTTAGTAAAAATATGATGGAATTAACGACAAATACTGTTGAACATTAGTAATTTTGAAATAAGTGGATAAAAATTATGGCTATTAAATCTTCTATTTATATCCTAATATTAAATGAAATTTTTATGTATCAAACGCGTGGTTACTGTAAGTAAAGAAAAAAATTCTAAGGCTTCATACTAAACGGTTTGCAGTTCATTTTTAATTGCTTACCTGTGTCTATTTCTTTCGCACGAAATGCGATCTATACAAACTTTATTCCAAAAAATAATTTAGTAAAACGATTTTATTGAAAACTTCTTACGCTTAAATATGAGTACTTAAAAAAACACTGATATTTCTTAGTAAACACTAATATTTGTGATGTAAACTAGATACTTACTTATGCTAGGTATATATTTTTCTCTATTATTAGTTAGTATACTTGAAGATGTTTTATAATTGACATCAATTGTAATAGCATTCCTGTGGCGATGCTTCTGGAGACTAATAGTTATGACTTAACTGTTTAATATGACATGATTTAGGCACGCACGAGTAAACTAAAGCAGTTAATCCAATTAATATCTGACTCAATGCTATTCACTGCAGTTCGCGGAAGAATATTGTTGATTTGTAGCAATATGATATGAAGCATGATATTAAATTTCTAAGTGATTGGGATAAATGTTGTGTACTCGGAAATTATTTCCATATGAGATGTTGTAATTTATCATCTTAAATAATTTAATCACTATTTCATCCATTTCATTCATTAACAGTCTGATAGCTCAGTTTGTAGTGACTCTAATTAGGATGCTAAGATCGTGGGTTCAAGTCCCGGTAAGAGGAAAAAATTCTGTGATAAAAACATTAGTTTTTGACATAAGCTTTCGGAATATCACGTCATCATTTAGGTTAATTTTATAGATATTATACTTTTCTATGTCGTTATCGTTTATCGAATGGTATTTTGTCTCTGCTCTTTTGCGCACATTTTGGATAAGTAAGCAGCAGAATTTTAAAACTATTGAAATAATGGAGTTGTTATAAAAAGTAGAATCTTTTTACACGAACGTGAAGACAAGCCTAGAAATTCTAATGGTAATGCCTTATTCTTCTGTTACAGTTGAAAGATCATTCAACATACTCAAACGCGTAAAAATATGAATGAGATCAACTATGAGTGAAGACAGATAAAATAAGCTTCGTATCAATGTACATGGAAAATTTGTTAACGCTATGGGCGATTCTTTAACGGGAGACGACATGAACCATTTTGCTGAAGATCTTTGAAAGTTACTCTTAAAATAACTATCCTATATAATAAAAAAAAAAACTTAGTTTCATTTATGTTTATTTATTTCACTAGATATCTATAGATAATGAGAAGGATTCGCTGCGGGTATTTCCTTATATATTTAACGTGAATGTCTTTGTGTACGGTGTAAGGCAAAACAAGGCCGCGAGACCCGTCTTGAACAAAATCTGATTTACTCCCCTAACCCAGAACTTGGGTACGTCCATCATTTTATACTTCAAATAGAAAAAAAGAACTCGTATAGAATCACTTCGTTGTATATGTTTGTCTATAAATACCCATTTCTTCAAGAACGCGTGGAGGTATCAAATTGAAATTGCTAAGTCCACGCAATGAATATATACACCTATTTAAGCGGCATATTTTACACACCCAAGGGAATCATAGCTCATACATCCCATTGATTAACAAACGCTATTTTATAGAGTCCGACCGAAACTGGTTTTCCGGCCGAAACCGAAACCGAAACCGAAATTTCGGCCGTGGCTTCAGTTTCGGCCGAAACCGAAACCGAAACTCACGTGGTCAAGTATAAAAGTCAACGTGGTCAAGTAAAAAAATGAAACAATAAACTTACATGTAATCAGTTCCATCAAAGCATAACCTCTAACGAATGTTTACGTCAGGTGATAACGCACTGACTAAGTTGTGTTGCTATAGAGCAATGCGAATTAGATCCGTCAACTGTCGTCTAAACGACGCAGTTACACTCCGACGCAGCCTTGAGTTTCTTGCGGCGTTTCTTCTCAAGGTAGTTGCTTCCGAAACGCTAGTAGATCACCGTTAGGTTTCGTATTTCTGGCTGGCGGCCCAAGTCGAGGTTCGTACCCACAGGGATGTCCTTGCATTGCCACCAAACCCATAAATTGCCGGCTGAGCACCCTCAGTGTTCGCCCACCCGCCCGGTTAAGTTGTGAAGACCTTTCCCGGTCAACAAACACGCGTAAATTCGAAAAAAAAAGCAATGCGAATGGCGCACGAATCCTGAACAGGGCCGCCAGCGTCCGTCAAAGCGTTGCCGCGAGAAACGAAGCTAGGCAAGCATGTACGACAACTACCGAAATCAGTTTCGGCTTCGGCAAAAGTTTTGGCCAATTTTGGCCGAAACCGAAACTGCCGCCGAAACTTGATTTTTGGCCGAAACTCGGCCGAAACCGAAACCGAACTTTCGGTCGGACACTACTATTTTATAGCCAGCCCTAGCAAAGGTTAAATTTCGTAAATGGAAATTGTTTACTTATATCATAAATAATTTGTGATTATAAACTTATTCTTACAGATTAGTTTAGAATCTGTACGCGAGTCTGAATTATACTTACCTGCTTTTTATTTTCCCTATCGAACAATCTCTCGTTGTGTGCTATAATAATAGATACTTTAAGATCTATTCATTTTTATAAAAAATATTGTGCTTATACTTTTATTGCACGTGGACCCAGGTATGGAATACCAGTAAATATTTTTAATTTAATTGAATATTTGGATCTGTGTTCAGAGGAAAGCGCGTGGGTGTTTTGCCTTTATAATGCCGAGATTCTGCCCTATCCAGACATAATTCACAGTTCCATTGTAACGGACACACGTCACGGGGGCTTTCCTGTAAACTCGTTTTTAGAGTCTTCTTTTAAAAATGAAATTTATAGTTATGTGTTTGCTTTTTAGCCTTTTATTGTGTTCTGTCATTATTTGTGATACGTATCCGTTTCGAGCTGGGAATATAGATTACGTGAGTATTTTTTAAATACAATAATTAAATGTATAAACCATAAAATAACCATAATTATATGTAACTTGTATGTAGCTTTGCTATGCAGAATTATTAAAAGTTCGCGCTTAATTTATTTATGAATAAATAAATAGATATTTTATTAATTTTTCATGGTATCTAAAAGATAAGTAAATAATAAAAGAGTTGGAATTATCATTATTTATTTTGATATATTAATAAAACTACGATGAACAAAATTAAAAAGGTGTTTTAAAAATTAAATGGACCATAACACACTTTAACATCAGCAACTTTGGATAAATACAAGATCATGACGCTATAAACATTATATGCATAATAGAATCTAGAACAATTATTATATTCATTTGTTAATTGTATCTCTTGTCCAAACAGAGAACCTAGAGAAAGTAACTTTCGATATGCGATAACATTATTAAAAAAAGCAAAATGTATGGAATTGACATAAACTTTTGAAATAAGATATCAACACTTTAATGAAAGTTATTTTATTTAAACCCTTAAAATGTTGTTAGGCTCTTTATCATACCGCAGTGTTTGGGACATTATACATCAAATAAATAGCCTCCCAACAAAGTATAGTCGTATTATTATGAACAATCATAATATGGCCGCACTCTATCACTTTTGGAGTGAACAGAGATAATTTAGTGTCTATATCCACTTTGCGCTTATACGTCGGTATACGTCTTTCTCAGGTCATTGGTGACATTTTTGTTAGACGACTGCGGGTCTCTTTATTGTTTAATTATACTTTATAATAATATTGATTGCAGTTGGAAGCTCTTCGTCGGATGCGGCAGGTTCCACAGTGGCATTGTATGAGATATCGCAGATTCCACGTCCACGGGCATTGCAACCGGTGGCATATGAGACGGATCTGATACCAAAATGGAAACACTTGGAGATTGTGAATTTTGTCGACTATCGTTTATCTGATTTTACTCTATTGTTGATTAACTGTTACATACATAGAAATATTTTTAATAATTAAGACCTTTATTGAAATTTTTACTAGGCAGTCATGCAGTTACAGAAGGGCACTATAAATTAAGAGTCGATTTTAAACGCTAATGAATCTTTAATGTTTAATATCGTCTTTAATTTAATGAGCGTTCCTGCCAGATGCGTTCGTACTTTTTTGGAGTCATATCACGTTTACTTAAATTAAGTTTAGCACATATTTTTATGTTATTATATTAATGGCTTCATGATGACGCTTAGGTCGTCTAAGATCGTTTACACATGTAAGTGATCATCTACTTCAGTTTTATTAAAGAACGAAGCTGCTCTTTGCAGTCTTTTATAAAGGACACGTTAACTTCTATATAAGAATCGGATACCCTATCATTTATAATAGCAAACCTTTACCCCTATTTATACCTGCATTAGAATACACTTTGTTTTATGGTAAGGCTAGGTATGTCTATCATAAATTCAAGAAATACGTAATGACAAATATATGACTTTGAAAAAGGACTCAAAATACAAGTTTGTGTAGATAAAGCCATATAATAATTTAAAAAAAGTTTTGTGTAGATAATAAAAATAATTTATTTACATGTTTAGTATAGCAAATGTGTACGTAGTTACTTTAGACTTGTATTAACTGTACTTTTTAAACTTTTTAATAAGTACGTTATTTTATAGTATACAATTTGAGAAAATTAATATAAAAATTGTGTAACCTATAATATAGATTATTTAAAATTATTGATGATCTTTGTAGATAGGTACTTGTTCTAAAATGTAATGTAATATATTCTTACGTCTATCTTCCATATTTTACATTTCACTATCAAGTGCACTTAGTTTAAAAATATTAGAATAAAAATTACGTTGGTAATTTGGTATATTTTCGTAAATTTTATGAATCTTACTAAATATTTAAGTTACTCTAAAATATTTAATTTTCTTGCAAAATACACTAAACAAAAGATTTATTACATTCGAAATTCACTTAAAATGAGACTGTCTGCAATAATTTTTGCTAAATAAATGTTTAACATAAATTGTTATATAGAAATAAAATTGACTGAATAACCTATTTTATATAAATAATATTGTAGTGATATGCGTAAATTATCAACTACTTAAATTGTATCGATTAAGAATCACTTATTATATTAATTTAACTGTTGTATTTATTCATAGTAATTTATCTACAACGTTTTCGTATTATGAAATTCATGGAATATTATGTATCTAGTAGACACAGTAGTCTGTTGAAATAAAACTAATTTGAATATTCTTATATTCTTTTATTAATGTTCCTAATACAGAGTCCAATATTATTATTTCTAAAAATATTTAAAAATATATTCTAGCATTAAGGGAGATCGTAAATACATTAGTCGGAGAAAAAACACTCCATCATCCGATCAGAAGATGAATTCGCATATACATAGAAATATTCTATGTATATTATATCGCTTCGTACATAGAAATAATTGTCATTTTTGTTTAGTTTAAAACGTTTACACTTTTATCATTATTAAAATTAGGTACTTTTAAAAAGTTTAACATAGAGCTGTAAAACAAAGCAACAGATTTGATATATTTAGGAAATTATATACCCCTGTATCATCATCATTTCAGCCCGCGCCATTCCACTGCTGACCATAGACCATTTATCCAATGCTCTATACTTATCTCTCTCCTGGGTTGTTCGCATTCAGAACTTCTAGCTCCCTTTTGCAAGACGCTTTGTCAATCCATCTCGATTCAAGGCGTCTCACACTACGTTGGCTTGCCGGTACGCTGTTTAAGCAGGTATAATGGTACATCCGGTAGATGAGAAGGAGCCAAACGTTTTGGGCACTTTGAATATAGTCGCCTTGTGTTACTTTTATCGTAAAAGAAGATAACAGCGAGACGTAAAAGAGATAATGTTTATGCTATTTAAAATTCCATTAATTATTATTATTAAACTAGATTATATTAAAATAATTAAACTAAATATACGAGTATACATACTAAATGTTTAAACTCGACGGGAGCTATATTCGGAGCAGGCATAAAGATAGGCGAGAGTTATAGTAGGTAGATATTTATTTAGGATATTATCAGGGATGTATATTCGATCCCTTTCCTCTGCTTAAAGCTTTTAACTACCTTCTTCCTGTAACTATAGGTGACTTGGCTAGTTGTATAAACTACCTATATGACTATAGACATCAAATTAAGATCATTCTCTTATTTACCATAAGTACTGTGATGTAATATCTGAGTCATACCCACGTCATGTAATAGAATGGTTTCAAGTTAGTCTGATTGCAAATTAAACTTTTAATAAACATGCTTTCATTTCTCTGCAGAAGTATTTAAGTATAAGAATGAGTTATTTTTGTTCCCTATTTTGAGGGAAACGATAGCCGTAAATATATTTTTTCTAATAAAACTGTATACGTATTAATGAAAACTTAAGTTCCTATAAGAAATCTATGTAATTCTTTAACAGCTTAAACGCTGATTAGTTTCGTCTTGATCAGGAATTCTTTTTTTAAATTACAAAATACAAAACAATCACGTATTTTCTGACAGTGTGCATAGAATAAATAGATCCAAGTTAATATGTATGTAATGTATTTAACAACCCCGGGGTGTCCCTCTCATTGTTTCACCCAGGCCTGAGAAACCAAACTCATCCAGGGGATCAAAAAAGCCGTGTTGAGACTACCTCTCTGGGAGAGATGGGAGTACAGAGCCCTCCCTTCCCTAAACCACTCTTTTATGCGGTGCACCGGACACCGTACACCGCCTCCCTCGGGCAGCCGACTCCCACAAAACTACTGCCCGGCTAATAAATATTAGAGTCCGACCGAAACTGGTTTTCCGGCCGAAACCGAAACCGAAACCGAAATTTCGGCCGTGGCTTCAGTTTCGGCCGAAACCGAAACCGAAACTCACGTGGTCAAGTATAAAAGTCAACGTGGTCAAGTAAAAAAATGAAACAATAAACTAACATGTAATCAGTTCCATCAAAGCATAACCTCTAACGAATGTTTACGTCAGGTGATAACGCACTGACTAAGTTGTGTTGCTATAGAGCAATGCGAATTAGATCCGTCAACTGTCGTCTAAACGACGCAGTTACACTCCGACGCAGCCTTGAGTTTTTTCGGCGTTTCTTCTCAAGGTAGTCGCTTCCGAAGCGCTAGTAGATCACCGTTAGGTTTCGTATTTCTGGCTGGCGGTCCAAGTCGAGGTTCGTACCCACAGGGGTGTCCTTGCATTGCCACCCAACCCATAAATTGCCGGCTGAGCACCCTCAGTGTTCGCCCACCCGCCCGGTTAAGTTGTGAAGACCTTTCCCGGTCAACAAACACGCGTAAATTCGAAAAAAAAAGCAATGCGAATGGCGCACGAATCTCGAACAGGGCCGCCAGCGTCCGTCAAAGCGTTGCCGCGAGAAACGAAGCTAGGCAAGCATGTACGACAACTACCGAAATCAGTTTCGGTTTCGGCAAAAGTTTTGGCCAATTTTGGCCGAAACCGAAACCGAAACCGAACTTTCGGTCGGACACTAATAAATATATACCTTAGTACAACATAGATTAAAGCATAGTTCAAAAGATAGAGTAGCAATGATAGCTTAATGTGTTCAAAATATTCCTAATATTTATGCAGATATAATATTTATATTTAGCAGATAGCTAACTAAAAGATATTATTCACTACGTTAAAAATTCAAAAGACGTAAGAAAATGAACTGTACATTATTATATTAAATGAATATAAGTTTCTTAGAGTCATCGAAGGCGTATTTCTGTTCTCACGACTGGATTTTTTTTGTTCCTTAATAAATTAGTCATGAGTCGTACAGTAAAATAGAATATAAGTTCAACAAAACTCAGTAAACTGGCGCCGACAAATAAGCCTGTAGTTCCGCCAAGAGATACTGAAATAAAGCATTTATTGTTCAAAGGAAAGTAAAGATTAATTAATTAATTAATTAATTAATAATTATATAGTGAGTAATTAAGTTGAGGGTCACTAAATTTAATCTCAAAAATATTAAGTAATATAGAACGGTGTATAGCAGAGTAAAGGAATTGTAATATTGTATTATAATTATGCTTAGGTCTACCGTCGTACCCCTTTATCAGGGGAAGAAAGAAATCCAGTAGATAGTATATAAGCGAAATTGTAAACACACATATTATATTTCGCAATTTTATTTCTTTTTAAATTTCGTAAAAAGAATTAGTCGTGGTCGTGGATTCGTTCTGGGAACGTACCTCTAGGTTTTTTCAGATTACGTACGGATTTAGCAACTACTTGCTCACCGGAGAGAGAAAACATCGCGAGGAAAACTCGCATGGCATCTAATAGACATATCACGTATAAGTGCCCTGTAAACGGCGATCGGCTGCAAAGTAGAACCACAAACAACACAAACAACCACAAATGTATCTCTGCTTGTCCCGGAAGGGATATAGCGTGACGATATATTATTATTATTATAAAAAAGACCTTCCTTTGCTTTGTAGTGTATGTTTTGCTTTCTTATTATATAATTGGAGTGGTGCACTGTAATTGTATAGTAGATAGCATTTTTTAAAATGATTATTTGTAAAATATGTTCTAAACCTGTTTATGCGCGTATTAAATAAATTATAACAAATATTATGCAGGTAATAATTATGAATATAATAATTAATTACTTTTATTACCTACTAAATCAAGTCTGCTTCGAACAACAATCCTTTTAAACCTCTCTGTTGGTAAGTGCGCTAGAACCATTGCTACTTGTGACTTCTTTTTCAGTGATCTCACTTTGTGTCTGTAGACAATATTATATACAGTGTAAACTCCATATAACGTTACTCGATTTAACGTCAAACTCCCTAAAGCGTCGATATCACTCGGTTTTAGTTGGTTTAGCTTGTTTCCCATACAATGATATACTCTATATAGCGTTACACCCACTCTATATAACGACAGAAATTTAATAATATAAAGTACTTTTGAAGTTGCCAAAATTAGTAAAAACTGCGCAGCTGTGTACGGTATTTTGTCGCTTTATTATCCTAGCCCGTAATAAACTCGACTGTCGGCATTATACATACCGAACTTTGTGAGAAATCCATTCTTTTGTTTATAAATTGGGATTGCTTGCACGTGTTGACTATTGTTAGTAGGAGTTATGAATTATCTATACGTTATCATATTCTTAGTTGCTCACAAACTTTCAAACTCTAAACATGGCAAGTAAGATAAAATCTCTGTGTATTGATGAAAAGGTTTTACTGATACGCGCAATAGAGGCGGGAGAGAAGATAAGTCATGTTGGCAGGCGCTTTGGATTTAGTCGCTCTACGGTGTCCACAATATGGAAAAATAAAGAAAAAATTCTACAAGCAGTGGAGGATGGAAAATTTTCTAAAAATTTGAAGAAACCTAAATACGAAGATTTGGATCGAGCTATACTATCATGGTTCCAACGACAGCGCCTGAATAATATGCCTATCTCGGGCCCGATCGTGAAAGCTTAGACGGAGAAGTTTGCTGAAGAACTTGGTTTACTTTCTTTGAAAGCATCAGAAGGATGGCTCGGAAAGTTCAAGCAACGTCATCATATCAACTACGGTAAAATTTGTGGAGAAGCACGAAGTGTTGATACGAATGTTACTCATGAGTAGATTAATAGAGTGTGGTCAAAATTGACAGAAAAATACACCCCAAGTGACATTTTTAATGCTGATGAAGCAGGAATTTTCTACAAGTTGACCCCAGATAAAACTCAGAAATTTAAAGGGGAAAAGTGTGTGGGAGGAAAGCTCTCCAAGGAGCGTATTACAGTGCTTGTGGCTGCTAATATGGATAGCACAGAAAAAAAAAGCTAATGGTAATAGGCAAATCAAAAAATCCGCGGTGTTCTAAAAACGTTAAAAAATTGCCAGTGACGTATAAAGCTAATAAATCAGCTGGGACGACCAGTCAACTTTTTGAAGAAGAAGTGCGAAAGTGGGATGCAGAATTAAAGGGACGAAAAATTTTACTTCTTGTTGACAACTGCCCTGCCCACCCTCTTACAACAAACCTTCAAAACATAGAGTTGGTATTTCTTCCTTCAAATACGACTAGTGTCTTACAGCCAATGGATCAAAGCGTGATTAAAATCCTCAAGAGTCACTACAGAAAGAAATTATTGATGGAGCTAGTCGAATCTGAGGGTAAAACTTCTATTAATATGCTGCATGCAGTAAATTTTTTATCTAAAGCCTGGGAAGAAGTCACACCCACAACTATACAGCACTCTTTTCGACATGCTGGACTTTGTACAAATTCTATGAGTGATGAGGTGGAAACGGAACTGGAGTTTAATAACGACGACGCCCTTCCATTAACTGAGTAGATTTAACAGTTCAACATGGCAGGAAAATTTACAGAAAATCTTCAAACCTACATCGAATTAGACGACTGCCTGCTTACAATGGCATCATTCACAGACAAAGAAATTTTGGATTCGGTGAGAAAAACCGAGTATCAAGACCAAGGTATTGAAAATAAATAAATAATAATAAAATGCGCTGGTTTCTAATGTTAGTATATTTCTATGGAAAATTAGTGAGTGACAATGTCTATCAAAATTGAATATAATTCTAAGTAAAAAGAAATCAATGTTAAAAGAGGATTTATAACACTCTCCCCGCACGTGAAAGAAAAAGATATTTACAATAATAAGAACTAAATAATAGGAAACCTAAATTACAAAAAAGTAAATAAACTAATTTATAGGTAACCTAATTAATTTCTTTGCTGGTCTTCGTAAGGTTCCAGCTTCGGTGGTTACATCGACTACCCGTACTGAACCATCTTTTCCTGGGAATACTGCCGAGATACGACCTTTAGGCCAGGAACCCCGAGGAAGATTAGCATCAACGATAATGACTATATCACCAACGGATAAATTTCGGTGATCTGTCGAAGCTGATTGTCTTGGTACTAAAGTTGGCAAATACTCTTTAATCCAACGTTGCCAAAAATGGTCTGATAATCGGATAGCCTTTTTCCAATCTGATCGGCCACAGAGATCTCGATCAGTTAGAGACACCGGAACTTGTGCTCCTGAAGAAGTTCCCAGGAGAAAATGATTCGGTGTGAGAGCCTCCTCTGTTGCATCGGTTGGTATATATGTCAGTGGACGGCTATTAACAATATTTTCTGCTTCTGTCAGCAACGTCCATAATATCTGCTCCTGAGGGTGCTTCTGGAGTAAGGTGATTTTTAATGCTTGCTTTACAGATCGGACAAGCCTCTCCCAAGCTCCTCCCATGAATGGGGCTGCGGGTGGAATAAAGCGCCATTCTATATTTAAATTTGCTGCCGTATTTGATATAGCGTTTCCATAGAAGGCTTTCAATTCTTTATTAGCTCCAACAAATGATGTGCCATTATCGGACCAAATTTCTTGAGGTGTTCCTCTTCTCGCAATAAATCGCCTCAGTGCCAGAATTGCTGAATCAGCGGAAAGACTGTTTACAACTTCCAAATGAATAGCTCTTGTGGAGAGGCAAGTAAACAGTGCCACGTACCTCTTCTCCGTTCGTCTTCCTACGCAAACAAGGATAGGGCCGAAGTAATCCAAGCCAGTGAAGGTAAACGGACGGTAGTGGTGTGCCAGCCGAGCAGCAGGTAGATTCCCAAAAGTTGGACAGCTTACTGAAGCTTTGCGATTTTTACACAGTTGACACGAATGGCAGACCTTCTTTATTATGGATCGCAAACGAAAAATAAAAAATTGTTGTCTCATCTCGTTCAGAACAGTTTCATTATTGGCATGAGCAAATTTTATGTGATAATGAAGGATCAGTAGGTGTACAGTTCTATGATTTCCATCCAATACTACTGGTTTATTGAGATCTTCTGTTTGAAAGGTACTAGATCCAATTCGTCCCGACAAGCGCATGAGACCATCTTCAGTCAAAAATACTTCTAATTTGCGCAATTTACTGTCATGAGGCAAAGGCGCTCCGGTCTGTAAGCATCTAATCTCTCTATTAAAGGAGTCAGCTTGACAGCTCTGCAGCACTTGTAGACGGGCGAACTTCAAGTCCTCTGCCGTGACATTCACCGAAGCTGGAATATCAGGACCTCTAATATTATATGGCTGCGAAGTTAGTGTTAACCCTTTTTTTTTAAGAGCCAACTGTTTTAGTCTTTTTATATATTTGTGTACATAAGCAGTTGTCCGCAAAAACCGTAACCAAGAACTAAATCTTCCAGGATCAGCTACTAATGGGTTCTTGGTGACGATTTCGTTTATTAAATTAACGTCAGCGAGTTTTACAGACGATTTAAGCTCGGTTAATGGAGTTAAATGTGCATTAGCATCATCTGGCCATGCGTTTGTTTCTAGAAAGAGAAATTTTGGGCCAGAAAACCACCGATCAGCTAGCGTTAGTCGCGTAGATTGGAAGCGAGTGGCATCATCAGCCACATTAGATATAGTCGGTACCCAGCGCCATTCGCTAGCAGCGGTGATTTCTAATATCTCTCCAACTCTATGGGCTATAAAGGGTTTGAAATTACAGGCGTCATTTCGAAGCCAAGCTAAAACATTTTTAGAATCACACCAAAAGAATCTCTTAGTAGGCTTATGAACTACTCCCAAACAAATTGTAGCCGCAAGGCGAGCTGCAATTAAAGCTCCTTGCAACTCCAATCTGGGAATCGATATTGGTGTTAAAGGAGATACACGAGCTCTACTACAAATCAAAGATGTGCGAATAGATTGATCACGAAAAACGAATCGCCAATAAGCAACGGCTGCATACGCACTTTGACTTGCATCAGAAAATACATGTAGCTCTCTATTGACTACATTATCATTATTAATAATAATACTGTCCTCGTTAGTGATATACCAACGTGGAATTTTAATGAATTGAACTGCTTCTACGTCTGAAAACCAATCTTTCCATTTGATTTGGTCGTCTGAAGACAGTTCTTGATCCCAAACTAAACCTTTTCGCCAAGCTCTTTGAAACAATATTCTACCTTTAATTGTTAAAGGAGTTAATAAACCTAGTGGATCGAATATACGCATTAACTGCGATAGCACGTTTCTTTTTGTAAAAGTATATGAAAAGTTATTAGATTTACTAATATTAAAACCAATAGAATCCGTGGTGTGGTGCCAAATCAGTCCTAAGGTACGAACAGTTTGAGGAAAATTTCCTAAATCTATACCAGTACTATTATTAAGTCGAAAATCTGGTGGTATAAATTTCAAAGCCTCAGGATGATTTGTAATACCTATCGAATCTAATTTATAATAATTTTGGATAATAATATCTAAATCACTGGAGCTTTCACTCGTACATTGATTAACGAAATCTACGCAATCCGTTCTACTATTATTAAAACCGAAGAGAACCCATCCCAAAGCGGTATTACTAGCAACAGGTTCTGAGTTTAGGCCTCTACGAGTTTCTTTAGAGATTATTAAGTGCCAATTGTCTATTCCTATTAAAAGCATTGGCTTAACATTTTCATGGTATGATAAGTTTTCCGCTAAACTAGCTAAATGAGAGTAGGATTTAAGTTCTTCAGTACTGATGGATTGTTGTGTAGCTAGATTAAGGTCCTTAATAGACCGCGCATTACGTACTCGATGTGTTTCGCTACAATTTTTACCTTTAATATTAAAATTTACCATCTGTACAGGTGCTTGTTTTGATAATCCACTAATACAATTCATTTGTAGCAATGTAGATGGTCCCTTGGCACCTATGACTTTAGCAATATCAGCGTCAATGAAGGTACCTGTAGAACCATCATCTAAAAGTGCAAAGGTGTCAATCTTACCTAAAGGACCGCTCAATGTCACTGCAATAACTTTAAGTAAAGGTTTAGGAAAACCAGACGGAGGGCTCAGAGTAGAAGAATGAGTAACAATATCACTGTTATGATTGTTTTCTGCTGGTTGTGATATAATATGGAGAAGCTCGTGATGTTTCCTGGTACATCCTTCTACACCACAACGTTTCTTCGGGCTACACGATATATATTTATGTCCACCTTTGATTAAACAATGATAGCATACCTTTTGATCTTTGACCCAAATCCATCTATCTTCCACAGCTAAATTCAGGAATTCTTTACATTCTACGGTATTGTGCTGTGAAGATTTACAGAAATAACAAAGTATATTATTAACATTCGATCTGGACTTTTTGTTATGCTGAGGATCTACATTTCTAAAAGAGGTTGAATAACAATTCGATTTACTTCCTTTAATATTCGTATTAACGTGAGGTACATCATTAGTTGTTATGTAACCAAATCGATTCCGAATATCAGCCTCATGATCTAAGAAATTAGATAAAAGCTCTAGCTTACTAAAATGTTCGTTGTTCATTTTGAAGGCGAAATGCGCCCATTGAACTTGCATGGATGTAGGTAATTTGCCAATAATTGTATTAGAAAGCTCTGGAGAAAATAAATATTCCCTTTGCTTTAAAAGCTTAATAGTTTCTACACAATTACGAACCTTGCAAGCAAAATCTGATACCTGCTTACCAGATTCAGATAAATTTATCTTTGGTAAGGCCTTGATTTTAGCCACTTCCTGTATAACAATTACCTCACTCTGGCCAAATCTTCTATGTAAGGCTTCGAGAACTTGATCTGGGTCATTGGCGGCGATTAAAAGCGTGGATACGGATTCTCGTGCCGGTCCGCGCAAAGCACCGCTTAGCCTGACCAAGTTTTCAGCAGGAGTATAACCAGGCTTGGTATCTTCAAATATACGTCTAAAAATCAACCAGTTAGTTGAGACACCATCAAAATGTGGCAGCTGAATATGACTCACTTTTATCGGAGCTGCAGCACAATGGCAAAATGGCCGTGAAGCCGAAGGTGGTTGCACCGAGCCAAGAGCCTCTGTCGGCTGCATCGGAGTGACCTTCTGAGTTGTGCCAATGATAGGGTTCTGAGCAGTAGTAAAAACATTATTTTTATCCAACCATAACTCTACAATAGAACGGCTACGACAGCTGCTACCAGCACTCGCTTCTTCAACAGCTGCAAGCTGAGCTTGCAGCTCTAATTCAGCCACAGCTCTTTCGCGTTCTGCAGCAGCACGCTCACGTTCTGCCTCTAAATTAGCCTGTTTACGGGCATGCTCTGCAATTATTGCTAGTTTTTGAACTGTTTTTGATGATGATGTTGAAGAGTGGTGTGATTTTTTATCAGATGAGTATTTTGGAGAATGACTACCCAACTCACCTGCTGATTGTGAGGATTCTTGAGAGGGTTCCTGAGCCATAAAATCTCCAACATTCTTACTCTCACGAAGTTGCTGTCTTGTTTTTACCATTTTTTTTGTGAAATATACTAACAATAATTGTTTAAATGCTATAAATATGTTCGAAGGACCAAAATATTGAAAATAAATAAATAATAATAAAATGCGCTGGTTTCTAATGTTAGTATATTTCTATGGAAAATTAGTGAGTGACAATGTCTATCAAAATTGAATATAATTCTAAGTAAAAAGAAATCAATGTTAAAAGAGGATTTATAACACAAGGAAATGAAGAAGATGAGACGGATGAGCCTGAGCCATCGCCGAGCATTAAAGAAGCCCTGGAAGCAGCTAAATTATTGGAAAAGTACTTTCTTTATCACCAAGATGACTCAATATCGCAAGATATGAATAAAATAATGGAAAAAATACAACAAAATTACTGGTGCAGCAAAAGACGTCAGACAAAAATAACAGACTATACTCAATAGCGATCAAATGAGAATTGTTTTTTATGTAATTACTAATACTAGTCTGAAATAAACTTTTTTTCTAATACAGATTTTTCTTCTCTCCATTTAACGACCACTCTCTATAACGCCAAAATATGCACAGTCCCTTGAGGGTCGTTATATAGAGTGTACACTATATTTCCAATTATTTTAGACTACTTTGTTATTCATGTAGTGTGACTTATTTGGAATAATTTACATACGATATTATTTTCAACGTCGGTAAACGTCCTCTGTACTTACCTGTATACAATACGTGTTGAACTAAATTGGTTTAAAATGGTGAATTGAAAAATTATCTATACAAATACGTATCATAATATTCAGGTACTCAGCTTTGAAAAAAAACTTGAATACACAATTTAATCGAGTCATATTAAACTTATTTGTTACATTTTTTTTAAATGTATTTAATTAGGTTTATAATACAGTTGTGTATGCACCTATTTTTTTTACATCTTTAATAAGCAACAAAGGTACGACTATATTAGATTAGACGGTTATTTTGACTTTAGAAAAACAAGTACGCGTAAGAGTTCAAGCAAACTATAACGCATCAATACGGTGTATCTAATTAATAAAAGATGTTGTAAACACAAATAATTTTATATTTTTTGATGCTGTTAACATAGTGTGTGGTTGTAATGGCTGTTTCTATAATTAAAAATAAAAATTGTGGCATATTAAAAGTGTTTACTCATTCACAAAGGAAATTAGACAAATGTGGAAGATTGGACATATCTATCGCCCATACAAAGCTATGAAATACTAATAAGTAAGCAATCTTATTGGAAACCAGACGCATTAATGGACGCATTTGATAGAGAACCTAAAATACAACAATAAGCCGCTCCAAGGTACAGACGAAATTCAGTACTTTTCGAGATATTTTAATGTTTTTCTGTTAGTGTGCCTGATTACTGCATTTAAATCTAAATTGTTAAAAAAAAAGAAAACTATATATACTGTATTTCAACAAATTAGGATAGTAGACACTATAATTGAGCTATAATACCTATAATAACGCGAAATCTCTATCATAATGTAATGTTGAGACCCTTAACAGAAACAATTTTAATTTCAAATTACAATTTATGTTACAGAAAGTGCTGTCTAGTTAAAAAACATACTATGACACATAGTCAGCTAGCTGCTGGAAAAATATGTTTATATAATATATACATATTAAAAAATTAAATTTGTCAAGTTATCCTGAAAGTATTAATGTTTTCAATAACCCTGTGTATTTTGTGATAATAAATATATCGTATTCTTACGAATACTTAAACTATACTTACGAAACTGTAACATCTTTGATAACAGTAATCTCCGTTTCGTCACAGGAGGGCAGACAACCACACGTCAATCCAGGACGAGAAGCCCAGTGCGGTTTTAAAGTTGTCAGTAGACTCGAGTGAGCATGAAGACATGCCATTCCTGATATATTGCAGCGCTCGAATTCTTCTGTATTAAATTTTATATCTCTTTTGATATTATATAAAATTTTCAGTGCTTTTTTTTTTATTTGCGTGTACAATGTATAAGTGGAGGTATTAAAATGTTTTAGAGGTTGATCCTGCTCGTGTTTTCAGTTTCTATTTTCGATGCTACTCCATTAAGGTAAGGTTGTAAGGTAGCTTTGCATGTAACCGAAAATATGGTGGAACAGACCGAAAATGTAGTTGCTTAAAATTTGTTATAATCACTTGTTTTGGCACGTCGCGTTGTTTGTTCTTGAAAATCCAAAGCTCAGAAGATCCTTACAAAGTCCTTATAGAGGACCTTTGCCTTGATATATGCAGGTCGGCATGTTGATAGCTTGTATCAATCGATACGAGTCTTTTCACCATCAACACCATTCTTAGAATATATTGTACTTATCAATAGGTGTAGCAATTAAAGTGCATTGATTTTTCTAGACGATATGAAAAATAAATAACGACGATGGTTTGTAAGTGCGTTTTTTTTTAAATATATTAATGATATACGTACTAGATGCAAGCATAAAATGATCGTTGCATTGACATGTCCGCATCTGTCCACGTTTCCTGCAAAGTACCGTGCAGGCGCTGTACGAATAATGCGGGTACAGGCCGTTTTCATTCTCGTGGTGGAACCGACAGGCGCGCTGTTCCGGTGTCGATTCCCTTATAAGCGGATCGTTCTCGATATTTCGAACTGCCAACTGTCGGCTGAACGGAAATCAAGATGCAGTCTAACTTAACACAAGTATTATATTTGTTCAGTTTCCAGATTCTATTAAATATATATTATAATGGATTTTGTTGTTAAGAATCAGTGTCTCTTTTCATAGTTAATAATAATTTTAAAAAGTCTATATAAAATGATTGAAAACGTATGTTGGTACTTTGTAACATTGATATGAGCCAGGAACCGTTTTTGCTTTATTTTAGCAGCCATCTTCAAAGTTGCAGATTGGAAATTGATTATTTAGCTATAAATACTTAAACTTACTTTACTTGCTTGCTTATTGCTTTTTTTTGCTTATTTTAGCTTAATTTTGGACAGTTTGTGGCTTAGATTCTTGCTTCATGTAATCGAATAATTAAAAAAAAAATTTGACGCATCTTTAAATTTGCTTAGATTTTACTAAAACATTACAATTTATATTACTCAATGAATATCAAAGGATTTGGCATGTCACTAATTTTGTCAAGATCGACTTGGCCCTGCGAATACTATAGCTATACTCAAGTTTCTATTATATATTTAGTTTTTGTCAAAACGAATTTATTTTTTAAAACCTTTGCTAGGCAAAATCGAAATAGCGTCTTTAAATCTCAGCCATAGTATCAAAGGGCAAATTAAAAGAATTGGTAGAAGAGTATAGCTATATCAAATTAGAAATTGCAAAGATCTTACTGATAGGTGTTTCCTAGTTGGACCCTTAATGTAGACGACTGCAATGTAGTTATACTTGGTACTTCGTCTTCAGCTAAAGTATACACCTAATATGGAAGAAAAATAAATTTGAAATGTCTTATTTGGTGATTTAATGGGAATTAACAGTAATGTAGAAAAATATAAGGCTTAAACAGAATTCTATATTTTATAAATGGTTTTAGTGAAAAGAAAATATTACCGTTGATGCTAAGTATAAGTCAAATCTGAGAATCGCACGGTTGTTGCTCATATTGCTTTTCATCGGATATGGTTTTGTATAGCTGTAACAGATTAAATATTGATTAGCAAAATCAATTCTTGAGCGCTTTTATACATTAAAGTTAATAAATAACTGCTTTATAACATCTTTGTTTTCTGACAACAATACTTTATGAAACGATATTTTGCATGCTGTGTTACCCTATAATTGTTGGATATTCACATGCTCTTTTTTGTGTATCTCATCTTTATTTTCTTTTACTGTCACCCATATGGGGTACACATTGATATAAAATTTAAAAAGTACATAGTCTAACTTAGATGACTTATTTATTTTTATAACCATATCTTTTATCTAGACAGATTTTGAAATCAAAAGTTAACAAAACTGCTGACAGCTCATTTGACGAAAAGTAATTCTTATCTGTAACCAAGTACAACACCACAACTATTGACATCGAGTTGTTAACCTTGAAGAAGAACCTTGAAGGTAAAATTTACTAAACATAAGCTATCATAAAGTCGACTTACTTTGATTGCATAGAATTAATAATAAAACATCTTCCCATATCTGTCTCGATCGGCAGGAAGTATTCGCAACATTCGAAAAACTTGTCATTGTAAGAACAGTTTCTCATAATAAACTCACAACTGCTCCGTATCAAATTCGCATAGTACGAATAATTGGACATTGGGCATAGTGCATCTGGCTTCTTCGCCAGATGACAAACTTCGATAAGACTGTAACTAATTCCTCGGAAATAAGCTATATCTTTGAGAGCATCCTCCAAGTCTAATAAATGATCCAGGGGCCAGATACTGTAAAATCCCACACAATTTATAGAAAATAATTAAATATACAATGTTTTCTCTTTTTACACACACAGAAATCATTAATACCACCATACATTACATCAACCCCAAGCTCATCGTATGGATGTGGGGAGACGGCTAGCTAAATATACCGATAAACTGCTAATGGTGACTTGTCTGGACCAAGCATTTGATAGCTTTACCCGTGTGAGTGGAAACTTGTAGAAAACATCACTAACTACTGGGTAACTGAAGGTTGATGAAGAAGAAGACAAAGATAATCATTTATGATCTATTTACGTTGAAAAGAATACTATCTCACAGAGCGATATAAAGTTATGATGTATTATTATAATTTTTAGGATACCGTACTTCAATCTCGAACATTTATAGAACCATTTCGTTAATAGTCTATCTGTTTGTCCTTGTTATATTGCCTATTGAATACTTTGGGTATTATTTTAAGTCTTATAACAGAAGAAACATGTCAACAGTCTGCTTATTAAACGGGACCATCACATATTTCATAATTATTTTTGTTATTATCTCGCATAAGCAAGTATTTTGCACAATCTCTTACAACGTTGATCTTTATATGATATGATTTACATTTCGAATGTTAACACATATAAACATTTAAGTAAAAACTCTTAAGTACAGAAATCTAATTTTTCACCCATTTCTTCTCCCTAGAATGTGTCAATCAATGTATGATAGCCTAAGGCTATCTATCATATTCACTGTGACCTCAACCTTAGGGAATACATAGGAACTCTCATCTCTGCAAAATCACGTGAGCTTGGTATCCGGATCAGAATGCGACAGTTTATCATCCTTGAACAACTGTATTACTTGTAATTGTATAAAGTTCAAGTCAGGCCCTGTATGGAATATTGTTCGAATATCTAGAATGGCTCCGCACGGTACTTACTTGACGCCCTGGATGGGTTACAGGGGAGCGCTGACGACATTGAAAATTATCCAGACTAAGCATTTTAAACCGCTTCAGTTGCCCACAAATATTGGCCCACTAAGCGTTTTCTACCGTTTGTATCAAAACGACTGTTCTGAAGGGTTGTATAACCTTGTTTCGCACTCTCCTTTCCATAACAGGATCCCGTGCGCAGGTTTTTCAGCTTTACAGTAACCCATATCATATGGGAGTCTCTGACTCTTATATTTACCGAATCTTCGAGCTTTGGGAAGGTTTTTCGGCGAGGGTATTCACATCGTTTAATGATATTGGATCTTTTAAACGAAGCGGGAAGAGATATTTATGACATGCTGACATGATCACTGCGATTGCCCATAGGTTTGTCTTTGTTGTTGATAGGCGTAGTTGTTTTTTGGATTACTCCATGTTTACCACTAGGAGTAGTGTGGCCATGTTGAATTCAGAGAAAAAGAATCAGGAGAAAAGAAACTTACGTATCAGAAATATTGTAAACTTTGTCATCATTAGAAGTTTCGCAAACAGCCACCGAAGGTAACTTGGTGTCCCAATCGGTGTAAGTCGTTTCGACGCCGAAACTTATAGGGCTTTGCACAAAGGCTTCCCACGCCGCGATAATCAGCAAACCGGACCCGAACCACGAAAACAGTACAAGGACAAACCATAATAATCTGATAAATGTGGAAATTTATTTAAAAGACATGTGAAATATAATATGTATCTTATTAGTATTTTGTTGCGTTAGAAGGTATAAAGTTCTCGATTAATAAAATTTCACATCGATATTATTTATAAGTTGATATCTAAGTATCTTATTTACTTTTACGAAATTGCGACGCTATATCATTTTTAACCAACCAACCGTGTGTTTGATTTAATCTTATATATCATTCTTGACATATTAATTATCTTAGGCTTGGCACAGTTTTTATCAAACTGAAAATATAACATTAAAAAAGGGTATTCATTTACATTTTTTTTAAAACTGGCTCGACATAGTTACTACAGTTCACCTGATGTTAAGTACAATGTGGACTACATTAGCGATGAAAATCCATTGATAGTCTCCGTCGTCATGTCGGCCCACATATACCACGACTGAAGGCCTCTTAGGTATATGAGTAACTGGATATACACAAGGCGATCCCAAAACATGACAGGCCAAAGCGAGTCACTATGAGGGTCTTTACACTTGTATGCTGTGGTCACGTTCCAGCTTGAACAATCGCCCACCATAAAATTCCACATATTTCACCACATTTCAGTTAGGAACTGAAGTTGATCTGTTGTAGTGTATTGTGTAATGTTTATACGTGTTTATTTCATGTGAATTTACTACGTAGTTTTCAAATTAAAATCTAGGCTTTTTACTATCGTTAAGTATATGGATACCACTAGCGTAGAAAGGCCAAAAATATACTGAAATGATTATATGTTTATAAACTTCGAGAGGATAATGTTAGCATAACATAAGGGCAAACGTAAGAGCTTAGGCCCTTCTGGCCCATTTTGGTGTTTTACATTCCAACCGATAAAATAACGGCGACTCTCAATAAATCTTGCATCATAAATGATGCCGTCGCTTTTGGACTAACTTGTAACTTGTAACTTTACCATTAGTATATACAATCCAGTGCTCTTGCTAAGCTAGTAAAGTCCTAGGAAAGTTGGAAAATTGGAGATACTGTACCTTTCTGTCCAGTGTTTTGTATCATCAGCAATTAAATGTACCCCTGCGAATGAACAATTCTTACAGTAGTCTTTTATAAGGGCTTTACAAATAGATTTTGACATTATATCACGTCGTACAGGTAGCGCTAATGCAGTTTCATGAGGAGTTTTCATGTCACGAATACATACATTTATGTTAAAAACATATTGTGCTAATTGTTTGAATTAATTATATGGAATTTGTTGTGCAATGCCATTATGAAATTAACAGCGAATGCAGTTCAAGGTTTAGAATCAATATATTAAAAACAGCCTTGTATGGTTAATAGTTTGTTTATTTGGTATAGGTCACGACATCATTACAAAATAAAGGGAAATACATGTATAAAAACTAATAATAATCTACAAACAAAATACCACAAAAAAAAAACAATATTTATGAATTATTTGCTTAGTACTAAACGATGAAATGAATTTAATAAATTGTTTTATATTTCTTAGAGCCCTTTACGATTTTCTCAGACACGTAGATTACACATGCTATTTTTATTTTATCTACTGAATAAACTACAAATTTACGGACTATTCTAACAAATTAAACTACTTATTTTATTTTATTTACAGTATATTACAAAATACGTATACTTACATAACAAAATAATAACATTTTTGTTAATATTTACTGAATTAATATATATCTTACATAAACTATGGTAAAGTCTTAAAGAAGGAGAAAAACTAAATGAAACGTTATTGCAAATGATATCAACAGACACATTGAAGCCCTTGTCCAACAGACAGAGAATCGAAGGCGTGACGGAGCCCTTACATTTTGTTAGGTACGGTATATAGGCGAACCAGTTTACTATTTGACAAGGACTTCATTCATAATTAAAATGTTTAATTTATTAATAAATTGTAAAAATAGATTAAAAAAATTACAAATGTTGTAAGTAATCTTGTGTGTCGAACTTGGGCGGATCGTAAAAGTTTTGTTTATTATAAAAATGTTGAGGTTTTACTGGAATCGGTTGGAATTTGTGGAAGGGATACCCCTGTGATGATGCTGAAAACTTCTTTCGAGGAATTAGGCCCGCATGTGACAAAATATTATAAATTTCTTTACGCGACACCTTGCTCGCTTCTCGTTCGAAAACCTTGAAATAATTTATAACTGTGAGAACTTACAACAATAAATATTTCTGATGTCATAGAGAAGGTATTTCTATGGAAATATAGTAAAAATCACACATTCTTCTGGACACCAACACTTACGAGTAGATGGAATAGAGTATAGACATTTTTAACCAGTGTGTTGATATTGTTAGAATTGGTTTATGTACACGAACACATTATATACTTGCAATTAGTATAAAAAGTGTAACTAATACACGATAAGCGTTAGGTTTATACATGCCTATAATAACTATCCTATTTTACTGACCAATTTTGGTTTATTTATAGTAGATAAGCTATAAATTTGTATGTTAATTATATTTATCTTATGTCGTCGTTGCTTTTATGAGCCTTGTGCTTATATTGTGTATTGGTCACTCTTTTTATAGTAATTGCAGTTGTATAATGAGTTCACGTACATAAACCAATTCTCTAATGATCTACACATTGGTTAAAAATGTCTATAATAAATATTATTATTAATCATAATCTATTATTTATCTATAAATAAAATGTAAGATTAATATATGTTACGGTAGGTTAAATTACCCATTTTAAACAAATAGCGGACTTAATAGTTTTAAAACTTTATTCTAATCAAATGTTTAAAGTCGTGTCAAATCAATTCTGTCCATCAAAATTAACTAATATGAGTAAGTAAAATTATAATAAACACGTTATAAAAATATTCATGCAGTAGATAATGCCTAAATTAAAATTTAAGTGAGTTCTCAGTATAATTTACCATAAAAATTATATCATTATATTATACCAACCAGGTTCTCTCCTTTATGTAAAAGACTAGATACTGGAAGAATTTCTTGAAGATGTGGGTTATGTAAAGCCGGACTTCTTAAATTTGATGGCAGAAGTTCTTCTTCTAGACGGACTGCCACCACATCTGGATGAGGTGGTGGGTAACACGTTCCCAATCGGATTAATGAGAGCACCATCACGACTGTGGATATCATTGTTGAAATCTAAGTGACAAAAAGTAAATACATATACTTACATACTTTAACTAGAAACGTACTATTTATAAAATAATAGTAAAAAAGAGTTATCTAATAATATTGTTCTACTCTGTAACATTTTAGTTACGAGTTGTATTTTGATTTTTTTTTTTAAGTTTTATATGTAAATTTAAAAAGGAAACGTAACGGTTTCTTTTTGCTACAAAAATGCACATAAAAATGGTGGATAAATGATTAATAATTAATTAACGAAACGAAATTAATAATTAACATTATCAAACTTGTAAACAATCTAAAGAAACCAAATTAAGAAAGTGAAATAACATGCATATCATTTCCACATAAAATTTCACTTCGTAATCGTAAATTTTCTACATAGTTTATGAAAAAGCCCATAATCATCATAATTTTGACAGTGTGGATGCTAATGCGTACGAACATCTCTGTCGACGATGACTTACAAGGTCGAGATTCAAACGATATACACTTTCAACATTCACTGACCGTCATCAGTTGTTGATCAATGTTCGAGAATGTGCCTAATTCTATCTCACAGTTCTTTACAATATTTCATCACCGATTATAAACTTTATATGCACAATTCTTACATTTAATCAGATTAACATTAAAATTCACCGAATTGAAATAATATGAACCTACTTGATTTAACGACTTCTAACAAATTAATTAATGGTTTGATGATTCTCAGTGTTATGCTATGAAATAAAGGGTCATATTACGGTTTTTTGCTTGTTCACTTATCTATTTCTGGATAAATCAATTGTATTTTACTATAATATAATTTTATTACTACTATTAGATATTTGAAATATTAATACTTGAATTTTTATTATTGACCTTGTCTTTAAACCTTTAGTGCAGTTAATTGATTAATTAATTTAATAGAGAACATTAAAAACTTTAGTGATATTTTAATTATGAACTTAAACGAGCACTTTTGTCTGAACTATCTCACTTATATCATTTATATTCTAAAACAATCGTTGTAAAAATGTGCCTTTTTATGAGAATAATACCTTTTTTACTATTAAGGAAATTTTCCTTAAATCGTTTTATTTAAACAAAGTATCTAAGCTAAAGAAGGTGTACATAGATTCTTAGGTAAATATATTTTTGGAATCTGTATACAATCAGAATGTATTCTTCATAAATGATTGACGCTTATAAACTTTGACATCATAAATTCATAATACAAAGAACGTCGATTAATTCCACGAGAAACTCATCGAATCGAGCTGTTTCTTATAAATCTACCCCGTAAGTGATTTATGAGGTAGGCGGGGGTGGTTTGAATGACATTTGAGTTTTGATTACCGATATTTCATCCCACGGTAATTATTTATTATAGCGTTATTTTTATTGATTGATTCTATGATGTTTGATTCTTTGTTTGATTTTGCGAAAAGTTGCCTGGAAAAAAGCACTCTTAGCAATAAAGCTGCTAATTATAATTATCTGTAACCAGTGTAGAAGCTTATCATTTATTATATTATATATAATAAAAAACTGATCTATGCATATGCATGTAAACTAGATATATTTTGATACAAGTTATAAGATATATGTGAATTTAAAAGGCATAATATTATAAAAAGTTAATGGTTTTCATACATAAATGGACTTTATGTTACTTAAATTACCAAAAAAAATTCTAATATAAAAAATGCTCTTTAGTATCAAGGTAAAGTAGCCAATATTTTTTCGAATTGTCCCATGTTTATCTAATTTTTATTACAATTTGTATTATTGATATATGAGTATGTGTTAAGGATGAAACAAAAAACGTTATGAATGTTACAAACCTCTTATTGCTTAAATAATATCTGTTATATTACTTTAAAATGTTGACCTCACTTCACTATTCACAAATTCACAGACACAAATAAAACACTGAGTTATTGTTTTAATTTAAAATGTGAAGGCAATAATCGGTAGTGTCAAGCGCTAGTTGATTATCGTTTGTAAAGCTCTGCGAAGTCAAGAGAACGGTCATCCGGCGAAAGAAGCCACCTCCACCACCGCTGTAGATGTTGCAGTAATAATGATTAACATTGCTCTAAGCAGTACTGGATTACCCCTCAAACCAAACTAGCAATTGCTCGGCGTACCTGGACTCTGCCTATAAATAATTTTTGGATTGGATTTTTTTTTGACTTAGTAGAATTCTTTTGCTTATGTCGTAAAATAATGGAACTGTTAACCATCTCTGGTTTCTTTTTTTACCACTTAAGACAAGAATTTATAGGGCTTCTCAATAGAATTTGATAGAGTTCCCTCACTGATATTATCTGGCCCTTGCTAACTTTTGTAAGATAGCTAAATCAAATTGTAAATAACTATGAAATCTGTTGATCTGGTATTTGAACAGTTATTTTTGTCTACTAAATTTGAAATTTATTTATTTATAACCATACGTATATGCGATTGTATTATGTGGACTAGCATAAAGGCGGTGACTGTCATTGGATAATCGTCCCTTGGCGGTCGCAACTGTTCTCGGGCTGCATTGTCCTTATCATAAGAAACGGTGAAGTCACTTCTCCAAGCTCTTTTAAAAATATGTTTTTTTTTTATGTTAATAAATATAAATGAAGCAATTTTAATCAGTTTTTCTTTAGACACTGATTCAATACACACGTTATATGTATTTAGATGTTTCATTTAACTATGCAACCTCACATCTTTACTCACCGATCACAAAATATTCATATCGTGAAGTAAAGAAAATTATTAGAATTTTATTGTCATTTGTACTTGTAAGTAGAAAGTTTCTTCACATGAAAACAAATGCAGTCAATAAAAATATGTGTATTTACCTAATTTTGTTTACATTTATATAACCTCCTATTTGATTAGTAATTATCTGTAATTCTAGCGTGGTTTTTATTGTACTTTTTTGTTGGTACGAGTATTACAAGAATGAATATTTTAGTGTCAAGAACATGCATAAATAACAAGTATGATCATTTATTATACATTATCACAACACTCAATAGTTGTATTGTATCTATTGTTGATATTTTTTTTATGAATCATGTAAGTATGTATATAATTAGTAGGACTATAATTAAAACTATAGACTACTTGCACAAAAGGAAAGAAAATTAAAATTCGAATAACACACGGATAGGAACCGTAACAAAAAACACTAGTCTACTTTGCAAAAATTGTTTAAAAAATAAAAAGCTAACAAACAATAACCTACTCCACAATCTGCTCGTATAACATCCTTTTTTTTAGTTTAAAAATACTTTCATTAAATATATTGAGATCAATAGATCTTGACATAGAATTACATAGCCTTGTCATTCTGCATAAGGGTGAATTGTGACCTAAATTTGTGAAATAATTTGGCATTCGGAACAAATTAAAATTAGAGCTCTGGGTAATCCAGTAGGAGCAGAAAATGCTATAGATGGTAAAATGCTAGATGATCTTTATAGCTTTGTCATTAATTTTAAAGATATACTTTTATAATATATTATATATATGAGATTTAGTTGAAATGTTTATTCTGTGACTAATTGAGAAATAATAAAAAATACCTTCGAACTAGATATATGGTGCATGGCTTTGGATTTTATATGTGAATATATAACATAAAACAGTTTTTTTTTTAAAGCAACGTTAATAATAAAAGTTAGAAAATGTCGATAGCTGTGTGTATTTCACAAAAGTTGTTTACTGTGTTTGAATGTAGATTAAGTTATGCAAAAGCGCGTGACCGGCAGTAAGTAATCCATTCTAGTAGGAGATGGGGAAAGGACAAGGCGAGATACTATCGGTCAGTATTAGGCCCCGATCTACATAACTACTTATTTACCGAATATACGTAACTTGTAGTTATGACGTATGTATATGCGATGAGTATATTTGAGGGATAGTGCAAAATGTATATATATATACAGGGTGAACGGTAATGCGATACATTCCTTGATAGACGTTGTAGTACAGCTTATTTGGAGTCATTTAAGTCATATGATACCATGTCCGTAACTTGATAATTTCTGAGATATTCAAGATTTAAGTATTTTTTTAAAAGTTCCAGTTCTTATGTTAGAATGTGTCCTTGTAGTGACGAATACGAAATAATGTTATTGTTTATGCTGTATTCGTATAGCAAATAATAATAATCTAATTTTTAATTAAAATTTGTAAGAAGGAATCGTAATTACTCAAGTAAAAGCTAAAAAACCAAGTATCATTTTGCAAAAAAATTATGTTTTTGGTAAATTAACGAAGAATTTCCAAGAAAATATGTATGGAATGATTCGTACAAATTACATAATTTTGTTCCTTGATTCATTTGCTATTCAAAAAGGTACAGGTGTCAACAAAAAATACATACTTATTTCTTTATTTGAATTTTAAATGTCTAGTAAATACTTCAATAAAAAAATGAATAAATAAAAAGACACACAAACAACTAGTATTTTTGAGCCCTAATAAATGAAAAACTTAGTATTTTAATAATACATTTATTGGCTAATTATCTGGGTACATTATTTCAAGTCCTGCTCAAAATGTGAACCTCGTCTTCCAATACAAGCTCGAAGTCTGTTTCTCATTTCTGTTATATCTATGCCTAGAGATCTTGTGTTGTGGTATAGATTGGTTGGCATGGCGACGGTGAATAGATTATCGTCTCTTGGCGGTCGCTGTTGATTGTGGACTACATCATTTCGTTGGATACACTGCCAGAAAAAAAAAACATCTTGTAAATACGTTAGAAATCTTTATATATAAAAATCAATTGCTGTTCGTTAGTCTCGTTAAAACTCGTGAACGACTGAACCGATTTGGGTAATTTTGGTTTTGAATTAATTGTTCAAGTCCAGGGAAGGTTTAAAAGGTGGGTAAATATGAAAAAAATGCTAGAAATATAATAAAAACAACAATTTCGTTTTCCCATACAAACTACTCTGTCCCCAGCTATCAAACGAATGATGTCAATCAAAACAAAACAAAGGTATGCCTTCAAATTGATTAAAGGTAGCATGTCATTAATGAAAATTATAATTTATACGCCAAGTAATCAAACAAAAAATAACCCAAAAATGTCCCATAAGGCATAATAGTAAAAATATCATTACCTTAGATATGACCTAAGTCCTTCAATGCAAGTTTATTTCTATTAGACTGCGACAGGCAACTTTTGGCAGAGTGAAATCTGACGGGGCAGCTATTTACATTAAAAAAAAACTAGTAACTTTGTTTTAGAGAAATAGGGCAGAACAAGGTCTGCCTTGATAGCTAGTCTTAAAATAAATATATTAAATATGAGCATATTTCACAAAAGTATCATATCCGAAATAATTATAGGGGTCATTCAAAGGTTTTGCAAACAGTGTCGTAATATGTCTGTCGATTGTGATCGTTTTGCTCATACGACTCGTAAATTCTAGTTTCTTTAGTCAGGTAACTTGATTCACTAGATTTATAGACTCTACGTAGATGTTATTTCTGACTAGTGATATTAATTTCGTTTCGTAATATCGGAAAAAGGAAGGCGTTTATAAGTTTTCTGTATAATTACAACGTTTGCCTTCGATATTTTTCGGTTATTTATAATATTATATTTTAAAAAATAAGAATATTTTTCACTCTTTTCCACATTTATGTAAAGAATTTAGGTATTTTAAGTTTATTGTTAATTTTGTAACAAGCAACGTAAAGTTTTATTTTTGTTAATATAAAACTTTGTATATAGTAGTAGTATTTGATTTTAATCTATTGAAACTTAACTAAATCAAAAGAATTGTATTCTTTTCAAAAGCTAGTTAAAAATATATCATCACGTTATATACCTTTCAGGACGAGCAGAGATACATTTATGGCTGTTTCCACTTTTCGCATATATAACGTGGCCAAAGTGACCAGTATCGCAAACGATCGCCGTTCTCAAGGCACTTACATGACATTTCTATTAGACACTGTACGGGTTACCTCAGGAAGTTTTCCTTTACCGTTGAATATATGGAGCCTAAATCCGTACGTAATTTGGGAAAATCCACAGGTAAGTGTCAGAATTCGAACATACGACCGTGTGCGTTGCCGCGCACGGAAACCAATTCGTTAACCAGTAGGCCACCACGGTCACACTGTAACTCTTGCTTTGTATAATTCTATTTTATTATCATTTCATAAAAAAAGTATCAAAAATAATAATTTCTAGAGCGAGTAAGTAATTCTACAGTAAATATGGAGTGAACTCGATAAATCATCGTAATTATCCATGTATTAAAGTTAGATGTTATCGTAAAATGGAATATTTAACAAGTACAGTGTGCTGTCACCTGTGAAAGCGTTGAAAGTTCAAAGTTGTTGGTAGCCCCCTCTACTATATTTCTAACCAAAATTCTCTTAAAAAATATATTTAAATTAAAATTATATTTGGGAGTGAATAATTACTACTTAATGACTTTTAAATAATCAAACATGTACGTATCGTTTCGGTAAAGTTAACTATATATAAATCTCTTTCAAATTTGTTATAGATTTATACATATTACTAACAAATAATGGATATGTTTAAAACTCGTTCGTACGATATCGCAAGTCGCCAGGCCCACATAAACGGTCCAGAATCCACTAAGACAGACAGGTTGCGAGAAAGTTTCAAAATTGTTTCAACAGAATATTGCGCGGAATCATCTATATGCGGCCTAAAGTACCTTGTTGATGAAAGATGTTCGTTTATTGAAAGGCAAGTGTAATAATTTTATAAAACTTAGCTTGCTGCAGAAGTTCCTTTAAGAAGAATTTGTGGCACTCATAATTTAAATAAATTATCATGAACGAGACTCTAATACCATTCATATTGATGAGGTAGGTATGTATAATCATATCAAGAGCTCATATAAGATCTTGTTACCAATAATATGGAATACGCAGTCACAAGTTCCTCAGTAATTTTAATCACACTGAATTAATTAATTATTATGTTTAACCTTTCGTCAGTGACGTGTTCAATGGAACACGTCACGTCGTTACAGGATACGGTAAAAAGTCCTTATCTTATAAGGTAACTCATATTATTTTTCAAAAACAGTTGCAATGCAATTCAAAGTCAAGTGTATTGTAAGACATTACATAAAGAAATATGTTCTGATAATAAAACTAGTTGGAGTTATACAAAATTCCAAATAGATTTAAAGAAACTGTAGATCAGCTTTAGGGTCCTGTAATGTGATTTAACTGACTAGAGGATAAGATAACAGATTTTAAATTTAATTGTTATTTTGCGCACATGATATACATTCAACTCGTGGATATATCATAACATGTTATTTACGAATATTGGACATTTTAATAAAACATAAAATCGAAATTATGAAATTGTTAATAACGAAATATTAAGACTATATTATTATCCAATTTTAATGCACAGCAGTTACTCGAATTTGTGTAAGCGTCCTCTTTTAACTATTGCTCGTAAACCCGTTATGAACTTGTTTAGTTAACGGCGGCTTTAGCTTGTTTTGTCGTAATTTCTTCTTGTATTTATAATGTATTAAGTAATGTACGATAAGAAATTGCGAAACCAGAATGCATCAATTAACATCGTATCAGATTTAGTTATAATTTTGTATTACGTAACCCTATATTGAGTTACATAGATTTGAGTATTTCGTATGTCATTCATTCGAGCAATAATAATTATTATTTTAGAATTATGTGCCTAGTCATTATTAAGGGTAAATGCTATATTGCAATCAGATAAATATGTTGTTTAAAACTAATTTTAGCGAGGCCATACAATATAAAAAATACAATAACGTCTATTTGTATTATACTTATAATTCAAGATCGGCCGAGTTTTATAGACGCTATTTCTACTTTGATTAGCAAAGTTCTTAAAAATTAAATCGTTGTAATAAAAACCTGAATATATAACAGGAACTTGAATATATATTGCTATAGTATTCTCAGGGCTAAGTCCATGTTGACAAAATTGGTAATGTACCAAATCCAATATTTCCGCGATCTTATGATCTGGGAGTTTTTAAGAGAAGAGTTAATAGGCATTTGCTAGGCGATCGCGTTTCATCATCGAACTCATCTTCACCTTCCACCAGGTGTGATTGAGGTCAAGCGTTCGTCTATAAATAATAATAAAAGAAAATCCTTTAACATGAATTGAGTAATATAAATTGTAATATTTTAGTAAAGTCTAAGCAAACTTAAAGTCGTGTCTATAAATTTCAGCCTAAGTTACTACAATACCTTGAACGAGTAATATACTATCGGCGATAATGCCAGTAGTACATGCTAGAAACCCTAAAATATATGCGATTGATATTACATAGACCACTTGATATTACGATAGCTTATGCCGATCCC
Source organism: Automeris io (assembly GCA_036320925.1). Lineage (NCBI taxonomy): Eukaryota > Metazoa > Arthropoda > Insecta > Lepidoptera > Saturniidae > Automeris > Automeris io. The sequence continues at coordinate 8,298,951 of JAUDJH010000026.1, read as the reverse complement.
ACACTTTTGGAATATCTACTAGCATTATTTCTAATGTTACTATGTCTAGGTTCATTGATGTGTATATTCTACACCTTTGAAAATTAAGATTAAAAATTTAAGATAAGATTAATTAAGATTAAGGCTTATGTATTTTCAACAGAATTGTCTGGGCGGTAATCGTGATCACGGGCCTCGTTTGCTCAATTTTATTGGTGTTAGTTACATTCGATAAATTTTATACTGCACCACTAGTGACCACGCAGTTGCCTGAAGGCGTTTCTGTAAGCAAGATTATCTTCCCCGCCGTGGGCATATGTTCCAACAACCGCATCAGCAGACAAGCCGTTATGCATCTTGCTAAAAAACTGTATGAATTTTCATATTATCAATATATCATCAATACATATAGTAAATCCGTTCTTTAGTCACCAATATATTATTAATTAAACGATTAATTATCTTAAAGCGTCTATATATATATATATATATATATATATATATACAGGGTTTACGGTAATGCGATACATTCCTTGATAGACGTTGTAGTACAGCTTATTTGGAGTAATTTAAGTCATATGACACCATGTCCGAAACTTGTTAATTTCTGAGATATTCATGATTTAAGTATTTTTTTAAAAAACTCGTTTTTATGTTAAAATGTTCCCTTGTAGTGACGAATACAAAATAATGTTATTGTTTATGCTGTATTCGTGTAGCTAAATAATAATAATCTCATTTTAAATTAAAATTTGTAAGAAGGAATCGTCATTACTTAAGTAAAAGCTAAAAAACCAAGTATCATTTTGCAAGAAAAAATTGTTTTAGGTAAATAAACGAAGAATTTCCAAGAAAATGTGTATGGAATGTTTTGTACAAATTACATAATTTTGTATTTTGTTTTGTTGTTTTTGTGTGTTTGTTTTGTTGTTTGTTTTGTGTTTGTGTGTTGTTTTGTGTTTTGTTTTGTTTGTGTGTTTTGTTTTGTTTTGTTGTGTGTATTTTGTATGTTTTGTGTTTTTGTTTTGTTTTGTGTTTTGTTGTTTTGTTGTTTGTTTTTGTTGTTTGTTTTGTTTTGTTTGTTGTATTTTGTTTTGTGTTTGTTGTTGTTTTGTTTTGTGTGTTTTTTGTTTTTGTGTTTTTGTTTTGTGTTGTTTTGTTGTTATTTTTTATATTTATATATATATATATATATATATATATATATATGTCGTTTTCTTCTATATGATTAATTTACTTTCGTCGTCTTTTAACATTTTATAACACTAATAACGTATTCTTGTTTCCAATAAGTAATTATGTATGTACAGTAAATCTAAAATTGTTAGGGAAATAAAAAAAAATGTTAAAAATTATAATCATGTTAAAAAATGGTTCTTTTGTTCATGTTGACCGTTATGACTTAAAAATAGACGAAGATATCTAGACAATCCTATGGTATTTTATTGAAAATACATTTGTGTTAAAGGGTAAAAGAAGAATGGAATGCGAAATATAGCGAAGAAGAAATACTGTCCCACCTTGTTGGCTTGGGACGGCTGTATGATTACCAGCACTCGAAGGAACGGAGAGAATTTAATTCAATCCTTCACGATATTTTGGGCAACTACGAAGTCAGGGATGTAATGCGAAATGTAGGTTTAATAATTACTTCATCATAAAAAAATAGCATTCGTTGTAAATTATTATGAATTATGATAATGAGTGTCTGATACTGTTTACCAAACGCATTTGTGGTAATTGGTAAGCCAACTACATTACATATACATGAGTTTGATAATTACTAACAATAAATAATATATAAGAATAAATACTTTGAAAAGTCGGTAGCCAGATTTATGGAGACAATATCTTTTTTTGACCCAGTTTCAGTTTTCATGGACCGTTTGGCCACCGTATTTCAGGGCAACGTTTATGGGGTAGTGGCACCAATAGATACATCAATAGGGGAGGACCTAACCTAATCATGTTCACCAATTTGAGACCTAACCTAATCATGTTCACCAATTTGAGACCTAACCTAATCATGTTCACTAATTTTCTAGTTTAATTCAAACGAAGTCACGGGACGTAATAATATAACACTATCAATACATATAATAAATCCGTTCGGCAGCCACTTCTCCGACATTCCGTAGATATTGTTTTTTTTTTTTGAAGCGGTCTAACTACTGATTGCCGGGAAAGGCATTTTCAGTTCAACCAGGCTTACGTAGATATTGTGATTTGCATCCGTATATATGCGAGGGGCCAGAAAAACTTCACTTGCACGATGTATGTTAGTAAAAATGTATGGAAATCGTTAATTGATCTGTACGCGCTCGTGCCTTTTAAATTCCGAATCGGCATAACTGTTTTAAATGCGGGTTTCTCTAATGTATTTTAGAAAGCAGCTTATAACATATAGTGTTAATTTTATTTCAATCTGTTCAAAAATGAAAAAAATATGTCTAGTTGAAAAACACGTTGATTATTTATAGGAAAAAATGTGTCGAGTAAAATAGAACGCAACTCATCTACCAGTTGTTATTGTTATTAAATTTTCTTGACGTATATAGTATTTATAATATGCTTTCGTGAGTTATTGTTAAACATTAAATGTATTTGCACAATTTTTTATTTTCGGCAGTGTATATAGTAGCTCTAAAATAATTTTTATGTGCATTCATTTGTGTTAGTAGTTATTATTCTTTGTAAACAAATTTACCGGCATTCATGGCGGTACGAAGTTTGCTGGGTCAGCTAGTACTTAATATGTGTTATTAAGGCATAACACATAGTTTTATATTGGAACACGAAGTTAAAATATAATGACTTATTAAATATGTAGCTCACAGTTTCTATGTTTACGTGGGCCTTAATCGTTATATTCTACTAATTCGAGTTTGATTGGTCTGTCCTTCACAATGACACTTTATCAATCATGAGTGTATTACTTCCGAGATAGAAGATTTTTTGTTTTTACTTATCGTATAAATTTGACTTTACGAGTAATCGAATTCCACATTATGTTAACCTAGAGTATTTACTGCAATATAAGATTTTTTCTCTTTGAGCGGTCGTCCTCAATTTTGTCGGCTCTTATCTTTACAGCTCTGGGCAATTGCACCTCCTAGACAGGCCCTGTCTCGGCCCTTTGATCGTAAATTGTTCTAACAAATTATAGAGTAATCGATTTTTAAATAGGAGATAACAATAAAATATATATAAACATTTCGATCAACTAGGGATTTAATCCCTTTACTTGAATATAAGCTACATAAGAAATTTAAAAAGTAATAAAATTATTTAATTACAGATAACTCCCCTATGTAGTGACCTTCTTCTGAAGTGTTCTTGGAATACAGAACCTGTGGATTGCTTAAAGTTGTTTGACTTTCGTCTAACTGCTAATGGTTATTGTTGTACATTTAACTATCTGCGTGTATACGACAGCAAATTCAATGAGTATGGTTTATTGATATATAAATCGTTTTTCGTTAGTTCAGCAGTTAAATATAATGCTGTCTCTTTTTAGAAAGAACAATAAGATTGGGACTATTGATATGTATGAATTCGGCAATAAATCACATTTTGATTTCGACCAGGGGCTAAAAGTGCTTTTAAGGTTAAGCGAAAGTGATGATTTCTATTACAATGTGCCATTACAAGGAGCTCAAGTGCGTAATAGCAGTTATTATATACCTTACTGTCTAAGTTTTGGGATAGTCTAAATGTATTTTACTAAATCATTTTCCATAATTCTTATAATAATTTACTTTCGATGAAATAATTGAAGTTTGGTGCATTATAAAGAATTTGTTACAAAAGGTTATTTAGATTTTTAAAAAATCTAGACTCCAATCATTTCATATATATAATTAAAGGTATAAAGTGAATAGCACAAACTAATTACGTAAAATAAAACCGTTTTTCCTAATACGCCATATTATTTTGTTATTAATGGTAAATTAGAATGTTTTAGTTACAATTCTCGGACGCATACGATTTCCCAGATGCGCCCAGTGGAAGTTTTTCTATGCAAATAATAAGTCCCGGAGTACAGGTAAGTAGATAATAGATACCAACCTATCGTTAGTTTTAAATAAAATGTAAGCGCTTGTTTTACTACTTTGAACATTTTTATCCATCATTCATCGTATAATATGTATATCGAAAGTCTATGACAATTCTAATATTAGCAAGTATAAAATCAGTCAAAGTTTTGATATAGCTATTAATAAGTTGCTTAATTAAATCTCTTGTTTTAAGCTATTCATTTTCGTACTGTACTCAATTCATTCAGTTATGTTTTCTAGAGTGATTTGAAACTGAAAAAATGTATAAAATAAAAGCGAGATTTTTAAAATAAGTGAGAAAAACATTCAAATTTATATACTAATTTTGCAGATGACTGTAACGATGAGCGCAAGTTTTACAGAAGCGTCTAGAGATATCCAACATGTTCTTATAAAACTACGGGGTTGTCAGTTTTACGACGAATCTACTTACTTGCCGTTTTACACTTACAGCGACTGTATGTTGAAATGTAGGATGTCCTTTTTACTAGATAAATGTAATTGCACACCATTTACTATGCCAAAAAAGATGGACACGCGGACTTGTGGTATTAAAGATGTGCCTTGTCTTGGAAATTATTATGGTAAGTGTGCACAAAAAGACTTTATAGTAGGTACATATAGGTATGTACACATAGCGTCTTTTTCTACATAGGATATTGTTTAACAAAATAAATACAAATGCTATATTTGTATAAAGATTGGTAAAATAAATGTTTTTTTTTTTAATTTACTTAAGGTGTATGTTGTATTTGTTAGAATAAACATCCTTAGGTCATAAGTATACATATTATTTTATTATATATTTTGCATTTTATACAATTGTCGCACAAAATTAGACATAGCATAAAATATATTATAGTAACTGCGAATAAGACTTCGCTTAAAAATATATTATTAAAGTTTGTTTATAGCTGTAATATTATTTAAAATAGGATCAAACCAATTAAAAGATGGAAGTTTTTAATTAATCAAATCTACTACGAGCATGTTTTTTATAGTGTTCAATTGAAATGATACAGCAATTTAAAGCAATTAAGACATGTTTGTTGTAGCGCAGTCAATTACTGTTCGACCAGACGTGGATCAGATACCACCGGAGTTAGAATTGGATTTGGTTGATGGTGGCATTGAATGCCCGATGTGTACTCCTACATGCTCGAAGACTGGCTACAGCTATGATTTTAACAATGTCGTTATCAACTCTGATTACCTTAATTCGGTTCCTGATGATGACAGAGAAGATTGGCTGTGAGATGAATTTTATGATTTGGTTAAAATTACGTAAAAGACCAAAAATATTGAAAATACGTAAAGAAACCTGGGTTTGGATATAGACTTGGTTGGAACTTTCGCTGTAAAATAGTCAATTTCCTACTGATTTGATAACTGATTTTAATGATATTATCCTCGACCTCCACCTCCCTCAACCTTCAGCCATATCTATGTACCATGCCTTCCTTACCGTCTCTAAAAGGGAACCATTATTTTTGTTTTTTTTTTTAATGTCCATTTTCTTTTATTTGAAATATTACTAGATGGAAGGGAGTCTATTCCATTCTACTTTCCTTGCCTTTTAGTCAAATACGCCTGCCAATTAATTCAAAAGCTTAGCCGAGACCTAACCAAACCTCTTTCGGGGTTTCATTAAATTAAACCCTGTAATTTATTTCATTCTCTCTGAATGTTTACACTAGGACAGTTAAATATGTTTTTATTTCTTTAATGTTTATTATTCAAACAAATAAATAATCCATAAGTAAATGTTTATCGACGTATTTCAAAGCTCTTAAAAGCGCAATTATTGAGCAGGCCTTCGTTTCTAAAGGCAGCTTTTTCGATCTTAGATTTTGGACTTCCGACTTTTTGCAGCCAAATTTTCATGTCTTCTATAGCTCCTAATTGACCCTGCATTTGTCCAATAACCGTACCCTGAGCAGTATTCATTACCCAACCTTTAAGCCCTAGTTCGATAGCTTTCCTTTGAGTATGCTTCCGGAAATAAACACCTTGCACTTTTCCAAACACTTCGAAATCAGCGGTAGTCAATCCAGTTTTTTTATTCGTAGCCATTTTAGAGACTTTGATTAGGATAATTGTTATTGTAATATAAAAACTTCCAGTACGTTTTATACTTGTACCGAGTCACATGTTGTCACAATTTTCATTGTTTGCACTCGTCGTCCAGGATACAAACACAAAATTTTATAACTTTTTTATTCACTTGAAGCCAGTATATTGAAAGATCGTGTATGTTGTCATGGAAATAAATATATACCTGGCCACTGTAAAGCCCTGAGAGGCAGATTTAAATTTATTAAAACACGACGTTAATTTACTGAACGAAATATATTGAGATTTAAAAACATAATTTTTCTAAGTATAATAATATTAGGTCCTTACATATGAAATTGGGGTTTTGTATGGGAGGAACAAAAAGTCGAATATTTTTTAATATAATATATTTAATTAATCAAAGTATGAACCATTATTTTCTATGCACTTTTGCCATCTCATAGGTAGTTCATTGATCCCTTTACTAAAAAAACCAGTCGGACGGGAATCAATAAAATCTTTGAAGGCGATTTGGACTGCCCCATCGGAGTTGAATTTTTTCCCTTGCAAGAAGTTATCCAAATTTCGAAAAAAATGGTAATCTGTTGGAGCAAGGTCCGGGGAGTACGGAGGATGTCTTAGACTTTCCAATTGAAGCTCTTCTAATTTAGTAGCCGTCTGTTGCGCAGTGTGTGGTCTAGCGTTGTCGTGAAGCAGCAGTGGCGTGGAGCGATTGACCAGCCTAGGTTGTTTAGCCGCTAGCTTTTCCATCATGGTTTGCAATTGCTGACAATAGACATCAGCCGTAATAGTCTGGCCTGATTTGAGAAAACTGTAATGAACAATACCGGCACTAGTCCACCAAACGCTTACAAGTAACTTTTTTGGGGTTAATTTTCGCTTGGGGCAGGATTTGGCTGGCTGGCCAGGATCCAACCATTGCGCTGAGCGCTTCCGATTATCGTAAAGAACCCATTTTTCATCACAGGTAATGATTCGGTTTAAAATACCTTCATTATTGTGCCGGTTTAGTAATGTAACGCAGCAGTCGACGCGCGTTTGCCGGTTTGCTTCAGTCAATTCGTGAGGTACCCACCTTTCAAGCTTTTTAATCTTCCCAATTTGCTTCAAGTGAATTAAAACAGTTTTATCACTAACATCGCAGCCTGCAGCTAACTCGGACGTGGTTTGCGATGGATCCGCTTCCACAATAGCCTTCAACTCTTCATTATCAACTTGAGTCTCAGGCCGTCCACGGGGCTTGTTCTGCAGGTCGAAATTTCCAGAACGAAAACGTTGGAACCAAAAACGAACTGTGTTTTCTTTTGCAACACGACCGCCATACACATCATTCACCCTTCGAGTTGTTTCCGCAGCACTAGTGCCACGGCGGAACTCGTATTCGTAAATAATGCGATATTTTAAGTTTTCCATTTCGTAAAATTAGTGACGAAAACAGAAAAAAACAGAAGAAAAAAACAAATGAATGACGATCATCGAAGCACAAATACATGAGTCTATAGCTGTACAAATTTGAATTTGGAATTCCTTACCAAAGAGGAGAAATTTGTGATTAAAGTGGCCAGTACGAAAAACGCCAATTTCATATGTAAGGACCTAATATAATGTACTTTGTTATCTCGTTTAATACATTGTTTTTCAAAGACATAGCACGTTTTGCCAGTGTGATCTATAACTTATACACATACGTACCTAGGATCTGAGTGAGATATAAAATTGTCAGGTTTATGCAAAAATGAAATGTACGTAGTAAAATAAACTTTTGCAATAGATAATAAGCAATTTACTCTCAGTATTTGTTGTAGTTTTTTTTTCCAGACGAGGGGCGAATTTTAGCGGAACGTCAATTGTTCACGTGAAATATGCGAGGGAGTTGGCTGACCGCTATGGCCAAAACGTTATTATGAAATGGTTTGATTTGATCAGTAAGTTGTATTTTTTAAAGTATTTACACGAAATTAAAATGCTAACACAACTTATTAATGAAACTTTTCCGGAATATTTTAAAATATTTATTTATTATAACAAGACAAAATATACTTATTAAATACTAACTTTAATAGCTCAGTATATTAACACATAGTATTTACTTTACTAATTATAGAATTTACTAATTATAAAAGCATGAATTTTATTCATGTAATACTTTTTATTAATAAAATTCATTAATTACAAACGATATTATGTAATAGTGATTTTTGACTTTAACTATATAATATTCTAATCATAATTGAGAATCCTGATATTTCACAAAGCTTGTATGAAATGTATGTAGGTACAACACTGCCAGTAAATAATTAATTTTATTAAATTATTTTGTTATTCTAGGTAATATTGGGTCGACTTGTGGATTCGTCACTGGATTAAGCTTCGTCTCCATTCTGGAGCTCCTATATTTTTTTACAATAAGATTAATGCGAGAGATGAACACAAGGAAACGTGAAAAAATTAGTACAATTCAACCAAGTGATTACGAGCCCGTCAAGCGATATCATTCACTATACTGGAACGAAGTTACTGCAGCTGCGAAGTATGCAAACTATAATTCCCAACACACATTTCGGCCAGCAAACTCTTTAGGGATAATTACGAATATATATAACAACATTGGTTAATTAATTGCCTTAATTTATGTCTAACGTAAAATTCTATAATGAAGAATAAATTATATTCCTTCAATTTACACGTTTTATTCATTCTTATATAGGAAATATACACAAAAACAAAGTGAAACAGGAGCGAAAGTTTGTGTAGCTAAAGAGAGAAAAAGGGTTCATGTGGAATAGTTTCAAGTAATGTTTCATTTTGCTTTTGTTTCAAGCAGGGTTGTCATGTTTCATCCTTTAGTCATAAAAACTACGTAAAAATCCAAAATGAACCGTCTGATAAACTATGATTTAAGAACAGGCCTAAACATATTTATTACTAGCTAAAGGTAGATATATACTGTATTATAAAATTATCAAGCTAGTTTTAGATATAATTACCTACCTAAAAAAAAACATGTGTAGATGTACCGAAATAATTGTTTTTAATACTTATTATGCTTACATGAACATAAAATAACGCCATAATTTAAGGAAATTTTTAGAGCAGTTTTACATAAATAATATCATAGCTTGGGATAGGTTACTTTTTATAATTATAATATATGTATTGTCACGCTATATCCCTTTCGAGGTGAGCAGTCCACTTATATGTCATATGCTACGTAACCAGTAGAGCACCTGATCGCCATTGTTGTTTTTTATATTATAACTAATTTACATTATTCAGTTGTGCTTCTATTTTAAATTATTATATTAAAGTAATCAACGCTTTTTCTTACTTATAAGCAGGTAAATTTACATATCTTTTTTAAAAAACAGAATTGTGAGTATTTCTTTTATTATGAATTACCTATACGAGTAGGCTAATGTTAGTCACGATAGGTACGCATTGTACTTGTAGTTTAACCGTGCAGCTGTGTGGTTCTCATGAAGATTATGATCAGAAAGACAATTTGTTCTACATAATCTTGTAATTTTATGTCGATTAAATTTTGTGGTATCTATAATATGTGGCACGACATCCTATAAATATTGAAATACAATTGAAAATGATGGCATTTTATTAGATTCTTTATGTTGCAGTGACAGCAAATATGGATTTCAATGATACTAAAAAAAGATATTTCAAAATATGGTGGAATTGTATTAAAAATTTACCTGAGACAACATCTATTCATGGTTTTAATTTTATTGCCGATAAGAAGAGGCACTGGACAGAAAGGTAATATTATAATTTAATATCCAATTATCATGGATATTCCTCAGTAATTCTATGCAGAGATGGGCAAAATGTAATCTGATTAATGATCAACGATTACAAAATGTAGTCGTAATTATAATTTTCTTGCTCTGTAATCATGATTAAATCCATTTAAAACATTAAGAAATCATAAATGTGTATACAATCGGAATTTTGTAGTGTTTAAAACATAAATGAGCAAAATGTAGTCATATTGATGGTAAAAAACGTAAAATGTAATCGTTAATTATTTTTATTAATCTGATTATATTTTGCCCATCTATGATTCTATGGTATTTCATTGGTATGTATTTATCTAGTTTTCTCATACCAAAAGATCATAAACATGCTACAGTTCCTCTAAAGAAAAAAGGTCTCTTAGGCTGAGATTTATAGACGATATTTCTTTTGCTTAGCAAAGTACTCAAAAAATAAATTCGTTTTGAAAAAATCTGAGTATATAGTCGAGTATATAGGAACTCGAGTATAGTATAGTATTGGCAAAGCCAAGTCTATGTTGACAAAATCGGTGACTTACCAAATCCTTTGACAATCATTGTGTACAATAAATTGTATTTTTTTAGTTAAGCCTAAGCAAACTTAAAATTGCGTCTATAAATTCAGCCTTATAATCGAAAGCAATACTAGAAGTATTGCCATCGCCTAGCCGCCCTTGCAGAAGAGGAAAAAATAAAGGTTTTGGATTTCTGAACTTGATTAATCTCAAAATGCGACCAATGTACGCAAGTAATTAATACGGACCTAGTACTCGTGTTGCGCTCAACTAAAAAAATTGATAGAGATCTAAATAAAACACGATAACAATTTCAGGATATTCTGGGTAATCTTCGTCGTGATATCTTGGTATTGTTCATCGCTGTTAATAGCAGCGCAATATGACGCATTTCTGAACAACCCGATATCTTTCGTAGTGGAAACCACATATAAAGATTGGAATACCGACTTTCCAGCAATAGTTGTATGTGAATCAGAAAATCAATTACGAGTCGATGAAATATCTGACCAGTAAGAGTAAACATTTTACTAATTGTTTAATATGTCTTTGCGATTTAAGTAAGTGACATCTGTTATGTTATTAGAAATATCTTTAGGAGATTTTTGTTCACACACAGGGTAACGTGAAAGAACAAAATAGTTTCCAACTGCGGCGCAAGGGGACACTATTATAATCAATCATCAATCAATACATATATTAATTTTGTACGTCGAACACCTTCTCACACATTCCGTAGATACCGTTTTTTTTTTTCAAACAATCGTGGGAAGTCCCCCATGGCTTCTAATAGAAATGTCATTTGTAAATTCCCTGAGAACGGTGATCAGGTGCGCTGCTGTTCACGTTGGGCACGACATATAAGAGCAAATTGAATACAACTATTCTCTTTTTTTTAAGTCCCGGGGTAAAATCCTACATCGGACTGTCAGGGCCGCTGTGAGGGCAGCGACCCCGGAGTGTCAGACTCCTACTAACTAAAAATCCCGGGGACCTGCCTCTAATCGCTCCACTCGAGCCTGGGGAACCAAATTCATCCAGACGCCCGGGGAGGGAAATGCCTTGTTGAGGCTGCCTCTTTGGGAGGGGTAGGAATAAAAAGCCCACTACTATTGTATCTTTTCTCACCCCAAAAGGGATATATCGTAATGATATATTATATAATATATTATAATAATTCTCACACGATTAAACTTATAATAATCTCATATATACGTTTTAGGATTTTGTATACAAAAAAAACTTAGTTTAATTTTAACTCTACGTTTAGATCTGATTGCATAGTACACATGCCTTTATCATGAGCAGACTGAAGCATCTGCTACCACGATTCTGTCTTAAGTTAAATTCTTTTGTTTTAAACAGCTTATGGGGACCAGATCACGATTTCAATATAGACGAGGTACTTAAAGAAATCGCATACTTCAAAGGTGTAGCGTATTATACTTCTCAGTTTTGCAATTTAAATAATCCTGCTGACAACTGTTTCTTTTCAAATCTCACGTATTATGCAAAACTGGTAAGTAAATTGTATCTTTAAAGCAGTTGGTAAATGTATAAAATATACACATTACATTTTGTAATAATTACATACTTTAGATTTTTTAATTTGAGTGTACTGTGGTTATAAACAGTAGTTAAGTATAGTATTTTTTTAGTCCAAGAGTAGAGGTGCCTAAATATATATCATCAATCAAAGGAGAAGGCTGAAATACGAAACGTAGTGAGCATTTCATCGCTATAATGTTGTTAAGATTCCTGCAACTACGATCAGGTTCTCACCCTGTGAAGTTGTAAAGGCCTTCTCAGCCAGCAGCCTTCGACCTGCCTAAAAAAAACTACGATCAGATCAGAATTAAATACAAAAGACATCCACACTGCGGAAATTCGGAAATCTATAACGAAATAAAAAATTGATGTTAAGTTTTCCCTTTTATTATCACACGTCCATGTAAAAGTATTGGGTAGTCGAGGATGTTTTCTATATGATTATCAATATCTCTAATCAAGAAATAATTTTTGACAAATACATTAATTAATAAAATCAAATTGGGGTTTTCAAAGAATGTAGAAGGACTGCCTGTATAATATTTTTCTTCTCTTTATTAATAATCTATCATCTCTGTAGGTTCGTAACATTTGTGAAGACAGTCTAGCGGAATGTTCTTGGAATGGTGTTCCTTTTCAATGCTGCGATTATTTCAGACAAATTGAGACTGAACTGGGAACTTGCTATGCTATTAACACAATACAAGGAAAGTAAGAATTTCAAATGTACTTTATACTATAGGATAGGTATTGTCATGAGTACAGTTTACTCGAACATGAGCTAATGTTAAAAAACTTAATGTAGACCATTAAATAATTAAAAAAAAAATAAACAAAGCAGAATTAAATTCAGTGAATACCTTTTATGTTCCAATCAATATAGTGAAAGGTTCTTTTTATAATTACTTATTTAGTGAAATGTGAAATACTTTTATTACTCAAAATAACTAATAAATTATATCTGTTTTCAAAAGTTATGTTAATATTATTATAACCTATCTGATACAATTTCATTTTTATTTTGTTTTCTTTTTCAGAGAATTAAGCGTTCCTAAAATATCAATGGTTAGTAATAGAACAACGGGTGCTGGAGCGATTAAATTTAATGTTTTGATAGCAGCAAGTGTTTATATTTTAAACGAGGAAGACGTGCCTACGTTAACGTCATCAGGGTCGGATGTTTTGCAAGTTAAACCTGAAAATTATTATAAGTAATTTACTAGAGCTCTATATGTTATTTAGTTATCGATAATTAACAGGTTGCTTAAAGCAACTTAATATAGTTATATTATAACTCCAGCACGCTTCAGGGAGTGTGTCGTCCAACAAGGGTGCAAGCGGCGCACGATGTGTTCCCGCGTGCCGCTCTACAACACAGAGGCACGAGAGGGGTGGCTCTATACACCACCCTTCCCTAAACGAGTAGAGGCCTACTCACGGCCGCACGCCCAGTCGGTCATTGAGGATTAGACCCCAGTCGTGCTCTCGATGCCGGTAGGCGGTAGGTGGAACACCCCGCGGGTTTTAGTCGGTGCAAGCCCGACACACCGGGGGGTGGCCCTCACCTCTCCCCGAGGTCCGTTAGGGATTTCCCCCGGGTTACAAAAAAAAAAGAAGTTATATTATAACTATATATAAAGGAAATTATATTTTGATAAAGGAAATCAAATAGTTATTTTGTAAAGAAGGAAATATATTTAATAAAATTTATCTATGCCCACAAAGACGTGAAGTGTCCATTGAAGGCGTATTTATAAGTTCCTTCTGTGAGGTTATGAGGTCGGATATGTTTCGTAAAATCACACTTGTTGGTAAGTTTGGCCATAGGCGATGCTGTGTAATTGCCCTAATGAGTTAAAAGTGTAATTATATGAAGGTTTAAACAAGTTTTATTGATCTCCCGTTTGGAGTCCAAGCCAAACCCTTACTATACCCTCGTTAGCAGCTTTATGCCACTGAGATCTAATGGCTGTTAGCTCTTTCCAGGTGTTAGGAATTATGGCATTGTTAAAAAAAATATATCTTTCAGGCGTTCTATAACAGTGCGTAATATTGAAAATGACTTGGGTGCACGAATGATTTTACCAGAGAAACGAAAATGTCGTTACACTGATGAAAATTTCTTAGATGTGTATAGGCACTATTCGTACACGGCATGTACTGTACAATGCAGAAAGGATGCCCAAATACGCTTATGCAATTGCTCTAATTATTTCATGCCCAACGTGCCGGAACATCTCAAATGTAACATTAGCGGTCTTATCTGCATGAATCAATATGATAAAACGCTCTCTGTTAGTATTTTATGAAGTACATACACATTATTCATAGATGGGCAAAATGTAATCAGTGTAATGATTACGATTATTTTGCGTTTGTCATAATTAATATGACTGCATTTTGCCTATTTCTGTTTTAAGCACTACCGAATCATCAATTGTATACACAGTTATGACTCCTTAATGTTTTAAAGGAATTTAATTATGAAAATATAATTACGACTACATTTTGTAATCGTTAATAATTAATCAGATTACATTTTGCCTAATTCTCATATTAATGTATTGTTCCAATTTATACAAGTCTCAAAATCAGTTTTAATTTTCTATAAATGATTCATATTTAATATTTCCAAATTTAGTTTGAGGTTTGAATTAAAGCTTAACTAATGCTAATTTCTAATAATTGTTAATATCGAATACAACATAAACAAACTCCCAAAAGCGTCGATACCACTGGGCTTTGGTTGGTTTAGCTTGTTACCCCTACAATAATACACTCTATATAGCATTACACACACTCTCAATAACGACAGCAATTTAATAATATAAAGTACTTTTAAAGTTGTCAAAATTAGTAAAAACTGCGCAGCTGTGTACGTCCTTTTATCGCTTTATTATCTCTAAATAATAATCGAGTTTATTATCTATTAAACTCGACTGTCGGCATTGCACATACCGAACATCACCAAGATGCCTCAGTATCGCAAGTTATGAATAAAATAATTTAAAAATACAATAAAATTACTGGTGCAGCAAAAGACGTCAGACAAAAATGACAGAATATACTCAATAGCGATCAAATAAGAATTGTTTTTTATGTAATTACTAACACTAGTCTAAAATAAACTTTTTCCAATACAGATTTTTCTTCTCTCCATTTAACGACAACTCTCTATAACGTCAAAATATGCACTCCCCTTGAGGGTCGTTATATAGAGTTTGCACTGTACTTATTTGTAGATAGAGGAAAACATAGTGAGGTAAAATCTAACAAAAATTGAATAAGGTAGCGTCCTAAGATTGGTCATAAGTAGCGTCACTAGTCACGACACGGAAGTGTAAAGTAGATATACCGAACTAGTCTTTCTAGCCAACTCAGTCTATCCATATAACTTGCATAAGACACCAATATTACCTAGGTAAATGTATTTTTGTAAATATAGACTCGCCGTACGCCGAAGCGACGTATGGTTATTTTTTAACATGATTTGGTAATAATTTCTTTCTTTTTGAATATTTAGTACGTATTTTATCTTTATTTATAATATAATGGCTTTAATTCTCTATAGATATGTTATATGACACTTAAACTATATATTAGAGAGAAATGCATTAGTGACTGTAGCCACTTTCTGCTTATATTTCGTGCCAATCGTGACCAGTAGCGCAGCTGATCGCCGTTCTTATGGAACTTTATATGACATTTCTATTGGATGCATGCAGCTTTCCTTAAGATAATTTTCTTCAACGGTGGACATGTGGTGCGTAAATCCGTACATAATCTGGAATAACGTTGCGATGCCGCTTATGGCTAGGTACCGATCCATTATCCCCCATCGCACCAAAAAAAAAAAAAAAGACGTAGAGGGTTTTAGTTATTTTTAATTTACTACAAAATAAGGCTATCTAGCTAGGGTTAATGAAGGTATCTTTCACCACACTAAAAGGGGTGTACCATGACTACATTTAAGTTTATCTTATTAGGTTCTGAAAGCGTCATGGTCATCACGGCCTGGGTTGTATTGCAATTGCGTGCCGTCGTGTACAGAGGCGGAAATATCTATAGTGAATGATTTTACTGAAACCTTACAAGAATCTCATGCCACCGTACAGATAGAACTCGCAATTTTGCCTAGCGAAAGATACAGGCGAAATGTCGTCCGTGGTATTCTTGATTTAGTAGGTAAGATAGTTTTTTAAGTAACATACTTATTTACTTTCTTATTTCTTTTAAGATAGCTCCGACTCAGCAGGAGCCGAGTTATAGATTGCTGCGGATCGTAAGAAATGAAATTTAAAGTACAATATGTCTTTTGAACAGTATCAACAGGGGGTACGGGAGGGCTGTTTCTCGGCGCTAGCATCCTCAGCTTTGTGGAACTATTCTACATAGTAATGATAAGGCCTTTCTGCGACATGTACAGCCAGCGCGAAAATGACGCGTGGCACAGGAAGTTCGGCTTGCGACGCATTGAAGACAGCAAATTCAACCCAAACTGGAAATGGGCAAATTTAAGAGCAAAACCGACGAATGAACAAATTACTTGGCGAGTGAAAACACTTTCCAAGTGATTATATTACTCTTTTTCGTTAAAAATGTTCGTCAAGTAGATAAATTATGATTATTTCAAAGTCTTATAAAACTTTATTGCATATCAATTCTATGGTCAGATCGTTACAGTATGTAATGCTAACAATTCAATATTCAGTTTAAAATAATTGTTACTCTTTTTATTTAGATTGGTCCTCGTCTGTATTCAGATTTTACATACCTAAGTACTAACCTATACTTGCATATTTTTTGAAACTGTATTTCAATTTTTTTTCAAATTGTATGAAATAATAGCAATATCAAATGTAACTACATGTAGCAATAAGACAAGACTTATTTTACATAGTTTATTAATTTACAAAGAGAACCTTACATAAAATGTACGAAAGAAAGGAGGAAACTTTATTGAGTCAAAAGGAATCGATGGAACTAAGATATGAAGTATATCGAGGGGTGAAAGGCTATTTGGTTTAAGCGACATTTTTTGGTGATATAGCAATATATATGTGTATATTTGGAATCAGTAAAAAAACGTTGATTACGAATATATATATATACTATAGCAGCAAAAAATATCACTTAAACCAAATAGCCTTTCACCCGTCGATATTAAAATAGGTACACCTAAAATAAGATATATTATTTCAAAGGAACTATTTATAATCTTAAAAATAGATATCAATAAAAAGACAATGACGTTCCCAAATAATATAGATTATGGTGCCTACTAATAAATTTAAATACAATGAAAAACTGAAATAAAAATGTTTAATTAGGTGAAATCAGACAATAATTATTAACAATTTCTTCGAAAATCTCCATGACAGTATCTTTATAATTTTGATTATGGTTCATCATGTTTAATATAAAAGCTGCTTTATTTTTGGAAAGGATTTCATCAAATTGTGTAGCATCACAGAAGTTTTCTGTTAAGATATCTTCGTCTATCCAAAATACCGGCATGAGGCAAGCACAAGCAACTAGACCCCACAGTTTTTGCTCATTAGCGGATGATAAAAAATCTTGTTTACTTATAACATTCTCCAATTTTATATTATGTTCTAGTGATAATTGGTACAATTTTTCATAATAGAAGTTGAGAAATGTCTCTAAAGATTCTGCACGGAACTTAGGGTCCAAGTTACAGCACAAAAGCAGCATGACGTCACTCGAAGGAGGTTGATATCGTATAGCTTGAAAATCAACGAATACGCAATCTATAGGTACCTCGGTTTCACTATACTTGAATAAAAGGTTATTATTCCATAAATCCCTATGACAAATTACATTTCTGTATTTCAAAGAAGACGAACTCAAGCGTAAAGCTGACAACCAAATAGTCCTCCACCGAGACTCAACCAAATCCATAATGGTTTTTTCATATTTTGAGAATTTTTTGATTGCTTCTAATGCTCCCTCCATACACTGTAAAAACCATGGTGAGTTTTCGTGGTAGCCTGCTTCCCCTAAATACGATTTAAATTCTTCATTTAAATTGTAACAGCATCCTATTTCTTTGCTTTTCTTTTCTTCATAAATAATTGTAGAACAATGAAATCTCGCAAGTGCGTCTAAGGATTGTAAAGTATGAGCCATATCGAACCTTTTCAATTTACTGCGTAATGTATATTTTAGAGCACCCAGGTCTTCGAATACCATTGCCTCATTTAAAATTGCTACTAGTCTGGGACTCCAAGGTTTTATACCTAAAAAGTAGGATATAGTTTTATTTTATTTTAATAGGCTTTCAAACAGAGTGTATACAGTCAAAAATAACAATAGATATCATGCCATATACATATACAGTGCAACACTCCAATTACGTGAAAGCGCAACATGTACTACAAAGCAAATTTCCATAGAAACAAAGTGAAATTCGAATACAAAAATTTCTAATGGCACAGCGATATGGAAACAAGAGATTCATTATAAACAAATTATGAATTTTTAATTATATTAACCGTGAAATTATTTTAAAAGACTTGCTTTGAAAGAGGTCAGAGAACTACAAAATATATCTTGACTTTCATTATGAATCTTATTAAAGGTCCTACATATACGCCATGAAGGAGCCTGTTTGCCAAGGTTGGTGCGGATATGTATTGTGGCAAATGGTTCATATAAACAAGGTCTTGAGCCTGATCGTGGCACTTTCAGCGGAATGCTCTGTAGAATTTCTGGGCTATTGACCATTGCATTTACAATTTTGTGTAGAAACACTATTTCATGAATATAGCGTCTGGCTTGAAGTGAGTGACAATTTAAAATATTTAGTCTATTCTGCTAGCTGCTACTATAGGGCGCTACATGGTGTTTTCTGACTAAAAAATTTTTTTTCCTATCTAGACAGCGTAAGTAAGTTATCTTGATAATGTTTCATTATCTATATCCATTTTTTTTTATTTTTAGTATAAAAATTCGTTACTACGGAATTAAGATGCCAGATGGAACAACATATGAAAAAACAGTATTCATTTAAAATAATTTTAGTGTAGTTGCTTAATAAAAGTTAAGGTCTTACCTGATATTTCGAGTAACTTCCTTATTTTGTCATAAAAACACAATTCCCTTTCGAACATTTTTAATTCTTTTACCATATCTGCTTTAGCTAAATTTAATCTGGAGATAGCTTTTATAAAAAAGAAAAATTGTTTATTAGGTACAATCTCCACTTGCAGTTTCCAGTAGTCCGATAGGAAACCTAACATTTGAGCACTGGCCTGTTTAATGAAATACTTTTCTACTACAAAGTCATTAGTATTTAAATAATTGCTCAAAACGCAATTAACATCATGTTTTGTAATATAATTATTTGTAAGGGATTCGCTTAAACCAGACTCCATAATTTTAAATTTATATTGTAGTCAGTTAATTAAAATATTATGTATTAACAGGAACTAAGTGAATAACTATATGGAACATATTATGTTTACTTTAAACCGATTGTCAGTGTAAACTTTGCATAGGTACTGTACTCAGATAGGTTATCAACTTCTGTAAGTCTGATGGCAAACACAAAACAACTGCTGTGTGCTATAACGAAAAGTCATACGAGATACAATATCTCTCCTAAGTTAAACATAACAGTTATAAATGTGCTTACATTGGATTTAATTTAATTAATATTTTATGTTAAGGTATTATTAACTAATTATCATAGTTTTAAGAACTCCTACTAGTATTTATCACCCACATGTTGATTACTTTCGTTGGGATAAATATACCTCTCAACTATTTCATCAAACAGTTCTGTAACACGATTCCGGTATTCACTGTCTTCTTTTGCTATTTTTATGAAGTGTTCACTGCGTGACACTATATTGGCTATTTTAGATGTTTCAGGATGACCAAATATCTGTTCTTTATTTTGTTTGTCCATAGCTACCACTGGTACTATTAGTGCAGCTTGCGTTATGCCAAACATGACACTTTCTTTGTATGATTGTATTAGAGTTGATTTATCGATAATATTTTCAACATCTATGCCTTCGAGACGGAGTTCCACGGATAATGTGTTATAATAAACATCTATCAATTCATCCGTGTAAAGATATCTGTTATGTCGCGTCGTATTGAAAAAGACGAGTGACGATAGATCTAGCATTGGAGAGCAATATATAACTGTTTGAAAGTCTACAAACAGTGCGTGGTAACAATTATCCTCTTTCTTATAGAGAATATTATTCGTCCAAAGATCGCGATGAACAACAACGTTTCGATACTCAGTACTAGGTTTCATGAGAGCCATTGCACCATCAAAAAGCATTGGGATAACAAGCTCTAAATAACTTGAAAAACTAAGATCGCCTCTAAACCTTGAATAAATTTTAAGAAATTCTATAACTGCCTTCTTTCCCGTGTCACGCCATTCGAGTCCACCGTTAGGTTCTAGAAGGCTTTCACTGAAATCCTCCCAAATTCTGTAAGATCTGTCTAGTTCTCTACTCTTAGTTTCTTCATATATGTATGACTGAGCGTGAAACCTTGCTAAAGTTTGAACTGCAGCTTTCAATACATCAAATTCCATGGTGTGTCGATAATAAGGCATTACGTATCCCATTTCTTCTACATTCTCAAATACAAAAATATCTTCTCTTATTAATAGTAAATTCGGACGCCACTTCCTTGGTCCTGGAATATATATTATTCGGAATAATAACTTCAAAATATTATAGAAAGCATAAAAAATAACACGTTACCTTCACAGTTTCGGAATTCCTTGAATAGCTTACTGAGCATTACATATTCCTTTTTAAAGAAACCAACTTCCTTAAGATATTGCGCTTTCCATTTATCAAATCTTGGCATACATTTAACGAATAAATTTATTATAGATTTATTTTGATTTAATTCTACTTCAATAGATAGATTTAAATGATCTCCTAAGTACCCAATGACCTCTTTAGCATCTTGTATCGACCAACTTATTACTTTTTCTGTCCCATACTGTTTTGCTATTGATTGTATATCAACTTCACTTAACATTTCCATTTTAATCATTTGTTAAATTCATAATATTGCTACAGGTGTCGGTCTAGAACTTTATAACTAATTATTTAAGAACATTTGATAACGGTGTTCGTAATGAAAACAAACATACGCTTTATTTGAGCAGGTACAAATGTCGCGTTGATAGCTACTGTACCGACAGAACAAAAGATATTCACACTTAAAATTTTTATATCACCAAAACCTATACATATAATGAAAAACAATTAAATCGTGAAAAGCATATGAAGTTTTAAAAACCAATTCTATTAAAGCAATCAATTAAAAAAGGAAGGGAAATAAAACTAAAGAAATCTTAAAAATATGTTTATAAAAATTATTTCTAATTTATAATTATTGTACACCAAACAACAATCCTGACGCGTGGAGGTCTAAGAATGGCTCTTTCATAATCTTATTTAGTTTCTTTTCATTAATAGCCTCGTAATTAGCAGTCCATAGCTCAGTAACTTTAGGTGCATATGGTCCGTTTAAGTTGGAACCATCCATCTCATCTTCGTCACTGGAATCTTTGACATCTGGCGAGTCTTCATGAACACTATCGTCATCCTCTATAGGTTTATTTTGTCCAGATAGTTCTTGTAAAAACGACGTACAAAGGAGACTAATGGGAGGTATCATATGTGGAGGGGCTTGAGATATCTGTAACAATTAGGCTACTTAAACTATCCACTCACTTTCATAACGCAACCGCGTGCAAAAGTAAAAGTAACTACATTTTTTTTCTGACTATATCGTGTCTCCATCGTTATGTCGGCCTAGATATAGCGTGGTATATCTAGTCCTAGGACCTTCAGTCGTGACTGAAGGTCTCTAGGTATATGAGTTACTGGACAAGCTAATCCCGAAACGCGACAGACCAAAGCGAGTCATTTTGACGATATTATTACACTCCTGTATTGCGGTCATGAGTCATGACCCAGTTCGGGTTGTCGCCGTACCACCTCAAAAATTAAGCCTTAATTAAATTAATTTAATTACAGTATTTGCATTAATCCCTAATGCAAACTTAAGTTGTATAATAATTTAGAACAAAAGACAGAGAAGGACAAACACTATAAAAATTTACTATGTCCAGTCTAGACTTCCAAATAGTTTTGCCAACTGTTCCTTTCAAACTTCAACTGACAGTATCATTAAGTAAATACATGTTTGTAATGGCGGTAAATGTAAATAATATAAATTATATTTATCACCTGCAAATTTTATATGAAGCACACACTGAACAGAAAATTAGGTACATATTTGCACTTTATACATAGATATTAGGACGTTTAAAAAAAAAAAAAATTTTTCCTCGTAACCACGCTCAAAAGTTTCGTTTTAATGCCAAAATAGGCCTCTGAAAATATGAGCCCTTAATATTAATATTTAGGTTGTCCGCGTCGCACTTTTCGATTTCCCATACAAATAACACAGGACAAAAGTTTTTTTTTCTTTTGACTTTTATAACTAATGAACGATATATCGTATTGCAATACCCATTCATTATTTTTGTAGAGAATTTAACGCTCTACAAAAAAGGTCTGAAGTCAATTTTTGATAGTAGTTGTCTTTTGTGGACTGTATCTGCCATAGCGTGCAATATAACCAAATAGTCGAGTGAATATAAAAAAAAAAATTACTTGTGCTATCGCAGCGTTGGCAGACGCGTTTGAGGCGGACATGGTCAGAGATCCGACGGGTTCTGCCGATCGGACTTCAGACAGCTGTTGCTCTGCGATCAGAGCGCTGAATTTAGACTTGGGTGTGTTCCTATGTGAAATAACTTCGAGTCGACCCTCTTTTGCTTGCTCGGGTTCTATACTATAAATCTCCTGAAATTAATTAAAAAAAAAACAGTTTATTTTAACTCTTAAATGCCCTGAGTTTCAAAAAGTCAAGAACCATTTCTTTTGTTGTGCTTGTGTTATGCGTACTAGACAACACACACAGGGTGATTTTATAGAAGAAAAAGATATTTCAGGATACAATAATTTATACCATATTTTAACTACTAAATGTACTGTATATATGTATATATACTGTATCAAATCATAGAGAAACATTGATGAAAAAATGAAAATTGATCCGTAAAAAGCGTGGACACCGTAACGCGTGTAGCGCACGATTGGTTGGTAAGTAGATAAAATTATTTTTATATAGTTTTAGATATACAACTATTGACTCGTTTTCCCTTCGTAATTTATTCAGGCTTAAGACAGACAAAGTACCTGTTTAATAATTAGTTAATTATTCATTAAATTATGTGTGTAATTGTCCCTAAATATGTTGACTATAATTTACTTTACTTTGATGGAAATATTAAGACATAACTATTTTTATATGTGAAGAACTAGAATCGAAAGCTGAATATCCTCCCGGAATATCTACCTCATTTATAAAATCAGCCTGTATACATAAAAAAATCCATGAGTAGTGACAAACTAAACTAAGATCATAAAAAAATTGTCAGTACCGAAACTCGAATCCAGGACTACACCGCTACACTTTCAACGCCGAGAAAATTACATCACTAAACTATAAGTGAAAGTATTATAATCATTTCGTGTCCATTCTCTTTTCTATAGGTCTTTATTCATGTACATATCCAGAGATGGGAAAATGTAATCAGATTAATGATTGACGATTACAAAATGTAGTCGTAATTTTAATTTCGATACTCTGTAATGATGATTAAAGCCCTTCAAAATATTAAGGGGTCATAAATTTCTATGCAATTGAGGATTCCTTAGTGTTTAAAACATATATTGGCAAAATTGAATCATATTAATGATGAAAAAGGTAAGCACAATAGTATTTCAGTAATCTGATTACTTTTTGGCCATCTATGCACATATTTTGAAATCTTTATCAGTACGTACTGCCGAGCAGCAATCATGCTTTCTCAGAATATGCTTCATACAAATCTATACAAACAAGTCGTTTTGCTAGCTGCTAGGTTCTAGAGATGTTCTAGGACGTTCTCGCGACCAATCACCCCTAAAATCGACAGGCTAAATTAAGTTCCCTATGAGGTGTTTCCTCATAAAATACCGGCACAGTGCCTCTAATAAACAAATAGGGGCGTCTTGCAAAAGCCACAACAAACCAAGCAGACAATGAATAAATAATAGTCTTAAAAAGAGAAGTATTATGGCTGCTCCTGCTTCATTCAAAATATCACTTTTATAATTAAGCAAGCTTATGAATATATGTACTCACTGCGTTATTTCTCATGAGATACAATCTTGTGTCACTTGAAGATGTGGAACCAAAGGTGCATTGTTTTAAGACACCTCTATTAGGATCCAAAATAGATTTTTGAATTAATATAGGCACAGAACTATGCGGTGAGAAGACATATACTGAAATAAAACATTATTTTGTAACTGCTATTGCGAAATATTATTTCATTATTCCAGTTTGATAAATATATGTTGTTTAAACATATATATTAGATTTTTTTTAATATTAAATAAACTAACGTCAGTTTAACACTAGGAAGACTGAATATAGGTATAGCACGTACGTATATAGGGAATAAAGAGAGGGGGAGGTAAGTACAACTATTAATAAATGCTATAATATATAAAAAGTCATAATATTAAAAAAAATGGTTCGTTATATATTTTTTATATAACTAAACTTTAAAAATAGTCGAAATGATTGCTCTGGGCAATCTAGTGTTAACGAAATATACCAAAATATTTATTAATTTTAATATTATGTTTAATTAACATTTTTATTACATTACACTCACCGTCATTGCTTGTTGTTACTACAGCCATTTTATTCGATAGTACATCGCTGGTCAGGCACACAGGCTTTATTTGAACCAACCAGTTTATGGTAAGTGATAATAGACTCCAAACAGCTAAACAATTCTCTGTTGTGCAAACCAGCTAGAAATAAATATTATTGATATAAATATATATCAATAATATTATGAATATAATATTATGGATATAATCTGTATGTAACAAATGGTGTAAAATATGCTGACATCCAAGATACAGAACTTTTAAGTATGATCAACACAGTGCTAAACAATATACATAGTTGAACATACCAGCTGAGACATAGGCATAGCAGCTAATATTAGGTCCTTACATATGAAATTGGCGTTTTTCGTACTGGCCACTTTAATCACAAATTTCTCCTCTTTGGTAAGGAATTCCAAATTCAAATTTGTACAGCTATAGACTCATGTATTTGTGCTGCGATGATCGTCATTCATTTGTTTTTTTCTTCTGTTTTTTTCTGTTTTCGTCACTCATTTTACAAAATGGAAAACTTAAAATATCGCATTATTTACGAGTTCGAGTTCCGCCGTGGCACTAGTGCTGCGGAAACAACTCGAAGGGTGAATGATGTGTATGGCGGTCGTTGTTGCAAAAGAAAACACAGTTCGTTTTTGGTTCCAACGTTTTCGTTCTGGAAATTTCGACCTGCAGAACAAGCCCCGTGGACGGCCTGAGACTCAAGTTGATAATGAAGAGTTGAAGGCTATTGTGGAAGCGGAGCCATCGCAAACCACGTCCGAGTTAGCTGCAGGCTGCGATGTTAGTGATAAAACTGTTTTAATTCACTTGAAGCAAATTGGGAAGATTAAAAAGCTTGAAAGGTGGGTACCTCACGAATTGACTGAAGCAAACCGGCAAACGCGCGTCGACTGCTGCGTTACATTACTAAACCGGCACAATAATGAAGGTATTTTAAACCGAATCATTACCTGTGATGAAAAATGGGTTCTTTACGATAATCGGAAGCGCTCAGCGCAATGGTTGGATCCTGGCCAGCCAACCAAATCCTGCCCCAAGCGAAAATTAACCCCAAAAAAAGCGTTTGGTGGACTAGTGCCGGTATTGTTCATTACAGTTTTCTCAAATCTGGCCAGACTATTACGGCTGATGTCTATTGTCAGCAATTGCAAACCATGATGGAAAAGCTAGCGGCTAAACAACCTAGGCTGGTCAATCGCTCCACGCCACTGCTGCTTCACGACAACGCTAGACCACACACTGCGCAACAGACGGCTACTAAATTAGAAGAGCTTCAATTGGAAAGTCCAAGACATCCTCCGTACTCCCCGGACCTTGCTCCAACAGATTACCATTTTTTTCGAAATTTGGATAACTTCTTGCAAGGGAAAAAATTCAACTCCGATGGGGCAGTCCAAATCGCCTTCAAAGATTTTATTGATTCCCGTCCGACTGGTTTTTTTAGTAAAGGGATCAATGAACTACCTATGAGATGGCAAAAGTGCATAGAAAATAATGGTTCATACTTTGATTAATTAAATATATTATATTAAAAAATATTCGACTTTTTGTTCCTCCCATACAAAACGCCAATTTCATATGTAAGGACCTAATAGCTGCGCGCCTATTTTGTGATAATAATAATAAATATCTCTTCACGCTTCGTTTAAAGGACCCCATATAATAGGATCGTTTGAACACACTCACCGTATTTTGATTGATTGATATTTTGGATGTATAGCTTTATTTTACTAACATTATTATCTTAATATATATAAATCTCCTCTCACGATGTTTGTCCGCGATGGACTCCTAAACTACTAAACCGATTTTAATGAAATTTACGCACCACGTGAAGTTTGATCTAATTTAAAAGATAGGATAGTTTTCATCTCAATTCATAGTCGCAATATTATTTTATTGCAAATTATTTGTTTAATATTTAGCAGTGATAATTTACAGTTAGCTCCAACCGATTCTAAAAGATGGCGCTATCCGTTGACTGGATTGAGTAATTATTCAAAAACCAGTCACAGCAAAGCGTGGCTGGTTTGCTATAATTTATATGGCAGAACAACGTTTTCCGAGTCAGCTAGTTTTTATATATATTTTGATGCGCAAAGTACTTTCATCTCAAAATGAAGTTAGAGCTTTGTCCAACCGTTAAGGTTCAACAATCACCTAAAGGTATTGGAGTTGATGGATGGTGATCACTATTAGGTGGTGATATAATAACTAGTCCTTAGAAATTCTGTGGAACTACAAGACCGTATTTTTTAAAATGTAAACTTACATAATGAGCAGCATCCTTGTTTCCAAATTCCACGTGCAAGCCTTTTGGCCGTAGCGCTGGGTGGGACAACGTCGCGCGCATATTACACAAATGCGTATCCCATAACGTCAGCTTACATCCAAACCAGGCCGCTATCAGCGACCCATCTCGTGACACCGCAATACCCCCCAATTCATATTCGGTTTGCACCACACCCGACGAAAGCGAATTAAAATCCACTAGTGAACTATCATTGTGCATATTAAAAACTTTCACTAAGACATCATCCCTTGTGATATCCTTCATGTATGGCAATGAAAACCGATCTGATATTTGACCCATTTTGTAATCATTCAAGGATCCTTGAGACAGCGCTTGCGTTGGTCCAGATGAATAGTAACAAGCGGTGATACAAAACCAGGATGACTCTTTTTGTGTATTCTCGCGTTTCCACATTCTAAACTTTTGGTCCGTTCCAGCCGTGACGCACATATTTCCTGCATAATTTAATGCTATTGACACCACTCTGCACCCACCATGTGAAAGATTCACACAAGTGTTAAGTTTAAAAGGCGTATTCTGGTTTGACTGTTGAGTTGACCAGAATTTAAGTTTTTCTTCTGGATACATAATACCATCGTTTCTGTATTCTGATGTGACCAGTGTGGCTCCGTTTGGACTAACGTTGGCGCACGTAACCTCAGTTTCTAAAGGAAGAAGGTTCCACCTTTCTGGTTGTATAGAATTTATTCCTGTTATATCTACCTGTAAATAGTAAATACAAAATATCTATATAACGATACTGGTAACTAACGCAAAACCTCTTAAAGGTAACTTAGGTACATCAAGACTAACAACTTTTGTTCTATGACTTTTGCCAAAACTTAACACATCCTAAGATACATATTTTTTTAGTTTTAGTAGGGATTTCTATCAATCGTAAGCTCTATGTTTAAAGTTCAGTCAGCTGATGCTACGAAATCGTCTGCCCCAGTTGCATCGCGCCGCCTTTCAGAGTATTAAGAAGATCTGAACTGCAAGTTTGATTTATTTATTTTTTTGTATGGGGGAAAAATTGAATTATAAAAAGTCGTAAAACAAAAGTTGTTAGTCTTGATATACCAAAGTCACCCTTGAGAGGTTTTGCGTTACTTACCTGTATCCCTGTATATACATATCTATATATCGTCACGCTATATCCCTTTTTCAGGTGAGAGGATTACATTAGTAGCTGTATCCACCTTGCGCGTATTTGTCATGTCCAAAGTGACCAGTAGAACAGCTCATCGCCGTTCTCAGGGCACTTACACATGACATTGTTATTAGATGCCATGTGGGTTTCCTCACGATGTTTTCTTTTACCGGTCAGCATATGGTGCCTAAATCCAGATATAATCTGGAAAAAGCCGAAGATATGTATTGGGTTAGGGTTGTGGTACGTGGGGAATCGAATACTACAATATCCTGAGGAGTGTATGGGTATATAGGCACATGCAATCCCAGTATGAATAAAATTAATGTCTCTATCTGGCGGTGCTGAGTCCTCATAGGTTTCCCCTCTGTCTTAGCTCTGCAAGTCATAGAAGTATTCGTTTACTTTGAATATTGAATCCACAGCCCATAGGACAGAAGTCCCAAACTATAATGCTGCGCCAATCGCGAATAAAATTATATAAAATATAGCACATACATTATACATTATTTTATTGCTGCCTGTGGAATATAGTTGCAGGTGTCCTGTCCTTGAATGCATCAGCAGGGCTCCAAACTGATGATTATAGAGGAATGTAGAGCCCACAGCGCGCACCAATGGTGATACACCACCGCACTCTAATATCGTAGCAACCACTCGCATCTGAGCATTTGCCAGAACCACCGCTAAAATATTACATAGGTTTATTTCATAGATGGGCAAAATGTAATCAGAATAATAAAAAACGATTATGATTACATTTTCCGCTTTTGATATATGACTACATTTCGCTTATCTATGTTTTAAATACCACGGAATTCTTAATTGCATACACATTTATGACTTCTTAATGTTCTGAAGGGATATAGTCATGATTATAGAGCAACAAAATTAAAATTACGACTACATTTTGTAATCGATAATCTTTAATCAGATTACGTTTTGCCCATCTCTGGTTTATTTAAGTCTTTTCCAACTTCTTTAACAAATGTAATTTAATTTAAATATATTTTATTCAGTATATATTATATAATGGATAAAAGATATTATATATTTTATTATTTAAAAAAAAACATTTAACGTTACAATAAAAAGTTCATTCACAGCCTTATATTGTTTTTTTTTAGGCAACTATTGAGTGAAAGGTTACAGAAAAAACCCTCTAAAAGGTTGCCAAACTGCTGTTTTCAGTTGTTAATAAAAATAAGAAAAATAGAAAATACAACATACAAAGAAACAAATAATTACATAAATAAAAAAAATATATAATATTAATTAAAAATATATTCATATCTATTTCAGACTATTTTATATATCAGATTGAATAAGTAATTACCAGCTCACTTACAAAATTATTTTAATACACCACCAAGATATAGGTACTGTTAAAAACTGTTTCATATTATTAATAGTAAAAATAACTTTTTTTATTCCTGAATAAGTATTTTATTTAAAAAATATGTATATACTCACAGTTGTTGGAAAGTGTTATAGCAATATGTGTATTATTAGTAGTAATATATCTGACAAGTCCTGGCAATCGTGGAATGAATGCTTTTTCATTGGCTTTATATGCTAAACTACCAAGAGTCCACTTTATAAGCACTGCTTCCATTCCTCCAGAATATAAATAGTTTCCTTAAAGAATAATTATATCTTTAGATATATATTTTAAAAACCTGATTAGAATGTAACAACATAAGTAAAAAAAAAACTTATTCAAAAAACACTCCAAAAATTTAAGAATAGTTTTGATACCATTAAATCCAACACTTGAGTAGATAGATAATTCTTTTATATTATAATTTCAATCTTATTTACAATATAATTTAAAAAGTTTTTATTTATTATATTTTTTTGGGGATACTTAGAGAAATTCTAATCTATTTCTACTTTTTTTTTTCTTTTTTTTTTTGGAGTCGAAGCTGCTCGCGTCCGTAGGCTTTACCCTAGTTTTCCTACACGTGACTCCTGGGTGGTGCTAAACGAGCAGCAGCGAGGTGGTAGGGCGTCGGTGCCCGCCTGGATCGCGACCACAGTACATGGGTGTAAAGTCCGTCATAGTGACAAGTTTCGGCTTGTCGCGTTTCGGGATCAGCTTGTGTATATCCAGTAGCTCATATACCTAGAGACCTTCAGTCGTGGTATATGTGGGCCGACATGATGATGTAGACTATCAATGGATTTTCATCCTTTGATAGTCGCTTTCGTTTTTGGACTACACTGTACTTACCATCAGGTACTCTGTAGTCACTATGTCGAGTCAGTGTAAAAAAAAAATATATTTTACTCCAATATACAACCTTCTACTGAGAAGCAAACTGCAAGAGGTGGTAAAAAATGCCAATGTAATATTTCTTTTGCTATGGACATTGATGTTTTATCATACAAATGGCCTCTAATTAGATGGACACGACCCAGTGTGTCAGTTATTGCTACTGCACCCATATTACGATGTGCAGCCACACTTGTGATACGAAATTCTCCTGAATTTTTTATTCTGAAAAATTAAACAATAGCATTATAATAATTCCAAACATATATTATTTAATTTACTAAATGCACATAAATGTTACTGATACAAAATCATACCTACAGTAGATCATTATTGACCCAGTATTGAATTTTTTTTCTAAAATCAATATACATAGAAAAAATGTGTTAAAAGGTATTTATGCTTTGAATTTAACAGAAATAGATAATAAATTGAAAATCTAGCTTAAGTAAAATATTCTCATTTTTTTTAAGACTAATCACATGGTTGCATGTGCACAGAACAAGACCTTTTCTTGTATATTTCGTGAACTTGGAACAGACTACCCTTGCCACTCTAGACAGCCTGATTTTAAGTATGCCGGGATGATGCAGACACTTAGTCAGTGCATAAAGAGTTCCCACTGATTAGTAAATACCACCTCATGCATACATTTCTAATGTTTAAATTTGTATCTCCAAACCTTTTTGTAAATTTTTATATTTTCGTAATTTTTAGTCAACTTTGTTTATTAATAAAAATTTCCTTTTTTGTTCATTTGACTACAATTTTACTTTAAATTACAAACAAGCACAATTTTACACTTTAAATCTTATAACAATGTTTATTTATTAAATTTTAATTTTTTTGGAGGTATAAAAAGTGCATCTGAGTTATATACTTAGTTGATGTTTAGTTTGTTTAGAAGATAAATAAATTACATCATAATAAATTACAAAGCTTTCTTACATATTGTACATATGAGGCTGATGTATACTTTGAATATATAATGTTTTTGTCCCATTAATGATTGCTACAAATTTATCTTCATTGCACCATCCCATCGACACTTTAATCATATTAGTATTCCAGATTCCATAATTTGTATACTCATGTAATAAATATCCAGTTTTTACAGAGTATGCTCCCAAGTGAATATTTTTTCTATAGGCAGAACCCCCACTAGCCGTTATAAAACATTCATTACTATTTATTAAATTAAATGTTACTATTCTGCTCTGAGGTGGAATTTTCAGTCTCTGAAAATATACAAAAATATTTTACTGTCACAACATTAAAAAAATGTATATCTTTTTTTTATATGTCTTTATTCCAAGGACTGGTCCTTTGTGACTTCGCCAATGTCAGTGTATTGTCTTAAAAATGAGGATAGTTGCCCAGTTATGCTAATGTATAACTTTAAGTAAATGTTAGAAAAAAGTCTGAATAAAGCAATAGTTCACAATTAACAACATTCATCAACATCGCTTAATTTCGCTTCAACATTCATCATGCGAACAGCTAAGGAGTGGAATATGCTACCAGCGGCCATATTTCCGCGATCTTATAACCTGGGAGTCTTTAAAAGAAAAGTGAATAGGCATTTGTTAGGCGGACGCAGTTCATCATCGGACTCATCTTCACCTTCCACCAGGTGTGATTGAGGTCAAGCGTTCGACTATAAGTTATAAAAAAAAAAAACTGCAGTATGTACTAGTGAGAATACCCACAGCAAAAACAGGTAAGTTTGATATTTAGCATTTCAATCACACCTTTCTCCATCTTTTTTTTTGTCCCACATTGCATTTAATAAATATATTCATGTGTAAGTACCTTAAGAATGGCAATCAACTGAGCTACTTGTCACAACGGGCAAGATATACAAAGTGGATAAAGCCTCTACTGTACATGCTCACCCTGAAAGGGACATAGTGTAATGATAAATTATAATTAAATATCTAAATGATATATTACAAGCATGCTGGAGCTTTTATATATAAGTTCAGGAATTATAAAAAAATAGATATGTTATATATGTATATATTCTATGTCAAAACACATCTAGTTTTAGTGATTATTTAAAGTGTGTATAGAATTTTATCACATAAGTTTATAAACTTATACTTACAATTTCTCGTAGCACAGCACCATTATCCCATGTCCATGTTGTGACACATCCATCAGCTGAACTTCCAACTAAATTGTAATCTTCATTTTCAGGAAATTCTATAGCAACTAATTCATTTACGTTGCTTTCAGTTTCAAGAGTACGAACTATTTCTCCTGTACGTACGTTGTAAACTCTAATTATGTTCTCTACAATTACTGCCAGAGATCTGCAACGTAAATAAAACAATGTAGGAAATTAATAAATATAAAAATATGAAACTAACTGATCAGTTGGAATTTAAATTTATTACAATTTAAGCAAAATGAAAATGTGATGAAATCCATATCTTAAGTAATAAATGAAATTGTATTTTCTTTAAAAAACAATGTTATACTCACTCGCCATCTGGAGAAAATACAGGCCGCTGTTCTATAATATTCCTGCCTGCTATTCTTTGTAAGTGGTATTTTGTAGAATCAGTACTTTTCTCAACCTTTATAACCATCTTGATAAATAATTGATATTAGATTTAGATTCAAAACAATACGAATTTACATTTTACATGGACTAGGTTAAGAATAGTGATGTTGAACTGTTAGCAGTGGTCTCGAATGTCATAGTGCGAAATCAATTAAGATGCCCACTAAAATTGATATATAGATACCTTAAATCGTTATTTGACAAAAAATTATAGATAATCTATAATATACATCAAACTAAGTTGAATATAACTATGTTTAGGATCATACCAACATTCTTTGTACATAGCCGCGGTAATCTCTGAATTAATATCCAAGGCATACAAATTTGCGTCATTTAATAGTTTTTTTATTTACATTCATGCAGAATTTTTCTCCTCAATGTTTTCCTTAATATTGCATTTTTTTTTTCTTTTGAAATAAATTGAATTCGGCTCCTTGTCAGACAACATTTTAACTTAATAATTTTATTGTTATATATTTTGTATAAATTGTATAGCCATAAACTTAAAGAAATGTCCTCATCGAAGTTAAGAAAATGGATAAAAAAACGAAATCCAAATTCCTGTTTATATAGGCAAGTTCATTCACCAGCAAGAAACCATTACTGTCCAGTTGTAAGACTCAAGGGTATACTACAAAATATATGGAACATTCTGAAATAATTGGGTAGTCACAAATATGTATTTACTATTGATATATTTTACAATTTACTATAGATATATTATGTAAAGGGTCGTCAACTTAGAACAGTAAAATCGGTATAAAACTCGTGATGATTTCCATGTATTCTCTGAAATCGTGAAAAAAATAGTTGTATTTCGACAGAACATAGCTCATATTGGTAGAAATGCTAAAAAATCCTTGAGGTGTGCCCAGTTTGGGCTGAGGAAAGGGTGGGTCCTTCAGGACTGCATCGAAGACGATCTCTCACTGCCTGTGGTAGTGAAAGCCATAGTCGGCAGCAAAGAGGCATGGCAAGAAGTGACGCCCTTCTGAGAGGTTGTGATGAAGCATAAGGGGACCGCTGAAAAGGTCAGAAAGCGAACATCTTCTCTAGCCATTTGGCGGCCAAGACACCGTCGCCAGAGGGACGCGATCACCCGCAAGACTGACATTCTAAGCGAGAGGTATTGGAGGGGTGGGCTCTATACCCCTCTCAGAAAGGTAGCTTCAACAAGGCTTTTCGATACCCGGGTTTCTGGATCGGGTGTCTGGATGAATTTGATTTCCCAGGCCCGAGTGGAGCAATAAGAGGGGCATCCTGGAGGTTTTTAGTTAGTAGGAGTCTGACACACCCGGGTCGTTGCCCTCACAGCAACCCTAATGGTTCTATGCAGAATTTTCCCCCGGGTTACAAAAAAAAACTAGTAGGTTCGAGTTTACTGGTTACTATTATATACAAGAATCAAAATAAATTGATCTTAAATTTTAAAATATGTAATCGATATCACCACAAAAGTAACTACATCTACTAAACAAACAAGATTATTATGATAACATTCAATATTTGGAAATTTTATAAAGAATGAATTTGAATATATCAACAAATATTTAGTAATTCTCTTATTCAACCCATCTCTAAAATTATTTGTACACATGACATAACCTTAAAAATTTCTCTCGCTCACATGTAGCGTTCCAGAGACTACCATATTACTCGTAAGCGTAATTAAGGTGGTTGGTGTTATATTATTAGTAGACTCAGGTTTAAAACTTTAAACTAATTAATAAATTGACAATACTAAAAGGACCCTTCAACTTCAATTGTAAGCATAAAAAAAAGATAAAAAATCTGTAATGCCAGTTAAGGGATTTATCCCTTTTTAAAGAGCTTAGGGGATTCTTATGGGCTAGAATCTTTAAAGACAGAGATAGGAGAAAATGGACAATTTTAAACACAATTTGTATACTATCGGTTCATATATTTTGTACTCTTTTATGTCGTACTGTAATATTACTGGTTATAAAGATAAATTTATTTTAGAGATAATTTTAGTTTTGTAACCAGTTTCACAAATTTTCATGAAAATTGTTGATTATTATTTTCTTATAATTATTATTTTTTCCGTTTTTATATATAAACTTACTATTACATAAAAAACGGCAATAAAAGGGACTAAAAGTATTTTTTAGGGCATTTTCACTAATTCTAGGGGGATTATCTTTGTACCGAGTTGGCAATACTGCAAAAACTGAAAAAAAACCCATAACATTGCATGGTATTCTCAACTTATTTAAGTTTTACCGGTAAAAATTCATGATTAAATAAGAAGTTATTATCAAGTATTTTTTAGTCATGGCTGGGGCAAGCACAGAAGCTCAATTACAAGTGCGATTTATAACAAAACAGGAACAGTAAGTTTTTCGAGTAATAATAATGCAGCGTGGTTTATAATCATGCTGTCGCATGATTATTAATTAATGTATTTCTTGTGCAGGTATGCTGTTTCAGACAGTCCATATGCTATTCAGAGTAATGTGCAATCATCGGACCTAAATAGTTTGGTTAACGCTTTGCTGAAGGAAACTTCGTCAGCTGCTAAGAAAGTAGTGGAATTTGATTTTTTGGTATGTGGAGAACTTTTGTGCTCTTCGTTGTCCGAACATTTGCAGGAGAAGGGTGTATCTACAGAAGATACCATAGAAATCGAGTATCTTGAGAGGTTTCCTGCTCCAACTCCACAAGATTGTTTGATGCATGATGATTGGGTTTCAGCTGTACATACTCATAATAATTGGTACGTAGAAATAAAATAAATATGCAAATTTGCATTTATAATATTATTTCTTTCTACTATGTGTTTCACAGAATGTACAGAATCTAAATTTTTGGTCTTTTTTTTTAAATTAGGCTAACAGAGATGTTAGTAATAAACATATATTAAATGTGTTCCTCAGTGACATTATAATATTATCTAGAAGAATATTTATCTGAGAGTAGTAGCTCTATGTATATATATAGTAGTATATATATCGCCTTACAAAAAAACTTTAAATTTCTAAAAGTATTTATTGTTTTAGCTAACAGAAATGTAATATGAACTTTTTATTTAATTAAAAAAGAATAATACATAATAGTGGTATCTATCAATATTTATTAAAATTATTGTAAAAATATATCAGGATTGATAATCAAAATATGTATCTGTGTGTACATGGTTATGCTTGCTAATCTCCAAAACAGCTTAACAGATATTGATGTGGTTTTTACTTATACATATATTATTGAAAGATATTTACTTATTATTTAGTGTTGATTTCATATCAATTGGTCTACATATAAAAAAGTTATATCAGATTAAAAAAATAAGCCTGTCATTTAATGGAAAAAAAAAATAACATAAAATAATTCTTCAGGTGATTTGGCTGAAATAAATATAATATTATTATTTATGTGTTTTCAACAGGATTCTCTCAGGTTGCTATGACAACAGTATTCACATTTGGAGCACTAAAGGTCAGCACAAGCTGGCCATACCTGGCCACACATCACCAGTTAAAGCTGTTTCATGGGTCTCATTTAATGGAGACCAAACAGTTTTTGTAAGGTTATTATTTTTTTTTATTAAAAAATACAAGTCAATTTAAAAAAAAATACATTGTCTTAGTAAAATAATGGTTAGTAATAAATACTGTACATATTAGAAACTATAATGACCTGCAGGAGCCTAGAGTTTATTGATAAGACACTAATTTTTGTTTTATTCTGTTTCCACATATTGATTACACTTCACCCAATGCTAATCTGAAAACATTCCAAAAATCCAGTATGAATATAGAAGCATGAATATGCTAATTGTCTGCTTATAGTTGCTGCAATCATATTGTACACTAATAAATCTTATTATACAAAGTTAATACAGCTACTAATTTGACCTGAAAGGGATATAGCATAATGATATATTATTATTATTTCTTATCATGCTTTATTTGAAGAACAGCAATAAATAAGCAAGAAGAGAAGAATATTATCATAGCTTCATGGACAACAAAAAATAATCATTCAGCTCATACAACATCTGAAATTTTTTCTATTATTTGCTTAAATTAATATTATATTGTAATCATTTTATTTTCAGTGGATCTCATGATCAGTCAGCGATGTTGTGGGTATGGAATGTTTCACGGAACTCAGTTGATTGTGTGGTCACTTGCCGAGGTCATGATAAGGGAGTCGAGTGCATTGCCGTGTCTGCTGATGGTAATCGCTTTGCTACCGGTAGTTGGGACAATAATGTCTGCTTATGGAGTACAAGTAAGCAACATTCTAAATTCAAATACAATAGTATTGTGTATAACAATATATTAAGTGTTGTATATGCTAGGGACAATAATTGTCCTCTTTGCTTGGAATGGTTAATACATTAAGATTACTCTTACAATTATTTATAAAAAGAGACTTCACACTGTCACTAAAGCTGAGATTTATAAATGCTACTATGACTCAACTTAAACTAGACTCAGAAAATAATGTTTGTCTTTGACAAAAAACTGATTATATAATAGAAAATTGAGCATTAGTATTGACAGCATGAAGGCCAAGTTGAAAAAATCAGAGTCTTACCATATATTTTCACATTATTTTGATAATATATTTTGTAATGTTAAGTCTAAGTAAAGTTACATTATAGTCTTTAAATCTCTGCCTAGGAGCAGAGATGGGCAAAATGTAATCAGATTAATGATTAACGATTACGATTACATTTTGTAATCATTAATCATGATTAATGATTAACGAAATTAATCAAAAAAAGTAATCATTTTTCGGTGATTAAGGATTATTAATCTTTAATCGGATTACAATTAATCATGATTACTTTTATGATTACTTTTCTGTTTGATACGTAAAATGTGCTGCCGACAGCAGAGCGGCGCTCGCCTTTTTTTATTTATAGTATACGACTACTACTAGCTAAACTGGCGAACTGAGTACCACTACATAGTTAGGTGTTAGAGCGATTACCCGAACTGGGTCGTGACCGCAGTACAATAGTGCAAAGATCGGCATAGTGACTCGCTTCGACCTGACTACTTTCAGGATCAGTTCGTGCTCGGTGGACATTAAGTAAATCCAACGAAATCTAGTTAATCATTGATGCTTTTACCATTGTTCTGAGTGATTCCTGGACTATTAGAACTGATTATCAAAGTACCGCCCACATTTTACTGAAATACCGTCTCCAACTCGATAATCCACCCCCGCCTTCGAGATCGAGGTAGAGAGACAGAGCAAGATAGCGCAAAATTTTAATTAATCAGAACAAGACATCATTTTCTCAAATTTACACAAGCTTCTACAGCGCAGAGCGCAACATCACCTTTTATTGGTCATCCGTCTCTCTCTACTGACTCGGTTTCGTCTTTGATGTAAACCGAGCCGCCGCACACGTTCGTATCGTATTTTGAATTTTAACTCATAATTTAAGTTGAAATACAGATCTTTTTTTTTCGGATAACTGACGTTCTACCTAATAACTTTGATTCTTACAATATATCAGCGGGACACATACATAGTTTTTTTTCTCAGTTCGCTTAATTTTTTTTTTCGCGTTTGACTTCCATTTTCTTAAAGACTAAAGAATACGAGTATAGAACTCAGAATAAAAGAAGTAAATCGACATACGGGTACGCGCCATTTTTATCTCACTAAAAACGCTTTTTTGTTTACAAAATTATATATATATATATCATATAATATAATTAAATAAAATATATATATATATTACACATATATATATATATATATATATATATATATGTTAAATATATATATATATATATATTATACATATATATATATATGTGATTTATTCAGCATCATCATCAGCAATCATTTATTCAGCACAATTAAAATTACAGGTACAGTTTTAAATATAAATATTTCACCAAGACCGTCACAACAACTTATTATCTCCGTCATTCGTATCTATCTCCCTCTCTCCTATACTTTCTATCCCTTTCACACTCTTACACTGTTCTTTATCATTTTATATTATAAGCATCATATGTTCCATTTCACTCACATTCCTACATATATATATATATATATATATATATATATATATATATATATATATATATATAATATTGTTTAATGAGTAATAAAAGTAAAAAATAGCAATTTCATTTTTCTGTTTTAAAAATTTAACTTTAACTTAAAGGATTGCACACAAAGTCTTTGGCCATTATCAGAAGTATTCTCCATCTCGAAGGTTGGCGTGGATTATCGGGTAGGAGCCGGTATTTCAGTAAAATATGGGCGGTACTTTGATAATCACTTCTAATAGTCCAGGAATCACTCAGAACAATAGTAAAACCATCTATGATCAACTAGATTTCGTTGGATTTATTTAATGGCCACCGAGCACGAATTCATCCTGAAAGTAGTCAGGTCGAAGCAAGTCACTATGCCAGTTTTTTCACTATTGTACTATGGACACGACCCAATTCCGGCAATTAACCTATCAACTCAAACAGCTGAAAGCACAAAAAATGGTCCTGAACGTAATCAGGTCGATGCGAGTTACTATGAGTTGGTAGGTATATTGGCCGAACAATGTCGTGACTCGTGACCACAATACACAACTGCAAAGACCCTTATAATGATTATGATTCGCTCAACGAGACGGATATTCGGGGGCGGACTTGCACCGGCTAAAACCACCGGGTGCCAGCACTGCCTAATCTTCGACTTCGCCAGGCCTGGGAATCCAGATACTTCCTAGGGGCTCAGCGAGCGATTGGTCTTAGACAGGCCTCCTCCCTGGGAGAGGGTCGTAAAACTAGCCAAACAATACCTCCCATAGGGGCGGCGTGTGGGCATACACATGACAACACCACCCTACCCTCCGCTGGACGCCACCCCCCCTCTCTTCTGGACACTACCCCCCACTTTCTGCTGGACGATAACCCAACTCTCCGCTGGAAGCCACCCCCCACTCTCCGCTGGAAGC
The DNA here is from genome assembly GCA_036320925.1 of Automeris io. NCBI lineage: Eukaryota > Metazoa > Arthropoda > Insecta > Lepidoptera > Saturniidae > Automeris > Automeris io. The sequence goes on along the minus strand of JAUDJH010000026.1, from coordinate 8,258,918 downwards.
CACCCCCACTCTCCTCTGGACACCCCCCCCCTCCCCCACTCTCCGCTGGACGCCACCCCCTCTCTCCGCTGGACACCACCCCCCACTCTTCGCTGGGCACCACCCCAGTATTAGACGGAAGTTTGGGGTCATATATAATTCGAAATAAAATAACTTGAACAATTAAATAAACGAGTATTTAAATCGGTCTCTCTCTCAGCCAGAACTCAAAAGTAATCATTAAAATAATCATGATTAATTGAATGATTACTGTAATCAAGATTAATGATTACTCATGTAATCATGATTAAAAGTAATCTGATTACAAGTAATCATGATTACATTCGTCATGATTACTTGTAATCTGATTATTAATCTGATTAAAAGTAATCATGATTACGCCCATCTATGCCTAGGAGTGTTTTGTACCTATAAAATAATTCATTCAAAACATAATTATTTAAAATAATATTGAGGTATAATATAGAAATTCAATGATTTAACAAGTTAACACTTAATATTCAAGAATTATCTTAAGTTTATTTAAAATAATTTTTTATAATAAAAAAAATAGTAATTTTTTATATTTATTATCAGACAAGCTGTTGAAATACTGATAAGTGGGGATATCCTGGTATTTTCCCTTTTTTTAATTTTATTTTGTGCTGGTAATAATGTTAGTAAGCGTTTTTAAATTTGTTCACATTTATAGCTGAGATTACGTCTTCTGGGAGAACAAACCACTCTCTGATAATCCTGTCACTTAGAAAGTGCTTGTGTGGGTTGTTGTTTGATGAACTAGTACATAACTTTAGTTGATGACTTCTGAGATGTGTGGCTGCTACAAAGTTCGAACATTTTTTTAATATTTTCAAGGTCATAATTTAATATCTTCTGATATATATCTTTTATGTTGATATTATTCCCTAAAATATAATAAAGAAGCTCATGATTATTTAAAATTTGGATTATATGTGATTTTAGGTTTATCAGATGAGGACAATGTTCCTGCAAGAAAAAGAAGTAAACCTGAACATGGAAAGACAAGAGTAGGTTTTATTAATATCATTACACATATTTAGGTGGATGTTATTGTAAAATTATTTGAAGTATAATTACTTGTAGGAACCACTAACTACTCTCAAAGGTCATAAAGAAGCAGTGTCAGGGGTGAAGTGGATGGATTTTAACACAGTCCTTTCAAGTGGATGGGACCATTTACTGAAACTGTGGGACTGTGAACTCGGTGGGCTTAAACAGGAAATTGTTGGTATGTATGAAAACTTTCAAACAAAAATTTCTTTAGTAGCCTGTGATTGACGTCCAAGCTTTGAACACGAGCAGTTGTGTCATCTATTTCGTTCATCAGCGAGTTGCTGAGTGTTATTCATGTTCTTTGGGTTGGTGTTGGGTCTGGACAGCAACAAGATAGGAAAATGCTACAGTGATTTGCCAATTTTTCTAATGGCGTGAAGTGGAGTGCGTGTCGCTTGGGTCGTTGTGTCGTTGGTTGTGATGACAATCGGAGAAAACTGAATATTAAATAATTAATGTCGGGCTTAATAGGACTTATATCTAGAGCTGTAAATGTTAATATTAGCAATAACTGGGATACCGCCCGATTGGCTATGTTGGAATTGAGCTATTCTGCCATACTAAACAAAAACCTAATCATAGTTCATATTGGTGATAGACATTTAGGGCTAGGTGATTAACTAGCTGATATTTTGGGATGCTTGTTATCCTATGAACATGTTCCTAATGGATGTAATACGTAAGTTGAAACACTAAACAAGTTTTTGGACCAATTAAAAGACTAAACTATTCTATTTATTGAAAAACATTTTACAAGTCCTTAAGTGTTTTAATATGGTTATATTTCTTTTTTAATCTACCACTGAAATTTGCAAAGACCAGACAAATTCATAGTTGTTTTTTTCTAGTGTTTTAGGTATTACATAGTTGGCACCCGGTGGTTTTAGTCGGTGCAAGTCCGACACACCGGGGGAGTGACCCTCACCGCTCCCCTGACGGTCCGAAGAGATTTCCACCGGGAAAACTAAAAAAAAAGTGTTTTAGGTATATTTTAAATTGGTATATTGCTCATAGAAACATACTATAATAATGCAGTTTTAATGTTTAGAGGAAAATATTTTGTATGATAAATGAGTTGAGATTGTATAGAAATATTGTTTTTTTTTTAGGTAATAAAGCATATTTTGATGTCGACTGGTCTCCATTGAACAATAATATAATCACTGCATCAGCAGACAGACACATACGGTTATATGACCCCAGATCTACAGGTAAGAATACTGGATAGTTATATCAAAGTTTTATATAGTATTCTACTTAGAGATGGGCAAAATGTAATCAGATTAAATCCCTTCTGAATATTAACACTTAATGGACGGGCCAAATGTACTCTGTATTTTCTAGTTATCAGATAGTGCTAACTAATGGCACCAAGAAAAAATCTGTAAAATAAAAAGTAACGCAACATACCTAAAATTTAAGCAAAATCGTAGATCTACGGGGCTCGTCCTAGGAAGTCAGAATGGAAAAACGCAAATCTATGGGGCCCGTCCGTTAAGTGGTTAAGAAAAGTCAAAGTGAAAACGGTATGGTGGAATCCGAATACTGCTGTAATGACATTGATGTAATACATTTTACACAGAGAGTATTGTGAAGACCACGTTCACGTCGCACACGGGCTGGGTGCAGTCGGTGCGGTGGTCCACGACTCGAGACACATTGTTCCTTTCCGCAGGATACGACAATCAAGTCAAAGTATGGGAAACGAGAAGGTATGTATTTTTTTAAATAATTTCGGGCGTAAGCTTGACTTCAATCACACCTGGGGAAGATGAAGATGAGCTCGACGATTAACCGCGTCCGCCCACAAATACCTATTCACTCTTCTCTTAAAGACTCTCAAGTCATAAGATCATAGAAATATGCTCGCTGGAAGCATATTCCACTCCTTAGCTGTTCGCATGATGAATGTAAAAACGAATCATTTCGTGCGTATAAGGAACATCAACCAAATACGGGTGGTAAAAAAATACAAATGGCGTGCGGTGACAATCAAAAGGAAAACCGTTGCAGTCAAATATGTAGTTTATGTTTGTAATATCGATATCTTTTCATCTTCAAAAATAAAGCTAATTATTTAGCAATTCGAATAAGAACAATGATTCCGACCTACCGAGTAGTACTTTCAAGCCTGCTACAATTTCAAAAACATAATGGCAATATTGACTCTACAATGAAGCCTCTATGTTTGACCACACCTGGGTCGCTTTTGCATGGTTACTGCATGCTCGTGTTATCGATAGTAAATAATGATTTGAGTCTATAAATTTGAACACAATGATCTAATTACATATAAATATAAATTTTAAAGCATCACCAAAAGATATACTTGACGCACCATATAGTTTCAAAATTAGAGTGGATGGCTCTTCTCTCAATCTGAGTTTAGTGTATGGTCAACATAGTGCAAAATAATATGTGATGGTTGAACACACTAGCTGATGCATAGGAACATCAGCTAATAGCTGCTTGTCTATTATATGATATTAATAATACTTTTGGACAGTTTTTATTAAAAACCGGTATAAAATTAGATACTGAAATGCAAGAAAAGCTGAATGAATTTTTCTTTAAAAGTATGGCCTATGTAGAAGAATTGTTCGCATGATTTTCGAATGTATCTAATCATACAAAGAAAATTTGATGTTGCAGAATTGTCTATTTTGCAAAATTCATGACGTTATTATTGCGTTTCTTTGTTTTTATTATTATGTGTGTTAGGAATGGCAATTAACTGCGCTGCTGGTGACGTTAGCTACAAAATATAGATGCAAAGTGGATACAGACATGACCGTATTATGGGTCACCCCGAATATAGCCTGTTGACACTTTTTAATATTGTATTTCTACTCAATTATTACATGTAAACTTAGGTCGTCTTTTATTTTGTAAACAATTGATGTTATAATCATCAATGATTTTATTTTAGTCCACGAACTCCGCTGTACGATTTAACTGGTCACGAAGACAAGGTGTTGTGCTGCGATTGGTCAAACCCAAGTCTCCTCATCAGCGGTTCCAGCGACAATACTCTCAGGATATTCAAAGCAAAACACGCCGTTGGTAATGCGTGAGAATATGTCAAAATCGCTAGAATGTATTTTATTATAAAAATAAAAGAGGTGCCTGTTATTCGGGTTGTAATTTTATTTATCTTATTTGTAATCCCTTAGCTTATAAAATATAATAAGACATTTCAACTAAAATCAAAGTTTTCATAAAGACGGATATTATCATTTAGATTGTTTGTTATGTATAGAGTTTTTCAGACAACCAACTTTGGTTTAACTAACTTTAGTAGTTATTATAGAAATATGATGGGATCGTTTAAAACTTAGGTCCTCAAACTTTTAGTCTTTTAGGCTGAGATTTATAATCGATTCTTTGACTTTGATTAGACCTTACTTTAACATTACAATTGATATTAGTTAATTAATATCCAAGGATGTGGTAAGTCCCCGATTTCGTCGAATTGGCTCTGCGAAACGCTAAACTCAAGTTTCTATTATATATTCAGTGTTTTATCAAAAATGAATTTGTTTTCTGTGCACTTTGATAAGCTAAGTCAAAGAAGCGTCTATAAATCTCAGCCTTAGACCCCTTGCCGTGTTTTTAGTTTTGGGTAGACCCTCAATAATAATAAGCTAGTATTGTATTTTGCAAATTCATCACCTTTAACACTAGATTTACAGAATCCGTCAATGTGACGGAATTGAAATGTTGCAATGAAATATCTCGAAAACTTCTTGATCGATTTCAACCGTTTTGCAACGTAAATTAATAATTTCTTCCAAAGAATCTATACACTCTGACTTTTTGCCATAAGCGTTCTACTTTATCCAGTAGGAAACAGAAGAGTGAAAGCGATGTCCTTATATTCTCCCTTTCCAATTGATTATATTAAACGAGCTTCAATAATGTAAAATAAAGCGAGTCGTATTACTTGAGTGATTATTTTGGTCTGCTACGAAATTGTTATTTATTTTCGATGAAAAGTACTCAAGAATAAGAAAAGATCTTCAGGATGAATGCTGTATTTACAGTATATGAACATTTCAGTAAGACAGTATCAAAAATTTTTAGTTCTTGTAGAGAGCCTCCGCTTATTCTAGATATTTACAATGGGGTAATGGAATAATAACACAGTATTTTTTATATTTACCGATTCCCTCTTTTCTATCAATCATGTGTAAATCCATGATGTATGTAATAAGATATCGGAAAAAAATCTCAAGATCCATGAGAATTGTTCCGAAGATACCTCCGAAGGAGATGAATGTGAATTAGGTGAAAGTAAACCCAAAAATGAAACTACACAATCTTTGGAAGTGAATGGACAGAATTATCTTCAGATAGAGAAGAGGAGAGTTTATATATAGTCCGCCGAAGCAAGAAAATGCGTATTTTTACTAGCTCTGACTGAGGATAAGTTCGTTGAGGACGAGTTCGTTGAAAGCTTCCTAGCTACGGTTAAAAATATAGGGCTCCCCTTTTTTTTCAGAAATACAATGAGCAGAGATTAATTTACAGAGATTGTAAGACTCCTACGCTTCGTAAAAAAAAAACTACAATCTGAAAGATTACAAATAAATAAATTTGCGTTGATATTTGAAGTTACAGCCTGGCTTGTTAAAAGCCACAAAGTCTTTTTATTTCTCGATACTTTATTTAAAAGTGAAGGAATGTTTAGGCGTGAAGAAATATTGTATAATTTAGAGTTAACCTGATAAATCATTTTTTTTAAAGTGCTTTTTTATATTCACCCGTCAGTGACGGGTGCCGTAGAGATAGGTATATAAGAAACATCCGTAAACCTAGTGTTGAATGTGTATTTGTCTGATTTCTGACTGCACTCAGGAGTAAAGTGGAAAAACAATAAAAATATAAATTAAAAATATTCATGATATGAAATATTTTGGGAAATCCCATCAGTAGTCCTAAATATTAATCAGTTTTAAAAACTAGCTTGTATACGAACAGCACATACTCTTCGACTGGTTAACAAATAATCGATAAATCATTTCAGTATCCATCTTCTGTTACTGAGGATAAGTAACAGACGGTAACATACGACTAAACACAGATATATAGATTACCTACATAGCAATAAACATTACAGTTATACAGAGAGCTATATCAAGAGTGTTTCTTAACTTCAAACTTCTAATTGAATAGTAAATTTTATTTAAAAAATATAGATGCTTACGTTCCTCTCCTAAACAAAATTGCATCGATTCACTTTAATTTGATCACACTCGTACATACAAACAACTATCATATATTATTTAAAATACCGCCGTGCCGTGGTGGCTGCCGGCAGAATAGAATAGCACCCCCCTCTTCTTGCTAAGGTGTCGTAAAAGACTACTAAGGTATCTCTTTAACACTGCAATTCAACCAGATGTTCAGAGAAGGAAAACTCGACCAAACCTGCATCCTGTTCCCTCCCGATCGTACTGGTTCTCCACTCCATCGGGCCTGAGGGAGCTCGGACGAGAGAGTGCTTTTCTGGCTGCGCGTCTAGCTATGCACTTAAATATCTCCTGCGCAATTGACTGTTTCCGTAAACTGGACCTCGATTTTCTTAATCGGTGTTGAAAGTCGCCGTGGCCGAATCCGGCCAGGACATCATCATTATTTAAAATATTCTTAAATGTAGGTAGCAATTTCTTTATCAATATGCCGGAAACAAAGGCTTTTGTTTTCCTCATATCTGTATTTTTTAGTTGATAAATTGAATGAGTCTTATTGCGCACGCAATGCTCGTTATTATATATGTAGATGCAAGTTTCTACAAGTTCAAAGTGTACTGCGAATAGAAATATCTTGGTAGCTTACACAGCTTTATGAGATCCGCTAGTGATTTTTATTTATCAAAAAATTGTGAAAATCGTTCTATTTCTTACGTTTTCGGGTAAAAGCTAAATTATAATGAACTACGAGTATGTAGGTAGACTATTCTATTCATGGAAAGCCAAAATAAAAGTCATGATCTACATTCATAAGATCCCCCATTTGACCCCTATGAGATCATCGAACCCCATTTTTTTTTTACTTTCTCGGGCACCCTAGCAAGTCCTCGTCGACCCCCTGGAGGTCGGTATTGACTACTTCGGGAATCAATTATTTAAAACATCATACCTTTTTAATCACTTTGTTTTTTTTTTCCTTGACAGTGTTAAGGTAAAATAAACCACTCCCCCATACATAGGCTGTTATCAAAACAAAAAAAGAAGTTAATGTGTTATCTGTTGGTAAGGAATTATGAAAAGAAAGAAATAATGTACTAGAATTGGTTTCGCTTGTTTTATTCCAATCATTTGCTCTTACAAAATATGTTCAATGCAAAGGAACATGATTCGTCACAATAAAACATGCTTCTTTCTTAGTACCATTTCGATTTATTAATATATTATTTTAGTTTCCATTCAGCATAACTATAAATAATGCGGGTCACGTAAAATGCTCATAGCACAATATAGAAACTTGCAAACACTTTGTAACAAAATAGATACATAACTTTCCTTCCTCCTTTTCTCTGCGAGAAATGCTTTAACACTATTATCATAGTTATGCCAAACCTCACATAACACAACGAAGCAACATGTCCCTTAAAAATATTTTTTCTTACCAACAATTTCATTCGTTTTTTTTACATTTTATGAAGTTTTTTGCATTTCGTATTTCTAGGCTACCTAACTAAATTGTTATCTAAACTATACTACAATCTAGACTAGTCTGCTGAGTAGAACACCACACTATATTAATACACATTGGACAAGTACATTCGTATCAATATTTCCGACAGATTTTTTTTTCTAATTTAGTTTTCTTTCTTTATACTTAATCAACTACATAACAAAAGAGGTGAAAGCAAACTTGTTCAACTGAAACTTACTTCGAGAATGTGGTCACTAGTTTTCTTAATTCATTCTTACGTACTAGGGAAGCGAGACGCGCGTTCGCCGCGTGCCGACTTCAGTCCATTCAAATTAAATTATTTAATAAACTAACAAAGGAAACTACCCTAGAGTCGGCATAAGACGCGCTCGCGCCGCGCACCCAATGGAAATATATTAATCTACGACCCTATTCTATTTATCTTAACGTCGACATTTTTTTACTAAACTATCCTATCTATAGTTAAGCCTATATTATAAACTAGCCATCAATTCGTCATCGTTCCGATAGCTTCCACTATTCCCTTTTTAAAAACTTGTCGAGCGTTCATTTATAATTAAAAATCTTATATTTAAAAACATTTACTTTACACCTAATTTCAATCCATCAACATGATTTTTTAGTTAAATTGTAGTTTTGGTTTTCAAGACTTGGTTCCCCAGATATATGCACATTTGTGCTCAATCTTTACATGAACATTTATCATACATACAATAAACTATCTTCATAATCTCACAAAGTAAAATATTTATTACATATACCAAGATTTTTTTTAAGTGAGCTCATGGTGAACGCACATTTATAAGCCGCGTTAATCGCTACACCAAATGTCACAATTAAGGGAAGTACGAGATGATCGTTATTGATAAGATAATCCTCTTCAATTGCAAAAGTATTAACGCTATTCAAATGTTTTTTTTCGTTAATAATTAGTTATTAAAACCCACTCGCCTAAGTCAGTTTTAATGTTGGAATGAGTTGTAATATTTTGTGTAAGAAAAAAAGAACGACTTGGAGCAAAGATAAAGCGGATTTTAAGCCAAGGTTACTTTTCTAAGGTAACTTGTTTTAGACAGTTAATTGCAGTGACTGTCGTATTTATGTGCAATGCATAATATACTATTTCTGGTTTTTAACTGCATATCGAGCGAATAATAAAAAAAATGAAGTTGTGGCGAGAAGAATTATGTTAATATAACGTGTAAGCTCAGATTCAACCAATACCAATCATGAATTGGTATAAATATGAAAAAAAATATTGGAATATTTATGAAAGAGATAACAAAACAAAGTTAATACAAAGACAGAAAAGTAAACAAAAAAGAACACAGAAGGCTTAAGAATAAGAACACTAGCATAGCTTAAGAAAATGTGAACAAACTTTACCTAGATTATATTTTAGTCAGAAGGTTTAGTAGCTCATATGTAGTTATCATCTTATATACTTTTCATCTATTCGCTTTCAACAAACCCAAACTGCTAATGTTATTGGACGCAGGCTATATAGGTGTTAATTTTTTAAAATACGATGCCTGGGTCTTCTGCTTCGGCTCCTCTAAATGTGCGTTCATCTGTACTAGGAATATCTTTGTCACTTTACAGTAATATTTCATAACATCATGTGTGAAAAATGCATGATTAGGCAACCTCATAATCGTGTTTCTGTAAAATTTTTAATACAGTTTACATATTATAACTACTTTTACAAATACGGTAAATTCCCCTATTACCTGTAAAATTATTGTGTAAAGCACATGCAACTGCTATAATTATAGTATTCACATCAGATTATTACATTATTATAGGAAGCTGAAGGCACTACCATCAAATTAATATTATTGCTTAAATTGGAAGAAAGCATTAAATAATTCTTTAATGCCAAAGTGTGTATTTTAACGGTCACCGTTCATTACAACCCGTGCCATACTATGCCACTACAATTCACTTAAAAAGTGCTGGCGTATCTGGTTTTCATTACTAAAATTCATCTTACTGTAAATATAAAAGATAGTCCGGTGTGCAGGTTTAAAAATAGTGTTGAGGGAAGTTATTAAAAATATTAGATTTTTAGGATATTTTCTGAGATGTCATTACAGCGGAACATTTAGTGCGCTTTGGTACAAAAATAATTTCTGTTGAATAAGATGACAACAATTTAAATGCACAGTTTAGCGGAAATATCTTACGGAAGACTGCATTTACAGGAAGCCACAGTATACGTGGAACGCGACACGTACAAATCACTTATCTAAAGTACCAAGCATCGCTCGGCATTACATTGCACTTGACGGTTTTTACATTTCCAAAAGTATTAAAGGCGGTTTCTTTCTCAGTTCAAAAATTTGGCCTGACCAGGAATTATATGAGCATAACACTGATCTAAAGAGTATTATCATTTAGTATTTCACCTGAATGTTATTCTAATAAAAATCTCACTTTGACGATAACCTTGTGAACGTGAGCGTTTGGTATGAAGCGTCGATACGCTTTCTTAATCGAACGGTAGATACAAGTCAGGCGTCGGCTAGATCTAATTGGGGCTATATGCTTTTGTTTAGTCCGTTCACAGTTAAGTACTGATTGTCATGCCTCTACAAGAATCGAGTTTAGCAGTAACAAGTGAAAAATCACAAGCTAATTTTACATTTATGTACATACCAAAAGTAATTCACTAAATAAAAACAGTACCAATTCAGCCTTTCTTTCTGAACAATACAAAGTAATAAACGAAAATAATATACAGATCTACACCTTCGTTCAAAAACTACATTGTTCATTCAAAACCTGTTTTCAGCTAATGAGTTCCTGTATTGTTTTATTCAAGTCGGTTCACAGGTTTTGAATAAAGTGGTATTAACGCTTAAACGTCAGTCAAAATACAGTTAATATATCAAACTTTTAACTAATGTTCAGTCCCTGAGTTGTATAAATATTTTCCTACTTCCTTATTCGACTTTAATGATTTGTATACTTTAGTTCAGATGAAACTTTTGACGTGCCAAAATAGAATTAAACAGTTGCGATATAGCAGGCTTTTACTCGTACCCATCAACAATGTATATACATGTATACATATCCATGTATAATTTATATATATTCAATATAAAAATATCAAATTTCATATAAAGTCATAAAGTGTACCCAAAACCTACGTGATGGTACAAAAAGTGTTCACACACACCAAAACGGTGTTCACGCCTTGGATTTCAAATCCTTCACGTTTTTAAATGTGGAAATTAATCGTGGAATTTTTTGTTAAAAGTTTCTCTAGTGGAATGTGCCGACCGCCTACAAAATAACTACAGTTGATTCAGTACATGATTCTCAAAAAAGGATCACTTCATTATTCATGTATTATTCAAACATGAGTTTCAACTTACAAAAATGTGTATAGACTCATAAAATGTATAAATAGACTTTACATACAACTGCTTATTGCTAAACGTTGCCGTAACATCAGCACTCTTGTGCTAGTATAGTGCAGACGATGCACTTTCAACTCGCCCACACTCTGCGTGTGACGTTGCATTAGTGCATCAAACCGATCAAGTTATTGTGTGCAATATTATTATATGGGAGTTAACAGTAGGTATACATAAATTCAGTCTGTAGTTGGGTTTGGCAACGACGTTATTGTTATCAAAAATTAATTACTTAGGTATCTTTTACGATTACAAAATGAAAGGAATTTCACAATTTTTCTCAGGGAAAATTGCATTCGGTTATATCCAAAGATATATATTACTTATAGCAATGTGTGCTAATTTTTGGGTATAAAAATAGTTTTAAATAAAACGATCAGACAATTTGGCCAACTTTGTAGGAAATATGGTTACCACTTGACGATATTGCATAGCATGTTTATAAGCCACTTTTTAAATAAAAATGATATAAAGCACCGTTAGGAAACTTGATTGAACATGTACCTATGTCATAGTCCAAGCCCCCCATTCGTTTGTGTGAGTCATTCATCACCTATTCACCGCATCGTTAGACAAGTCTGATTTTTTATTTCCCAACTAACACACGACGTATATTGTAAGAGTTACTGATTTCTAATGTATTTTTAAAATACTCTCAATTCATAGAAGATTCTGAATCTTCTACGTATTTAATAGTACCTACTCGATCTAAACGGTGTTACCACCCATTCCTTACCAAAATAAACACAATAAAGTCATTTGTTTACTTCGTACAAGTTTGTTAGTATAAATACTTAATTCTTTGATTCCTCATGATATGACCACACTGCTACTTAACATTCCTATCCAACCATTGCATGTTTACCACTCCTATGCTTAATGTTTCATATAAATAAAAATAAGTCTTAAAAAAATTGCACATAAATGGTGCAATATTTAAAATAAAATCTTTAAAAATGCAAGACTGCACATTTTTTTTTCTATGTATAAATTATAAATTGGTATATATAAAAATCTGTTTCAACATAAACCAAATTCATTAAAGAGGTTAAAATATGACACTGAATCAAAAATCAAATTTTACAAACTGCATCAGTCTCGAGGAAAAGTTGAGAAATTTCTATTTAAAAGGTGAAATTATACTATGCTAAAATAAATACCTAACTATCTTAAATAACTCGACAACGTGTTCAAAACCTGCGCCTAAAATCTTTAATTTACTTTTCTTCAAAAAACAATAATAAAATTATAATGTAAAAACACATTTAAAATTGCAACTATATCTATACATCAAATCCACCCCTCGAACCGTCAGAAGACCTCATCAAAACATCACAGCGTATCGAACGAACGGCCAACACAAAGCTACGGGCCGGGACAAGCATGGCCCGTTAAGAAAATAAAAAGTCGAGCCGGAAAAGGATCAGCTTAACAACTAGCCAGAAAAGGTCGGCGACAGAAAGGGTCGCGCGTTCAGAGCTTTCGATGAAGTCTATAACGGCCGCAAATTAAAACTAAAACAAATTAACATTGTAAAAAGTCACAGTTGCTTTGATTTTTGGCTCGTGTACAGCACGTATTGTTGTGTTAGGGTCTACTTCGGCGGGTACGGCTGGTAGGCTTCGTCGGGGGAGGCGGCCGTCGACGCGTGCTCACTGTCCATCGGCATTTGGATGATCGGCGGCGTCGGGCCCGCGAAGTATTGGTACGGGTGCGACGTGAAATACTGGACACAATAATATTACATTACTATATTTCATTCTCATTTTGACGATCTGCGTGGCAGGAACTTCTGGGAAACCAACTCAGAGTTATCTTGATCCTTTCTTACACTTTGGTTTCATTATGGTGCCAGGCAACAACAAGATGAATTTACAATATATGTAAAGTGAAAAGTGAATAACCATATTAGATTACATAATTTATGGGAAGTTTCAAGCAATTAGTGAAAAAAAAAATTAAACACACTCTTTTATTAAAACATAATTCAAATGCATAAAAAATGTCATGATTTTTGTTGTGTAAAAAGGTCCAGTGTAAACCATAATATTAATATTAGAACCATTGTAAAAAATATTTATTGAACATATTTTTACTTACATATAATTCGTTATCCGGCCTTAAGCTGTCCCAATTTACCTGAAAAATAAATCATTATTATCACACTATTGTCGATCAGTATCCATATAGTTCTTCGATCGTTATTATCAAGTTTTTAACTATGTTGCGCTTAACATCAAATGTAGAGTGTACACATTTCGTCGAGCTACCAAAAAAAGATAAATAAGTTTGAGGCTTCTGATATAGAGGTAGTACCGAATTAGACTTTTTGCAAGCGTAGGAATCGAGCCTAATTCACTGAAGATAAACTTTATTAGACTTTGTAGAGTGATACTTACGTATTGGCTAGGCACGGTGTCAATAGGTATGTGTGTCGGATGAGCTGGATGCGCGGCGTGGTGCGTCGGGTGCGCGGGCGGGATCAGTGTAGCGTAGGGCGCGAGCCAGGCGGCCGGGTGCGCCGCGTGGTGGTGATGGTGCAGCTGCGGGTGGTGGTGGAACGCCGCCATGCCGTACACGCTGGCGCTGCTGCGGTACACGCCGGCACACTCACTGCCGGCCCCGGCGCCGCCTACCCCGCCTGCGTACACGCCGCTCACCGCCATCGCCGCCTGCAACATTGCAGACTACACTATCATATTAGGCTGCAAATTACTGCTGCTCAAATTATTTATATTGCCACAACGACGGGACTATATTTACAGTGCCCCAGACAGGAAAAAAAGTGATTTTTTAACAAAATTGTACATTGTATTATAGTATATTGAGTTTCAAGTCAATTTGGTAACATATAAACTAGATACAACCAAAACAGAGATAACGCGTAACTCTTGGGGAATTTTCTCGATGATTCCCCTTTGATTAATATCTAGTTTGTACATTACCCCATTGAAATGTAACTTATTACACAACATTATTATATGATTGTTTTACAAAACGATCGCTTCTCTTCCAGTCTGAAGCAATTTTATTTGACCGAGTAAATATTAGAAATTTATAGTACATTTGATCCTCAGGTTTTTAATCGTTGTTCTACAGTACCATAGAACAGTTAATTCGTATCATAGATGGGCAAAATGTAATCTGATTAATAAAAATGATTACGATTACATTTTACGTTTTTTACCATTAATATGACTGCATTTTGCTCATCCATGTTTTAAACACTACAGAATACCAGATTGCATACACATTTATGATTTCTAAATGTTTTAAATGGATTTAATACTGATTACAGAGCAAGAAAATTAAAATTACTACTACATTTTGTAATCGTTATACATTAATCTGATTACATTTTGCCCATCTCTGATTCGTATAAAGGCAATATTTTCAGTTGCATTTTGCAAATACAATAAAAGTTAATAGTTTATAACGATAGGATGGATATTGTTCATTTGAATAAGTTCATTTACATCGCAAGTTGCGTAAAGTTTCAAGTTAATAAAATTTGCAAGTCTCGCTTTCAGGAGGCGGATCATGCAAATGATATTGCTAATGAGTCACGGTTTTCCGAGTACTTTAACGATTACTTGCAGAACTTGTTTTTTTTACAACACCCCTATTTTGCTGTAGACTCTTTGTGTTACGAGTATATAATTTTTAGGTTTAAGGTTATATTGAAACCCAGTTAATATTCATTCTGTGATTGTTTGTAAATGGTAGATAATGTTGATTTATTTCACGTCTCGTAAATGAAAATATAATGATTTTTAGCGTCATCAGGATATTGAATCTAGGGCATGATTATACAGAGATTTTTTTTTTACCAGTGCCGTGAACTGATTGACTATGTACCTATGTATTTTCATTAATAAAGATACTGTATTCGATACATATTAGATATTTGAATCATCAAGTGAATACAACAAGCTGGATGTACCGATTAAGATCCAATGTAAAGTATTATACGGTTAACATTTACGTTAGGTAATAGTAGAGTTCTGTTCGCAATTTACTTGTGTTGTTTGTGAGTTTACTCGCTGCAAAAGATATACACACTGTGTCGAAAGTGTTAAACGTAATTTACAAAAAGTTTTTGTGAACGCAGAAACTGAAATGTAATTAATTTTCTGTAAGAGTAATTTTTTAATGATAATGTTATGCCTTAATTGACACCTCGATTGGCGGAGTAGCTGAACGATCGTGATCATCAGTTCGATTCCCACTCGGAATATATATTTCAGCTTAAAAGTTATTTGTTCCGTAGCTGGGGTTCGTCCGTGTGATATTTGTGTTTGTAAAACTATAAGAGAAGAGAAAATTGTACTACAATCATCTATGTATTATGTTACCAACGATGTTATTCCTACAGTATAAGTATTTAAGTGTAGTCAAAGTAAGCATTAGCCTCAACATGAAAAATAAAACATTTTTTATGTTCACAAATGGTAGTGTTAATCTGAAATCAAATGAATAACGTGAATAAATTACTACCTCCTAAGTCGTAATGACCTAATGATTGCTTTGGTGATTAAACACCGAAATTTACATTCCTCGCAAAAAGATAAAGGACAGAACGATATTTTAAATTGAGTTTTTAATTAACGATCAGGTTTAAAACTAAGTACCTGAGTAATGGATTCGTTGGTGTCCCGCCACACTCTGCCGTTGTTGTCGTTTTGTTTGTTATACAACTTTTTCTTGTTGCCTCCATCCGCGAATTTCACCAGCAGAGGTTCCTTAGCTCCCGGTATCGAATTACCATTAAACATCTGGAAATACAAACATTAGAATATTCGATTAACTGTCTATATAAAGGGTGATTAACTTCGTTGTAAATCTAAGCTGAGGCGACGCTTCTCTGTGTGTTCTACTCTTTGTACAATGAGAAGTGCTCTAAAGAGCTTTTTAACCTGGTACATCCAACGCCATTTCAAACACGCACCATTCGCCGTAGAGGCATCCTCATACTCTAAATCCTCACAGATTTGAGACACCACAGCAGTTCTCTAGAAATTGTTTGTTGCTGATTTTGGAATTGTGGAATGGACTGCCGGGCAGTGTTTATCTCCAGGGCTAAGGGGTCCTTCAAGTAGGCTGGGAACAAGGTCGTCGGGTGCCGAGGAATATGGCTCAGCCTTGTCCTTGGCATTCGGCAGGCGGGAGAAGGAACACCCCGGGGGTTTTTTGTCAGTGCAAGTCCGACACATCGGGGGGCGGCCCTCACTGCCTCCTGAAGGGCCGTTAGGGATTTCCCCTGGTGTTATCAAAAAAAAAGGCTGGGAACAAGGTACTTTTTTTGGTCGGCAACGCGATAACAACGCTCCTCGTGTTGCAGTTGTCCATAAGTAATGATAACCATTAAACATCACCCCCGCGCTTTATGTGTGTATACTGACAAAAGTTGAGACAAAGATCGAATCTTATGTATATAAGTAAACATTGTAGTTATGAAATGTAAAAATAAACAATGGTTAATATGATTAGACTCTCAAAATTTGTAAACAAAAAATATAAGCAAGTTCCTCTGTTTTATTCGTGGAAAAGAGATAATTGTTGCATTTATTTGCATTACAGACCGATTGCCAAGATACGAGAGGCTTCCTTTAGGCATGTCAATTTGAGATTTTCTTGAGACATATCTATATATCAAGTAATAATAATATTATTTCATCACGCTATATCTCTTTCAAGCTAAGCAGAGCTACATTAGTGGTTGTATCCTCTAGTGGATATATCGAGTATTTTATGGATGATAGGTCCACTACTTTTATTTTAATTTCTACTTAAGCTATAACGGCGATTTTGACCAAATGAATGAACATATGAAATTGTTTATGATGCATATATCGAATGAAAAAGAAAACGGTGTACTAACTTGGATAATCTGCTCGCATTTCTCTCTAGACTCCATTCGCGCAAAGCCAACCCCTTTGCTTTGTCCGTGGGTGTCGCGCAGAATTCTCGTAGACACCACTTGGCCGAACTTAGCCAACAACTGGTCCACGTCGTTTTCCTTGAAATGCGGCGGCAGATTGGCCATGTACAAGTTGGTTGGATCTTGTTCTTGTTGCTGTAAGAAGCCCACGGGCAATTGGTGAATAAGGTGACACACAATAGCATCTAACAGGTATTCATCATATCTGAATCTTCCGAATCATAATTATAAATTTTAAATTCTTTTCAAGTTGATTATAACATTGACTCTATAGTAGAAACCTAAATATTAGATTATGTTCTAATCAATATGTGCATAAAAGATTTTTTCTTCTTCTAGAGTTCTAAATACTTTAATTTCATTAATATTTTTTTAACTAGTCTTTCGTTAATTCAATATTTTTTTATATAGTACGTGTATTAATTATATTAAATATATAATAAAAAATATTAATTATTAAGTTACTATATAGGTATCGTTTATTGTTTATAATTGTAGTTCCATTTTTTTATATCTACAATATTTTCTTTTCGTTTTAAATTATAAAAATTGTTGATTATTACCTTATTAACACGTGTTTCCAAACTAAAGCATTTAGTTAATAATTATATTGTTCAGCTAGTGTCTTTTTAAAGAGTGTTTGATAGACACTTACTGTACAAAATAATATATATGTTTTGAATAAATGCTGACAAGTTTGCTCTCTAATTAACATTTCGAAGCATAAATGTGTTATATTTAGATCGGGGTTGTACCGGATAGTGTTTAAATTAGCTTGAAGCCCGCATAGATTATCTAGACACTGAAGCCAGCTCTGACGGAAATCAGCAGATTGATCTAATATGCTAAATAATATCAAGTAGGTGGTACCAACGACATGGGCATATACATAGCATAGAGATTATGAAGCTAGTTAAAATTCGCATACACACTAATGTAATATCGAAAGCATAGAGACCCGAGCCCAGTAGCGAGTACAATTATACATTGTTATAACGCTCAAGCAAACGCCAATTGTAGAGAATTAACAGGATGAAACGATGTCTGAAGTATAAGTAGAAAGCGTTATATTTGCATCGGATTTGCGTATCAGTGGTGGGAGCAAATACTTACAATATATCGTCTCACCGTTCGTCTATACGCTGATTTATCAAATTACCATTCGCGCTGTCTTCCAATATCTAATGACAACGGCCCGAGAAGCAGTACTTTCGTTTATCACTGCCACATCGGAAAATTATTATCGGACGTTCGACGATAACGGTCTAAGTACGGAACCTATTCAGTTTCATATATATAATCTAGACAGATTCAAATATCTATCGAATAAATTAAATAGGAGAATAGTTCTGTTCATTTATGTACTATAAATAGTATAATTTGAAACAATATAAAGCAGGCTTCTGTTTACTATGGCCAGAAAATATGTAGGTAACCCATCTAGCGAGTTTTAATAAAAGGAGTTTTACTTCAATGCTCAATAGATTAGTCACTATTGCAGCATTGCTTTAACAGACAACAGGGTAAAATACTAAAGCTATACCTAAATATTAACGCTATACGGAAGAAAGGATAAGGGTTTTGTAAAGGAGATATGGTGTAAATAAACTGTGGAACTATTTCCTTTAACATATTTATATAAGAGTGTATAGGTGCTTTTCACGGCATCCTATGTGATCCGACAGAGAATGCCATGAAATTGTTGTTGGACATGGTAGCACTGACTCATAGTGACTCTCTCAGAACTGAGGTGTATTTCACCGTATTGGGCACAATAGGGCTGATATGCCAAAATGGCAAAAGCCCTTATAAATAAATAAATAAATGTATATATAAGACGTTACAAATCTCATTTGTTAAAACCAGTGTTAAAAGCAATGAACATTGATTTTCTCATTTAGAATATTGTCTGAAGGACTGAAGATTGTTTTTTTTTTATATGAAACAAATATGAAGATATAAGTAATCAGGACTTTGGCAACATTAATAAGGAAAGTATTAAGGGATGTTAGTAAAGAATAATGGAAAGTTAATAAATAAAAGGCCAGGATATATAAGAGAGCGGATTGGGAGCAGGCTGTTAGTCATAATAGTATTACTTGCATGCACAACGTACACGGTTCAGTCTACGCAGGAACCAGATACCCACTTTAGCCATCTGGGCCTGAACACCTTTGGCTTGTAATCCTTTAACAGCTGCCTCCGCTGATGCGATCGTTTCAAAATCTACAAAACCGTAACCTGGGAAAATAAAAGCCAAATTTAGTTATAATGGTGTAATACATTTACTCGCCTTCTCAGCGGCTTTTATAGTCGATGATTCATGCTTCATATACATTAAACTAGGATTAAAAACGGATCGATGTGATGTTTGTAATATGGAGCTAGTGAGCAAAATACACAATGCCTACTCAAGAGTAGCATGATTGAAATGTGATAATAGTAGCATACAAATAATTTGTGATGGACAGATCGCTTACTGTGCGCATTATATTTAAAAAAAATGTATAACATCTGTGCTTTCGGTGCAGTTTCAAATGTCGATGATCTACTATAAATGAATGTTCAATTAAGGAAAATACAATATAATATATAATTATAAATACGAATAAATTCAATTATTACTAAGATTTCGTGCATATATTGGAAAAAGTCTCACCATAAATGGATTAGTTTAATGAAGGTAGGTATATGGTATTCTAGAAAATATCAATATTTATTTAAATAAATCGTTTAGGTAGTTATAGGTTGAAGTTATAAAATCTAAATAGGAACACATAATTCAAAACAATAAGTAATTTATATACATACGTGATAAAATATAACTATGCACAGATTAAATACTAGAGTAATTTAAATTATAATGTAATCTTAGGTAAAGTGATAGTGTAAGGAAGGACATACGGGTGTATTAATGAAGATTACCTTTACATTTATTAGTATTCTTGTCCAAGATCGCCTTCGTTGATATTATGTTGCCGTACCTAAAAATAATAATCAGATTATATTATATATATAATAAAACAATCCAACCCTCTCTCGGTTGTACACCTTGTAAAAGAGGTGAGTTTTTTTTTAGATTTACTTTTTGAATTACTTTCATTTAATAAGCTGCATATAGTATGTTTTTTTTATAATAGCATCACTAACGGATCGTTTAAGAAAGGTTATATGAAACTGTAAACTAATTAATTAATGCAACAAAATTGTCGTTGAATCAAAAGCTGGTAGTTTACCTTTTAGTATAAGCGAATATTAGCAATGGCTCGTGATAACAAAATTGTTTGGGCGGATACAATACACGTGTTCGAGATAACGCTTACATCTGGCACATTATGACGAGGTCTTTATCGGTGGTATTCTGCGTGAGGCCTCTGATGTACAGGTTCGTGCGGCTGAGCTGCTCGCCGCCGATGCCGGTCGTGGAGGCGGAGGAGGCGGGCGGCGGCGGCGCGGTGCTCAGGCTCGTGGAGCGCGTGCCGCCCGCCGAGCCGGTGTTGGAGGACGACGACGACGCCGTGTTGGCGGGCGAGGCGGCTGTCGGCACCCTGGCGCCCGTCGCACCGCATCCGCCGCCCATTGTCGCACCGCTGTACTGCAAATACAAGCCCTACATTACGCTTTACGTCTTGCGTCTGCCTAAAGAACACTGGCAAATCCACATGTGAAAGCTCAGAGTAATCCCTAATAATAAAATGTCATTACCCTATATCCCTTTCAGAGTAAAGATCCGCTGAATATCGCGGCACAATTTTATTACAATTACAAGCGCTAAAATACATGACGCGCTACGTACATGACTCGATACAAAATGAGTCTGCCTTAACAACATTGGCAAATCCACATGATTAAACACAAAGTACTATATCGAAGTAGGAAAAACTTTATGATTCATAGAATAATATGTAAACACATTGTAAATTGATAATTCTAAAACAAAATCGCAGAATTT
Organism: Automeris io; assembly: GCA_036320925.1. Lineage (NCBI taxonomy): Eukaryota > Metazoa > Arthropoda > Insecta > Lepidoptera > Saturniidae > Automeris > Automeris io. Next base: position 8,237,848 of record JAUDJH010000026.1, on the reverse strand, counting down.
AACTAGCGTAAAAAATCTCGCGGTTTTCTTTATTTTTATTAAAGTGATTAAGAGAACTTTTTTAAAATTAAACTATTAGATACAAGTATGTTTACAGGTTCAAGTACGTATATCTATCAGGGGTTCATAATGTAAAATTTATCGAGAAGCATCAACTAGAAACTTCGTAGTCGTTTTTTTCTTAAATATATTTATTATTCCATAGACTCGGCTAAAATTTTTGTGAATACAGATAAATATGTGATTTCTTTTGAGCATCTGTATTACAGTATAAGTTTCTTGATACAACAAGATTTAAATTGAACGAAAATAAATATAATCAAAAGGCATACAACGCGATGTACTTAGAATTTATTAATATATGAGAATTATTGTAAGACTGGAATGTTTCTCTCTGATTTATTTATTGGTAAAATAAAATGTATGTATGGTAGAGATAAAATGATGCATTAAAAAGTTGAAAAAGGAGACTAAAAAATTTTAGGTAGTCGATTTTTTTTTATTCCGGGGGCAAATCCTGCATAAGACCATCAGGGACGCTGTGAGGGCAGTGACCCCGGTGTGTCAGACTCCTACTGACTAAAAACCCCCGGGTTATCCCTCTGACTGCTCCGCCTGGGCCTGGGAAGCCAAATTCATCCAGACGCCCAGAGAACAAGAAGCCTTGTTAAGGGTGCCTCTCTGGGAGGGATAGGAGTAAAGCCCACCCCTCCAAAAACCTCTCTCCCAGGCGATGCGCCGGACACCGTGCACCGCTTCCCTCTCAAAGGTAGTCGGTTAGGATAACTAATATATTACAGCCACATTAAATTTTAAAATATACATTTCTGTGAGACTACTCGGCCTTACTATAAAATAAGTATTTATTTATTAGCTAATATAAATATTTTTTATCAAACATATAAACTATATTTTGTCAACAACAATAGCAACTTTTGCCACTGTTTAAACCTTTACTTAACCTAAACTATATTAAGGTCGTATACGTTTTAACACGAGTTAAAAATAATCAATATAAACTCGGAAATAACATGTGTTATATCAGTGGAAAAGGAAAGAACAATTTTCATTTCAATTAAATGTTTCCTATGTGCGTTTCGACAAAATTTGTATGTAGAGAAATAGGACTCAAAGCGTGGAGCTTCTCGCGTTTTCATTGAGTATAATCGGTACGTATGTGACGCATTACGATGCAAACTAATAGGCGGAGAAACGTAGAGGAGGCGTAATGAAGACATTCCTACGTCGCTCGTGCCCATTCGTCACAAAGCGGAACTGAGACTTATGGTCCTCATCTAAGGAAAGATCCTTAATAGAACATTCACAGGTGACATTTTTATGGGTAGAGATAAAACTTTATTGAGTTCAAGTTACAATAACACTTACAGATAGCAAATGTTGACGGAGTCATAAACCAGTCTTATTCAATTGCGTATTTAATAATGTAAATAATCAGTACAAACTAATTTGTTTAAGAAAGAAACAGTTCTGTTTGTAAGAATTCGAACCTAAAATTTTTAGCTTCGCAGACAGGGCCAACTACCAATTATGTTATCAGCTGGTGCTCAAAGTCGCATTGACTAATTATTGTCACATTTTAATTACAATCATTGTTATTAAATTAACTTAGATATAAAGTAGGAGAATACACTGGCCTCGTAAAGAACGGTTTCCCGTAAAAAATAAATTCTGGAATTTGCGCAATTCACATAACAGTGAGAACATCTTGCTCATGACATAGAAAATATTATATGTGCATAATGTATAACTCAAACTTCCAGCTTATCTAAAAGCGCCATTTGTAGACTTTGTACGGCAAAATGTCGATATTAAAGTACTTCGCTACGTTACTGGGTATGCGAGTACTAGTATTTGCCAATAAGTCTGAGCTTCTAAGCTTATAAACGTCGGCAGGGTTACCATTTGAACTTTAAAATACAATATACAACGTTTTGCTTTTGTAATCGATTGTAAAATAATAATAATGGAATATGTAAACAGAGTTGGCGTTATTCGTGCTAACCTATGTATGTAAATAGTTGAACTGAAATGAACATATATTAGAATATATTCCAGGTAAAAGTTGTTGTGTTTTTTTATCTTCTGAATGAAGTGGGTATGTTACACTACAAACAGCAGTGACAGTAACAAAAAGGAATACAGTAAAAAATATAATCTATTTGCGTAAAGTTGACATTTATAACCTGTAATTTAAGCCGTCATAATTAACGACGGCCTGATAGCGCAGTTTTTAGTGACCCTACTTATGATGCTAAGTTCATGGGTTCGAGTCCCGGTAGCTGCAGACTCTTCTGTGATGAGTAGATTCGTTTGTCGCATGTTATGGTTGTTTATATGTAATTAAATATATTATGGGTCTAGTACCCATAGTACAAGCGCAAGCTTATTTTGACACCAGGTCAATGTGTCTAATTGTCCGTAAGTATTATAATTTCGAGCTAAAGTGAATCATTATAAATCCAACCTGACGTACAGTACACATTTGTCTAGCTCGCTACAACTTCAAAAACACGTCCTTTTAACAAAAGAATTAGAAAAAATCTTTTTTATGAAACTAAACTGCACAATTGACTGTCTGACCTCCTTTATTGTTAACATAGTTCGCCACAGTTATTAAATGGCATGCTTTAAGCTTACATAACACCTTTAGAATATGGGAAATGCACACATAAACTTATGAAAAAAAAAATTTTTTACCGCCCCTGATATTCGATATCCTTTATTATCACCAAATACTGTTGATAATTCCAAACACAAGCCATTTGCTAGGCACAAAAGGAAAATATTAGATCATTTTGTAATTTACAAAACCTAACCTAATCGAAGTCACAGCGGAATTTACTACAAAAGTCTTCATACCTTAAGTTTAATGACGTAAGATTATAGATACGTTATGATATGTAAAAAAACTTCCAAGATTCTGGCAATGACCCAGCACAAAATAGAACTGATGAAATGAAAGGCGGCCTTATGGATCTTCGGACTTACACAGAGAAGATCCCAATATAGGTTATTTATTAATTTCCTCGGTTAATTCTCCAAGGCAAGACTTCTGGGAAGAGAAGTCTAGGCCACCATGGAAAAAAATGGCTGGATGACATCAGAAAGTAGACTGAGCTGAACTATACTATTTTGAAGAGCATAAGATTGCAACAAACAGTGGCTATAGAAGACAAAACTTGACTGCCATGGTGATGACAATACTGCGAATACTATTATAATTTAAGAATAACATAATTTACTACGTGATACAAGATATTTACTGGTTAAGAAGTCCCTGAATTTATACAACTACAGGCCAATGTCAGTCAATCCATATGAGTATTTAATTATGCGACAGAGAACCAAATTTTGTTGACAGCTCTCCGTATGAATAAACTGAAGTGGCAGTGGGCAGGGCTAATACGCCGAAGACCCGATGGTCGTTGAAGCAGGCGGGTTTTATAGTGGAAATCGTGTATCGGCGGATGTAGCATGAGACGCTCCCTGGCAAGGTAGAGCAACGATCCGAGGAAAGTGGCCGAAAAATATTGGTTGAAAAGAGCCGAAACCTTGAACCTTGCTTGTTGGGAAAGAGCTAAGGCTAGGAACGGAGTAAGGTGAGCTGATGATGAAGCATAAAATAATAATGATGGTTTATTATATTTGGAAATTCAATAAATTCATATTGTTTAAGTTTAATAAGTTCTTTGAACAAATTATATACTGTTGATTTTTTAATTAATATATTGACTTAACCCCTTGAGTGGAAATGACAGGCCACGCCCGTCAAGATATTCTGTAGGTACTAAATTCGAATTTGACGGCGTCGCCCGCAGTATATATCTTTTCATATGAATTTCTTCAAACTTGTAAAAATTAAAATATTATTATTGGTGCACATGGTCTTTTTTATTTTCTAGCTAAATTGATTGATTAATTATTAAATATAATTGGGCTAAATTTAATTGTCTGCATGCGTACTATTCTTCGAGATTTAATCGTAAGGCAAGGGGTTAAAAAATGGTAATTACCAATTCTTGAGTCTCAAAATAGATTATATTATTCAAAGACTACTCTTTTATAAGATACTACTTTATATGCTTCTATGGGATGAACACCATTGCTGCAAATATTACCCGATACAGTTTAGACTAAACCCGATAAAGTTAATTAAAAAACAATCACATTTTATCGGTAACGAAGGTAATCTTCCAACGATACTCAGTCATTAAATTATTATTTTAGTAATTGACACAGTTCAGCGTGGCGATTTATATTAACAAGCTAACATGTTAGTAACCGTTGAATGTAATGTCTGAATGCCGCTATAAAGCTATGCATGGTAATAAAACATAGTGAGGTCAGAACGGCAATATATAAGTTATATGTTATTTTATACTTTTAATATTGATTTCTTTGCAGGTAACAACTATTTAGATTACAAATACGTCATAAAATAGAAGGATTCGCTTATTCTTACAGATTACGAAGGAAATTTTTCAGTTGGCCTAAGTAAATGTGTGATTGCAACAATTCTAGTATTGTGGTTTTAATTGTAAATATAAAGCAAATTACTGCCAGGAGGGTTGTCAACTTTTTCCTTTTTTCTAATGAATAATATTATATATAACTTTTACATAATATATAGAATAGATTGTATTACGTAAAAAGTATTTTCCCAATTTAAAATAATAAACAGATAGTTAACACAAAACCCCTTAATGGTGACTTTGTAATATCAAGACTGACAATTTTGCTTTTACGACTTTTTCTAATTCAATATTTTTTTCCCTTAAAAAAAATAAATAAATCAAATTTGCAGTTCTGATCTTCTTAACACTATGAAAGGCGGAGCGATGCATAGGCGACTGTAACTGGGGCAGACGATTTCATAGCATCAGCTGACGGCACTTTAAACATATAGCTAAATATTGATAGAAACCCCCACTAAAACTAAGAGAATATATATCTTAGGATGTGTTAAGTTGTGGCAAAAGTCACAGACCAAAGTTGTTAGTCTTGATGTACCTAAGTCACCTTTAAGATGTTTGGCATTAGCTACCAGAAACGTTGTATATTATAAGTATATAGAAACCCTAGAACATCCACGCTGATGATCTTTATCTCGGTAGCTTTTAAAACGAAATACTATTATACCCATTTACAGTCAATATTTATGGTATGTTGGGACCTTTATTTTTATACATACATAAACTTTGAATAAAGGTTGTGTATGCATGCGTGGAACATTTAAATGTGTCTGCGACTGCTTCAATCGGGTCTACGTCATGATTTTACGAAATCCGCAGCGTTAGAGGTAGGAAACGTTGCAATCAGTCTGGCTCAGGTTCGACAGGTGTCAAAACTTGAGGAACACGACTGAGGGTGAGTTCCTTGACGAGTAATCATTCTGTCACAAACTTATCTAAAGTTTTACAGCTCGATCGATACATACGTTAACGTATTGGTGACAAACGGTGCTTTTATTAGATGGCGGGTTAAAAAAAGCCTCAAACGAAGCGGGAAGAGATATTAGTGTAAACCGACCTTATCATAGCGTTTATCGTTAGGTTTAATGTCTCTTCATAGTCGCAGCCTGTTTATAATTCGCTGTGACTACCTTCAGGTGTGATGTAATCATAAAGACGAGTTAAAATAAAATGTAATAATATACCAGTTTTTATATTTTTACATTAATATATTACCAGATAGAATGGTCATTGCCGAGAGATTTAAAAAGCACAGGATTTACTATGTAACTCCTTGAGTGGAAATGATTCAAGTCAAGATTTTCTATACTAAATTCGAATATGACGGGCGTCGCCCGCAGTATATTTTTTTTAAAAAGAATTTCTTTATGTTTGTAAAAGTAAAAATATAATTATTGTTGCACATAGTCTTTTTTATATTTTAGCTAAATTGCGCTAAATTTAATTGTCTGCACGCGTACTATTCTTCGAGATTTAATCGTAATGCAAGGGGTTAAATTCAATTTTATGAATGCACCCCGTAAAGATGTTTTAATTGACGAAAGCGACTTCGTAGTTGTGATGTTGACAAACAAAACCCGATAAGTTAGCGATTTTTATAAATTGTAGTGGTTTGGTTCACTTCCTTATTAATATTTTCTGTGAAAATTTTACTCGGAATGGAGGAGTAATATTTATAAAATGTACGTTAAAAATTAAAACCGGATAAGTACAATAAAAAACACAATAACATGTAATCATAGTCATTTTTACTTTCACTACATATATTGTTTATGTATAGGGTGAATATAAGAAAACATTCTTGTTCCAAGTAGTGATAAAATTATTAACAATAAAATTCAATTGGTCACATAAATTCACGTGTATTTACTCATTATACAATGACCTGCCTACCTTAGTTATAACATGCTAAGATTTGTACTTTCAAAGCTATATTTAACTTCTTTCACAGTTAAAATTACGTTAACAACATCGGCTCATATTGAAGAGTTCGTGACAGCGGCCGATGACGTCATAAACGAAGTGGAGCGGTGAGGGGTGCCGTGTCTGAAAGAATGGCGCGTGGGGTGGGAGATAGCACTCAACAGTTGGTCCTGGCTCGATAGCTTAGCGCTTGCGTGTCACCCCCACCCTACGTCACATTTCCGGCGAACACGCAAACATTACATTGTAGCACAGACCAATAAGAAAACGACATCGAATAATAATTCAATTCGTTTTGGTAACACGTCAATGGAATAGCACTAATCGTCACTCTTGTGCTTATTTCTTAATTCTCTAATATAGATAGAAAAATATGCCATTATTTTTACACATCCTTAAATAAATAAGCACAAGACGATGTAATGTACGTCTATTCAACTCTTTATTTATACATTTTCATGTATCGGCTTAATATTTTAGGATTGTTTAACCCTTTCGCTACGGCAGGACTCGTTGCAGAATGGTTTGCAGGCAACGGAGCTCCGTGCTGAAAGTGCGCACATTAAACGCGCGCAGTCTTCAGCATTCAGGGCCAAAGTTTTGGCTCAAAACGATTTTCATTACTTTTCAGAAGAAAAATAATACGGCTGAATAAATTAATGAAATATAGTCACCCATCGTGTATAAGCGGTGTTTTTCAGCCGGCGACTATAGTCACCGATAATAGCTAAAGGGTTAATTTGACAACCGCTTCGCCACTCTTTGCGACCGATCTGATGGGTTTTGAGCCATATTTTCAAAAAACTGTAATATAAAAATATATAACTCAGTTATAATTTGGCAGCAGTTGTGACGGCAACGCAACGACAGAGACGGTGGGATCCTATAAAGTTCACGAAATGAAACGTAAATCCCATTCAATCTATTTAAATTGAATAGTCTATTTGTTTTATCGTCAATTCGATCAGAGGAACGATCCATTTCATTTGCTGTATAGCTGCACTGTATGGTTAAGGAGTTGCGACGTCACAATGCAACTAATTTATATTATAGAATTGAACATGTAGTCTAACATTATATTTTTAGTCCTAGTTTGATATTGATTTATTCACTAAACGCTGTGTAGAGATTTGCACCAAGACAACTCGGCTTGCTAGACCCTTTTTTTACCCGGGGGAAAATTCTACATAGGACCTTCAGGGTCCCTGTGAGGGCAGCGACCCCGATGTGTCAGACTCACTATCACAACACTATCCCTCAAGTCACTCTACTCCGGCTTGGGGGATGGATGGACCCTCCTGTATCATAGAAAATTGTGTAAAAGGAAGTATTGTGGTCTAATTAGACTACGTCACAAAATCTGATTATAACGTAATATGCTTAGAGATCGATTGCCAATGTAAAGAAAGTTAAAATGATAACTTTAATACATCGGTAAACTTGTAACCAGGAAACATTACAAATTCTATTAATACTTGTAAGCGAAAACGTCGTTCTATTAAAATTTGTTTTTGCTTAAATGGGTAATATAAAAAATCATGTCGATGTAACGTAAATTAATGGACAAAATTTGCTCATATCCATAGACGAAATACGTAAAATAAATTGTGAGAGCCTATAACAAATTATTTCTCGCTTCTATGCCTAGTCATTTTGTGATTATTTGATGCTTGTTAAATATGAATAAATATTAAATTAACAAGAAGTCAATTTTTAATATAATTTAGCAACTCTTAGGATATATCTCTAAAACGTGATTTTTTATAAGTATAGAGTATGCGCCTGAACTAAGCTCTAAGGCTGAGATTTATAGACGCCAATCTGACTTTGCTTAACAAAGTTTTCAAAAAATAAATTAGTTTTGACAAAAAACTGAATATATAATAGGAACTACAGTAAGTATAGCCGTAGTATTCGCAGTGCAAAGTTCATGTTGACAAAATCAGTGACTTACCAAATCCTTTGACATTCATTAAGTAATATAATTTGTAATGTTTTACTAAAGTCTAAGCAAACTTAAAGTTGCGTCTATAAATTTCAGCCTAAAAGTAACATCATTAGTGTATTTTATAAAATAACTTTAACAGATATTACACAAAATACGAGTTTTTTTACTTTAAAAGCTTACGTTTGTTGAAGCAAAAAGCTTTTTCCTTATTTTTAGTAAATAGATTCGACTGACCGCAATGTACAAAACATCGCTTACCATATTTGACCGAATTTAAATATCGGCAGCGCGCCTGGCCCGCGTCACCAGGGCGTTCAGCATAATTCAAGGAAAAAACAGCTATCCTTTGCAACAGAAATATGTTTCCTTTTTGTAGCCTTTCAACCCGTCTGTGTTGGTTTTACATATTGGACATATTTGGTTAAAAAATTAAAAACTCAAGGTAGGGTATAGCAACCTATAGAATAATTATAATCGTTCAATTTTGTAAATCTTTACGGGAATGTGTGAAGAGCATTATATGTATTCATATTTCTTTTAAATGGTTTTTTAAGGGTACATTTTGATTGATCTGGACAGACCTTTACAACTCAACCGGGCTTAGGGGGCGAGAACAGAAGTTTCTCAGCCAGCGAATTTATGGGTTGGGTGGCAACGCAAAGGCACCCCTGTGGGTACGGACTTCGACTTAGACCACCAGCCAGGGAAAAGAACCTACGGTTATCTACTAGCGTTTCGGAAACGACTGCCTTGAGAAGAAACGCCGAAAGAGACTCAGAGCTGCGTCGGAGTGGAATGTTAATATTATCGAAATTATTATTTTTATAGTGTTTGGCAAGCGTAGTAAGGGACGCCTAGAGACAAGATGGACCGACGGCTTGTGAAAGGTAGCTGGATGTTTCTGGATGCGAACAACCTAGAACAGCGACAAGTGGCGAGCTTTAATATCTCAAAGCTCGGCCCATGCAGCAGTGGACCGCTATGTTTAAAGATAAATTTAAACAAGAGTTACTCGACCAACACTTTTTTTCAATGTGTCAATTCTCATTATAATAATACATGATTTCTCCATATAACTGTATTTATTATTCACATAAGTTCCATGTTAAATGTAACGTAAAGGCTAAGTATACGGTAAAAATTTCTCAAAGATGTATGTATAAGTAGATTTATTAATAGTTACGTCATCTCAAATGTTCCGATTTTCAACAAGACTGATGCGATCTTTGTACAAGTATTAATTTCGTTATTCTTACATAGAAATATTTGAGGTTGCCAAAATTATAAATTCTGGTACTTTTTTAAGTGTGCAGACTGTATAATTATAATATTTCGTTTAGTATTTGTGAGGAACATCAATGTCGACTGTAGCACACTATAGCTCATATGTTCCATTGAAGCTGCATCAACGGTTTTCAGGAACAAGAGGGTTTGGGGTCTTTCACCTTCCGTTAAAACCGAAATAAATCTAATTCCTTGGATGACAGATATCAGCGAGCCTTGTTTATTTATAGTTACACTTTAAGTTGTACGAGGGTCGCACATCTGGGACGTGCTCTGTACTAAAATAAACCGCCTATTATTATTTTCACAAAGTCAATACAGATGCCGTGATTGGGGTCTCTAAATAAATGAACAGTCTGAGTAAGGTTAACAATAGTCGATATAATAAGCAATTACGAAAACTTCACTGTGAAATATATTTGATTCGCTAGTAAATAAATGTAAGTGTAATAATAAAAAATGAATGTAAAAATATTTCTTATTTAAAAAAAACACTTCTATGATTCCTTAATTTCACTAATTATAAGGTAACCAAAACTATTTAAGAAGAGCTAAAAAATGCTTTAATAAATAGATAATCTCAAATAAATTATATGTACTAATTCAACGTTTAAAATGATTGCTAAGGGTATGTAGGATACGAATTAACTTGAGCGATACTAAAAAAGGATTCCTGAAATGTTAATATATCAGCATAATTTTGGAGTAAAACTAACCTTTACGTAAGATCTTTACGCTTATAAAGGTGACCTAAAATAATTGTCTACATAGATCCGAAGTTTTTTTTATCAATGCATCGCTTATGAATGAAATGATTTACGAGAAAACATTAGGCTATTCTTGGAATATGTCTTTCTCGAGTAGTAAAAAGTGTAGAGCATACACCCACATTAACAGAAAATGAAAGATACTTACGACACCCCTTCCGTAAAAAATATTAAGCGTTTTACAAAAAAGCACTATTTAAGGTTGCCCAAACTCGAAAAGGGGCGCACCGCGACGGATCTAACAAGCTGCAGAGTTGTGACAGCCCTGACAGCTGACATATTCCGGTCATTAATCAGCCGGTCACAGATACACGCTGCAACTAAAAACTGAGGACTGCGAACACGATCAAAGTCAGGCGTCTATTTTAATGCTTAGGTTTACCATAATTTTTCCTTCATACATTATAGTATCACTAATCGAGTTTTAGACATTCTTACGTTACGAATGTTTTTACATAATGTTTGTTAAATGTCTCTCTAACAATGATATTTAGTATTCATTTACTACAATTTCTTATGGAACTAAAGGTTTTTTTATTAGTTTCTGAATATTAGCCGATGTTAGAGGTCAAGGAAAATTTATAACATATTAACTGTGTAAGTCACTAAACTTAACACAGTAGTTTCCAATCCAGCACAAACTGAAAATGGCTCAAATTAATAATCTTTTGTCATATATTATATTAAGCCGTGGAATCGTTTTTAGGCTAGTGTATTCCAGTCATTTTATAATATTGATTTCTTTACACGAAGCATAGAGACAGTGTATGCCAGCATGTTTGTAGGAACGTAACTATCAGCTGGATAACAGCTGGATATTGCATTTCACGAAACTTACCACTAAGTTCGGTGTTATCCTTCTGCCGTGTTAGAATAAAAAAGTACTTGCCCCTATTCCGACGTTAGTTGAGTGCAGAGCAAATTGTTTATTTGAATAAAGTGTTTTAACCGGTGCGCAGCGGCAGACACGAGCGAGCGTGCCGACGTAAAAAAGGAAAGAGCAAACATTTATAACAGATAGTTTCAACAGAACATTATAACGATAGTTAAGAGTCATTGTATCGGTCTGTTTGACTTTTTTATAACTTGTATAAACATGGAGAACATTACTTTATTAACTTTGAGGAAAATTGGACTTTGGGAATTTACTGTACATTTTAAATCTAATTAGACATAATTCGATAAACACATAAAATATTCGCTTCATATTTTTCCTAATGTTCTTTTAATTGACTAGTCTATTATATAAAATACAAAACTAAGTTAGTTTCATTTGAATCACTTAGCGTTAAAGATAACTAAACGTGGTTGCAACATTATAACATGAATAGTAGGAAAAATAATATAATAAAGAGAAACCTAGAAGCAAAGTACTTTTGAAAATAGTATTCGATGTAAAAAGAAAGGAGTTGTGAGATAGGCGGCGACCGCGATATAAATCCTGAACGAGATGCTTTGTAATAAAAACGTACACCGCTGCAGGAGTTACATTTTATTTTGAAAAGCGATAAGGACACGAGAAATTCCTTTTACGAGAGTCTACTGAACTGGGGTGGCTTAGACGCGGAGTGAACACGATCTTTGTGCAACATCTGGTTTGTCTCTGCGTCGTAAACTGATCGAGGACGTAACTGCAGACCCGCCGATACTCGAGCGCGATACTACCGGCGACGATCGACGATAAGAATAGAAAATAACCAATAATCTTTTATGTGTTATTGATTATTTTTTATGTTCAGCGTTAAAGGAAACCATTATATCATGAATGAATTAAGCATTTATATATGTAGGTATAAATTCTGTTGAACTATCATCGTTCTTTGATTTTAATATCAATTCATTTAAAACTAGTATTATCTTCAATCTTAAATTCGTCTATAATCTTAATAATAGTCCATAATATCTTAAATTTTTATTCACATTTTTGTATCTTAGTTTAGGGAGATTTTATGCCTAAAATATTACTTGATTTTAGTATAAGTTGTATTTAGCTTAAGTAGTTCTTCAATCCAAAGTAACTAAAACTGCATCCTTTCTAACTTTAAATTAATTTAAGATTAACAAAACACAAACTTGAACATAAGATTTACAAGTTCTTCAGTTATTATTAATAATGTTTACTGTAATAATTTATACAGACAACGCTTTATATAAAAGAATAACATTTAACGCCATTTAACAAAAATGTCATATATACTGTGTACCAAAAGTGGCGATGAGCTGTGCCACTAGTCACGTTGGACATGACTGACTTATAAACTCACTCTGAAAGGAATATAGTGTGTCGCTATATTATTATTACTAACAGCAGGCATTGCTATAAGGCCAACAAGGCGGGGCTGTTTTATTATGATTGTAATATAATAAAGTGAACTTTGGCATTAGGAACTTTCATGCAAATCACGTTCGAATAGTGTTATTGCAAATGCCACAAGAAAACATTAATCATGTAATATTGTGTGCGGGTGCATAACGGGGAGTTTAGTTGCCGGAGTCCGCTGAAATTGATGGAACCGTGTCAAGGAGCTCGTTGTTAATTATCTAGTCGAGTCGTGGGCGTAACTATTCTCTTGTAATATTCGTTCAGAGCAACGTTTTCCACATTGTTTTAACTACGGTTCTCTGAAAGTTAATATGCTAGTGGTAGAAAATCCAATAAAAAAAGGGACTACATAGAAAAATTTCCCTTGTGCGACAAATCAGGTTCGCGAAGTCCTTCTAGTTTTTAATTCAGATCGGGTAACGTTGGCATAGGGTACCCTTTTTGTTCGGGTAGTAGATTTGAGAAAGCGTGCAGCCCGGATGAGATGGATGTGGCGCGCAGTGTCTGGCGAGCTGCCTGACAAAGAGGTTCGGAGAAATGGAAACTTTACATCCACCTCTCTCAAATAGGCTATTCACTTCACGGGCTACTGGAAGAAAAAGGATTCTCAGGCTCGGGTGAAGTGATTTGAGGGACACTCCGTGGGTTTTTAGTCAGTAGGAGTCTGCACCCACCTGGCATCTGATGGTCCTGTGTAGGATATTCCTATGATTTCCAAAAAAGGGTACCCGTTTGTATTACATATAAATTGTTAGTGTAGCTTTAGGATTACAATAATGCTGTTTTTTGACTATAAATAAAGATACATATATTTTTTATTATACTATAATAGCTAGGTACAAAGATAGCACCTGATGTATTGACGAAGCTTAGTACAAAAACTAACATAGACTATCCTGAAAATGTGTAGTTAACTATAGTCAACAGTAGTCGTGATTATGTAAGTTTTTTTTTAAATTCAGTAAATTATTCAATAACACCCAAAGAGATATCACCACAAAATTAATACTAGTATTCATCGTTCAAAGTACACATCTAATTGTACTTAAAGGGGTATGTCTCATTATTACTTGTATAGGTCAGAGGGCGAACATCTCTGGCCATTCGGCGGCCAAGGCACCGTTGCTGGAGAGGCGTTCGCCTAGAGCGAGCGCTACATCCCCAGGCAACAGTAGCCGGGCAGTAGACTTGAGGGAGACTGCTGATCTGAGAGAGAGGTTTTGGAGGGGTGGGCTCATGACTCCTACCCTTCCTAGGGAGGTAGCCTCAGCAAGGTTTTTCTCTCCCCTGTGGTCTGGATGAATTTGGTTCCCCAGGCCCGGGTAGAGCGATTAGAGGAACTCCCTGGGGGTTTTTAGTCAGTAGCAGTCTGACTTACCTTATGGTCCTATGCAGGATTTTCCCTCGGGAAACCAAAGACATATACATTACTTATATGGATGAAGTAATGAGCGAGTTCTAGTGTACAAATAAATAAGTAGTAGATATTAACTTGGTGCGGCGTGTAGGGGCTCGGTGCCGTCGCGTAGGACTGGGGCTGCGGCGGCGGGTAGCGGCAAGGCGGCGGCGCGTATGCCGCGGCCCACTGCTGCGCGCTGCCGCGGAACTGCGCGCCCGCGCTCGCCATGCGCGCCGCGCACGCGCCCGCGCCCGCGCTCGCGACCGTCACTGCGCCCACGCTCGCGCCGCTTGCTGAACGACACCCGCCGGTACTCTGCAAACAATTACAATCTACATAAGCAAGGATTCAACTATAGCTTGTGCGAAAAATGCGACTTCCTGGAAATATACCCACGTAGTTTTGAGCTACGCGTCGATATTATGCTGCGAAAGTGTGGATTGAATGACCGCGCAACTGTGATGAAATAAGACAAAAGTGAAAGTTCATTAAATATTTTTTTAAAATAACTGATGCAATCCTACTAATTACTATAAAGCCCATTTCAAGAATTACAAAACAAAATATCGGAAAATAGCAATATCATGGAGTCTGTGACAGATTTTTCGGAGAAGTTTCCACAGTGCGGTGGAAAACCGCCCTGTGCTCATATAACTTTAAACTCACTAACGTTTTAAACAATAATACGGTCAATAGCATTCAATATGCAAAATATGCGACTTACAGTTGTAATACAGATGTTTGCGGCGAAATTTGTAATTAATTTCTAGAGACAAAAAGTCCTGGATATTATATTTCATCTATTCCAACTTTTTAGAACACTACTATTTATTTGAACTATCAGTCATTACAATTATTTTATTAAATATAACACGCATTTAAAATTCAGCAAATTTTAACTAGTGTGAGTAAAATATAAAATTATTTAAGCTATAGTGTATTTAAAATTAAAGAGAAATAGCTATAAAAAATAATTTAATACCTAATTCTTATTTAAAAGAAGTTATTGGTAAATTTATAAGTAATAATTTAATAAGCTCTCATACTCTTCACACCTTATTGCCATAAATCGACGTGCATCTGCATAATTTAGTGAATAGGTAGGTATCTATAATAGATTGGCTAATCCATTGCATACTAAAGTATCAAGACGTATCTATAACCTTTCAGAAACATAAGATCACTGGAAAGATAAAAGATTGTCTTAAAGCAATCATTATATGCTAACAACTAAACTAAACACAAAATATTAATGTAGACCTAAAAAAAAATAGTTTAAGTACTTTATAAACTACACTTATTATAAAAGTAAAAAAAAAACCATTTCATATAAAGGATGCTTTTATTGAAATTTAACACCAAAAATACATGTATTTTAATAAGTATATTATTAAAATATGCCCAGATGAAACAGTTGTTTCACAGATTGTGTAAATGTTGTTAACATTTGCTGTTAATCAAAATGGATTTAAAAGGTAGTTCGTTTGTTCCGAGATCACTGTTTTATGTACTTATTTACATTCATACGTTCGCATTCCGTTTCTGAGAGACCTATAGTAAAAATATTATCATTTTTTAATATCTGTTTGTTATTCCGAGCGAGTGCCTTCACCAAAAATGAGATTTATAGTGGCAATAACAATGTATAATTTCACCCGGCGACCCTCATCTTTATACTTAATTATTTGAGTCACGGAATTCCACAAACCCACTAAGAAAGCTTGTGGGGGCAGGGCTTTTGTGATTTTTTTGTCAGCGAGCAATGTTATGTTTTTATAAGTAGTATTTATTTTTCGCTATTGAGAAAAAATAGGTGCGCTTGCCAGTAAGGCGATAAGCTGACAATCCGCTTAATGTGCGTGGGAGAGTCCGAAGAAGGAATTAAGCTAAAATATGTACGGGTACACGCTATACAGGATCGTAGTCGCTGCTAAGGAATGCGGTTTACAAAATAAATCTTTTTTGATATTGTAAATATCCCAAAATTACTCGTAGAATTCGAAGGCCACTAAATACTGTTATCAATCAAATTTCTAACTAGACAAAACGTTTAAATATAGTAAAGAAAAAAATTCAACAACTTAAAATTTTGGCTATGCATGTATATCGGACAATAATTTACAAACATGGTCTCCGTGAACTTATACTTATATAGAAATGGCCTAATTTCCATTTTGTGATATATTATACCTTTGTTTACTTTTTAATTCCCTTTTATTAATTATAGTATGTGACGCCTACTAAATATTAAAACCTTTTTTTTAAGTGGTTACATCAGCACTTTGTAATGTTTCTTTTTATTACAATGTCGTCTGAGAAACCATAAACGAGGCTGGCAAAGCGCAGAATTGATACTCGAGCCAGCCTTCACGTCTTCTGTTGAGAGCTATTACGTTTTCTCGTCGGTAGTGTTGGGTGATTTAGTTTTATGTCGAGTGGTTTCTCGGCGTCGGCGTCGCGTCGGCGTCGCGTCGCTCTAGTTCCGACTCGATGTCGCGCGAGGGCGCAGCTTCTCGCTGCCACCTTGGCCAACTGATGAAATTTAATCTACTGGATGAGACATACCCATATTTATGAAGATGTCATATTACATTAACTTATGTGATCCTTGATATTCAAGGTTGCTACGAGAATTTTTGCGAAGTAAGATATCAGCTCTCGATGTTTGTTCACATTTTTCGATAGAATACCTATTGTGTTCACATGTGACGTAAATTTATATATCATGTTACCACCGTTAGAAAAATAGGTGAAATGAATATGGCGCGGCGGTACAATATAGGCAAATTTAATATAGTTGACGTGTCTTTTTAGTGCACAAAAATATTAGTATGCTATTTGCGACCTTTCCAAGTTTTTCTAATATATTTTGTATACTTATTATACACTATTTTCCCTTATGTCTATCTTTATAATTTCATTTAAAACTCGAAGCATATACGTTCACTTTAGTATATTGAATTGTAATATAATTAAAGTGTAAAAATGTGATTATACAGCCAAAAGGATTAGGTGTTACAAAAATAAACACAAACATACAACTTCAAAAGGACTATACTGGAAGTATTTCATGTGGCATTTTCCAGACAAAGGTGACGACATTGATAAATAGTATGAACATGACGTTATAATTATCAGAATGATCACTAATGTAATCTTATCATTTTAAAATATCCTTTTAATAGTGAATTATATTTGATTAGCTCATGATGTTTCCAAAGTTCGAATTATTGTGTATCCATATGTCTGTTTCATCAATATATTAAGTGGTAATGGATAAAGGCAATAAATGTTTACGAGCACTACTTGTTTCGATCAAAGTTATTACTTATTGTCCATTCAAACTTCGATAGACATAAACTTGATACTAGCGCGAATGAAAATCAAATTCGATTCGGCACAGGATAGCGTCCGTTCGAATTATATGTTTATTGTGTTTTTATAAGCGAAAGTTTGACCGCCGTGAACTCTATGCGAACGTAAAGCAGTTATTCAGACATCAAGGCTATAGGGTAGACATATTGACCGCAGTATATATCCAGTAATATATAAAGCTGCACGGTACAGCACGATTTAATGTTATTTATCTGATAATTAATTACATATAGGGCATGTATGTGCCAAAGGATCTAAGGCCGAGATTTATAGACTTTGACTATGCTTAAATTTGGCTTAGAAACAAAAAAAACGGAACTTGAATGAAATTGCGTTCATCTTTAACAAAAACCTGAATGTATATTTGGAACTTGAGTATAGCCTAAGTATTCCAGAGCCAAGTCCGAGTTGACGAAATAAACCATATTACCATATACTTTGACAATTAATTTAATTATATAATCTGTAATGTTTGAGCAAAGCCTAAACAACGTCATAATAGCGTCTATAAATCTTAGTTTTACTGATTTAGTCCCGCCGTAAGGCGTCCTCTACTCACGTTTCTAGAAGTGTGGTCTTATCCTCGATTTAATTTGTGGTTTAATGTATGTGTGTCTACGTTTAAAGTTACCAAGTTAAAAAGCTAGCCAACTATGGGTAATAAAAATCGGTACCGAACCCCATTACTTTCGTCTGTCTGCACAGAATTGAACAATTTCTAAAGACTTACTGAATCCAGAATGAGATGGAGTATTTTATCATTTACTTTATTCACTTTATTATTTAAATTTTTCAAATTAAGTAATTTTAATTACCATGATACACAAGTGTAAAGACCGTCATAGTACTCGCTTTGGCTTGTCGCGTTTCGGGATCAGCTTATGTATATCCAGTAGCTCATATGTATATCTAGAGACCTTCAGTCGTGGTATATGCGGGCCGACATCATGACAGAGACTATCAATGGATTTTCAACCTTTGATTGTCGCTTTCGTTTTTCGACTACACTGTACTTACCATCAGTTGCACTGTAGTCACTATGTCGAGCCAGTTAAAAAAAGATTATTGAATAACCCAGTGATAGTTACAGATCATTTATTGTTTAAATGCTGTAACTAAAGTGGATAATTCAAAATGGTAAATTCCTCCCAAACCGTTTCAGATATTCAAAATAAAGGTCCTATGATTTTAATCCAAAGGACAATTATTATTTTTGAACTATAATCATTTAATTAAATATGATATATGAGTACCACATTGTAAATGGCGCCGTTATATATCGCTGGTAAAGGTAAGTAAAACTCTCTAGCGAAGTAGGCGAATGCTACGAAAATGCGAGGTCATTCCTTCATAGAGACGGCTTCGCAAATTAGAATCTGCCGCAGACAGTTCAGACATTTCAACTAGCCGTAGCCACTGAGTCATTCCCCTCTATGCGCCCCCGACCTCGCCTGATTGTCGGCAGGTCATTGTAGGGTACAACAAGCATACAAAGCCACTGTGACGGACGCTGTTGTCTTCTCGGAATTCCGGATGCCAGTGTCAAATTATTTGACCGCTAATGATTTGAAATATTTGAATCTATTTTGTATAGAATAATCAATTGCTGTTTATGTAGAATAAAAAAATCCTCTTATCTCTACGGTGATAAAATTATCATTTGAGTGTTTGTCCCAGGATTACGCGGATACGATGATTGAAGCGATTTCGACGACCTTTTGTGGTCCTAGTAAATATTTTTGTATTAATAATAATAAAATCTGTGCAAAAAGAAATGCTATTAACTAAAAGCGTCGTCTCAAAGTCAGATTCTTTCTTTATCGGTAATTTAACTGGTGAAACAAAAGACAATATTAATTGATTTATAGGTTCAATTACCTTTTCTTTGCATATATAAGACATATATACTTAGTCCGTAATTATTTAGAAATAAAGACCAAGTAGAGCTCTACATTATTATATTAGTTCCTAGTTGTTGCACGCAACTTCGCTTGCATTTACTACGCCTTGTGATATAAATTGTTATATCTGTCCAAACAAAAATTTTTTACTAATTTATTTATTGTAATAAATGTCTTGGGGCCTGGAGGTAGGTTGCTTAACTCCACTAAACATTTATTTTCTTATTTCTCATAATAAAACTAATATTGGTATAATATTTCATGCCTCATAATGAGAGTTGCATTTTATTTAAAAAGTACATAATATACATTTATCTCAATCTACTTCCTTAACTTACCTTTGTCTTTGCCTTGGTGCTTGTGTATTTGTTATCTATAAAAACTACAACCCTAATATGTTCGTCTCGCATTCCTCTAGGGTGGATTTACAAATAAGTAAACCTATAAAACTATACACGTTTTATAGTTTTCTAATGTCGTCTGGAAATACGATGTTTCACATTTCTGACTTCATTGTTAACGAAGATTTTCAAAAAATAATTAGACATGTATTATTACTTTGTAATTATTAGTCCACATACTAATTTTATTAGTTCTAACAATTAGTTTTATTTAATGTTTATCAAGTGTTAACGGAATTATTTACATATAAACTTCAACCCCGTATTTGACCCCCTTAAGGATTTAATTTTCAATAATCGGTTCTTTTTTTTACCTACTTGCTAAAACAAACTTACATGGCAAATTTATTTCTGTAGGTCTTATAGCTTCCTAAATTTTGTGATGATCAAGTCAGTCAGTGATTCTTCATTTTATATATATAGATTAGGTATAAGATAAACATATACACAACGTAACTAGCACACATATAGACTAAATACATACATATAGACTAAAATAAATAAAGGCTAGACGGTATTAGTCACGAGCCATGACGCGTAAAACATTTCGCCGAACGGAAAATAGCTAACAAAAATAATAATAAAAACTGCATTAGTCACACCGTGCACAGAAAACTATTTAACTTGCGTAGGTCAGTTTCGTTATACTATTTCGCCTGTCACTATTACTTTGATACAATTATATTATTACAAAACATTTTTATTTCTTTATTGTGCCTACATTAATACTTTATTGCTTAATTTTCCTAACGTGTCTGTAATCTGTGTAATACATACGACCCAGAGCTAAATGAAAAGAAATAAATATTATTTACAAGTTTTATTTTAAACATAAATGTATTCTTTAAGTGCATTAGTGGAAAGGTTTCGGCCATTATGATAATTCAACTAAATGCTAAAGTCAGACTGAAAACGAGTATTTGAAAAAAACAGATATAATTAAACGATGGTCAACGCTGTACTAATAGAACTACGGCAAAATTGTGAATGCATTGTATGTATATAATCTCGAGGTCGGTAAACGCACCATTTCAGCTTTGGTCATGGCATGATGTCAGCCGATCTGCGACACTGACGCAGTTGGCACACGCCAGTAACACGAGCCGGAATATTGTCCCATCTATTGTTGCTTTAAAAGATTGCAAAACAACTTTAAACTATTAATAAAAAGTAGCGATATTATATAGCTATAAGAACGCAATGTAACAAACACATCACTGTTAAATGGACTCTATATAGCTTAGCGTGCCGTGACTACATCTTTCATTATATGCGGAATAAAGCTCGTACGGGCAGAATAGTGACAGGATATTATTCAGTAGTTTTTGCTCTAGCTTACGGCACATTTGTATGCGATTCGCCTCGGCGACGGCTACCCGCGAGATTAGCGCCTGCGAGCGTACAAGCGGGTGATTAAGCCGTTTCCGCTTTGAAACTGCATATATGTATGTCTATTTAGTTTTGTCTGCACAACCCCTTCGGCTAACACCACTACCATGAGGCTCGTGTATCCATACAATTATTTTAATGTTTCAATATAGAGCATTGAGTCGAAACGACGGCCCGGTGGGGACGGATAACGCATCTAATACGTAAGCTGAGTAACTCGAAACAATTTTGTGAATGCTACGTGTTGCGCTGTAATAAGGCATTCCAGTGTTGTAGCGGTACAATAACACTCCGTTTAAAGGCGATGCAAAAGTGCCTTATGTTCGCTGGATTTAATGTTGCATGTACGCACACAGCAGCAGAGAAACGTGTCGGTATGTGTGTCATCTCGGGTGTAGTGGTGCGGAGCGGAATGCGGCCGCGTCCTTCGACGTATTCGCCGCGAGCGCGCGCCGCGCCGCGTCGGTTCATTTGCACACAGCCGCGTCGCGATTCCACTGCTACCCAATCCAGGCAGACGTTTTATTGCCCTTCAATTATTATTTAGGTCGTTATAAATAATGTTCTTTAGAACGGGTCAACTGGTTGATTCTTGGAAAAATCTTAGTTATTTGGTTGGTAGTTATCGGTCGATCATGAAAAAATATAAAAAAATAGTATATTCAATTCACTCTTTCGTGGTGTTTCAATATTTTTAATCCTATAAAAAGTCATAATATTTAAAATTACCGGCAACTACAATTTATATATACGCTCTATTTTTGGAATTCTTAACTTATTTTTAGCTGCTCAACTAGAAAATATTGGGGTAAATAAATTGTTGAAATACGGAGTTTTCCTATTAGGTTTCACTTTTGTTGAGGGTCCCGAAACACTTTACTTTTGCGTCTGAATGTTAACAACAACAGCTGTTTAAATAGAAAGATATTAAAAGTTAGATAAGCTCTGCTCTATAGTCAAAAGGTATAATAGCGTGTACTAGACGAAGCTTTTATGTTTAGCAGTGAATCTAAAGATAATTATTATTTACAAGTATATAATATATTTAAGCCTTATAATTGTTTTTTTTTAATAAAAACGTCTTTATATTACAATAGATTTTTGAATATGTTTATAACACTTTTATAATACACACACGCACACACAATTTACAACGTATTTAAAATAAAACAACATAAATATTTATTTCCTAATTTAAAAAATCTTAAGATGGAATGATAATAAGTGAATTATCATATATCAATTCAGATACTAGTGCCTGACATAAGTCTGCACGATAGGCTGATGTTGTATAGCCTAAGGGAATTCTGCTCAGATACGTCAAATACTAAAACATGTATGTATACAAAACAATATTTAAATATTAGTGTGCAAAAAATTGAACGTTAAATTTTATAACATCAAAGAGCTTCTTTAAGGTCAGTATATTAGCAATTTCATCGAGTAGTAATTGCTGGCCTAAGAAGCGGGACTATAAGACATGTAGAATACATTGCAGCAAAGATTTATTGCTTGTTCGTGGGCAAAATGCCGTAATAATGTCGTCTAACTATACCTATAACCAACCGAGACCGGGCAAGTATGGCTTTTACTATAGCCATTTATTATGCAATGCGCATTTGTGTCTGGAAAATGTGTAGGAAAAGTATAAAATTCAAAATTTTATTCACATTTTATGTTCATAGTATAAATGTTGAATTACATTGATTCGGGTTTTTATGTTGTTTTGAGGCTAACAATAAAAATATAACCTCAAATAATGACCTTGTATTAGGGTACGATGGGGCTGACATACGTACACACGTAAAAGTCCCTTAAATAAATAGAATAGAAATAATAATACTAATGACTTCTAATGTTTAACTATTTTTAATAAAGGATCAAAAAGGAACAAAAGTCCTGCACTGGATTCTTTATTTTTATGATCTGGGTGCTTTTATAAATATGTATAATTATTTCTCCACCAAATACCTACAGTTGATTTGACCTTTTTTTATAGTAGCACGGTATCTGATATAAAATAATTTAGGCTATTTAGTAGGCTGTGGTTGTTTAGCGAAAAAGGGGGTTCTGGCTGAACACCTCAGTGTTCGCCCTCTCGCCCGGTTTCCTTGTGAAGGTCTATCCTGGCCATCAACGTAATTCCCAGTTTGAAAAAAAAAAGTGGAAAAGGGACAGGTAGTCAAATGCGGCAACGCGATTGGTCGTAGTTTCGAATCCCGGCACGTACTTCTGGCTTTTCCAGATTAAGTACGAATTTAGTCACCACATGTTCCCCGGTGAAGGAAGACACCACATAGCATCTTATATTATATATACATATGTCAGGGGTAAGTGCCCTGAGAATGGCGATCAGCAGCGCCACTGGTCACGTTGGGCACGACATATAAGCGCAACGTGGATATAGCCACTGATTTATCTACGCTCACACAATGTGATATAGCATGATTATATGTTTTTGTTATTATTGTTATAAATATATTTACATAGCAAAAACACTAGAAAAACTATTAACTGAAGTCCGGAGCAACTAGCATTGCAGGAAATTCAAATTGAGTCAGGTCGAAACAATTTAACCTCATGAGTATTTATAGAAATAGAACGATATTTCCATTGTTTTAAAGATTTATTTATATGATATATCATAAGCAAAGAAATCGTAATAATGATGTACATATTTAATTTTACCGTCAATTATTTTTTTCAATGATATAACGGCGTATGTATGTTTCATGTAAAAAAATACACGACTTAATTCTAAATACAGTGTAAACTCCATATAACGTCACTCGATTTAACGACAAACTCCCTAAAACGTCGATATCACGCGGCTTTGGTTCGTTTAGCCTGTTTCCCATACATTGATACACTCTATATTACACTACACCCACTCTCAATAACGACAGCAATTTAATAATATAAAGCACTTTTTAAGTTTCCAAATTAGTAAAAACTGCGCAGCTGTGTACGTTCTTTTGTCGTTTTATTATCCTAGCCCGTAACAAACTCGACTGTCGACATTACACATACCGAACATCACCAAAATGCCTCAATATCGCAAGATATGAATAAAAGAATTTAAAAAATACAACAAAATTACTGGTGCAGCAAAAGACGTCAAACAAAAAAAAAACAGATTATACTCAATAGTGATCAAATAAGAATTGTTTTTTATGTAATTACTACCACTAGTCTGAAATAAACTTTTTCTAATACAGATTTTTCTTCTCTCCATTTAACGACAACTCTCTATAACGTCAAAATATGCACAGTCCCTTGAGGGTCGTTATATAGAGTTTGCACTGTATATTGTCTTTGTAATTTAGATTATACCGTATCAGAATCTAATTGAACACCTCAAAGTTTTTTTAGAAGTCCAGAAGATTAGATAAATGCACACCAATAATAGAAATATTTTTGTCTATAATCATTTAAAACTTTCCTCTGGTTTTAATAGCGGTTTTATTATAGGCTTTTATATATGATAAAATATACGCTAATGTATAGCTTTTAATGTTTAATGTTTAATGTTTTAATGTTTATACTATTAAAGAGAAAAATCAGACATGAAATCATGAAGTAAACTATAATAGCCTATTCCTCTATTTTAAGCTGTTTCTTTACTGGAAATTGTACCTAACTGATATATTTTCCAAAGAAAAACCTCACATTATTATTTTACATAACAATTTTCTTAATGTCAATTGAAAAAAACAAAGGCAAAGGAATATCTTACAGAACATAAAAGAAATGGCAAAATTTTGCAAAACTAATTATAATTAATAATTCGCTTTACAGTGATTTATTGCTATACTGAATCTACCCAGCGTACTTAACAAGAGAATGAGCAAACAGATGTGTTACAGTCAACGAATACATATGCACATAACCGCATTCGCTTTGTTTTTAGCAAGCGGCTAACGTGATTCATTCAAGTCGAAACAATTATTTAATCACGGTGTTCGAATATTATAAAAATTAACTTGGTTAATATGAAATCAAGTACCAAGGCTGTCATGATGTCATAAAAAGGAAAATATTTTGTTACAATTATAATTTCGAATACATTTGATAAGTTCGTAACTTGATGGTCTTTTATGTACGGACATAATAATAATATTTTTTCAATTTATAATCTTTTAGTTGTTTATGACAGAAGAATAAACAATAGAAACAAAAAGCATTTTTGCTGAGTAATCATGTTTTCTGGGCGTATCTATACCTTCTATTAAAAGCTATAGCGTATAATTAATTATAAGTTCATGGTCAATGTCCAAAATATTAGGTCCTTACATATGAAATTGGCGTTTTGTATGGGAGGAACAAAAAGTCGAATATTTTTTAATATAATATATTTAATTAATCAACGTATGAACCATTATTTTCTATGCACTTTTGCCATCTCATAGGTAGTTCATTGATCCCTTTACTAAAAAAACCAGTCGGACGGGAATCAATAAAATCTTTGAAGGCGATTTGGACTGCCCCATCGGAGTTGAATTTTTTCCCTTGCAAAAAGTTATCCAAATTTCGAAAAAAATGGTAATCTGTTGGAGCAAGGTCCGGGGAGTACGGAGGATGTCTTAGACTTTCCAATTGAAGCTCTTCTAATTTAGTAGCCGTCTGTTGCGCAGTGTGTGGTCTAGCGTTGTCGTGAAGCAGCAGTGGCGTGGAGCGATTGACCAGCCTAGGTTGTTTAGCCGCTAGCTTTTCCATCATGGTTTGCAATTGCTGACAATAGACATCAGCCGTAATAGTCTGGCCAGATTTGAGAAAACTGTAATGAACAATACCGGCACTAGTCCACCAAACGCTTACAAGTAACTTTTTTGGGGTTAATTTTCGCTTGGGGCAGGATTTGGCTGGCTGGCCAGGATCCAACCATTGCGCTGTGCGCTTCCGATTATCGTAAAGAACCCATTTTTCATCACAGGTAATGATTCGGTTTAAAATACCTTCATTATTGTGCCGGTTTAGTAATGTAACGCAGCAGTCGACGCGCGTTTGCCGGTTTGCTTCAGTCAATTCGTGAGGTACCCACCTTTCAAGCTTTTTAATCTTCCCAATTTGCTTCAAGTGAATTAAAACAGTTTTATCACTAACATCGCAGCCTGCAGCTAACTCGGACGTGGTTTGCGATGGATCCGCTTCCACAATAGCCTTCAACTCTTCATTATCAACTCGAGTCTCAGGCCGTCCACGGGGCTTGTTCTGCAGGTCGAAATTTCCAGAACGAAAACGTTGGAACCAAAAACGAACTGTGTTTTCTTTTGCAACACGAACGCCATACACATCATTCACCCTTCGAGTTGTTTCCGCAGCACTAGTGCCACGGCGGAACTCGTACTCGTAAATAATGCGATATTTTAAGTTTTCCATTTTGTAAAATGAGTGACGCAAACAGAAAAAAACAGAAGAAAAAAACAAATGAATGACGATCATCGAAGCACAAATACATGAGTCTATAGCTGTACAAATTTCAATTTGGAATTCCTTACCAAAGAGGAGAAATTTGTGATTAAAGTGGCCAGTACGAAAAACGCCAATTTCATATGTAAGGACCTAATATAAACTAATTTCAGTTTTAGTCCATTCTAATATAAAATGCAACAACAAAAATATGGGCAATAATTACGTATTTGTACAAAAACGAAATATTGACATAGTTTTATGGAATCAAAGAACTTATTAATTAATATTTGGCTTTAATTAAAAATAAATACTTAATCGGAATACACATTTTTCACTTAAAGTAATTAATCAATGTAATTAAACTCTATCAATGGAAAGGAAGTATTTTGTATTTTACTAATTTTATTACTTGCTAATTTAATTTTATTAGAGAATCAAAGTTGTCGAAATAGCTATAAGCTAGCTGAACGGCCAGTAGTAGGCTGGTCATGAATGCCAAAGAACTGTTGATCGTTGGAGCAGACGAGTGCTTGAGTTGAGACCTCAAATTGACAGAGAATTAGAAATCCAACAGATAGTTATAAATGACTATATACGCTCTGTAAGAATTCTGTTTATATTTTAGCCAGCAATGGAACCGTAACGATGACGGATGTTTATTCATCCAAGAGTTCAAAACAAACACCATTATGGCCGAGAGAATATCCAATTCTACGATAAAGGTTGGTGACAAGGAATTACAAATTCCGCACTTATTGGGATTATGAGAGAACAGAAAGCATGATAAAAGATAAAAGCAGGGTCATGTTACAGTAGTGGGACGTTATGGTGCAGTCGATACGTGACGCATGGTTAACGATTATTAATCACATACGCCCTCACAATGTCGACGTTTAGTACATTACCATCGAATGGTAAGCCACCACATATTTTGTAATAGAAGTTAATTCTAGGTATATTCGTTTCACTATAAATATATCAGGATACGGATTTTAATTTATAAATAAATTTCAAACAGAATTCAATAAAATAGTCAAGAAATTAAATAATATCTCATATTACGCGAGGAATCGTAATAAACTTCGAAGTAGTAGTAAATAATATTATTCTATAAAAAAGAAAGCAAGAATAATGTGAGAAATAAAATTTTAACGCAGAATTAATGTATTAAGAAGTTGTAGAAAGGTTTTAAATAAATCTTCAGGATGTTAGCATTGGAAAGTTGTAATCGCGATAGGGAATGCCCAGACAAGTCACGCAATGACCCTAGCGCAGTGTTTTGATTTGATATCTAACCATAAAAATATATAAAATGATATCGAGGTACTTTTGTGCAGGTGCCTACGTGACGTATTTACATATTGTAAATATATACATATTATAAAACAAGTTATTAATGTTGTAAAAATTCTTAAGAAACGAGTTTCTATTTTAAGATTAATACTTGGCATTTTTATTAATAGACATTAATTTACTGTTCGAAATAATATTTAATAGACATTATTAGTTACATTTTGTTTAATAGTTCCCAGTTTACAAAGACCCAATTTATCTAGTTTTAATCGAAACAATAATTATTTTGAATCCTTTATTTTATCCCAATTTAGCTTTTTTAGGTAAATGTATGCCAGTTATATTGAAAGTGAATTAAATTTGTTAGTTTCGTTTAGAAGTAATTACATACGCCGGCTGCAAGAAATATCTAGGTATGTAAAAGTGTATTTATTTACCTGTAATGTAGTCGTGTGTGTAGTCAGGATAGGGTAAATCAGAATGGGGAGCTCGGCCGATGTACCATATAGAAAGGACGCGTGGGCGATCAGGACTTTGATTGATGACTCGCAGCCCACAATGTGCGTACATTTGCCCATTGTTCAATGGTTGATAGTCGAGAATCGAAACAACTGGACGAGTATCACGAATGAGTTCTTTTATTACACTCATTTATTTGCACACAATATCTGTGCTTACGTTGAAATACGCGATGTGTAATTTTAGAAGTAAGTAATGCATTGAGAAAGCTTACATTGACAATTGGCATTAAGTGGATTCAAATACTATTAGAGACGAATTTCTTTGGATGACGTCTTTTCCTTTCCTTGCAAAGGGACTTTTACAGGGTCTTACATATAGATATATTTTACCAAAATACAAATAAAACAAGAAATTTTTATGTTTATATGATATGTTTCATTCCATAAGATTGCTAATAATATATATGACTACTATAGACTATAGCTTTTAAATAGTTTATACATAAAAGTGACCTTCATAACCAGCGAATATTTATTACCAATGGCAACCTAACTTCCTAACAAAATTTATTATAACCGAAGTATACTTTATTAAAGCTACAAAAACCAATATTTGTTTTCCTTTTATCATAAAAAAAGTATAAGAAAATATGATTGTTTGAAACAATTGACTACAAACAAGTAAATGAACTGTAAGAAATTTCTCGAGAGAATATACAACAAACACGAAACGGTTGAGGGTGCACGGAGACTTGTCGATCGTTTCGACGTCCCATGAAATAGGTTGGAAAATAACTCCATTCCCGCGGGCACGTCTACGATTCAATCAAGACTGATTCAGAATTTCAGAGTTCGTTTGCTATACCAGCAATTGGTAAATGGTAAAAACTGGAGGGTGTATAAGCAAGGATCACGGGAATTTATTTACGAAGTCATTACAGACGATTTCCAGCTTTCTTAGCCTTTATGAAAGAATAAATGAATAAACAGGTAGCCAAGTAAAGCAGTGATCTCAAGTATGGGAATTTACCCCTAAGTTTGTCTTTTTATGTGGCTAGGGTAATGTATAGAGATAAGAATGGTTTTGGAGTTTTAGAGACCTAATTAGAGAGAAATGCACACGCATATACCTACATACGTATGATGCTATTTACAATATTGCTGAGTAATCATTACTAAATTTTAGAGATAATAAACATTGGTTTGTATTGATTGTAACTACGTTCTGTGAAGGCTTTAATTAATAGTTGGTTATCCATAAGTTATATTAATGAAATACTTAATTAAATTGGCTTTGGATTTTATAATTTATGCTAAAAATATTTTTAAAGAATACAACCACTAATGTATTTCGGTTCAAAGGGATATAGTGTGCCGAAATAGTATTATTTTTAGAGGGATTTTCTTGCCTGGTTTTGACAACACTAAGACAGCAATAAAGCCGTCAGGCTTTAATGGCTTTTTATTAAATAATAATTCATATCATTTTTTTTACTGAAAAACAATATTGCTTTTTACATTTATTATATTAGCTTAAATTAATAATATCTGATTGAGGGAAGGTAAATAACAACAAGTATAACACTAGTTAAAATAAATAAAATTAAATAAACCCTTAGCTCACGAATCTCCAGTTTAACGGACTGCTTGAAGAAATAATATAATTATCCATTTTCTTTTAAACAAAATCAACAAATATTTAAATGTTATGTAATCGAGTTGTTCTGATTGAACTTTGCAAAATTGTAGCACCAATGCGAATAAGCTTAATTTTTGAATTCAACTATAACTTTATTTTAAGTCAAAGGAGAGGCTTACGTTTCTGCAAAGATACATTCTGAATATTCGGGTATTCACTTTTGGGGAAAGGGGGAACTATCTACCTTTGAAACTAAAGCTTTCATGTGACGAAAAGTGCACTACGTTGTAATCTTTTAGCTCTCAATCTACGACGAAGCTAACAAAATAGAACTAGGTTTTGCCTACATGACTACTACATTACTATACCTATTATATTGTTAATATTTAACCCTTAGCGGCCACAAGGGGTGTTTATTCACCCCAAGCTTAGAAAAAGTGAAATTCGAGGTCATAAACTTTTAAAATTAATACAACGAACGACGTCTGTCGGTGGCAGACAAGTGTGTGCTGTGATTCCACTGCACAGTTTACAAAAAAAACGCATAGTGGCGTTTCGACTGGTATCTTTCTAAACCTGGGATACCCAGATACCCCAAATGACCGCAACCGTTGTTTACATCGAATATTTTTATTTTTTTAATCGACTTATTGTGGTGTGAATCGACGAAATAAAGGTAAGTTTTTGATTTTATAGTAATAAGAAAATTTGTTTCATCTTGGTTGTTATATCTAGTCTTTTTATGAGAAATATGAATTATTTATCGAATAAATCGTGGACATGGACTTTAGATGTTGAAAATACATTAAATATACGTAGTTTTGTAAATATTGAACATTTTTATGACTTTTTCGTTTCTTTCAGATGTACAATTTGCGAAATAGAACTCAACGGAACGAATTATTGGATGAAAGTGTTGATACTGTTTCTGATTGAGCATCTTCAACATTGATAACGAGAACAATTTGAACCATCTGCAAAAAGTTTCCTTTATCCCGACACGAAGATGCTTACCATGTACTCGAAGTAAAGATAAAAAATCGCGTATCGGGTGTTCGGCTTGTAATAAACCGATTTGCGAGGAGCATCGGTACAGTTTATGTTCAGATTGTGTTGGTTATTAAAAATTATCCAAATTCGTTATTTTTTAGTTTATTTATCGCAAAGATAATATTTTTTCAAGTTCATGATCAGTAATATATATTTCAATGTTAATAAAACACAAAAAGTCTATTGCATGATTTGTTTTTTTTTTTTAATTTTTCCCTCTAGTAATCTTGCAAAATAAATATACTTTCTGAAGAATCAGCGGATACTGTTATTTTTTTATAGTAGTGGTATATATTGTGCAGACCAACCTAGAGTTTTAGTTCTTAATATTATAAAATGGCGGACTAGGGCTTACTTTTGCAAAAAAAGGCATTTTTTCAGAATGTCGACTTAAATGACCAGTCCTTAGAACGCCATATATGAATGAACCCATTTAAGCCATCATAAATTTTGAAGAACTTGTCAACAAAAATGACTCAATTAGTTAAAAGTCTTAAAACCATCTACACTCCTTGTCCGATTCGGTTTTCTATAGTGGGGTGATAAAATACCCCGTGTGGCCGTTACGTGGCTTGGGTGAGGTGTGGCCGCTAAGGGTTAACTAAGAACACATTATAGAATATTGTAAAAAAATAAACTTATAAGTACTGTACTAAAAATTTTACAAATTACCGTTAGTAATGTTATGAAAATGAATAAAAATAATTAAAATAAATCTATAATTACATATTTTTAATTGTTATATATTTAATTGTCTACAAGTAGGATAGCCTTCTTAAGCAATTCTGTGGTTACGACATTTCAAACCAATTGTAAAATACGTGCATTAATGCCTTAAGTATAGTAATATCGAGAAGCTGAAATATGTTTACCAGAGGTATTAGAAGTTGACAAGACGTTAAGAGTCGTTAGCAAAATCTAGTCAAGGAAGCCGGCGTGACATCACAATATAATGTTATCACGGCCAAATGTGAATTGCAAATAGCGATTATCTGATGTAGGGCGAGTTGTAATCACACGGGTGTTTAGGTCGCAGTGAACCGCTGTTTCTTCCCCGAAATATAGTCTTCGTCTTAATTAAGGTTCCGTATTCAATTTTTAATCCGAAAACCAAGTTGTTGTCGAATTGCACGTGTAAATAATATTGTGTATTTTCAGAACAATTATGGAACACATATTTCATGTGAACATGAAAAAAAAATCTAGTGTTATTATTATTTTCACAGGTTTAATTAATTGATTTATATTATTCATTTTCACGGCGTAGGGAGTTGACGGCCCCATCGCCCACCAGCTCGCTGGTGCAGTCAGTCCGAGTCCTTGGTCTGAGTCCGGACCAGTTACTCGTCCTCGTCTCTTACCCTTTCTCATTTCCCTGCCCTTTCTCGCTATCTCTTCTCGAAAGAGAAGAGGAGCGAAGAGGGCCCCGTTATTCCCATCCCCACCCAACGCCTCTCTTCTACCCCACCCTCCCCCATCCTCAGTTATTCCTTTGTTCCTACTTCCTGGCTTCGTGTGTTAGGTGATTTTGTTAGGACTGTGTGTTAGGTTATGTTAGGTTGCATGTCTCTCCTGTTGTATTCCCCCGTTCTTCTCTTTTTTTTTTTTTTTTTTTTTTTTCTTCTATCTTCTTCTCTCCTCCCTCTTTCATCCTTTTTGTTTTCTTTTTTCTTCAACTCCTGCGCGATGAACGGAAATCTGATGAATGAATGTTAAAAAAAAAAATAATGATGGCAGCACAACTTAAAGAGGAACTACCCCAGGAGGGTACCGGTCGCTCCGCGGCCGGAGAATCCCTCCCAGGGCGGGAGCTTCTCTCCTGTCCTGGCAGCCCCACGTTCTCTGGGGGGGGCAAAGCTGTGCTCCGCAGTGGCGGCGGATCCCCCGCCTCTGCACCGGCGACCCTGGCATTGCACAAGGAAACTGAGCTTGCGCGTGGAAGGGAACTCCATGTGTCCCTCGAGCGCCTGGACGACTCGGACTCATCCGACGTCAGTCTTTTGTCGGTAGGCTCCGGTATAGACCGGAAGCGGAGCTACCGCTTATGTGAGAGCGACACCGAGGGGGAAGTGCCACACAAGATCCTGGCCACCCCTGAGGTGTCCCAAAAAAGAGGACGCGGCCGTCCCCCGACCCATGGGAAATACATGGGTCTTTGGGAGGCCAAAAAAGAGGTCATCGCGGCCCAAAAGGACGCGGAGGAGCTCAAAGCTCGAAAAGAGCTCCTGGAGACGGCACGGAGCGCCCGTCCCCGTCAGACTTCGCGACTCTCCGCGACAGCCACTGACGAAGAGGACGCCGCAGCTTGTGTCCGTAGCGAGCGGGTTCGCAAGAACGTGGGCTTGGTGAAAG
This sequence comes from Automeris io, assembly GCA_036320925.1. NCBI lineage: Eukaryota > Metazoa > Arthropoda > Insecta > Lepidoptera > Saturniidae > Automeris > Automeris io. Next base: position 8,204,438 of record JAUDJH010000026.1, on the reverse strand, counting down.
ATCTCTTCACCAAGTCCAACAACATAAAAGGGACAGTGATCCGCGATGGGAAGTCTGCCCTCGATGAGATCCTGGCCGACATGGAGGTCATTATGTCCTCCACAGTGACCGACGAGCTCCGGAAACTCAACCGCCAGAACGCTCGTCTCAAGAGTGAGCTGCAGGACCTAAGGGAGGATTATGCCTCCCTCCGAGCAGACATTAGGGAATATAACAGGCAGGGTCTCTTGCTGCCTTCCGCCAAGAACCCTGCCCAACCATCGGACGTGACACAGCCCCACGACCTCGCCGAGATCCGCTCGGTACTAAGCGAGGTCGTGGGCACTATGAGGGACATGCAGCGGCAATACGACGTGCTGGAGGGCAAACTTCTGCGACCGCCGCTGCAGCACGAGAGGGCGCCTCCCCCGGCGAAGAAAGCCGCGCGAAAGGCAAAGCCCAAGCCGGCAGACGACGCCGCGGAAGACGTCCTCACAACAGATGTGGATGCACCGGGGCCCAGCTCCAACCCCAACCCTAAACCCTCCAAAGGTAAGGGGAAGGGAAAGAAGAGTCGCCCCGCTGCCAACACGGATGGGACATCCCTGGAGGCACCCCCACCACCTCCAACTTTGACTCAGCCCGCCGGTACCGAGGGCAACTGGTCAGAGGTAGTGAAGAGGGGCAAGCCCTCCAGACAAAAGAAAGTGAACAGGGGCCCTTCCAAAGCGGCTCCTCCCCAGAAGAAAAGCGCAGCACAGAAGATCAAGATCCGGCCACCCAAAACGGCCGGAGTGATCCTGCAGCTGACGCCTCGGGCGATCGAGAGAGGCGTATCGTTCAAAACAATCCTGGAGGAGTCGCGAGGAGAGGTGCACGGCCACCTGATCGGCCTCGGCCTCCGTGACATCGCCTTCAGAGGCACGCTCACGGATGCGCGCATCATTCGCGTGCCCGGCGAGCCCAAGGAGGCGGATGAGAAGGCGAACGCCCTCCTTGAGGTGTTGAAGGAGATCCTCCCAGCGGAGGACGTGAAGGTCTCGCGGCCATATAAGCGCGCAGACCTGAAGATCACGGGCCTCGATGACTCCGTCATCTGGGAGGATCTCAAAAGCGCAATCGCAATGGTGGGAGGCTGCCCGGAGGAGCAAGTCCGGGCCAGCCAAATCAAAATGACGCGGTTCAGCCTCGGAACGGCCTGGGTAACCTGCCCAGCCACCGCGGCCCAAAACCTTCTTGAGAGAGGGCTAAGGATCGGCTGGGCCAAGCCCCAGATCCGCCTGCTGGAGCCCCGCGTGCTCCGGTGTTACCGTTGCTTAGAACCCGGACACGTGGGGCAATCGTGCAAAGCGACCACAAATCGCAGTGGTCGCTGCTTTAGATGTGGCCAGCCCGGGCACAAAGCCCAGGGCTGCGAGGCTCAGCCTCGATGTTGTGTGTGCGCTGACGCCGGCAAGCGGGCTGGCCATCGGCTCGGCAGCGCGGCCTGTGCAGCGGCCAAGAGGCCCATCAAGAGGCCTCCGGGCAAAGTGAGGAAGCCTCCCGCCACCGCCGACGACATTCCACCGTCACAGGCGCGCGTGGAGCCCATGGAGAGGGAGGCCTCGCCAGCGGCGGCACCTAAGTCACTGCTTGGCAGTTTCGCCTCGAGGGGAGCGTCGGGCAACGAGCCTGAGGGGGCCGTTGCCTGACTTTCAAGCTCCAGTGGTGTTGTGTGTGCTTCCGCGCACCACTAGGCGTTGGTAGAGGAGTTTTCCTCCCGGTTGTGGAGAAGCCCACAGGGCGGATCGCGCGTCAGCCCTCTTGGAAGTCCTCGGTGTGCCCGGGGGCTGGCGTAGACGCGAGTGGAGAAGTACCCCGGGGGTTTTAGTCGGTAAGAGTCCGGCATACCGGGGGAGTGGCCCTCACCACTCCTCTGACGATCCAATGCAGGATTTCCCCCGGGTTAACAAAAAAAAAAAAAAAAAAAAAATATTATTCATTTTACTCTTAGCGTTTTTTTATGTTTGATTACAGATATATACTTTTTAAACTATTAAGTAAAATTTAAATTGTACTTATTTCAAACATTAAAACAATTTTGTTATAGGAGTGGCGTTGTACATGTGAATTCTGTAAGTGCCAATAAATCACTATTATATATGGTTAGTCCTATGAAAGTATAAAATAATAAATATAAATTTCTAAATTTTCCCATTTAGCCCAGGATGACGCAAATAACAGGGCTGTGGGTGGTGATCTGTCGCTGCCGGCGCGACGATCGGCAGCGACAGAGCATAGTAGGCGTTCCTCTCCACTGAGAAGACTATAGAGATTAAGGAGGCGGCGGAGCAGGGTCGAGAAGCTATTGCTAACCCTGATAACCCGATCCGCCGCCCCACTAAGGCAGGGCGTAGGAGGAGGGCTTTTGCCAGAGGCCTTCCTCCCTAATGGATGGACGCCAGGCGGCACGCTTGAGGGAGTGCGTGTCCACAATACGGGCGTGAGCGGCGTGGAATATGTTCCCTCACGCCGCTCAGAGACTTAAGGAGAACGGAGGTGGCACTCTACACCACTCCTCCGAAACGCAGAGATTTGGCCTGCAGAAGGCCAGACGTAGCTGGGCCTTGCCCCAGGCCCCAGCAGACGGGTAGGACGAACACCCCGGTAATATAGGGTCATAATATAGGATGACACAAATAACTACTTTAGTTTGTATATGCTATTCAATAAATCAGTACTTTAATGTAACGTAAAATATATTAAACGCATCTTACACTGTAAGAGCTCCCATGTTTTAAATGACATTAAAATATACTTATGGTATGCAGTTTGTCCAGGAAGGTAATTTACTCTTTTTAAATATATTGAGCGAAAGATTCAGAATTTGCGCCCGAGGGAAATATAAGCCTCCATCGAGACACTTGAACAAAATTATATGATTTTTTTAATAAAATAAAATTTCATTTATACAATCTTATATCTGTAATAAGAACAAATAAAACTGTATTAATAATAATATTAGCTATAATGTAAATAATCAGATTTTAAGTTTAATTAATAGTAAAACAAGTATACTTGTAATAATAATAGTGCATTTAATATACTTTTAGTAGGTAGTAAATACTATGGTGTAAATATTTAAGTTTATACAACAATACAAGTTAAATAAGTTTATTTATATAACAATATAAGTTAAATAAGTTTATTAACATAATATTTATAAATCTATCAAGTCAACACTTCTCATAATAAAACTACGCAACTTGTTAAATATCGATAGAAATGGAGAGAGAGAGAAAATATGTAGATATATTTTATATATAAAAAAAGAAATGTTATTTACCTATATGTAAACTAATTGTTACATCTACATCATGATTTTTGATCACCAATTATTTCGAGACATAAAATTTTACGACTTTTTAATTTTCGTTCACTGATTAGTCGAGAAAATAATATAAGTTGACTTTTATGGCCAAATTAACATAGTCGTTCATGGTGTTTATTGTCAAACAGGTGTAAATTAAAAATAAAATATATTCAAAATTTTAATTAATTCAACTAGATTGCCACAAGCAATTTATTTGCAAAAGTAACAACTTTACGCTTGTCGGAATACAGTATAACTGTAGAATTTAACATTTTAATGCAGCATTCAAACAGATACAGGAGAACTTAATAATAATTTATGTATTTATTTAAAAAACAGAAGCTATAAGTACGTGTACCATTTTGTCAAAAGATAAAAAGCTATTATAAATAAAATACAAATTTAGGTAGGTAACACCACCTATATTCGTGACTAGTTATTGTTGTTATATTTAAATGAATATTAAAATAAATTTTACAGTTTGTCTTTTTCAGTATCAGGCTTTTTTGTCATCCAGAGTAAAATGAATCTAGAATTATTATTGTAAATAATAATAACGACGTTTTACGCTCAACATAGACTTGTACGCATGAGTTGAAAAGGAATCAATACCGCCTATTAAATCTGTGTATCTATTGATTCCTCTGAAGAGTACGCACATTCATGTATCTTCACCCCAGTCAAATTGTTTGCTGCGAGTTGTTAGGTCTTTAGTGAGCTAGTGACCTTAGTGGTTTTATTTTTAAGAGGGGGCTGTTTATATCTTGGGCGGGCGCGATTTTAGTGACATCGCGACGGTCATTGACATTCCGTGGGCCGCCGCCCTCGCTCGCATTAATACAATGGTGAAACACAAGTAGATACAATCGAAAGACAGTTTTTCATTTTAATGACACGTTTTTAACTGATTTTTAAGACATCATCGTATTGGTGGGCTAAAACTAAAAACACAATGCACTGGAATGCAATGGAAATTATGATAAAAATCTGTTATAAATATGAATTTAAAGCACAGTTTGTTGATATTTTACAAACAAACATAAGTTTAGGTTAACGTGCTAACTTCGGAAGAAACAAAAATATCAAATTTTAAACCAAAGATTAACGGGTCGTATAGTTAATGCACATTATGTTGTAGTGTAATCGATATTTAATGTATACAAGTAGACCAAAAATCAGAGCCTAATTAAGATGTAAATAAGTAAAAAAAAAACTACTCAGTTTTAAAACAAAATTAGACTTCAAAGTATTAATTCTTTTATACCCCAACAATTACTTTAACAATTATAAAATTATAGAAGAAACAAGGATCGGTATAAAGGAAAACAATTAATTAAAACATTTCCCGCAATTAACCAGGGACGGATACGAATTATTTAAGCATCTCGGGTAATCAGCGCGGCTATGGGTGTTCGTAGGCTGACGGAAGTTGGCTTTCCCGAGCCAATCGACGAGATAGCCTGACTCGAACGGTTTACTTCCGGTTGCCATTGTCTATTATAATAATAAACATACTGATTTTCTATTGGCATATTCATAATTCCCTTAATAAAATTTTGTGGATAAAAAAAAATTACAAAATATAATTACTATATATCGAGGGGTGAAAGGCTATTTGGTTTAAGCGACATTTTTTGGTGATATAGTAATATATATATATATATATATATATTTTCGGAAACAGCGTTTTTTACCGATTCCAAATATATTTATTACTATATCACAAAAAATGACGTTTAAACCAAATAGCCTTTTACCCCTCGGTTTGCAAAATTAAAAATAATTTTTAGATATACATAGCTTAAACAATTAGTAAAATTATTTTTACAAATATTGTTTTAGACCCTTATACGGTTGATATTCTCAATACTATATTTGAACTAAAAGTTTGTTTTAAAATAATGTTTTCATGAAGAAAATCGCCTTTTCAATGAAAATGGACGCGTTCAATATTCGCGGTGTCTGCACTATTTACAAATAAGCACTTAATCGACGCAGGAATTCCAAACACCGCCAGTGTTAAAGGAAAACAATCCTATTTCCTGCCAACGCCATTTACGGCTTGGGTGTCAAACACATTTTCACAAGCGAAATGTTACACAGAGTTCAAAATAAGCAGATAATACCCACTGATCATTCATAATCTAATTAGGCAATATTTTATATAATTTAATATTGTAGACGTACATATCGATTGATTAATCTTATTTTTTTTGTATCCCGGGGAAAATCCTGCATAACCCTGCAGTGGACTATCAGGGACGCTGTGAGGGCAGCGACCCCGGTGTGTCAGACTCCTAGTTACTAAAAGCACCCGGGGTGTCCCTCTGATTGCTCCAGATGCCCTGGGAACAAAAAGCCCTATTGAGGCTACCTCTCTGGGAGGAGTAGGAGTAAAAGCCCACACCTCCAAAACCTCTCTCTCATGCGGTGCGCCGGACACAGTGCACCGCCTCCCTCTCATCCGGGCGGCAGACTCCCTTAAGTCTACTGCTCGTGCAGCTTAATTTTATCTTGATTTATTTTATCTTATAGTGATTTTACAATGCTTTTTTGGGGTTATGTTAATATATGCAATTAATAATAATTGATATAATATTCAAATTATTTTAACTGGATATCGAATTACATAAACTTAACGTCCGTGGATTCCACTACCAAAAACAAACGAGAAACAACGAATATGTCATTATTTTTAAAAAATTCTTAATTTTGCATCCATATTAATATTAAAATATGTTTGTTTGTTTTTATTATATCGAATGCGATTCAGAAGATCATCAAACGCGACAAAATCTGGAAAATTGTTTAATGATAGTTATCACTTTTTTTTTTACACTGGCTCGACATAGTGACTACGGAGTACCTGATGGTAAGTACAATGTAGTCCAAAAACGAAAGCGACTATCAAAGGATGAAAATCCATTGATAGTCTACATCGTCATGTCGGCCCACATATACCACGACTGAAGGTCTCTAGGTATATGAGCTACTGGATATACACAAGCTGATCCCGAAAAGCGACAAGCCGAAACTGGTCACTATGACGGGCTTTACACCCATGTACTGTGGTCGCGATCCAGACGGACACCGACGCCCTACCACCTCGCTGCACTTTCCAGGTATGTAACTATTTACTTATTTTATTTTATAAAACCTTATGTTAAAAGGAGCGACTACCATAGTTTCTTGCTAGCTCTTCTCGGTAGATTCTGCTTTTCGAACCGGTGGTATATTCGCTTTCGTTTTTATTGACGATTCAAAAATGCTTAAAAGTAAGCCTATTTGCATAAAATTAAATTTCTATAATTAATTTAATTTTAATCAGTTAATAGTCAATAACCTAATTAATCACTAGTTATTGATTGTATAAATTCGATTTACCACAAATACTTCAGAAGAAATAAAGAAGAGTCTCCTCCTGTAAGAAATGCAAATTGTCACTTACGATGTTCTTCCGCAATACGCTCGATATTTTTAAATCTATTTATAGTATTTGCAACGATCAACGTGATAACAATAAAAATATTGTACGTATATTTGGCTGATGGAATTTTAAATCACAAAACATATGATGCGTATGTATAATAATGTAAGCAGTAAAAGGACAAACATGACAAAGTAGAAGCCGGGTCGGCTTTATAAAGCGCTTTACGTCTGAGAGAGATACAGTATGCATTATTCACAGCGATGAATAATCTCTATAAAAGAATACAATGTAATATAAGCTCACGGGGAGAACAAGGTGCCTGTAATGTAAAATTCTCTTTTGCTTAATTATGTGTGTCATGAAATATACCGTCTTTTGTGTTAATGTAATTTTATTATACCAATAAATTATTTCTGTGCCCAGGAGCTACGACGTACAACATGTATTTCTTTCTTATTCTTTTTATGTATTGTATAAAGATTACAAACATTATAGCCTTTTTATATAATACTTTGTTTCATTAAATTGCTGCGTATAAAGCGTCGATTGAGAATCACCACGAAATTATCTTACAAAGACACAAAATTTTATTAAAAAGTTAAAGCTATATTTTCCAATATTTTATTCATGGTTTTAAAACCACAAAATATGGATTATATGAAGTAATAATATGTTTAATTTAAAACGTTACGTTTCTGTCATTATCAGTTAATAAACAAGCTGATATAGAAATAACAAATTTCTAGAACAAAAGACATTAGCAATAAATCCAACTTTGAAATCATATATTTGTGTATCTCTGATTTTATTTGTTAAAGGTAGATTTAAATATGTAAGTAATTATTTTACTTCCAATGTTGTTCAATGCTGAAAAATTTATGTTCATCAGATGCCGGAGATTATTTCTTGCAAATTCAAAACAACCGATGTCACTTTGTTTGAATATTAATCAGCAGCCCCGTTAGTGAGTTACTACCGAATCTGATAAACGTTGGTATCATTTAAATCTAGTTGTACCGGCCTCCTCGGTTAAATCTAGTTTAGCGATAATTATTACACGCTCCTATTGTGTATTTTTCTTAAAATTATCCACAACTGCAACTTACTGTATTTGTTTATCGTAGACTCAATTCGAGGTATTTCTTCGCTGCTAATGAAGGGAAAGACCCGAGTAACAGCTATTTTACATTTGTAACAAATTTTAAAAGCATAAGAGTGTAAACAATTGAATTAAAGACATCAACGCCCGTTTCATATGTAGCGTATGATCTCTCTATTACGTGACCGGTGTACAAAAATCTTGTTTCTTAAACAAAAAATTGCCACTAAACTTGCCTCAGATTCTGAAGTTGTGATAAAGGTTAAAACGGATGATCATATTGAAGATCGCATAAAGTATTTACGAGTAAATGCGGGATAAACACCAACGATGTCTGCCATCGAGAGCACTAAAACAAAACTTAAATCACGGCGGGAAGCTGCGAGAAAACTTTGATGGCGAAAGCCGCAGACCGTTTTAAGTAAAATATTAAATGCGCTGTAGGATTTGCTTGTGTACCGGGATAGTATGGAGCGAATTTAATATTTCATCAAGCGTTGGCTCTCTGTCGTCGGCATTTTGTCGGGTCCTTAATTGCAGAGTGATGCGTCCACGCCCGAAATCTGCTGTCGGCGTACAAAGAAAATATTAAACAGCCTTGTGGCGCCTCCGTGGCTTACTCAGCGGACTAACTGTTTATTGCCGGCCTAGAGACGTTAACGCCTATAAATTTTATGTGTGTTCACAATGCCGCCGTAAAATGTTGCAATACCGGTAAATCCCGTTGTTGTTCTTTTGGATTTCAAGAGAAATATTTCGTTTGCTTAATGCGATTGACTAAAGTTAAAAATTTCCTAAAACATTTGAAATTTATTTAAACACGCTTCGATTTGGAATTGTATTTCAAACGTGTTGCCAAAGACAGCAGTTTCATAAATGCACGAGGTGGTTGATTCTAATTTCCGTGCGGAAGCGTCTGCCCGTATCAGTGTCGAGTATTCAATATTCATGTTATATCAATATAAGCGTTCTAAATACACGGCGCAAGTAGTAATTAAATAAGAGTATTCAGTGTGTTATTTAAAAAAAGATCACAAACTTTATTTAGACAATTGGTGGATTGATATAATAATCCTGACTTACCTATTCCATCTACGTAAAAACAAATAGTTAACTCAAGTTTTAAGAGCACCTAATATATAAAAATGCCCGCAATAATTAATGGTTTTCATAGAAGTAAAGAAAAAAAACATATAATATTAACAGACAAATTGTGCCGCATTATTTAAGCTTAAATCCATAATCTTCTGAACTAAAATATAAGACTTTATAACCCAGAATATAAATAAAGTTTCATCTAGATTTAACTAGTAAAAGTGTTTTAATACTAACGTAACAAAATAGGTCTTGTTGGCTTCTCAGCTCAAATGAAATAGTAATTTAAATACTGAATTAAAGAATGACCATTATGAAAATTGTTTTCATACATAGATTTGACACAAGTTAATAATGTACAATATTGGAGTAGTTAGCTTTAATTTTTGAGTCAGACTAAAAACTCGAAGTAATATTTATTTATTTACTTTTACAGGGTTGCCAGTGGCCCGGTACAATGACTAATTCACTAAATACTACACTAATTACTATTTAATTTATAAAATATTTTAGATAATTTTGCTTTATAATAAATTAAATAATTACCCAAGTCTAACTAGTATTCTTTTCAGGTATATAAATAAGCGCTTTGTTTATTATACTGCAATTTGTTTAGACGATTTCGGCGGAAACTAGTCTGATTTAATAAACTGCAACAGGTTATTATCGCGGCACAAATTTACAGTTTTAACGTAACAGCTAGTTTGATGTGTGTAAGAACAAACAAGACACGCACTGCTGATTCCAATTACAGCTTGTGGCTTATGCGGTATACGACGTCGTAACTTCATGAGAATTCGTGTCATGAAGCGTACGCGAATCTGTTGGGTCCACTAGGTATTATAGGTATAAATTATTTAGCAAGAAATCCTTATTAATTGCTATTTAGACATATCAGACTACGTATAATCAGTAATCATCATTTCGCGAATGAAGACGATTGAAGAAAGTTTTTTTTATATAGAAGTTTCATTAATTGTTGGACTTTCGTATGTTGAATATTATTTTATAAAAATATTTTCTGTATACGGAATAGTAACTCTCCTATTAAATCCTTATTAAACAAACAAAGCAGTGAAATAAACTGAAATAAATGTTGGCAACAGCAGTAGCCGCAATTTTTAAACAACGAATTACTTTATAACATCTCTACTTGCAATTAAAAATCACACTATTATCAATCATATCATTATGATTTTATCAAAACATTACGCTTTATTTTTTTTAAGCTTACAAATAATGAACAACGATATAAAAAACACATATTTACTCACGTAATTATTTCAATGAGCACTTTATACAGTCTCGAGTGAAATCGTGACCGTATTTTATAGCTCAGACGTTTCCAGAATATTAATTAGGCAGACACGTACGTACCTGAAAAAAAAAAATTTCGTTACAACTCGCGCTAAGTATATCATCATAATTACTTCCGTAACGGTTGATAATAAAACTGTAACGGGGTCTTTAAAACATTTTAATTTTATGTCATTAAAAATAATAAGTATCTTATTCCACAGAATTAATTATAACTTTTTAGTAACTTCATTACTGTATGTCTTGTACATAGGAAAAAACAGTCTATTTATTACACATCAAATCAGTTTACCAGGCATTATTGTCGATTGTTTCTTAGGTTATATGAGTAGATCTGTTTTATTTCTAAGAAGAACATCGGGACTGCGAGATGTTCCGGTTATAATTTCGGTTCTAATTATTTTTTATCTGTTATAAGTGTTTTCCAGACATGGACCACGAAAATTTCAATATGCCGTGATAGTTTGGATAATATTTTGGCATCACATAACCTCTAAGAAAAACTTCCCGATTTTTCGGAAATCTCTATATTTCAGATAATCCGTTGAAAATTAAATTTGTTATAGATCGTTTGTTATTGGGATCTATACTACATTGTTCTTTTTTGTTTAACTATTATTCCATTTGAATTTAAATTCTATTGATTAATGATATAAATTGTAAATAACCACTAAATCGACAATCCTTCTGGAAAAGGTACACAACTATGTCTTCACTAACTTAAAGCCATTCAGAATAATCAGGCGTTTATTTTTCGATGTCTCAGCGGATTTGTTACCAAGTATCGAAAACGCTATTATTTATTCAGTTAATTACGTTTATCCTTTAATTAAAGTAAAACGATAAGAATTTATAAAACACGAACTCCACATATCCCTTGATAATAAACCCGTTATGATTAATAGCACTTTCAATTAAAGTGGCAAATACGAACAGCGTTTTTATCTTTGGAACAATAAAGCCAGGCCCATTTACGTTTTCGGCAAATCAATTATTGAGGTACGGTTCAATTAATGTTCTCTAAACCGGCGGAAATTTACAATGGCTTTTGCTGGTTCTGTTTGTTTTATTATTTAAGTAATTTTGGAACACTATTTAATGAAAGCGACTCAACCAAATTAAGATTGTATGAAGTATTTAGGATTGTATCATTGATATTTATAATGGTGTCGCGAAAAGATACTAATGTAGTCATAGTGATTACAATGCAGTTTAACGACAGCATGACCATTAAAAAAATGATAATAAAACACCAGTCTCTGTAGATATTGTAAGCAAACCACGGTTTCAGTCCATTAGAATTTATAGGCCGACCTTAACCATCGCTACACACCGCGAGGGAGCTTTTGACGGATTATCACTGTGTGTGATAATGTAGACCCCACACAGTTTATCATGAGAAGTTTGATACTCTAGGTATTATAATATAGCAGGCATTAGAGTAATTTTGTTTTACATAAAAACATTCAACAACTCTTCTTATATTTAGAAATTTTTCGTGAGATGTATGAATGGTGCCAAAGTTTTCCGTATCCGTTTTTAATTTTTTTACTTGAAATCATATTAACCACCTACGTAAATCGTGTTAGTATTAATAGAGTTTTGCTTTAAAACATAATATTATTAAAACAAATACTACTTAATAACTTTACCGCAATTAGTGATACAAATGCCAAATAGATAATAGGTACATATACAAACACAATTTTCTTTTTTCTTTTTCTTTTTATTGTGACTATATAGAATGTTATGATGACTCAGCTGGCACAGTCCGTACTATCGTCCAGTAACGAAATGGATGTAAACCAATTATTTCATACACAGTTACTAATTATAATTTCCTCGGCGCTGCCATTCGGAAAACTATGTTTAGAGTGCTCTATTTATTAATTAGTAGCTAAATACGCTGCGCGGAGCACAGTTGGTTTGGACTTTACAGCATAAGTTTTAATTTATTTCTTTACGTTATTAATTTTATTGCATACTAGCTGTGCCCGCGACTTTGTCCGCGTGGAATGGTGTCTTTGGGTAGCATTTTAAATTATTTAGGGTAATTAATTGGTGTTTTTCACAGTCGTCTGTCCGTTCGGGTAAGCTCCAGGCACATTTCCCCAACTACACCACGCCGCGCCGTACACCGTCGCGCAACGGCACAGCGCTCATTGTGTACGGCGCGGTGCTTGGCAAGTTTCTTACTCGCGCTAACTTCAGTTTCACATTTTGTAATGATTCCGTAAATATTACATCAGAATAGCTCTTTTTTTTTGTTGTCTCGGGGGAAAATCCTGCATAGGACCATCAGGGCCGCTGTGAGGGCAGCAGCCCCGGTGTGTCAGATTCCTACTGACTAAAAACCCCCGGGGTGCCCCTCTAATCGCTCCACCCGAGCCTGGGAAACCAAATTCATCCAGACGCCCGGAGAGCGAAATGCCTTGTCTAGGCTGCCTCTCTGGGAGGGCTAGGGGTAATGAGCCCACCCTTCCAATACCTATCTCACAGGCGGCGCGCCGGACACTGCACACCGCCACCCTCTCACATCAGAATAGCTCTAATATTTTGTCTCTGGTCGCAAGTTTATAAAGCTTTCATATAAGCTTTACATGTTCCCATACAAACTTTCATCCGTTATTTCCTATTGTTATTTTACACCCTTGAGGTTAAAATTTTTACAAATTTTGAATGTTACATTTTTTAGTATCGAATCAACAGCCTAAAAAATAAATTTCAAGGTATTAGCTCTAAATATGACGATACTTCCATACAACTTTCATCTCCACTTTCCAAGCCCTTTTAACCAATTTTTAAAGATTCAACAGTAGCCTATGTCCTTTCTTAGGCTCTAGACTATCTGTGTACCAAATTTCATTTAAATCGGTTTAGTAGTTTTGGCGAGACAGCGCAACAGACATACAGTACTTTCGCATTTATAATATTAGTGAGGATGATGATTTATGTATTGTCTGCCAACATTTGGACCATTGAATACCTAAAACACCGCTTAGAGCTTATAACTGTTTCTCTAGCTTGAAGATAAAGTAACGTTCAAAAAGCGATGTCGCTGGTAGATAGTTCGAAAACCTATCATTGACATAGCGTAAACCACAATAGCGGTAATTCCATAGATACATGAAAGCATTGCATGCCCTTACGACAAATAAGTCTGCAATAAATTTAAACAAGAAAAAAAAAAGAAATATTTATTTAATTATTCATATCTATTCTATTTTCACGCCATTTATCTTCCCATGAGCGCAATATAATATTTACCATAATAATATAATATCCAAATTAGTAACGCGAATTCTGCCTGTCTTGTTCAAATACCCTATGCACGTCACTGGTAAACTATGTCATATTTCAATAGATTAATAAAATCCTATATATTTTAGAACTTTCTAATGGCGTTAAAGTTGACGGAATGTTACTGTATCTGAGTCCGACGATCAGCTGTACAAAGGTCGATCCGCATATACAATGGAGCAGTGTCAGGAATGTGACAGGGGCGTGATGTATCAGAGGCTCAAAAATATATCAGTACGCTTGACCTTCATGATCCTGTTCACACACGTCAGTGTCAGTGTCAGTGTCAATTGCCAGCGCAGGTCATAGAGACACGACTTTGAACATTCTATTCGAATCATTTGTGTCAGTTTACCTGTTCACTCGATTTGATTGAAAGCTAAAAGTATTCTTACGTATATAAGTCTTTTGATGAGCAATATATAATAATCAAACTTGCTGGAGCAGTCCTAGCACCTTTCATACATTGCACCGTTGTGAGTGAATCGACCCTTAGGCTACGTTCTAAAAATATTCCATGTTATAACAAATTCTCTACCTTACCTCTAATGTATATTTCAAAGGATCGTTGATTTAAACGCAACAGACAGTACGCCTATCTAGATGCACTTATAGTTTGAAGAGTAAATCCCTATCGGAGTGGAAGCCTAGAGAATAACAGACCATTATTCAGCCACTACGTGGGTTAATAAAATCATCGGCAAGTAGAGAATACTCGAGATGTTTGTGACATTGTGAGGATTAGACTTATATTGTAGAAAAGGTTTGAATAAATAAGTGAGGGTAAGACTTAGACATAGTAATTGATTTAAAAATTAAATTTGATATATACATACCGGAAACAGTATTCGATTACTTCAGAGTACTCTGTGAGGTTTTAGATATCCAAACGATATTAAAATATGAGTTAAGGAGATGCAGCAACGTGACAGAGTGCTTCTATTCCAGCAAGTACATCACGTTACCTTGGGTACCTACGTACCATTCAAGAAGTGACAAAGCCTGTATGCTAATATCACATTTGCAATTAAAATTGCGACGCCCACTGCGGGACGCCATTGTTTCATAAATGTGACACATTTCATTTAAATAAATATAACTAGAGAACAGGTTGGTTAATTAAATTGTAAGAAAATCTGCGAAATTTATTTTTAAATCCATTTAAATAAAATGTAATCTTTTGTAATGGTCTTGGTTAACCAAAAATAAACGGTTATTTGGCGAACAACGCGATTATTTTAATAGATCTTTTTAGTGCATGGATAGTACGTAGCCCGCGGATATCAAGTTGTGTCTACGGTTGTTTCGATTCTAGAGAATATTATTGCTTAAATAATTCAATTCTTACTATTATTACAATAATAATAAATATAATAAATAATTCAAATTGAAAAGATTCAATAATTAACATTAACATCCAAATAAAAACTACATAAATCATCTTTAACAAAAAATGAATAAATAAATATCGTGATTCATGGATTGAAGTTATACATACAGAACTCACACCTCTAGTGAATCATTTAATAAACATGTATTAAGTAAGCGAAGGGCTTATTGAAATCATAATCTGGCGAATCACTCGGATGTGTAATGAGATTTATGTAAATGAATGTAATTCCATGATTACGGAAATACTCGTTTTAGAAAGTTTCGCGCTGCCTTTGGTAACTAATGGAAGTTATTTCAAAGTAAAAGTTCAACAACAACCAATCTCCTGGCGCTGGAAGTTTGGAGAATTCGGAAGAGACGCCGGTGAGACTGAGCAACACCAAAAGAATGTAATAAGGCGCAGGTGCGGCGACTTCTTTATTGGATTTCGTACGTTCCGGCTCGTCGTGTTTGACGCCCGGAAGATTCTTGTTCAACACTTTGCAAGCAGTGAAATGCTTTTTAGATTTATCATTTCAGTTTATTATAAATCGAACTGATTCCGGTTATGATATCTGTAATTATCATAAAACGTGACAACGGAAATTGCATTCTATTTTTTATGTATAATTAATAATAACATGAGAAAAACTAAGCTCATATCATTTAAAACATTTGTAAGGCAAACTGTACATAATACATACATACGTTTCCCATAGAAATACACAAAATAAAAGTTTGTATATTGCCGTTAAAGCAAGAAATTACTTCGACTTTCGACCACATTACAACTCATTCTTGTTATTACAACACTAACCCTCAATCAGGTGTAAAATTTCATTAATAAAAATCTGTTATTAAAACTAGGTCAATAATTCAAATATCTTAAAAGTGTTGAAAACGATCAGAACGACAATCGAGAATGCGTGCGTGGGCAAAGTAAAAAAAGTAATGAAGAAAGTTAACAGATTTCACTGATTGTAATAAAAAACGAAATACCGAGACGGTTGCGTGGCTGTGTCACGAGGTCGATCTGAAGTGTTTCTTAGCGAGCGACGGCTGAAAGGAAAAGTATACGGGTAGGCTGGCGTGCGCCGCGCCTGCAGATCGTGTCATTGACACATGCAAATTCGAACACCGCATCGGTGCCGGGTCGACGAACCCTTCATTCAATGACTGTCGAAAGTTACCACGGCGGGGCAGCCTACAAAGGCCTGTCGCGACCACCACGCGAATATAGCATTACGATCGTTCAACCGGCTCGAAGGAGAATGCTGAGTTATGTGTCTAGCCTTTTGCTCAGTGTAAATAAACGCTTGTCGCAAGGCCGTAAGGTCGTCTGTCTGAGTACTTCGATTGACAGTTGCAATACACGAGGTGCGTCTGGCTATTGTATTATTAGCATTTCGAATTTCGACAAAGCGCTAGATGCCATTTGCAAACATAAACGAGACGGTATGCAAATTTGGTCTGTGATACGACATTTACATGGTTCGTTAAATATCTATATGTTACTTATGGATGGTAGCAATTCTATATTTGGATAATATTAATAATAATATATATACTTCCTGTATTAATTCACCTTATACATTAACGAATGCAAAGAAAACGCAATATGACAAAACGGAGATACATTACAAGTCACTACAATACATAAAATTTACATAAATAAATGCAAAAGATAGTAGCGGTATTTTAAGGCCAAAATGTACTTCAAACAGGAATATTATTTATAATGAGATAGTTCTAGTCTAAGTGACTAACATATACATTTTTTATCGGAACACTCTAGGTTATTATGTTTACAAAGCAAGCATCATAATGGGTGAGCGGCTGGCGGACGAGCAGATAACCGACGTCCTTGTCTGTGATGGACATAAACCTCTAAAAGTCGACCTAAATAACGTACATAACCTCAATGATCTGTGTCGTGATCCTAAGACATCATTATTGACCTAATTTATCAAAAATGATGACATATTCACATATAGTTTAATGTTAAAACCATGTATGTTCAAATTTTAACAAATTATCTAATCATGATTTTACTGGATTGGTTACGAAATAAGTATTTACTCAGAGTTATTTGGTTTACAGCACATGAAAAGACTTACGCGGAAAATATTCATATATCTACAAATTCAAGTTGTATTTTAGCGCCGTAGCGATTTAACAGTCGCGGAGATTTGAAAATAACAATCATTTTACGAATCGAAAGAATTATGTAAATCCCTGCCAGAGTCGGTGTGAATGTAAATCTTTCACATGGTCCGTCACGAAGGTGCCATTGTTGGAGTAGCCTGATTGTAGAAACTGTGACAGGGATGCCAACTTAAGGGTCATACCTATTCTCGCCATATACTTGCATCAACTAATTAAATCTACTAATAGCGATTTAATTCCACCACAATTATAAATGAAATGTTATAGTTTGTGAAACTGGAAATTTTTCGTGTAAGAGGATAGACTTTTAAGGGTAAATATCAAGCCACCATGTAAATTCAGGAGTGTTAAACTTGATAAAAATTTAGGAGAAAATATCATGATTCTATAAACATTACATCAATATGTAATACTGGTAACTGAGGAGATGAATATTAAAAACTTTTTTACCCTTATTTGAACTATTGACCCCCTCCGATAGTAATCATAGTGCAGTCCAGAAAACTACAAAAACTATCAACAGTAACGATGCCTATCGCTAGTCGCAGCGATAAAGCCATTCTGCACAAATATCTCTTAACGCTTCGCTTGGAATACCCCATATCACAGAGTGGTGGGAACACGTTCGCCTGAAAACCATTCCACAGCTCAATGAATTGGGTAAAAGTAAGTGTTAAAGAGCTTCTTGGTCCTAACTCGGATATGAGTTACCATTTAGCCGTGACTCCAGAAACCCGCGCGCGTGGTTCTTTTATGGAAGATACAGGATGGAATAAGGTTATATAACTCTTCAGAACAATCGCCGTGATATAAAAGTTAGAAAACGCTTAGTGAGGCAATATCTCTGCGCAACTGGAACGGTTCAAGATTTTTAATGTCTAGACCATTCACAATGCGGATAGCCCTCTGCTGCAACCAATTCAGAGCGTCAAGTACTGGGCAGAACCGTCCCAGATATGCAAACAGTATTCCATGTAGAGACTAACCTGCGCCCTATATAATGTAGGGTTTGTTAATCCGGTGTGAAAAAACGTCACACTCTGTTTAGGATACCAAGTGTAGACTTGGTATCCGTAACAATACGTAGGTAATGTTACGGAAATAACAGTCCCTATATGATCCCTTAGGGCAAGATCACAGCGAATATACCTTACATACTTAGGCTGTCTCGCATTGCAAGCGACAAATTTTGGAGATAAGGAAGGGGAATGTTTTTTTTTTATATTGGAAAATACATATACCGGTGTAAACATTACAATGTTTACCCATTGCTGATTTTTCTTATTTTTAATTATATCTATTCTCCAGGATAATCTAAATATTTGATAGAGTTCAATTGATAAAAATATTTTTGAATCCAATATTTATGGATAGTTTTCTTAGTTAAGAAAATCTGATTGGAAATCATCAGCTCTTTTCTAATTGTTGAAGAGATGCAGACAACTTCTACTTGTCTGATTGAGACTTGTATATTTTTTCAAAAGTATACATTAATTCGTACTTAGTACAGTAATTCGTTCTGTTCATTGTTTTAAATAAAAATTACACATGCTGTACCATTTTACAAGGTTGTATTTGTGTAGTTTCATTGCATTCCTTATATATAGCTCTTTTATTTTATGATTTAAACAATAATTTCGCTGCGGCACCTTTAGAATTTTTTTAGAGATTTTCGCAGGTTTATTTATCTAAATTTAGAGGCATTTTCTTATTCTGAATTGGCAATATTGAGTATCTGCGCAGACGGGTGCGGCGGGCCGCATGAGAAGCTGGCCGGTGGCCGCATTCCTACTAGTTGAAAGTAACACGGTATCCGGCTGCGAAAAATTACCCACTCGCACCACCAGCCAATGGATTCTGTTTCTTATATTTATGCAGTTAAAGTTGAAGTACTCTTGCCATTTAAATACATTAGCATTTTATCGATTTAAAGTAGACGCAGAATTACGCCACAGTACGGAGTTAGCCTGAAAAGTGGGAGTATGCATGTTCAGATATTGCACTGATATTGTCCTATCAAGATGATGTAGATAAAGTTGAAGTTGTTTAACAGCTATTTTAAACATCTCTTTAGCCTTATATTGAAGTACAACACATTCTAAATGTTTAATAAAATCTTTGTATACATAGGATCATTGCAATAGATATTTTGTTGTATAGCATGTAGACGTAACCCGATACGCAGTTGTCGCCCTAAGGGTCGTTAGGGTGTTACGAGACGTGCGGGGTAAGAGGATGCGCGCGCGCACGGGACGCTTGGAAGAAAGTCGACTACCGAGACCCAAGGCGGGAGTACGTGCGTGTACGTCGCAGTTCGGTGTGCCTTAAAGTGCAAATAAACTGTAAAACGCCAAAGTCGTGTCTTCCTAAAACCACACCCACGACCACCGGTCATAGTTGCTAATATTGAGATATAACATTTCATTTACCATATGTAGACGATAACAAAGTGTAAGCATTTACTAATACATCAAACAAAGAATATTTATCACTTAAGCACATAACAACATACAAAAATCCATATAAAAATAATTCCTTTACCACTTTTTTTAATTACGATAATGAAAAGCTCGATTTTTCCTCAACTACACTTGCGTTAAAGTAAGCATTATTAATCCGACTTCAATACATCGCGAGCTTGGCTATATGCATCCGAATCTCCATTCAATAGGAAATGTTTTTTAACTTTCGCCCTAACCGAATGTATTTATTATTTCATATATTATATGTTCTCTGTTATGCAATGTTATTATAAGATCTCGTATATATTATATCCACCTAATCCTGTTATTAAAGTACATTTGTAACAGCTAAAAGTAAATCAAATTATAATCAAAATACATAATCATCTTTTTAATTAACACGGAGTCTCCGATTATTAAATTGAAATATTATATAATAATACATAATACTAGCAGTGCCGTGCATAGGATATTCGGTTAGGGTAGGCAGAATTCGCGTAACTTATTCAAGTATTCTATTATGATAGTAAATATTTTATTTCTTTCATAGAAAAGATAGATGGCGTGAATATAGAATAGATATGAACATAAATGGTTCCTTTTTTTGTTTATAATAACTTTAAGCAATTTACTTCAGACTTATTAATCGTAAGGTCATGCAATGCTTTCATGCATCTATGGAATGAACGCTACTGTATAATAGGTGCCTTATAATGAAATTGTTTTCCTAGATATAATCTAACACCAATGTGCGTATTATTATCTAATATTGTTCCTAAATAATTTGGTGTAAACATTGAAAAGGGTGAGTAGAGATAAACAAAATCAGATGACAACTGTTAGCAAAGTTTTTGTACGTCTGGTGTGCAGGTGCTTGCCCGCACGACAGTCGGGATCAGACATTTCATTTTTTCCCAAACAGCCTGCGACCCGACTCCGATCCGTTGTTTGTTTTGATCGTTTTTTCATTGTATACCTTCTTTGGATTTACGTGCGGACTTTAACTAGAAAACGTTTTACTTTAAGCTTTACATACCGCTTTTATTTATATTCGGGTACACCCAAGGCGTAACTCGTTGTAAGCGTTTGGATATTTTATTGTACCAATATTATTTTATTTTGAACACAAATGTAACAATATTTTTCTATTATATATTAATTCGACTTTTATTCATAACCTAACAGAATTTAATCAAAATATTAATTTCAACAAATCGTTCTCGATGTAAGTACATAAAAATTGATGTTTTCAAAATATCAAATATAGCCGAAGTTTAAGAAACAGATCATGATCTGTTGTCATTTAAATTTGCCTCAAAACGTTATAATGTTACACAAACATAAATAATATGGTTCATGAGATACCGACCATTAGTTGAGTACCGGCGAGGAAAATAAACGATCAGATTATCTGTACATATAACTAATTAATATATAGTGCGTCATTGTCCTTAAGTGATTTGTGTGAATTTCTAAGAATTCTTTCTGTTAGTGTCATATTCCGCACTGTTTATTATCAGCAACGAAGGTAAGACACGAAACCTTATCAACTAGAACGACGATAGAAAACTTTATTTATTGAATGATATCACAACACGTCCAGTAATCCCTATATATGTTTTGCGTATGTCTAAGGATCCGTAAGGATGTCACTACTGCAAAAACCTATAGAATTATGTATGTAAAACATTTCAAATTACTGCGTCTTCGTCTTTTTTCCAGAGACATGAAATCTGAGATCTCGATATATGTCATTGAACAAAACTAATAAAACCAAACGTATTGAGCAGTGACAAAATTAGGTAGAGAAAATATTTTCCTCTTCAAAGCTTTAGTGACACACCAGTATGCTCATTTGTTATGAGCTATATGCCAGTGTAACCAGATCGATATTTTGAACTTAATATTAAAGCTGTTTTGCAAATAAACATTATAAAATATACTAGCTAACTTGCTAGGTTTAGTCCTGCGCTACCTAAGAAAATCTGACATTCGGCACAAGTTAGCTATACATTAAACGTAATAAACATAACCTCTGAGTATGAGTTCCATCAGTTAAGTGCTTTCAAAGTTTTAGGTATATTCACAGCCGGACATTGAAACTATGTTTCGTGTATATCGTGGTTAAAATACAGTACTTCATGATGCCGGTTGTCTCTTCACTTTCCGCTCCCATGACACGAATACGCACCACGACAGTTACTGGAACTGGTTCGTAATGGGCGCTCACATTTACCGGCTGCGGCTGCGGCCCTTGATTTACGTAACGCGTTGTACGATTGCTAAAATGAATGGCGCTGTTGCTAAGATTGGTGCAGAGGCGCGCGCGCAGGGCAGGGCACGGCCGGGCCCCACTAGTGGTATTGGGTTCCGTTACGTTGCGGTCATCAGTCTCTCGGAACGGGTTGCGGACCCCGGAGGCGATACACCGGAACTGTCGCCGATGTATACGGCACACGGAGTAATCACGTTCCGCGTGTCGCTCGACCCTGTGACACGTACCGCTGCCTTTTTAACGTGCCACCCATTCTAATTTATCCAGTGTTGCTTAGCCCTGTCAAAAAATCTCCCTT
Source organism: Automeris io (assembly GCA_036320925.1). Classification (NCBI taxonomy): domain Eukaryota; kingdom Metazoa; phylum Arthropoda; class Insecta; order Lepidoptera; family Saturniidae; genus Automeris; species Automeris io. The sequence goes on along the minus strand of JAUDJH010000026.1, from coordinate 8,182,294 downwards.
AAAATTCCTGAATATTTGCATTTTATTAAGAAAGCTATATTGTTTTATTAAAGATTTCTTAGGTTCTACATTAAATATAATCAAAATTAATAGAAAATGTTATTTACATTTTCAAACAACCTTACAATCATCTTCAGCAGTATTATACCTTGATGTTTGCATAAAACCGTGTTTACTTTAATTTTATCTCTTGTCCTTGATTTAAATAACACGTTATAAATTTCTAAAGTAGCCCCCATCTCATTTCAAACTTTTTTTTTTCGAATTCGTCCCATTTTCACGACCGGGAAAGGTCTTCACAACTAAACCGGGTGGGATAAACTTTTTAGGTTGGTATCATTGCATTACCCGTCCAAAAACTGCCGTAGCCGGCACGCAGCACCGTGCGAAACTCATGCTTTACGCACCTACTTACCGTAAAACGAATTATGGATGTAATTAAACGAATTATGGATGAAATTAAACTAGTACAGTGTTACTTTAAGTGCTTTTTTACAGACTGAGGCGATATAAATAATAAAGTTATTAAGTCAATTACGATTTACCTTTTAATTTATGTAATTTACTCATTCACATGATTCCCATTAATGGTTACATTTCGATTGCCTCGCTTTTAAACATAATATCATCAACTTAATAAAAATGCCCATAATAATATGGTTAAAATGAAAAAAAAAAAAAAACTATGTACATATATAAAATTAATAAGCACCATATCTTGCGCCAATAATCATTGTGTAGTTGCTGGAGACAACGATTTTGTTTGTAAAAGCAAACACTGCACTTGGAGTTCAGTTTTCAGGACCTGGATTAATAATTATAAGAGTGCGTTTAAAGAAATATAACTTTTGGTATCTTAGTTATATGACATACTGAGATTGCATCCTAAGATTATAAATGTAATATTTGCATAAACGCACTGATGGTGCTTAGATCATCATAGGCTCATTCTATGCCAATTCGCGGTCACTTAAGAAACCACCTGCTTAAGGGGGGGTCACTTCTTCGGCAAGTGTGGTGTGCCACTGCCACTTCAGCTTGCTTAACCGGAAAACTGTCTATAACTTCGGCTCCCTTTCAGACAGCCTCATTCTGTATTTTATCCTTTATTTTAGTTATATACATATGTAGTTTTGGGGATCTTCAGATCAAATAAAAACCAAAATAAACCTTGAAAACTTGTTTATTTCACTTTCTAAATTAATTTTTCGTCTTAACACTATCTGACGTCTTAATCTTTTTGAGCGCTAGCGTCCAAAAAAAAAAACCGTTTATCCTATCTTTCTTTCTATCTTTTCTGTCTTTCACTACCATACGTTCCGATCTACGCATTTACTACTTCATACATAATAATATTTCACACAATAACATCCATCCTACATATATATATAATAAGGTGTCTTTAATTTTCTCATTTGTTTACGCTTTTTCTTGTGTTGCCTGTACGTGTAAATGGACGCAGATACATCCCACTATTATTCCATAATGCTGGATTCAATGATACTTAAAAAACCCTGCAAACATGTAAGCACTCGGAAGAGGTAAGGTCTCCGTTGTGATAGCACAAACAAAAACTTCCTATGAACGGTCGGTAGCCGTGATGACTAACCAATCTTTCATCCTTATGAATCGTTGCAATTTACAAATAAACAATTCCCAGAAAACATCAAGAATGTACTTAGTTAATATATTTTATTTATTTAAGTAATGACATTTAAAACCATTGATCATTATTACAGTGCATATATTTAATAAATATTTTTAAACATCTGAAGTCGATTATAGTCATTTGTGGTTTACTACAAAAGATAAATTAATAATTAAAATACCATTTACGACAATCAAAGTATAATAAAATGAGTTAACGAAATAATTAATAAAATCGAATAGAGAAGCACAAATTACAGATAAGGAATAAAAGAACATTAATAACCGAAATAAAACAAAAATTACTAGGCGTAAAACATGAGCAGGCAGAAACGAATAATAAATAATAAGCCTTATCAATCTTAGATTACCAATTAAATACAGACCGAACTTTGTGACATGAGCCCATAAAAATAACCATAAATCTACCTCTATACACATGAGCACGTGTCTGTAATAATTTATAAAACCAGCATCGACTGCCTATTGCTATCAAACAAGAAATCTTTACGATCTAGTGTCACTAATAATCTGTTAAAACAAATCATAAAATTACAGCGACAATAAAACAAATAGACATGCCTATTTGTATAAATAATAGGCGCTTCCGGTGCACATATGTATGCTTTCGTATGCGCGCACGCTTTCTGTAAAAAGTGGGGGGAAGAGAGGGCTTCTAAGTTATAAATAATTAATGTGAGAGATAACTGTTCCAGCAACGCGTGCCAACCGTACGAATAAGAACCTAAAGTAAGTGTACTGATGAAAAATCAATAAATTCTCAGTGATTAATATTCAACATTACTTCTTGCATGTCTTCAGCCGATTGTTTTTAAGTAGGCATCGTTGATTAATGAATGTTAGAGAAACACATTCGGGGACATTACGACTACGATAGTAATTAATTAACACAACGAGTTATTTTTATGATAAGACTATTTTACACATATTATAGTATAAAGGAGAGAGTGACTTGATTATCACGAAATCTCGGAAAATATAAGACAGACTTGCAACTTGGCGTGTAAGTTCCTTTTAGAGTGTAGATGAAGATAAGAACGGATTTTTTTTTAATTTAACCCTTAACTAGTTGAATTACGTGGCTGACGTTTATACGTAATTTCGATCTATTAAGTTAGAGCTTCGAGAAACCGTACTAGGATACTACTTTGGTAGTAAATAAAACCTATTACTTTCTTTAAAAATCTATCCCCGGGTTTTGAATAGGGGTTTTTATGTTTTTACAAGATTAATGATTTTATTATGTTAAATTGGAATGTGGACTTAAAAGGGAAAATATATGTCTCATTTCTTTTATAAAAAACAACCCCCAAGGGGTTAATTAGGGGTATTAAATTTGTACGGATATTCTATAACACTGAAATTAGAAAGGTGAAACTCAATATTTGGATACCGCATTAGAAATGTGTACCCGTAGTATATTACCTATTTAAAATTCCATCCTCAGGGGTAGATAGTGGTTTTACAATTTTTATACGTTTATATTTTTTTATGTTTCAACCATGAAAATTGGAATACTATATAAATTCACGTTTGCAAAAACATATATGTTCCATAAATTGTTTAAAAAATGTACAGGGGTAATCTAAATGGATGAAATAAGGGCTTTATAATTGTATGGAAATTCGACAATGATGAAATTAGAAACTTTCTCTAGTCTCTTATATAATTAAGTATATTATGTATCTTTTTCTTAGACTACACCAATATTTATGGAACATGAAAGTTTGTTCCACTATCAGTTTTGCTTTAATGGTACAATAAGAAAATAAATGTTTACTGGAGTAAAGAAACCTATCTGTGAGCCCTTTATTACAATAAATGGGTACGAATCCTTTAACAGACACATATTATAACTTCTTTTATATAATATTAGGTCCTTACATATGAAATTGGCGTTTTTCGTACTGGCCACTTTAATCACAAATTTCTCCTCTTTGGTAAGGAATTCAAAATTCAAATTTGTACAGCTATAGACTCATGTATTTGTGCTTCGATGATCGTCATTCATTTGTTTTTTTCTTCTGTTTTTTTCTGTTTGCGTCACTCATTTTACAAAATGGAAAACTTAAAATATCGTATTATTTACGAGTACGAGTTCCGCCGTGGCACTAGTGCTGCGGAAACAACTCGAAGGGTGAATGATGTGTATGGCGGTCGTGTTGCAAAAGAAAACACAGTTCGTTCCAACGTTTTCGTTCTGGAAATTTCGACCTGCAGAACAAGCCCCGTGGACGGCCTGAGACTCAAGTTGATAATGAAGAGTTAAAGGCTATTGTGGAAGCGGATACATCGCAAACCACGTCCGAGTTAGCTGCAGGCTGCGATGTTAGTGATAAAACTGTTTTAATTCACTTGAAGCAAATTGGGAAGATTAAAAAGCTTGAAAGGTGGGTACCTCACGAATTGACTGAAGCAAACCGGCAAACGCGCGTCGACTGCTGCGTTACATTACTAAACCGGCACAATAATAAAGGTATTTTAAACCGAATCATTACCTGTGATGAAAAATGGGTTCTTTACGATAATCGGAAGCGCTCAGCGCAATGGTTGGATCCTGACCAGCCAGCCTAAATCCTGCCCCAAGCGAAAATTAACCCCAAAAAAGTTACTTGTAAGCGTTTGGTGGACTAGTGCCGGTATTGTTCATTACAGTTTTCTCAAATCTGGCCAGACTATTACGGCTGATGTCTATTGTCAGCAATTGCAAACCATGATGGAAAAGCTAGCGGCTAAACAACCTAGGCTGGTCAATCGCTCCACGCCACTGCTGCTTCACGACAACGCTAGACCACACACTGCGCAACAGACGGCTACTAAATTAGAAGAGCTTCAATTGGAAAGTCTAAGACATCCTCCGTACTCCCCGGACCTTGCTCCAACAGATTACCATTTTTTTCGAAATTTGGATAACTTCTTGCAAGGGAAAAAATTCAACTCCGATGGGGCAGTCCAAATCGCCTTCAAAGATTTTATTGATTCCCGTCCGACTGGTTTTTTTAGTAAAGGGATCAATGAACTACCTATGAGATGGCAAAAGTGCATAGAAAATAATGGTTCATACTTTGATTAATTAAATATATTATATTAAAAAATATTCGACTTTTTGTTCCTCCCATACAAAACGCCAATTTCATATGTAAGGACCTAATATATACGCGTAATAAATGCAAGCAAATTTACAGACAACAGCTAGTTGCTTTGTAAAAAATAGTTTTACTTAAAATTAAACACACATTTATATGAACTCTCGATATGTGATATAAATGTTTATTCCGTTGGGGTTCGTTCCTACGGCCCGGCCCGTAGGGAAGAAGTTAGTTGCTAACTACTGTGCCAACCGAGTCATTGTAATATATGATACAAAGTACAGTACTGTTTAATGTAAGCGCTCTGATGCGGTCCCTAATTATTAAAACCAAAATTGCTTAACGATTTTGTTTGAATGAAAGGAGATATATCATTATTATTTAGCGTCGTCACTTTTACGCCCCATCCGTCTAGTGTCTAATATGAAAATACGACGGAAACAGTAATAGACTGTGATACAGCTGCTGATGAAAAACAATCCTTCGACAGTTTTCTAGTTGGTAAAATGTTACATAGCTTTAACCGTAAAATACGTTAAGCCCGATAATTAATTACATACGCAATATATTAATTCAATTAAAACCACTTTAATAAGACGAATAATCTGTAAATATTTACAATATTCTTTGATACTTTAATATTATTAGATTCCAGAAATATGCGATGAATCATGGAACTTTTTGTTTTCAACGTTAAAAATATATTTTTATTTCGTAGAAGTTAGAACATTTGCAAAATCACCATGAATCTCTTTCATTATAATTTTAGCTTTTGTGTAGTTTCTCCCCTTTATACTGTCTATTCATAACGACGATGGTACTGACAGAGCACTAAATAATTTCATTAATTTTATCTTCTTTAAAAGGATTGTTTACTTCGTGAACACTTGAGTAAATCGTAGTAATTGTTGTTTTTATTGGAAAACAATTTTCAAAAACATGATTGATTATTATAGTAATTTAGAATGAATGGACATCTACTTTTTTAATATATATTAAATAAAGTAATGTGAAAAGAATACATTTTATTCGGATATTGATTTATCAAAATATTTAATTTTAATACGATCTTACAAAGAATATAATTAAAATATTATACACGTCTAGGGTGTCAATGATATTTTCTAAAGCCTTGTAAAGGTCGAACAAGTGTTTCTCTTATAAATCGGTAAAATATAAACGCAAAAGTGTAAATATAATTTATGTGCAGTTATGTTACATGATATAATTGTGTTACTGGTTAATGTATACTTCGATTGCAACCCGACTCAGACCACAGCGCCATCTCAAATAACAGATTGCCCACAGAGTACGGTCCGGCCACATGCCGCTTAATAATTTTTTAAGTTTAATGAAAATTAAGAATACAGATAAATGCGAAATATGTAACGTTAAGGAAGACACGGAACACGTATTGATGGAATGCACTCGGATTAAGTCGGAAAGGGAGACTCTTTTTCGAGTCCTTAATATAAATATGATGGATCTTGGTGCATTCCATCAATACTTGACCGAGCCCGAGAGTACCCAGGCACTGTTAATTTACAAATTTGTTAAAAATTTTTTAGAAATTAGAACTTAAATTTGTATGTTTACGGGGCTGACATGACTGCGTAGTCAAAAGCCTCTTTTTTCTCAAGAATAAAAAAAAATAAAATAAATAACCGATACTTGGTCCATAACAAGCTCAAGCATGCCACCTAGGTGGTCCCGGTTTCACGAAGAATTTTGTGTCAACAGCTATCCGATAGTTTTCTTTCGGCATTTATTGATGTATCGAGATGATAGGAATCTTATTTCATTCGTTTGCTGAATTGTAGGTAATGAATGTGTCGTTAACAATAATTTATCAATGTGTATACTCGACAAACATGAAATGTAGGCCGGTGAAAATAAAACTCATTACCAAGTAGAGTGGCTGCTAGATTTACAATAAAGAATGACCCATTTTGTCCTTTTTTAAGCTTTTACCTGAGTACAGATGTCACAGCCCCATCGAAACCGTATTGAATAATATTTCGACTAACATAGAGTGCCACTGATTGGAATAGACTAGAGGCCTCATTACATGCGGTATTTCCTTATATTTTGTTATACATCCCGATGTCTAATGTACTCAGGTCAAACACACTCAATGCCTCTACCACAAGTTCAGATTGGACACATTCTATCAACAGCCAGTACAATCAACGATATTTAATTAATGTAAGAAAGTTCATGAATAGCCTTATATTTAAAGTTAAAGTCTAAAACTAAAATTTTTAATAGTCACACAAGTTTTTATAAAAAAAAAATTCGTTATTATTATGAACAAAAACTAGCACGTGCGGTGTCCGACTGCGGTTGGATATTGGAAAATTAGATAGTAAGTAATCAAGTTGGAAATACATTAATAATACCTTTATTGTTAGATTATCAATCTGAAAACCCTCAAATCATTTAACAAAAGCGGTACGTGAATTCCCTAAGAATGACTGCCAGCTGCCTTAATGGTCACGTTGGACGTGTTCATATCGTGATATATAAGCGAAATGTGGATACATCCGCTGATGCATATCTACTTATCCCGAAAGAGATGTAGTATGATAATGTACTATTATTATTGTTTGATTATAAAGCAATTGTTTACATATTACAATTCAGTTATTATTTCAGTATATGATTACAACTCATACACTGAAATATTTTGTTCTTAACCTTGCATTACACGTTCCTTTTATCGTCCTATCGGTTACGAGACGATCCTTGAATCCATTGATCCAATTGACTGAATCATTCGGTCGAATGATACCTATTCTTCAATACTAGATCGTTTAAGCAAATTACTAGTTAGGTTTATTGGCTTAAGACCTTTAAGTCTAACAATGAATTGTTGTATAGATGGAATTTTGTGAATATTCCGAAAAATACCAACATTACCACAAAATATACCTCCTTTTACAAGTCAGTTAAAAAGAAACTTGTGATAGAAAAATAATACGGCTGTCACTTGACTACTTAATTAATACGTGGAGTAATGCTCTCTTTTTGTACGCTGTTAACGTAGTCACTGATTATACACATATTATCAAAGTATATTAAAAAATGTTTAGTAAGCTAATAGTTTGGCTTGAAACATATTCAACATTTAATTAATTTTATATATTATGATATGATATATAACAATATTTCTCTATCTATAACATATATAAAAGAGATCGTCACTGAAGGACCAACATAGTCATCACGAAATCTCGGATACTATAAGATCGTAACATTCGATATATATGTGGGTTCGTTTAAGGTTTTAGGTCAAAGTTAAGAACGGATTTATGAAAATTCTACTACTAAGAGGTTCAAATTCGGGGTTTATATTTAACTTTGTTATCAATTAAGTTAGAAATGCGAGACTCCGTACTAAGATATCACATTGGTAATAAATAAAATTCATTTTATTGCTTTTTTGAAATTCTATCTCCGGGGATTGGAATATATTAACAGGGGATTATATGATTGTACGGGTTAATGATTTTTGTTGTTAAAACCATAAAAGTTGGAATATATAGTCACGATTACAAGTAAAAAATACATATATCAATATATTTTTTAATCTATCCTCCAATGGGTGCAATATGAGAATGATTGATTTTGAAAGGTGCACAGTCATTTTCTATGACGTAAATATGAAAATTAGAATAGGAACTTTCAGATATAAGTATGTAGGTAGATATATAAGTTTTTTTCGGAGCCTGATATTACGGGTAGAAATTTATATGGATGTTCGTTCAGTCAAGTTTTATGATAGAATCTTAAAAACTAAAATACACATTTAAATAAACATTGCGTCGTAAGTTTTCTAAAATTCATCATCTTGGTTTGATATAAGAAGTTAACATATTTTGTACGTGATTTCTGTTCTGACTTTGTTTTTGCTATAATCATGACTTAGAATGTACACAGAAAATTAATAAAATGTACATTTATACTTTTTCGAACTTACTCTCTAGAGAAATGAAATAAAAAAACTTGGAGAATTGTGAATCCTATAAGCTCAGGGATACATACATTACACAAGCATATTATAAATCTTAGATTCCTTCTGTAATAGGGCATGAAAGTTTGTTCCAATATTGTTTTAATGATGTAACAAGAAATATGGTCCACTAAAGTAAAAAATCTGACTGTGAGGTCTTTACTACGAAATATAAAATGATAAGTGTCGGATAGATGTAACCATTTCTATTCTAAGGCGTGACAAATGCAAGCGAAGCTGCGGCCAACAGATAGTACAAATATAAGTTTTATTCAATGCAACTGGCAACGTTAAAATACTATGATGTACCTAATATTCATGTACATAAGAATTAAAATATGAAATAGTTTTAATCTCGCCTGTGTCTATCTGTGTGGTGTGTTATTTTAATCAGCGCATCCGTCATGCACACATTCACTGCGCGTCGCTTTTGTCCACAATAGAACTGATTACTCGATGGCAGTTTAGGCAAGTTTCCAACATAGGTATGTAAACAGGCAATTTCCCTAATTAAGTACTCAACGTGTGCAACGGTCGTCACTGTTTGTGATGTCACTCGTGCGTCTCAATGACAACGCTCTATAATGTATCGTCCAGACGGCGTTGATATTTAGCTTTATAATGAATCTTCCTGAGAACACTATTAGAATGTTTGAAAATGCACGTGAATGGCACACCTTTGAGTTATTACGTGGTCTTCATTATGTTCATTTTATAGTAATTTGGAAATTCTACTTGTACAAGCAGCACAGTACAAGCACAAGTACTCGATAAACGGCACATATTACTTACCAGTGTCAATCCATTAAATATGGGTGTTCCTATCCTGGCCCAAATATATCGCGCAACAGGAATTTTAAAAGTATTAGATAATTGGACATGCAACAACTGAACCCGTAAAATATGACATGCCGAAGCGGATCTATAGCATTGGTTTTACATGTAGGTACTAATAGTTGCGCTCCAACCGGGCACAAACGCCTTACGACGTGACGACTTTCCGTTATGTATTACATAAGCTGTGTCTTATAGACGCTTCTTTGACTTTACTTAGACTTTGCTCAGAAAGTAAGTTCGTCGTTGACAATAAACTGAACATAAAGTTGCAATTGAAGAAATTGATGACTCACCGTATACTTTTATATTAACTCAATAATATAATTTGTAGTGTAATATTTCAGTAAATTCTAAGCAGAGTCCACTTAGTGTCTATAAATCTCCGCGTAAGCACCTAAATTGGTAACTCTTTATAAATTTCAAGAGAAAAGCCACATCAACCAAAAGACTAATTAATTTAATTGTTGATTATATTACAAGGAAATATTAAATGAAATTAGATAATCACAGGTTGTTAAATTAGAATACAGTATTACTAAGGTTGTAAAGTTTAGCTAAATCTGGTTAGGCTGGGGAAAAGTTATATTTATACGGGACATACTGAACATTTACTACATTGCATCCAAATTAATTTTTACTAAATTAAAAAACTGAAGTTTTGATGTAATAACTAAATTAACATAATTATTTTAAAATAGTAACAGACACTTTGCAGTAAAGCGGCATATTAAAAAAAATACAATTAAAACCTTTTAATAATTATCAATAAATTACAATCAATTGAAATTGAGAACCAAAATTAATTAATGAATAAGAATCAAAGATTTCAAACGCGGTATTGATGATTGCGCTAAAATTATAAAACGAAACGAGCCGTTTGAATACTTGTTGGGTAAACATCACCTTATTTGGGTCTAAATTTCTGACATACTGCTCTAGATATTTATTTTTAAATTTTATGTGAATATTTCCATACGGAAATTCATTCAGCATGAATTTATAAAGGTATCGCACCGAATAATGTTTTCACGATAGGATATTGACCTGGAACTCATTCGTAATTATGTTAATAATATAATGTGTGTTAAGTTTAGAATAATAATTATTTTAAGTTGTTAATTTTACTACTATAATGTGGTTAGACGTTACGAAGTTTAGAATAATCAATATAATTATAAAAACTGATAACGTTTAAAATAGCTATCAACTGATAAGCATGAACAAACTAATAGCTTTTTTACATGGTATAAAATGAAGTAGATTGCGCTGTCTGTTAGCTCAGATCTTTTAGACTATTTAACGGATTTTAATGAAGTTTTCAGCAGTAGATAGAGTGATTCATGAGGAAGGTTTATATATATAATACGTATATATTATAGTCCAGAAAAGCCCACAAATTCAAAGATTTGTAAATGTGATGTCGTAACAAACATACTTTTGTGCGCATTGCAAGCGCTGGCTAAGCTTTGCGAGATAAATCAAATTAATATACTAAGAATTTGTATTCTCTTCATTATTAGAAATATTTTTTATGGCAGAACGGTTGCCGGGTCTGCTATATAGTATAATTAATGAATAAAATATACATCAACGTGGTGCTTTAGTTAATTACTTTAAATTTTTTAAATAGCTTTAAATGATAAATAAAAGATCATTAAATATTATCATAAGCGAATAGATAAATTTGAGCATATTCTTTACCAAGAATACTAATTTGTGGCTAACCCGTTTAAAAGCTTTAAAAAAAATTCTTGCTCGTAATGAAATGTAAATATAAATCATGCTTAGTGATGATAGCCATAACGGTGAAATGTGTACGTGTACACATACCATATGTAAATATTACGGTACATATATTTCGATTCTATTCCTATGAAATGAATATTCTCAGAAGATAATTTGCAATAATGCATCAATGTAATAGAGAATGTAAGAAGTATGCACGATGATCTGTGAAGGCGCGGGCGCAACTCTGCGCGGGCGGGCGGGCGGTCGCGTGCGCGGCCCTGGCGATCACAAGGTCAATGGCACGCGCCTCTCCCACTCGCACACCGGAATTCCATATTTAAATCTCGTCCGCAGAAAAATGGCGGTCGACTCCATTCCGCGGCCGCGTCGTGTGTACGGGGAATTAATAAAACATGCCTCTTTCCTTTTTATACATTTTTCCAAGTATCATTACTAACATAGTAACAGTGCAGTTGCAGTTATACAGCAACACAGAATCCTATATGCACGAAAAATTTATGCACTAACTGTAAGTATACTTAAAATTTCTCGCAGCTATTTTGACCAACAGCAAAGTTTTTTTTAAAAATCGCAATAAAAGATCGAGTTATCATGAAATAAAAACGCAATGGGTTTCAGGTCGTAACGTTTCTGTAGGTAAATTGGTATTGATTTGGCTCCTTTAGAGAATTTCGTAGCACAGCTACGTAGATATACTTCCGACGGACACAATTAACTTGATACGGTAAAGTGCAAGTCACTGGCAATAGAAGTACTCTCGGATTTCAGCACAAAAGCATAGGGACGGGTGTATTAGGGGACCGACTATACCAACCGCTAATGCGTGTTACAATAGTGAGAATGTTAGCAGAAAAACTTCGGACAGTTAAAAGTGTAGGCGACCACTTTATAAGCAGACAATGTAAATATACAATGAAAGTCTATTTTTTGCTTTTTTTAACACTGGCTCGAGAAAACGACTACAGTGCATCTAATGGTAAGTACAGTGTAGTCTAAAAACGAAAGCGACCATCAAGTGATGAAAATTCGTTGATAGTCTCTGTCGTCATGTCGGCCCACACGTACCATGACTGAAGATCTCAAGGTATTTGACTAACTGGATTTACACAAGCTGATCTCGATACATGACAGGCCAAAGCGAGTCACTATAACGGTCTTTATACTTGTGTACTGTGAAGATTACTCAGTTCGGGCAATCGCCCTACCATCATAAAAAACCTACTACCTAAATATTTGTTATAAAAGATTTTACACTTATTTGCGTAAACTATAAAAATTAATACTGTCTGTAGAAAGTTACATATTGTGGGAATGGAGTCTACCACCACCTTTGATAACTGAATAAACCTTTTTACTATGAATAAAAAATCCCTATTATGTGCAAATACATAAAATACGGATCTTTCTTTATATATAAAACGTAGTAATTCTAAGAGCATTTAATATATTGATTTATTTTGATTTAATGGAGCATGACGGCTATTTATATTAAATCATTTAATTTCTAAGCGGAAAACTAATGGCTCAGATCTCGTGAAGTCGCATTCATACTTAAGGCGAAGACTTCAGCGTTAAATTTTAATATTAATTAATATTTGAACTAATACAAAAAAAATGAAGAACAAACGCACTGAAATTGAGCACACAAGTAGCGAGGCAAAATTAATTAATGTGCCCCTTCATACCGTGTGATGTGGAAATGTTTCAAAAGCGTCGATCTGAAGGGGCGAAGTAGACTAGTGCAAGTCACTCGAGCGGCAGCTGGGAATTTATTACGTTATAAATTTCAACCGAGGAACTGGGAACCTTATCTCCAACAGTGCAAGTTCACTGTCGCGACGACCTGCTCGAGTACCTACATAACTGAGTCTGCACTAAACGTAGAAAGCATCGCTAAAACTACATTACAGTTTCAAGTTTTTAGAGTAAAAAGTAGTAAGAAAAACATTAAAAGCAGGCGAAAACTTTTAAAAATTAATCTCTGATGTGGTTAACTTTTTTCTTAATGTTGAATATTTCTTATATAATGGAATTCAGTTATAGATTAAAATAGGTAGAAATTGTTTAAGGAATGAAGTTTCTATATACGTTCAGAATTTCATTACAAAATTTTAGATTTGTTTCTGTAAGATCCAAATCAAATAAAACATCGATATTAAAAAAAATCAACAACTACTTTACGTACTTACATAAAATGAAAATGTATGCTAATATCAAAGACATTTCATCTTAATACGTAACTACGTCTAACTTTATTATGGCGTATCAGCGAAGAAATTACAATTTTTTATCTTTCTTTTATAAGAATGGTGTGTAGGTTTGATAAATTATACATATTATATCCTCCATAGCTTCTTTGTACTTATAACAGTTTTAACTAGCAATAAGTGATAAAAACAGTAAAACCTATTCATATGATTGAGAAGAAAACAAAACTTATCTTGAAATAACTAGATATATTTTCACAGAAACAACTTGTACATTGTACCAATGCGTGTTGATGCTAGTTTATTCTATACAAAAAGGTTTTACCACCGCAACTATGTGTTAAGCGAAGCATCTACGGTTCTTTTCTCAGAAGCAAAATAAAAGGCTGTTCATCGGCAGAGATTTAGTGTGCAAAGAACCACGAATAACGCAGTGTAGTCTGGATTTACTGGAGGCATTAAACCTGGACAGGCTATTATGACAAATACAACTCAATAGAAGAGCATTTTTTTATATTGCACGTTTTATTTCAACCCTTCTAATTTATAATGATAATTCGTGTTTTTTTTTTTGTTACGTTATAATCATAATAAATTCATATTCGGCAATAATTAGACATAAATAAATGAACAGATTAAAAATCTATATAGGAGTTATAATACGAAGTTAGATCTGAGTAAATAAAGAAGAAAGTAAGGAAACGGCCGACGCGATGTTTCTGTAAAAAATTAACTAAGCCAGCCGCATTGCCTTAGCTAATAAGAACGGTATCAATTATCCACTCAATAATTAGATTAATGGTAAAACACGTGACGTTTACAGTAAACTGTTTCCGCAGAGGTCGGCCTCGGCTCACCCATCCCGGGGTATTGGAGTGTGTCCGCTCAGGAATGAGCGCGCTAAGTGAAACGATACCGGAGATGAGACTGAGCCTGCTTATTGCGCTCACATTTCATCCCGACTACGGCCGAAGCCCGGCCATCTGTATAAATAACATATGCGTACGAATTGCTAAAGATTTTGGGCCCTTTTTCTTACCGCGATCCATCAAGTTGATATGTTCAGACGTTTAATGTAAATTTAATTTATTAAATGAAATATATTTCGAATGGTTTATACCTATGTATAATTAAATATCGAATTACAAAAAGAAAAATAGAGTAATCTCAACTCTTTAAGTTGGCAACGAAGCTTTTACGGGCTAATTGTACGTTGTTATTATAATTAATAAAAGATACATCAAACTAATATACAGGAGAAATATGGCTCATTAAATTAAACTCATAAAGAAACCGAAATTACTTTTATCAATGAAAAATCCGTTGATAAAACTCTTGACAAATGTTATGTTATGACATTTGTAGTATTGACGATAATATTATTAAACGAGCACGAAAACCTTGTGACATAGATTCTCGTAGCCAAAGATGCTTAAAGATATATCGTATGTATTCATTTTTATACGTCGTACAAAGCTGTAATCTTTCTGATTTATGAACTCCGTTTGAGAGCAAAGATGTTGGAAAAGAATATTTATTGTATTCGAAAATTAAAAGGAAGACAGGAATTCCCCCGGGTTCGGGGGAGGTGAGGCGCAATCAGAGCTTGCCGGTGGATGGCAACCTTAAATACCAGACTTAATTGAACGGCTTCCGGGTTACGCTCGGTGGGGCTACATAAATATATTTCACGGAAGTATTCGCCGCAAAGGTATTCCTTTAAGACTAAACACCTACAGTGCACATTACAAAGAACGAGGAAACAATATACATTGCTGACAAAATGCCGGGCATGCTCGTTAAATTCCCAAGATTATGGAAGGTTGCTGAAAACTGTTAAGCTTATAGAGAAACAGCCTTATTATAACATTATTAATCTACTATAAAACAGAAATAATAATCATTACTAGAAAAACCCTTAATTATTATACCATTCATAAATTTAATGTATAATTAATTGCCTTATATGGAGCTGAACTAAACAGAGTTAAGCACTAAAAATTTGAAGAGGTGGGCTCTATGCTCCTACTACTATCAGAAAGATAGCCTCAAAGCTTTTCGCTCCTCAGGCGTCTGGATGAATTTGATTTCCCAGGCCCGGGTGGAGCGATCAGACGGAGACCCCGGGGGTTTTTAGTCAGTAGGAGTCTAACACACTAGGGTTGCAGCCCTCACAGCGGCCTTGATGGTTCTATGCAGGATTAACCCCCGGGATAAAAAAAACAGTTTAAAAACTTGAGTCACTTAGTTACTGAAGGCCGTACGAATGATATTGAATGTGAGTGTAGGACACTGTCCATGAGAGCGAACATGTTAGCTCATAGGTTAATTCGTTCTTCCAAGGAAGTAAAGTCTAGCTTATGAAAACTATACTCAAAGAGCGTACAGCGCTCCACGTGTTCAAGACAAAAATGCATTCTGGACTTTGTTGCGGCTATCTCGCTTCTGCAGCCCGTCGGCCATATTCGCGATGCTTGCCGCGACCAATTGCTTATTCGCAACTCTGTGCAAGGGATGCGCGCCAAACTGAGCAGCGTGTGGACCGGACCAGCCGTAACACCGTACGGCAATGATAGCCGGTAGGCTAGACTGACCTTATATCAATAACTGTATTTTCCAGCACACAATTTTGTAACCAACCATATTTATATACGAATATAGTTTAATTAATCAGTGTTTGAGTCATTGTTACCAAAATAAAGATTTTTTATTATTATTGTATAAATGCTTTGTTCATATTTTTTAAATGTCGTTAAATTTCCTTAACACATTCTCCGCCAACAAGTTTTTTCGAGTAATTAGTGTCAGTCACCCGTGACTGACAAGGCGGTCAATGAGTTAAATAGGAATTCGTCAGACATTTTACAAGGGAATAATATTTTAATTTTTCAAGATTCACTACCAGCGATACTCGATTGTAGATTTTTTTCAATGTAAGAATCGAAAATATGTTTCTTTTATATGTGTATCGAAAAAACTTTTATAATTATATTACACATTTTTTCAAAAAGAGCATTTATGCATATATGATTTTATGAAAAATACAACACAAAGGGAAATTCCCCATACATAGAACTACAAATGTGACGAACAACGACCAATAATCATAATGAACTCAGTACTTCCGGTGGATATGTAGTAATGTATGTAGCTCATTTACCATTTTAATTTATGCTTACTCAGAAACTTTTCAACTATACAAATTAGTTACTTTTTTACATAAATCTAGAACTTAAATTACAAAAAATTTGAATAAGAATATTGTCAAAGGCCTACGTGAGTAGAAAAATATTTGCGTAAGCTTAAAATAATATTTCGGAGGACGGATCGCCCCAGCCCGTGAACTCACAGGAAATGACGCCCTTTGTCCTGTCGGGAAATTGTTCCTCCCAATCATAACGCGGATTGGAATCTCCTGCCTCTTAACTACTTTGAAATGATGACATAGTTTTATCCTTTAATATAATTATAATAGGTTTATTATCAATTTATCTTACTCTGTAAAGGATTTAAATATTTTGATTATTCTTACCATCAATAGCTGATATTAATATAATTTTATATTATAATATAAACCATTTGCGAGATATTTGATCAGTTTAATAAAACAGATCAAACTCAAAGTTAAGTGTGAATAGGCCAAATACATGAATATCGTAGAATCAATGGATAGCAACACCCACAATGAAATTACTTTTTTATTCTAATTTAGGATTTTATATGTAAATTATACATTCCAACAGTATGTACAATTTTAAGCAGTTTAAGGTATGTTTGACTTTACACAGAAGATTAAGATTGTTATATATAGTTTAAGAAAAAAGTAATGATGTGATTATACAGAAATATAATAGGTAAAAATCTATGTATATACATTAAAAATATACTTAACAAAAGGCTAATAAACTATACTTATAAATAAGATAACTAAGGGAAGGAAAAACTGATTGGAATTCATATTACTCACGTCTGTAAAGCATACCCAGGAGACCTTACACGTAGGCCTCGGGTCATCCTAAACGAACAGTAATGATTCAGTACCTCACCTCAGTAGGTTATAGGATATTTGCAATCGACTGGATTCCCACTACAATGCATAAGTAGTTCGCAACTGTAGTTTTTCCGACGTACATGAGTGGGTTTAGGTCGTGTGCATCTAAAAATAGTATAGGCATACAACTTAAGGACTTTATTTTGTAGCATACAAGGTCATAATTTAAGGGCGACTATATTCACTATTATAGCATTAAAAAACGTTCTTAGAAGTCTATTGCTACCTTATACTTTATTAGGCAAATAGCATTGGTAGACTTAAAAAAATGGTCCAATTGGCAAAAAAAAACAATAATTTTCAAATTTTATTTTCATGTTGTTAGACGACACCTACCAAGGTATAAGAAATGTGTATTAATTGCGTAAAACTTTACAATACCTTTTATAGCGATTATTACAGTCAACGGCATTCAAATAAAAAAAACATTTTGTTTACGAAATTTTAAAAAGGTTCATTGTGTGGTAAATTTATATACTTAATATAAAGATGTTTGTATAAGTTGAGGTTAAATTAGAATAAAGTTACACTGAAACGGTTTACAACGTGGTCAAAATATGTTAACAAAAGATAATTTGAGAACAAGATAACGTTTATATACGAGATATGAATTTTCATAATATAGACGCACGTAAACAAAATTTTGTGTAAAGAATGAAAAAAATAGACAATATAAAACTTGATATTCCTCCCACTTCAGGATCCTTATTTCTTATTATTTAGATTTTAGAGACATTATTACAAGAAAAAATATCAGACGCTTTATGAGTCTTAATAGATCATTAACGAACCCTATATAAATTATTTATTTACTTTAAAACTTTAACATTATGTAAACAGAATCCATTCCACGATATGTAAAAGGAGATTTCAAAAAGTTCTCGACTGTGAGAAAAGTTAAACCAACATAAATCCATAAATAAAAACAACCATAGGTATTTAGCTAGTTTTTGCGGTAAGCCGAATCAAAGTAAATATTCAGACAAGTTCCCAAAAGGGCTAGATGGGGCGAACGGGTTGCCGGAGATTTCTGTCGTGCGCATCCGATTGAATTAATCATGGAAAGCGCCGCTCTGTGCAAGTGAGAATTGCCAAAAGTGTGTTCAGCCATTTCAGGTAAACGCGAAGATATCTCCATTTTTTCTTGTTTTCTTTTTGCTTGTTTTCTTCGCATATCAGCTTTTTTTAATAAATTATTATTATTAAAAGTGCTACAATAAAATAAGTTAAATATTATTACTATTTTATTAATTACGACTTTGAAAATATTGCAAATTAAATTGTTCACTCTTAACCCGACTAATCAAATGCTTGCTAGAACTCTTTCAGTAATGATAACATCTTATAATTTGCCGTATGCGATTTACAAGAATTATAACAAAACACTTATACAAGCTATTTTGGAAAATTGCGTTATTTTATAAAATAAATATGCCTATAAATAATTACTTTCTCATTATTGTTATTTATTAAAGTAATTAAGTTATGGAACCAATTTATAATAATCAATCTAAGTATATATTTTAAATAAATAAAATCACCTTAAATCTTAAAAATTTGATATTTTTACATTTGCATGCAGTTGGAGCTTTAATTGTAGTAGTCGACTTGAAAGCAATAGTTCGGTTGCGAGTCGGGGGTTTTATTCCCACCTCGAACAAAAATTTGCATAGTTTGAAGTCAATTGTTTCAGATTCTTAACACATATGAAATTTGTTTTTAAACGCATTTATGATACAACAGGCTTCACCGCGAGTGACTAAATACCTACCTGGAGATTCATGAGCTAAGTTTATGTAATTACTGGTCGTTATGTACCCACGTAACAGTGTGATTGTTCTCGAATATGCTAGATCCGTAAGTCATCTAGCTTACTTTCGGCAAACAACATGAGGGTTTTTGGCTATTCGAAGGAGACTTTTGCATGTGATCCTTATTTTTTTATGCAATATTTATTTATTTAACATTACAGTGCAAAAAAATGGCAATTCAATACATGTAACCAGGGTTTACTTACTATTTATGAAATAATATAGTTAATATGTAATATAATTTTTCCAGTTTTAATCTGCTTCTAAAACAATTTTTTCCAAAATTGGTTTTTTAGGTATTTTACTTTCATTACTGAAATTTTTTGGCTCGTTTGCCAGAAAAAACGCATACTCAGTCATTCGTAGTATGACCTTACCCTCAGTATGAGGCAATGTTTCATTAAAATATATATATTATAGGAAATTATATGATAGCGAATACTAAAAATGCATTGAAAATACACGCATACTTGTTTATAGAGAATGTTATGTATAATTCTTGCTCGCAATTGGCTATAAACCTTAAACTCTTGCAGCCAACACAGGCCAATTTTCTCATCATGTGTTATTTTTAGATCATATATGTTGGACGAGTATAGAACGCAGGAATATGATGAGTTCCGCAGCCATACAAAGACACAATTGAGCTTCTTTGTACTCTTTATCACTCGACTGTCAAGGATAACGGTAGTGTATTCGACTGTAATACCTATATTTTTAAAGAAAATACTATAAATATAATATATATATATATATATGTATATAAGCTATATATATATATATATATATATATATATATATATAGCTTATATATTAATCTCTGTGCATGCTGTGGTGCCCTAAAATTGTGGGGGCATTTATATGTTCTATTTAAGTACCATGATCCTTTTGTTTTCTTGTCTAATATTACCCATGTTGGGCACCCTATTATGTAAAATAAATAAATAAATATATACTGTAAGTTTAATATTCATTCTTGAATAAAAACATAAAGTAGTTTATTAATACAGGCGTTTAGTTAATAAGCAACTGGTCATTCCGCTTCAAGTAACCGCGAATAACCATTGTATTTTAATATCTGTCATCATATGTACATCTCTTAATAGTGCCTAGCCGTTGCAGACTCTTTGGTATTCTTGAAGAAATCTAGTATAGTGTCCGTAAATGACTAACCACAATACATTTTAAAAGTAGCATTTATGTTCAGATAAAATAATTGGTTTTTTAAAATTAATTGATTTAATAATCAAATTTATTGTGATAAGCTAAAATTATATATCTTTATTGAATTCGTTCTGATAGTAATTTTGCTAAGTTGCTGTTGGTACAAATGTTACATACATGAGCGCGCTATATCCCACGCTGGCCGTGAGAAAGGTTTGGAGGGGTGGACTCTTTACACCCACACCTCCAAGACATGAAGCCTAAACAGGCTGTTCGCTCCCCGGTCGTCTGAAAGAATGTGGATTTCTAGGCCCGGATGGCGAGATTGGATGGACAACCCGTGGGTTTGAAATGAAAAATGAAATGAAAGGAATCTGACACACAGGGGGGGGGGGGTCGCTGTACTCACAGTTGCTCTAATGGTCTTATGCAGGATTTTCACAGGGGTTACAAAAAAACATAAATATTTACAGTCCAACATTATTACTTTACTGATTTCATTTCATACAATGCTAATACTATAAGAAACGTAATAGAATTACTCTATAAAAAGTAAACATAAGTAACATATTAGTAAGTACAAAAGTAACATATTTAATTTTTTCCATGTCTAGTGGATGGAATGGAATATTGCCAATAGTTTAGAATATTTTGCTTCGACTATAATAATTAATTATAATTAATGTTGCTTGTTTTTACTTACTAACTTCTTTACTTACTACATTACTTGTTAAATAATCACCTGTATGGCTGTTATTTGCAGTACAAATGTTTTCAAAAGTGTTTAATCAACTGGTTAATACTACCCATTTTGAAATAAATTATGAGAAGCTGTTACTTCTTTTCATTTGTTTTACCTGTAATAGAATGTGATTAGTCGCTGTTACATTTGCGATATGAAGTGACGAATTAATGGTTTAATTGTTACATTGTTGGAATGTTAAATAGGGTACGAGATAAAAAGAGGCGAGTGAGTGTGATGTTCCCATAACCAGATGGCAGCCAATGAATGAGCCGTTATCGACACTGCTAATGTTGCCAACGCGAAACAACGCGAAAAAAGTTTGCCTATATGTTGTAATTCCCATAAAAAATATTTTATAGACACCGAAACTAACATATTTACTTCCTAAATCGCAAATGAAATACAAGTTAAGGTAGTAGATTTTTTAAATATATGGATTATTAAATACTTTTTAGGTAATTTATAAAACGTACGTTATCTGAACGTAAGACATCTCTAAAAGGTACATATCATCATGAACAGCATTATAAACTAACTTAATATGTATGTAATTATACATTTTCACCTAATTTCGTCCTAAAATAAATGAAAACACTAGAATTCATACCTCTAACCACATTAAAACACTCTAAATTTTGAGATACAACCCCTGAGTAGGCATCACAGAATAACATTGCTCCGTGGCCAGACTGACTACGGCTTTCAGCCTTGGTCATATTTCTAGTTCTGCAAGCAAAAATTCGAAACCGGGCGTAGTCACGGGATTACCAGGAAATGTGAATTTTTGAAATAAGTTATTATTAATTTTTTGTAAATCCAGGATATGATTTTTTACGAGTTTTACTTTTGGAATTAGTTTACATTAAAATTTCACTTAATATTATAAAGGTCTTGGTGTAATAACGCCCATGAATCGTGGCGACAATTAACTCAGATAAATGCCAGCACGTTATTTAAAAATATATATTTAGGTAGATAAAAGTACAGAGTCTTGAGATACCGCTGCATTAGCTGTCACGAATTACGAACAGTATACTTTCACCATAGAGCGTATGGAGCTATAAGTCCAAGATAGACCTGATAAAAGGAGCTCTACTACTATCTATAGAACGGAAATTTACCTCACCCTCGTTCGTTTAGAAAGCTACAGATCCACGTATATAAGTTATCAAAGGATGCGCTAGCGCGAAGCTCAGACAGCGGGCATGAGTACCAGATTCTATTAAAATCCTTGGAAATTTTGAGGTTAATATCAAAAGCATCGGCCCAATTGTATATTTAAACATATTGTGAAAATTTGGTTGATTTAAGCGTATCTTTAGTGAATTGTATAAAGTATCTTAAAATTATTGTTTATTTTCCTATTAAAAAATTAAACTCCTAGGATAAAACATACTCGCTAGAAGAGCACTGGACAAACGAGTTTCTTCGATGAATTTGGTAAAAATTCACACTTAAATAACTATTTATTCTAGATATGCCAATATGAAATTCATTAACAAAAATTTATTACATAGTGAAAAAATAATTATTTGTTAATAATTTTAATCTGAGTATCGAAAGTCTCAATAGTTTCGGGACTGGATATTAAGGTCACGGTTTCGAAGATAGAGTAAAAAACGTTGAGACTCCCGGGATTTCGAGACTGGAGAGTCCCGGGTCGGAAGCCCTACTGACAACAGAAGCACAATAAGTAACTGACCGCATATGAATGACCACCACTGTGACATGTGTTTATCTGATTAACTTATTTTATCAGCAGTAAAATAAATAAAATGCTTCTTCTATTTATATTTACAGATGTTAATGTGATATTATCTCATTTTTTGCAATAAAACAATCATTAAAATTTAATCAGTTATGTCAACAGAGAATAAAATCGTATCAGAGATAAACAATAGTCGCGAGAAACAATTGCATGAATCGACAACTGTTGTCAAATTGACATTCTGATGCATTCGTTGGTGATCGAATGACTGTCAACTGTTATTCGGATATAGTGAAATATATGTTATATATGTTTGTTTGTTATATATTTTTGGAATAATAGAAATGGCATTTGACGGTACAGCTAACGAAGCGTACTGATAGTCGTTGGTATACTGACCTTGTGAAATAGTGGCCAAGGGAATACCAGAGACCTGTCAGTAGAACCGTTGGGAGATGGGCCGATGATATTTAAAAGGTCATGGGCAAAACTTGGTCATGAGCGGCACAAATATGATCCGTGTGGCAAGAGACTTGTGCACAAAGGCTGATACAAATAAACTTATGATGATAATGTTAATGATGATACGGTTTACTATGCGGTAGAATTGTATGAGACAATTGGCAACTAACCAAAGTGACCCATTAGACATATAGCGCCAAGTATTCTCATTGCTGCACAGCGTGTCAGTGTTTGCTATATTTTGCCAAGTTGTAAAAAAGTCACAACAGCCAGTCCGGATTTCGGAAGCGATTATCATTACGGAAGCTTTTATCTTTTCATTATAATAACGATACATCAAGTCCCGGTTTGTTTAAAAATCCCATCAAATGTAAGCCACGCGTAGGGCAAATAGCAATTCTGTTCGTAACCGGGATGCGCCCAATTCTCGCCAATAAACGCCCCCGATATGTATCGACCTCAACGTAGGGCTGGCAGTTGAGCGATTAACACATCTAAACGCGAAAGGATTAAAGAGGAAAATTTACTTTTTAATTCATGTGTTACATACAACACTTTATATTATAAACGATTTTTCAAGTGTTCCGTGCGGTGCTACGTACAACATTCCGGTCATTCCACGCGCTCACGTTTGCACCGAGGCGATTCATCAACAGCGATATCATTAAATATTAATACGGCTCTCTGGAATTCATACCAAGTAATTGGTAAAGGAATTTATCGGCTCAATTATTCCATAATAATTACATTAAAGTAAAGTGATCCGATATAGGAAATTAAGTAAGTTGTTCAAGAATTAAAAATTAGTTACATTTGTACAAAGTTCATTTCTTTTTTTAACCTTTACGATGTGAATTTATTTGATATTTGTTCTAGCGTTTGGAATCATTCTAACTTCATTTTGATTCGTTGGAATTATTGGAATTTTTGTTTGCAGCATAAGCGACTCATTCCGGATAAAAGAAATAAAACACAAACGAAGCTACAGCTCATGTAACTTTATCTTTTATTTTTTAATTACGTTTTATATTTCAAATGTTTGATTCAGCTCGTACGTAGCATACCCATAACATTCTTTAACATAAATTTATTCTCGAAAATTTTGTCTTGGTTATCCTTTCATTTTATATGCGAATCCTCTTGTAATTTACAAAATATGAATTATCAACACAATTATATTAAAATTTGTCTCAGTATAATGAAATTTGTCGTAAGTAAATATCGCTAACCTATAAAATTGTGAAAAGAATCTAGATTTTAACGTTTTAAGGAAAGATGAAACAGTAGATTTAGTAAGTAGGGTATTTATTTATGACTATTTACCCAAATTCTAGAAGTGTCGTCATTTTTTATTTGAAATTTAAAAAAAAACGAAAATAATAGGACAGCTTATACGCAATATCACGAAGAAAGAAATAATGAAATCAATGATATCTATCTTCTATAATATAAAAATGAATCGTTAAATGTGTATAAGCGCGAAACTCGAGAACGGCTGAACCGATTTGGCTGATTTTTTTGTTGTTGTGTATGATGAAGTCTGGGGATGGTTATTACGCTGAGAAAAATTTAAAAAATTGTCTGGAAAAGTCTAAAAACACCACTTTTCTATATTCTTATACAAAAAATATGTAAAAGTCAATTTAAACTTTAACACCTTACCATAAAGTTTAAATGTTAGTGGACGGGTTCCGGGAAGGCAAAACAATTATTGAGTGACGTATATATAGCATTAAGGCCAGGTTCCTTCAAACAATTTTCAAAAAACAGCCGACAGGCCAATAGCTATTAACATTAAAAAAACAATGTGACTTTGTTTTAGAGAAATAGGGCAGAACAAGGTCTGCCGGGACAGCTAGTTTATAATAAGAAGCGTTATTACAGTTTTACTAAGAAGATGCAAATTGCAATCTAGGAATGACGGCATCGCAATACTGCGCGACCTTAGGATCTCAGCGTCCGCCATGACTCACAGTCCCTAGGGACGGCCGCTTCGAATTCCTTCTCTAACAGTACAGAATGCATAGGTATTAGGAAATATTAGGTCCTTACATATGAAATTGGCGTTTTTCGTACTGGCCACTTTAATCACAAATTTCTCCTCTTTGGTAAGGAATTCCAAATTCAAATTTGTACAGCTATAGACTCATGTATTTGTGCTTCGATTATCGTCATTCATTTGTTTTTTTCTTCTGTTTTTTTCTGTTTGCGTCACT
This sequence comes from Automeris io, assembly GCA_036320925.1. Taxonomy (NCBI): domain Eukaryota; kingdom Metazoa; phylum Arthropoda; class Insecta; order Lepidoptera; family Saturniidae; genus Automeris; species Automeris io. The sequence goes on along the minus strand of JAUDJH010000026.1, from coordinate 8,156,575 downwards.
CATTTTACAAAATGGAAAACTTAAAATATCGCATTATTTACGAGTACGAGTTCCGCCGTGGCACTAGTGCTGCGGAAACAACTCGAAGGGTGAATGATGTGTATGGCGGTCGTGTTGCAAAAGAAAACACAGTTCGTTTTTGGTTCCAACGTTTTCGTTCTGGAAATTTCGACCTGCAGAACAAGCCCCGTGGACGGCCTGAGACTCAAGTTGATAATGAAGAGTTGAAGGCTATTGTGGACGCGGATCCATCGCAAACCACGTCCGAGTTAGCTGCAGGCTGCGATGTTAGTGATAAAACTGTTTTAATTCACTTGAAGCAAATTGGGAAGATTAAAAAGCTTGAAAGGTGGGTACCTCACGAATTGACTGAAGCAAACCGGCAAACGCGCGTCGACTGCTGCGTTACAGTACTAAACCGGCACAATAATGAAGGTATTTTAAACCGAATCATTACCTGTGATGAAAAATGGGTTCTTTACGATAATCGGAAGCGCTCAGCGAAATGGTTGGATCCTGGCCAGCCAGCCAAATCCTGCCCCAAGCGAAAATTAACCCCAAAAAAGTTATTTGTAAGCGTTTGGTGGACTAGTGCCGGTATTGTTCATTACAGTTTTCTCAAATCTGGCCAGACTATTACGGCTGATGTCTATTGTCAGCAATTGCAAACCATGATGGAAAAGCTAGCGGCTAAACAACCTAGGCTGGTCAATCGCTCCACGCCACTGCTGCTTCACAACAACGCTAGACCACACACTGCGCAACAGACGGCTACTAAATTAGAAGAGCTTCAATTGGAAAGTCTAAGACATCCTCCGTACTCCCCGGACCTTGCTCCAACAGATTACCATTTTTTTCGAAATTTGGATAACTTCTTCCAAGGGAAAACATTCAACTCCGATGGGGCAGTCCAAATCGCCTTCAAAGATTTTATTGATTCCCGTCCGACTGGTTTTTTTAGTAAAGGGATCAATGAACTACCTATGAGATGGCAAAAGTGCATAGAAAATAATGGTTCATACTTTGATTAATTAAATATATTATATTAAAAAATATTCGACTTTTTGTTCCTCCCATACATAACGCCAATTTCATATGTAAGGACCTAATATTATATCGCTTTTAAAATGCTCAATTGTTACACAATTGAAATTACACTTTCGTAAACGTACGAAATGTAAGATTTCATTATAAAATTCAATGTTTTTGAGAGATTTTATCCTTATTACAAGTTATACGTATACACCTTAAACAAGAAGATAAAACAATTTTACTTAAATAAATTGTATGTGATTAGTAATTTTTTTGAACGTATTTTGATAATTTATAAATAATTATTTGATGTAATTTTTCTATGTGTCTCGTTCATTCTTTCCGTCCTGTATTTATGGCTTTATTGTTTACGAAAAAAAGTTCTTAATTCCGCAAGTAAATCCCACTCCTCAATATGATTCACATTGTTATTGTTATGAATGTTTAACGCTTAAATAAGTAAGTCCCTTTAAATTATGGACGAAGGATGAGATCATTTAGATGTCTAGTAAACAACAATGTATAGTATATACTTATGTAAAATATATTCACACAACTACTTTTATCGATATTATGTTATTCTGAACAATTCGAGAAATGAATGTTTATCTAAAGAAGCATAAAACTTACCTACCTACGTACCTACGTTATAAAATGTTGTACAGATCTAAGTACCTAGTAAATTTTTGACATTACAAAATGTTTGAATCAGAACAGTTTTTAATCGATAGACGATCTAGCTCATATGGATTCTTTCTCGATTTTTACACATGATTCCCGGGTGATGCTAAATTAGTTGTGCTGTAGCTATAGTGCCAACCACAGTACATCAATGAAAAGCTTGTCAACACTCCAGGGGTTTTTAGTCAGTAGGAGACTAATACACTGAGGTCGCTGTACTCACACACACACACAGCGGTTCTGGTCCTATTCAGGATTTTCCCTCGGATTATCAAAAAAAGGTTTGGTGTAAGAACTATAAAGTCTCATTAGATTTATGTTAACAATTCAACCAAATTAACTAAACACATATTAGCTACGCATGCAAAATGCTTAAATATTTCTTTGAGATAAATAATACCGGATCTATAAACTTGATCTGCTTGAAATAATAGAGGTAACGACTATCGCAGTTACATAAATCTTTGTAAGAACACGGAATTTTCACAACAGTTTCAACTTGTATATTCTGTTTTTTGAATAAGTATGCTCCGTGGAAGCAGCTTTCCCCCGGACGCGTATTTGTGTTGCTTCTAATAGAGTCGATCACGTACCGTATCGTGTTTTCAATTGTTATTCATGTTGATTCATAAATCGTACCGCGAATTAAAGAAGTATTACAATAAAATATTATAATTATAACACTGAAAAGATATAAAGCATGGAAGCAATTTCTCAAGGGATGACAGAAAAATATTTGACGTAAAATCATGAACAAGCTCATGGGTTGTCAAAATTAATTGGTAAATTATGCTAATAATACGTCATTGTTAAAGAGTGACCTTATTTTTCGTTGATTGCGTTTAATTTGTAATATTGCTTGGCAAGGCAAAGGGCAATGCAGACCACTGAAACTGAATTCAAGTTGAGCCATTTTCTTGTGTTAAGCATGCATGTTTTGTTTTTATTAATAATACTCATAAGCCTTGTTAATATAACAATAACTCACAAGGAGCGATTCGCCTTCCTTATTTTTAATGTGTCACTAAAAAGTAGTATTCTATGTCCTATGTTAGGTAATTCTGTATTAGGGTACGATGGGGCTGACATACGTACAAACATAAAAGTCCCCTAAATAAATAGAATAAAAAAATAGTATTCACTCATTGAATGTATTTTTCCATCGTAATATAATATGTAAGTCTTCAAGCAAAGAATGAGCAATGTTTTGCTAAGCAAGCGTGCTTAATCATCGGTTTCACCGTCAGTTTGAGGTGATATTAAGGTCAAGTTAAGTCTGTTAATAATAAAAACAATAAAAAAGGCCAATGACCTATACAGTATTTTGAAGGTTAAAGTGATAACAAAATCGTCAATTGTAACGAGAGTAGAGATTCTAATCTAAGCGAGCGCGTCTGAAGATGTTTGTGACAGCAGTTGCATGTTTTAATTTTAAATTTTGGCTAGACTAAAATAATATAGATTTAAATAAGTATCATGTTTATCAGTGTAAATACGAAATTATTTGAATATTTGAGCACTAGGTTTCATTTATTTTACGATTAAAGCACAATTTATAAACAGTAGTCCAGTCAAAGCCGTTTATGGCGACATTGTTTAGAACAACATACCGGTTATATTAATCCAAACCAAAGGTCACGGCAAAAAAAGGACTTCGTATCCCGAAAACATCATTGATTGTTACGACTATTGGTTTTTACGACTAAATATGAGTAGTTCCTTCGATGTTGTTATAACAGATTTTTACTGAACTTTAAATCTACTGATTTATTATTTATTAAAAACTCAAAAATTAGAGTTTTATATTAATAATGACGAACAGTGTTTTTTTAATTCAGACACGACACAGTGACTACACCATAACTGTTGGTAAGCATGATGCAGTCCAAAAAACGCCAACGAATATCGACAGATAAGAAATACCCAACGGTAGTCACAGCGATTATGCCGGCCTGCACAAATATCTCTTCACGCTACGCTTAAAGGTTCCCATATCATAGGAAAGTGGGAACATGCTTGCCGGAAGACCATTCCACAGCCCAAAGATACGTCAAAAGAAGGAGTTAAAGAACTTCTAAGTCCTAGCCGGGATATGAGATACCGTATAGCTGTGACTCCGCAAATCCGCGCGCGTGGTTCTATTCAGGAAGGGAGAGGGTGGTACAAGGTTAAACAACTCTTCAGAACACTCGCCATGATACAGACTGTAGTTATCTGCGTATCTGAAGCGGTTCAAAATGCTTAGTCACGTCAGGATCATTCACAACGCGGACAGCCCTCCGCTGCAACCTATCCAGGGCGTCAAGTAAGTACTGAGAAGAACCATCCCAAACTTACTACTGAAAAACAATAATTATTTACTAGTGAAAACAATAATTATAATTAATATCAAGAAGCACGGCAGAGTGGAAAATTTTACTCATTACTAAAATATTGTAAGGAGTTTTATCAAAATAATAATGTTTAGACAACATCAGAATAAATATAACTCAATATTTATATAGGTTATCGTTTATCATGTAAGGGGACATATTAAACTGTTTCAGAAATAAAATTGTGAACGCTTTAAGATGCGAACTAATATTAATTTACAGAAAATAAATTTCTGAACGCACGCGACAACCAATATACATATACTAGGGCGTTTAAAAAAAAAAAAAAATATTTTTCCTTGGAACCACGCTCAAAAGTTTCGTTTTAATGCCAAAATAGGCCTCTGAAAATATGAGCCCTTAATATTAATATTTAGGTTGTCCGCATCGCACTTTTCGATTTCCCATACAAATAACACAGGACAAAAGTTTTTTTTCTTTTTTATAACTAATGATCGATATATCGTATTGCAATACCCATTCATTATTTTTGTAGAGAATTATTTCTTAAATATCTTTATGTGAGTTCACATTTTTGCGAAATTGTAAAAATTATTATTTTGTTCTTTGTAAGTTCGAAATGATTTTGTAGGTATGATTTGTGTAGGTCTGGTGTATACAGCTAGCAAAATCGGATGACGTAGAAGACCTTTGATATTTCTTTATATTTATTAACTCGCTCCGGCCAGTCGTGTTTCGGGATCAGTTTCGGGAGTGTATTGTCGTTCGTATACCTAGAGACCTTCAGTCGAGGTATATGTGGGCCGACATAGCGATGGCAGTTATCAATGGATTTTCGCCCCTTTGCAGTCGCTGTTCTTGGATGACATTCTACTTTCCACCAGGTGCAATGTAGCTACTTTATCGAGACAGCATAAAAAAAAAACTTTGATATTAGTGAAGTGTATAATTCTTCGAAATCAAACGTGTATTGATAATCTTCCTCTACATCACGACCTATATTCTGTATTTTGTTCAATTTCTAATTGCAGCTACTGGAATCTTGTAATATTTTTTTATAAAATTTCAATTACTCCATTTAATATTTCGGTTTTTGTAAATAATGTATTTTGAATCCTTGTAAGGTTACCTCCTTAATGAAGCGTTGTCTTTCTAGCATAAAGTTCATATATTACCTACAGCAGTCACGTGTTCGTGATCGGTTTCCTATCAAATATTTGCAATATAAACATCAAGCGGTCGGTTTGTCACAGTCATTACAAATACAATATATATCCTAATGAGTAAATAAATCAAAGTTTTAAAACTTTTGCGTCTGTGAACTGTTCCTGTTTTTAATATATTTATAAATTTGCTACCGATTTAGAGAGAGAAGTTTTAAATGTACGTATTTAAAAAAAAGGCTATAAAAATATCATATTGGAAATATTAACAAATGTTATAAATGACTGACACGTGAAAGTAACTTGTTCAATGTAATAGTTAAGATATCAAATTGTAAATATTTCTTGATCTTAGTTTTCTTTTTTTATTCTGGCGAATTTTAGGTAACACAGTCCAGAAATTTTGCAAAATAATATGATTTTTAAATGTATATTGATACTAGGCTAATAGACAAAAAAAGCTATATTAATAAAGACATTCGAAACGATTTCCACAAAAACCGCTTCACGTGGTATTATGGAATTGACGTCCATATACATTTTTTGTTTTATTATAATTGTTTAGCGTTTGTACCCCAACGCTACACGGCACATTCGCGCATAATATTAAATTCTGACGTGGATTCCTTTCCGAGAATTTAAACAGGTAAATAATAAATTGCTATGGTGAGTTTTTAAATAAAATTATTGGTGAAACAACTGATAAATATTAGTAAATAAATGAATCATTAAATTATTATTTACTATTATTAAGAGTTGTTTAACCTTGTTCCACCCATTCCCTTCCTGAATAGAACCACGCGCGTGGGTCTACGGAGTAACAGCTATACGATGTCTCACATCCCGTCTAGGACTAAGAAGTTCTCTAACTCTTACTTTTGCCGAATCGTCGGACTGTGGAATGGTCTTCCGGCGAGAGTGTTCCCACCATCCTATGATATGGAATCCTTTAAACGTAGCGTGAAGAGATATTTGTGCAGACCAGCATATCCGATGCGACTACGTTGTTGACATATGTCATCGTTTTTTGGACTGCACCATTCTTACCATCAGGTGTGGTGCGGTCGTTGTGTCAATCAGGACAAAAAAAAAGAATAAAGTAAAGCCTCTTTCTTATACATAAACGGTCGATGTTAACGACTATGTGGGCAGCATTGTGGATTTCCGAGAAAATTCATAAATTGCAGGAAATTTCAAACCAATTCTGTAGTATGGTTGGATGTAAGTAAATGGAAAGCGTGGGAATGCTATTAATATTTTATCTACACGATAAGGGATTATATTCTATTCTTGGACAAAAATAGAATGTTTAAAGTAGTTAATTATGTGTTTTATTTTCGTACAATAGGTAGTTTACTTTGTCTGCTTTTTGAATATCGCTGAATGCTATATTATTTTCGTCAATAATACTTTCATCTAGCGCAAAAATTATACGCGTAAAATATAATTATAACGATATCTATATCACAGTGTTGTCAATAGTAATCATTAACTTTAAGCCTCAAGTTTTTAAAGGATAACTAAAGATCAAACCATATATAGAACCATAGATGGGCAAAATGTAATCAGATTAATGAAAAACGATTACGATTACACTTTGCGTTTTTCATCATTAATATGACTGCATTTTGCTCATCTGCATATGTTTTAAACGCTACAAAAGCCTCAAGTGCATACACATTAATGACTCCTTAATGTTTTATGGGATTTAATCATGCTTACAGAGCAAAAAAATGAAAAATGAAAAAAATGTAATCAATGATCAGATTACATTTTTTCCATCTCTGTATAGAACATAATATGAATTTCTTTTAATCAAACATATTGTATACATAGAGCTATAATGTAATATAGAGCTGAGTCGAATATATCGTGAATTGAATATATCGTGATGGAGTGTTTTCTATATAATGAAAATCATGACGCATTAATGGAACTTAAAGGATTATTTCCACGCTAGCTCCTATTAGTCCATATGTCGCACCGTTTGAACCCAATTCGACACACCAATGATAGTAATAATAGGTGAATAAGCCCAGTCGAAGCAATTAATATCAATAAAACATTGTCACTAAATCCCCCGAAACAAGGTTTCATCACGCTATTCCACAGCATGAATACCAAAATTCGTTTAGTTAGTTGTAGCGCGGTTGACCCCAAAGCTTTACATCGATTGGTCCAGCCGGTCCTATAATGCGGGCTTCGATAGATGTTGTGAACCCTCTGATTTAACTGAAGATCTAAATTCACAATTGACAGCACTGTATTGTCTGCGATTCAGCTGGTAATGGAAATAAAATGGAATTCTTTGTGGTCTCGCTGCGTCTACATAGTGGTCGGAAATAATGATTTAATTCATTTCCTCAAAGATGACTCAATATGTCGCCCTCTATTTAGGTATATATGTATATCGCTTGACTGCTTTTGATAAAATGTTATGATACACACACTATTGTATTAACTACTCCAATTTATAATATACATAATTACGTCATTGACATTTACGAGATTTGTTCAGTAATCTTCATCAAACCGGAGATAGTTGTCATTTTTCATAATATTTATTTTATGTCGGTTAGTTTTATTTTAAGCTCATCAACTTCTCCAACACGGTTTACTTAAAGCATATCTTTTCAAAATATAATATATATTTTAATAATATCCAGTAACAATAAAGGCCATTCATAAATTTAATTTCGGTCTAATTAACCGTCTTATTAAATAAATAAAATAAATTCAGTCATATTTTATCTTTTGTGGCATTTACATTTAGATTGACAATGATTATTTAGAACAACTGATCAAACACGACTTTTATTGGTGTTGTTTACAATAATCTCTTGATCATTATTATCGTTACTTCATGTCTCTGGATGATAAAACAAATTCAAAACTAACAATTGTATTTATTTATAGTTTCCAATATTTGTCATCACTTTTGTGCTTCCAAATAAAAACAATAACATAAAACTAGCTGTTTTCCTCCTTTTTGCTTAATTTTCTTTATAAAATAAGTTTTATATTTATTTAAAACGTCCAAGCAGTAAACAGACATTTGAAATGGCAAGTAAGTCCGTCCACCTTTTGGTTCATATTTGTTTTAGACCCCATAGAAACGAGTTTAATGGAATTTGTTATATATCAATTCCATATAGTGTCCTTATATTTTAATTTACTCACTATTTAACTGCGATTAGATCCGATAAACCCAACATACCTGAAAATGATAGAAATATGTTGATTAATATAATTATAGAAACAATAACACGGACAACAGCTGGCTATAAATAAACTACTCGACTGACTACTCGTAGTTGCAAACAAACACAAGTTTTACGTAACTTATTTTATATAAGCAGGCAAAAACTTAAACTAAACCGTAAACGAATTATTGTGCACATTGTTATGTTTATTCAAAACTTAAACAAACCATTATTATGTAATGGTTTTTACTCTTTACAGTAGATGCTGTAATAACTGGTTAATTTTATTGTTTAGTCTGTTATCATACAGACGCACAATACACGCGCAATAGCAAAAAAAAAACATATTATAATGTTGGCTAGGACAACGAATTCAGGCAATATTTGTAAATTCAGTACATATATTATTATTTTACAACTAATAAAGCCAACATGCTGTGCGCGAGGATTATGGTTTATTATCAGTGATTCTACACGATTCAAATAAATAGTTTAGGGACGTTGGGGTTGATATGCACCAAGGATTAAACACGTCCGAATAAAATTAAAAACAAAAGTAAACAGCATCTGAACATAAGCACTGGAAACAAAAATCCAACATGCGTCTGTGATACCTATGTGATTGTTTTTTTTTTTTTGTATCACGAGGGTAATTCCTGCAGAGGACCATCAGGGACGCTGTGAGGGCAGCGACCCCGGTGTGTCAGACTCCTACTGGCATTAAATCCCCGGGGTATCCCTCTGATTGCTCCAGCCGGGCCTGGGAAACCAAATTCATTCAGACGCCCAGGGAACAAAAAGTCTTATTGAGGATACCTCTCTGGAAGGGGTAGGAGTAAAAGCCCACCCCTCCAAAACCCCTCTCTCAGGCGGTGCATCGGACACCCGTGTAATTCATTATATTTCAAGTTTGATTAGGTTCATATATTGACTATCATAGTTATTTGGATAAAATAAGCATCAATAGGTGTTTATAAATATTTTTATATTTTTCAGTCGATGTCTGTAAAAATATAAATAATATAAAAATAAATAAATATCTATTTCAGTATTCACAACGGTTTTGGTAAGAAAAAAAATGTCTGTATTATACGTCTGTATATCTTACCTGTTAAACACGATTTCTTTAGAAATATTATTAGCGAATATTTTATGGGTAAATAAACGTCAGAACTGTTATAATTTAAACAAAATAGGTTATAAAATCGTAATAAAATTTTCCATGAAAAAATGAATGAGAATTCAACCGTGATAAAATGGCTTTTAAAAGGTCACAGTTCGCCACTGTCGCAGAGTGGAGTCTTCTAAATTGTTTGACGGCGCGCGCGGCGTGGCACCTGCAGGCGGTGGCTAATGGGCCCAATTATCGGAGTTGGCCTCACGCGGAGTGGGCCATTACCCCTTTCTGGGCCCACCCGCTCGCCTCTTGATGAAAAGAATCCGAGATCTTTGGAGGCTGCAGCTTAAATTCCCTTAGAAATTATTAAAACGTTGGACCTTTTTCCTATTATATACCATATACCAACTATGTTAATAATCTCCGCGTCCAGTTTTTCAAGTGATTTGATATGATTATTGAGTCTTTAAAGAGTGAATGGGAATTTGTAGGGCATACACGTTAATAATTTGCCTTTTGTTTTCCACTAAATGTCATTTTTTTAATTCTATTTATTTAAGGGTCTTTTACGTGTGTACGTATGTCAGACCCATCGTACCCTAACACAGAAATACCTAACATATTACATATGGTGCCATTGATCTGAATAGGCCAGACGCCTCATCAGATAATAGTTCTGTTAAGATTTTGTTAAACATATCGATGTAAAGTCTGTTCAGACCAAAGGCAAGACGCCTCATCAGATAATAGTTCTGTTAAAATTTTGTTAAACATATCGATGTAAAGTCTGTTCAGACCAAAGGCACTCACAAACACCTCTCTCACAGATTCAGATCGAACACATTCCATCAACAAATGCTGGATATCATCTATGTAGATGTCATTGAAATCAAGCTTTTGCCAGTAAAATTATTACAAAATATTGTCCATTAAGTTGATAGATTAATTAAAAGAAAGCTGGAGCCGTTATATTTATCAATATGATTAATTTTTCAAATAAATCATATTTGGTGGAATTGATATTGGCTGAAATTGTTTTAGTGCTACTTATTTCACCAATATAATATTTTTTGTCGAAAAACTTATGTATAGTCGGGAGAAACATTCGGTTCTAGAGTTAACAGTTCTGATAACATAACCGAAAAATCTGGAAAAATTGTTAATTCTGTAATATGTAAAGATATTATCCCTTCTTTTTTTTTAGCAGGAATTTTTACTTAATGTGATTGTACCAAATTGTATTTGCCTATAACAAATAGTTCAGACTTAAATACTAAATGAATTGAAACGAAATTTGTTATGATGTAAATATATTTTTGTTTGAATAATATATGAAATAATATTGTGGTCACTTCGTTAAAATCATGTTACCCTCGTTAGAATGATTCACTGAATGTGACTGCAATAATTATAGCATGCGAGTCAAGATATCAGAATTTAATTCTATTAATAATATTAACATATCGTATGTTTAATCTGTAACATTGTTACAGATAAAAGTTCAAAACATCAATAAATTGATAATAATAATTTTATTTTTGATTATTTAAGGATAAATGTTTGGCGGTGCCCACTAAAGCAATTGCCGAAATGCTATGAAATCTGTATGAAAGGTGAGGTATGAAAGATTTTATTTCTATATATTAGGCTACGATGGGGCTGATATGACTAAGGTAAATGCCCCTAATAAAATATAAATTAAAAAAAAGGATAAATGTAATAAAAGGAATAAAATAACAGGCGTGTTATGTATCTGTTATTGTTCCGTACATTCATGGTATTATTTAGATCACTGATCATTCTGAAGAGGTTAACTATTATAATATAGATATCAATGGAATGAAATGGGGGTCTGTTGATAATCATCGCTTGGCGGCATGGCTGGTAGGAATTAAAAAACACATGGAAGGATTATCTTGTTCAAAACACGTGATGAACGTGAAGCAACATATTTTCGATGTTTTCGTAAACTCATTTATGCTGATCTTGTGCTATCGTATTTTTTCTTTAACTCTGTAGCAAATCTTCACACATGTACAACAAAAACGATGTAATTTATTTAAAATCTGGAGACCACGACGCGTCTATATCTTTAAATATATTTAAAAACATAATTTTGGCTTCACTTTAAGTGCATGTGTGGTTTCTTTACGTTTCTTTATTCTATGCTGGTACTTATTTGTTGAGCTGAATTCCTTTTGATACGTCATCACAAAATCACAAAAGAGGGTATTTATTCCGACATGCTGTAGCCCACTAATTTCTTATATTCTTGTATATTGCGCGTTTTATGTGCCCAAGAATTTTTATTCTTTCTTTTTTTAATAAACTTGATCATTCTATAAATATGATCAACCTAACCTAGGGGTCGGCAACCTTTTGAGTCGGAAGAGTAAAAAATTACAATTTACTAGATTTCAAAGTTTTCAATGAGCCACAAAATGTTTTCTTGTCAAAAATAAATAGTACCTGCATAAAAAAAAACTAATCTATTTGTTCATCGATTCAAACGATTTTTATTCATTTTTTTAAATAAAATTTGCGTATGGAACTAAACAGCCGCAGCTTGACGTCCAAAGAGCCGCACGTGGCTCGCGAGCCGCAGGTGCCGACCCTAGATATATTTGATATAATCATCCCATATTCGAATATATGACTTGGGCAGTATATTGTATGTCTTTGCATTAGATAAACTGAGGTACATTGTTACTCATGACAGTTTAACATCGGTTGTTATCAGTGCCGTCACATGCCTACACGGTAACCGTGACGAGGGCTAAATGTATGCAGCGTCCGCTTTTACAATTATTATTATTGAGGTAAATAATAACTAGGTATACCTTACGAGGTGTTTACAATATTTCATACCAGTATAAGGTTTCTTTTACAGACACGGTAATTAATTCCTTTTACTGTTCTGTATGTAATCAAAATTTAAGTTTAACGTAATTTTCATAAGTTTAAATTTACCTGATCTTGTGTGATAAGCTCTCAGGAAATTAATTTGTGTAATGGTAATTCAATAATAAATGATAAATAAAGCATGAGAAGTTTAATGTAAAATTAATATTAAATTACTCATGCTTTATTTTACAATTATTAGATAGCACCATGGAATGTAATAATTCGTATTCATTAACTGTAATAATATTTTACTTTCCTGATTTTTTCAAAAGGGCCACGTAAAATTTTTGTCACGTGGAATTTTTTGAGTAGAGTTCCGTCCATTTTTCCACCCTGTATATAGCGCATTGAAATGTTAATTACAGTTGTCGTAACATGGTACAAATAAAACAATAGTATTTATATCTACAAACAAACAAAAAACAGGCAAACTGTTTTAAGTATCAGGGACCATTGAAATGTTAAATATCTTTGCAAATTTTGTATTTTTATGCATAATCACCTCATAATCTTTTTACAGGTAGTGATAGTTATTATTCAATTTAAGTTTAATTTTTTTTACCTCAATTTTACAGGAAGAACACAAACAAACTCTTTACCTAAAATAATCTCAGGTACCCGAACCAGTATTAAAAACATATTTAAGGTTTAAAAAACGTTGAAACCACAAATATTATATTCATTCACATCTTACAGATAAGCTTTAAAAGGAAACTGAGTAGATTAATATACCTACAATACTACCCGGCATCTTTTCAAGTGAAACCTCTTCAAATTACTCGAGCGGTCTCTTGGTAATCCGCAGAGCAATTGTACTCGTGTTATTTCCATCGAATCCCTTCAGATTTGATTGCAAGAGTAACTAATGAGTATTTATGTATCCACAGTTCCACACAAATGAGACCATATTTTATATTTGCATGAGCACGCGCCAGCATTGTCTTAGTTAATTGAAAGGTCGCATCATTAATTAAGCCTCTAAGCACATGTTACATCAGTACACATTAAGAAAATCCTGTTTGAACAATTAACTAAAACGTAGTGCCTTGTGTCGTAAACGTAAAATGTTTCAAGAGTTTTATAGGCGGTTTCGATAACTACGATTCATAAATGTTATAACAGTTTTATATTGCAAAATATGTTTTTATTCATGATTTACATAACGTTCTATATTTGTACATTAGCAAATGACATCATTTTAATAAAAAATGAAAATATTTTTGCCACAATAATTTGACAATAAGGCTATGACGATAAAGCAGTAGACAAAAGTATCATACTACTAGTAGATAGCAGGTAGTTTTGAAAAAATTAAGTGAGAGAGAATGTAAATATACTTAAAGTTTTTTTTATTACCAAAATATTGATAATAATAGTTTTATGTTATGATCTCTCACTTATCAGCTAGTGTATTCCCTGGCTCCTACCATAATGGAGGTCCTTTAAAGAAAATGTGAAGAGACTTTAACACAGGTCGATATTATGGCAGCGATTATTTATAAATAGTATTCTATTTTTCCATTTAGTGAGAGTTTAAAATTGCGCTGTGTTTCGAAATATCATGTACAACGTAGTTACTTTGATGATTTTGTATATTATATGGATATATATAGGTTATAAGCTGTACGATAGTTGAAATTATAATATTTTATGACGATAAAGAGGATTTCATAAACCTTTGTCTTCTTACTACGTCAACACGAAAGCCGTTTTATCTTATCACAAAATTAAAATATTTGATTGCAATGTAGATTTCGTTTAACCCGATAACTGTTCTATGATAATATTATATAAGTTTTGAATTATGTAAGTAACTAAGAGCAGTTGGTAAAGAAACGTAAGTTACCAACGAATATTAAAGTTGTTATCAGCACGCCTCACGAAGCACCTCTTATTTTATCGGAATTGCTGCAAATATTTGCGATAACAGGTTATAAAACATTACGTGTTCCGTTGATGACGTCAAAATCTTTAACAATTCAAGATTTTGGAACTAGCAACGTCTAATTGACTAATACGAGGAAGTAGATAAAGAATAATTAAAATAATATTAATAATTGAGTAGATATTTCCACTGTACAGTTATGTCCGTAATTAGTACGTTCCGTTGGCGCCGTCCACCTTTATCATTAGTGACTGTACTTACCTTTACAGAGAATATTGTCCCTGATTATATTTGCTTTATCGTTGAGCACACAATTCGCATTGATATGATTACCAGGAATAAAGATTAATCCACACTTGTAACAAAGGTTTCATCATTGACTAAGCTTAGCCATAAATCGATTGCAATGGAAGCATCTTTTTTTTTATTACCCTGGGGGAAATCCCTAAAGAACTTTCAGGGGGCGGTGGGGGCCGCCCTCCGAAGTGTTAGACTTGCATCGACTAAAACCCCCGGGGTGTTCCTTCTCCCGCTTGCCGAGTGCCAATGGTAAGGCTGAGCCAACTTCCTCGGCACTCACCGCTGTTTTAATGGTCCATGAGTATATTTTACTGGGTTAACAAAAAAACAAAAAAAGGCTTGTATAAGTGGTGTAAAAGGCCGTAGTCATATATTCAGCAACCAATCGTTACAAATTGATTAGATAAACAGATTCTAAAGGCAAAGTTACTGCTAGATATCTAATGGAATAGAGTGTACATAATTTTCTCTAGGGTCATTGCTTGTTGAGGAATCTGTTATTTGGATATAATTTTACGAGTAAGTCTATGACTTTGGCCTTGATAGTATTGTACGACAACTGGCATAACATTCAAATAAACCTCAACTTACGACTGTAATATGCTGGTATGACCACCGTAACTAGCTACAGACTCATCCTCTCAATAGGTTTATTTTGTTTTTACATCGTACTGTAACCTTCCCGGACCCCCAGTAGATCCTGGTTAGCGAACCGATGACAAATTTAATTGACGATTTAGGAGTACTTGCAGGAGTTTTGAATTTAAGTTTACAATGAGACTCGCAACAATTACAAATCAAAAAAGGATTACGTTGAATTATAAAGATTTGTAAATTAAATATACAAGAATGTATGTGGCAGCGTATTGATTTAGTTTAAGCTTTGCTCAATTCATGTGCAAGCAAAGCCAACAATCGACCTCGTTGATATTCAGACCGGAGGACACATCAGACACTAATTACACGCGACGGGAAGCCTTATGTATAACCTAGCTTTGCTAACATAAAAAGTCAAGTTGCGTCATCGTTGTATTAATATGAAAACACGTCTGTCTGTTGCTAAGATTCGTGATACCGTTAAACGTTGTTAAAATACTTTAAAGATCTTAAGCTGTTGTAATTTTGTATTGAAGTAATTTAATAATACATTAATATAAACTAGTTTTTCTTTTTACTATTTGAACAAAATTTAAAATGAATTCATCAAATTTAACTAAAGTTTTATAAGTCGATTATTGTTTTATTATTTTATCTCACCGAAGGCAGTGTTATGTTAAAAATATTTTATATTTGCGGGATGAATTCAAATTACTAACATATATAAAAATGAAATGGATCAATTTTGTAATTTGTCAAGGCGGTTGGTGCACTCAATACGAATAATAAATTGTTGTTCACTTTTTAATCTGAGCAGCGTGTACGTATGACTATTGAATGCAAAAAACCAAATACAAATCGACAATATTTACTTGAGATATTTGCTATATTTTATAAAATCAACAAGTACAAAGTTTTAAATAAATAAAAATATATAAAGTACAATTATTCTTCATATTCATTATTAATTACATTAACAGACACCATCTGCAACATTACTTGTATGTTTTTAATAATTTTCCTGGTATTCTTTAATCATAATATTTTATTGAATAAATAGTAATATATCGTAACGCTATATATACCTTTCGGGGTCAGATATGTTGGCTGTATCCACTGAAAACAAAATACGATTGAAATATAAAAAAAAACTTGTATATCGTCGCCTTTATCTATATATATATATCAAAATGAATCGCAAAATGTGTTGCTAAGCGCATAACTCAAGAGCGGCTGAATCGATATAGCTGATTTCTTTTTTGTTGTGTTTGATGAAGTCTGGGAAAGGTTCTTGTGGAGTGAAAAAACGTAAAGAATACGAGGAAAATATTAAAAACAACAATTTTCTTTTCCCATCCAAACCACTCTGTCCCCAGCTGTCAAACATTTGATGTCAATCAAAAGACAACAAAGATGCGTTAGGATTGTCTTCAAGTTGATTAGAGGTTGCATGTCATTACTGAAAATTATAATTTATACGCCAAGTAATCAAACAAAAAACAACGTGTCTCATAAGGCATTATAATATAAATATCATTACCTTAGATATGACTTAAGTCTATCAATGCAATTTTATTTCTATTAGACTGCGACAGGCCAATAACTTTGGGCAGAATGAAATCTGACGAGGCAGCTATTAACACAAAAAAAAACAATGTAACTTTGTTTTTGAGAGATAGGTCAGAACAAGATATGCCGGGACAGCTAGTTTTATATAAAAAAAAAAGTATATAATAGCAAAAGAACAACGTAGACTTACAGATAAATAACAAAGTACAAGTTTGTAAAAACGAGTATCAGTGGTGCGACATAGGAGATGAAACGCGACGAAGTAGCAATCAATCTGCGGATCTAATAGCGACGTCTGAGCCAGCCGGCGCCGTCGCGGCCGGCACTCCCTTACTACCCAGTACCCACCACTAGCTACGTACGAGTCAGCTATATTCAAACACGAATGACAGTGATGCCAGCTTAGTGCTTCAACCCTTAGAAGTTTTGAAAATGATTTTTAAAACAAGATTTTTATAGAGAATTTACATTTATCAATTTAAGAGAAAATTATGACGATGATGACTACATACACATTAAGAGTATAATTTATAATATTGCTGTGTATGGGGATAAGTTTAATTAGATCTTTGACTTATATTGTTAAAAAAATAGTAATTTAAAAGGCTTTTTATTTTATGATTTACAATTTAAGCAAATATACATCTATGAAATATTTTAAAGGTTTTTTAGTGAAATTTTAAAATATTTTGGCCGAGATTTGTAGCACTGGGAAACGTCCCAGTGTCCATCAATGAAGTAGAAACGTCTACGTAGGTAAGGGGTGCGCGCGCGCAAGGGATGCTCTAGCAAAAGCAGTCGACTACCGAGACCCGAGGCTAGAGTACGTGCGTGTGCGTCGCAGTTCAGTTTGCCTTGAAGTGCAAATAAACAGTAAAACGCCAAAATCCGTGTCTTTCTACAACCACACCCACGACCACCGGTCATAACATACATTATCATGCTAATATGATTGTTGAACATCTTCAAATACATACATACATACAGTTTACATACATGTCGACGGTACCGAGTAGCAAATAACTGTTTTAATATTTACTTTATTTTTGGCATTTATAAGTTAATTAATAACATTCGAATTTTCAAAAATACCAATTAACAAAATTACACAATTTGTCAAACTAATTTATTTCTCGTTCATGTATAAGCATAGAAATTACTTGTACAAAAGAAAACATAAATTAAAGAATGATATTTAAATATGATAAAAAAAAAATAAACAAAAATAATATAATGAATTAGCCTTCAGAATTTTGCAACTCACAATGTGTGAGTGGGCTCCACAGACATCACACAATTCAGTTGTAAGTGGAAAATAGAGTTCAGTGTAGGCGGCTTCTTGGAGTAATTGCTTATTTAATTATTTTATTGACGACACAAATAAAGAGCACCAAGAATAACGAGTATACTCTGAGATCGATGATAATTGCTCAATACGATATAAGTTTCGTTTAGTTAAACAAACGTCGTGTAAAATTGTATGACTATTTCTTAGGAAATTTTCTTATTCGTTAATATTTACTACCATAATTCTATACTGACCTTGATATAAAAAAATAATAAATTGTTTCCTATTTATTTCATTACCTGCAATATCTAGCTTTATTTTTCGAAAAAAAAGATGGCATGTAAATTAATTTTTATTTGATTGAAAACTGCGTAATGCTAAAAACAATGAATCACTCGAATAATTAAGGTATTAAAAACAATAAGGCTAAAGGAAAACTTCGGAATTTAGCACTGGGTAATTCTATTATTATCGAATGGAGTTTAACGTTAAAAGACTTCACATAAAGGTGACGTACATTTCGCTGATAAAAACAGTTTAAAGATAGTGACTAACTTGTACCATTAACGTGGATATCATTCGAATTTCGAGGCGAATTTACATTTACACTATTTATTTAAACATAATTTCAGTGAAGAGCAGCTCGATTGATTGCACTGACGGTTGTAATCGTGTTCGTTCTAACGCAATACAATACCTAAATATTGCAAGTCAGTTTACAACTTTAGAATACTATCAATATTAATTATTTATCATAACTAAAGAGACTTTGACGCGACAAATAAAATAAATAAAGTTCCACGTTATTAGCAAGTAACAGAATGTTTTCATAGTATAATGCACAAGTTGTACGTGATATTTAGTCTTGACTATTACTTTGAATAACTATTCTGTTATTGACGTCGCACATTTGCACGATATTACTATTTAGTATGGTATACTAGAATAAAACGTGACATTTCATTATAATATGTAGATTCCTATACGAGAATTTATATTATAGGCATACATCATTACACAATCATATCCTTATCGTCTAACGTATCGTACTTCGGACAACACGCCATATTGATTTTTATTCACGATGTTGAATAAGTATACCCAATCCTATTAATTTTAATCAAAAAACAATAGTCACATTAGTTAGTATTTTGATTATTATTAATCCTTTGCACTCTAAGCTTCAAATTAACTTGCCTTGTAATTTCAAGTAGATTTGTCCTTCTTACTTTTATATTAAAGTTACGACGTGCCAAATTATGACCTATTTCTAAACAGGTAGGGAACGCAACAACAATACTCATTGTGCTCAAAATGCCCAGAGGAGGCTGTAACTGTATTCAGGTAGCCCGTTAGCATGTTTGTCGATAAACTTTTAAAAATAGTCAACAAAAAATCGTTTGTGACAAATGACGATTGAATTTTAGATTGTAACAACACGGAAAAAGGCTTTTTCGAAATATTGCCCTTAATACTTAACACATCGCACTTGCCAGGTTTAAAGTAATAAAACTGTCTATTATTATATACAACAATATATATACGTTTCGTTCAGACGTGTTATGTGTAAATAGACATACCAGGGACTAAGTATTTAAAGTATTTAAGTATATAAACTTAAAAATCGTGTTGGAAATGTGTATGTCGCAAAATACTGATTATTAAGATTTAATAGCTGATAATATTTTTTCATTAAAAAATATTATCCGCTTTACGTCACAGGTTTACATAATATGTCCTAACGCGAAATATTTATCTTATTTGATTTAGAAGTTATAGGCCTCCGATAAACAGACAAACAGACGGACAAAGTGCCGAACCCCCCCAAAAAATCTCAGAAACTTCGCTTCGCTCAGTCAATTAGGAGTACTCTGTAGATGCAATGGTCGAGCGTGCACTTTCTGTGCTTAGCGCTGCATGTTTTGGGTTAAATTTCACACGGATACATATCTATGTATCCATACAGTACAGTACATGTATTAGGCCATACAAAGATTTGTATGGCCTACAAGAAGTTGGTACAGGTCTGAGTGCTGTGGGGTAGACTTTTACGTAAAGTTCATGTTTGTAAACGCACCCAAGACACAAGAGTAAATCCTATTGCAGGGTAATATTAAAAAATATATACGGCATAAACAGACTTATATTTTGATTGCGTTGAATTAAAGAAACGATTTTTTTCAGAGCTACAGGAGAGTATATCCACACGTTCCTGAGGATAAGGATCTTAACAGACAGACGAGGTAATAGGCAGATCAACAATGAAGTGATCCTATAAGAAAAATAATTGAGGAACTGTATTCTCAAAAAGAACCATAGCAGTTAGCAGCTAATGAAACGTGTTAGTGTGCTGAGGGAATGCAATATGCATGGAAAGTGTGACAACTGACAGTAATGTAACAAACTTGCGGTAGGTCAGGCGCTCGGCGCGACTGCATTCCGCGTGCAGTCGCGCCGATTCGACGCCGCTGGCCGCTTCCACTATATATAGACACAAAGTGAACGAACGAAATGCACCAAACACGAAGCGACGCGACGAACTGTGGAAACGAAGAAGGAAGGTATCTCAAACTATAGCTAAAAGATTTATCTATATAGATTTGCATACAATTTATATTTCTCTATGCCATTGTTTAGTAATAAAGAGTAGCCAAAGACACTCAATGAAAAAAGTGATAAAAAATACTGTTGGTAATTGGTTGATATAATTGCTTTTAATGTAATTTATTTATATTTTTAACTAATTAAAATATGGACATTTTAAATATTTTAGATCATATCCATATATAATTAACCCAAATTCTCAGCATTATTGTTGTTATTGGACAACTCTCTGTATACGCCCCGAAAAGCGGAACAAAGATTTTATTGCAATTAAATTAATTAAGTTTTTATACAAAAACACATTATATATATTATAACGTGTTAAAATAGGTACTCTCAGCAAGATTTTCTACATAAGCTTTTGACCCCTAACTATATGAAAACGTTAAATCTTTGTTATATGTAGTTTATGATACATAAACAGGCCACTCTGACGTATGTTGTGGATGCCTTAATAGGAACTGTGCATTTTTAATTGTAACTGTGTATATGTATTGTGTAAATGAGTTATTGTACTGAGCCACTGGCAACCCTGTAAAAGTAAATAAATACTGTCTACATACAGTTTTTGTTTTACAATTTTTAAAATGCATTTTTATTAACTCTATTAACAAAATTCTGTAAATATAGTAGCAAGTTTGAATATTTATTTAACGTTTTATTTGAAATTTTGTTATCTATTAAATGTAAATTTATATTTACAAAATGTACACCACTTGAAAATACACGCATTGAAGATTGTCTATGCAAATAATCATGTCAATATTAAAAAAAAATTGAAGTTACAAATTTATCTATATTATAGATGAACGTACCTCACTATGCTTGCCAGTACTTATGTTGTTAATATTGAAGTTAAATATAGTGTTGTCTAAATTGTAAATTATAAAGTCCAATTCCTAATGAACTTGTTGCTTGTTAAGAAATTAAAGTTATCAAGTTTGTATTGATTGAGTTACACATAAAACGTTGATAATTTCGAAAACGTAATTTTTTGTGTATTTTTCTGCTAATTTTGTCACTTTGATTATTGGATTTCACGGGTAGATTTAAAACCACAAAAAGAATCCAAAGGTAACAAAAAATTGTGAAAGTACAATCTTTTTGTTTTTCATTTTACGGCAAACAGACTGACATCCGATTTGATTATATATAATATCATCTTCACATTTGCAACATCACAATTCACAACTGCAACTTACTGTAGTCACTCATAATAGTGTTAACAATTGGCTACCTCCGATTTTATCTTCGTTAGCAATAACGAGATAGTAAATAAACACTCCAAGTTAAGTCGACTTATACACGTACTCAGTAAAACAATAAGTAGTTACTCCGGCCTATCGTGTTTCGGGATTAGCAGTTGGTATGCCTATTTTATGTCTCCTTCGTGACTTATTTAGGCTAAAATAACGATGGTGACTGTTTAATGATTACCATGAGTTCTAGGGTACTTATTTTGCTGTGGCAGTATAAAAAATACGATTGTAATATAGCAAATATTACAGAGATGTTAATGCAGAGAAATTAAGTTATTATTATATATCTTCACATTAGCTAACTGAAGTAAAACAACAGTCTGGCCGCATATGCCGAAGAACAGATCATCTTTGGGCACGAAATTTATTGAATAGGGATGCGGAACGTCCCTTGTGAGGAGAAGCAAAGACTTAAGACAAGCTGTCGGCAAAGATTAGACGAGAAGAGACAAAGACTGGGCTTAAATGAGCTTATTACAAGTAGGGATGTAAGTGACATTGAATTACCTATTATTTAACAACAGATAAATGAAATAATATGGACCGAAGCTAAGACGTCACTATGACAAAACTAAACAAGTCCTACGACTAGCAGTGGACTAAAGTGAGTTGATGATAAGACAAATATATTATGCCTGTAATATAAGAATTGTTTTACCCATTAAAATTACATCTCCATTTCAATTATCATTATGTAATTGGTACATTTTCCTCTATACAAATATTATGATGATTATTCTAGAAGTACCGTATATGTATAGAATAAATAAATTAAAAATATCCAATTAAACTTCTGCATTTCTATAATTTTTATCGTAGATAGAAGCTAGAATCTCACGAGTATTACTGAGAATGTACTTGTAAGTCCACATTTACAACTCGCATCAAAATGACATCAAGCTCTGGCAGCAGTCAGCCCCAATGACCAACGACATGTCTGGCGGTCATTTATTTATCAGAAACATAATGCTTTAACCGCACATGATAACGGAACAATGATTGTAAGCCGGCCGCGCAGAATGTATCTACCTACATTTAATGTACACACAGATACGCTTATCTCGTTGTGTCAATACTCTTTTGTACCGAAGATACGGGAGTCTATTTGCCCTTAATGCGCCGAACACATTCCTCACTGCTGAATAACTCCCTGACAATGGACTGACCCATTAGTCGACGAATTTGTTATATTTTAAAACTGTTATCTATACAATAAACGTTGACTGTCGCATGTACTCTGTTATCTATTTTACAGACGAGTTTGGCATATTATCGGCGTTAGTTACATAAATAACGTTGTTGGAGATCCATTAAATAAACATTTTGTTACAAAATAATATGTTTTACATTTAAATGAAGGCAACATTATCTACTCGAGTATTTGTCTTATTCTACACTGTATACCATAGAAAAACAGACAAAATAAAAAAATTCAATAAGATTATTACAATAATGAAACAGAAGTTTTAGTAGAGAGTAGTATAAAGTTTTTTTTTATATTTTTTACCTAGACCTCAATTTCACTTGGAGAACAGTGAAGATGAGATCGATGATAGACCGCGTTTGCCCAACAAATGCCTATTGACTGCTCTTGACTCCACACCGTACCCACACCGTAGGAAATTATTTTTTTAAATTCAATTAAGTTACACACATACTGAAACAGATAGTTTAAGCCTTTGTTCCATTATGTGTAAAGGTAAAAATATTATTAAATACTTAAATTGGTTATCGACATAGATAAAATTAAGTATTTAAAACTTTTTCTTTTCACTAAAAGGCTGAAAATAAGTTGATAGCACACAAGATCTAAACCGGCTAAATGTGTTTGTAAGGAAGCGCTAGATCAAAAATGTCTTCATCGTGTTACTGATAATGAAGAAGAAAAAAGAAGTATTTAGATATATCACAGGTTAATCCGCGACCGGCAGGTGACCGACCTATTTGTCAATTTTTAAATCTTATTTCTTTACCATATTAGAATTATGTATAAAAAATTACAAACAAAATGTAAACAGTCCAATCCAGTTTATGTTTGACAAATCATTATCATCACTATAAAACTTTTTTTTAATGTTTAATTGTTGTTATCTCAGAATTGGGGTTTATGCTTTTTATATCAACTAATTTTTAACACATACCGACAATTAATTATCATACGTCACCAACATACTATATTATTATAAAATTAGAGTAGTTGTAAATTATGAATAGACCATTTGGTAGGTAAATGTAGAAACCAATCACTATTTAAGGGCACATCTTTTGTATTATTGCGTAAAGTTTTTTTTTTGTTTTGTTTTATTCTTCCTTGTGGTACGCGATTAGTATACCAAGCAAAAAAAAAAATCTATAAAATTTTTAGGGCTCTTGTTGGGAAGTGCTTGTTATTGCTTATAATTAAGTGCTACATCAGAGTTGTCGAACCAATGCAGCTGATCTTGAAAAAAAAAAGGAAGAAATGAGCTGGACATATAAAGGGGGCACTTTGTGTAAATTAGTGATGAACCATTTTTACTTAGATTTTTTTGACCTTTATTGTAATTCATTTCTTTTGTAGCTGTTTTAATAAATATGGATTTAACAAATAACTACTTGAATGTACATTAAGAAATAACGGTAACTTAATAAGAACTATGATTTATCCAACGATTCATAAAAAAACACACTGAAAATGAAATTCAAAAGCAGTTAAAAAAACTTTACATTACTTTGATCATTACAGTTTTGACATTTATAATCCCATTGGCAATGATGAATATGTGTATAAAATTGTCATAGTGTAATTTAATGGTAATTTTAATTTGAATTTTAAAGTATATTCTTAAAAGGTATATTTTAACTGAAGCTGATTTACCTGTATTATCAGTAATTCTGTTAGTATTTTAATAAAGCACAAGGAAAATACATCGAGAATTATTTTTTATCTGGATATTCACTTGTCAATACTATTTATCAACGATATAAAAATCACTGAGAATCTACTGAGTATTTCTGATAACCAATACATATCTTATTAAAGGTCTAACACACACAAATTCATATGCGCCGAAGGTAATATGTACCTACCTGTGTATGTTATTAGTCATTTGTAAGCGTTGATATTATTACTACGGTATTTTTTTTAATGCATAATTCGAATTGTATTTTTAACTATTTTGTTTTGTTACCCTTTTATTTGCCTTTAACATTATTTGTTTTGGTATTTTACAAATACCGAATTAGCTAACACATATCTCGGTATACCCGAAAAGGATTTTCGGAATGCGTAAGTAGGTAAGAAAATGTTGAAAATATATTATGTGCGCTTAACGTTGCAATAATGAAATTGTTGAAAGCAGTATTTATTTATTCTATTACATTTTTATTTTCACATATACATTAAGAGTGTCAGTTTTTCTATAGCTGAAACTTAAAACAGCTAGAAATCAATCCAATTATGCTGCCCTGTTTCAGTGTACAAGCTTTCTAATGCTATAGTGAATGTGTGCTACTGGATTGGCTTATCAGCGACCTTCACAAGAGCAGATTGATAAGAGATAGCGGTTTTTTTTACAATATATGCTAACAAAATATTGGAATATACAGAGTTGACATGAATAATATTTTAGTAATTTTCTCCTTAAACATTGTTAACGCGAATATTGAAACGAATTTGAATATATAATTAGAAATCAGCGATGAAGGCTTCTGACTCACAATTCATAAAACCGGTAATTCATCACATGTCATAAGTGACAGCGTAGAACATGCGAACAAACGCCGACGGGTGACAGACAATATGCCGCAAGCGGAAAACCCGCATTTTGCGCAGGAGTATTTATTCTACAGGATGTCATCTGACAGCGACCAACAATATTGTATCGAAGGGGTGACTTGATGCGATAACGTCACTTCTTATTTATAGCACTCATTGTATTAATTGATGCGAGAATTAAAAAATATACTTGCAAATAAGGAATAAAGAAGGAACATTTTGAAAGGTAATATTTTCACCAGCGGACGATGCAAGGTGATTCATGAAGAATCATCATTGCAGTAAGTCGACACTATTTTATAAACAATAAGCCGCTGACGAGACGACACAACGCAGATACCGCATCAAAAATGAATAATCTTTGGCTAAATGTCGATGAAGACGGCGACCACCCGGGAGCAGTTTCGCGAATCACTCAAAATAGACACGTGAAGTGCATGCTGTGGACGGACGCACTCACCGTGCGCTCGTGGACAGCCGATGCAGCGGTCAGCTGAGCGTCCAGAGGAACTGCGCGAAACAGTGCTTGCACCTTTGCAGCGCGCTCCGTCTGTGGCACTGGTCCGATGATCTCACTGGCTGCGGATGCTGCACTTCACGCGGCTCGAACGAGCTCCGGTATCGGTTCACGGAGGGTACACACACACGGAACGGTACTGAATGCGTCAAGCATAGACGACGTGCATCGCGGCTCTCGCGTACTAGCAGCGAGAGTGTCGGCGAGCGACTGAGAACAGTGCGGGGGGCTCCGCCGTCACCCGCGCCGCCTCTCGCCGCCCACTTCCTCCAATGAATGACAATAATTGAAGACGTTCAACTCGCCCGCAAACCGAATAATGTTATGAATCATTGCATTAGGGTGTAGGTCCGTAGAGTCCGACCCGTGCGAGTCGCTGCGCATCACACCACAAATCGAAAACAACAAGTGCCGAAAATGACTCCCAACAGTACAGGTAAATTTCGACAGATACGAGTGAAAGATACGGGTTCGATTGGTTTTTCAATTAGCTGGTGTACAGGATTTCTATAGTTATAATAATAATTATAAGTCATTTGTAAGACATTTAGTATGCCAACTCGAACCCCTATCCTTGGATCACGTCTAAAGAAATATCACGAAAACTTGTTTGCAAAATACCAGTTGCAAATTGTAAGGAGTTTTTTTAAGAAAATCGCTCATGCCTTTAGTGGTAGGAGGTAATATTTTCAGGAATATCAGTCATTAGTAATGAACGAAAGTGAATGCTGTGTGGAGTTAGCAATTAGCAGGTTGATAAGTCAGCTGTGCACCACGGTACGGCGCGACGCCGGCCGACGCAGCTGGCCGCGTTAATCTTATCTGCACTAATCTAATCCAGAGCGACGCCCCCTCTCTAGTGTTTTCTTTCAATTGTGTCCACTCGAGGTAAATTACAAGTTTTTCTCCTGAGGATTGATAAGCAGCTTTGCAAGAGTCGGGTTCATCGTGTCTTTAAATTGCTTGATGATTTTTATCCTTTATTATTAGAAAATTACACTGGCGATAGGTACAGTTTACACGGCAATAACAGATAGCAAAACTTTTTTTATTATTATTAGTAAACTTTTGACCTCAGTTACACCTCATAAAGATAAAGCCGACGTTGTAAAGCGATCATTATTATTTATAATATCATTCCTGACAATTGTCACAGTAGCTTGACTATAGAAGTCAAGACTAACTTAATTTCAGAATTAGATTTACGGTGTTTCATATATTATATATATACCTTCGGAATATACAATTAACATGTTCACAGGTTTTTGATACGAGTTTAAAATAAAGTGTAGAATCAGTATTTAATCGATACCGGCTTACATGAGCTATTCTAATGATACCCTGAAATATGATAAGTCCAATTAGAAAACAATGTTAATATTTACAATAAAGATATGTATGTGCGAAATGAAAATAAAAAATAATCAATTTTATCTTCTAACGTTGTACCTATATATATATTATATTTCTATCTCCGAACGCTACGGATATTGTTACTTGGTTGCCTAAAAATATCATTTTCCGCTCATAGCCAACAAATGTTTTAAAATTAAGACTGTATTTATAATAGGTCTAAAAGTAAACACAATAAACATTATTGTGAAGTAAACATGAAGACTTGGATAAACAATAATATGTATGCGAATCTCAGGAACTCCATAATGTGTATACAAGTCGAGCTTGGGATCAAGATAAAAAAATATTTTACGATCATGAAAAACTTTTACTTTAATAAAATTACACGCTTTAAATCTCTCCCAAACCTACCTAAATCAGTCGCGTCGCGTCTAAATCAGGCATTAAGAACGGCGTCCCTGGTTTCTGTTATATGGCAACCCTTTATTTTTGTTTTCTCAGATCTTTAAAGTTCTTTCTCGTCTAGACCGGTTCACCCACGCCCCGCACAGATTTCTGCATCTTGCCGACTCGCCGTACAAGTTGTTTCATTTCCTTTTTTATCTTTTTGCAATACCCCGAGATATTGGCCTTTGCATTGCATTAATAGTCTAACCATCAATTCCATATGAATATTTTAAAAATATTTTGATCCTGTACAGTAAATCGATTTCCTTTACTTTAATAACATAATGAACTGTAAGATATAAGAAATGCTTACATAATTTTTTATGTCAATAGTTTAAAAAAAAACTTTCATGTTAATTATTTAAAAAAAAAATGATATTTGCATTTTCATTCGTGATAGGATGATAATAATAATGTTATCAACAAATGACAATATGAAATCAAATGTCCTGAAGCTTATAACAAATGTATATGTGTTTTTTATGTCAAAAACATATTTTACAATCAATCAGTATTAATAATGTGATTTGAATTTATATAACAATTTAATTAAGCGTGATAAATTAATCCAAACTGACTCTAAATTATACACCAGAATAAATTTCCAATGGGCAGTGCGCGACGTTGTTCGCCCCGTCGTGCAGTAATATCAACTTAGCATTTTATCTCTAAGTTCAGGAGTTTCCAACGTGAAAAGAGCTTCTTTAGGGGTAATATTCTTTGGGAGTTTTTAAAGGGCTAAGTGTTTGCTAATTTAAGGCAAAATTAGGAACAACATTGTACAATGTAATAAATATTATGTGATGTTATTGTTTTTTTTTTATGATTTACATGTTATCGCTGGACCTCAATCCCACCTAGGGTCTTAACCCTTTAACATCTCTACTTATAAAGATGAAGCAGATGATTAATCATTAGTAGTAGACTTGAGGGAGTCTGCTGCCCAGATGAGAGGGAGGCGGTGCACGGTGTCCGGCGCACCGCCTGGGAGAGAGGTTTTAGAGGGGTGTGCTTTACTCCTTCCCCTCCCAGAGAGGTAGCCTCAACAAGGCTTCTTGTTCCCTGGGTGTCTGGATGAATTTGGCTTCCCAGGCCCGGGTGGAGCAATCAGAGGGACACCCCGGGGGTTTTTAGTCAGTCGGAGTCTGACATACCGGGGTCGCTGCCCTCACAGCGTCCTTGATGGTTCTATGTAGGATTTTCCCCCGGGATAGAAAAAAAAAGATCATTAATCATATTATAATGACCAATATAATTACTATTATAATGATGTTTTAGAATTAATAAATAATTGATTACATTTAGTTTGATGATATCGTTGGTATAATTCATAAAATTTTTAGTAATTCATTTTTTACTAATTTTAATTCAATTCTTATTACAAATGTTCAATGAAAATAATTAATAAAATTACTAAGGTACCTGCAAAATTCAGGAGTTATAGGTGATTTTTTAAGGATAATAAAAGTAAATATTTTTGTGGGGAAATTTTGTCCGGGGTTGGAAACACTAACGATGCTTCACTTCACGGTCGTTATAAGGATACTTGACTGGCGACTGTGATAGTTTACAGCTTAAAGCAACAAAGTAATTCATTTATAATCCGTAAAAGAATGACCATTCTTCTTTGGATAACTGCTGGAATAGGATTTTGAAAATTATTGATATACATATTTTTATCAATCAGCGGGATCTGAAATTATAATTATATTACAGATGAAATGTCGCTAATTGTTGTAAATTATAATTTTGGTTATTTTAGTTATTATTGTACATTGTAAAATTAATATACTCTATTCGATACCTTTTTTACTTGGGGAAAATCCTCATAGGACCGTCCAGGCCGTACAAGGGGGCAACCGGGGTGCGCCGGATTCGTAGTAGCTAAAAACCCTAAGGTAACTATTTCTGCGAATTTGTGGGGATTGCGGGTCCAGTAATCTATTCACCGCAACCCCACTACGCCACGCCTGACAGGCACAATCACGGGGGGAGACACAGCCTCCCCCGAAACCACCTCATGATACTATTCTATACCTAACATAACCCGTCAGATGAGAGCGGTCAGTATACTGTGAATGAAAAAAGTTGGCTTTTTGTATGCAATTTAAGTTATAGGACGTTCAAATTATACCTTGGAATTTCCTTAAATGTCATATTGAATGTCCATATTAATATTTAGTACATGCATATATAGTTTTTATTGTTGTAATCAGCCGTTCATGATCCCCCGTTTATTTGATCCCTAAGCTCGTACGTAACATGCATTCGTTGACATGTAGTTTCTTTCCCAAATCTTACTTACGGCTCGACCAATTTTATCCAATGATAAAATCGGTTGTAAAGTGAAGCTTAAATGTATTTTTTTTTATGTATCAGTATCAGTAAGCATCTAATTCCGAAAATAACCTCAGACACTCTTGTCTTTAAAGTGTTTCAAAATATATTTCCAAAATTAATTCTACTTTTATTTTTAATGAAGAATTTAATGAAATACTACGGACATTTTGAAATGAATATCGGTGAATTTAGCTAAATTAGCTAGTGATAAATTCTGAAAATGTATTAATTTGCGTAACTACACTTTACAGAGATAATTCCAATTTCTATATACGCGGTTAACACTTATAATATTGTTATTGTGGTGCTAAGGTAGAAACCTATTTTTTGAGCTGGAAATTCAGTTAAAACTTAAATTGTTATAAGAAATTCTTGTGAATTTCCTGCGAGAGCGATAACAAAACCACGAAATTGGATTTCGCGATATAATCTGATGCTGGTAGTGACGTGACGAGCGACCCGCACAGCGCACCGCCCGCGCCCGCTTGAATCCGCTGCTTTTTGTTGTACTTGCTTGTCTTCGTGCCTAATAACTAATGGGTGGGTACTTTGCAAATAAATCAAACTGTTGCTTCGGAATACACTTAATACTAGTACCAGTTCCTTTGTTGCATCATACGTTAAATTATATGTAACGTTTTTTTTAAACTAAGTAATTATCGTACTTTATTGCCCTGTTTTCAGATTTTAATAATGATTTTAAAAGTTTTTATTTTAGTATTGACAGTAGAAAATAGTGTTCTCGTATATATAATCTGTGTTTTTAGTATCAAAAGTTGTATCCAAATAAATCTTCATTTCATTTATTGAAATAATTCCACTTCCTTTTTTCTCTCAAATAGTAGTGTAAAAATACAATATATTCAAATTATTGAAATTACTTTGAGGATAGTTCGGAGTTAGTACTTAAGCTTTATATATCTTACGATTAGTTTACTTATTCTCTGTCAAGTTCTTAAATAATTTAAAGACTAATCATAGAACTAGGCGTCTTTACTATAGAATAGTACAATTTCAAAGTGATAGCTGAACACAGATAAAAATATAATTTAAAAAACGGTTGACTCATGTTCAGAATTCTCTAGCTATCCAAACCCCCTTAGCTTTTTTAATATCTGAAAATAATAGAATTTAAGAAACTAGATAGATAATAGAGTAATGGAAATCTTCCGAATTAATGGGATAAAACAAATATTTTTCATAGACATGATAGGGTTCTATCTAAATGCGCGTGCATGAAAAATAGTTAACGTTTAAACAAGCATTGTAAATACTTTTTAACTTGAATGCTTGTCCAGTTAGATTTAACAATTAACTGTTAATGAAACATAAAATTGAAGTAAATTATAAAAATGTGCATAGTTTCAGCATGTTACATCAAAACTTATAAAAACATTCCTATCTTTATAAACGGCAAAGTTATTTCATAGATAAGAATTTTACGACTGTGGCATAGTATAAACTAAATTACCATCGTGCATATTTACACGGCCATTACATTTATAACAAAAATGTTTACGTTATTTGAATAAATACAATTAAGACTTCATTTTAGATAAAACATAATTTATAAAAATTGTTTTACATTTTAGAATCATTATCATTTGTTTAATTACTGTTGACACGATGATTTCTACAACGTCGTGATTAAGAAATATTTAAAAAAAGTAGTCAGTTCAATGAATAAATATAATAATAATATACCCATATAAAGTAAATAATTAGTTATTTAGAAGCATTAACGAATTGTCGAAAAATGAACTTTTAAGAAATCCCAAATTGATTCGCAAAACATATGCAAATGTTCCGAGAGAAACACAGATACATTAAATGAATTATTTTTCTCTGAAATAGATGCACTTGTGTATATTGTGCATCTATATAAAGAATATCTTGGTTAGACTGTGATATCCTAAAAAATTGAATATCCATTTAACGTCAAAGTGCCGCGACAAATAAATTCGTGGAAATGTTCCTTAAGAATGACGGAGTACAAAACGGAAAATATACCTTGTAAATATGTGACACATAGGGTTTTACGAGTGAAATCAAACTAAGCATAGATAAAATTATAACTAGTGTAATAAATATATTAACACTATAATATTTAATATTTGCTTCTAGATAATGATTTTGATTTAAAAAGGAAAGATAGAAATATGACTACAAGGAGAAAAGGGAGATCGTGTTCTTTGCGGGCATAAGAAACAAAGTTAGATCAATACAAATAATTATAGGTACACGACGGGTATACGAATTTTATATTTTCACTTCTTTCATGTGTGCAAAGTTGCACATGAAATTACTTTTAACTTAGTTTATTTAATCACCAAGCTTGCACTGTACTTTAACTGGAAATATCCTATGCGAAGAGGATTTCAATCTATAACTTTTTCAGGTATAAAATTAGATAAAAAGTAGGCTTTAGTGAGCTATAACAAATATTCATATAGTCGTGTAGTCAATGAAACATCATAAACGTATTCCTAGAACCATGGAAGTAGGTGTTGTAGGCGTATCCAAGAGCTAGCAGGGGAGGCAGCTGTCCCCTCGGAATGTGTATTTTGCATACCTACTATCTACTGCCTCAATTCCTTATTCCACTGTTACAATTGAAAGTACATTCAGTACACTCAGACGCGCAGGACGAGGCTGAGATAAACTATGATCGGAGACCGATTATATGGGCTTTGTATGCTCAGTGTACATAAAAAAATTTAACGCTATGGGCGATTTTTTCACGGAAGACATTATGAACCGTTTCGTTGAAAATCTTCGAATGTTAATTTTAAAATATTATAACTATCCTATATAGCTAGTTAAAGTATTTAAATAAAAATATGCCTTTTTATTTGACTAGGTACCTATAATAAAAATTGCAGGATTTCCTGCGGGTGTTTTCCTTATATATTTAATGATTAATGTAGGTGTCTTCGTGTAGTGTGTAAGGCAAAACAAGCGCGTGGGACCTGGCTTGAAATAATCATAATTGCACCCCTGACCTAGAACCTGGGTAAGCCCACGGATGCTATACAAAAACTCATTGAATCAATCACTAGGCTGGTACCTCAAAAGTATCTATTTAACGAAGCGCTGTTTCTCAGAATCCACCCGCCTTAGTCATTAAGATAATAAAATGAGATAACAATAATTACTTCAGTTAATCAATATAGCCAAGTTCGTCGACTTTTTGCATTATCTTGATTGCGGATAGATGCTATTATCAATATTATACAGTTACGTTCGGTATTAGTGTACTTTACTGGGTAGTAAAGTGTCCCGAAAACATCGTGGAATGAGAATTATATAATTTTATGTATATATTTATTATTTAACGTGATACTTAATTTAATAGGCATGTGCATAGAATAAAATCTTCACAGCTAACCGATTTAATATTGTTTATTCAATTCTACCATTTGAGAGATTTAGAATGATAAGTGGATAAATCCCCAGTAATTTAACCGGTTTAAGCCTAGTTTAATTATAACACTTGGGCGGAGATTTATGGATGCTATTTCGACTATGCTTAGCAAAGTTTTCAAAAAATAAATTCGATTTGACAAAAACCTGAATATATAATAGGAACTTGAGTATAACCATAACATTTGCAGAACCAAGTCCATGTTTACAAATTTCGTGACTTACCAAGTCTTTTAACATTCATTGTGTAATATAAATAGTAATGCTTTACTAAAGTCTAAGCAAACATGAAGTTACGTCTATAAAACTCGGCCTTAATTTTTCCCTTTTTAATATCGCTAAGGATAGATATTTACTATCACAAACAGGGAAATTGTATTATAATATAGCTTATTTGTAAAACGCAGAAAGACTTTCTTAAGTACTGATTGCTGTAGGTTTTACGGTTGAGATTTGTGGATGCGACTTTGATTTTGCTATTTTCTTTGCCTAAATATGTTACATTCTCTTAGATTAATAGGTACTTCGTATTGTG
The DNA here is from genome assembly GCA_036320925.1 of Automeris io. Lineage (NCBI taxonomy): Eukaryota > Metazoa > Arthropoda > Insecta > Lepidoptera > Saturniidae > Automeris > Automeris io. The sequence goes on along the minus strand of JAUDJH010000026.1, from coordinate 8,122,265 downwards.
CGTTACATTATATGTTAGATCACTTATAAAACTGAGATTACATGGAACAAGGTAATGATCATGGTTGACCTCGGATTATCCGGTCACCTGAAAAAGTAATAAATTATAGGTGCAATACTAATGCCTATCGTTTGTTTTAGCGAAGTGAATAATCGATCGATATTAGAAAGACGTCAACAGGATAGATGTCGTGTGGAGTTTTGATAAGATTATTATATTCGTAGCGAAATATTATACGTCCAATATCAACAGTACTCGATAAATTGACATAGCTGTTAGAGCAGATGACGCAACTTTGAAATCGAACGAATATTTACGATGAGATGAATATTTGATTCGGTAGGGGTTTATTTGGAATAGTCCACCTATACTTGAATAGTAAACTATTGGCTTTAAAGTTTTTGAAATATACATTTACTATGCAAATAAATGATGTTGCGAAACATTCTATGTGCATTTTTTCGCATGAAGAGACAATTTATTTCAATTTAAAATACTGATAATGTCCATGAGGTTGGCTACCATCAATCAGAGTGGCCTAAGTATCCATCTAGAAGTAACAAAAATTCAGCAGCAAATCTTAAAAAGATGCTTTAATGCTATATGATCGATTCTCTCACCTATCTATGTATACCCTCAATTTTGCTTCTCATAATTTTTGTACACCATTTAAGTCATTGTAAATTTTTTTCACGGCTCTTTTTGAACTGTTTTAGTTAAATAATATAAAGAAACGGGTGTTTGCGCGTGATTTTCGTATATTTCTATTAACATTACCCATAGAGTATGCTTTCTTATTCTTTTTATTTGCTATTAATGTAGGCGCGCACTAGTTGAATCAACAAACTAATAGAGAATATTAAATAATTAAATATGTATTAAGTTTAACGTATTTACAAATATTGATATACAGCAATTCAAAGATTTTTTACTGTTAATTTTATCACGATTGACCTCAATCTCACAACAGTGAGAGAGGGTACGAGGACGAAGCAAACTGTTCGCTCTTCTCATGAAAACTGCTTTTGTTATATACATGAATTCTGAAAAACCAGTCATTAAAGTAAATTTAGCAGTTTGCATATTGGGATCTAAATAAAATGGTAAGTAGCTAACAACCTAATAATGGTACCTTATTGATTAATGGTACCTATTATGTGTAGTCAGTTTTTCCTGTAGAAATGAGATTAAAAAAGATGATTTAAATATAATATGATTCTATAATCAGGAATACACAAAATATTTTGTAATTTACAATCAAATCTTTGCCACGGGTAGCTCTTCGCTTGACCCACTTTTTTTCTGTACAAAATATAATGGCCTAACTTTAAAAACCGCTCTTAACAAAAACCACAAGAACGCAATTACGACTAGTTTCTTACAAAGGAATCTAATAACGCGTTGTTTCATGGCCTTAGTGGTAGCAAATTAGATATAATTTTATTTGAAAGCTTCCCACCATAAAGAAAAAATTACGAGCTGTTGTTTCAAACTAAGCTATTGTGAAATTTGATCATAAATAAATAAAAATACTTAAATTGCTTATCGATAAAATTATAAATTTCACCTTTCAGTCTCGAAATACATAGAAAAAGGAACATTTTGTACAATGCACAGTACAATGGACTAAAAATGCACTTTTACAGTAAAAACCGGTTATTTAAATATTTCAAATAAATAAAGGCTTATCATTATTGTTAGGCTTATTATTATTAAAGGCTTAAAGGCGTATTAATTTAAAAAAAACCTAACAAATCAAAATATTTCGAGAAAATATTATTTGTCTGCAAAATTTCATACCTAAGTATAAAGTAATCATAGATACCTACTGCCTTATAGTTAAGTATAAACATAAAATTGATGACAATTTTAAAATAAGAAAACAAAAGTTATTAGAGTCACAATGAACAATGTAGCCTCTAACTTTTCAAACTGTCCGTGTTAGAGAAAGTTTTAGCATCCCCGATGCGGATGTCAGAAAAATTCTAGACGGAGAAGTTTATATGAAAAACAAGATTAAGAGAACAGATTATATTGTATCTAAAAATAAAAGCGAATCATTTCTCTGTTAAATAGGAAATATTAATTGCGTCCATAACGTTTGGTTGAAAACAAGTAATTTGTAACAGAAAGCCGGATTTTACCTTTCAATAATCAGTTTAAATGATTTTTATGGGATAACAGAATATTAATTGATTCCGAATTCGTTTCATAACTCGATTCATATATGAAATAAATTGCTATGTTAATCAAAATCCTTCTTCAGAGATTTAGAAATAACATACTTTATATTTCGTATGAATTTACAATATAGAGTACATTGTAATATACACGTGTATACACGTAAGTATTCGTTTGTATACGAGAAAATAAGAGTTATCTTTTACCTTGGCTGATGTTGGAAGGAAGGAGAGTTAGGAGTTTGTAAACTATTTCAACGCGATGGAATGTCGTCATAGAGACGGTGCGGTTACGCTTCAATGATAGTACCAGGATTCAAAGAACTTAAACTAGCTATGCTAATAAATTGCCACCGAGTTTTGGGGAATTTCAATTGACGATTATTTCAAACTAGATTAATTTAGATGAATTACAAACTATTGCTATTAGCATTTATAATTTTTATCCCATATTCTAGTATGCTAATTATATAAATAACAACAATAATACTGCTTTTATAGTTATGTTATTTTATGCAAGAGTCTTATTTCATCAAGAAACAACACATATTTGTCCAAAAAGTGTATTATTCAAGGCGACTTGCCAAGCTCTGTCTTGACTTAGTCTGTCTAAAAGTGTGGAACGTAATTTTGATCTCTAGGCGTATAAAGGATCAGTTTTATAATAATATTATAACATTTACAATTAGTGTAAAAAATAAACTTACTAATGAGTAAAATAAACTATATTATTTAGAGTGACGTGCATAGGACACTAGGACATATGATATTTGGACAGGATAAGCAGAATTCGCATAATTAATTTGAATATTATATTATGATAGTAAATATGATATCGCTTCCATAGGAAAAATAGACGGCATGGCTATAGAATAAATATGAATATAAATGGTTCCTTTTTGTGTTTAAGAACTTTATTCCAGACTTATTTATCGTAAGGGCATGCAATGCTTTCATACCTCTATGGAATGAACGCTACTGATCATTTGTTCACATTGTAAGAATGCGTGCCATATGATCATCAATCGTTCCACTATTCCCTACAATTTTTTAGTTGTCGCGCGCAAAATAATAAAACTAATAAAAGACCATTTTATATGAATTTCTCAATTTCCTTGTTTAAAACTTCAAAACTCTCTCAAACACATTATATCAGCTAATAAAGCGGCAGTGTAATGGTTATGCAAACCGAATCTATAGCAAAATAATTTGTCATAATGTATTGATTAATTAAATGAAATAATAATTTATTACTGAGGTTAAATTACGTTGGTTTCTTATGACTTGTTACTTACTGACTCACACATTAAATATTGTGTGGACATTAAATAAACAAACTATAGGTTTCTAGTATTTTTCAAAAACATCTATAGCTATTATTATAGCCACTGATGTATCGAAAAATTTAATCACGGAAAGAATTAGACATCAAAACTCATTTACAAATCCAACTCTTTTTATTCGTGACACTAATCTTAATATATATAAATCTCCTGTCACGATGTTTGTCCGCGATGGACTCCTAAACTACTAAACCGATTTTAATGAAATTTACACACCACGTGAAGTTTGATCTAATTTAAAAGATAGGATAGTTTTCATTTTAATTCATAGTCGCAATATTATTTTATTGCAAATTATTTGTTTATTATTTAGCAGTCATAATTTACAGTTAGCTCCAACCGATTCTAAAAGATGGCGCTATCCGTTGACTGGATTGAGTAATTATTCAAAAACCAGTCACAGCAAAGCGTGGCTGGTCTGCTATAATTTATATGGCAGAACAACGTTTGCCGAGTCAGCTAGTAACTATATATGTTTCACTCACGAAGACAAGAATTTAGAATGAACATGCGTCCAGAATCCATAGCAAAATCACTGTAACAACAGTAATTTCGCCGTGCATAGCGCAGTTTATCTGAGAAGGTAGAACGGAAGCCAGTGTAAACGAGGTGACGTTTTTCTCAGAATGTCTCGGTACGGTCGGTAGCGGTACATCGTAGCATACTAGCGCTAAAATGGAACGTGCCTTGCATCTCGTCTGCATCGGCGACACTGGGTCTTCAAACAAAACATATTTTTGTTATTTATTAATTTACCTTTTTACCCGATTTAAATCTATTTGTGTATAAAAAGGCTATTTTATAATGTTCTTCCTGAAAATGTTCGTTCGTACGAACCATATTCTATTGATTTAAGTTCAGATAAATAATTTATTAGTAAATAATCAGATAATGTTTAGATAATGAAATATGTAGAAATATTTTGTTCCCAGTTTGAAAGTCTAACATAATATTCTCAGGGATAGATATTTCTGTTCAGTTATTATTTTATGTTTATGCAATTAGACTACATTTAGGTGTGTTTTAATTATTTTCTAATGTCTGACATTAATATGTTTAATGTGCTTGTATTTTTGTTGTTTAAGAATTCAAATTATATGCAGCTTTTGCCCACGTTTAATTGAGGTGTTACACTGATAGAGAGTAAGGTATAACCATAGATTGGCAAAATGTAATAACATTAATGAAAAACGATTACGATTACATTTTACGTTTTTATTATTAACATGACTGCATTTTTCTCATCTATGTTTTAAACACTACGGAATCCTCAATTGCATAGACATTTATGACTCCTTAATGTTTTGAAAGGAATTAATCATGATTACAGAGCAACAAAATTAAAATTACGACTACATTTTGCTATCGTTAATCATTAATCAGATTACAGTTTGCCCATCTCTGGTTATAAATAATTAATTTTTATGCTAGCGCTCCATATTTGTAGGCTGTTTTAAAATAATAAATAAAACACAAACGATACCGTTTGTAATAGCTAATAGTCATATAATTTACTTTAAAAAGTATTAATTACAGATATACTTTCTAGTTTCCGCACTGCCATATTCGTTCTTCGACGTATTTGAAATCAACGACACGCAACATTAACGTAAATAACGCACCTACAATTACAATCAAACACGCTTGTATTCAGGCAGGATCTTAAATGCATTATCTGTACCCATTAGTAGTTTATCTACTTACAATCTTATTGTAGAAATTATACAATGATTTAATTTCGCTTTAAATTTATATACGTTTAATGTATCTACTTTTGGCTTATAAAACTTTATATAGTACACAAAGCTAAAAGTAAATACCTTATGATAGAATATTTATAAAATCCTGTTCAAACTATATATTTTTTAATTACTATATTTATTACAAATAAAACAAAACAGTAAACATTACATCCTAGTAAAAAATAGTTGAACTTTCATATTATTGAAAGGTTTTTAAAGAGTGGCATATGACGTATATGAATTTATATCGTGCCCATTTATGCTATATAATATTATTGTAAAATAAAAAAACTTTTTTAGAGGGTGATTTAATGTGAGAAAAGAGTTCCTAAAGTTACCTCATTAGTAATGTCGTTAAAGCATCCTTAAGTATAAAAACAAATACCAGAAAAGAACTGGGTTAGTGGATATAGAATAAATGTATAAATATTTCATGGATATAGCATAGCCATTTGCCATATACACAAAAGCTTGATCCAAAAAACAGCGAACACATTTCAAGGCCGTCCACTCAATATAACTTATCAAACCGCATCTTGTAGATCTATTTTTTTAATAGCAGTGCAGTGGTCAAGCCATCTCATGCTATGTTGCAAAATTAAGAGGTTCGTCTAGATGACCCGTGGCTCGTAACTAATGGGCACGATTCTATTCGTTTGGGATACCGTTTGGTAGCATGCGGTGCGGTCAGTCAACCAACTCTAGAGCCCGTTACGTCAGCGGCCGCATGCCACAATTAGATTACATACGAGATTCGCAATGGCTAGACCAGACGCCAATCGTCGATAGATATGTTTTAATGCCGTTAGAATTGTTTTTTTTTTTGTCAGACTGAACTGTTTAGCATTCTGATCATTTTCTTACACGCCGCAACTCGTAAACATTATATATTAGCGTAATATTTTCCACATGTTTTAACAGCCTTCAATACTTGACTACGAAAACAGACTTCTCTCTCTAAGTATTTATTTTATAGAAGTTATTAAAAAAATTATGTACTACTGTGGATGTGCCCAAATGAAAAAGCCTTTTTTTTTCAGACAAAACGCTTTAATGTTATTGCCACGTTGGTTGAATTTTGCGCCATCACACACATCATTAACTTTATTCATCTGTCAAATAATTTCTATTCATTTCCTATATATTACTTTGGATCTGCGCATTTAGTACTTTTATGCGTTTCTTGTCTTAGAAAGTTTGTTGAATATTCTTGTGTAAATGCGCGTAACCTTAACAAGTAAATATAAAATGCAATTAAAAGTTTTGCCAGCAACAAGTCGCTTTACATTCTCTTCGCTTTAACATTTATATAGGTACCAAAAACGATAATATTTTACCTCACGTAAAGTGGTTACTGTTACATGTAACAATTGGAATATCAGAGGGTTAAAGGCACGCTTCGGATTCTTGCCAAATTTTTACAGAGCAGTACATCGTCACCAGTACAACGTAGATCGTCGTTGCAGAACCGCGACTGGTGGAATCCGACTCGCTCCTTTAGATAAATTAACATTCGATTTAGCTAGTAGAAAAATATGTAATGTATTGAACAGACATAATGCCATCATTATCAACAGCCTATCCTTGTCCACTGCTATACATTGGCTACTCCTAACTAGCGCCATTGGGCCTGGTCTTCGGCTCTTCTCACCCAATCCTTTCCGGCCACCTTCCGCAAGTAGTCGCTCCACCTAGCGTTAGAAGGCAATTACGCCTACCAATTCGCGGTCTCTTTTCCAGAAACCCCCTACTCTAACGATCATCAGCTCTTCGGCATATATGTCCTACCCACTGCCACTTCAGCTTGCTAATACTGAAAACTATATCGACAATTTTAGTTCTCTGTCGGATGACCTCATTTCGGACTTTATACTTCAGAGAGATACATAACACAGCGTTCTCTATAGCACGCTGAGCGACCTTAAACTGATTGATTAGCCCAACAGTTAGTGTCCACGTCTCATCTCATGTTTTAATTGATAGGACGCTTTGGTTGTAAACTTCAGTATTCACGCATTTAGGAATAGAAGACAAAAAGATCCGACGTAATTTCCCAAATGCTGTCCAACCTGAACGAATTCTTTATTTGGCTTCCCTTTCGAAGTTATTCCATTATGCAATTGTATCGATGTGATAGTAAGGTTATTTTCAAACTTTGTATTACCAATGTCCTACTAACGTTATTGCTGATCGATTGTTATTTTGTCTAGACCTTCAGATATATTGCTATACGTATACTATGGAATTTGAAAAAGAAGAGGAGAAAATAGAGCTAGATATATGTAGTTTTGAAGATCCTTAGATCAAATTAAACACTAAATAAACTTTAACAACTACTTTATTTCACTTTTCGAATTAATTTCACGTCTTAAAACTTTGCCGTCCGCACGATTCGTAAATATTTATTCGCTTGGCGCCGGCAGCGCTAATTCTGATCACATGATTTGTCGCCAGTCGTTCTTGATATTATCGGGAGATTATAAATTGTAAGTTTTACTAATCTGATCGTTAATTCTCATAAGTTCTCAACCCTATTCTCCTATTTTCAATTTCATTTCGAAGACCAAAAGTTTGCGCACGTCACCTCTGTGGTGTCGCCGGACGGCATAGTGTTTACACTTTACTATGTCGTATTCAAATTGCGCGCTCTCCTTGACAAAAAGAAAACCGATGATCCTCTCCCTTTTTCTATTCTTACTTCCGTTCACTCAGATACGTTCCGTTCTACGCATTTACTACTTTATACATAATAATATTTCATACAATAACATCCATCCTACATATATGTCATTCTAATCTCTATAAGAGCCTGGCTAAGTCTTGCACCATTGTCACTATTATAATTTGCAAAATAATATGAATCAAATGTGTCAGTCAGCCACCTATATAATATTCCTTGATGAGAAATTATTTGAGAGCTAATATAAGTAATACACCATATAAGCAGCAAAGTGTCGAGAAACCTAATATATTACAATGGAACGAAGCCCGACGACGCGACGTCCCACGTAGTAGATATTGCAATAAATGGTAATTGATTGCACCAAGATAGGAAGTCTGTGCATGTTGTTTAGCATGACGTCACGTCCTGTCGAACCAATATCGATCCGACGCTTGGACAATTTAATTAGCATTGTAACCTTCGAAATTTAATAAGTAGTTGCTATTTCAAGGGATACTTATTGATTATTTAATTATTCGACTCATTAGACGGTCCGTAGTACTAAAGCCAGTAAGTAAAACACACGTAAAGAAATAACCGTAAGCATCGATAACTAAAGTAACAATAATGTTTCTAAAATCATTACAGTAATTATTTAAAAGTTATTAATGACATCAACCCTTGATACGCAACATGAAAATATGGTATATTTATTTCCGTGAACCCATGGTTTTTAATCCACTGTAGAAAATTAAAAGCAGTTCATTTGGAAATATATCACTCAGGCTAAGATTTATAGACGCTATTTCGACTTTGCTTAGCAAAGTCTCCAAAAAATAAATTCGTTTTGACAAAACACTGAATATATAATATAATAGGAACTTGAGTATGACCATAGTTTTCGCAGAGCCAAGTCCATGTAGACAAATCGATAACTTACGAAATTCTTTGACATTCATTGAGAAATATAAATTTTAATGTTGGTAAAACCTAAGAAAAATTAAACTTGTGTCTATAAATCTCAGCTTCAAAGACAACTTATGTAATTTGAGCTAGACTGATATAATGGAGAATATTGTTATTTGTGCGGTCAAAGCAATTCTGCCCTGCATTTATTTCTAGCCAATATTTTCCACTTGGATTTCTTTTGCTATTACGTGCGCGTATTTATGTGAAAAAATACCGCGCGAGGAAAATCAGCAATGTGACCTAGGCCTTATTCTCAACGTGTCTGAAGATAAATAAATATAAAGAGCAAGCCGCCTTTGGTTTTGTTTAAAGATTTGAAACAATGTTAATTTAAGGCACGCGTCGGATTCTGACAATCGCGACCCGGCAATGAAAACCCAGCAGCGACCGTCAGGACGCGATGTAGCAATTTGTATATATAGGCGATCGTGCGGCGTGCATCGGATGCCTTTATACATATTTAAATGCAATTAGAGCGTTACATCACATACGATATTGGGTCGTTGATGACGAGTCGTTACTATCAACACTCGACGCGTGCCTTTAGAAAATGTCGTATGTAATATTAGATTAGGGAAAGGTTGATACATGAAAATGATGTTAGCGATGTAGCATTATTTATTATATTTTATGGAATACAAACATATAAACTTATTATTAACTTGACAGATATCTTACAAAATCCACTATATTTATTGCACCTATTTTTAAGCAAGTTGAAGTATTTGAAACAAGTTATTTCTAGCATTTGAAGGTCGATTGCTCTGATTTTCTTCTCAGTCTATTTAATGATGACATTTCAATCTCACGTTTGTCGTTGCTTCATATAAATAATGTAATTTTTGACATATGCGAAACTCAAATTTAATTCAGCAAACAACACTCACTCTTTTTTATGTTTTCTGTATTTTGAAAGCACTGTGACGAGTCTTACTTTTTAATGCCTTCAGGATTTATAGAACAAACAATAGACTATGTTACAAAGGCGATAGATATACTTGTAAGTTGTATACACTAAGCAAAGAATGGCATTATAAAGCACCGCGGCACCGTACAGCTCAAGAGCGAATACTTCATAACCCTTAGGTCTACCTACTTTGCTTCCACGTTGGCTCTACTATCAATATATTTTATCTATCTATTTATTTTATCGGTCTATGTATGGGTTTATATGAATAATACTAATAATGAAATAATATATCGTTACGCTATATCCTTTTCGGGGTGAGCAGAGATATATTAGTGGCTGTATGCACTTGTAGCCACTAGGCTGTAGTGCTATGTAGGTTTTTAATTTTGGCTATATAATACAAGAACACGGTATTATAACAGGGGTTGCAAAGCTCCCTGACAGACCGAGTCATTTTTCAAAATGTGGACATTTTTCACGAGCCTCAATTAAGTACGTATTTAAATGGTTTGCAAACATTTTTTTATTTATTTAAAATATAATAGCACTAATATGAAAAGGGTATATTTATGGAGATCCACAAATAATCCTTCAAAGAGCCGCATGTGGCTCGCGAGTTGCAGGTTAGTCCCCCATGTGGTATATATAGTAAGGATATTTTTTAATTTAATTCTAGCTCAGTAAATTACACTACCAAATTGTACATAGCTCACAGTCGAACAATCATTGTTGTAGTTGAAAAGCCGATTGTAATTATTTATAGTATAATGGATAGGCTGCTAGGATGTGAAAAGTTTCCGTGATGATGTCGACCTGCACAATATTACAGTCGTACTTCTTTGAAGGAATCCAAAATTATAAGTTGGAGTAAACACGCTTGCTGGGAGATAAAGTAATAATCATGGTAATTGTTACAACGCCATCATGAAGTTTGTGTTTTTTCTTGTAAAGAGTCTTATTAATCTTCTTTTTCTTATTTATTACTGTTAGAAGTATTAAATACTAGATCTACCGGCAAACAATATCTATTTTAGAAATAGGTATAACATGGATTATTTTTCTTTGTAATAAATCAAATTAATTCCATAATATCTATCAATATTTTGTATTAGTAAAAGACATGTTGTTTTTCAGAATGAAAAGTATTCATAGTTTAAAGTTAAAGTTTATGGCTGTACTGATTGATTGGAAAAGATTCAAGTTACTTTAACCCCTTGCCTTACGATTAAAACTCGAAGAATAGTACGCGTGCAGACAATTAAATTTAGCGCAATTATATTAAGGTCAATTTAGCTAGAATATAAAAAAGACCATGTGCAACTATAATATTTTTATTTTTACAAGTTTAAAGAAATACATATGAAAAAAAAATACTGAGGGCGACGCCCGTCAAATTCAAATTTAGTACAGAAAATCTTAACGGGCGAGGCCCGTCATTTCCACTCAAGGGATTAAGGAATATTCTTTCATCAGAAACAGGTCTTGTATAGATTATGTACCATAGTATTAATAGTCAACAATAATGAATTAACTATATTGTCCTTTAAGTTTTATCCTAAAATTCTACAATTATAAGCTAACTTCTATAATATTAGTTGGCAGTTCTGCATCGTAAGTGCTATTCACACCCGTAGCTCCCATAGCCCTAAAACTAAAGTTTGCCTGTTAACAACTTTGACGCTAAGCCGTATACGTAAAATATAGTATGTACATATATGTAACAACTAATATTAATAGTCATAGATTTATAAGATGCTCCAAGCGGCATTGTTATTTCATTAGTAAATTTATCGCACACGTATTTAGCAGGTTGCATGCCTGTACGGCTTATCGCAATTGCAAACAAGCCGAGTCGGCTCTGCAATATACATTTATCTGGAAAATTTATCTAAACATACTGTACGTAGGGTTACCAGATGCGTTCATTTTAAGCACTCCTTATTTGAGCACATCTTTCAAAGTTTTTTTTTTAGCAAATGAGTATTTTATAACATTTATAAGAAAGAGAGATTCAAAAGCAAGATAAAACGAATATAGAAAAGAGATTTAATTTTTTACGAGTCATTAGACCAAAATTAACTTCAAATAACTTTATTCAAATATTCCTTCTTTGACAAGCACTTGAAAGTGCTTATTAAAATTAATGTACACTCTATTTAGATAGAAGAATTAAACAAGGAGGACTAGCAAGTAGTCGCTTTTTTAATAAGGTTCAATAAATTCCTAGTAAAAGGAATATTTATGAAGTATCTCCATTGAATCAGACGATTACTGAAGGAATAGTATTTTTTCCTAAAACTGAAGGCCTTTGGTTATATACGGAGTTGGACGTAAATAGGCAGATTGCGAAATGTAACAGGCTGAGGCGTTTCGCTGTGATAAGGTATTTATCCGATCGAGACTGTCTTCACAACACTATCACCAAACTTATGATGATTTATCTCTGCCCTGGAGGTGTTTGTAGGATTTCGGTGGAAATTTTTACTAAAACACACAGTATCAAGTTTACTGTTGTACACTTGACCATAATTATAAAATATCTGATATAAAATGTGACGCTTCTAAGTGCTTTTAACATTGGTAGAGAAGGACTTTTTTCTGTATTATAGTTATAATTATGTAGATATTTTCAAAACTATATGTTTTTACAAAACATTATCTCCGTATGGTCATGGTAGCCCTAATTTTGAAGGTTATAAATATTACTGGAACTCGGGATCTTGACTACCTCTAAGAAATAGTTTTAAGCCACAGAATTTAATGTGATAATGATTAGACATAATGTATTATTATTTCTTCATTTTAAATAACTAAATAGTTTACAATAATAATAAAAATCACTTTATTGTATTATTATAATCAAGTTATTATATCATTATTATTATTTACAACCAGTGGCACTATATAATTCAACTTGTTAAATGATCTAAAATTACACACACGTATATTGTAGTAATTTATATGAAAGTAGCTTCTGATATAGTTTGTAGAAAAAAATGGTTACGACTCTAATTTTTCTTGATTAATTTTTTTTATGAATGCGCAATAGCCGAGAAAACGGTCTCTGCTTTTTGGGAGAGGGTTCGATTATAAAATAAAATAAATATTTATGTCATTCTGGTAGTCGTCTCTTGACTGAGTATTAATGCATGTAAAAGTTGCGTTTGTAAAGACCCTCACAACATAAGAGGAAATCAAACTGTGAACAAGGTGTTTTTATTCTTTACATTTAGTAGAAATAATAGCAGACTACGATATCGTAGAAGATTACATATGACATAAAATAATTAATAATAATTAACCCTGTAATTTAGTAATTAAATTAAGGTTGAGATATAAAATAATTTTACAATTAAAGTCGTTAAGGCATATAGTTCAATTTATAAAAATTAAGTGGGGTGTTTGCAAATCATTGTTATTCCAGTTCGTGACTTTGATTTATTTTACATGAAAAAGATTTTTTAAATTCATTGACATATTGAATTAGTTCTTGATTACTGTTACAATTGTAATTCCTGAAACGAATTCCAAACGAAATAGTGCTTTCTATGCAATTAATGATTTCTAATTCAACAATTTGCGGTTAAAATTTTCATTAGATGGAGTGAGGATGGAGACTTCGAAGAAATACTCAACTACGCGTCTGTTAAGCGGCTTACACACGTTCACCGAATCTGAATCAACTTAATTTATTTTATTTATTTATTATCATTTAGGTCAGTTCCTGTTATCCTATTATGTTTCCTATTATCCTGCTATTCGATATTTTTGATTCTTTCATTACTTTTCAATTTCTTTTTTTTTAATTACTACGAAAATTGATGCAAGGACTGTGTTTACACATCGGGCTAATTTCATTTATAATTTGTATTTGCTGTCACTAGCTCAGATAAGCAAACGACGCGATAGCAAGTTGAGCCAAGTGGACTGTCTACATCGTCGTCATGTTAGTTTGTCCTTTCTGGGCCAACATGTACAGCGGCCTTATAGCCGTCCTGAAGACTACAGCCTGCACAGTCTTACATATGCGGCTCGCAGTATGCGACCCTTTGTGTGCGAACAAAGCGCTGTGTGACGCTATGAGCATGACTCAAGAGAACCTAGTATTCTGAGATCTTAGAAATCTTGAATGAACAATGTAAGTACTTCGTCTGCATTTTCACGTAAAAGGACATTCAGCAAAACGTGATTTTAATTATGAAGTTCTACGTAATTTCCAGAGAAAAATTCAAACCTTTGCAGATGCCTAAATAAATATGATAATGATGTCCTCAACACCCTGTTTACTGCCATTACTGCGCCTGGACCACTAATGAAGTAAAACTTTGTTTTATAATGCTTTCGCATTCCGTACAATAGAGCTGTCCCTGTTAAGCCTTAAGTACGTTCGCCTGGAATTTTTGAGTCGGCGTTTAGAATCTAGGCGCTGATCTTCAAAGAGCCTGACTCCATCATCGTATACAGTTTTGCCCCACTGCTACCGCTGAAGAGAAATTTGTTCCCAAGCAACCGTCGTTGTTCTTGCTATCGGTAAGGTTGTATCACACATTGTGAGCACCCGCTTCAGAGTTCTAGTTGAACAGGCTCTACAAAATACCTTACGCAGCTTTCGGCTAAACAAACGCTTGATGCTATATCAGAATATAGCTCAGAAGCTAAACTACGCGTAACTTGTATATGAACTTGGTAGACAAGGTATAAAAGAAAAGGATAAATAACCTTTAATATTTGTATTGTGTTTAATTTATGATTTTAGTGCTTTGTTCGTTCCTATTCTATGTATGTTTTGTTTATATTTTTGTTATTGCCCTGTAAATATCAATTAAATATTTAAAATTTCGACATCTTCAGTCAACCTCATACATGTTAACCTTTATACTCCCAATATCGCTAATAGAATATTAACTTGTCTAGGCGTTGTTTGAAAACAAGAGTTTTTTTTTTTTAATTAGGCCTAAACAGAAGATATTTCTATCACTTACACTATGATATACTAAAAGATAGATTAAGTAAGGAATGATTTTGAGATACGAGGTTCATAATTTTATATTTTAACATTAGATAATAAAATAATTTATCAATTCATAATAGAAAAACTGTTCAAATCTTGTTGTTCCTGAGTACTTTTAATTTTGTCTTCATCCTAAACATATTAAAAATAACACAATTGTTGGTTATTTTTTTATTTTATTATTTTGTGTCTGTTATATCTACTGCACAACATGGATTAACGTCCATTGACCTTATATGTAATAATAATAAAACTTAAGCGAAATATTTAAATACAAAATGGATTTTTCTGTGCGGTTTTGAAATCAGTATAATGACTAATGTGTAATCAAGAATTTGTATTAGTTACTACATAATAACATTTTATAATAATATATTCATATATATTTATTTATATTTTTTTTTTATTTGTATATTTATTTTTTATATTCAACTTGACAGATAAGAATTGTTAGTCGGTATTATAATTTATAATGAAAATAAATGAAATAATAATATATTTCTAATAAAAATGTCATTTATAAGTGTCCTGAGAACCGCGACCAGTTGCGCTACTGTTCACGTTTAGCGCGACATACATATAAGCACAAAGTGGATACAGTCACTAATGTATCTCTGCTCACCCCAAAAGGGATACAGAGAAACGATATATGATTATTATTAAGTTCATGAAAATAAAACTAAAACAATATCCGAAAATAACAATAATTGTGTATGAGTTAACAATATTAGTAATAGTGTCCGTACACAGTACCTATTATTATTTGAATTATTAAATGAATATATAATATAAATATGTTTGCAAGTTGCCACTTCAGATTATTTAAATAGATGGTATTCTTGGATATGAAGCTCACGGAGTCATCAAGTCAATTAATAAAAATGATGTCATTAATGTATTAACCCAATATTAAATGGCTGCATGTTTTATTATTGTATGCAGTGGGAATTAAATTATATCTACTTTACTATGAAATGGACAAAGTTGCACGTTTTTATGGTTCCGTAGTAACACGAACCCTATAATTTTGCCAAATTAGCTTGTTTATCACTCTTATTTAAATCATGAATTATCAATAATATTGGAATTATATTAGTCCGCCATAAAACCACTCTAGACACTGTCTCGGATACCACCCGTATGTGGTGAATGTTCCTTATAGCCGCACGAAAAAATTCGCTTCTACATTCATCATGCGAACAGCTAAGGAGTGGAATATGCATCCAGCGACCATATTTTCACAATTTTATGACCTGGGATTCTTTAAGAGAAGAGTGAATAGGCGTTTGTTGGGTGGACGCGGTCCATCGTGGAACTTATCTTTACCTACAACCAGGTGTGATTGAGGTCAAGTGTCTACTTATAAATAAAAAAAAAATTAAATCCAGTTTAATGTACTCATTCACTACAACCGAAAATAATCTATGCTACTTCTAATCCATTAAAACTTTTTAACGAAATCTATAGATCGCATTATAAATAATAATAATAATACATCGTCACGCTATATCCCTTACGGGGTAAGCAGAGTTACATTAATGGCTGTATGCATTTTGCACTTTTATACCATGCCCAACGTGACTAATAGCGTGGCTGATCGCAGTTAACAGGCAGTAACTTCACACGACGTTTCTGTCAGATGCCATGCAGGATTCCTCACCATATTTTCCTTTACCGGTGAGCATGCGGAGAGCGTAGATTGTAGTATGATGATTCAATATGTGATAAACAATGATTACCCTACAATTGTGGATCTCTCCTCTTGTTTATAGCAATGATATAATTATAACTAGTATCGGGCTTTAATACTCCCTAAATGGTTCTCTTCTGCGAACTTTATTTTTTATCCCGATAAGGCACAGTGAGCACACCACACCTGATGGTAAGTATTGTGCAGTCCAAAAACGACAACAACTATCACCAGTAAAAAACCTATCGACAGTCGCAGCGATCATGCCGGCCTGCATAAATATCTCTTCACGCTTCTGTTAAAGGACCCAATATCATAAAAAGGTGGGCACACGCTCACCGGAAGATCATTTCACAGCCTAACGACTCGGCTAAAGTAATAGTTAGATAACTTCTTAGTCCTAGCCGGGGTTGGTATGTAGTTATCATATACACTGTGACTCTGTAAACCGAACCACGTGGTTTTACTATCGAAAGGAAAGGGGGGAACAAGGTTAAATAAGTCTTCAGAACACTCGCCGTGATACAGACGATAGAAAAGATGCTTAGTTACGTCTGTAAAACTATTATAGTACGATATGTTTTATTTGAACTGAGTCAAAAACTACAGCCGAATAATTTTCCATTGTTCAATCATCTACTAGTATTGTAGATTTTTTTTTAAATATTATTAATATCGGAATTCCAAATGCCGCCAATATATGAATGTATTTAGAATGTATTCGTTAGAAATGGAATATTTTTGTTTTCTCCAAGGATCGAATGTCTAATGAGTCATAGACGACACAGTCCTGCACTTGGCGTCCCCACTTACTGCTGATGGATGACAAATCGCTTTTAGATCCCGCGAAGCGATGTTTACGGCGACCCTACCAAATAGCCTTACATTTAAATATCCTCTCTTTTTATCCCAATCCTGTGAAATGGATTTTATTTTGCTCGTTTATCCTTATCACTTGTAAGTCTGGTCTTTTACAATGTTAATGTGTTTTTGAAGACGCAGTTTTGTTTAGAGACATTGTTTACGGTGATAAGTATAGTACATATTTGAGGTTCGAATGTTTGTGGATTGTATTTACGTAAAAACGTATGTCGGCCTTTATCCCTAATTTTTCACTAGCTGCTCAATGGATAATGAATCTTTTCGCTAAGTATAGCTATATATAACGCTGTACGTGTAGTATACGAGTCTTGCTATTCAAAAAACTTACAAATTAATGTGCCTTTTGCAGTCAAATCTATACTAATATTATAAAGCTGAAGAGTTTGTTTGTTTGAACGCGCTAATCTCAGGAACTACTGGTTCGAATTTAAAAATTCTTTTTGTGTTGAATAGACAATTTATCGAGGAAGGCTTTAGGCTATATAACATCACGATGCAACTATTAGGAGCGAAGAAATAATGGAAAATGTGAAAAAGACGGGGAAAATGATTCATCCTTGAAGGCTTCCATTGCGTGCGCTGCGAAAACGGTTCAAGATACCAAAAATATATGTATCAAAGAATTATTTCTCTAGAAATGATCTAAAAAAATGTCTGCGACAGTATATGTCTATCTTTTAAGATTAACTCACTAGAACCGTTTTTATGGTAATCAAATTTGGTCGAAATTAATGCATTATTTGTTAAGAGTTGTATCAACGTAATAATATTAATCTTTATCCAAATAAATGTGTTGTTGATTAAGGTATTTAATTGTGAACAAAATTGTCTTTGACATCACTTAATTTCAATGAACATCTTAGAAGATATTACAATAACTTATATAGCAAAACACCGTTTGCCGGATCAGCTAGTTTCATATAACTATTTTACTTTTATCAGAACTGCAAGCGACCGATTTGCAAAATCAGACTAGCTAAAACCCACTATATTACTGAGTTAATTCTTTAGTTCTAGTAGGAAGTTATACCTACAATCTTAACTGGTACTATTAGACTGACCTTAACTATTGTTTAAACGTTAATGCATCATTATTAATATGAATATCTTGAAACGGCTTGTTTTTTTCCAAGAATTAAATCATAAGGTCGACAAGAAGCTTTATAGGTAAAACAATCTTTACGATACTTAATTATAATTATTTGAACGTAAAAATTATATCGTTCAAAAAAACTCATTTCTTTATTAAATATGTTGGATATGATTTTTCAGTAAAAATACTTTTCAACTGAAAATTATTACGTGCTCCTCATATTTATATTTAGTTACAACCTTGAATGGGGTATTGTATGTGAATACTTAACTTTCGTCTCGGAAATTCATGATGAACCAAAGGCTAAGAGTATAAGATAAAGCGATTTTCTATAATATTTATTGATAAAATTGTAAAATATTGTATGATATCATCACAATGTTGAGTATGTTTCATTCTTTCGAATAGATGCTTATAACAGAATTAACACAGATGTTAACAACATCCATCGTGTTACGTTTCACGGTCAGGCCGGGACGATACAATTTCAATGTCAATGCTGTCAATGAATTATTGGCTATTGGCATAGACGGGCAAACTGTAATCAGATTTATAAAATACGATTACGATTACATTTTTCGTTTTTTCATCATTAATATGACTGCATTTTGCTCATCTATATTTAAACACTACGAAAACCTCAATTGCTTACACATTTAAGACTCCTTAATGTTTTGTAGAGATTTAATCATAATTACAGAGCAATAAAATTCAAATTACGACTACATTTTATAATCTTTAATCATTAATCAGATTACATTTTGCCTATCTCTGATATTAATGTATCTTCCAATTAAAACAAGTCTTAAAATAAGCTTTAATTTACTAAATGATTTATATTTAATATTTCCAAATTTAATTTGAAGTTTATAGCACTCTAGTAGATGCCTACCAAAACAGTTATCGGTTTTCGGACAAATATAACCTGGCCACTACCACTTCGACTCAATTATTTCATAATTTATTTTAAATCGTATTAATCGCCGTCAGCATATGACTTGCATCGAAAGAATTGCAATAAGCAAGTAAGTTCTGCAGGAGAACAAAGCGCCCACGTAGCAATGCCACGCGCAAGGACTTCCACCACAAAAGAAATGTCATTTGCAACCTCCTTTTAAGCCCTTCATATTTGCTGCGTTTACGGATACTATTATATTCTTTATCAAAATTCTTAAAAAACGATATTCAGTACTTAATATTAATTAATTTTCCTTTTCGTAAAATTTTGGTTTTCGATAGACAAAATACCGAGTTGGGCTACTGATATGGAGCTTATTTTTTTAATCAGATAGCTGTATAATACCAGAGAATTATATTAACAACAACAGCGTAACTTGTTTTTAAAGAAAGTATTTTCTATAATTATTCATTTAAAAGAATGTTGCAATGGATTACTTAAAAGGAGTTAATTAAGCATAAGACAGGACATTTTCGGATTCCCGCATGCCGCTTTACAACACAGAAGCATGAGAGGGGTGGCTCTTTACACCACCCCTCCCCAAACGAGTAGAGCCCTACTTAAGGCCGCACGCCTTGCCGGTCATTGAGGATGAGATCCCAGTCGTGACCACGATAACGGTAGGTGGAACACCCCGGGGATTTTAGTCGGTGCAAGCCCGACACACCGGTGGGCGGCCCTCACCGCCCCCCGAGGTCCGTTAGGGATTTCCCCCTAAAAAAAAGGAAATTTAGAGATTTCTTTCGAGAACTGATAATGAATAGATAAACTATCGGATTCATTTATATCGGAAACGATTATAGATACGAATAGTTGCAGATATCTGAAAATTTGAATTATGCATGTTTGTAATATATTTTGGCTATCATATTTCTGTCTGAATTAACTGAAGGCTTCAACTTTGATGATGAAATCACTATACAAGTTCACATAAATCCACGTAAGAAATTCTACGAGTAGGTAATCTAATTTTATCTCAATAACATGTAACTAAATGATTGTCCTGTTAAGTAACAGAACGAAATATTTCCGTACTCGTTATATCTACACACATTTGGTGAATACTTAATCAACTACAACGACCTTATTGTGAAACGTCAAAGTTAATATAACTCCTTCCGTAAAATGCCCCCATTTTCCTAAACACTAATTAGATGCGATGTGATTTTATATGCCACATTTTCACCCAACTGTTGTTTAGCGGCCGCATGAATATTAAAAGCCATGAAATCCTTCGCTTAATCTAAACCCCGAACGAACGTGACAACCATGTTTCTGTAATCACATTAGGTTACGTAGAATTCCGACAATGTTGTTAGGGTACTCAGTACAAACTTCCTCTACCTTCTGTGGAATTCAATAAAGGCCCCGTCAAGGAACCGGGCTTTCCTATACGGTAAAGTGTAAATTATATGTTCGCGAAAATAAAGAAAAAAAACTGTCTTGCCCTGTCTAAAGTAGGGCACCCTCTGTAACTTTCCGTTGCGGATAAGAGAATTTCTTACGCACGACAAGGGGAAAACAAACTACCAAAACAAAGTATTGTGTTTGATATTACTCCTTTTTGATTGGCGTTGTAGCGCGCAACATCAACTAGTACGTTGAAAGGTCACTTTTGGTATAAAATGTTGCACAAGCTATGGTATCTTTTTTAAACGGAATTGATGGATTTCTGACGCATTTTGATACTTTCAAAAATATAATTAACAGAAGAGAATAGAAAACAATCAGTACTATTCGTAACAACGATATTTTGTTAAAACCTGGTTATAAAAACTCTTAAATGCTAGTGCAAAACAAAGTTTAAATGGAAACTGGATTGAAATAAGGAAGGATCTTGCAAAAACTGTGTGCAAACTCGAATTAAATAGCCTCGGGTATGGTGACAGTGGAAATCCATCAGCGGTTTCGATTGAAACGACAAAAGTTGCCCGCCACCCTCACATTGCTTACTGCGAAATATAAATCTTAATCCTTCGAGTTTATTTACCTTTCTAACTCTATTCACAAAAGAATAAAGACTCTGATTTTATATATTTACTGTATCTCTAGTTATAAAATGTTAGGTACACATTTTAATTCGATTATGTTAACCGTGTGTAGCCTTCTTGCCTACATATATGCCATACCCAACAGGGTCCATAGTTGATATTAATAAAAAAAAACATATCTATACATACTGCGGAGTGCAATAAATGATTTGATTTGATTTGTAATAACAAAATACGTTCAATGCAATTACTTTTATCAATACAGTACTAATATACGCTAGCCAATAATATTTACAATTACTGTTCTATTGACCCATCTTTTTATTAAAAAAATAATGAAATATATCTTCGGATAGTTATGACTGAACTTAGTTAGCGAATAATAAAATATCGATTTCAATTAAATTTAGTTCTCCCTGAGGAAATTGTTCCTTAAATGGATTCCAATAGCCCAATATTTTTTTGTATGTGATGCATCAAAGTCGCTATTTCTGTCTATCTCTATATTCTGTTGACATTTTTTATAAACTAAGCAACGGATCAACAAATGGAGTGGTCGATTTCACCATCACTTAGAAAACCCTTATTGGCTGGCTTATGTGTATAATTTATTTGCATTTGACGTAAAAATTACAGAGAAATCTAATAAATATGTGATTTGATTATGTTATAGTAATAAATACAGAATATTTAATTCTATATTTTGTTTGTATACAAAAACACAAACTCCAAAGTATTTAAATGGAACGTTGACACAGTTACCACTTAAGGCAATTAGTCGTAATACAAACTTGTTTAGATAAGCTATATTCATTCCAAGTAAAACTACAAATGAGTAAACATAATTTAAAAGACTTCACTTGATAAGCATCATTTAGTATATCTACATATATTTTTAAAGATTGTTAATCGAATATAATAGATAAACCTAAGTCCGACAATTGAATATGTTTTTTTCTTTCAAACCTGATGATATTACCTCGATTATAAAATCGTATTTTGAATAATAAAAACATATTGAGTGGTGAAAAGCTATTTGGTTTAAGCAACATTTTTTGGTGATATAGTAATAAATATATATTTGGAATCAGTAAAAAACACTGATTCCGAAAATATATCGAGAGGTGAAAGGCTATTTGGTTTAAGCAACATTTTTGGTGATATAGTATTATATATATTTTGAAATCGGTAAATAACGCTGATATATATAAATATGTATATATATAATATTTTCATAAAATAAAAAGAGAAATTGAAAATTCAAACTCTATAAATATCTATTATTATTATCTATAGACACTGAACCGACAGTATATAATCAAGAAATAGAAATAGATTAAAATATATGATGATGATGATGATGTCCTAGCCGGTTTCGGCCACGGCGACTGTTTCAACACCGGTTAAGAAATTCGATGTCCAGTTTTCGGAAACAGTCAATTGCGCAGGAGATATTTAAGTGCATAATTGGACGCGCAGCCAGAAAAGCACTCTCTCGTCCGAGCTCCCTGCTGCTCCCGATGCAGGTTTGGTCGAGATTTCCCTTCTCTAAACACCTGGTTGAATTGCGGTGTTCAAGAGATACCTTAGTCGCCTTTTACGACACCTCAGCAAGAAGAGGGGCGTGCTATTCTATTCTGCCGGCAGCCACCACGGCTGATAAAAATATATATAAGATTCATGAATAATTATAAGGTATTTTTTATAACTTGTAGGCGAACGCTTGACCTCAATCACACCTGGTGGAAGGTGAAGATGAGTCCGATGATGAACCGCGTCCGCCTAACAAATGCCTATTCGATCTTCTTTTAAAGACTCCCAGGTCATAAGATCGCGGAAATATAGCCGCTGGTAGCATATTCCACTCCTTAGCTGTTCGCATGATGAATGTAGAAGCGAATCTTCTCGTGCGGATATAAGGAACATCCACCACATACGGATGGTATCCGACACGATGTCTTGTGGTTTTTTAGGTTACTTAGTATAAAAAAAGTTCAAAGAAAGAAAATAATTTTATTTTCACACACAGCTTTGAAATAAAACTCATGAATTTCAGCCATGAAATGTATTAAAGGTCAAAGTCCGGTGTATTATATACAGCATATAATAGCGGACAATGTAAAGGAAAACATCTAATGTATAAGTAATTCATCATTCCTCTCCGCAGCGCTGAGTCAGTGAGTATTCATTACTCACAACTTGCAAGCTTCTATTTATTAGTAATACTTGAATTCATACTCAGACTAAAGCCTACAAATAGACGTCTAGCAAATGTATAGGTAAAACTCGTGGCGTCTCGTGGAGGAACGTGTGGGCGGACGGGCGCGGGCCGTCCGGCTGAGTTGGACGTCAGTTCCTGATGTCTATTCCGCCTACTTCGCTACACCACGGCTACAACATTCCAAAAAGGCAGCGTGTGACATTTTCATTATATATATTTTTAAATTCTAAGCTTTTGTGTGCAAACTGATTAACGGCCTACCTGATTGTAAGTGGTTGGTTACCATGGCCTATGGACAATTGCAATGTGATTTCTTTGCCGAGTATAAAGAACATTATTCACTGCGTACTTGAACAACCCCATGTAGCTCTAGGGAATACGTATATCCGACAGCTCATTTCACAACTAAAAAGTACTTTTTTTTGTATACTGGGGAAAATCCTGCATAGGACCATCTGGGACGCTGTGAGCCTAGCGAGCCCGGTGTGTCAGACTCCTACTGACTAAAAATCCTCCCCCTCCCCCTGTCCCACTGATTTCTCCGCCCGGGCCTGGGAAACCAGATACTTCCAGACGCCCAGGGAACAAGAAGTCTTGTACCTCTTTGAGAGGGGAAGGAGTAAAGCCCACCCCTCCAAGACTTCTTTTCCAGGCGGTGCGCCGGACACCGAGCACCGCCTCCCTCTCATCCGGACAGCAGACTCCCTCAAGTATACTGCCCGAACTACAAAGTACTACTACAAACTAGTACAACTACAAACGGCTGCGTTGTCGCGGTTCAAGTCGTCAAAGGTTAATCAATTTTTAGAATT
Organism: Automeris io; assembly: GCA_036320925.1. Taxonomy (NCBI): domain Eukaryota; kingdom Metazoa; phylum Arthropoda; class Insecta; order Lepidoptera; family Saturniidae; genus Automeris; species Automeris io. Next base: position 8,097,801 of record JAUDJH010000026.1, on the reverse strand, counting down.
CAATAGTAGACTTTATTTTTATTTTATTTTTTTAATTTTTGCAGATGTTCAATTAACAATGTAATTTATAATCTCTATAATATAAAAATGAATCGCTAAATGTCTTGATAAGCGCGAAACTCGAGAACGGCTGAGCCGATTTGGCTGATTTCTTTTTTGTTGTGTTTGTTTAAGTCTGGGGAAGGTTATTAAGGAGAGAAAAATTTAAAAAAAATGTCTGAAAAAGTCTAAAAACAACACTTTTCTATATTTTCATACAAAAAAATCGTTATAAGTCATTTTGAACTTTAATACCACACCATAAAGTTCAAGTGTTAGTGGACGGGTTCCGGGAAGGCAAAACAAATGAGTGACGTATAAATAATAATGTCAATATTTGTCAATTTTTATACATATAGCATTAAGGCGAGGCTCCTTCAAACAATTTCCAAAAAACAGCCGACGGGGAAGCTATTAACATTAAAAAAAACAATGTGACTTTGTTTTAGAGAAATAGGGCAGAACAAGGTCTGCCGGGACAGCTAGTGTATTATAAATATTACTAATACTCATTATCCTTAATTTTATTAAGAAATGCAGTTACAATAATTAAGCCTATTTACCATATCGAGAGGTGAAAGGCTATTTGGTTTAAGCGACATTTTTTGGTGATATAGTAATGTATTTACGGAATCAGCGTTTTTCACTGATTTCAAAAATATATATATTACTATATCACCAAAAAATGTCGCTTAAACCAAATACCCTTCCACCCTCAATGTGTTCCCTCTCTATCTTAATTGCTTTAATAATCACAAGCTATATGAAATTGATAGAAATTAATATGGTTCTGAATTTGACAAGTGAGCTCTTAGTATTTTACTGTTCCACATAGTTTTTAAACAAAATGTTCTCATGTAAGTGATTTGTATCTTAATGAGAATAAACTCTTTGAACCGAATTGAGTTTATTCATTAAAAATATCATATCTATCTTGTTTACTACAGAAGTGGAATATAATATGCTTTTGCGCTTTTTACTATAGTATATTAAAATACGGAGCTGTAATTGTCATGCGAGACGGTCCTGCAGAATGTAGGACGGTTGGTCGCCTGACCTTACAGCAGATTATAAGAGAATTCATTCAGAGCAAAACCTATATTAACACAAAATGTGTAGGTAATAATACATTTTGTATATACGCTACCATTTTAAGGTAAGCAAAATTTGTCTATTGTACTTTTATTTTAATGTGTTTACTTTGCTTTGCTTTGGAATTGCCGTTGTTAATTGCGTTCCTTTGTCAACGATTTTAAAAGCGTAAGACGTTTTTAGCAAGAATGAAATAGTCAATCTTTCACGGTGCCCAATTGTTATGTGCAAAATAATCGCTGTGTAATTTGCGTGAAGATCTGCGGAGTTAGGGCCAAAAGAAAAGGCAAACTGCTATACAGTACGTTTCGGGCTAGCAATGTGTCCACACTGGATTTCAACAAAGTTCCATCAAATGCGACATCAATTCAGAACTATATAATCACTCCCAAACATTCAAAAATGACACTTTGAATAAGTTTGTTTTTATTTAACACAATTAAGAATAATCATAATAAAGATATCCGAGATGATATAAAAAAATTACCAGACGTACCCATCTATGAGAGTAATCCTGTTTAAACAGTTTGGTTGGAACAAGTCTGATGTGGGACTATTTCAAAGCATCTTAGCTGAGCAAACATCTTGCGCGGCTGAGATGCTCTGTAGACTCACATACTAATTATTGAAATAGTATAGTATAGTGTAGTGTAGTTACAAAAGTATAGTGTAATTATGGGACTGACATGGCCAGCCTGATCCAAAGTCCAAAAAAAACCGGAGACAAAAAAAAAACAGACGTACCCGAATCATATCAACCGCAGGACGTCCACTGTTGGACGTAAGATTCCCCTAATGTTTTCCATAACATCGCTCTAAAGGAATCAAACCCAACATCTAAAGCTGAGATAAATTATTTTTATACTTGTTTCTATTATATATTCAATTTTTTGTCAAAGACGAACTTATTTCCCGAGTAAAGTCTAAGTAGCGTCTATGTGAGCCCCGAGGCTTTTCTCTGTGCGACAGCGACTGTCAAAGAATTATAGTCCTGTTGTGGTGGTCGCCACCGATCTTAAACTACAGCGTTCTACAGTTAGATGAACAATATGCACTTTACTGTGGCTTTATAACCAAGTAAAGTGGAAGCAGCGTTAAAATTAATATTGCCATAGCGTAATTGTGTACATAACAATTCATAGAATATACCAGCTCTTACTCAGGCTTCCATTAGTGAGCGTTTTTGCAAATTAAGCTCAGTAAAACACAGACGCCTGCACCACATATTTTCTTAGTTAAACGTTACCGCAAACTCATACTAATGGCATGGGATAAAAATAGAAAAGTGTGCGATTAAAGGGTTTTTTAGTCTTTTTTTATAACTCAAATGCAGCTTTGGTTTCTATTGGCACTATTATTATACAATATGAGTTTTATATTTAAAACGTGCTTAAATATTTGCTAAAGTTAATTAATATTACAGATAGCTAATCTCTATTTTTTTTTTGTTAGTAACCGAATATAACAATATTAGTGAGACGGAAACATTCTCCAAATATAATTCTTTTTTATTTATAAGTCGTCAAAAATAATTATACGTAGTGTAAAGGTCTACAATATTTTGTAATTCAACTATGTCGATTTAGTTTTACGGATGTAGTTACTGTGAAAATTTTCAAATATTAGCAATCAAACTGATGTTTTTACAAATACCGACGGTATAATTTAATGAAGTTAAAACTAAACAAGCTATCCACAAACTGAACTTTTAAAAACAATGTGCTTCATTCAGCACTAGACATCAAATGTCTGACTAATATATTTCCTGGTCTTCATTTAAAATGAAATGACATTTAAAAATCTACAGGGGTTAATCCTATTTATAACAAAAATCATAATATTGAACGTTATTTTATATGGCTGCTTCAAAAGAAAAACATCGCGGTATAAGTACGTATCAGGCTTCGATTTAAAGACTCACCAGTAAACAGACTTAAGTAATTAAAAGCTTACCTTTATTTACTCTACTCAATTAATTTACCATCGTATTTATATAAAGTTTGACATTTTGAGGTGGCAAAGTGATAGTAACCGCAGTACCTAAGTGGAAAAACCGTCATAGTGACTTGTTCAGGCCTGTCCCGTTTCAGAATTAACTTTTGTACATCCAGTTGCTTATATACTTAGGCTGAGATTTATACATGCAATTTTAAGATTGGTTAGACTATAGTGAAATATTATAATCTATGTTACTCAATGAAGGTCAAAGGATTTGATAAGTCAATGATTTATCAGCATGGATTTGGCTCTGCGAATACAATGGCTATACTCGTGTTCCTATTATATATTCAGTTTTTTTGTCAAAACGAATTAGTTTTTCAAAACTTTGCTAAGCAAAGTTGAAATAGCGTCTGTAAATTTCAGCCTGAGTCCGACACAATGGTGGCTATCACAATCCATGAAGATTTCCACCAAGTCATATAAAAAAAACAACAAAAAAGGTAAACACACAGATTTCCAAATGTTTCTTTTCATCTCATTTAATTTCATTCTATTTAATTTTAATAAAATGTTTCAAACACTAGAAACATGAGCACATTTTGTGAGCTTACAAATTCAATAACTGGTTTGCAGTGTTAAATTATGAAGAATATTCATGTAAGGTTTACTATAACTACGTACTAAAATAAATTAGACAAGTAAAGAATATCATTAGGACTACAGTATAGTTGATATACCGATGTCGCGTGGGCGTGGGCTTATCAACTAGCTATTGCTTTTTCCTGACGTACACGACTCTTTATAGTTAAACTGATTTCAACCTGAATGTATCTACATACTTTATATATAATATTCGCTATTATTATAAAATTGTTCACCAATGAATTGCGTTATTTCGATGTAATAACAAACAACTGCATGAAATGGGTTTTGGAAACTTCTGAACACGAATCAATCATTTATAGAAAATATGTGTATTTGTAACCATATCATGCAGAAAAAAGTGACCCGATCTGAACTGAACATTCGTAATTTTAATATATATTTTTCAGCTCAATACATATGATATATTTGGTAACATTTACTTGAGCCGTACTGGAGATATAGTTTGAACATATGTATATTACGACACATTATTCAAGACAGCGTATTTATAACGTACCTTCATTTCCATTATCTTGTCTTATTATTATTGCCAACTTTCACAAATTTTATTGAAATACATTAAAACAGACATAATTTAACTTTCCATAGTGGTGACAATCCTACACTAGACAAATCAAGTGAAATAGTTTTTTCCAGTAGCACTAACTATAAGTACGTATCTAATTGAACTTAAATTAGTATTTCATTATTGCTACCTGGAGACTAAATCATGAGCAGAAATCTAATACAGAACCTGCGGTAAACGTTATTTCGTTATGTAAAAAAAAACTGAAAATTATGAATGATATAAATTATAAATTGACTTATGTTATTACACATTTGAAAGCAGAAGTGAAATAATAACAAACTATTTTATATTAATGAGAAAATTATATATATATATCTGGATTATATAGCTTTAATTTTTCAAATATATCATAAAAGAAATCGATTCTAATAGGCGTATAATAGTTTTATATCTATATAAATATTATGCAACACATCTATGAATAAATTTTGCATTCATTAATCCAATTTATTTCCTAAATATTTACATTTCCTATAACATTTATATAATTTATACGGTAATAATTTATACATTTCGAGAAAATTCTATACTAATGTACAAGTTTAAAACTTAATTTAACTAAAACAAGTACCACTTTAATATTTATACTCTCCGTAGTGAATATTGTGGTGTAAAAACTCATTTTATTTATAATCATGTTCTTATAAATACTCTACTATAAACTAGATTTACACAGATTATATAAAAAACTCTTATTCGTCTTATAAAAATTCCGTCAACAGACAAACCTTATCACAATTTTTTACAAACACAAAATTTTTCAAGTCCAGGTAAATATTAATTTTTCACATTCCGGTTGAACACTCTCCTGACAGCTGTTTTCCAGCGTTTGGTTACGCAGCTCTATTTAAAGACATTTTCTGCACAATAAATCAGATTATCTTTGACGTTTCTTCCTACACATGTTTAGTCACTAATGAAACGCTTATGAATCATTACATTTTATCATTTTCATTTACTGTGATCGATGTAAAAATGACAATCAACAATATCTGAAAAGATTGCTAGTTTATAAAGTACGCGATAACTATCGAAATTCTGATATTATTTTTAAAAACAAAAATCTTATTTCAGCTAAGCATCATATTTGTAAATCCACAGGTATTTATGTTTAAATTTGATGTCATGTGAGCTAGATAAATACATATTATTTTAATCTAAAGTTTAACAAGATGGCATTCTTCAAGACTCCATGTAAGCAATATTAATTAAATTATTATATTTAAATATCGTAATTAATAAGCTGCGTTATTTTTATAAGGCATTTTTACTGTTAAAAATATCTTACTATGATATATGATGCTAAAAATCAACCAAAAGTGTCGTAGATATAAAGCAAAGTAAAAAAATACGTGTCCAAATGCATCAAATAAAGCTAAAGACTTTAGTAAATCATATCTATATTTAAAAATCTTTATTAAATAAGGCGGAATCAAGAGTACTAAATCAAATTTGAAATAAGTTATCGTTTAAGCGTAGTATATATTTGTTTTATATTAGAAGATAGTATAAGCAGATTCACAGCCCTTCTGATGATAAGTGGCGACTATTTCCTATGAGTGCCACATGAGAAATCCACCGTGCTATCGAGCTTTATGAAGAACAGGAAAGAAAGACAGACAAAGGTTGATTTCTATTACATTTTTATTATTTATCTCAAACAATAAACTCTTATATCCATACGCATTATTATCTTTTATAACGCGTAGTTCGACGCAAAATATGTTAATAATACACAAAGATTAATAAAATGATTCAGAATGTTTTACACGAGCGGCGGGCGCAGATCCTTGACCCTTGCTTGGTAGTGGGTCGGTACAGTGCTGCCAACCCTCAAATCCGCCACAAACTCATTTCGAATTATTTAAAATCTCCTTAAACACATAAAAATATACAGTTCTTAAGCTATTTTTTATTGCCTTAATTGTAGGCCTTAAAATTAAATACTTAATGAAATAATATTTTTTGTCAAATATACGAATTATCAAAGATTTGGTAAGCTATTACCAAAGTGTCTTTATATTGAATTGAAAACAGTATTTGTAATCTTTAAAAGGTATCTCTCAGCAAAATCAGCAGTTTTAAAAATTGACGTAGTATATACAAAATTGTGATTTTTCTCCATATATATTATCTCAATCAAGAAAAAGTAATCGTGGAAATTATTACTTCTAGTTTCCGTTCCTATATAAAGCTCCTATTTTTGGGGTAAATGTTTCAATTGGTATCATTGAATCGGATGGCAGCCGCCAGACAGCGACTGTCGGCCGACGCCGCCCTTCCCGGACAAATAAATAGCACTGTAAAGTACGTACGTATATACATTGCGGCCTTACGAAAGTCATTAACACTAATACAGTGACTTACAAAATTATTTTTTTCACGCACTGCAGAGATTGTTTTCACTTAGGACAGGGGTCAATAAATCTTAGCTCACTAGCCTCATTACAATCTGATTATTCCAAAGAGGTTCTTGCACAATTAGTGATTATTAGAGGGTTTTTTTTTTCATATCCAGGAACTATTACATAGGCAATCCAGGACATGCAAATAAGGCAATCCTATGTATCAAATGGATAGTTAATAGTATCAATATTCCCAATTTTAATCTACATTAAAATTAATTATATATATTTATTCAATTTTATCTTAAATAAGAAGTGAAAATAATAACAAAACTAAAAAGTCTCAAAAGCTTGCACAGGTGTAACGTATAATAAGTGTAAAATATTATATATAACAAGGTATTGTATTTGCGTCCAGTTTTAGAAACGCTCTTAAAATTTATGTCTCGTTTAAACACCAATAAATAATAAATTTTGTTTGCAATGTATGATTAATTAATGTTTAAAAGCATTTTAAAATTTAAAGAAATGTGTCTGCAAATTAATGTTATTTTCTCTGTGTTTAAGTAGCTAGTGCAAACTACGAGTAATAGGTAAATATTCTTTGCCACTATTTTTTTATTATTATATTCGACCTATCCATAACAGACACTAAAGAGGATTAATGAACTTTATTCTTAGACATACGTAATATTTTAGTAAATTAGGTTAGAATTAAATTGCTTATTAGTTCTTTAGGATTACATTGTAATTAAAAAAAACATAAAGGAAATATTTCTAAAATTTGGTGATCCCTTTCTTCATAACAATGATAATATAAGCTACTTACTACTGCAATTTTTTCCTATGAATACGGTAATATGAAATAGTATAGTTAATAAAATGAAATGAGTACGTATATATAACATAGTACATATAAATGTAAGATAACTTTGTTGAAATCATTTTTAACGTTTAATTTTTACATTTTTATCACTTGAAAAATTTAAACTATTACACACAATTTTACTTTGGCTTTTGAGACTGCTATAAGACGTACATATACCAAAAATAAAGAAGGGGCAAGGTAAATACCCATAATAAAAAATGCATATATATCATGTAAAACGCGTATAAAAATTCTATTAGATTGTATCGTTATAATTTTTTCTTATTGAAATTAATATGCAGTCAAAATAAAACGCTTTCGGCAATCTAAGGTTAAAGCACTTTTAAAATCGTTTTTTCATCATCATCTTTTCGGAAGAAGATACTTACTGTTAATATATTTAATAAGCAAACTAAGAGAATACCATAAATAATTTACCTACTTAATTTAAATAATAAAGTATATTATTAGACTACTGTACTCATAGTACACAAATTTCCTAGTGTCCGTAAAACTTCGCTATAGCAAATGATCTATTCTTTTCAACAGCCTGGCATTTTACCAAGCGATTCTTTACTCAACTACAAAGCCAGGGTCGGGCATGCAATCAATGCTTTACAGAAGGAACATCGAGCCTTAAGAGCTTTTTTATTTCATTTTGTCGTTCACTATTAAAAATGGTAAGGTTCCAATTTCGTTAGGATTAAAATTTTAGAATTTTATCACTCCGGCGTAGCTATTATAATCGTTTATGCATGTTTATATGTAGAACGGTTTATTTTTTTATTAGATATTAAACTAAATACACTATCATGTAATAATTAAAAAATATATATTACAATAGATTATTCAGTGCTAAATTTAGCTAATTCACATTTGTTGTTGAAATTAAAATCATTTTTCATTAAAATCAATAATCAACATTGGCTGGTAGCCACAAATATAAAAATGATTAAAACATAACAAGCGAATTTATTGAAATTCAGTTAACAAAATGGCAACATATAAAAATGGTGGAATTTTCCAGCAGACGCTAAAAAATAATAGAGGCAAAAGTATGTTTTGCCTTGAGAAAGTGAATTTCGCGGACTTATACTCCAACTATAATATAATTGACCAAGACAACAGGCCTTCTATTCATGCTATAAGAATAGAATAAAAGTCAATGTTCTATAACTATATCTAAATAAATTTTTATTTCAATCAAACGACAAGATTTGAGTGAAATGATAATCGAAACTGCTAATTAGATATTTATCAAACGAATGTTAAGTAAGATAAGAATTCCGTCCATTTTCTACAAATAATCCATTCACTAAAATAAATATCTTAAGTGGAACAGAGAGTTTTATGGTTGGCCCATGCGGCATGGTTTGGTAAACACATTTGTCAAAATAAAAACCTAGTCGTCTCGAAGCGACTTACCTATAACTTATATGTATATTACAAGAATTTATACCATATATCATACAAAAGAAACTTGTAGTTTTACAATTTGAAATTTTTGTGCTTTTTGAGGAACAAGACTGTAAATAAAAAATCTTTTGACATATTTTACCTAATGTACCAAATTATTACGTCTACAAATTATTACCAAAGCATTACTTGTAAATGGATATGTATACGTTGTCAACAATCTGTTAATTCAATTTAATTTTGTAGAAAAATATCTTGAAATTAGTGACTGCCAGTTCTTGCCACAGCGCCTAGACAAAAATCTTTTCTATTAACGTTCACCACAAATATATATCTAAAATATATGGGATTGACATAAGCTTTCAATATCACGTTGACACGCTATATCAATTGCATTTGGACTTTTTTACTAGCGATATCAATAACCGAATGTTACTTTATTTGGGACCCCAATTCTTTTTACCAAATTTGCTTTCTGAACCGGTAGAAGTTTTTGTTTTGTTTATTAGTTTTAAATTACAAAGGAGAGCAAATTAAAATTTTAAGTCTCCGAAGTCATATGTAAAGCTTATGGGCAGCCAGTTAATTCGGCAAACAATTTTACAATTTTATAGCTAATCATATTATTTGATAAAATTTTCGTCATATAATAAAATTAATATGATTAGCTTAAATCAATCCTATATTCGTTAATTCTCTTGACGATTCTTAAGTTTTTATAATGGACATTTTTCATTATATATTAGTAAATAGAAAAATACTCTAACTGCTAGCAGTTAGAGAGAGTTAGGCTAGCCTAGTTAATGATAAGTTGTTACCGTCTTCTATAGATAACTACAAAATAAAGACAGTTTCCCTTCGCTTGGTGACTTGACAACAGTGTTACTATTCAAAAAATACTTTCAAGTTTTTGGTAGAAGGGCGATTGTCCGAACTGGGTCATGACCATAGTACACAAGTATAAAGACTATCATAGTGATTCGCTTTGGCTTGTCGCGTTTATCAGCTTGTGTATATCCAGTAACTCATATACCTAGAGATCTTCAGTCGTGGTATATGTGGGCCGATATGATGACGGCGACTCAATGGATTTACATTCTTTGATGGTCCCTTTCGTTTTTGGACTATACTTTACTTACCGTCAAGTGCACTGTAGTCACTATGTCAAGCCAGTGTAAAAAAATGTGAAGGCTGCCAAGACGAGTACCCTATTAGTAATCTTCTAAATCAAGACTTCTACGCAAAAAAGTTTGTTTATTCCGCTATATTAAATAATTCTTATTCGATAGAAGGCAAAAAAACCTAGTACAGCAATGGGGCACAGTTTAACAAATTATATATATATGTATTTCAATGACAACTCTCACGCGACGATAATGGGATTCGAACGCAATGAGTAACCTAAATCTTATTAACATACAATCTATTGTCATATTAACTTATAAATCAAATAAAACCTCATACACATTTGTTTCAAACCAAAACGTCCAAAACAAAGCAGAAACTTCGCTACAAACTTTTGTAATTAATGTTTTTATCCTAAAGATAATTACTGAAACCCTTTGCACCCAGCAAAACTTTGTCGAGGGCGCCACTGGTTATCCGAGCCAAGTCGCACTCGAGTTTATTAAGATGAAATGGAAAATAGAGCAGGTAAGTTTTTAATATGAAAAACTGCACAATTTAATTCAACCCTCTTCAATTGGAAAGGGTGCAGTGAGTTTCTACAGGAATACTAGACGAATTCTTTGCCCTTTATTTTATTTTTACACCGTCTGTCTCTCCGGTTGAGATTTATAGCCGCTATTTTGACTTTTCCACGATTTTACTCAAGAAATAATTTTTTAATTAAAAATATTATACTTTATACATATTAGGAACTTGAGTATATCCTAAGTGTTCGTAAAGACATGTTCAAGTTGACGAAAATTGTGATTTACCATATGCTTTGTCTTTAATTGAATAGCATAATATGAATTTTTGAATAAAGTAGCGTCTAAAAAGGTCAGCCTCTGAGTATAGTCCAAGCAAGACGAAGAGAGCCTAGGGATGAGAATACATTGACAATCGTAATCGCCATGTTGGCAGTTATATATACCATTATGATCTCTGCCCATGAATACCTCGGTCTTGTCAAAACGTGACAAGCCAAAGCTACATGACCTATAATACAAGTGCGAGCCTAGTCTGGCAATAATCGTCAATAAGTATTATAATTACATAAATAATATATACGGAAGCTTCAATTCTTGTGGTTGTCTGCTTAGTAGAACAGTTAGCCCATCGGAAATGTTGAGGGCAAAACCATTGTCAGCTCGACAGCAATCGAATCGAATTGTGAATCTCCCAAACTCTCACGGTGATCCATAAAGCGGCTGACGTCATATGAAATACGGTCTCTATAGAATTAAATTGTACATCCGCTTGGTAAGCGGAACGAATTCGAAATATTCATGTACCTAGCGTATAGTACCGTAGAAAACTTAATTTTCCAATATTTAATTGCATTACGCTGAGCAGATAATACAAATATGGTTTGCTTATTACTGAATCGCTTATCATATACTTGTAAAATAATTCAATCAGATTTTTCCATCTTATCAGGTGTACTGTCATATCTAATTGTGTCTTATTTTTCTTATTCATCAATGAGTTGTATACATAATTACTACTACTGTAGCAAAAGTATAATAAACAGCGTTACAGAAAATTCTAAATGTAATTCTTTATTTTTACAATTACTTTAAAAATTTTAAAAATACTTTTTTTTTAACCACGGATTTCGAATGGTTTTGCTAAAAACATTTCGGAGTTTTAATTTATAATAGTAATCAAGACGTGCAATGCAATTTATCATAAAAATAAAACATTTGACAGATAATGACAATGCATATTCTTGTTTTCAATTTATCTGTTTACCTTGCCATACATAGTTATCGTCTCCAATAATAAAATATAGACTAATTAATTCAACGAAATCGAATATTTTGTAAAGTAATCTATAATCTGGTCGTATTTTCACCGGAATGAGCAAAAAGATTTAATAGTTTGTTGTCTTTACCGGTACATTTTCGCTTCATTTCAATTCATAAATCTCTACGAATATACTTGTGGGTTTGCTTTTTTATTTTGCCTTCTGTCAAAATTCTACATATTTGTCTCAGACCTACATTCTATAGATTTTCCATTATAGCTCAGGAATATCAGTTTCGTAGGCTGACAAGTGAGCTTTAACGTCGTCAAAGTATATAATATTTTAGACTGCGGAGGGAAAATAATCTTATTTACCTACACGTCGTTAGTCCTCATTATTATACAAAGTAATTTACACAAATGGACACTTTGGAATCTCAGACACGATGTAAACACGTGCCTACTAAGAATTCTACAACGGCATATAGGTACATACTGTAGTTGATTTTATGTAGATATGCATAAAACTGTTAAGTTTACATACGCAATTGACAAGTTCTGTTCATTGACATCAAAGTGTAGATAAATAATTCAATTCTACTTACAACATCCAGCTTTATATAAAAACTGGCCAAGTGCGAATCGAAATACAAAATAAGGATCTGAACTTTTAGATTTATACCTTTTACTACGATTTCATCTAAATCAAGTAAATCATCTGAGCATCCTTTAGATTCTACCTTTTTATGAAACATAAATAGACATCTTCACTTATCTTCTACCAAACTAATGAAGCATATTTCGCCGTAATTAGTTTCCTTTGAAATTATATACGAATGCGTCATTATATACTTCTTATATGCCCTACAAAATATATTGACGCTCACTCGCTTTGGCCTGTCGCGTTTCGGGATCAGCTTGTGTATATCCAGTAACTCATATACCAAGAGACCTTCAGTGGTGATATATGCGGGCCGACATGACGACGGAGACTATTTTTATTCTTTGGTGGTCGCTTTCGTTTTTGGACCACACTGTACTTACCTTCAGATTCACTTTAGTCACTTTGTCGAGTCAGTGTAAAAAAAAAGTATTATAATTTAAACGGTTGTATTTTTTAAATGAAAAAGCTTGCAATTATTTGTTTAAATCTTAATATCTCATATTTGCTTCCTTATGTCAAAAAATCTATACAACAAAATAGAGAAGGATATGTTATAATACGAGGTTCCATTTGTACTACAAAACATTAAAAATACTTATACAAGTAAATTAGGATTATATTCAAATATTTTTCATCAATCATGGTTAAAGAGTACAATACACAAATCAAGTTGCATGCAATAAAACAAAATCTAATAAAAGCAATACACTTTAATAAATGGATATCAATCTGTGCTTCCCAAAGGTCATTTTATCACTTTTGAATGTCAAATGTCTCTCAACCCTAATTAGTTACATCCTGCTATTTGATGTATAATATATTCCTGCCGAAGTTGTGTATGAAGCTGGCCTTACTACGTGTTATGTATTTTTATGGGTACGGCAAGTTTGGTTACTTTATATTTCATTGAGAAACGGGCACTTACACCGCGATTTTGAAAACGCAAATTTATGCGTACTTCGGTAACCGAGCTTGATTATCACCGGGAGCAAGATATTTTTTCTCGAATCGGTAGTGTGTAAATTTAAATACATAATTTAACAGTAAAAATGTAATTAATAAGCTGTCTAAAATAAAAGGATTACCATAAAAGTGTTATGGCGAACCTCACGCTTCTGCATTACCACGAATTCGTTGTTTCCGAAACAAATATAAATAGAAAAATGAACGAAGTTTATCAGTTATTTGGTCTTGTAATTACCGTATTTTGTATTTGCGGTGCTGAAAGCCGAATGATGAAACCTCTCTGAATGAATTTCGGAGCAAACAACATTTTTAATAAGAAACGGGGGTACATTGAATAAAGAAATACATTTTCATTGATTTATAATGCTTTTTTAGGATTTATTTCATTAATAACTGGATTATTAATTAAATTTGCTTGCAATGTAAATTCAACCCATATTTAAAAAGTTTTATATTTAAGTAATATTTTTTTTACTATCCTATGACCCACAATGATGATATAAAATTATTTTAGGTATTCATCTATGGCGCACTAGTACTTTATATATTCCACGGTTCTTCCTTAACTAATACATTTTCAATGTCATGTATTCATATACATTTTCGTTTAGTGTAATTATTTTACGTATGTATATATCGATTATGTGCGAGCCAATATTGAGCGTACACAATTATTATCAGAGTGGTTGCTCCACTCTTTATGGCGCCTCGCAGTTCATCAACCCACTACAATAGGATTTTAACATTTATATTCATAGACAAATCATATATACGTGATACACGTCCGATGTTTGCTTAATTATATTGTCACTTGCATTATCTTAAATCTTGTAACACAAAAAAAAATCCGAAAACTGTTACAATCTTTTAAACAGCAAAAGTTAGTGATATACAAAGATATTTAGGTATTATTTTATATTAATAACTTATAATAGACACGTTTTATATCTTACTTTTAATAACCGCCTTCATTTTACTTCAATAAAAAAAAATCCGTTTAGGTCCTGTTATAAATAAATTCCATAAAATTTAATAAAAAAAAAGATAATCCAAGCAATATCGTATAGAAGCATATTTGCTCTTTGGTTAATTGAGGATAAGACAAAAAAATTGAAAATACAAAGTAATTTACGAAGAACTCATGGTAATCCAGTGTTGGTTGCTTTTTATTACTCTTTTCAAATTATATTTCATTTTACAGTAAGTATTACCCTAAAATGTGTCAAAATAATAATACATCATCGGTATTACTATTTTATTTTACAGTATTCATATAAAAATCAGGACTAACCTGACGCATGGAACCATTACTCAAAACAAATTGTTTAATAGTTGTGGACAAAAGAACATTAAAATTGTATTCCTCGAAGTAAACACAAACAAGCTAAGACAATATTTTATTATAACCTACACTTTACAACCTTAGTCTGAAAAAACTCACATAAAAATAATCTACCTGAAACACCTAAACACACTGTATCCAGTTATGAAGGCAATCCGACTAAAAGAGTTACCTGCTACGAAGAACAGAGATTAAGATCTCGCCTGGACTGGCGAGAGTGGAGAGTAAACAACACGAGAACGTGGATATTTTGCTGCAACTTGTAAGTTAAAGTGCCAACATTTTGAAGAAATGTCATACATTTAGTCTACAATTGAATACTTCGATAACTCAGAAATCCTCTTAGGCTTTCCATAAGCTATACGACCTAAAACTACTAAATTATCTGACATCTATATAATCTGACTATCTAAAAGATAAATCATAAATGATATTACATGCCTGAATATAAATGAATAAAAAATATATAAAAAAGGGCCATGCCCGACAGGGTCAATAGTTATTACTAAAGAAAAACATATCTGTATACATAATGGAGTACAATAAATTATTTGATTTGACCTTTCGAATAAAATAAATAAAGGAATATACTTCACGGAATAACTACGTACTATGCTTTGATAAAATCGGTATTATAAATATTAATCAATCATTTTATACTTTAAATGCAATTAAAATACTAAATATTTATACTTATAGATATTACTTTCAATTATAAACGTAAAACGAATTCAGTGAACGATTGTATTTGTAACAAATGCTCCTAATGAAAACCGTAATATGACTTAAAAGCCGTTGGCGTATAATAACCGCAGGATTTTTTAAATTTTAGTCAGCAATTCTGGTTGTATTCAGCAAAGATCCATTATGAAGCTACAAAATTTCGTCTGTTCCAATGTTTGCTGAGTAACGGATTAAATAATTAACTTTAGTTTTTACTTTCATTGAGATAAATATTAAACATTTTGGGTTAGATCTTTTGATCAATCTAATCAATAGACATTTGGAAACATATAGGGAAACATTATGAATAAACATTTATCTATTTTACGTCTGTAGCAACATATTTTATGTGCTTTCATTGGAACCTACATCACACACGAAGTTCATCTTCAAACAAGTATGTTTGCTCCCGAAAATAATGTTTACATTACAGCTTTACAATTACAAAGTCACTTCAATATGTCACCATACATAAAAGCGTTACGACAACGCACATGACAGAATTCATTATAACTCACCCGCTTCTTATAGAGGCGTCGGTGATAATTTCCTAACGATATTCGCAATGTAAATACTTTCATAATATGTACCGTCTATATAGGTCCAATAAGACTGAAGAAATGTCTTCGAACTTTGACCTTGCATAAGTTCGATGATGTATTGTTAGATCATATACAAAATAGTTTATGTACTTTCAAATATACTTACAAAGGATACTTAATCGTTTGTTTAATAAAGTTTCATAACTTTATTATTTATTCAGTAGATAGTTTCATCCCATTGTAACAGCAATGACTCTCAATTTAAGTACTAACTATTTTTAAAAATATATCACTACTGTGACCAGTTTGTTATGGGTAACGTCATTCGACTTTTAATTGTATGAAATATATTGTAATAAACGTCGTAAGATGTAAGATTATAAGTGGTGAATACCGTTAATGTGTGCGTTGGCTATTCGCACGCGTCAGAGGTGTAACGACCTCGTGCTATGTAGTTTGGACCACATAGTTCTACGGGTCAAGAGTGTGTAGTAGCTATTTATGATCCCTAAAACTACGAAACTAAGAAAGTGATGTGTACGGACTGCGGATAGATAAGTTGTAGCTGCCTATACTTAATTTACATATTGTAACAGAATAAAAATACAAAATAAAATTCTTTTTCAAATTATATTGAATAACGCAAAATTTTAATATGGATAGATTGTATTTTTAAGGATAATGAATTTAAAAATCTTTAAGAACTCACATATCCGGAAAATCCACGACCATCGGGTATATTTTCGTTTCTTGAGTAATATTGTATCTACGAATCTTTGAATGACTACAAGGATTTTATGCATGAAATATAATGCTAAGAACTAAAACAGATATTTATAGACGCTGCTTTAAGTTTGCTTAGACTTTACTGAAACATTACAATTTATATTACTCTGTAACAAGACCGGGGCCCTTCACGAAAATCAGCGCTGCAGACTTCCTCTGTGGCTTTAAGCTGATGAGGGTCCCATTTTCGCCATGTTTATACGTTTTTGTATTTTCTTTTGTTTCTGTATATTGTTTTTGTTACTGGATTTAAATTTCTAGTTTTTTGTTAGTTTGTGGCGAAATAAATACATTTCATTTCATTTTAATGTCAAAGGATTTGGTATGTCACCGATTGTGTCAATATGGACTTAGCTCTGCGAATATTATAGCTATATTCAAGTTCCTATTATATATTCAGTCTTTTATCAAAACGTATTTATTTTTTGAGAACTTTGCTAAGCAAAGTCAAAATAGCGTCTACAAATCTCAGTCTAATAAACCATTCGGTTACATTTCATTATATTAAATGAGACTAATAATTTTTGTATTGTAAAAATCATATAGGTACCTATTAGGTAGGGTCGATAAAACTGCGCTATCAGGTCGTCAAATAAAAATATGTTCATAATTCAATTAAAAATAAATAAATATATAATAATATATATATATATATGTATATAATAAATAAGGCATTTATTATATACTATATATATCAAGAAGGTCTGTTTAAACTGGTTTAAGGCGCATCAAAATTCTTTCTATGTTCCGGGTCTGACGACGTGTAATATGTAATAATTAATATGTGTCCAAAATATCGCTTTACACTTTTTAGTGCCTATAATACGCTATGCCAATATATAACCAATGAACATAGTCCATTGCTGTTAGTAATTTGCGTGATAATGAAAGTGGTTTCAGTCCATAAGGCGAAATTTATAACTATAATAAGCATTTGGAGAAACGTACCAAAAAAAAAATTCTTATTGATATATATACATACCCACATTTTTACATAAGTATAAATAATTAAAGATTAGTGGTTTATAAAAATAATAATACATGCTCACGCTTTATCCCTGTCAAGGTGAGTAGAGATACATTAGCGACTGTATTCCCTTGTGCTATTGTGCCCATTGTGTCTAGTAGAGCACCTGATCGCCGTTCTCAGGGTAGTTAGACGTGATATTTGTATTAGATGGTATGCGAATTATGTTTTACAACTTTTTTAATATATAGATACAAATAAATAGTAATAGGTACAACTTTATTTCCATTATAAATCTATTCCTCAGCGTAAATCAATCGTTATTGCGTTTTGAATCACACATTAAATGGTCACATTAGTTATATCATTACCTACTCAACCCGCAAATGGACAGCGTTCCATTAATGAACCAATAATGTTATTGTATGAAAGCCAACATAATATTTCTTTAATATAAAAAGGAGAAGTTGTTTGTAGAAATATGATGCATTCTTTTATTTGGATATCTCAACGAATTTTAGCACAGTCTTTAATTTACAGTCATCGTTAAAGAGTTAAGTTTACAAGATCGTTAGGTATGTAGCAAAGCATCGCAACAACACTCGGCCATGTTTTTAGTTTTAACTGAGGCGAAAACAGCCCAAAGTCGGGTGACGGAGCTCATTAAGAACAACAAACAAGTGGCTAAGTACCGACGAGCGACGACTCGGGAGGCACGACAAACTAATCGGCTTCCGTCGCTGAATGCTTCCTAAAGTGAACTGTGTTTCACTCACTGTTACATTGATTTCCACAGTTGAAGTTGAAGTTGTTATACATCGTTTGTTAGATGTTGTAACATGTGCGAACATAATTTTAATTTATTAAATATTTCAGCGATTGTTTTAAATATTTCGCTATTCATTAGATATAGGTAAAATCTATATTTCTAAAATATAAAAAGACTTATCCTGTCTGACATATCATTGCAGAGCTTAAATTACTAAAGCTAGGAAATGAGATTTGGACATTGAATTCTTTGTATGACCTAGGCATCTACTGAGAGCGGATTTTTTATATCCCGGGGTAAAATCCTACATAGGATCATCAAAGCGATCCCCCCTGTGTTAGACTCCTACTGACTAAAATCCTCGGGTTGTCCCTCTAATCGTTCCACCCGGCCCGGAAAACCAAATTCATCCAGACGTCTTGGGAGCGAACAGCCTTGGTGATACTACTTCTCTGGGAGGGGTGAGAGTAAAGTGCCCACCCCTCCAATATCTCTCTCTCAGGCGGCGAGTCGGAAGCTGCGCGCCGCCTTCTTCTCATTCAGGCAGCGGACACCCTCAAGTCTACTGCCCGGATTTTCTACCCTTAAGGTGTAAAGTCAGGATTGAAAATTTGTTTTAAAAACCAGTCAACTTTGAAGGCTGATCTATAAAAAACGTTATTTAGCATTTTTGTAAAAAAATACTTGTTTTGACGTTTTTGAAAAATCCACACTTCAGGGATTAAATTATTCCTACCTGGGCAACGGCGAGTTACAATAATTTCCATATTCATTTTTTTTAAAGTTCTTCAAACAATGCCAGTAAGCCAACAAGATATAACCAACTATCAACCAAACAATGTACCTCGATAGGTAGTCATTAATAATGGCAACGTTAGATTTAATTGATACTAATTCCATGGTGCAGCTATTATAAGTAGTATATTAAATTCGATCTTAACTACATATCTTCGATGTGGAAGTAAGTATAAAGATCGCCAAGGGGTGTCTTTTACTAACAGCTGTCTAATGGAAACCACAATTCTGGCTGCCAATATCCCAGGTACAAGGATGTATCTAAGTGATATTTAGCCGCCAGTGATACCTGAGGGGAACTTGAAATTATCAAAACAAAGTTTATTTTTATTATAGACAGGCTTGAGCTTGTCTTCAATGTCACCTGATAGAAAGTGATGATGAGGCCGATGATGGAGCGCTCATCCAACAAATACCGATTCACTCGTCATTTGTAGATTACAGTTTGGGAGTCGAAGCTGCTCGCGTCCGTAGGCTTTACCCTAGTTTCCTTACACGTGACTCCTGGTTGGTGCTAAACGAGCAGCAGCGAGGTGGTAGGGCGTCGGTGCCCGTCTGGATCGCGACCACAGTACATGGGTGTAAGGCCCGTCATAGTGACCAGTTTCGGCTTGTCGCGTTTCGGGATCAGCTTGCGTATATCCAGTAGCTCATATACCTAGAGACCTTCAGTCGTGGTATACGAGGGCCGACATGACGATGTAGACTATCAATGGATTTTCATCCTTTGATAGTCGCTTTCGTTTTTGGACTACACTGTACTTACCATCAGGTACTCTGTAGTCACTATGTCGAGCCAGAGTAAAAAAAAAACAGCGTCATAAGAAGTAGCAAAAACAGACACAGGAAGTGAATTACACATGTTGGCGGTTCGCAGCAAATCACCTCGTGCGACCAGTTGGAACGACAACCACATCATATGGGTGCTAGCCTGCACGGAATTTTGACATTTTATTGTAGAAAGGGGAAAGAGGAATTAAATTATACAATTCAGCCGCACACTCTTGAGAGTATGGTCTATATGAAACCGAAAGATACTCTACGCCGGTGTTCTAAACTGAGTATCTTACGCGACGTAAGAGCGTAAGTATCGTAAAGCTCTTGAAAAGATTATTGAAAGAAACTACTAGTAAGACCTAAATCCGAAATGAGATCTTCGAAAAACTTGTCCGTAGCCCACATATCATTACACATAATTGCTCGGGGCTACTATACTACGGCGCAGTTCAAGCCACGCTCGAGCTCATAGAAAAAACAAAGTGACTGTGAGGAGAAGAATTTAATTTTCTAGGTTTCGATCACGTTACTTTTTGCGTTCGGTTTAAATTCGCAAAGGGGTTCCCGTCTATGTCACGAACTCCATAAACTTTGTACAATAAGCATATTATTCGTAGTTCGCTTCGGTGCGTTACTCTTTGAGGTTTTATAAAAACTGCATAGTTCAGTCGGAGTCCATAATACTTATTTCAAACTGAAATTTTGTAACAATATTTGCCATCGATTATTTCTTAAATATATTACAAAAAATAAACTCTACTACTAAAACTCAATTACTACTAATGATTTACAATACTCGACAATAGATGTCGTTTACGCTTTCTTAAAGATTTACCAAAAAATGTGCAGACACGTTTCTGCTACAACTTTATTATAGGGTACGACATATAACCGCAAGTGGATACAGCTATTAATGTATCTCTGATTACCCCAAAAGGGCTATAGCGAAATGATACATTACTATTACATTTTTAAAAACAATTAAAATGGTCATAGAATTGTAGGAGTTTTTGTCTATTATTCTGTATCTTAAATATATATAAAGGGTGTCTCAGAATGTTTTTCATTTTTTGATCTTAAATAAAAAACAACATTATCCATTAAAACTTGTTTTATTTATTGTTAAATTAAAGAGCAGATCTTGAAGTTTATTTATGAAAAACAACCGTTTGCAAATGTTCACCATTTACTTGTTCACACTCATTTAGCCTGGAGCTAAAATTTTCAATCACTCGCTGGAGCATTGCTCTTGGAATAGCGTTGATTTCTTCAGTGATTCTTTGCTTCAAAACGTTCAGGTTTGGTGGCAATGGATTGTAAACTTTACTTTTTAGGTAGCCCCATAAGAAAAAATCAGCAGGCGTTAAATCAGGACTCCTCAGTGGCCAGTTTATGTCTCCTCGGCGGCTTATCACTCTTCCGGGGAATAAATCGTGAAGAGCAGCGAATGAGTCATTTGTTACATGAGAAGTGGCCCCATCTTGCTGGAAAAAGGTGTTGCGGTTGTAGCCAGACTGGTTTTGCATTTCTGTAGCCAAAAAAGTCCGGATCATATGGCAATATCGATCAGAATTAACGGTATGAGTTCGACCTCGGTTATCCTCAAAAAAATAAGGACCGATAATTCCTTGACTTGATATGGCAGCCCAAACAACCAATTTTGGTGAGTACAAGGGCTTCTGATGCAGTTCTAGCGGATTCTCGGTAGCCCAGTATCTGCAATTTTGTTTATTCACGTGATCGTTGATGTGAAAATTCGATTCGTCGGAGAACCAGATGTTATTGAAACTCCTAAAACGGTTTTTCATTGTCCTGCAGAATTCGACTCGTTTATCAGGATCATCAGGCTTCATTTCTTGAACAATAACAATTTTATATGGGTGAAAATGCAAATCTTTCGAAATAATGCGATAAACCGTAGATTTGTTCAAATTCAGAGAAGCTGCGCGCAATCTCAACGACTGTCGTGGGTCGTCCATAACAGACTGGCGAACGCGGTCGACGTTCGTGCTCGCCCTTGATGTCCTTTTGCGCCCAGATGATTTGTCCGGCATTGTATTCCCAGTCTCTTCAAACTTGCACACCCAATGTTTAATTAAATTGGCACTTGGCACATGTTTTAAGCTTGTTAAATTAAAATGTGTCCTGTAGAGACGACGAACAATAGTGTAGGAATCGTTGTTTTTATAAAACGCTCGCACGCAAAACGCGCGCTGCGGTCCCGTGAAACGATTCATGGCTACTAAACTTAACAAGCCGGCCAAGCGTTTGAGACCACTCCCCTCCCCCTGCTACCAGCGAACGGCGCGTATTGGTCAATTCAAAAACGAAAAACATTCTGAGACACCCCTTATATATACTAAATGGCATGATAACTGGATAAAAAACTGTAATCAAATTGCTTAAACTGTTTCTGATGATGAGCTCACTGAAAGATACCTAACGAACCATGTACTCGTTTGCAATTCGTTACTGAGATGTAATGAAACCGAACCGTTTTTGAAGATATTGATAACTGATGATGTAATGAGGATTATGTACGACAAGAACGTGCGATAAAGGTTAGGGTTCACAGACTGTGGCAAAATCCGGGTTAACACGCAATAACGTAATGCTTTGTGTACGGTGTGGTTAGAAGGACATAGTTCATTACGAGCATTTACCACCGAGCAAAACCATCAATTCGGATCTCTAACCAACAACTGCCAACAACTGATGAGATTAAAGCCAGAAGTTGAGAGAGCGGACAGAATTGATCAATAGAAAGGCTGTAGTGTGTGTAGTCTTTCATCACGGTAACGCTAGGCCACTCAGCAAAAATTATAAATTTGGTTGGGAGGTGTTAATGCAACCGCCATATAGCTCTGACCTTGCTTGCATCTTCAGATTCCCACTTGTTTCGGTCTCTTCAGAATTAATTAGGCAGTGTCAGGTAAACATCAAGAGAGAACTATCAAAACTAATTGTCGCGTTTTTTTTTATCAGAAGTTCCAAAAGTCATTGAACAAATGTATATAGACTTGGAAAAAAGTCTTAAGTTTTCATATAAAATGCGAAGAAACTTTTTCCCCAAGCTATTATAATGATAAAAAGCTCATTTTATTAAAAATAGTTTCTATGTAAATTCACCAATGTTGAAAATAAGGTGTACTTTTGTTTACTACAATATCCACATCCGAAAATAACGTCAATCCCCCATTTATACAATGACAAATTATTCTGTTTTTTTCACAAACAAATTTTAGTAGAGAAATAAAAAAGATAAAAGTGACAAAGTAATATTAAAAATAACTCTATCCATTAAATAGGAGATAAACACAAAATTCTCGATGGTATTCAAAAGTTCCGTGTTCCGTGGGCGTACCAACAACTGTTATGAAAGAAATCTTTTCAATCCCAGAGCAACGTTTCATAAGGAAAAGGTAACTGTGATTTATGTATGTAGCTTCTTTTTGTTGCCTCAATACGATTGGAGAGAATTCTTTACAGGCATTGCTTATCGCATTCGATACAAAAATATTTGCGTAAAATGTACCTACGAGATAGTCCTTTACAAATTAATATGATTCAGTGAGTTTCAACAAACTGATATTAATATGAACGAAAAATACTGCGAAGATTTATATGAATAAAGTATATTGTTTATAGTGTTATTATTAAGACTGAAAATATAATCATAAATAAGCTCTTAACGCTTAATACTAACATGTAAAGCTACGTTTCACGACGAATCTCCCAAATTTAATGAAACACAAAATAATAGATAAATATCTTCAGAAACAAGATCTGAACGTTCGTAGTAATAAATACAGATACAATAACACCGGCTGATATTCCAATCTCACATCGAACAGCGCATCTCACATCTTGAGAAAAGAATTTGACGCCGGCATCAGTTAATGTAAGGAGTGTAGCGACCCTTCCATTTGGATTCACACGGCCGCACACCTTTACATGTGCGATGGAGCTCAGGAAGGATTTGCAGATAAGCAATAAAGCGTAATGTGTTTAAACTGGGCGCCTTATGCGAAACCATGTCATCCTATTAGCACAGACTAAATGTTTCATTACAGGAGGAATATCAAAAGATTTTATTTTTTTTTTTTTATTAAAAGAAATTAAGTTACTCTCTAGCAAAAAAAATTAGGTGCGGCTGAGGTTTGCGTTTTTTTATCGCCGTTCGCTCGGATTAATATTTCTTTAATAATCTTCGTCATCTTCCTTAACCGTAGCAGATAAACTTGTCTCATTTTGTGGCTTAATTAAAACAGATCCGTGACTAAAATTATTACAGAGAATATCAAAAATAAGCATGGCCGTATTACTTGTGTGGTTTGGCGTCCTATTTTATTAGATTATTAGGGTTATTTTATCCTTCTAAAAACACTAATAACATTCACAGTTTGAAACTAGAAATGTTTCATCGTAAAAGGAAATTCGTATTACAATTTTTTTAAATAAAAAGCCAACAGAAACAATCAATCATAACAACATTAATAAAAGTCATATTACCAAAACAGTCTTATTAGGGATTCGGTAATAACACCCGAATAGGGGTATAATAACGTTGAAATAATATTGGCCCAGTGCGATAAACAGTTTAAGGCGTGGAACTACTTTAAAAACAATAGAAGTACAAATAATGTGACCTGTAGCGAGTGATGACAGACTGCATATCTTCTGAACGAGGAAAGTTTTTGCGTTAGGCAAGGACTGGAAATTGATGTAGTGGGGCTGCGGCGAATTGATTATAGGACCCGCAGTCCCCACTAATTCGCAGAAGTAGTTACCTTGAGATTTTTAGCTGGTACTTGCCCGGCACACCTTGACTGCCACCCCCATGTGCGGCCGGGAAGGTTCTATGAGGATTTTCCCTAATTAAAAAAAAAGGACTGAAAATGGATATTGTCGCAGTCGTTATGTTAGAATCTGTCACATACAAATGAATACTGCACAGTAGCCGTGCAGTTTGCCGCTGCCCTATACCGCGTTTTAACGAGGGTCGCCATGAGTTGGTTATAAGATTTTGACTTCTCGGTTGACGCAGTGGTCGTGCGTGCGATTTTAGCGTGTAAAGTTGTAGGTTCTATCTTTACACGGTACAAGTGTTTGTATGACCTACAGATAGTTGTTACGGGTTTAGCGTTTGTGAATATGAAGTTCATGTTTGTAAACGCACTCACGATACAGGAGTAAATCGCTGTTGATATTTTATTTTAAAAAAATGAGTTATAATTAATTTTTATGTTTTCCCAGTTTCGTTTAATTATTTTTCATGTACCGACTGTTTTATATATGTTACTATTGTCAAATACTAACATTTAGCTCATTCTAAAATCATGAAAAGAGTTATATAATGAAAACTCATAGAAACCAAAGATATGTCTGAGGATTGTGTATTAAACCCAAATTTAATACAATATTCTTTAGGTAAAATTATCGTTGCTTTTAAGGGCATAAAATATGCGTTAAGACAATCACAGAATTACATATTATCTTGTGGTTAACAACCCATCACATTCTAATTTGGACCACGTTGATCTCTCTGACCTGTTGCTGCCTATTTGTATCAAAATATAAAACGAAATTTAAACATCATCTATTTTCTAAATATCATATCGAAACCAAGAAACATGATCAAACTAAATACTCAATATATCATAGAGATATATATACATATGTATATACAACAAAATCTCCAGTAATTATTTCCAGTATATATATATCCATAATTTTGTTACATTAAACTACTTAACATTCATAAACAAAGGCAAAATATCATATTAAGAGTTTAAAGGCGAACGGAAAACTCATGCCGCCTTACACAAACAAACAAGTTTTGATTACGGGCTTGTTGATAGCATGAATGTAGCGAAGTTTACGTTACGATTGTTTACGTCTGAATGTATTTAAAACATTTTACAATCAGTTATCCTAGGTAAAAAAATTATGGAAGAATTTCTACGTAAGACTCTCTACAAGTGTTTATTTACATACTTTCTTGTTTGTATATTCTACCGATAAAACACCGCAAAATAGCGGCATAACATGATTACATTCATCCGTAAAATCGGTAGAAAGTGTAAGGCTTCAGGCGAGACGTAGCGCGTAGGTCACGCCGTGCTACGATCGCGTAGCCAACATATGTTCGACCACGAGGGCACCGATCGATACGCAAGGCGGGCGACATGCACTTACCGTGGTCATCTTGAAGTTTAGCTTCCGCTGCAATGTTGTTTCGAGGTGGAGCGCCATTTTGTATTCACGATGCGTTTAGTACACGTAATAATGTCCGATAAAACACTATATCATAGTTTAGTGGTGCGGCTTTAAGTAATAACTTCGATCGTGACGTACGTGGATGACGGCGTGGCAAATCGCGTGTTCACGCGGCCATTTTAGCCATCTGTCAAAAGTTTCCATTTTTAGTCGTGTGGCGCTACTCACGCGAATCGTTACGTCTGCGCGAAAATAACGCGTGCGAGAGAAATACGTAGGTTCGCTTGTGGAGCGCGTATAGCCACAGTTTCTATGAGATTTTCCGCCTCAAATTGATTTATAGTTAAACTTGTAATTAAGTTAAAAGTTACCATTCGCGATAGATACAGATCTTTAACTAACAGTTACGATATATATTACAAACTTGTTGTTTCATTAAATCAATATATATTAAAATAGATCATTTTGATCAGCTTATAAGAATTTAATTGTTAGTAATAACTTAAAAACCACGGGGTGCGGGTTTATAGAGATTGTATAAGAAAGTTTAGCGTGTCATATTGTAAATTAACTTTGTTCATTCAGAACTTGTACTCACTCACTGAATGTGTTTCAAAGTCTTAGAATGTTCATTTGTTCATTAGATGGTCTAGTAAAAATTCATTGTAGCTATTTTATATGTAGCCATATCATTTCATAACATTAAAAATAATTGATTATTTTCATTTGTTAATCATAATGAAAATAATACAAAAAATTGAGTACGTCGGTTCTAGAGACAGAATTATATTTACTATCATTTTTAAAGTAAATACGTTCACGTGAAATCAAAGTTGAATTTTTTTAAATGAAATTTCAATAGGGATCTTAATCGATCTAAAATAATTATTTATTTACTTATTTATTTATTTATCAGATGAAATAGCTGATCAGTACCTGTATCCTGCTAATTCACTTCCTTTTTTTTTGTTAGTGAGAAAATATTTATCCAGGCGATTTTTAAATTGGTTCATATTCGGGTTGCTCGACAAAAGTTGATACAGCCTTAGTTTATCGAGTTATTCCTCTGAGAGCATTACTGATCATATTTGCTTGCTGAGGGATTAATGTGGAATCTGAAAATTTTGTTTACTTGTGGCATTTAGACTTTACGATAATCTAGAAAATAGTAGCAACGGAACTACACAAGTCGACACAACAAGGCGTGATTGATCACTTGTCAACTGGGTTGTGTAGTTTCATTGACGTGTAAATCCATATCTTCTTATATATAAAAATGAATCGCAAAATGTCTTGATAAGCGCGAAACTCGAGAACGGCTGAACCGATTTGGCTGATTTTTTTTTTGTTGTGTTTGATGAAGTCTGAGGAAGGTTATTACGGAGAGAAAAATTAAAAAAAAAATGTCTGGAAAAGTCTAAAAACACCACTTTTCTATATTCTCATACAAAAAATTAGTTATAAGTCATTTTGAACTTTAACACCATACCATAAAGTTTAAATGTTAGTGGACGGGTTCCGGGAAGGCAAAACAATCGAGTGACGTATAAATATTAATGTCAGTGTTTGTCAATTTTTATACATATGGCATTAAGGCCAGGTTCCTTCAAACAATTAAAATTAACAATTAACATTAAAAAAAACAATGTGACTTTGTTTTAGAGAAATAGGGCAGAACAAGGTCTGCCGGGACAGCTAGTTTCTCATATATTTCAAACTACATGTCAAAGTAAACAGTATTGAGTTGCATTAAATCGTTTAGTTTCATTGCCGAATAATATGACCTTAAAACATTCAGTAAAGTCCTCGTATTTCTATTTACGTTAGAGAATACTTTTATAATTCATCAAATGCGAAAAGCGTAACATATTACTATGATCTCCCAGTTGAATATACTTCAGTTTTCGTAAATAATCATAGTAAAAAGTTACTATAGATAACTTTGTATAAGTAACATGTTATTATACTTTTATATGTAATTGAATTTGTAGAATTTTTTAATCATACTTTTTTCGTTTTTAATTTGATGTTTGCAATAAATGTGTATTCGATACCTACATTTATTTTGATTGGCAAGCTAAAAAATATAAAAGACGTGATAATATACTCTTAGGATTTTTTGTTCTCAAACTCAACGTAAATAAGCTAGAGCAGTCTATGTACGGCGCTATCGACGACGGAAGAACTTTAAATTCATACGTGAAACATTAATGAATACGAATCGTGCTTGTTAGACGCGACGGCTTTACGTAAACAATTCAATCAGAGCATCGTATCTGTCATCGGCTTTGTACAAATTGGAAAATCTACCTACCTCAATACGAAATTACTATCAAACTTTATGCAAATTATTTCACAGTAGGAAATACCTAGATGTACTGTAAATGATGGAATAGGCGTCCATTCAAACGAAGATTGCCAAATGGCATTACACTCTTTTACGCAAATTTAAGAGATGTAACGTAATGAAAAGTAACTAAGCCCTTTACAATAGATAGTTTAATTAATTAATAAATAATTTTAAATTTAGCTTAGTTCTATATTGTTCTTGGTCTTGTACGGCTAGTTGTGATGCAGTATTGTCATACATAACTCTATATAATGCAAGATAAAAACTATTGCAGAAAAAACTACGACAGGTTAAGCCCCCACCAGACTTAACTCCAATTTCTAGAATATTTTAGATACGTTTATGTTATATTCATGAATGTCTGCTTACCCCGAAAGGGATATAGCATGGCGATATATTTTTAATATCACATTATAATAACAGCAGCTTTTCTATAATGTACCTACAATTGTACTGATTTTGATTCGCAAGAGAGACATCTTTACCCGCTCGTATCGTCTATAAGCCTGTTTTATGATACAAATTTTTAATAAAACATGCTTTGTTCGTCATGAGTTTAACAACTATTTGACTGGTATTTTCAAACCCCTATAGAATTGTGCTTATACTTGCGTGTCTGGCTGGAAAACAGGAGGAATAATAATGTCTTGTTAATTTACGGACTTGTTAAATATTATGCGAGTCTAACTTGTAAGATTTATGTTGCATTTAGTTTTAAACGTGATATAGAGTTAAATAGTTTATTTTTGTAATTTATTGCCTTACAAACTTATTTGCCAATAATGTATGACGGTATAGGGCGTTAATAATATCCATAGTCATAATAAGGGCGTAATGGATTTATCATGACGTCGATTTATCAGATCGTTTCTATAACCTGAGACCCTAGTATCAATATTTGAGATTACGTTTTAGTATAATACACCACCTTATCGGAGCGGTTCTGAAATTCAAGGCATTTATAAAAACGCCATTCACAGGCTGTTTACTATTTTAACCGCAACATCTAAGCAACATCAATAAGATGTTGAGGTTAAAACAGTTAAGAAATTTCATGTGATTGGTTGGCGTTGTTCTAAATGCCTCCGAATATAGTGCCGAGTTGAAATCCCATGGAACAATGTGGATTACCATAGGAATACATTATCGCAAATATTTCTGGTAGGGGATCTGAGATCATAATTAATTTCATGAATTACTTTAGTTGTAAAAATATATTATAATTAGTAATAGTCATCTTTTATCAAAACTTATCTATTTATGTGATGTTTATAGAACTGAGTTTGAACAATAAATACCTACATTAGATAAACAAACTAAAGCTGTTGTTTTATATGTTTTGAATGAGCAAGCACACGTAATATATTTAGACAAACATATTATAAATGAAAATAGAAGTAGATTTCGTATCGAAATAAATAATATGAAATACAAATAGTTATAAAATAAATAAACAATAAGGAAAACTAAATAAGATCGCCCTCGTGTAATCTTGATAATAACAAGAGAACACAAGTGCTTACCAAACTGGCTGTGGAAAGAACAATGACAACACTCGTGAGCCCTTCATTCCTGAACAACAAATCTTCCCTACAAGCGTCTGTAGTTTGCTCATTTGGAAGAAATGAAAGAGGGCCCTTGTCGGAGTGAGCCTCCGATCTTTTGTTGGCAACGCGTCTGTTCTCAGTGGCCATTCCACTAATTGCGACCACCTTCCATTGTCTCTATATAATTTCACCGTAAATGTTCGTCTCTTTTATTTCGTTAACTATATTTTAATAGACACAAAGGCCTATTTATGGTCTATATTAACCTATTGTGCTAGTGCTTAAGTCTGGCTGGTCTATCTATTAATTGCCTAAAAGCATAGGTAGTACGCCTGTCTGCGACGCTGTAAGTCTTAAGTTTGATTCTGGTACCGGAAAACTTTTCTGCTATGAGCCGACTAGATTGTCGTAAATGTATGTTTATATATTATATACGCAAGTCATATAGACGGTATTCTTAAAAAATATTTCTGCAAATTATAAATATAATTTGTAAAAGATATCAATTTCACCCATAAACTATTTTTTTTAAACAAACAGACAACGATCAGATATTCCGAAAGAAAACATGTCTAGTACACTCTTTTTTTAATTTTAATATTAGCACTAGCTAGCGCTAGCTATTAATAAGTGAAATAGTATTATGTAAAACTGCTGACTTTCCATTTCTTTTTTCGGCATGTCCTACGTTGATGACCTGGGAAAGACCTTCACAACAAAACCGGGCTTGGGTTGACTTTCCTTAGAGTAAATAAATACATATACATTTAATAGGTTTCAATGTTATCCTTTTTATAACTCTAATAAGCGTTTATAGGAACACCGAATGGAAAATAAACTTTACTCAGAAAGATTGCATTTTTGAATGTTACTGCAAATTGAAACAGAATTGCAGAGTCTTAGGATAAGATCGATACCACCACAGAAATATCTATTGAATTTAAGTATATGTTTCTATCCATTTTAATTTTCAGAGAAACCTACACTATACCCATACATTAACAATTATATTATACACTTATCGTGTGTTAGGCCATAATTGTACAGAATCTAGGATACAATTTGACTTTTAGTCATACTGAACGTTCATACACTTGTATATAAATGCACTTACGTACCTCTTACGTACGTACTTAGTACTCTAAATTCACATCATGGGGGTAAATAAAAGCTGGGTATATTTATAGTTTCTCAGTTTACATTTGGTTAAAAATTAATATAGATTACATAGCAATATTCAATATAATTTTATCAAATAAAATGGAAAAAGTGATAAGTATTTAAGTATAATACTCTTTGTAATACTCGCCGATATAATCTAGAGAAGTCAATTCAAAAGTTCGTACCTTATATTAAAATAGCTTTGTTTAATTAAAATTAGAGTTTAACTAAGCTTAATCTGTGGCTTTTCTTCATGTTCAGCACAGGTGAAATCAGGGCCAGTACAAATGCTTTAATATTTAATAGGTAAAGTAAATACAATGTACGTCTAGCAGACTGACGGCAACTGTCAAGAAACGAGGTTGTTCGTCGACAAATGTCATGATTATGCCACCCTAGTCGTAAGTCTCTTTAGTCTTCTAGTTTTAAAGGACCCAATATCATAGGAGGAATGGAAAACACTGACTGAAAGATCATTCTACAACTTTATGACATAGCAGAAATAAGAATTGGAAAATATATACTCTCCTTCCAAAGGTTTCTAAAGCTATCCTGCATCTCAGTAGATTACAGATACGTAAAGTCACCGGCGCTATAACAGGACACAGTTATTTTAATAGACATCTTTTCCACTTAGGTGTCACAGAAACTACTCTGTGCAGAGCATGCATGAGAGAAGAGGAGACAGCCAGGCACGTGCTCCTCGAGTGCAGTGAACTGGCAGTGTACCGGGCACAACATCTTGGCAAACCGAGGAACCTTCCAGAAGCAACCAGCAACATCAGGCGGCTGGCGGATTTCCTGAAGGAGCTGGGTTGGTATCAGTAATGTTACGGAGCTTCGACTCCGACTCCGATAAGTCGGAACTTCCGATTGTTATTACACCTCCAATTCCGACTTCGGTCCCGAAACTTTTTAATCGGAGGTATTCATCACCACTGTTGTAGTCAATTCAATTGATTTCATTTTATATGTTGTTGAAACATAATATAAATTAATCAAACAATCAGTGCTACTTAATTTGTGGAAGACATTTTTAAAAATTTAGATTAAAAAAACTTGATTAAATTATTAAATTTAAAACTAAATGTACATTTAAATTTATTACTAAAAGGTTTTTTTATTTTACATTTATATTAAATTAAGTAAAATAGAAATTAACACAAAAACAACCCTGCAGCAAATTTGATTTAATTTGTTCACTGTTAATGCGAAAATGTTAATAAGAAACACAGAAATTTTTATTGTCTGTGTATTTGTAAATTTATCACTTTCTAATTAAAAAGGTTCACTGAATAATGTTTTTATTTGTCCCTTAATAAAACTATTTTATTCTGCCGTCACTTGTGACTGACATTGCCTCCGACTCCGATTCCGACTCCGAATCCGACTTCGGTACCGATAAAACCGCCTTCGTTACATTCCAACTTGGGATGATTGAAATCACTCCGGCCTGGCTTTCACGCAAAATAGGCGCAATCAGACGTCGAGTTGCGGAAAATGAGCCCGTGTGAACCTGATACCTGATATATACTCTCCTTTCAAACCAGCCCGCCTGTTTTTGTTGTGCAAATTATATACTTGTTTAAGCCGTCAATGTAAAAGATTTCATATTTTTGAGATTGCTGGGTGATTGCCCGAACTAGTTTGCCCGAACACACAAATAAAAGATTGTCATAGTGCCTCGCTTCGGTCTGTTGTGTCTCCAGGATCAGTTTGCGTACCTCCAATTGCTCATATACTCGTCGTGGTTATCGAAGGTCGGTATGACACCAAAGACTATCAATGTATTCTCGTCTCTTGACAGTTGTTGCCGTTTTGGTCTACACTGTACACTCCATCGTGTGCTCTGTAGTCACTATGTCGAGCCTGTGTAAAAATATAGTAATTTCTAGTGATGCCACGAATAGTGAATTGGCCGAATACCGAATACCGAATATTCGGCAACGCTGTCGGCCGAAGCGCCGAATATTCGGCCGCCGAATATTCCTGGAAGTAGCGTGTTTAGTAATAATAATAATAATAATCTTTATTTCAACAAAAAACTTATATAATACATATACACAGGGTGATAAGTCTCACCAATTAAGTAAATCTTGTCTCTGGTGAGACTCACATTTCCGTTCGCGTTATTCAAGGGTGGTTTGTGTTTTTATATGGATATTAACGGTATAAGTTTATTAGTACGTGTGTGAGCGAGAGAGAGAGTGTGTGTGTGTTTGTGTCTGAGAGAGAGAGAGAGTGTGTGTGAGAGGTTATTTTCTGAGGCTGGTAACATTTACGATGAAAAGCGTAATCGTTTGCTACCAAAAAATGCTGAAAAGCTTGTTTTTATCCATCACAACTTACCACTGATCAATTTTAATTACTAAAGTGTTGTAATTTGGAAATAAATACATAACTTTGAGTAATATAACGTGTCTTTTTTACATGATTTGGTCAATACCGAATAGTTGCCGAATATTCGTGGCATCTCTAGTAATTTCATCTTCACAAGACGGTTATAAAATTATTGGGACGATTTCCCTAAGCTTTTTCGATTAATTACCAATAATTACTTTGCGGAACAAGTAGGTAAGAGCAATTTAGCGGTCGAGTCCGCACGAATGAATCCTTTGTTAGCTGGAAATGAGCTATTACCTATTATGCGATTATGAATTTAGTCCATGACATTTTTAGCTTTTTAAAAGCTGTAAAGTTTGAAAATAAAATTGAGAGTTGAAAAGTGCATTACAAATTAAGTCATTTATAACTCTTTTTTTTTTTTAATTAAAATAATTTGTTTTTCAAAACACGGGATGTACATATATTATCTATTCCATTAAATACATTAATTCGAAAATAAGTTACAGGAACATTATGTATATTTTACACTAGCTTTTGCCAGCGGCTTCGCTCGCGTTAAGAAGTATTATTATTAATTAGGTATAGTTTTTGCGGCTTCACTTTTGTTTAGCGTGTGTAAAAAATTAGGGCCTACAAAACTTCTTTGTACACAATATTCTTAACTAATCTGTCATTAGGCGCTAAAACTATCAAGCTATTATATTATATTATAGTCGAAAATCTGAGAAGATTTATACAAACTTTCATCCCCTATTTTATTCCCTTAGTAGTGGAATTTATTAAAATCCTTTCTTAGCGGATGCCTACGTCATAACATCTACCTGCATGCCAAATTTCAGCCCGATCCGTCCAGTGGTTTGGTTGATAGATCACTGTCAGTCAGTCAGTCAGTCACCTTTGAGTTATATATATTTAGATTACACTGGGAAGTTGGCTTTCACCTCAATCAGAGTTTGGGGTATGGTCAATACAGTGATAAACAGTATTTGTTAAACGGATTTTATGCGTGAATTAACTTACTCTTGATAATGGCTCGACGTTTCGCCCCAATCATACAGGCTGCGGCGCCGCGGAATTTTCTTCGGAGGCTAAAAATTATTTCCTCTACCCTCTTTTGATCTTGATAATTTAAATAGTATCTTCTGTTCTCCAACGAAAACTCCGAGGCGCTTCAGTTTCCTTATGCCCTTATTTTTGGTAACCCAGGGGAAATCCCGAACGGGCCTCTGGGAGCGGTGAGGGCAGCCCCCCGGTGTGTCGGACTTGCACCGACTAAAATGCCCGGGGTGTTCCACCTTCCACGTACCGGCATCGAAGGCATGACTGGGGTCTCATCCTCAATGACCGGCTAGGCGTGCGGCCTTAAGTAGGCCTCTACTCGTCTGGGGAGGGGTGGTGTATAGAGTCACCCTTCTCATACCTTTCCTTATGCCCTGTGCGACTTGGTCGAAATGTCAAGTCATAATTAAAAGTATATTAATTAACCTATAAGACGCGTTAAAGTATAGTCTGTTTTTTATAATGAGTACAAAACGCGAACTATTAAAATTTGTTAAAAAATATTCGACAGTTGAACACACCAGCTGAGACACAGGCACATCAGCAAAAAGCTGCCCATCTGTTATTTAAAAATAATAATATTTTTTAAAATTTGAATGTAAAAGGAGTTGTTACAGTGTTTTATTCTGTAAAGAAGATTTCCGTTCAATGTATGTTTTTTAAAAAGCAATAGGATCAGTTTTGAACTGAACTAAGTGCGCAAAGTTGTAGAACGGATTTACCGGAAACGGCGCGTCGACAGCAGCCGTCATTTCATGATCGCAACGCGCTTTCATTCATCTCTCGTTTAGGCCCTTTTGTTGCTGACGTAGGTTTTACGCAGAAACTATAGCAGGCAGCAGCCTCCTACTGCGCTTGTCCTCTCGCTCGCACTCCCAACAAACATAAACCAGAAAGAAAAGGTAAAACAAAATCAATACTGTCTGGAACACGCCCCCTGGTTGAACTCGGTAACTGCGCTTCCTCAGTGGAAATTCAATGAAATAAAATAGGGTAAAAATCATTATATTTCAGCGTCGATGACAAGGATATTTCCTAATGATTCTGTTTATAAAATCTGTTGGAAAATTTATGTAGACTAGCTTGCGCTTGGGATATCGGGGGCCACATGTTTCGCACGTGGTTGAATCACGTTACAATGTTTACCTGCCATCGTCTGACGGCCAGGTGAGGCTCAACGTTACTCTACTACGATCATCTGTAGGTATATCGCTTTATATAGCACATTGCTGATTCTCTGAACTCAGTAGATGGTTCTAATAGTTTAACCTTTATTTATCCATCAACACGCCGAATCTGTTTCGGTAAACAGAAACAATGAAATAACACTTCTGTCTAGCTTTTAATTATAATGAAATGTTTTATTAAGCTATATATTCCAACGTGATCGTTTATAAATAAAAAAATGACACGTACAAACACCTATAAATATGTTATTCGAGTAAAAATAAAATCTAGGACCCTCAAAGTTTACAAATATATCGCACAGCTACTATCAATGGATTCATTAAACTATAAAAACTATAGTATACTCTAGACGTGTGGGATTAGTTAGTATAAAAAATCTAAAAGTATGACGCAGTCAGCGCTTACGATAAGTTTGATCACTCTGGCGTCCGCTATAGCAATGTCCACTTGACACATCGTGATCAATTATCATAAGAATAATATTCGATTATTTATATGGTTGACACATACTTGGGTTTACAGGCTACATAAACTTTTACACTTTCTTAAAATTAATAATCCTTTCATTAACTCCGGATGATTCCAAGTATTTTTGGTTCTACCCTCCGCCAGAACTATTGAGTTCATTATTAAAAGTCAAAATCCTATTTCATTGATTTAATTAGAGGTCTTGATCAGCCTTTCCTCTATACTCCCCCTCATGTGCAATTGTGACTCCGAATTTATTCTTTTATCATTAATTTTCTGTGAGTTATAATTTTAAGAGTAAATTTTGTTTAAAATATGTTGGTACAATTCCGTGCGTGCAAACATTCTTAAAATATAATCATGTCTTAGAGCCATGATACCCGTATTCTGCGGGCGTTAGAGCCGCGAAGCCTGCGGCAACGGTTTGCATTTTTATCAAGCATCGAAGACAGCCAGTAACATTTTATTTTGCGTGTCATAAATATGGAACTACTGAAGACGAACACACGCTGGAATATACAATATTTTCATGCAAACTTATCTGAAACTATGCATAAGTAAGCAGCGGTAGAAAGAAAGCTGCCTACTTGTAAAATAAAAGTTATCTAATATGTTTTCGTTACTGGTTTATATAAGCTATTTTCTATGTTTAAACGGAAAATAGGTTAGTGGAATTGTTTAGTGTATTACATTATAAAAAAAATACTACTTATTAGGTAATTAAAATCCGTTGTAATAATAGTATATTGTGCCAAGTTGACCATTACAGAATAGGTTTAATTACGCATGAGTCATAAGGCGAGCGGCTCCAGGTAACCAAGCTTGTAAGGTCCAAAAGGCACACACATGGTATATACGACGATTATTTTTACACTTGCAATGAAAATGACAAACTTATATTACAAGTATGTAACTACTAACTATTAATAATTGAAAAAAATATTGTAAATACAATTTTCACACTTTGATGGTAACTCCTGTCTCGTGTTTCAATCATAATTTCTGCTAGAATTAAACCTATATCCTGTTATTCTGCAATTCTTGAAGTTGATATGTTTGACAATAATCGCGGTGACAACTTACACACATCACAAGAACATACATTTACTTTAACAAAATATTATCTATTTATTATCTATAATATAACCATGGAATTAAGAAATATTTGGAAGTATAATCTATGTAGTAAAAACTTGCGGATGTATGTGAAGTATCAAATTTTGTATGAATTCGTAAGCAATCTGGGATTCTGTAGTGTTTACAAAAAAGGTGAGCAAAATGATGTCATATTAATGGTAAAAAATGTAATCGTGATCATTTGACCCAGTTCAGGTAAAAGTCCTACCACCAAAAAATAAATTGAAATAAAATGATTGTATGATATACAATTTATTACAAAGGACTTAGAGTTCTACAATATTTTTGTGAAAGTGACTAATGATATTTCTTCTTGTAACTATATCTTGTCCTGTTTACAAAAATAAAATTATAGTTGGAGTAAATAAACTCGTAATTTTATATGTTCTTTCATACGGAATTGAGATCAAGCAATTTCTTTTCTTTCATGTCCACTAAAATGTAGCTTCTTTGTACCCGTACGAATAATACTCTCAAGAAGTGTGTGTATGTGAATAGAATAAGAGATGAGATCTTTTCTTCCTTATGGTATTTTCATGACAAGCATGTCTCAATTTATTACTCAACATTATGCTTCAATTTCGTTAAAATGTTCATATTGTAGACAAAGCTTGCTACATTCTAGCTCGTCGATATTAAATAGATCTATATGATTGGTAATTTATTTACACTATTTAAGAATTATTTTCATATTAATTATCAATTTTTACAATACATTTTTAGTATGTTTAGTGCAGCAGGTATGTGGAAGGAAAGCTCACCTATAATTTCAAAACCTTTATTTATTATAATATTAAGAAATTATAATGTTTGTTTGGACGTAGGTGATAATAACCAAATCTACCCACCCAATGTAAAAAATCATCAGTACTTGGAATGTACCTCCAAAGTAGACATAGTCTCTATTATCCCATTCCCACGAGGAAAGTAATTTACATGTAGGCGATGCCGCGGGCTTAGTTAGTTTTTTTAACATTTGTAAATCTTCAACAGATTTCATAGATCTGAATAATGATTAAACACACTTTGGTAGTAATAAAGAATCTATTCTAAAACTATAAATAAAATAAGTATATCAAAATTTCACAGTCCATGAAATCTGCAAAACGTATAAATTGTGTTTGATGAGAAGATTTAATAATACGCTATACATATATTAACAATTAACTTCAAGGACATAAGGATAGGGGAGCATATTAAAATCTCAGACTTTTAATATAAAAAATAACAGGTTACTCCAGCAAGGCCCGATTACTTATTTTCATCTGTATCTATGTTAATTGAAATACACCTAACTTATTTCAGTTATTAAATAGTAGTAAGTATATTTATTAGTTTTGACATATCTAAAATTTAGAGTATACCTTTCCTACTTTTGTTACTAATTTTTAGTCCACTTTTTTGGGAAAATAAAATAAAACATTCTTTTTTTATTGTATAAAAGGGATATAAATTCAAGCAAAACTATGTAAAACTTACTAATAAACTCATTATATTATTGAAACACACTTAAGTATTCAAAATATTAAGATAAGATATAAATCTACAGGACAATTCAATTAAAACACTTTCAAGACCTTATGGTTCCATTTCTCGTACATTTAACAAGTTTAATAACATTAAGATTGGTCCTATCCTTCAGTTATAACGCTTTTCTGTAGCTTGAAATTTAATTGCAGAGAATCTTTTGAAACATAGATGCAATTTGTATAAAAGATATTATTTAAATAAAATATTTTTCTATGTTTATTTTGTTTATTTATTTTCACTACAATAGTTCTACTAATAAAACATAAACAATTTTTAATAAATTAGCCTAGTGATATACAAAGTAAACACAACGTGCAAAGATACCAAAAAAAGTATAATTTGAATATAATAATAGGTTAAAAATATAATTAATGTGGAAAAGAAAACGAAACAAATAACAAAGAAAAATTTTAAATTAATGGATAGAAACTTAAAACTCTTGATTTATATTTATTTAGACTGTTATTAAATAAATCCAGTGTCTGCATATTATATAATATATTTTTTTCATTCTAGCTTTTGTTTACACTGGCTCGATTAAGTGACTACAGTGCACCTGATGGTAAGTACAGTATAGTCTAAAAACGAAAGCGACCATCAAAGGATCCAAATCCATTGATAATCTCCGTCGTGTCGGCCCAGATACACCACGACCAGTGACGTGCACAGGGTTTTAGGACAGGGTAGGCAGAATTAATTTTAATATTATATTATGATAGTAAATATTATATTGCTTTCATAGGAAAGGTAGACAGCGTGAATATACAATAGATATGAACATAAATGGTTCCTTTTTTGTTTAACTTTAAGCAATTTATTCCAGACTTATTTATCATTAGGGCTAGCAATGCTTACGCGCATCTATGGAATGAACGCTACTGACCACGACTAAAGGTTTCTATGTATATGCATTACTGGATATACACAAGCTGATCCCGAAACGCGACAGGCGAAAGCGAGTCACTATGACGATCTTTACATTTGTATACTGTGGTCATGATTCACTTCGGACTATCGCCGTTCCACCAATTATGGCATAGCTATGGGTTAATTGGTGCTTAAAACTTTTCCTAAACGGTAGGTTGAAAAGATTATCCGCCTTACGGGGATATCGAAAGGGAATTTCGAATCGTAGTTATTGAATAGTTCTGGACAATCTATGTGGTTATTTATAATTTCTTTGTTTGTAGTCAAATAAGTGGTAACGCTTAATGATATGATGTGCATGAATCAAATTTAATTTGATAGTTTACCCAATGCGAGTCCAAGCGTACAAATTTTCATGTTGTTTGTATTTTCTTAGTATCAAATTTAACTACGTATTTTTTCTGATAATCATTTTTGTAGATTAATTTCTTACATAATAAACCTGGATTCGGAAAACTCAATTTTTACTAGTAACTGTAAATGATATTTCTAAGTACGTAGCGTGCACTCACTCTCGCGGAACCGTAATGTTTATACGGATCGCTTGCGCACCGGCCGCGGTGGACGGTAGAAAAAAGAATCGTGTGACGTCTTGTATCGACCGCTCCGCATAATACGTGGCTCGCTTATTTTTGCTTGTTTTTGTAGTTTTTTATTGTTTATTCTATGTTAAAGTGCAATAAACGTTTCTGTGATGGAAATACGGTGTTTTACTGCCTTTTACCGTTATAAGTCTTAATTAATAACATTTAATGTTTATTGTTTTTGGATATTTTATAGAATAAGGAATACAACATTTTTTTCCATGTTAATTGTTATATTTAATTTTATTTTGTAACTGTATAATATTTGTGTGTGACGAGATCGTATGAAAGCCGTACATGCAACTAGTTTCAAAATCATACCGAGTATATTGAGTTGTTCTTGTAGCATACAAAATAAACCCCCTTTTGTGTTATAGATATACCATAATGTCGAAGACCCTGACCAATTGACGTCTAAGCCTGAATATTAGAAACCTTTATTAGGCTGAAATTTACAGATTCTACTTTGCTGAGACTGATTAAACATTACTAATTATAGTATTTGATTAATATCACAGTATATGGTTACTCACTGAATATTTGCACAGCCATACTCAAGTTACAAGTAATAAGTCTAGGTTATACTCAAGTTTCTATTGTATATTCAATGTTTATCAAAGACGAAGTAATTTTTAAGAATAGTCTAAGCTAAGCCAAACTAGCGTCGGTAAATGTTACCTGATAGAGGCCGGTAACATTCTCCAACCATAGTACACATATCATTATTTTAATTATTACTGACTAGCTGTCCCGGCAGACCTTGTTCTGCCCTATTTCTCTAAAACAAAGTCACATTGTTTTTTTTAATGTTAATAGCTTCCCCGTCAGATTTTATTCTGCCAAAACCTATTGGCCTGTCGGCTGTTTTTTGAAAATTGTTTGAAGGAACCTGGCCTAAATGCTATATGTATAAAAATTGACAAATATTAACATTAATATTTATACGTCACTCAATTGTTTTGCCTTCGCGGAACCCGTCCACTAACATTTAAACTTTATGGTATGGTGTTAAAGTTCAAATTGACTTATAACAAATCTTTTGTATGAGAATATAGAAAAGTGTTGTTTTTAGACTTTTTCAGATATTTTTTTAAAATCTACTCTCTGTTATAACCTTCCCCAGACTTCAACAAACACAACAAAAAAGAAATCAGTCAAATCGGTTCAGCCGTTCTCGAGTTTCGCGGTTATCAAGACACTATAGCTGATCCGGCAAACGTTGTTTTGCTATGTAAGGTTTTGTAATATCTTCTAAGATGTTCATTGAAATTAAGTGATGTCAAAGACAATTTTGTTCACAATTAAATACTCTTAATCAACAACACATTTATTTGGATAAAGATTAATTTTATTACGTTGATACAACTCTTAACAAATAATGCATTAATTTCGACCAAATTTGTTTACCATAAAAACGGTTCTAGTGACTTAATCTTATAAGATAGACATATACATTTTTTTAAATCATTTCAAGAGGAATAGTTCTTTCATACATATATTTTTGGTATCTTGAACCGTTTTTGCAGCGCACGCAATGGAAGCCCTCAAGGATGAATAATTTTGCCCGTTTTTTTCACATTTTCCATTATTTCTTCGCTCCTAATAATTGCATCGTGATGTTATATAGCCTAAAGCCTTCCTCGATAAATGGTCTATTCCACTCAAAAAGAATTTTTCAATTCGAACCAGTAGTTCCTGAGATTAGCGCGTTCAAACAAACAAACAAACAAACTCTTCAGCTTTATAATATTAGTATAGATTATTGGACGCAATGCTGTAATTTATCGAAATCAGCCAAGAACAAACCAAAAAATTGTTATAAATAATACTTACAGTGACTGGAATATCGATATAAACTATAGTATAGATAAATGCAATAATATTGCAATTGTGTGAAACAATAACGGACACTGCGGCGCCTCGTGTCCGTAGAAATAGCTTGTGTTGTCTAGGAATAGCCGAGTTAGAGTAAATTTGCTTAGTTACACTAACAAATACGAGCGAGTTTATTGGCAAAGTCGCACGTCTTTGAAGAATCTTTCCAAACGCCACCTACAAGCCTACACATCCTACAAGCCTACACATCCTACATACGACTATTTCATAGTTCAGTTCTTATAATAACGTGAATCGTACCTATGTCAGAAATTTTTCATCTTTTATATTAGGTTCCCGGATAGGAAAATCATATAAAATTACTTAAACTTGTAAAATTTCATCTAACGTATAAAGAACGCAATGAACGAATGCATTTCTTCTCTTATTTGTACTTAAATAGAAACGTTATTAAACATATATAAATAAGTAAATATGAACTTTATTAATATGCAATGCAAATGCAATAAATAAACGTTATTTGCTTAGCACCTAATAAACCGCCAATAATTTCACTGCTCATTTAAATCTTACATTACAAAATGCTGAGTCTATAAGCCGAATCGGCTGATGAAGCTGCTAAAAATTAAACAACTTTTTTTCGTTTCATCAGGTATTACAATTATATATATGGATAAATTAATAAAAATATGTAATAGTAAAAAATATATTAATAAATAAAAATAAAATTAAGCTATTCATCAAACAATATGACAAGTTAATCTATTATCTACAAATAACATCGGTTTTATTGAATATTGTAACATAACTATATTAAGAATCTATATAGAATCAATATTTTTGGTCTTTTTAACAGTGCAATAATCTTTCCAGTCTTTTTCTGTTGTAATACCTAAGCACATCCATAATGACTTTTGAATGCAAACCGACTGGTTATCAACTGCCATAGGCAAAAATTTTTGAATAGTGTAAAAGAGGCATAAAGATCGTTTAAAAATGTACTACACAAATGGGCAGAACTATATTAAAAAAGGTTATTGACCCTTTTTGTAAGAACGCGAAATATTTGAAGGTTAACCGTAAAAAATATTATTCTCAATCTAATAATTTTCCATAGTAAGCGGTACCCACCGGCCGTTGCCGTAATACCTATTGAACCGATAAATTCAAATATATTTTAACTATAACTATCAAATATATCATAACAGAATAATACAGAAGTTCACTCTCCAAATTCTGTAATACTCTATTCTTACATTGTATGTTGATTTATTTTTACCATCTATAAAACCCAGGCTCACACTATCATATCACAAACTAACATACATAAATACCTCTAAAGTAAAATTACCCACAGTTACTTTGAGGAGAAATATGCACTTATTTATCCGGCCTTCAACGCCTAAACATAATTAAAATTAGCGTTAGGTGACGGCAGTCATTAATTATCAAGGGTAGTCTGGGCATCTTAACGCTAGAGTTCAGGCGAGCCAACGCGAAGACGCGCGTCCCTTGACGTACAATAAATGGGCCGTAACGTCTTATATTCAGAGGACAGAGTGGGCGCGTGATCTGAATAAGTAACACGAGCAGGCTAAAGGCACCCGCGATCCCCGTCTATATAAAGATTTATTCCCATCTGTAACTGAGAGGGCGATGCGACAGTTTTTCCCAATTATAATGTGTAAGCGCTCCATTTAATAGCATCTCGTCAGAAGAATCACGATCGTGACGTTTTCTTCCGGGTTCCCGTCATAGTTTGTCAGTTAAGCTCCTGTGGAAGTTTTAATTGTTGTTCTAATTAATTAAATCTTCTGTAAATCCTTTAACAGTTGTAAATGATATCTACTGAGTTTTTTTAACTTTATTGCGTGGAATTCAACTTAAAGCTAGCAAAACTAACACAAAGAAAATAAATAAAATGAATATGTATTTAACAAAAAACTACTAAGCAAGAATTGTAAATAAACGTACGAAATAATTACAAAAATATGGCCTAGGCCAAGTTGAATAATGTAGGTAACAAGAATTTGATAAAAT
The DNA here is from genome assembly GCA_036320925.1 of Automeris io. Lineage (NCBI taxonomy): Eukaryota > Metazoa > Arthropoda > Insecta > Lepidoptera > Saturniidae > Automeris > Automeris io. Next base: position 8,053,230 of record JAUDJH010000026.1, on the reverse strand, counting down.
AGAAAATACAAAATATAATATACGTATCTATGTATTGTATGTGAGCTCCAATGTTATCGAACACTTGCAAAGAATGGTATCAGTTGAGAAGGAAGCTGCACACTGTACATGTGCGAAGCGTGGCCAAACTTGGACCTCGGCCGGCGCGACCACCGACAACTTCTACAGAACTTTGCCCACTGCACCAGAATGTCTTCAATTTTCTCTGTCGTTAAAATGCTTTATTGGCGCAATATGCGCTATTTTACGGCAGGTGAAAATAAAGTGCCCATACGGAGAGTTTATACAAGGAACCTCGGCGAACAATTTGTTGTAACAATTTATAAGTATTAGTTGAACTCCTATATATAAAACATACTTTGACTACAATTACCATACGAGTAATGTGGCGTAATTATTCAATTTTAAGCATATCTATTACATTTTCGTTCATTTCAATACAAATTCATCCAGTTATAAACCGACCACTAAATTTGATTATGGAGTGTATACATTTAAAAACATCTAGCTTCCTTTTCCAGATTGTCGCTCTATCATAGCTTTTAGACATTTTATATCAAGCTTATTATTAAAATTATATAATCGAAATCCTTTTTTTACTATATAAGTATCAAGACATTTTAAATCTATAATCCAGATGGGATTATCTAAATTAATATAATATTTCAAAGACGGCTGTAAAGCTGGCATAATTGAAATTAATTAGATATTTTAAATTATCTATATAATGGGCACAGTAATTAATCAGCTTCAATATCTAGCAGTTTGTGTGCCGTAAAGAGATATCTCAAGTAAAAGTTTCAGAAGTTTGAATTAGGCATTGTTTTTCTGTTTGCAAGGTAGGTTAGACTCAACCTAATGTGAACTCGTCTATAAATAATAGCACCACATAATACTTAAATAAAAACCCTGCGTTGGTCTTCGCTTGTTTGCTAGATTTTACTTAATAAATTGAGCTATTATATTCATAATTTTTATTTCGTACTTTACGTGGAATCATGGAACGACCATTCCAATTGTTTCGAATTAATATATACCCAAAGGCAAAATAAAAAAATTATAAATGTTAACTCATAGATACATAGTAGTAATCCAAGAAATTCCATGAAAGGCATGGTTGGTGACATTTGTTACGAGCCAACGAGTTCGTTTATATAGATGATAAAAATTAATACAATGCAACATAAAGTCTGCATCCATTTCAAACTCACAATGTAAAAACGGCTCGGCTGAGTCTATGTAGCCTTAATATCCGCCGTTTCAGACTCGTAACCGGCTAACAATATTGCATTGCGTACGCTACGCGCTAGTTCCGTACTTATCGCGAAAGTTTCAGCCGGCGGCGGCAGCTCCCGCGGTGGGGGCGGCTCAGTAATACCAACTTAGAAGTTTTGCCTGAAAATTGCTCGAAAGGTGAAGTAAATATTTTCACGGGTGCACGTTCGCCATAAATATTGGCTGGTATGTACCACTCAAAGGTGTAATGATGTTGGGTCAGAGTACCAAAAATCTTTTAAGATACAGGAGTTATTTTTAAGTTCATTATTTTTTAAAGATATTAATTTTTTTTTTTGGTTTATATTCAGTGCAAACTCTATATAACGACCCTCAAGGGACTGTGCATATTTTGACGTTATAGAGAGTTGTCATTAAATGGAGAGAAGAAAAATTTGTATTAAAAAAGTGTATTTCAGACAAGTGTTAGTAATTACATAAAAAAACAATTCTTATTTGATCGCTATTGAGCATAATCTGTTATTTTTGACTGACGTTTTTTGCTGCATCAGTAATTTTATGTATTTTTTTAATTATTTTATTCGTATCTTGCGATATTGAGGCATCTTGGTGATGTTCGTTATGTGTAATGCCGACAGTCGCGTTTATTATGGGGCTAGGATAATAAAACGACAAAAGAACGTACACAGCTGCGCAGTTTTTACTAATTTTGGCAACTTGAAAAATATTTATATTATTAAATTGCTGTCGTTATTGAGACTGGGTGTAGTGCTATATAGAGTGTATCATTGTATGGGAAACAAGCTAAACCAACCAAAGCCGAGTAATAACGATGTTTTAGGGAGTTTGTTGTTAAATCGAGTGACGTTATATGGAGTTTACACTGTATTTTGGAATTGATGTCGCATTTGATGAAGTTCAGTGTAAACTCGTAGCTAGCTCGGAATGTAATGCTCTGAGTTTCTCTTCTCACAGGGTTGGGTCTAAATGAGCAGGTCTGAACACAGGTATGTTGGCGGCAAACTACATAGCAATTGTTTACATATAACAATTGGTCTCCGAGATAGGTTGACTATTGCATTGTTGCTAAAAAAGTCTTACACTTTAGAAATTGTTGACAAAGGAACGCAATTAACAAGGTATTTTTAAAGCGTAGTATATCCAAACACATTCAAATAAAGGTACAATAGACACGTATTGTGTGCCTAAAATTTAAAGAAAAAACAGGAAAATTATGAAAGATTTCATACGCATTACGACAATTTAGAATGAACTTAATTATGAAAAAGTACGGCTTATAGATGGTAAACAGCCAACAGTTTGACAGCCTTTTATAGATAATCTAACACTTTTTCATAATCTGTAATTGTGTAAGATATTATAATAGTATCTAGTAAATATATTCAGGATTTTAGGGGATTTTTTTGTTCTGAGTTGTCAACACTCGGCGGGCCGACTAGGGGGTGCGAGTCGCGCTGCAATATCGATCGAGTCTGCTGCACACTGCACCGCTGTCTTCTGCAGATCACTCCTTATCGTCTCCGTACGAGTCACAGCCGACTGAAAAGACTTCGAGATATACTTGGTACGAACATGCAATCTGCAAGTATTGGAGCGTGCCTTCACGCTTGACGAGGCAGAACTTGTTTAAAGAAAACCCGTCCTTGCATGTGGATCTACCATCATCTCTTGAAGCAGTGTTATGTTAATATTACTTTCATATTTCATACTATTAAAGGTTCAAAATACAAAAGTAAGGCTAAAATAATACTGCTATGATGGCCGAAGTTAACCCACACACAGCTATATTTAATTCGTATATATATCTCACTCACTCAGGCATGTGCATATAAAAAGGGACATACTATAACTGCTATAGTAATAATTCGGATATAGGAGAGGAGATATAATAAGTTATTAATTTTGCTCATAAGACATGATGGTAAGCAAGTCTGCTGTTATCCTCACGTACATAATATCGATTTATATGTCCATTAATATAGCTCCTTCTTGTGTTGCGTTGTCTTGCCAAATAACTTTTGTAATTTGTAGGTACTTTCACTAACCAATTGCCTGAATATAAGTTTTCACGAGATTTATTTCGTAGGTTTACGTTTTTATGGAGCCCATAATTTACAAGTGGTACAAACGCTGAATAAAAATTCCATAAAAGACATTTAAAATTTTTATTAATTCGAGAAGTAAATCCCGTAAGAAATAACATTTTATCGTACAACACTTACATCGATCAATCAACTTATTAACACTGTAAAAGCGATTGTAGCAGGGACGAATGTAAAATTAATTACATTTTATATTTATATATTTTTATTATGAATAGAAATCACAGCGCTTCATTCGCAGTTCAACCGAAAGATATTTAAGATACAAAATAAACTTTTGTTTTCCAGTTTAGAAATTTAAATTTAATATCTTATTTAATAATAATCTGCTTGATACTAAAAAACTATATTATCATTGTACAGTTGAGAAAAAAAGAAGTAAAGGCTTTTTTTTAAATATCCCGAATCTTGTTTAGTTAAAAAGTTAAAAAAATATGTTATTTTAAAAAGGAATAAGGATCAAATTGAAAGTTTTGAGCGTTGAAAATATTGTAAGCTTCACTCGTTTCAGGCAAATTAAATGAAAAACGAAGTTTCATCGCGTGGCCGATAAAGTTGTCCACTCAAGTTCGAAGCTCGGCGGAGAGCCGCGCACACAGCTACGCCTTCTTGTGTACATAAAGCATTCTGCAATATATATACACACTAGCTGTTGCCCGCAGATTCGCTTGCTTTTAAGATATGTTATAAAAAAAGTTACATCTATCCAAATTATAAAACTGGTGTCTATTTATATTTCGTAATAAAAAATTCAGTTTGATTCTTTCACTCTAGTAAAACCCACTTTCAAATTTATATTTTCTCTGCAAAAATGCAATACTCCAAATGAAAAATAATCTAGGAATTTTTATATTTTTAATATTGTCAAATACAGAGCTATAAGTCGATTTGATGGCAGTATACGCAAGCCAGCACCCCTAAGGGTTGTTAATTATCGTCGGTCGATCACCATCTATCGATAAGACGTGCGTACTTCAGCAGAATTTGAAGTATTTATCGACGCGGTTTCGAGCATCTATATCGCGATTGTATAGCAGGTTTTCCACTGGCCGATATCGATAAGATCGAGACACTACACGACTAAACGATTCGAGTCTAAAATTATTCATTTATGCGTACTTTATATAAAATTTAATGATGATGATGATGTCCTAGCCGGGTTCGGCCACGGCGACTGTTTCAACACCGAGTAAGAAAATCGAGGTCCAGTTTTCGGAAACAGTCAATTGCGCAGGAGACATTCAAGTGCATAACTGGACGCGAAGCCAGAAAAGCACTCTCTCGTCCGAGCTCCCTCAGGCCCGATGGAAAGGAGAACCAGTACGATCGGGAGAGAGCAGGATGCAGGTTTGGTCGAGTTCTCCTTCTCTGAACACCTGGTTTAATTGCGGTGTTAAAGAGATACCTTAATCGCCTTTTACGACACCTCAGCAAGAAGTGGGGGGTGCTATTCTATTCTGCCGGCAGCAACCACGGCTTAAAATTTAACACTATATTAATTATAGCACTTCTCTTTTGATATGCACATTACAAACTTTTTAGAAAAAGTAAACAGATTGAATCTGCACCTGTTAATAAAACACTACGAAAAAGTAAAAAAATCTTAAATTACGTATTTGTTTAGCAAGTCATTCAACTAAATTAAAGGTTAATAACCCAACACACATTTTTATGTATTTCTTAACAAGAAATCTATCGCATTTGTCTGCAAACCTGTTACATTTTCGTCCCTAAAAAGTTAATAATACATTCCAGTTATGTCTCTTTTTCCAAAAAAAAAAGGTGCAACATATCTGGGAAGGAAAGATATAACTTTGTCCAACAATTAGCTGTACCGATTTGAATTATTAGAGTAATATAAGTGCCGAATTTCTATCAGACGGAGTAATTTTTACCAATTTATCGGCGAATGAAAAACCGGCCCAAGGAACCTTAGGAAATAGCATGTTTCAATACGGCGGTTCACATTCCCTTCTCCGCGCATTTTCATGCGTTTCGCGGGCATTATTAAAATTACGTACTTAGTGAATGCTTCTTACTTGTAACCAGCAAGTCCCAACGATTAAACAAAGAGTAAAAACTTTCAAATTGAAGATAAATGGTTGCATTTTACTATTTTTATATCATATATACTAGCTTGTTAATAATTAATACCTCTAACGTTTATAAGAAACAGTTTATATTAATAATTAAGGCAAAAACTTGTAGCTTTTATTTTGTAAATCCTAATAAAATAATTATTTAACTGCCCCATTAAAGTGAATAGTAGTTATTTAAACCTTTACTGGAATATAACCCAATCGATGGAAAACGATAAATAACTAGGTAGGACAGTATATGTAAAATAGTTAAAGGGTGCATAGTTTGGAAATACGCCAGCAGCAATCTGCTTCTGTACCTATATCCATTCAACTCATATATTACCAAAATCGATTTTATGTTCTATAAATGTATATAGGTACCGAATATAAAAATAATCTCATTACAATCCCTTATTTTTCCTTTATAGTTTATTCGTTTGTAGATTCAGTGAGGAAGGAGATTCTATAAGGAAAATAGATGTAATTAGCGTCTTGTTCTACAAAATGTTTCAGTATTGGAGCGCATAGAATTCAAATAAATTAAGTTTAGATTTTGCTATTCAAACGATAACTTGTATTCAACGAAATAAAGATTTTCAAGAAAATGCACTACTATAAACTATCATACGAAACTCTTTTGTTTAAATAAAAATAATAAATATATAGAAATGCATATCTGATGAACCAGATATGTATGTCATCAGGATAATAGCTTACACTCTCGCCTTAAAGATAGTTTTATAAATATGTTTGTAAGTACCTACTTAATAATATTATACCCATAAGTTTCAGATCCTTTGTATCCACGAATATAAAGAATTTTATAGCATGTAATTAAAGTTTTGGCACTATTTGCCAAGAGGGGCTTAAGCTGGAATAACGCCAGAATTTTATAAAATAATTCAAATTGCAGATACTCAATTATTAATTATATAAACAGCCAACATTTGAACTAAAACGCATAATATAAAATCCTCTATCACATTAAAATTTCTGAAACCAGAAATTAAGAACAGAATATACTAAAATCAAAATAGTTTCTGTGGTAGTAGAATGCCATTGCTTGCATGGATTTTAAACGCAGTATCCACGAGTATACGCGCGGAAACTTTTTTTTTTGCTATTGTGTCGCGTTTTGAGATTAGAATACATAGGACAAGTACCAAAGTACTTACTCTTACTGTGGTAGCTACATAAACACCGATATAACTACTAATAAGTCACCTACATTCTTGGATTATATTGTAATTACTATCAAGTGCAGTGCAATCATTTTGGCGAGCCTAAAAATATCGTAATACAAATTATAATAATACCAATTCATTTGAAATAATACTATAAATTTAACAAAAAGACCTAAGCACATCATTTATAAAGTACAAAAGCTTAACTATTATACTTATGACAGAAACGTTGATCCGATTTACAGAGAACAATGGACAGCGTTCGACGTTTTCACATTTTATTTCTTGAAGTTAAATCGTCACTGTGTAACAATTTTCCAGTGTAAAGACAAGCTTCGCTGGAGCGCCGCCAGATGGCTCTTGAGAGAAGAGCCCTCGCCACAAACAGCTGCTAATTGCTATCAAGGCACCCATAATTATTACAATTATTATATAAAATTAATGGCATCTAATAATAACTGGGTCGAGAGACACCCCTTTATGTAGAACAAAATAAAGATAAATAATTTTATAGCTGTGATGGTCTAGTGGATAATGGAACGGTATCCATGTGCGGAAACACACGCGAATGGTGTTTTGTGGTAGAGCTATTGCTCGAACTAGGTCATGTACACAGGTGTAAAAACCGTCATAGTGACTCTCTTTGGCCTGTCGCGTTTCGGGATCAGCTTGTGTATCTCCAGTAACTCATATAACTAGAGGCCTTCAGTTGTGGTATAAGTAGCCCGACACGACGGAGACAATCAATGGATATTCATCCTTTGATGGTCGCTTTCGTTTTTGGACTTTACTGTACTTACCGTCAGGTGCACTGTAGTCATTATATTGAGCCAGTGTAAAAAAAATGGTCGTAGGTTCGAACCTTGTATGTGTTCCGTGAGCTATAATATATAATGCTGTCGTAGACTTGTCTTCCTTGTTGTACGACATGAATCCTATGGAGTACGGGACTTGCTCGGCAGAATAGCGTTCGAAAAGTTGCCTTAAAAATTTAGGCACAGAACAAGACCCTTGAATTTTTTGCATTGCATTTCTCGTGAAGCCATTCTAGACATACTGATTTTAGGCATGCCGAGACGATGCAGAGCCTTAATTAGGAGGTCCTACTGATTACTAAATGCTACCTAACAGTCATTTTTATTGTTAAAATTTGTATCTCCCAACTTTTTATCGTTTTTTATTCTTACTTTTTATTCAACTTTGTTCTTTATTAATAAACTTTTTTGTGTTCATTTAACTACAATTTTATTTTAATTTACACACAAACATAAAATTACGCTTTAAATCGTATAACACTGTTTATTTTAAAAAAGGAACAATTTTTTTTATTAAGCGTCACAAGTGTGCCTGAGTCTTACAGACTTTTTTGATGTGTGTATATAGATTTACATTTTTAAGCTAACTAAGAAGGGAAAGAGTTTCTATTTTATTTATCTAATCTATATTTAAAATTATTGCGTATATAATACTCATATCATATAATAAAAATATATAAATATGTTATTAATGTATAGAAGTATAAGAAAGTTAGGACGCTAATGAAATATAATATTTCAGGGACTTGCCCTAACATGAACAATTTATTAACAAACATAACATTATCTACATCCTGCATGGAATATCAGACCAAATCCCAGGGTTTGACGTTGGACGTAAGCCAAAACACAGTCTGAACACAGTTACACACATTAATTGCAGCCATCGAGAGTACAGTTACCTTTGAAAGCAGAAGCACTCTTTTTTGAAAATGTAATAGCAACGCACCAAATCGGCACTTAAGGGTTGATTGCAAGAATGACTATGTGATCTGTTTTTGAGCTAAGGGCTAAGGCTGATATTTATAGACTACTTTGATTTTGCTCAGACTTTACCCAAACATTACACATTATATTATTTAATCAATATTAAATATATGGTAAGTCACCGGTTTCGTTAGCTTGGACTCTGCTTTACGAATACTTAAGTTCCTATTATATAAACTGTGTTTTTCTTAAAAAAGGACTATTTTCTGAGCATAGTATAAGCAAAGTTGCGTCTGTAAATATCTGTCTTAGTTTCGATTTCCACGCGGAACAAATATGTCTATCGTCTACAAGATGAGTTCGGATATTTGTAGATACGATTGTGTTTGTGAACGATCCCACGTCACAGGAATAATTTTTATTGTAGGGGAATTATCGTAAAAAAATATAACCTACAGCTAATTGTTTTGGGTCTGGAGCATCTGTATAGGGCAAATCCTGAAGAAAGTAATAAAAAAACTAATTAAAGATTACATTATATAATAAAAAAATATAATTAGTTCAAAATTTCGGAAAAGTACAAACAATTAGTCTATAATGAACCCTGACTTCTATACTAATAAACGTTGTATTACAGAAATCAACAATCAGATGGGAATTAACACATCGGTGCTATTTTGTAGCCGTCCCAGGAAACAAATTATATAGCAGTATTCTAGCCAGTCGTTTCACAGATGTTTTTAACCTCCAACTCCATAACCCTCTCCTTTGTACCTATCTTTTGTTATTAATTAACTAACTTGTAGCTCGCATTATTTAGGCGAATGACAAACACTGAAAACTTCGCTTTGTACGCTTTTGAATTGCTAATTAAAAAAGGAAATGAATTTTCTCATTATTTTTGGACTGCCTGTTGTGTTTGCGTGGTAAATATGAAGAGGGTACGGTGGAGAATGTTTTTTTGAAGTCAACAAAAAGTATTTATCTATAACATGTTAGCCAAATTTGCTTTAAAATAAATTTTCTTTTTTAGCATATAAAGATGGCTGTCGGAATAAGCACATGAATAAAAATTTTGCTATAATTAATAATAATTAAATTTTTGTGCTATTATAATATTAATCGAATATTGAAGATTTTCCGGTTTATAGAATTTAAGAATAAATGCAAAATGTACTGGAATCATGAGTGTAACAATTTCTTACAAAATACATTAAATTTTCGTAAATGTTGCCAGTTCTAGTTTTTTATTAATCCTCTTCGATAGAAAGTAATGAGCATTTGTTTTTTTATTTGGTCTGTGAAGAATATAATGTCATCTCTGTTCCAAAGAAGCACACACGACTGCTACAAATAGCTTTCTGCTATACCAACGAAGTACCATCGCAAAAGCAAAGAATTTAATTTCTACAACTTATAGAAACAAATTATGGAAATGTGTATTCCGTATGTAAATAATTTCATGAGGGTTTTTAATTTTAAGCAACATTTTTTATATTATTTTGTTTTTTTTTTTTGAAAGCTTTTAGTTACCAAATTTTAAAGTTTTTATGAATGTTATGGATTATAGTAATTTTATAGAGCAAAGTGGTATTTCACTCTTTCTGCCTACTGCAATAATTCTTAATGACAGAAAAATACATCAAAACACTCATTGTACATTAACGACCTATGTCTTTAAATAAAAAATCTTTATGACTGTTTCAATAAATAATCATTCTCCCTTTCACAACAGAACCACGTGGACTTGTTTGCGAAGCCACAGTTTTACCGTTAGTTCTCTTCCGATATACACTAAAATCCCAATTCTGACCTCTTATGAGTCATCAAGGATGTTTTTCCACCTCCAGCAAATGTATTTCTTTCTTCCTATTATTTTGGGTCCTTTAAAAGAAGTGTGAATAAACAAACAGTCTTCTCTTTTTTTTTAGTTGTACTCGGTTTCTGGACTGCGCTGTACTTAACATCAAGGGCGGTGTGGTCACTTTGCCGTGCTAATATAAAAAAAAACAACAATCATCTCGTTAAAAATGTTATATAGTTATTATGAAGCAAATGCAAACAGGCCTTGTGCCATTGATATCTTCCTTCACGCGTTAACTGGTATTCAATGAGACTGGATCGTTCAGTGGCACGCAGCAGACGGGCAACATTTCCGAAGCATCACCGCCGTTCAATATCCGCGAGAATTGTTTGAAGAGATACCCCTCCCGCTCCCCTTACCTATACCGCTGCCTCTAATGAAGCCTGTAGGAATATCTAAGTACAGAAATGGACTCCTTTTAGCTTTAACCAACATTACTTCAAAGAATGAACATAATAATTTAATAAAGCTAAAAGCTATCTATGCCTTAGATATTTCTGCAATTTGACTTTTTACTTTATTATTATTATTAATATGAAATTAAATTAATATAACTCACATTTGTTGTATGCCGGTAATTAGGTTTCATTCGTTTTTATGGAACATTCTGTATGTATATGTATTTTATTATATTATCAATCTACCCTATCTATATTTTATTTATTATTCTTCATTTTTGTATATTACTTAAAACTAATCTATGTTTTTGTTGTCATACTTGTTTATTATAGTGAACAGATCTAAGTAATATTGTATTAGCACCGCGACATCCGCACAATCAATTCCCCTGAATGTTGGCTGAAAATTAGCCCTGGATGGCGCGTACGGCGTCGCCCAGCACACGCTGAGCCGAGTGATCTTTGAGATTGGTAACAGCATTCAAGATACATGATGTGATATGATTGTTTCATTGATGTTTTTTATATAAATGTGCTTGTTGTGTGTTGTTTCTTTTGTCTCAATAAACTTTTTCTTTCTTTTCTTTTCTTTTCTTTATACAATAGAAAACACCAATTTATTTTCTATATAAGTAATAACATACATATATGTTCGGTTACTCTAACTAAACTTTATGACTTCTCTGAATATAGTTGTAGCGTGCTACGTGTATCAAGAAATATGATTTAAAATTTAATTTATTGGTGTTATTCAATTGCTAAAATATATTTTGATAATTTAAATAAACATATACATTCTATCATGTGCAAACTCAAATGTTTGCTAATTTAGACCAGCCTTAAAAGGCTTAGCGAGGGTTATATTTACAAGTACTGTGCGGTAAACATTAAAAAAGAATCTCCAAAAGTTGAAAGAATTTCAAAATCTATAAGGTTCGAGCGTTCATAAGATTGTAATAACTATGTCTCCAAATTATTTATTTTCCTAAAAAAAAAAATTGCTAGGAATATTGACTGTTTGAGAAACGAAATGGCGTAAGTACAAACTGACATTTTTAATATAAATTGTTATCAAAGAATAAAACTAGGTGTCTATTTTCGTTAAATCGATATTCTTCCGCCTCCAAATTATAGGTAGAAAATAATCTGCTTTAATTTAAAATAAAATAGTCCTATTTATACTTAGTTAAAAAATATAAACAAACAGACGTCCAAAAAAAACAGCAGTATTAGTTATAATTGCCTAATAAAAAGGTTATAATTTGATAATTTTCTATCCATAGAGGTATATATTTCTAATCCAGTTGCTATCTAATAGCACGTTTTGTATCTGACTGTGCAAACAATTCTAAGACAAAACTAGGATAAGAGTTCGACAATTAAGTTAAGTAAGAAAAGATAAATAGTCAGCCTTGGGAAAACTGAACCCGTTACATCAATAAAGACTTGGTCCTTGAAAACAGGGCTGTCAATGGCGCCTTTCATGTCTCTTCGTCCACTAGAGCCCGACATTGATGTATAAAGTTAGAAAGTATCTATCATGATTGTCTGTTCTCACGAAATGGTATTACTTTCAAGTAGAATTTATTTTTATTATTTTTTAAAGAAAAGAATTACCTTGTATACTTACTGAGCAGAGATGGGCAAAATGTAATCTAATTAATGATTAACGATTACACAACGCAGTCACAATTTTAATTTTTTTTGCTCTGTAATAATGATTAAATCCGTTCAAAACATTAAGGAGTACAAATGTAATTGAGGATTCCGTAGTGGTTAAAACATAGATGAGCAAAATGCAATCATAATAATGATGAAAAATGCAAAATGTAATCATAATCGTTTTCCATTAATCTGATTACATTTTGCCCAACTACGCTACTGAGTACTTGAATAGCTATAGGTATAGCTAAATACTGTCATAGAATTTTGTACACTTTATTTAATGCATTACAATATATACTTGTACATTTTAAAATAAACGTGTATAAAAAATATTAGTTTTAGTATAAAAAAATATGTGAACAAACGAGGCCTCAGGCCCAAATAATTAGTAGTTAGAAGCCCAGAGTGAGGAACTTTGCGACAATGCATGTTGTATAATATTGCCTTCTAATAATAATGTATGTAATTGTCTGTTTTAACAGTTTATCTATTATATAAAAATAACTCCAGTTTTCCTTCCTGAAGCTATAACTCCAGAACGCATGAACCGATTTCCACGGTTTTGCATTCGTTGGAAAGGTCTCGGGCTCCGTGAGGTTTATAGCAAACAAAATTCAGGAATAATTCAACAGAAAAGCAGGAAAACGGGGAAAATCATTTTTCACATACAACGCCATCTCCCTTACATAGCATGTACTACAAACCAATATGATTTTGCATGGTGGTGGAGCAGATCGCACCAGTATTTTAAGTAGATGGCGCCGATGCGTTATACATTGTTTGACAGCTACTCATTGTACTCTGCTCAGTTAATTTCATGTGACATTTATTATGCGAACGTTCTTTCAAACGCTAACTAAAAACCAAAACGAAGCCATCTGGTGGCGAAACGAAGTTCGTCGGGTTTGCTAGATACGTATAACATGAGTAAAAGTAAACTAATTAACTTTATGTATTTATAAAAAAATGTAACAAAATAATTTACAACAGGTTACGAAAGCAGAACAAGATTGGTATTGTATAGGTACCTGATATTTTATTGAGATCATTTATAAGGAAATGTAATAATCAATACCTTACAATATTAATATACTTACAAAGAAAAAAAACCTAGTTAACATATACGTCCTTAAAGATTAATATTATATAAATGGAAACATTATTATTTATTATTTTATTATATAATTATTAATTGAAAACCTTAATTTACTTAAACACATATGTACGTATAGGCTACAATAATAAAATAATAAATTCACAATTTATACGAAAAGACATCCAAATTAATAGTATTTATTGAAGCTATTCAAAACAGTAACATAGTGCAAAGCTCGCGGATGGGTTTAAATCGCAACAAACTAGTCTAAACAGGCTGTAACATCCGGCATCCATGCGAGTGCCTGTAAACGTCGACAACTTGTGGCTGTCTATGGAAGTTATGTAGTCAGTTTCAGAACTGTCTCGTGGGTTCACGTTAGGTACCTGTATGATAACTTGATTCAAATGTAGCAAGCGATTATTTAGGTTTACATAAACGTAACATTCTACGTCTCCTAGTACTTTATTCATTATTTTTATTTTACTCAACTATTTGATAGTATTTATATGAAATTGTCTATTGTATTTTAAAATATATTAATATCTTCATGCTATATCACATTCGGGGTGAGCAGAGAGTTTGTAGATTGTATCCACTTTGCGCTTATATGTCTTGCCCAATGTGAGCAGTAGCGCAGCTGATCGCCCTATTTTAGTAATTGCTTCTAATTACAAGTAATAAGTTATTAGTAATGACTAAAATACGCTTAAAAATATATATAACACACATCAAAAAGTATCACAGCTACCAAACGCCAAAGGCCTCCACTCCGACGCAGCTTTGAATTTCTTTCGGCGTTTCTTCTCAACGTAGTCGCTTCCGAAACGCTAGTAGATCACCGTTATGATTCGTATTTTGGTTAGCGGCCCAAGTCGAGATCGTACCCACAGGGGTATCACCGAAACCATTAATTTACCGGCTGAGCACCTCAGTGTTCGCCCTCTCATCCAGTTTAGTTGTGAAGATCTATCCCGGCCAGCAACGTATTCAAACCTAAGGTCAATTGTGTCACCAAAATATTTTATAAATAAACAGTGATTTCAATGCAAATTGTATTAACATTTTCTTTTGGCTCTCCTGAAAAGTAGTAATTTATACATCCGACCTTTTGGAATTCATGTCTAAATATAAAAAATACTAATTTAATATTTACTTACTAATGTTGTTCATGTGAAAAGCACATTTCATATATTTTTGGACGTTTAGCAGAATCGTTCGCGGATGGACATTAATGACACGTAGAAACAATTTTATGATGTTTTCTTATTCTGCGTCAAACATTTTTTATAGCGCAATAAACATCGGTTTCGGTCTACAGAAAGTTTATCTTCCTCATTCGGCTTTCTTGAAAGAATAATAATGTTATATATACAAATCGTATATATTTTGCCTTTATTAATATAATTTCTACATTCGTCAAATAATAATCCAATACAAAAAGTTTAGGCAAATAATTGTTGGCCTTCGTTGATTTTTCTTTATTTTTATGTAAAAGTAAGGCAAAGAGGAGGCAATCCACCTAATGGTAAGCATTTACTGTTTCCTATGGTCCTTATGTTATAAATTCTCTATAATACACGTAAAGTAGCTTTAATATTATCGATAGGTGTAGCGTCAGCTGGTGACATCTAACATACTTGGTAGTCTTGGTACAATAAAATAACAGTAAGGTGCAATCACCACGACACTTCCGTTTATTCTGGGTTCCGCCTCGATAATGTACATACAGATACATTTGTATCAGTATGCTATAATATGTAGAATTATAATTTAATTATTATTTAGCCGTGGTGGCTGCCGGCAGAATAGAATAGCACCCCCCTCTTCTTGCTGAGGTGTCGTAAAAGGCGACTAAGGTATCTCTTGAACACCGCAATTCAACCAGGTGTTCAGAGAAGGACAACTCGACCAAACCTGCATCCCGCTCCCTCCCGATCGTACTGGTTCTCCATTCCATCGGGCCTGAGGGAGCTCGGACGAGAGAGTGCTTCTCTGGCAGCGCGTCCAGTTATGCACTTAAATATCTCCTGCGCAATTGACTGTTTCCGAAAACTGGGCCTTGATTTTCTTAATCGGCGTTGAAACAGTCGCCGTGGCCGAATCCGGCTAGGACATCATCATCATCATATGTAGAATTAATCACAATTTATTAGATAATTATTATTGAAAAAATATTATTAAAATTAAATAAAAAAATTAAATTAATTAAATTAAAAATTAAATTAAATTTAATTAATTAAACATTAATTTAACTTTTTTTTTTCGGCATGTCTTATTTTGATGGCCTAGGAAAGACCTTCACAACAAAACCGGGCTTGGTGGGCGAACGCAGAGGGCGCTCAGTCAGCAAAATTTATGGGATGGGCGGCTGCGCAAGGGCACCCCTGAGGGTACGGACCTCGACTTGGACGGCCGGCCAGTTGAAAAACGAACCTAACGGTGATCTACCAGCGTTTCGGAAGCGACTACCTTGAGAAGTAATTTAACTCCTTTATGTTGAATAGATTTAACCAAGAAAATGTCATTGCACCGCAGTAAATATTATAAACGTCAGTCACCTACTTATACAGGGTTATAGGTAACTAACGCACAGCCTCTTAAGGGTGGCTTTGATTTATCAAGACTGACAACTTTTGTTGTACGACTTTTTCTAATTCAATTACTTTTTTTCCCATACAAAAAAAATAAAAATCAGATTTGCAGTTCTGAACTTTTTAACTCTTCCTAAGGCGACGATCGCGCCACGCCGCTAAAGGCGACCGTAGACAGACTTACGTAGTACGCGGCGTCTTGTCTTACGTAGAGGCCTTTACCTTATTCATTTTACGATGTTCCCTATGGCAGACAAATAATAGGTTGGTTTTGTTTGTGAAACAATTATTTAATGTTTTATTTTGATTCTAGTTTGTTTTAATAGTGTATTAGTACGTCAATCAATAAACATTTATTTTCACTATTTAACTAAATATGGAAATTTACGTTCAAATAATTGTTATAAGCGACTTTGTAAAATAAACAAGGTATAGGGTTAATAAACTTTCTGCTACACGATCCTTAACGCTGCGTAGCAACGTAACTTGGCGCACGACTGCATAGCACCAGCTGATTGGATACCTACGCCAGATCGAATGAAAGTTGGAATATAGAGCTAACGATGACTAGATATTCACACTAAAACTAAAAAAAAAAAATCTAACGATGTATTAGGTTTTGGCAAAAGTCGTAGAACAAAAGTCGTTAGTCTTGATGTACCTAAGCTACCTTTAAGAGGTTGTGCGTTAGTTGCCAGTAACATTGTATAGATCATAGATGGTCAAAATGTAATCAAATTAACGATTACATACATTTTGTAATGGTAAATCATAAAATAAAAATAATAAATAATAATCATAATATAATAATTCATATATAATAATAAAAAAATAATATAAAATATAATATTTCATATAATTATTTATGAAATTAATAAAAAATATTAATATTCTGTGACTAAGCATTATTCGTTTGTAATCTAATTAATTATTACTTTTCTGATTGATATGTGATGTATGCGGCCGACAGCAGAAGGATACTCACCTATTTTTTTTTATATACACATTATAGGTGTCTCGGCGATTTTCTTGGCGACTAAAAATCAATGAATGTCGTTAACTTTTACCTGAATCTACTCCCCCTCTTCTACACCTCTTCTGTTACCTCTTATATAACTACCACACTGTCCTCATCTCCCACCGTTTTGTCCTCTCTCCGTCCGCCTCTTCACCCATTGTCTTCTTCCTCTTCCCACTCCACCTTCCTCTCCTCTCCAGTACCTCTCCTCTTACATTAATTTCCTCTTCCTCCTCTACCCACTCCCCCTAGAGCGTGGTTACATGGATGCTGTGATATTCCTCATCGCTACGTTTAGGTGTATTATAAATAAATAATTTAGTCACTCAATTACTCAAGCTACTCGAATACTAGTGATGGCAATATAAACTTGGATTCGCCATGAGTGCAATGGAAACACATCGACATTAATGTAATCATGATCACTTTTAAAAATTTGATTGAAAGCAGTCGTGATTACGGCTATCTCTGCTATAATCCATATAAAATAAGAGCCAGTTAAACAGCGTTATAATTCAAGAATAGTCTTCCAATAAAGCCGAATACTTACCACGATCAAAAATATTTCTTGGTATTTTAACTTTTTTTTAATAAAATTATAAACACTTAGGCTTTATGGTCTCTGATTATTGCATGTTCTTAATAGAGATATTAAAAAAAATCATAGATCTGGACTGCGTTTCAACGCGTGTTTAAATTCAATATATTTCGCATCAATGTTAGTTTTATGTCACATCAAACGTATAAGTTGAAAGTAGATAGAAATATGTGTATAGGTACAAGAATAAGATTAAAAATATAAACGTCATATAATACAACATGAATGTTTTTATTGGTTATTAAATCTTCTAAAGAAAATTGCTTAAAAACACTGTATTTATATAAAACATTATATTTTCATTCACAAACTATTTTTGTAAAGTTTTGATGGAAGATTCTCCCTTATTCAAAAGACCTCAATTTGGCAACAGGGTCTTGAAAAATGCTGAAGAAGTATTCAAACATAACGCGTGGTACCGTATTTATTGTAATGAAATATTTTAAACATACTATCGATATATCTACCAAGAATTTGGAAGCTACGAGGCTAAGAAAGAAACCTGCAGGTGGCTCCCGATATCTTGATGATATGAAGCATGTATTCTTATTCAACGCTTGGTATTTAACACAAATTATTCATAACATCACCAAAAACTATGAAAATATTGCATTAATAATAATATATCGTCACGCTATACCACTTTCGGGGTGCGCAGAGATACATTAATGGCTGTATCCATTTATATTGTGCCTAATGTGACCAGTTATGCTTACACATGACATTTCTATGCTTTGCCAGGTTCCGCACGATGTTTTCCTTCACCCGTATTATAAAAATGATCAAATAAGTAGTTGTTTCAAGCATTGCATTAAAAATTTTAATTAAGTGATAATCTCTGTATCTATAATTTTGTTGAGTCCATGGTTTTATCTTAATTTAAACTAGCAGCTACTCTTGTATTAACATAACAAAGGCCTTTACCTCCATGGCTGACTCTATATAGTCACCTTCAGAGACCAAACATTTTATGTGTCATAATATAAACCTTACATGAGGATTTTTTATTTAGATTTATGGACACTTTTTAACAAGTATATTTTTTAAATAGACACAGTAACTATAATTGGGACTTTTATAAAATCAATTCAATATTCATTGGGAATTTAACCAAATCTTCCAGCTGGAGATATTGCTCTAAATATTGTTCTCTATTTATGTATACTTAATTTGTAATTGATTATAATCGATATTTCAGGGATAATGTTGAATGGGATGAAGAACAAGAAAATGCAGCAAAAGAAAAGGTTAAGCAAAATTCCAAAGTTATATACTCTGAAGAAGATTTGAAATCATTAGAAGAAAATGCTGATAAGCACTGGGATGCATTTTATGATATTCATCAAAATAGGTATATTTCTTTACTATTTGTTGTTGTTTATTGTTTGTTATATAATTAGTCTCTATCACTCTTATATTTGGCCTCCAGAACCATATTGGGTTAAATGACAATTTTATGAATGACAAATTATGATATAAATGTGCTTTTAACAAATATTTTAAATAATGATTAATAGAGCATATTATTCCTATCAGTATAATATAATTTATTGTTTACATTATATTAGGATTGCATATGTTTGTTTTTGTTAAATATTTCTTATTTAAAGTTTGTTATCATGTGTGTCTGCTTGTTAGTTTATTACATTAAAATATTTAGACACATTTAGTGGAAATGTAGTACACAAATAGGCTATAAAGTTGAACAGTTTATGCTAAAAATTTAATTGATTCCTGTGGTAATGCAGATTGTGCCAGTGGTGCAGATAACCTTGGAAAATGTATGACATATATTAAGCCTATTACCTGGGCAATGCTGGGTTGCCACAGGTGGTATAAAATACATATATGTATGTTCAATTGTATTTTTTTCATTTTTGAAATTGAAGAACTTTTTAAATCCTGTCAATTTGACCTTTCGCGGTAGGTAAATTACTAATTTTGTCAACTTGGACTTTGCTCTGTAACTGATTAGGCTATACTCAAATTATGTATTCAGTTTTTTTTTTTTGTAAAAAAAGATACTATTTTTTAAGAAAAGTCTAAGAAATGTCAAACTAGCATCAATAAATTTCAACCTACAAACATCTGACGGACCTCTGAAGTAATTCTAATGTAACTTTGTACCAATGCTGAAGTATATGAACTACTGAATGTTTACAAACTGATCCCAAAACGTAACAAGCCAAAGCGAGTCACCGTGATGGTCTTTGCTATAAACTATGGTCACTACTCAATTCAGGCAATCGCCCTGTCACTGCAATAATGATAACTTAATATTATACTATTTTATTGTTAATTTGGTTTGGTTGTACATATTTCAAAGTAATTTAAAAGTAATTTAAAAGTATGTCTACTCTTAGAGCGAATTAATGTCTATTATCAGTGTTGGTACTGCTCTCTATTTAGTCCTATGACAAAGTGCAGAAAAAATTAAATTTCTCTTTAAATATTTAAGTAACAAATATTTGATATGGATAATTTAATATTAACATACTACTGTATTCATTTAAAAAATGTTAGTGCCTTTTTATGAATATGTGTACAAAAATGTAAAATATGATTTTGTATAAAAAAAATTGTTTTGTAATTAAAGTGTCAATTGTTAGTGCTTTATCATGAGTACATATATTTTCAGATTTTTTAAAGACCGTCATTGGCTGTTCACTGAGTTCCCTGAACTGGCTCCCGATAACATATCAGCACCAGTTAGAGTATATCCTAATAATGAAAGCAATCCAACTGATGACAACATATTGCATACACAAAAGCTAGACACAAAAAGGCAAATATTTGAAATTGGCTGTGGAGTTGGTAATACCATATTTCCTATTTTACAATACAGCCAAGACCCTAATTTATTTATTTATGGATGTGACTTTTCATCAAAAGCTATTGATATAATGAAACAAAATAATTTGTATGATTCAAAGAGATGTGAAGTGTTTGTGATGGATGCTACAGAACACGACTGGAATGTACCATTCCAGGAAAATTCTTTGGACATTATTGTGTTGATATTTGTATTATCAGCTATTGACCCTTCCAAGTAAGTGTTTCTAAATATTTTAAACAAATTAATAAAAAAGAGTTATATGTAGTATTTTGTATAAACCTATTAAAGATGAAAGTTTTGTTTTTAACTTTTATTTTACAAACACTTTGACATTTCACCTGATGGTTAGTGTCAGTGATGGGCAAAATGTAATCTGATTACCGATTAACGATTACAAAATGTAGTCGTAATTTTAATTTTCTTGCCCTGTAATCAGGATTAAATCCATTTAAACATTAAGAAATCATAAATGTATATGCAATCTGGGATTCTGTAATGTTTAAAACATAGATGAGCAAAATCCAGTCATATTAATGGTAAAAAAACGTAAAATGTAATTGTAATCATTTTTATTAATGAGATTACATTTTGCCCATCTATGGTTAGTGTGTACTGCTGCTTGTGGACAAATGCAACACATAGAGAATTATTATCACATGGCTGACCTAAATGACTACTAACATCTGAAAACCTCTTGTCACAGCCCTGGGAAAACTGTCTGACAGCCCATTTGGCAACTACAAAGTGTGCAACAAGAATGTTCTTGCATATTTATCTATAATCATTTAATCATATGAAGAAATGCATGCAGGTAGTCAGGAGTCCTTTATCGGTGCTAAAAACTTTCAATGTTTTAAATACTGATATAAAATAAAGTTACATTTTATCTTATTTCAGAATGCCTGTTGTTATCAGCAATATGTTTAAATATCTTCGACCTGGAGGGTTAGTAGTATTTCGTGATTATGGATTGTATGACTTGGCGCAACTGAGATTCAAAAAGGGAAGATGTATTTCTGACAATTTTTACGCTCGAGGCGACAACACGAGAGTTTATTTCTTTACACAAGACGAAATTACGAATTTATTTACAAGTGCCGGATTTCTAGAAGAACAAAATTTAATTGATAGAAGACTCCAAGTAAATAGGGGGAAAATGTTGACAATGTATAGAGTATGGATTCAAGGAAAATATAGAAAGCCATTATAATATTATTATCTTAGTTTAATACACCTAGATCTAAATTCTGCATGGGAACATGGGGGCATAAAATGGGAACAAAGTTTAAACTTAACCTTTCTGGCTAAATTTTACAGGCGATAGTCATTTCTCAATATCACGCACCATCAAACGACTTATTAAAATAAAATCTAAAATGACAGTTGTATAAAACGATTATGTAGTAAACAACGTTTATTCAATCGTTTTTTTGTATTAGGAATGTGTAATTGATGGAAGAATATGTATTTGTTTCAAAATACCCAAGTCAATTTCATCTGGTGTCTAGCATTAATTTTATTAAATAATATTTCCCATGATACGGGACAAACTTAAGATTGAGTATTTAAATACATTATCTTTTAAATAATTTTTTTTACCTCTATTTAAAAATAATTTAAAATATATTTATATTCATGATATACGCCAATACTTTTTTTATAAAAACATTTATATTAAAAACAACATTACGTTAGTTGTACATTTTAAATTAAAGTGCTGTTAGCAATATTTATTATGCATTTTCAAACTTAAAGTAGTACGGTTTTGCAAATCCATTGGTTAATTTGTTAACAATTTTTATTGGTGGTCCATCCCAGCCAACTTTCATTTTGTTGATAAACTCTTTCATTAGTATTTCGATTTCCAACTCTGCAATCCTTCGTCCGATACAACTCCGTACGCCGAAACCAAATGGTAATGTAACCATGGGATGAGCATTTCCATAATACAGAGGATCAGACTTGTCAACTAACCATCTCTCAGGTATATACTCTAGTGGCCGTGGATAATATTTCTCTTTTTTAGACAAAAACTCATTAGGAGCTATCACATCAATCTGAAAATGTGTTAAAATATAAATTAATTATCATTATGGCGCAATATCCCTTTTAGGTGAGCAGAGATACGTTAGTGACTGTATCCACTTTGCGCTTTGTCTCGACCAACATGGCCAGTAGCGCAGCTGGTCGCCGTACTCGGGGTATTTACTAATGACAATTTTATTATACGAGTTTCCTCACGATATTTACCTTCACCAGTAAACATGTGATGCCTCATTCGGTACTTGATCTGAAAAATCCATTATATTATATCCATCTGTGCATTGCAGTTCTTAAGGGATCTTTCAATATAGTCAAATAAAAGTGGAACTCATTTAAAAAATATCGGTTGCAAATAATGGGCACAGATTAAAAAAATTAATGGAAGCGTTGTGCAACTGACTGTATGTTTCATTAATTTGATTAATTTACTAAGTCCGTGTCAGCATCGACTGAATTTTTATAATGAGATAATTCAATTTTCAGAATCACAAAGTGTGTTACAAGAAAGCGCCTATGTAAAATATTTAGTTATATATTTTATTTACTTACTCCTTCAGATATAGTATATCCAGCTACAACATGTTCACGTGATGTTCTCCTTAGGTTAGCAGGAACCACGTGGTATATCCGTAAAGCTTCTTTCAAGCACGCTCTGAAGTATTTGTTAGATTCCGAAGTCATTATCTCTTCACGTAATTTATCTTGGACTTTTGGGTTTATCGCCAAATGATATAAAAGACTTGTCACCACAAACGCCACCTAAAATCGAGAATATGAATATAATAATCAAGAAAGCGGATAATTTCTTATCCATACATCTCATAAGATTTCAATAAGGATATTTCATCATTAGCCTACAAAAGGTTTTGCATTGTCCATGATCATAAGTTTTCGTGCACTTACAGTGTCAATACCAGCGAATAACATATCGTTTGCCATCATAACAGCTACATCCTCGTCAATAGCTAAAAGTTTTTCCAGTATACTCTTATCCTCTTCTGGTACATCGTGTACTCTTTCTTCTAGCCTTTTTCTCGCTTCATTAATATAAAATTTACTAATCCTTAAGAAAACACGTTATTAAACAAAATATTTAATTGTTATAATTAAACTATAGCTTGTGCATTAAATTTGTCGGAATTGGTCAACAAAATTACCTCTTTTAAGTGGCATTATAAACTACAATCGAAGGTTACGTAATATCACAAGAATAACGTCCGTTCTTGTCGGTCTACTACTGTAATAGGAAGTACTGTCCAGTACAAAACTATGGATATTTCATCCAAGCCTAAAAATATCAAGATCGAAGGGTTCTAGAGAAATATAAATACATGTACTCATACCTTGTCCCCGCCGACCGATACCCCGTCGATTAACATATTTCTTTAGCGAACTTTATTCATCTTCTATATTATTTTGAAATATGACCTATTTTTCAATAGACAAGTTTTCTATCTATAAAATACTTACTCCCATTGCGTGTCAAAAGCCTTTATAATCTTTTTGTAAGATGGAGTTGCTATGTATCGCCACGGATTGGGCCTGACTTCTAATTTTTCCATACATTCGAATACATCTTTTGTGCTTTTCATTAGGCGTAAAGCTGGATCATTAGCAGTTAGATTGTCGGCTAGGCATCCTATTCTGGATCCCAAAGCTACGAGGGCGATTGATTCCAATGAAAATTTTGTCAATTCTAGATCCAAATTCTTTTCAAGGTAATTTGGTATATCTTTCAATTTGACCAGCCTAGGAATGTTAAATGACCAATCAAATTATGAAACTACTTATTATTAAAAATTAATCAATATTATTTTTATATAAAATAGTAATTACCTTGCTACAGTATCCTTGGAAATGTCTCGTAGTGCGGGAGCATAAACTTTTACCAATTTGGGCTTCAATAATGCCGGATTGACTTTGGTGCGAAACTCTCTCCATTGCGGACCTTGCCTAAAGGCCATGAAAATTTAAAATTACATTTAACATTTAAATTAATGAAAACAAATGCTACTCACGCGGTTGTTAATCCATATACGTTTTCGGAAGTATTCTTTTTTAATTTTTCTCTGTAATATTGGAGCACCTGTAATCCAGGCCGTAACGAACTTTTCTCCTCTGCGCGATATACCTTGAACATTTAAAAATAAATGTCATTTATAACAAACAGTGTTGCGCAAAATATAATCTGATTAATGATGAACGATTACAAAATGTAGTCGTAATTTTAATTTTCTTGCTCTGTAATCATGATTAAATCCATTTAAAACATTAAGAAATTATAAATGTGTATACAATCTGGGATTTTGAAGTGTTTAAAACATTATTGAGCAAAATGCAGTCATATTAATTTTAAAAAACGTAAAATGTAATCGTTAATCATTTTTATTAATCTGATTACGTTTTGCCCACCTATGATTTATAATATATAGTTCGATTACTGTTTAATTCGCACACATTGGGTAATTCAGAAGAAAAAAACTACGTCAATATATATAGTTTTTAACCCTGAGAAAATCCTCATGCTTACCTTGCTGCCTTCTGGTGGGGCGTGTGTAGTATCAAACCATATTGACTAAACGCAACGATATTAAACACTGTGTCTATGCTACAAGTCTGGCCTGAAAATCCAAATTCTTCCGAAGGTTCGGCGAGCGACTGAACTACAAATAAGCTTTCTCTCTGTACAAAGCGGAATCCGCTAGAACAGCTCACAATACCTCACTGTTGCGAAGTATGTAGATACATACTACCCTCTTTAAAGCCGTGCAGTAGATTCCTTGCATCCGATTCCTGTGTTGATATTGACGTTTTTTAAACTCCGTGCAAGTCGATGCAACAGCCACCAAATTGCTATTACGAGATTAATTTAGCTATTATTAACTTTGATTTATAAATATTATACCTGATCGAAATGGTCCGGTTCAAATAATATAACCATATCACCCCTGGAGTAAACTCCATCTATTTTTACAACTGGTCCATATTTTTCCCGTAGAATGTCTAGTATTTCGAACATATTAGTTTTTGGCCCGATAACACCTGAAATAATGGATATTTACCTAGGTTGGTAAGTGTACAAAATCGGCTAAGTGCGAGTCAGGCTGGTGTATCAATGATTTCGTACAAGTTTTAAAATGAATGAAAAATAAAATACATTGAATCTCACATGAGACAGTAAACTTGAGTATTTCATATTTATTTCATTTGTAACATCCACGCGTTTCTGAGAAAAAGGCTCTTAACAGACAGTCAGATAGACAACAAAGTGATGCTATAAGGGTTCCATTTTTCCTTGTTAGGTATGGAACCCTAAAGTATACTCTACCGCATTCATTAAGTACTGCTAAATACTAAGTTCAAAGTACTATAATACCTAAGCAGGTTAAATCGATGATTTATTCTGAGATATATTTTTATTGGTTTAGCTGGTTCTCTACTGAGAGTTTTACTAAAAGCTATTTACTTTGATGAAAAGAAATGATACGTGGTACGACACCTAACATTTCCATAAAAAAAAAAAGAAATATTTATGGAGAACCTATATTGCGGTATTTTTTTTGTTTCATAAAGGTACCTAAACAAAAACATTACTGCATATTTATTTACGCTCTTATCTTGCTTAGCTACTTGTTTGTTCAATTAATTTTAATCTAAGAAAAAACGAACTTTACTGACCAATAAAAGGTAAAAAATTATGAATGGGTCCTATAATCGGTAATGACTTCAATCCCGGTATTGATTTGAAAGATTTCGGCTGTTCTATAGTAGACATCAAAGATTTTCCGATTCCATGTCTGAAAGTAAAATAGCCTTTAATAGTAAGTTTCATTTTTATCATTTTATTCGAACCTAAATAGGGACTTTGTAGTAGGTAAAAAGAATTTTCATTATGAAAATGCTTACATTATTATTATTCCTATTTTTAGTAGTACATTCATCGAATATATCGCGCCAACTTCAAATTATAGTATTAAAGTTACATACCTATAAATATTTTTAACTTTTGAAAAGATTTTTTTTTCCAATATCATTGTTTATTTTTACAAAATGTAATCGTTAAATGCCAAATGTTTGCGTCCAACCAAATATACAACAAAACTAACTAATATTCAGCAAAGTCAAATTATCTATTTGACCTTGAATGAGAACATACATTAATCTACTGTGACTCGTAGTCTACGATATAAGGTCGGACTTACATACTGTTGCCATTTCGTAAAATAACATTAGTATAATAATTGGTAACTACTTGAATTACACTAATAACTACTATATTGTGAGCCCACTACAGAATTACTTATAAATGAGTATCGTTAATAAATATAATTTACGTTCACTCCATCGCAGCCCTCCACTCCGATGCAGCCCTCCACTCCGACGCAGCCTTGAATTTCTTTCGGCGTTTCTTCTCAAGGTAGTCGCTTCCGAAACGCTAATACATCACCCGTAGGTTCATTCCCCTGGCTGGCTGCTCAAGATAAGGTCGTACCCACAGGAGTGCCCTTGTGTTGCCAACCAACCCATAAATTCGCTGGCTGAGCACCTTCTGTGCTCGCCCCCTAAGTCCAGTGGAGCTGTATAAACCTGTCCCGGCTCTCAATAATATGTATGTCGGAGTGAGAGCGTCTAAATTGTTATTAATTGAAACGTCAGGTTTAGTGCCTGGATGGAATCAGAGATGGCGTTGCAATCGTAATCAACTATTCAATTTGGTACAAAATTGAATTATGAAATTGTCAACACTGAGTTAAAGAGAGTTGGTCGGGATTAGTCATTTTTGAAGGCATTCATACTTGGACGGTCGCAACTATTATTTATTAGTCTGTGGTCGCAACGATCGGACGCATCTCAGTGATCGTCGCGTTTCCTTTCTACAATGAGTGATGAAGACAGTGCACGTGGCACCCTGACAGACTGTATCCCGTCATATATATATATATAATTTACTATGTAAACGATAAAAACTATGATGTTTACGTTTTAATTAAATAAAGCAAAGTAATTACAATTTAGTTATAGTTAGTGGTTAATTAATGTGTATGTTTAACTTTAAGTTAAAATGCGTTTTTAAAATTTTGTAGTATTTATGCGATGTTCTTATGGTTTTCAAACTTTTACTCTTATGCACGAATAAGAAATAATTATTGTTCGTTAAGCTTTTGTAAAGGGCCTAATTCTAGGGCCTCCCATTAATTAAATGCGGTAGCTGATTTTCTAACAATGGATATTCTTTTATCTTTCAGTACTTGATTTTATTTATCAAAGTTACGTTAAGACTTGGCAGTTTTATGTAATAGTTATTTTGTACGAAAGGATAAATATTAAACGTTAATTGATATTTTATCATAGATATAGACTTTCCACACTATGGTTAATGCTTAGTAACATCGACGAAGTTGTTCATGTTAAATACGGCAACCTCGAATCTTAAGATTTTTCGAGGCGGGGCAAAAACTATATCTGTGCCGCCCAATCTCCAGTCCTTTTACCTTTGCATCTCAATTATATGAATTAATTCAGTGAAAAAAGTGCTTACAGCATAATTTTTTAAAATTGTATGCCCCTATAACTTCGTAAAGTGTAAATATCATTTATTGCAGAAGAAACGAAATGTTTACAAAATACGACCTTTGATCTTGCATTACTTAAGACGTGGTAACAAATATCCTATGAAACTTTTGAGTTCACTTTTAAAACAAAGGCTTGTACAAACGGGCTTATTTTTTGTGGAGAAGTTGAATGGGTTTTTAAATATGTTAGCAGGTTGATGTGCTCGTCTGCCGCTCCTAGAGTTTGGCGCTGGGGGCGTGGGTCCTGGATTGCAATGCAGTCTGGGCTAGAACTACGGTTGCATAACACCCGTGTCCAATAATAATAACATACCATGTTGTTTTATTAACATTAATGTTTTTAGCCCTTAAGTTTTATTGATTAAATTTAAGTTATCATTATTCATTTAATTTGGCCGTTTTATAAAAAAAAATATTGTTAAAATGTAATTTCATAAATCTTATATAAAAAAAGTAAAATATATTATATAATTGATACAAATAGTAATTTTAATGAAACAGAACCTCTCTATTTATCCATTTTATTGAAAACGAAGTAATGTTTCAATGATAATGTCATGTAGGGCAAGAATTTTACTAAAAATATTTTTAAATCGATTCGAATTATAAAGCTACAAATTAATTCACAAAAAAAAAACAGGTCTAAAAGATAGATTTCTTAAAAATAATAAGTGAAAACTGATATTTATTTTAATGTGTATGTGCATGGACACAACACATGAAATTAGTTACAGTTAAATGAGTGTTGATGTGACTAAATAAATTTATATCTTATTACATTAAAATAAAAACATTTTATTTTCTAGGATTTAATGTTTGTTTTCTAGGATTAAATAGCGATTTACTGGATCGTATTAGGACTACATATTGATCCACAATATCGGCTTTTGCCTTAAAGAATTGATTATTTGATTAATCAAATCCCATCCCCTATGTCATTGATATTATATCTTGTAACGTCGATAGTTTGATGTTTACTTATTCGGCAAAAGCCACGCAATAACCTGTTTTAATTTTACATCAATATCAACTGTGTGAATCGATATTTTATTTGTCAACAATAATTATTAGCACTAGTTATCCCTATTTGACACTGACAGGTTAAAAATGTTTTGGTAAGGTTAATGATCGATAGTTCGCGTTATTTGTAGAGCAGTTCAATATTAATAAAATAAATATCATATTATGTGAACGGCAACAAAAGTATAATAAGATTGCTCTTCTTCAACCCAGTGCTATCTTAAAATCCTTATATTGTACTGTTTTCTCTTTCAATGCAGTTTCTTTGTTACAAGAAATAGTTTGGCTAGCACTAGTCATCGATCGCGGAAGCTTATAGTTTTTGTAAATTTATTTATTTTAGGTGAATAGTGTAACGTCAGTAAAGCGACAGTGTATACTTGTTTATTTTGTATCCGTGTAAATTATTAATAATATATTATGTACTTACTTTTGATCTAATTAACGTGGCCAAAATTAAATGGTATAATCTCGGAAATAATTCTATGCATAAAATGAGATAAACAGGTTGAATGCTGTGTACAATTTGTTCCTCATATTACGTCCATGTATTGTTGCTCATTTCTGTAAGTACCTACTTTGTTATCATTGAGTTAAGTATTACATATTGAAATATAAGATGACTATGATTATAACATAATAATAAAATAATTTGACATTACTGAATTTATTGCATTGATTTATTAATCTTATTCCCTTAAACAATTATAGTTTGAATCAAAATAAATATTTTAAATTTAATTATTTTATTTCAGTACTTAACAAAATTATATAAAGATAAGTTGCAATTTAAATTAAAATTTTCCCTGTGTAATTGTAACAAGAATCTCTTCAATGCTCTTGTGTCAACCCAGAATTGACAACTATAGAGTGAATAAGTCAGATAGTAGAGTCAGGGTATAACTGTCAATAGATATGTCCCGGAAGATATCATCACATGATTGCCTGAAGTTCCAATAATATTATTATACCCAGTATAATATACTTAGTATATGTATCTACACTAATATTATAAAGAGGTGATGTTTGGATATTGGAGCTATATTTGAACCTATCCTTTTAATTTTTTTTCTTTAAATCATTAATATTAAAATACACTTTTAGGGTAAATAAAAACTGTTAATGAAACAGGCATAGCTAGTTATCACCTAATAATTATCTTATCAATATCCTCTAAAATTCAAATGTACCCTTGGTCAAATTGTTACATGTGTGTTTAATGATGCGTAAGATTTATTATGGCATTTAAAGCACCATATAGTTATCATAATATTTTTATTTCTCCACTCATTGATGAGTGTAAGCAATTTTTTTGACAACATTAACTTATATTGAGAAACAGAGAATTTTGTTTAATAAACAGCCTGCATTTTCTAAATAATGATAAAAGAAACTTCCTGGATTATTGCTTTTTTATCAATTAGTTATGATTTTATTATAGCTTTTGGTACAGGCTGAACATATAAATCTTATACAGAGACGTAAATAACTTATACATCTTTACCATAAAAATGAGCCATTATATGTAAACTTACTCAAAACAAATTACTAACATAAATCACTGCAGATTAGCTTACATAACATTGTGCATAAGGCATTATTTGTGGTTGTGTTCTGTACATGAATTATATGACTCATCCAATCATGGATAGATTAAATTGGTTACTATTCAGGTCTATACATATATTTGTCATAATAAGGCAATAACTTGAAAATATCAATATTTCAGGAATGTTATAATAGAGGTTCATGGACATATTTAATTTATAGAAGATCTTTATATAAAGAGTTAATAATAAAAAAATAGCTAAAGAGTGTGTTCGATCTACCATTAATAAAGTATTATGGTATGGTATGATATGGTAGAGATAAGACATACAACATTGCAATATCAGTTAGTTTGTAATTAAAATTACCTGTTTCTTTCTTAGTAACATTATAGATAACGGAGCTGCAGTTGACAATATTTTAACAATTGTGATCTTATGTTTTGTTTTCCACCTACTTTTTTATGTGAAAGGAAGGTAAACAGGTGAGCAGCCTACCTGATAGGAAGCAGTCCTTGTCGCATACAAAGAAATGCTACACAAGAAGTGTCATCATTGCACTGCTGAACTGAGAGATTATTTTTTACTCCTTTTTTTAAGACCTCCATGTAATAATTATGAACAAATATTTCACCTGGACACCCATTGCACAATTTTAAAGTGCGTCCCAAGAATGTTCTACAGAGAAGCTGTTACACAGAGAAGAACTCTTGTTGCAAGCCATTGATCCTTTAAAGTGTGAGGATGAGGTGATAGCCAACCACACAAAGGGTGCTTTTATACTTTCTGTCAAATATAGTGGAGATAAAACTGTCTTATGTTAGGTTTTCACAGGTGTGGTCTCCATAAGTTGTGACTGCATATCCTAATTCTTTGTAGCACTCTGCATTTATATTTAGTTTAAAATAATTTTCTAAAATTGATACTTGTTTCCTTAGCATGAAGTTCTAATTTATTGTTTTTCTCTATTAGGTGTGTCTTGGGTTAATGAACTATTTCAAAAGCATTTTTATCTTATCTTAATCCTAAACTGGTTACATCACATGTAAATGTGCAGTCTTCTCAAACATAATGAATGTGTATGCTTGTAAAGTTACAAGTTAAAATTTTGAACATTCAAAGTGTAGACTTGTGATCATTGATATTTCTCTGTACTATAGTGTATGTAGTGATATTTTTTGTATATTTTTATATGTCAGCAAAAGGTTTTCATGTAATATAGAAGACTTTTAAGAATAGTGATAACTAGATACATAATATGTAAATTGATATTGTTTTTAGATATATTATTTTCTAGTTCTATATTAATCATTCATTGACAGTATTTAATCAATTTAATGTTTTCACAATAATATGTTTACTTTTGTTAATATTAGATGAAATCTTTTTATTCTAATATTCAATGAAGAGAAAATAAGAAAATATTTTATGGTAAAATCACAAGTTGTTGAAGTCCTTAAACATTATTGTAAGTGAACTTGGAATGTCAATGTAATTTTAATCAGTTCACTCAACTGTAGACAATAAAAATCATTACAGCCAATCAGAAATGAATGGTGAATTACTTGCAACAAAATGTATTAAATGCAAAATCTTAGTTTGTCTTCCATATTAGTATACAAAATATGATTTATACATTTAAAAAATATACTATGTTTTAGTATTTTGCCTACTCCCGTTCAATTATTACTCAAGAACTGTAAATGTATGACCAAGATAATGATATGTTAAAACAATTTTAAAGTTAATAAAAAGAGTATTATTAATGAGTAGTAATAAGTATATTGGTGGACAGGGTCTTAATATAAGGTCATTTGAATTAAATTAAAACATTAATATAAAATAATGTATGCACAAGAGTATTGTAATTAAGAATATCTACCTACTAAAATATATCATCAAGTTACAGATTGTTCATAAGGATGAGATCCAGTGACAATCAAATGTAGGATAGTAATTTTGTCAAGCCAGCAGGAATATGGCTTTCAAGCTTTAATAACCAAAGTGCTTTAAAATTTAAAATGAGTCATTGATTATGATTGTATGTAATAAGTCCCAGTTTATTGAATCACTATTAATTTATGACATTTTTCCTCATTGGATTTTAGTTTTAAAATATGATTATGCCTCCTTTCATTGTAATGTTTCTTTGAAGCAAAATGAGGTAAATTAACGTAAATAATAACTATTTTAGAATGTTAAATTATAATTTTAACTTCCCAACATGTTATTAATGGAGATTGATACATTTTTGATAATTCTTGATATGTAGTATTTACAGACAACTCCCCAATCGCTCCTGGTAGAAGATCCAGACAGTGGTCACCCAACCAATGTAAATTTTTCTTTTATAGGTCACTAAATTATGATAACGACTAAATAGAAATGACAGGAACGTTTCTATTCAGATGGGTATCATTGAACATGGGAAAATTAGAGAATTATTTTATAAAGTTTAATTGTGTAACGTATTCCTAAATGTTTAGCAATGATGTAACATATCGCAGTTCACGGTTGGGTGTCGGCATGGCGAGCATGAGTTCCACGCTCGTCGAAACCGTCTCCATCAACTATGAAGACTTTAACGAAAGCTTTCTCACATGCGGCACATGTTTATGTTAGTATTTTCCACACATAATAATAATATTTCCACACTGTATACCCTACAGGGTAAACAGCAATCTAAGATTGTTTGCCATAGCTAAAGGAAAGATTCTGGTTTTTTTTTGCTGATATTTACTTACATTGATCTCGCCGTAAACTAAGCTTACACTTGTTTCATGACGCCCACACAATAATGCCGCCCAACATTGTTTGCCATGACCTGACTTTTGGCGTTAGTTTAAGATATTGTTACATCCTACAAATCTGTAAAATTGGGGCCAAATTATTGTAAAAAAGTTGTTATTTGTCAACATCCAAAAGTTGGGCGATCATCTCACCGAAATTTCATGAAATGTTGAAACGATAAATAAATAAGATATATTTGAGATAAATAAATTATGTTTGTGATGGCCTAGTAGATAAGAAGTCGGTATACATGCGCGTCAAAGGTAATGCTGGTGGGTTCAATTCCCCGGCATGTATCACTGGGTTTTTTAGATTAAGAATGGATTTAGGCTCCACATTCTCACCGATAAATCGTTAGGGATCCCGCATAACATTTAATAGAAATGCATGTTTAAGCGCCTCTAGAACTGCGATTATTTGCGCCACTGGTCACGTTGGGCATGATATAAAAGTGCTAAGTGTATGCAGCGACCATTATATCTCTGCTCACCCCGAAAGGAATATAGCGTGATGATATTATTATTATACAAACGAATAAAACTTTATTTTTAGTATTAAACCTTTAGATAATCATTACTGACGTAATATATTAGATTTTTATAAATAAAGTTTTTCTATTCTTTAACGAAAATTTAAAATATTGTAATGCCCTTGTTCATAAAAAACTTGACAATAAGTTCTTGATTTAAATGTACAGTTAGACCAGAAACAGGAAAATTATGTTTAATAATTAAAATTAAATTTGTTTTGAAACATTCGAGTACGAATATTCAAATTATACTTGTATATTTTTCCAGGTACTTATGATGGCGGTGAACACACGCCAAAGCTTCTGCCGTGTTCTCATACAGTTTGCTTGCACTGCCTTACTCGAATAGCCGCGTCACAAACGAGAGAGTCCGGCAGTTTCAGATGTCCAATTTGCCGCGAACTAATAACGATACCTAGGGGCGGGGTTGCGGCGCTTCCTCCTTCGTTCCTCGTGAACCAGTTGCTCGATTTGATGGCACGACAGCGCAGAGAAGTCATACCTCAGTGCAGTTCGCATCCAGGCAGAGAGCTTCTTTTCTGTGAGACTTGTGATTGCGTTTTCTGCCGGCACTGTGCCGACGGTCCTCACAGCGACACTCCCTGTGATCACACCGTCGTGCCATTCTCAATAGCTCTGAAAAGGATGTCTGAGATATTGTTGTACAGAGCGAATGAATGCTTGAGCAAGCTCAGTTCGGCTAGAGAAGCCGTTGCCAGTGAATTGAGGCGGCTGGAAGCGGCCGCTGGTGCTGCTGATGAAGTTATTGATAGACATTTCGCAGAATTAAAGGCGGCGTTAGATCAACGTCACAATGAATTGAAATCGGCTGCGGCGGCCGCTGCTACCCACAAGCGAAAGTTGCTCGAAGAACAATTGAAACTGATAGACGCTGAAAAATCTAAGGTATAAAAACACGTTATGAACCTTTTGTCGCGTATTTCATAATGTTATGTAAAAAACTACAGAAGATATTGTTATAAATACGATGTTCGAGACTTCAATATACTTACATGATTTCCTTTTCTCAAGCCTTAAAAAACAGCGCAAGTGATAAAATACAGCTAAACTTTATGATTTAGCATTGTAGTAATATAGCATAAAACATTATCTTGTTATACTCGGAAATTTAACACAAATAAATATATATACTTAAAATTTAGTTGAATTTGGACTTTCAGTCTGCTATTTTGGTAAACACCAGATTTAAAGTCAATATATTTATTAAATGTCCAAGTATAACAAGAAATTACTTTTCAAGCTTTTGTGGGTTAACAAAACTTGTCTATTGTACTTTTATTTTAATGTGTTTGGGCTTACTACGCTTTAGAATTACTGTTGTTAATTGCGTTTTTTAGTCAACACTTTCTAAAATGTAAGACCTTTTTAGCAAGAACGCAATAGTCAATCTTTCACGGTGCCCTATTGTTATGTGAAATCAACTGCTATGTGTAATTTGCCGCCAACGCACCCGAGTGCGCACCTAAGCCTCCGAAACTAGGTCATACAGTACGTTCTGGGCTAGCAACGTGTCCACTCTAAATTTCACAAGTTCCTTCGAATGCGACATCAGTTCCCAACGATATAATTACTCCCAAACTGTATATAGGTGTAACCCACTGCTTTTTTTTTTTTTTTGGTAACCCGGTGGAAATCCCTGCTGACCTTCAGGGGAGCGGTGAGGGCCGCTCCCCCGGTGTGTCGGACCTGCCCCGACTAAAACCACCGGGGTGTTCCTTCTCTCGTCTGCCGGATGCTAAGGGCAAAGCCGAGCCATCTTCCTCGGCATCCGGCGACGTCCGGCCTTGTGCAGGCCTCACCTACTAGGCGGTGGGACGGTTAGAAAGTCGCCGCCCCCCGCGTGCACCTAACACATTTCGGGGAGAATGGTGTACAGAGCCAACCCCCCCTCATCTCCTTGAAATTGTCATCAGAGCGGTGTGCGGGAACACATCGCACACCGCTCACGCCAGGATCTGGGCGACGCACTCCCTCAAAGCGCGCCGTCCGGCGTATGTCCGGGTCACGAAGGAAGGCCGTTGGCGTAGGCCCTCCTCCGGCGTCCAGTCCGAGCTGGGCGGCGGATTGGGTTGTCGGGGGTGGATATTGCCTCCCGATCCCGCTCCGCCGCCTCCTTCGCCTGCATTGTCGTCTCCGTGAAGGAGAGGACCGCCTGCCATGCCCTGTCACTACCGACCATCGCGCGAGCGAGTGCCGGCAGTGACAGGTCACCACCCACCACCCTGAACCCACTGCTTGGGACAATATAATTTTGATGACAACTTTTGTTCTACTCTGTGTTTTGTTGGCCTGGATTATTTTTTAAGTTTCTTCTAATTTTACTGTAGGTAGAAGCGGAATGTTCCGGGCTACAGCAGCAAGTAGAAGTGCGCGAGGTGAGCAGCCGGGCCGCGGCTCTGGGTGCGAGGCTCGGGGACGCGGCCGCTTTGGCCGAGCCGCGCGAGAACGCGTTCTTGGCGGTAGACTTTGCACACAACGACGCACAGCAGCGGTTCGCGGAGTCGCTCGCGGAGCTCGGCCGCGTTCGGACCAGTACCACATTCCCTGGACTCTGCACGTTGCAATTAGGTATAATTATATACTCATTGAGGAGGTAGGGCAATTGGCTGAACTGGGTCGTAACAGTACATACGCACAAAAACCTTCATATACTTGGTTACAGTTTCAACTCTAGTTCTTTTCTATACCTAGAGACCTTCAGTCATGGCATATGGCAGCCGGCATGACGACAGCAAGTGTCAATTGATTACTATCCCGTGAAAGTCTTTGCAGTTCTTGGTCTGCTACCCTCCATCGGGTGCGCTGTAGACACTTTGTCAACCCAGTATAAAAATACTTTTTTCTTAATAATTATCTCCTTATTTTACAGTTGATTTCACTAGGCGTACCGCTGTCGCTTCTAGTAGTATTATTTTTATCTTTTTACATATTTCAAGTCATTTATAGTATATGAAAGTCAGCTTAAAAGAAGACCGTAATAAGAGACTGTGATACGCCTTCAAACATTCAAAGCTAGTTAACAAAATTTTGTAATTCAATGATGCAAGCATTTTGGTTCAGTAACAGCGGGTATAAATTACAGTGCTACACGAATGGGGGTTCAAATACTGATGGGCAACGAATGTTATGTTACTCTGGCTTTATAATATTTTAAAAGCACTTTAACCCCCTTTATTTTTTCTTGGGCTTACTCCTTTTTAATGGTCTCATTTTAACTAAAACAAGGACAAATGACGCATCTCCATATTTACGCGCTCTTTGTTACACTTACTATGAGGTCTCTTAAGGTACCTCTTAATTTACGTCAAACCAGCGTATTGGCCATAACTATATTGGTGTTCGATAATTCTACAGTACGTGTTTCAAGATGGAGCAATTATTATACTTAAAAAAGTTGGACCAGGATTGAAGGTCCTTATAAAGAGAAACTCGTCTTCACTAGAGGACTGAAGTCGGCGAGTGATAATAACAACACACTTTCTCCCGCAGAATCAGCCTGCGTTTGCGGTTTGGAAGTTATAGTGACACTTCGCACAGTGGACTATCACGGCGAAGCGCGCAGCACTGGCGGGGACCCTGTCACCGCTGCTGCCACAGTCGACGATGCTCCTATACAGTGCACTGTTATCGATTTAGACACTGGTCTGTATAGGTAGGCATTTTTTAAAGTTATCCATCTCAAAATTAAAGAAATGATGGGGCTGGCATCTTGGAAAGAACAAATGTCTCTTAAAAATTAAAAAGAAAATACAGAAACAACCCTAATCTGATCACATCATTGTCCGTCTGCCTGTTTACCAAAAACTTAAGCAGAGACACGTGGAGGTATCAAGTTGAAATCGTGTTAGTAAATTTTAAAAACCTGCATGTCGATGTTAAATAGTGTCAATATGCAACAAAAGATATAAATAAATTAAAAAGTTATCTATTGCCGATTTGCTGGTGGTTTTGTTAGTTATTTAAATTTGATATTTATAGACACAATAAATATCAAATAATCAAGCCTGCAATCCCTTGTAGCTCTAAAATCATGTTTCTTAGTCAACGTAATCAAACCATACGTCCGATTATATCGAATATTTTACATTTTTGCATAAGAATGAAAATCTATAATTACCCTACCAAAGTCCTTCCCGTTAACTAAAAAATCCCGAAATTTGGGAAGAGGCAATGAAATATCTTATACCAAAATTGAAGGAAAAATCCGAAAACCGGAAAGTGACATCCCAATTTTTTTTGCGAATTATAAACTTATTTGCAATTAATTACAATACCTTATTCCGGTGACGAGATGAACTCACGATATTGCAAGGCTCGTGAAGCGAACCTGGATGCGATTGGCACAGTATGAGTGAGGCATATGTTGAATGGTGGGCTGAAATGGGTTATGGATAATGGTAATACATTGTTATTTTCTTTTTCCTTCAATGGTAGGATCACGATGCGTCCGTGGAGTGCAGGTTCGATATGCCTCCGCGTGCTAGTGTTCTCTCGGTCGGTGCGCGACTCTCCGCTTAGAGCGCAAGTCTTACCGGCCGCCTCT
The DNA here is from genome assembly GCA_036320925.1 of Automeris io. Lineage (NCBI taxonomy): Eukaryota > Metazoa > Arthropoda > Insecta > Lepidoptera > Saturniidae > Automeris > Automeris io. The sequence goes on along the minus strand of JAUDJH010000026.1, from coordinate 8,014,729 downwards.
CCTCTACTAGTGTGGGGGACGCGTGGCTCCGGCAAAGAACAACTTAATCAGCCCGTCGCAGTCGCCAGGTAACTTCAGAGGAATAATTCTTGTAACCTAAAAACGTTTGAAATCTAGTTTCGATCATATTGAAATCCAATTTCAGTCTTGGTAATGTAAAAAATGACATTATGTGTATGAAAAAATCGATGAAAGTAATATGGGTTTTAATTGCAATTGAAAGAAAGACTGGATATAAAATGAGAGAATTGGCCTTCTGAGCGCATATATGGTCCAATTCTAGAAACTGCTAAAGTCATTTTTCACCTTTAAAAAAAAAACGAAATCATTAACATGTTGAATGTCAAGAAATAAAATTCATCTGCACGTTCAGGCCGCGTCGGTCAGTGCTGACCGCGCTTAATTAACTAGGGTTTTCGAACTGTTCATACAAGCCGTTACTTTTATACAAATGTTATCAAACTAAATTCCACATTCATTGGCCCGCGTGGCCCTCTACTCCGAAATAAGATGGTTTTTGAAAAACGTAAAGGAGGGAGAAATGGAAAAAGAACGATTACTAAAGAGTGAAAATGTGTGGCGCGTTGACTTTTAATAAAAACATACATTCGGACATTAGTTAAAAGTATCTAATTAAATAAATATTCGGTCTAAATTTGGATAAAACTGTGATTTTTGCTTGGCCTAAAGGAAAAAAAGTTCACTGTCGGTCAGAACGTTGGCATGCAACGTGTTGAAAAATATAATGATTTGTGTAGCTTTGAGATTCTTTTGTTAATATAAGTTTTTTAAAATTAAAAATTACACTTATAAATATCTCGAATAATATGACTGCTATCATTTTTATGTAACAAATACATAAGTCATTTATCAGAATATTTAGGTGCAATATGAACTATATTTACTATAGTCATTGTTAAAAAATGAAAGATACGAAAATAATTTACAGATGTGCCAAACGGCGAGAAATATACGTTTTGGATGCAGGAAACTCCAGAGTAAAAGTGCTGGATGACGAAACTTTTGCATTTAAAACACATATCGTTAACGAAGGTAAATATTTTAAACTGCCCAATGTGACTCCATTATATTTATTATTAATTTTGATACAAATTCTTTCTAAAAGTTTTAATTACTTTAAAATTTTCGAAGTTTAATAACGTTTGACTACGTTTAACGTTTACTAGTAACAGATCCAGATTGTGTGCTCTAACTATTTTTCAATTGAATCTGGTTGACCAAATCGAAACGTAGATAATTCTAAAATGAAATTTCACTAAATCAACCTCGTAACTCCTTTCAGTATTCTTGGCTCTAGCTTTGGATCCCGGCCTGCTTGAAAAGTACGCGATGTAAAGTTAAATTTACATTTTACAGTGACATACAAAGTGTTATATTAGCATTTTAAAAGATCGAGTACATGATTTTAATTCCAAACTCCTTTCAAATAATAGTATTTTTTGAATCTGGATATTCATATTTCATATTTATTTTTTAGGATTGGCAGGGCGAAGCTGTACAGGAATAGCAGTTACAGCTGACGGTGTTGTTGCAGTCAACTGGAGAACCAGAACTCTAACTGAGGTAAGTATGGCAACATGACTCGTGACAAACCCAACTGCTCATCACAGAAAAATTTACCATTACGGGGACTCGGACCCAGGACCTTAGCATCGTATATAGGGTCACAACAAACTGGGATCAGGTCGTATTTCGATAGAGGGCTTGAAAATGGAATATATTGTGATGATATTAGTGTGTCCTTTTTTTTGTACTTAACTAAGGATAAGTAATAGTATAGTAGTGTCTATAATAAGTTAATATTATATGGCTGCTTTATTACAACTGAATAAGGATATAGGATTTTTTATTGTGCGATAGTCATTTTTACTGAATGCTGGCTAAGCAAAACTCTTAATATCTATCTACTTTCTCTTTACGAACTTAAAAGCAAAATCAGAGATTACTTGATGCAGCTTGACTATTCACAAATTGAAATTTTTTACACTTACTCTTTACTCACCCTTTTCTACACATAAACACACATACACAACTCATCTGTATGTTTAGTAAATATATGTATGCTTTGTAATGGTGGGCGCTGACGCCTGCGATACAGTCTCACGCCTAGTGCAGGCATCAACGTAACTTAAATTATGTAAATCATTTTAAATTTGAATCAATAAAAAATATGATTGTTATAACTTTTAGTAATTTAACCAACATTTTTTATAGTAAGGTAGTCACGCCAAACGGCGTAACTCCAGGGCATTAAAATTAATAAAAATGTAAACGCACTTAATCGCAAACGCCACCTGGCGAACATTCTTTACTTCACTTACTTTCTTAACGCTCTCGCATTTAAAACTACACATCGCATCGCATCCTTTTTTCCTACATTACAATCGTATTTAATGATTCTTTCAAACTCGCAACACACACAAATCCTTCTCAAACCATACTCCACATTCACAATCAAACATACATAGTGAGTGGTTGTAAAGTGCCTGGAATACCGCTGCTCGGTAAGTACTTCGTTTGATTAGTCTCAATTATCGCAATCTTAACTTTATTATAAATCATCCCGCCTACGAGGGTGGATTTTGTGCAACGGCATAAGGCAAGACTTATCCCGGCCCGCGTATAAGGTATGCATTGTTTTTATGCATGTATGGGATGAACGTCACTGCCGTTTTCCATATTGTCGCCCGTTGACACTTTATGTAAATAAGTAAGTGTGTGTCGTGTTAAGGTAAACGCGGAGGGCGTGACGCTGCGCACGATCCGATCGGAGCGCCTGGTGGAGCCGGTGTGCGTCGCGGCCGACATCGCCTCGCAGCGCATCGCCGTCGCGGACAACGGCGCGAGGGCCGTCTTCCTCTTCGACAGGCACGGGAATATAGAGAGAGAGGTAACTAAAGCCTATTAACTATTATGATTGTCTTCATAATATACTAGCTGTCCCGGCAGACCTTGTTCTGCCCTATTTATCTAAAACAAAGTCACATTGTTTTTTTTTTAATGTTAATTATTAATTTTAATTTAAATTGTTTGAAGGAACCTGGCCTTAATGCTATATGTATAAAAATTGAGAAACACTGACATTAATATTTATACGTCACTCAATAATTGTTTTGCCTTCCCGGAACCCGTCCACTAACATTTAAACTTTATGGTATGGTATTAAAGTTCAAAATGACTTATAACGAATTTTTTGTATGAGAATACAGAAAAGTGTAATTTTTAGACAGTTGCAGGGAATTTTTAAAATTCTTCTCTCCGTAATAACCTTGCTCAGACTTCATCAAACACAACAAAAAAAAATCAGCAAAATCGGTTCAGCCGTTTTCGAGTTTCGCGCTTATCAAGACATTTTGCGATTCATTTTTATATTATAGATATAATTAATAACATAATATATATTCTTTCCTGTCAACTAGCATTATATATTAATTATTGTGCAAGCTGTGCCGCCCTATAATTGTGGGGGAATTTATTTATGTTCTATATTGGTACCATGATCTTTTTGTTTTTTTTTACTCTATGTCACCCATGTTGGGCACCCAATTTTGTATTTTTTTTTTTACAATTGTTTGATTATATTGTTAACGCAAAACAAGTCCACGGTTTTTACCGTGGGAGTATTTGTTTGATAAATAAAAAAAAACTAACGCCTTATTTAATTATTAAAATGATATTAATTCATTTATGTATTTACTTTTCCCGTGACTTTGTTAGCGTATAATTAGTACTTTGAGTAGTTTTTGCCGGCCTTTCCTCAATCTCCATTCTTTTATTTAAACTCTTAACTTAAAAGAACCCCCTCCTTATCCCATTTTCGCTCCGTCTCTCGTTCCTCGACCGTTCTGTGCCTTAACCAATAGTTTTTATTTTTTACTAAAAGTATAATTTTCTAGCCCAATCTTTTCTTTGCCACCCATCTTAAGGGGTTATTTTCGAGATTAAAACAATCTCATGTCCTTTCCAGGTTTTTAAACTTCATACCAAATTTCATCTAAATCGATTTGGCGGTTTAAGCGTGAAAAGAAAACAAACTTGCAGTCACTTTCAGATTTACAATATTAGCATGAATCTCCCAAATGAAATTGAACACACTCTTTCAGAAAGCACGGTAGAATAATATAGTGGCATATTACTTCAAAATGTATGAATATATTCGTTAAATCAGACCTTATCAGGCTCAAAATTGACTACTGTACGCCATTTTACAGAGTGCAATATACCTGCAGCGCGATAAACTGAACTTAGGTTTGTAAAAAAAAAAACCTATCGGTCGTTTACTTGAGTATAAAAAATAATATCTTATTTATATTATCAGCCATAAAAACCGCGTGGACGGAGAAAAACAAAACTAGATTGCTAGATTTTTGTTAAAATTCATATGTTTGTTGTATTAATTAATATTTTCGATATTAAACTCTGATACTATGGTGTAATTTTTAGATTGGTAATGGAGAACTGGGTTTGGTAGGCGGTTTAGCGCTGTCAGAAGATCTGCTGATCGTGGCGGATATTGCTATTCGAATATACGACGCTGAAGGGAATCTCAAAACTACACTAGCCCCGGTTCCTAAAGGTAAAATAATAACTCATATTTTTTTTATATAATGTATAATTTTGTCTCTTTTTTCCCGGGCACGTATCTCTAGGTAGTTACAGATTACTTACAGATTTAGGCACGACCTGCTTATCGGTGAAGGAAAATATCGTGAGAAATCCCGCATGGCAATTAATAAAAATGTCCTGTGTAAGTGCCCTGAGAACGGCGATCAGTTGTGCTACTGGTCATCTTAACAACGATACATAAGCGCAAATTGGATACAGCCATTAATGTATCTCTGCTCACACTGAAAGGGATATATATAGATTCATTGCAAATTGAAGAGGAGAATATAGATTCGTTCATTATTGTTTTAAAATTCTGATTTTTTTAAACATATTAATTACAAAAAAACTTACTAAGAATATTTATCGACAATGTAATATCAACTTGAGCCGATGAGAAAAGCTTTATGTAATTCGTGAAAATACGTTATTTAGTACCCGTAAAAATATTTGTGTCGGACTTTACGCACTGTATACGTCATTCGTTAATATCCAATCCAGATCGGAATATTGTCAGTCTGAAAAAGCAATACTACTATTTAATAATATGATATAAAAATTATTGTGACCGTCAGTAAATAGTGAAGTAGTTGCCCCATAATATATTGTAATTTTCATTTATCCAGTAATTAACCCTTTATGGAGCCGTGTTGTATTTCTGCAACATACCACTCAAACTGATGCAGCAATAAAAGAAATACCGATAGACTGACTTTGTTTAGTGTTATACGGCACCAACAAAGCATTCTTACTATTAAGTGACAATTCAGCTCACTAGATGATGAGACTTGTAGGTAATGATGTTTCACTGTAGTGTCGAACGAATACACGCCTCTTCCAGCTCTTCTAATTCATTTACAAAAAATTAATTAATGGTGTAATACTAATATTTGACTCTTGAAATTTGTATAAGTAAAGAGTAAGAGGATGTATTTTATTAATTTGTTCCTAATTTTAACTTTAATTATTTAGTACTAATGCAATGTTGCATTTTTGCAACTTGCAAAGTGTTTAAAAATTATAAATGATTAATTTGTAATATTTTTTAAATGATTATTTTCGTTAATCATACTTTATTGACCACCCAGTTTTTACAAAATTAGTAAATTTAACGACCTTTCGCCATAAAGGGTTAATATGTCACTGTCGATAATTCTTTGATGTGTTTATAAATACTCTTATAATCTGTTCCAACCAAATTTGAATTATGTACAATTTAGTGTCGTGTTGATGTAATGCTTTGTGCTTTCGGGGCTGATGTGAATTGATTACAGGACCCGCAGTCCCAGCCAAAAGGCTGACACACCTCGGCCGCACAACCCCCCGGTGCGGCTAATAGGTCCTATAATTTTGTTCCCTAAGTAAAAAAAATGCTTTATGCTAATTGTAACGAGAGGATGAAGTGCTATGCGCCTATGTACCGGCCTAATGAAGTATGCCGTGGATGTAGGCCGCGGCGGGTACGGCGGAGTGGCGCTGGAGGAGAGCGAGGCGGGCAGGCGTGTGGTGTGCGCGCGGTCGGTGCGCGGGCGCCCGGCGCTGCTAGTGGCGGAGACCAGCTCGGGCCGCGTGCTGGCCGCCTGCGACCTCGCCGACAGGAGGCCGCGCCGCGTCGCGGGCGTCGCGCTGCTGCCTGGCAAGCGGCTCTTGCTCGCCGACTTGGCCGGGGACTGCTTGAGACTGCACACCTATTGGTGAACTCTCTATATCTAAACTAAGGTCTGGGGCTCTTTTTTACTTGATAATGACGGGCTGTAGAACCTGTGTTTTATGATTTATAGCCAAACACTTGACTTCAATTACACCTGGTGGTAGGTGAAAATAAGTCTGGCGATGAACCGCGTCCGCCCAATAAATGCCTACTCACTCTTCTCTTAAAAACTCCCAGGTCATAAGATCGCGGAAATATGGCTGCTGGAAGCATATTCCACATCTTAGTTGTTCGCGTGATGATGACGCGCTGAAATGACGCATTACATGACACTTTTTTTGAGGTAATGGTGCGTTGGTGGGGAGGAAATCCTGCATATTACCATCAGGAACGCTGTGAGTGCAGCGACCCTAGTGTGCCAGACTTCCTATTACTCCACCCGGGCCTGGGAATCTAGATTCTTATAGACGCCCGGGGAGCGAACAGCCTGTTTAGGCTTCATCTCTGGGAGGTGAGGGGTGTGAGGAACCCACCATTCCAAACCTTTCTCACGGGCAGCAGACTCCCACTAGTCTACTGTCAGGATGGTTCCCCACCTTGAGCCAGCATCAGCCAACCAATATTGAAACAAATGGCCTTATCCAGATCGCAGGTTAACGCTGGATGCAAGTATCTTCTGACCGGTCGCTCTGGAAAACAGTCGGACATCTACTGCTGAACATAGTCTCCCCTAATATTTCCTATCATTTTCTAATCCATTCGCTAATAATTCCGCCAGGATCTAATGTTTGCTTATTGGAAAGTATACGTTTTAATGCCGTCAATGTATTTGGATATCTGTCCTAAAATTACAATTTTAAGTAACCTAACAATCCAAATAAACGACTCCTACATCTACGGTACGAAGTATTTTTCTTTGTTTACAGACGGGAACAGCCCAGTTGTGATACGAATTCACGCCAGCGAGGTGGTTATCAAAACGAATTTTATGCTAGTCCAATATCGTAACGGAGAATCGAATGTTGGCCATAATCGCGGACTGTGGTCGAGCGGTGACGATGCTCGACGTTAGCCAAAATATCGATATTGAAATTTAAAAATAATCGAACTATCCACCTTTTTTTAATTTAAAACATACGTTTACGTCAAGTATAATTTTTCCCATGTTTTTTGTAAATAAAACGCCAAATGTTCAATATCGATATTTACATCCACTCATCCCTACCGAGTGGTAATACTTGCACCAAAGCTTAACCTTTCAGTAGCCGTACCACGATTTTTATTATAGTATTGTTTTAATATTACTTTCATATTCCGTTCAACGTTGTACTTAAAGTAATCTCACTTTCGTGATTGTTTAAAAAGATAAGATTGTTTTTAAAACGTGTGAGTTTATCTTAGAAGTTATCTATATGAAAAATGTTATATATCACTTTCATATAAATTGACAATCTGTTAATTCAAATATGTCTAAAGTAGTCTTTCTTAACACATTGAGCGCCGCGCGTATTTCTAAGACAATCCTGTTCAGGCCACACGCGCCGCTTCTACGCGCTGGTACTGTAGGGCCGGTGTTTTCGATCGCAGTAGAAGATCGTTTACGTTTGAAAAGTGATACCTATAGGTATTCATGCCTATAAATAAATATCACTTCAAAAATGTAAAAAAAGAAGGTAGGGTGATGGCAAGGAGAAAAACAAAGCATGTTATAACATATTGTAATACACGTGAAGGAAAACCATTTTTATGTTTGCCACGTTTTAATGAATCCCACTAATACTGTAATGATACTAAAATAAATAAATTTTTAATAAATTTTCCGTAATTCCATAAAATAGTGTAAATTTTATAATTCTCATGTTACACGCTGTCAGCCACCGATGGCTGACGTGGCTTAAACGGAAAGTCTAGTGTCAGCCACCGATGGCTGACGTGACGCTCAACGTGTTAAACAAGCTTCTAAAAACCTTGTTAACTAAAATAACCTTGTTATATTATGGTCTTAGTATGGCTACTGTATGGTCACTAGGTTATATTCTAAGGTAATTGTTTAGTACTTACAGTATTTATTTTGTATTAAGTTTTTTCTATGCTACGTTTTTATAATTTTTTATTTTTTGTCGAATTACGGCACATTGTTCGCGACTGATATTTTTACTATTATTTTTATTTCTATGTCCAGCTTAGTTATCGCAGGTAAGCCATAATAGCTTTGATTAGTGCTTAGTGCATCAAAATCGATCGAACATTTGAGCGAGTGTCAGATGCTTCAAAACATTTTACGTGGCCTTGCAATGTAAAGTTCCCTCGATTGTTAAAACTTTAGACGAACTTTGATGCACGCGAGCGTAAATGCGTAATAATTTAGATTTAAGTATACTTTTATTGCAAAAGCGTACAGCAACTCGCTGACGCGTCAAACTAATTTAAATATTAAATCTCTGATTTAAAACTAAGAAGCCATAATTGGATAGTTTCCTAGAAAACAATATGTGACATATCGGCGTATTACTTTCACCTAGTCACCTGACTATTGCATTTATTTTGGATTTATTCGATATCATAATGTATTCTTATTGTTTAGAAATTGACATGATATAAAATCTTTTTAAATAATAGATATAAATAAACGATATTTCACGTCAAGTTTCATGTTCAATAAAATAGCTTGAGTCGCTTGTACCAAAAAAAAAATCAGCCTCCATTAGATACAGTAATACACGATAACGTTAATAGAAAATGAAAAATATTTGGAATTGACATAACGTTACATCACGACGCCACGTTATGCCAATTTTATACATTTTGCACCTCGTTCTTATCATTTATTGAATGTAATTTTATCTAGACCCCTTGAAACTGTCGTTGCAAATTTTTTTTAACTCAGTCTTTAAATTGGATGGCATACAGAACATCTCAGCAAAAATTTAACGGATAAAATGCGTACTTATAGTCTAAAATAAAGCAATTTCAGAGAAAATTGACTTTATATTCGTAAAACTAAGTATTGAAAAGATCTGACTGTTTTTTTATACCTAATTTTTTTTGCCGACTCTATTTAGTAGATTCTACTCTGTGAACCGGTGGCATACTCATTATCTAGCAAAATTTGGAAGTACTCGTAAGAGCCTGTTCAAATAAGAACATATTTGATTAAATTTCATTGTTTATAAATAAAGGTCAATGTATTTTTAAAGTTATATCATATCACACTGAGAAAGCTTCCATTTTGCTAGAATCTAGAAAGTTTTGACGAATGTTTCCGTGATGTTACTAATTTATATAACGTAAAGTTGGAACAATCGCCCTTATATTAAAAACTTAATCGGTCTATTAAAAAACAAGTTTTAATCAATTAAGGGTTAAACAGAGACTAAAGTAAGTTAAAAAAATTAGTTTATATCTTATATAAAAATCTTAGTACCATAGCAAATGCTAGTCTATTTTTTCCATTAGCAATTAAATATGTTTTATAACAACTAACTTTTACCACTGTTTAGTCCTTAAATATTGATTTAGGATTCATTTTTAATCCTTATACTCGTTAAAGCATTAAAACTTGTTTTCTAATAAATCAGAATTGGTGTCACTATAAAACGAAGTTTATCTGCAGTATGTATTTACGCTAGGGTTGAACTAAAGATAGAATTTATTTTATTGTAAGACCGATTGAATATAACCTGAATACAATTAGAGAATTGTATTCAATTCGCGAGTTTAGCTGCGAAACGTTTGTGAAATTATGCATTGCCTTCTCAGCGTATATATTAGCACTGAGATAAATATAATATCCTAAATAGGCATTGTTGCAAAAAAAGATTATATTTTACGTGTTGTGAAATATTGTGTTATAGAAATATCGTCATTGTTGAACGATTTTTAAAAAAGTTTGTGTCGTAGTTTAAAAGGTTTATACACGTATGAGCCATATCAAACCCCGCCGTCATCGTAGAATAAAACATTGTTAAAGTCGTTTTTTTTATTACTACAATCAAATATATGTCTCATGCATTTTCAGTATTTATAACGATATCTGTTGAGTTATTATATATTTACAAATAACAATCGGTTGATGTTTCTTTGTTAATTTTAATCATATCACAAACGAAACTTGAATCTCAGTATATAGAATTTAAGATTATTGTCTCAGTAATATGTAGGTAAAGTGTCAAGGCCTTACATTTATAATATTAAAATCTAAATTAATTAACGTAAGATGTTATTGTTCAATGAGCTTAGCGTATAGCTTTGTTCTGACAATTCGATATATTTATTATATAAAGATAATACTAATTAAATACATCGATTCATTGTACAGATTGTTCCACTTTTTTCCTATTATTGTTATATTAATAATTTTCAATAACAACTCCATATCAATTAAAAAAAAAAACCATTTACTACTACACACCACTGGATAAAAGTTAAGGGACATCATAATCAATACTATGAAGTTATTATCTATAGAAAATATTTAAATTGGCGTTTCTTTTTCTTTTGTGTTATTAAAGTTGATATTTATGTGTGATAGAGAAAAAAGTAGAATTATAAAACGAATACACATTTAAAAAAAAATGCGTTCGTTCTTTCTTATAATAGATAAACTTCATTTAGCAATTATGGCTGATTTAAAAGAATTTTCAAATAAGCTGTTTTTTTTTTGGGAATTTATCTAAATATGGTTGAATGCCGCCTGTCATAGTTTAAAATGTATTCAATTAATATTATTATTGCAAGTTTAATTATTCCCAGTTACAACTTCTATGATAACATTTTACAATACATAGTTCAAAATGTTGAAACCAATATTATTCATCTTGTTAGTTAAAGCTTTCTTTGCAGATTTTAATTTATGTTTTGTACTTGTATAGCCAGTGGTATGACAAGAGCTAGCAGTTTTCACTTAAGTGCAAAAAAGATTGTGTTAACCTCGGCGTAGTTAAAAAAGTCTTCAAATATTTAAATCTCAATTTACGTCTCAAGCGGTCTAAGTTGCGTTCCACTTATTAAGCCTTTTTTGAATAAAATACAGATAAATAAGTATAGATGGTGATATAACAGTGATAAATTAAAATCCACGGACCGAGATAGATATGGCACTATGATAGAACTACTCGTGCGGAAGAGATGAAACTAATCGCAGGCATGTTCCTTGTTATAATTTATCCTATGCCTGGAAGAGAAATTGATTCCTAAATATCTATAAAAATGAACTATCCATAAGTTCATGGCGACGCATTTACACTGCTTGCTGTTGTTGCATATAATTAATCGAATTTTATTTTATAAAGTCATCGATAATTACTTTTAATGTTCGTCCATTTACTGTGTTATTTGTTTTAATTTAACAAAACGCGATCTACCTTTCCATGTTACTTTGTCAACTACATTGTAATTTCTCGTAATGAACTTTAAGCATAAGCAATATCTCTGTTAGTAAACAAATACGATTATTGAATAAAACAATATATTGACACATATTTAATAAACATATTGTTTTAAAGTTTGTCTAGTGATAGGTTAATCTAGTTGCGTGTGTTCCGAGTATTTCCCGTTTTTAATTACATGATTACGTCATGTCCCCCATATAACATTTGTCGATATATTGTATCTAAAGGTGGAAACTGATTTGTATCATTTACGTTTATACAATATTATAATAGAGTCTAGCCGAGAAAAATTAAAATGATAAAGGAAATACATTTTGAGGAAGTAAGGTATTTGTTTGGATCTGGGGCATGACCGCAGTACACAACTGGAAAACCGTGATAGTAAGTCGCTGTAGCCGATTACGTTCTAGGTTCAGCTTGAGTACGTCCAGTTGATCATATACTTAGAAAAACTTCCGTCGTGGTATATGCAGCCCAACATGATAAGAGTGATTTTCGTGAGAGCGGATTTCCGATCTCTTGTTTCACGTGTTCGGATCAACCTCCCTAAACAAAGTAATACTCCTTTATCGATAACGCTTGTAAAAACCTGCTATTGTACTGAATTGACATAACGTATCAACGTTATATTTTGAAACTATATCAGTTCCATACATTTAGCATTTTCTACTATCGTTATCGTTTGATTGTACTTGTGTGGTGTAGTTACTTTAAACGAGCTAGTATTAGAAAAAAATCAAAGTTTTAAGATGTATAATAATGTAACTGCTATATATGTGATTTCATTTTAATAGTCTTAAGCTCGAGCTAACAGCTTCAATGTCGTATCTAACGAAAAAACCCCTAAACATTATTTAGTTGCATTAAAAATTAGATTATACCAACTTCAGAAAAGGTGGCCGGCGCAATTGTTCGTGTAATTAATTTTTTAATCAGAAATTCCTCGACTTGAATAAAATACACGTTGCTCCACAGTAGGATTTACTCCTGTTTTGTGGGTGCGATTACAAACATGAACTTCATATGAACAAACATCCAGACACGAAACACTTACCTGTAGACCGCACAAATATTTGTTCCGCGTGGTGATCGAACCCACAATTCAACGCGCTTAAGTCGCACGCACGACTGCTGCGCCAACTGAGTCGTTAAAAGGATCGGTCGCGATTAGTGATGAAAATGCCCGGGAATTTTCGCAAAGTGCCCAAAACTTCCGAGAACATTTCGTAAATTCCCGAGAATATTCCCAAAGCAGTTTTTGGGCACTTTGGGAAAATTCCCGGGCATTTTCATCACTAGTCGCGATGCCAATTACATCCTTGCATCATTATGACGTGTATCGCGTTACAATACCAGTATTACAGCAGTCGTTGCGATCAGCCGAATTACTCTTGCCCACGTCAATTTGTAATGTAAGCTAGCCACTAATAATACGTTAAACCTTAATGTTAGAAGTCAGTCTCCAACTGAACGGTTCATTATTTGTGTAAATATAAATGGCCTTGAATGTGTGATCGTTCTTCTCTAGTTCTAATTGTCTTTGGGATATATTTAGTCCGTTTCTACAATGCTGCACTTTATATCTCTTGATTGATAACACGTTGTTAATAAAATCAGTCACCAGTTCTGTTAGACGTTACAATATGTAAAGAATTGTAAATAAAATATACATTGACATTAAGTTCTGTGAAATCAAAGATAAAACAGCTAATTTGAATGCCTATTTTAGGACGTTAATGCATAACTATTGCTTATCTGGTATATTCATTTTTTTAAATCTCTCTTCTGTTTGATAATTGTTAATGAAGTAATAGATATGTAAAATATTTACATTTAGTGCATCAATTCAAATAATAGGTTGCATCAAAAATTATATCTATAAACGTATGTTAGCTATAAACATGTGGTTTTGTTATACTTATGTGTATGACTCATTGAGTACTGTTTGTTATTGATTGGCTGCATAATTTAGTGATAATTATTTGTTGCGGCGGTCAACGGGTTAAGACTATTTTACGATCGGAAGTTCAGTGAACTGGAGTTCATGAGACACGCGCTATCAACATTGAATTGTATTAAGTACGTTTAAAAGGTCAGTTACAGCAGTTGGTACAAAATAGTAATAAGAATTCTTATTTTAATATACTTTGCATAAGATATTCAATTTGAAATGTATTTAATTCAGATTAAGATGGAGGAGTATTTTGGCATCAAATCATCTATTTTCAGAAAAAAAATAATGGAATTGTATGAATAACTCGTTTATTTATACTTTCGCGCGAAACTAGACCATATTTATCATAAGCTGTGAATCTGTACTTAAATTATAATCAGAGTATCTCAGTGTATTATCGATAACGACACTTTTGTGCGATACGAAATAAATTAAAGAAACCTATTGCTCTTTTATTTAGACCTTTTTTTTCAATTTACCCTCCATCACTCTCACTGTGGCTTTGGACACTATTTGATAAGTTAGATACAAACTATTTATTATTATCTGATGTAGAATATAATTCAACTAGTGTTCGTTTCAACTAGCCTATTCATAATTGGGTTAATCGACTTGACACAATTCTTTAAATAAAACAACTTATCACACAATCAAATCAGATTTATTAAAAAAAATAAAAATATCACTGCACACAATCAAATCAGATTTATTATTAAAAAATATCACTGGGTGCATCAGTTTTTCACGATTGATTAACAGCTTAAAATTAAAAGCTTTATTATTTTAAAATTAAGGGTTTAATTTGTTTTAAATATTTTACACATTATTATGCTGTAATAATTAAAATACCTAGTTCGTCTGATTCAATGTTATCTGCGTCATTTGTCTGTATTGCGTTAATAGTTAATATTAAAGCATCGAATTAGTCTGAACAATGATAACAATTATAATTTGAACACCGTACTCGGTATGATATAACGTTATATTTGTTGCACCCAGGCTTATTAACTAATAAGTGCATTGAGTCCAATAGTAAATACAAATAATTACAAATTGCGATTTATGCAAACTCAGTACATGTTATAAAACGAGAATTTCATTGAACTTATGATAAATATAGCACGACTGCATTTGAATAATTTTCAACTTGCTAAATTGTTTAAAAACATTACTTAATATATATATATTAATAATGTCATTCATTATATTATTTATGTTGATTCATTATTTTGACCAAATAATGTAACAAATATATTAATTGTACCTACCGATTCTTATAATATTTCACATAAGATTCGGAGATACATATTATTATTATTTGTGAAATTTATACTTTCACCAATAATTTTGTTTTACGTCATCATGGTAATATACTTATTTTAGCTGTTCAAATACAATTGTCTCGAGAATTAAAAACATGTTATTAATATTCCATATCGATACTCAAACAAAAATAAAGTTATTTGCGAAATATATTAAATTTACTGAACCAGAGACACAACACATCCATTACGCAACGTGAATGACATTCACATCGATATGATAGAAATAAAATGTCTTTAATTCATTTTGTCTTACACATTATTTCAGAACCTTTATTAAAAATCCGAAAATATACTTATTTATTATAGAGATTAAATATATTTTTGGACCGAGATCAATTTCAATTTTCATGATGCATCGATGCACCTCTTTTGATAGACGAGCTTCTTCGGTAGCCTATCATATTATTGACCGCATTTTTAAACACACATTTGATTTCAGTTCTCTGTTTTTGAAGTGAATTCCATCATTTTGGCGAATAAAAGAGCTGAAACTGAAGCTAAATTAGAATCAACCAAAGAGTACGGAATATGAAATTAAATCATTGGGAATTTTTAGGACACATGGTATAAAACAATACAGTGTCAGCCCCTAAATTCCTCATGGTTTAATGATAGTTTACAAAACAGGTACTACGTTAAGGTAGCAGCACCAAGACTTCGTTCCGGTCGCTCTTCATCGGCAAGTTTTGCATATCTTGTGAGGAAAAAGGTTCGCCTAACAACATTACTTGCGAGAAACGTTGGGATTTGCACCATTTGCTGATGGAGTGTGACCAGAATAAAAGTGCGAGAGTGGCTGATGAGTTAAGGTGGGATCAGTTAATTTGATATATGTTGATGATTTGATTTGATTTCCTTTCACGGCATTCTATTTGACCTAACAGAGAATGCCATGAAAGAGTTGGATCAACCACGGCAGCGCTAACTCATCATCGACTCTCTCAATATTGAGGTCTATGGAAGAGTGTTGAGTACAATATGACTGATATATGCTGAAATAGCTAAAGCCCCGATAAAAAGTCGTCAATTATAATGATTTTCAAATAGGCTTACGGTACGCCGGTAACTGTAGATGGTAATTCATTGAATCACATTAGAACAGTTATCTCAAAATTGTGATCAAATTCACAATTTCGGTTATATTAATCATAAAATATATTTTTCATTTTATAAGCATCATTGAACCCTGTGAAGAAGTTCCTAAATTGAAGTTATTGTACTAGGCGGCCCCATCTAGATTGGCCCTAGATAACATTTTGAAAATTTCATATTTACTGCCGTAATAGTAAATAAAGGCTAATGTGGTCAGCAGCTATTTTCCCTCCAATATTAAATATTTCATAATTCGTAGTGATCCCGCACTGCAATTATTAAGCATGATTACTGGACCACAAAAGCATATTCCACTTGGATCATTATCATTTTGGCAACAACTTTGAAGCCACTTTGGTTCCGGAAACCTGATATACAATTATGTAACTAAATTTTAACGTAAGCCTAAATTGTGATGTTTTATAAAATACGCAGTGGTAGTCATTAAAATATATTATAATAATTTCATAAGTTTGAAAGTAAATGCAAAAGAAACTCAACATATATTTAGAAATGTTATAAAAATAGATACTTAAATATACACAAGTCATACTTATATCTACTAGGAAAATAAATGCATTTAAAATCGCATATAATCAATTGAGTTTTTACGGAACGGGCAAAGTTACTTGCCAAACTTGGCTAAAGTTTCTTTGCACTCTTGAATAGTCTTGTTGAGTCGATCGACAGTTGCAGAAGTCTGCTTGGTTTTCAAAAGTCTACTGCAACTTTCTATGGTGGTAAAGTAGCCGCAGACATTGTGGAGCACCCTTACTACGCGATCGCCGCAAACAAACAAGTACTTACCACTTGCATCAAATTTCATATAGTTAACGATCCCTGAAAAAAAAAAGAAAACATCTTTTTATACTAACAATTATATCTTCGTTTGGCCACAATATGCTCAGAAAGCCCGATTGTGAGATTTTTCGAGATTTACTTATCGAATTATTTTTCTATTTTACATTGGATTTTTAAATAAAAACTGTAGTGGATGATTAGGAACATTAGTAGTGGTGCTGATTTAAAATTTCATAGAATTTGACTATTAAAATTAACCAATTCGAAAAATAAATTCTATAAAACTCACACTTTGCTCTTACGTCACGGTATCAGTACATCGTATTACTAATACTGTTTATATTGCTGATACTGGGTTTTACTACAGTGAAATGTCACAAGTTTGGACGCTTCTTTAAAAACGTTAACCAAGGTTTTAAGATATGCTGACAACATGCACTAATAGATTTATATTTTTCAATTTCGAAAAAACTCACTTTTTGGCAGCTACTTTTCATACAAAAAAGGAATCGACAAAAGTGGACGACGATCCAATCAGAGTACTTAACATAGACATAGACATAGTAACATCGGGAATAGTGGGATAATCTCTTCATCGCTTTTTATCAGGTATGATAAGGTCAAGCTGAGAGCTGTTTGGAGTAAGAAACAGTATCAGCAAATACGTTACCAGAAAATCCAATATATCTGATTAACATAATGTAGAACACGTGATATTTCGACAGCATATGCAATCCTCATAGATTTTAAGATTTATTTACTAGCATTATAGCTTATGTAATGTGGATTGGCGTCCAAGCTTAGTGCGTGGGTGCACATGTTCTCTGTATGGTTTATTGGAGCATTGTCGATTTGACGTTCCTGCGGTGTTCGGGACAGCGACGAGATGGCCTGATGGCAAAGTGCTGCGGAGAAACGGGGCTTTTTCTGATGGGGTGAGGTGGAGCGTGCGTCGTTTGAGTCGTTGGATTTCAAATCATTCAGAGACAACTGAATATAAAAAATACTAGCAATTATCGTAAAACTGAATATGAAATATATAATTTTACTTTGTTTAGGTTCTCGATTCCACAAGTTTAATCCAAAAGTACTGAGGTAAGCAGAGTTCTACAAACAATATTATAAAAAATATAAAATAAAAGTACTCTAGCAATTTTATTACTACTTAATACAAATCATTTTGTTTTTTAACCCAAGGAAATGTTACAATCGTATTTCAACCGCCATCCGCTAAATAATTGATAAGCTTGATCGATAAGTGCCTCAGAATGGCTTTTTAATAATTCAAAACTACTTCCGAGCCTTGGCAGGTTAATGCAGGCAACGAAACTTTTATACTCTTTTTCGTGATAAATTTGTAGTTTACTATGAACAAATACAAAAAAGATTAATACTGATCCCAGTGCTTCTATTTTCAGAAGATAAAAGTATCTTTAGTATTTGTGTCAAATAAGACAAGGTTAGCGATTTCTATTGCCCACGTCTGTATGTTAAACTTAGCTCTCGTAGGTTTAACAAGCAATAGGGATACTAGAGCTTTATTGCCCTCTGATCCTAACCACAGTACTCGTGTGCAAAATCCTACATAGTGACTCGCTTTGGCCTGTCATTTTCGAGATCAGCTTTTGTACGCTTGGTTACACATATGCATAAAAACCTTCACTCATATTATATTTAAATAGGCTGGTGTGCCGACGGCTATTGTCGTTTGGTTCTTACCCCCATTCTTGGACTGAACTTTACTTACAACCAGAGATGAGCAAAATGTAATCTGATTAACGATTACAAAATGTAGTCGTTATTTTAATTTTGTTGTTCTGTAATCATGATTAAATCCCTTCAAAACATTAAGGACATCATAAATATCTATGTAATTGAGGATTCCGTGGTGTTTAAAACATAGATGAGCAAAATGCAGTAATAATCATGAAAAACGCAAAATGTAATCGTAATCGTTTTTTATTATTCTGATTACATTTTTCATATCTACGCTTACAACCATGAATAGTGAAGTCACTTTACTGTACCACTATACATATAAAACAAAAGAGCATGTTACAATGCTTTTTTTAAATTATGTTAATCCGTGTCTATAGAAGCAGTGCTAAAAATACCAGTTTTTTTATATATCTAGGCACATTCTTTCGTGGTATACTTAAATGGGTGGGCAACGGAACCTTTTAACGGATTTTCGTCCAAGTCAATCCGAATCAAGTCCGATGTAATCACTTTGTCTAACCAGTATAATAAAAATCGAATAATTACGCATGTGTAAAATATATTATTTTTCCAACTTGTTTTAACTCATCTGTCCAAATAATACCTTAGCGTTCGGTGTGAAACATAATTAAGGTTATGTCTTAATAATTGCTAACAATATCTACGTGTCATTAGTAAACACATGTGACTCACTATGAATGAACTCAAGAGAGTAATGAAATGCGGGCCAATAATATTAGTCATTAATACTTGCGGCGAATGCATCACGTAAGCATTTGAAGTAATGTATTCTTAGGTGTAAACGAGCAAAACAATATAATAATTAATCATTTTCAAGCAAACGTTTGACCGCAATCAAACTTGGAAGGTTAATTTGCCACATTCGCCTAACAAAAGCCTATTCGCGCAAATTCTCAAATCTTAAGAACCTATGTCACCGGCACATCTTCTCAAAGTTAACATATCGAGGGTTAAAAGGTTATTTGGTTTAAGCGACATTTTTTGGTGATATAGTAATATATATGTCACCAAAATATGTCGCTTAAACCAAATATTATTTCACCCCTCGATATAATGAAACCTTTCATTTACCATCATTATTTTCTATATACTGGCTCGACAAAGTGATTATATCGCACCTGATGATAAGTGCAATGTAGTCCAAGAACAGCAGCACCTACCAAGGAACTAGAATCCATTGACTGCCGCCGTCGTCACATCGACCTTCATATACCACGACTGAAGATCTCTATGTATATAAACCACTGGAGGTACATAAGCTGGGCGCGAAACGCGACAGGCTGTAGCGAGTTACCGTGATAATATTGCACTCGAGTACTGTGGTCACGATCCAGTACGGCAAATACACCTTACAAACTAAATGAAAAGACAACCTACGATTTCACACATTAGAAATGTTGTGTTGTCTGTTCAAATACTTTGATTACATACAGAGATGGGCAAAATGTAATCTGATTAATGATTAACGATTACAAAATGTAGTCGTGATTTGAATTTTATTGATCGGTAATCATGATTAAATCCATTTAAAACATTAAGATATCATGTGTATGCAATCTTCGATTCTGTAGTGTTTAAAACATAGATGACCAAAATGCAGTCATATTAATGGTAAAAAACGTAAAAAGTAATCGTAATCACTTTTTTTTTAAATCTGATTACATATGCCCAACTATGATTACATATTCTAAATGCAACAAAACACGCTAGCAATTCTTCTGGTTGTTCAAGAAAAAATGGTCTCATAACGATATTATCGATTCTGTATGTAACATAACGCATACATTTTAATTAGATGTCTGAAAGTTTCAAATATTGATCGTTCAAACTGAAATGGGGTAATATTAGTCTCTCGACCGCGAGTTTATGCGAATTAAAATCTACAACATCAGCGTTAAGTTCTCCGACATAATATAATGAAGGCTAGGAAGGAGTTCAATTTGAGATTTGACTAAATTTGAAGCCGGACTGACTTGTTAGGTATTGTTAAATTGATCTTGTGTATAACTGATTAAGAAAGACCTTCCTTCTGTTTAAGTAGAAATCCTTGACAATTTTTTTAAGAAACGTGTTTGAGGTACGTCGTGGGAAAATTAGCCTTACTACAGAAATAGCGTTATTACGGAAAATAAATAATAAATTATATCGAGTTACGTCTACGTAGTTCCTATTCGCACACGTGCGTTTTATCCATAAGTTTTATAGTACGAAGAATTAAGCCCGCGTCATTTGGTAAATAACCTTTATAATAAATAACATGACATCTAATGATTTTCCAAGATTTTGTTCAGCGTCCTCCACTTAGTGAATTTAGAAGCCAAAACAATTGGTGTAAGCAACTTCAATGTGTCCTAATAATACTCAATAGACCCTGTAAAATTATTTTTAAAATGTTATTTATATTTATTTAGTTAATTTGTTACGTAAAGCCACGATTGAAATAATTCGATTTAAAATATCTATTTTAGTAATGTAATTTGCCAAATAAGTAAAAATATTACAGTATATTTTTGTAAGCATGCATATTCATAACCATCATATTATTACGAATACAGAGAGCTCATATAGTATTATTAACATTAACTAAAGTATAACAGAAATATATCGTTTGCTTAAATTAAACTTGATTATAATATTATCTGCATACGTAAACAGTTTAATTACATATTACGTAGTATATGATACACAAATCTCTTCGTAATTATTTGAATCGTGGGTTGAATTATATAATAAGCGGATATGTCCGATTATGAAACACAATTTAAACTTATTGTTTAACATAGTAAGAACGAAATTAACATTAAAAAATTCAAATAAAAGTTATCCATATTCCGGTTACTATCATTGTTAATATACTTTGAACTATTAATCAAAAGATATAGATGTAAGCATCTCCGTTTCTACCTCAAACATGACATTTCACGTTGTTGTTATTTCCTTAACAACCCGTAAGGCGTAGTTGAACTCTGGTCCATTACGCGATCGTTCGAAAAGATCGCAAAATTATTTCTAGTACTACTTTTTATCGCCCAGATGATCCTTGTGACTAAGTTATCTAAATAAAATACATATGCTTTGTTTTTTTTTTTTAAGAATTTGTTAACCCATAGAAGTCATAAATTAAAACATTTGTGTAAGTAATAAGCATTGCGAGGTAGGTAAATAACATAGTCATATATATGAAAAGTAAATACCTATTTCTAGCTACGTAAGCTCTAAACAACAAAATTTTCCCATAAACGAATCATTGATACTCCGCTTTGTGTTGGGTGACTTAAGATACTACTTATTTTTCATTTCCATTTTGTATAGCTCTAAATTTGTATTAAAACTTTGACAGTAACACCTTAAATTTTAATTGAAAGTTATAGAATATAGACGCCGCCCGATACGTAATCGAGTTAAACGCCGTAAAGGTCGTTAGGGTGTTACGGGAGGCGCGGGGTAAGGAGTGCGCGCGCTCAAGGGATGCTCTAGCTAAAGCAGTCGACTACCGAGACCCAAGGCTAGAGTACGTGCGTGTGCGTCGTTGCATACGTTAAATGATACTGTTTCGACAGAACAGTGCTCAGAAGTATCAAACTGATTTTATTAATAGTGTAATTATCAAAAAAATATACTGCCTATACCTAGCCATGTTATATACTATTAGCTGTCTATTTACACATTAATACATGAGAAGTCTAATTTCTAAACCCACTGTAACATATTTATTTTCAAATCCCATAAATTTATAAAAACTTATAATCAACCTTTGACTTAACAATCACATTCTTATAAGGTATTTAAATTATTATTCTAGAGCGAAAAAGCAAAAAAGAAAAAAAATCATATATAATATTTGCTTTGATAAAAAGATTTCAAATAACTATTAAGACTATTCAGTAATTTTGTACGAAAAATTGTTATAGCGGGTTTTGAAATCAGACGCTTCATATATCACGGTTCGATCTTTTGTTGTTCTCTGTCATGTAACGCAAGAATTTTTAAGAGTACCTATGATATTGTTGTTTAATTGAAAATTAAAAGTGTTATATTATTAAGAAATTAAGTTATTTATAGTTTTTGAATAGATTAGAATATCTGGCACAAATAACCCATAACATTTCATTTCACGAAAGAATGAAAAATACTCACCAGAAAACACATTGTCGACTGTATCGTAAAGCTTCCCAGTGTAGGTGTCGTAGAATTCAACTGAGGAATCCACGGATACCGCCAGAACCTCTGCGTTGGGCGAGAGCGCGATCCGGGGAGGATTTGCGCTGTGCGTAAATGTTCCAGTCTCCAGTACATGAGGTGATTCCCCGCGAACGTAATCAACTAAAATAATTAAATTTTTTAATAAACTCTATTATTATAAAAAATTAACACTACGTGAGTAAACGGGGGTCATCCGTAACCGAGCGAAATTAATTTCTATTTATAAAAGCCAAATAAGGGATCGGTGGGCGGCCCCTTCCATCCTTAAAAGAAGTATTTTTTAAATTGGTATTTCAAGATTAATGTTTTATTATTTTATATAATATGAAGTCCGCTCATACGTCGATCATAAAATTTCCGCGACAAAATTTGCACGTGTATGGCCTACTAGATGCATTGTGACAGATGGCGCCACAGCCGCCAACCAAAAATAGAGTTGGTACATTCACCCTATATACCCTTAAAAATAATTATATATATTCCAATACGGAATAATGCTACACTTCTGCCAAACACACTATTTCTGCACTCGACGTGTCCTGAATTAAAAACCATTTATGTAATTAATATACGTGAAATCATTGTAAACCGTTCTATGGTACATGATGCCGTAGGAAAAGCAGAATATAATCGTACAATTTCACTAAACGTAAACCTATAATACATAAATAATTTTAAAATAACAAGTAATATGCATATATAAGAATAATTGAGTAGCCATTCTAATATAGAGTAAATTACAATTCTAATAGCATTATAAAAAGTTCGGCAACGGTAAAATTATTAACTTCGTAGAAGAAAAAAAAATGTAATGGAAATGGTTGCTTCCGTTAATTCTAACTGAAAATATTATATGTTATTAAAACCCAACACTAATTGCTAAAAATATCTACCTAATCATGATTCACGCGCATCTCATAAGATTTGTATTGCAATAATATTGGGACGAGTTTCGTCATACACGACGAAGAGCGTAAGTCAAGATCGAGGTTCATTCCTTTAATATACCATCTGAATAATATTTGGGCTTTAATTCATAAGATAATATTATTTTGTTTTAAAAATTCTCTCATAAGAGATATGCCTTGTATGTATGAATCAGTTATAAATATTATTGTGAAATCCATTTTTTTAGCTTTATTATCACCATTATGTAAAGACTAGTATTTACTTATGTATTACTGTTAAGTAAGCACAATATGATTTTTACGCATTTAAAAAAAAGTGATAGTAAAGTTATTTGCATTAATATAAATATCACATCATATGCACAACTAAATTGGGATATTTCTTATGTCGGTATGACTAAATTGACTTTTGAACATCAACGTATTTACCAATACGTGTCATTTAACTCAAACTTTATAAATAATAAACACATAAGCAAAGTCTAAGAATCAAGCACACTTTTGATACTTAATAAAAAAATATGCAATTTTTTAAATAACTAATGTTGTACCATGAAAAGATTTATTTCATGCTTGTTTGTAATGCAAAATTAAATTACCATATATAACATTGTTCATATAAAAATTTTCAAATTTTTAGTAGAAATCATAAGTCACTTTGTTGATATGATTATTATTTTATTAATATTAAAGTTTACGGTATGTTACCGATTTTCTCATTTTGGACTAAGTTCTGTAATCATTCAAGATGTACCTAAGTTATTATTATATATCCTGTTTAGTTTTTGTTAAGCACAAATTTATTTTCTTAGCAAAGTCAAAATAGAATCAAGAAATCTCAGCCTCAGCTATTTTTAATACCAGTGGTATATTTTTTTTCGTAAGCATTGGTAAGTTTATGCAACCTTGATACATATCTGTTTTTATTTTATTCTGCGGTGTTGACTTTTTTCTCTAGTCTTATACATATACGAAATCCCTATAGTAAAAAAAGTGATCTCTCGAATATTGTTCGGATTAAAAGGTAAATAAAACATGAGATACAAGATTCTAGAAC
This sequence comes from Automeris io, assembly GCA_036320925.1. Classification (NCBI taxonomy): domain Eukaryota; kingdom Metazoa; phylum Arthropoda; class Insecta; order Lepidoptera; family Saturniidae; genus Automeris; species Automeris io. Next base: position 7,989,982 of record JAUDJH010000026.1, on the reverse strand, counting down.
GAAATAATAATAAAAAAAGTCATTGGTAAGTAACTTTTTCCATGGAATATGTGAAGATATTCCATTTTAGAGCAAGGTTATGTTTCTCAACTTCTTCGGGCTACATCCACAATTACATTCATTCGACCAATAACAAAACGGGCATGTGTAAGCGAATAAATTCCCGCATAATTTTTAAATAAAACTTGAATCGTACACTTCGAACATAAGGATAATTACGTTGTAAAATATTTTATTACACAAGTCAATATGACCTGCTCTCGGTAAATCCTTAAGTTTCCTTAATTTAAATCGTCACGAATCAGTGTTGATTATGTTTTCCATCCGTTTATTTATTGTTAACACAAATAATAATCGGAAAACTTTTAAATAAAATTGCTTATATAGTTTGAAATAACAATGATTACTATTATACTAGCGACTAAGTTGACCTGAATTTTGAGGATAAGATCAGATGGTATCTACTACAATTAGGTAATGCATTTATTTTGCGATAAATAAAAAAAATTATTATAGACTATTCATTTGAAATTCCCACGAAGGTTATTAATAATAAAGAACTTAAAAATGAGCAATCGTAAGTGAGGTGGCATAGTGGTGTAAGCGGAAGTAAAATTTCATCAGCACTCGGGTTCGCAAATTCTTCGGATATTATTTTTGGATATATGTTACATATTTATTATTTGTATTTATTAAGTCTTCTTTGTATGTATTATGTTCAAAAATGATTACATACAAAAATAAAGTATTGTAAATTGTCATGGTAGTGAATCTAAGAATCCGTTTCGAGTGATACAGTATTATAAATATGCCAATATAATTATAATTAGTTTATTTTGACAGGTTTAATTGCTTGTTGTAACAATATATATATTTAAAATAGACAAAAAGTTATAATGCCTTATTAAAATGCCTTTTTGTTGACAAACACATATTTAAATACATGTATAAATAATAAAACGATTATTTGATATTAATAAAAAAATATATAACTTAGTCTTTTACGTTAGTAAAATTATGGCGCAAACTTAATGATTGTGTAATAAACACAAAAAAGTCTAAGTGTAAGGCTGATTTATAGATGTAACTTTGAGTTTGGTTAGACTTTACTAAAACATTACAATTTATATTACTCAATGAATGTCAAAAGATTTGGTAAGTCATCGATTTTGTCAACATGGACTTCGGTCTGCGAATAATAGGCCTATACTCAAGTTCTTATTATATATTAAGTTTTTTGGCAAAACGAATTTTTTTTTAGAACTTTGCTAAGCAAAGTCGAAATAGGGTCTATAAATCTCAGCCTAGGATTCAGAGGCACACTTTCGATGCCGACTAAAAATAAACAATGTTAGAGTTTGTTCATTTTTTTTTTATATCGATTAATGTCGCTTCAAAATAATACCTTACATGTAAGTTGTAAAAATGTATTTATTATTTGAATTAATAAATTAAATAATCGTGAATATTGTAAAAAACGCTTTTTTGAGAAATAGATAAAATGATGATACTATGAGTAATACGTAATACATTGCAAAATACAACGGACGTGTTAACGGGCCAGACCCGGGATGACGCGTCGCCGACGCCTGATCACCAAGTAATTACGTATTTTCCAAACGAACTGCAAACCAAACGGACTTCTCGCAAACAAAATCTACTTAATACGTCAACTGTTATCAATGTTTCCATTCGACTTTTAGTACACATCATCAGTATTATTGCAAAACATCTACGCAAATATATTTTGGCTCTCGTTTTACATATACCTAGAAAGATAACAATGTCGCTGGTTTTTACATATAATTTTATAAATGTCATTGAATTTCTCCCCAACTGAATGGACAGTACGTCTTTGCGAACACGAAGCGTTCTTATTTAGTTTTTACATAATATAAAATGAAGTCGTTTCCGCTGTCTGTTCGCTTAGATCTTTTAAAGTATTCAACGGTTTTGAGTAGTGATGAAAATGCCCGGGAATTTTACCAAAGTACCCAAAACTTCCGAGAACATTTCGTAAATTCCCGGGAATATTCCCAAGGAAGTTTTGGGCACTTTGGGAAAATTCCCGGGCATTTTTATTACTAGTTTTGAGCGATAGATCGATATTAGAATAATAAATTCATGAGGAAGGTTTGTATGTACAATACATATATATTATAGTACAAAAAGCCGAAAAATTCAGAGATTTATAATGTGATGTCGTAACGAACATAATTTTATGCGCTTAAATCTCAAACGCTGGCTAAATCTTACGAGATTACTGGTAGTACAGGGAGATGTTTGGGATACTTTTATGGATTTTTTATATTTGATTCTTCGATATAATGAGCGGAGAGGGTAGTATGGGGCGGTGAGAGGTGGGAGAAGGAGTTCAAGAGAAGTGAGAGAGAGGGAGTACTAGCTAAAAGTTGTTAACTTTAATTGTATGTTTAAACGGTACGAAGTTCGCCGGGTCAGCTAATATTCAATAAATAAAATGCGCGAGTAAAGAGCAAAATAAATAATATTTTGCTGTCATTAAACAAAACTAATCGTTTAACGACTGGCCATGTGTAAAGTTTATTCATTTGTAGGTGATATGGTATGGTATTAGATTGCATCGTTGTGGCGCTGCATGAAGCGGTGTGTAGCGTTCACGGTGATAAGTTCGAAAATACAAACGTAAGTGGATTGACCTATGCGACTATTAAGGAGCTTTCCAACGTCGCGTCGTTTGTTTAACGCACCGGGCTGAGCTACTTCGAATTTACGCAATTACTCTTGGACGACGCGGTGCAACGCAGTGCGGTACATAGTTTAAATGGTAGTCCTGGAGGCCCACCATTACACTATGTCTTATATATTTTCTCCACATGGCGTATAAAAAAGTGGTATAAGATAGTATTTTAGTGACTTAATTATTTTATTATTGTCGTTTTTTTAGTAATGCCATCAAAACAATCATCCAACGTAAATCATTTTTCGATTCCATACTTTAGAATTTATATTGTTTATTTATTCCTATTTTTTTAAATTTTATTAATTATAGGTTCAACATGATTATACAGAAAAATAAATAATTCTAAGATAAGTATTGCGAAAGTCGTGTTAAAAACTTACTAGTAGTTGGTGAATCTGGTATTATAATAAAGTTATAGCCACAGATGATTGGCGTCTTACATACATATATGTATGTACATTGTCACATTAAAATATGGCACCGAATTTGTTGATGATAAAATTTATTCATTTTCATAAATGGTTTTAATATACAAAAACAAATTGCAATTAAAATGATAAACTTCATCTAAGAAAATAACAAACAGAAGATTTCATATCAAGAAGGATTTACGTCAATACACTCAGGAACAACAAGTTTTTAAATTGCTCTAAAGTCACGTCTCTGTTAATAATACGTAAACCATATTAGATAATGAGTAAATTTGCGCAGTGGCCATAAACCAAAGAGTAGACTTGGAACCATAAAGTATACTCACTCTTTGTGTGATATAGCTTCCACGTGCCGTCCTTCGATATGGTGGCGACGTGTGACGTGTCCACATCAAATGCAACGTCGTAAATGCCTGAAGAGTGGCCGGTAAGCTCGAACGCCTTTGTCACTTGCTTGTATTCTCCCGATTTCGTAAAACATACTTCCATTATTTTTATATCCGGCGAAAAGCCTGAAGCGACGACGAATCGTCCGCACGGTGATATTTTGGCAGAATAGGTACACATCAAGTAAGTGTCGAGTCTTTCTAATTGTTGTCCTTTCAGATCCCATATGACCATGTCCGTCTTGCAAGAGCATGACATCATAAATTTTCCATTGGAAGAAATATCGAAGCCCAAGACATCATCATCATGCACCTGTGAAAATAAAAATTAATGAAAATTTTAATATTTATTACATATTGTTAATTTTCATTAAAAAAACGGTCAAGAAAAAATACAAAACACAATAGATATACAAATAACACTATTAGTATAAACCGGGAAATGAATAAAAATGATTCAGTCTCGAACAAAGAAAGAGTTTTACAGTATGGTATGATGCACCCACACGGAAGCCTTAACTGGCATAGAAAATGGTTAAAATACCCTCAATAAAAGTGTGTATATACATTTTATGTAATCAACAATCGCAAGGAAACCGACCCGAGAACCTTCCTGTGGCTAAAAATAATATTTTCGAGGCTACGCGTGTGACGATATATTCATTGTACAATCACCAACAATATGTTTACAATTATGTTTAATTAAATTTAACTTCAATATTTGGGACGCAACATTTTGTTTACGTTAATGATTTTTATGTATTTCGAGTAAGGTGAAAATATATCAAAACATTTATTATCTATATATTTTGAAAACATTAAATACTGTATTTAAAGTTCATTAAAATTTATTAAAAGTTATAACAAAAGGTCAGACGAGCATGTTTCCTACATGTTATGAGGTATATGTTTAAAACCAACAAAAATAATTAATATACTACTATCGACTACTTTACTCTACTTTTTGCGAGGTGGTAGGGCGTCCGTGCCCGTCTGGATCGCGACCACAGTACATGGGTGTAAAGCCCGTCATAGTGACCAATTTCGGCTTGTCGCATTTCGGGATCAGCTTATGTAAATCCAGTAACTCATATACCTAGAGACCTTCAGTCGTGGTATATGTGGGCCGATATGACGATGTAGACTATCAATGTATTTTCATCCTTTGATGGTCGCTTTCGTTTTTGGACTAGACTGTACTTACCATCAGGTACTCTGTACTCACTATGTCGAGCCAGTGTGAAAAAAATATATCTATTGCGGTAAACTCAGGATAGGCAGAATTATGTGTTTAATGGTATATTATAAAATAAAATGTGGTACATTCATAAAATTATGTTGACGGCCTGCCCCTGTGCCCATATTGTGCCAGACCACTGGTCAGGCAAATAGAATACGTGGGTCACATGAGGATACACGAACTTCGTCAACAACGGAGCTGAGGCGCTCTACGAGGACGTACATTGGCTGGATGATGGTGATGACGAATACAAAATCCTCTAAATTTTTATATGAACTATTTAATTTTTACTAACAAAATAAAACAAAAAAGGTTAATAGATTTATATGGCGTTCTTATATTTACTCAGATCGTCTCTACAGAATTAAATATTAACTCGCAACGTTCACAAGTTTACTTGTGTCAGATGTTTTAAGGTGGTATAAGATATTAACATTATGTAAGTATTTTTATTACATAATATTTAAATATGTCGTTAGTCACATCTCGAACTTACTTAGTTATTGTTAATATTGTCAATAACAGTGTGAATGCAAATTTTCCATCTGTTTACACTTTATAAGGACAACTTATTGTTTTCTGAAGTCTTTCTGTAATCTGAATTTATTTTCGTATAATCATTTTAATATATTCATTTTATAAGTTATAAGAGCGTTTGGCTGACACTTTAGTGTAAATAACTTCTAATTAAGTATATCGTCATAGGGTACCATCATTATGAAGTTTGGAGGAGGTCAATAGGCAACATTCTTTCGATTCCAAGATGCGCCCTTTAAAACAAGATAGCTCACAACGGTTCCCTTTTTGATATCGTCTATTCATTTCCGTCTCTGACGGACTGTACAACTTTACTGCTAGTATAAATTTAGTTACAAAAATAGATTCACTACAAATTCATTTACGTTGATAAGAAAGTTAAATTACGATTTGAAAAATAAAATCTATATAGAAAACCCGAAATTCTGGTAGTTGCTCTTTTCAACATTACTTTTCTACAGTATTCATGCTAAACTACTATTTCATACACAAATCGTTCTTGACATCCTTCATCTACACTTGTTAACGCTAACGGTTAATAGTCATAAGTCATCTGGGGGCATCTCCTAAATAGATCATACAGTTATGAGAGAAGAATTTAAAACAAAACTTTGAAGAAACTTTGGAGAAGCAAGACCATAAGGAAAGCGAGTCAAAAGAAACAAATATAAAATATACCGCTCTATAAATCGCAAAAACGTCGACCAAATAAGCATTTTGGGTTATTAAAACTCATGTCCAGCGGTAGCATTTATAATATATATTTCGAATATGCAATTAAATATTTATAATTTTCGGCAGTTGCCACTCACCAACGAATATTATATGTACGCATACTAAAAATATTGGTTTAAATGACTTCTGAACATGAATATACCCACAGTTTGGTCTATACAATCGGCAACACAATAAGCTAACTGTTGATGCTTAAATGAGTGCTATTTTAAGCAATGGGTCCTGTGTGTATAAAGTAATGTAAGATTTGAACACTGACGTGAGCTGAGTGAAGGAGTGTACTACCGCGTACATCAAAGTGCTATTGTTTTGGTGGAAGGTCTTTTTTAATCATTTGCTTGTATTTACTATTTATGCTTGGTTGAGCAATTATACCAGAATTATTAGTATTAAAAACGGATCATTATTGTAAATTATTATTGACTTAAAATAATAAGGGGGCTAGTTGAAACATGTTATATTTTTTTTAATTCTATAGCTATCATATTAAACAAACTTTTTAGAAACGTATTTTAACTTCAACAGAAATTAGTAGACGGAATGCTTTTCATTTTTCAAACAATGTTTAGCTTACTCGGGAAAAGGTGAGATTAAATCGATGAATTCCATATTAGTATGTACACCATTGAAGCTTGGATTTAATAAAAACATATCCTTCGTGGAATAAATAGTTACTTTGAATTGTTGTCAACAATTTCGAACACTATTCCTGTACGTTATTCCATCAGAATACTAGACAGCTCAAACATTTGACATGTTAAAGCCCTGAATAAAATTCTATTTAAGCCACGCTCATATAAACTGCTGTCATTAGAAGAGTTAGGAACCATGTTCAATCTAAATAATAAAATACAAAAACAACTTAATAATAAACATGATTTTTGAGTTATACTTGGTAATAATACACCTTTACATACATGTATACTTCAACATTACTATGATAATAATATTCATATAATGAGACGCTTTTTTATATCATTAAACAAACTTAGTACATCACTGTCATGACCTAGATGATGCAATCTCTCCTTATATTTCAAACTCAATGTTTCTGTTTAAAATTCATAAACAAGGAGATATTGCTAATTCCAGAAAATGTATTTATTCATACAACAGTATCGTCCGCGTGACTTGAGAGGGTTTTTATTGAAATCAAACCGTACTAGTTGTTCTTGTAACACATTATTATAATTCGACATTCTGGATACTTGGCTGCTGTCGTTTTTATTTAACCATTGTAAAGCAAAGACATGATAACGTTATGGGATATAATTGCTGTAAAACATATCATTATGATTTAAACATATCACAAGTACAAATAACGTCCTTAGGTTCCCTACTATTGTACCCATGTGTAGATAAAATAAAATTGTAGAATAACATTACAACAGATTGAAATAATGTTGTTGTAGAGGTAATTATTAATATTCTCCAATAAGCCGACGCAACTAGTGATGTATAGAATATTCTAGACTTGCGCAGTATAAAGGCCACCTGAGAACCTAGCACGAATAATACAGAGTCCGGAAGACAACCTAACAAACTAATCTACCTAGCTAACACTAGTCATTTGACTGAAGTAACTGAAGTCAACTGAAGTAAATAGATTTTCCTTATTCATTATTTTCTTTCAAGAGAGTAGCGAATCTGTTACATATCAAAATCAATACGCTGATGCAAGACCAAAACTAGCTATAGTCTTGCCTCGAGTGTCTCTATTCTTATATGGGTAATCTATACTTCGTCAACGAATCAAAATGAATCGTATTCAATAATTCACGTGCTTAAACTTGCACGAGAATAGAAAGCAAAACTCTATTTACATAATGGAATGGATATAATTAAATAAAATATTTAGAAACGTAGGAGCTTTTGTCGTTTAGCGGTCAGTGTACTGACTAAAATGATGTTAGCCGTAACTTTAAATTCCGGATAAGGTTAACTGAATTCATACACAGTTTTATTTTGGAAATGCATAATTAACAAATTGATTTTATAATTTACTAAAATTATATTATTTGCGGGATAATTTTAAAAATAACTACTAATGTAGATATACACAAAGCATATATTAAAAGATATAAGAAGAAAATTAAAATAGAGTTGCTCTATATAAAATATTTCTAAAAATAAAACCATTGGATCCGTTCATCGGTATTGATATCATTTTGAAAAGCGATACTCGGCATGCGGGCTCCGGGTACTTGTGTGAATAATCCGGTCTTGAAGACAAAGTCAACATATTTAGCTCAATTAAGCATAGCTCAGCTTGTCTTACAAAATAGTTGACTTCATAGACAATGCGGTAGATCAAACTTCATGAAATGTTTCTACATTATTATTTTTTTGTATATTAGTATAGAGTCTAGGAGTATCATATATTTATAAGTATTGTATTCAAGATGGGATGTAAAATATTCGGGCACGAATGCTTTAGAAGTACGTAAGTTTTTCTGTCATATTACATTGATATCTTTTAGATTGACTAAACCAGAAGTTGTTGATAAAGTAAATAGATATAAAACTATCAATATTATCAACTGTTAATACAATAGAATTATCAATGTAAAGTTCTCTATAATTATAATGATGGGAAACAATACAGCAATAAAACTGTGCCGAGATCATTAGAGAGTTGATACAGTATTACAAACAGCGAAATCTAGCGACGGTGTCTGCAATACAACAATGACATAAAAAAGCATGGATACTATACGAGAAAAATCTTACTTCGTACACAATACCTCTATGTTCCGTTATGTTGATATGTAGGCAGCAGCATGTCTTACCGAAATATTTAATATAAAATGCTCAGCGGTAAACAAATATCACTAAACTACAAAGTACAAACACATTGTGTAATGAAACTTGAAATGCCGTTTGATTGTATCTATTGCAATATAATTTGAAACTAATTGGAAGACATTAGCTGAAATTCTTGGTATAAGTATTTACTTTATTAAGTACAAGACATATGCATTAATAATATAGAACTTTATATCTATGTCATATTTTTCTGTGTTGTATGTTTTTGTATAACATATAAATATTATTTTTTCTTTCTGACATCTAATTGTTCTAATCCTCGTCCATACTCCGTCAAATACAAGTAAATGTAAGCTAAAAAGATTATACCATGATATCTTTTGAAATAATTTATATAGAGAGATGGACAATCAATTTTGCTGCAAGCCGTGCTAAGCACATATAAAATTAGTTTTTTAACATACACTAATGATTATCTCATGTAGCAAGTATATCTCTACTCATGTTAAACAGGTGTAAAGCGTCATAATATATTAATATGACAATAATATGTATGAATTAACCCAATTTCAGCGGTATTCGTAATAGTAAAATAACAACTGATGTTATGACTAGTAGTTATTCTAATATTAATATTTTGCAAATATTGACTTTTATATAGGCATTCGTAATCGTTACATTTCGAAATAAATGCTTTAACTCAATCTGTATTTATGCTATAAAAATACATTGCGTATCACCTTATGTTTCTACATATTGATTCACAGGTTATTTCAAACAATTAGTCGTGTCAACTTTGTAGTAACACTTTTCGTCAAAGTTTATTGTTCGAATACACAAGGTTGAAGGCATTTACGAAACGCGCATTTTACGACCATGGGTGACCATATTTACTTTATGTTATGATAACATGGCGGAAGTGGAATGTATGTATTATTTTATTACAAATAATAAACATATAATCATGACCTGACACGATTTCTTAACAAGTCATACTATTTTTATTCAAACGAACTGCAAAATAAAATACCATTGTATATATTTCTTCTGCGCATCAGATATTTCTACGGGAAAATGTGAAGATCGTTATAGTATTCCAATGAATCTATACTTTCGATTTACATAACACTGCCTCTATTATAAAGATCTATTATTGTACAATAATCGGGAATATGAAACAATCATAGCTATTTAGATATAAGGATGACTTTACCGAACTAATTTAATTATAATTATACAAATTACGAGTACAAAAAGTCGTCTATTATAAGTTGTTTTCACATTACTGATGACCCTTTCTGACTTTGCTTTTCCGCTACGTAATTCTAACTTCAATACGTGAATTAATACACACAAACCTCCCACGAGAATTGCAGATCGTACCTTTAAAAGTTCAAATTAATTATTTCAGCAATAAAAAGATGGGTGCAATTTCAGTTTATATCATAGGTGGCTGACAAAACATACATATATAATATATTATTGGCCAAATTTCAGAATGTATTATTTATTTTAGGTGAATCATAAATCGAAACAAAGAATTTGCAGATCTTTTTCAATGTTATAACGCATTTTGAGGAAATATACTTAATATTCCATTCAGTACTTACATTTAATTATTTCACGTATCTGTCTTGTTTATATGGTTATAATGAGAATCCGAATTTCTTCCTGTGGTGGCTTAGTGGACAAAGTATCGCTATCTATGCGCAAAAACGCGTATGGCCATATGTTACCTCTGGATTTTTTCAGATTAAGTACAAATTTAGGTATCTCATGCACACCGGTGAAAGAAAAATACATATAATTTTTTTATGTAAGTACTCTGAGAATGGCAATCAGCTGTGCTACTGGTCACATTAGACAAAAAAATATAAGCGCAAAGTAGATAAAGCCACTAATGCCGGTATCTCAGTTCAACGCGAAAGACATATAGCGTGACGATATGTTACAAATTAAAAGAAAACTACAAACATTCTGAAGCTTGACACCAAAAAAATTTATTGTAATTTATGTACATCAAATATGAATATTTTAATTTTTACAGTATCGATTTAATATTCTTTTATCAATCAAATTAATATAAAGAAATAATTCTTCATACTCGACAGTTTGTCGTCCTGCAATGCATGTAACTATAAAAACTATTAGTCATCGACAAGAGGCGGTAATGAAATGTCATGTATGAGGCGCTAAACAAAGTCAATTCTAAGTGTGAAATGAAATTTTGTACTGGCCTATCGTGTTTCAGCAGGAGCTCTTGGGCATGCAATTATACTTAGATTTTATTTTTAATATACGGCCAGGACATAAATATTCTTAAAAGTATCATAATTTATAGCTTCTTATTTTAATACGTAGTTAACTCACATACCTACACACATAATAATATATCATTCCATTATCTTTGATTATCACAACATAAGAATCATTTGCAAAATTATTCTAAAAGAAACTCTGCAACCGTTAGGTACCCATTAATTCCGTATTCACTCTCAACAATTTTTTTACAAACATACTACCCAATCCACTTGATTGAAAGTGACCATTGTCGTCTATTTCTATAACAAAATTTAATACTAAAAATGCTAGAAGTACCATCGTACCACCGGCTTCGAAGAAGTTAGAGAAAGGAGCTGCATTTACAGAACAAATTATAGAAATTTTATTTAATTTAAAAAATGAAATAATAAATTAAATTATTTACAATTTATATATAGTAGACTGTATCCTACGATTTCCATGTTTTTAAACATCGACCTTCAACTCCATTCAAAGACGGAAAACATGCAACGTTTATCTACAAGAAAATGATGTCAACTCAAGTTGAGGGTTACGACTTGAAGGCCAACAAGTTAAAAGAGAATTTAAAACATACTTACAAAGTATCAACTTACGAGACATTAGTTAAAAATATAACATGGTATACTTAGTTAATTTAGAACTACATTATTTATAATCAGTTTTATAAAATTGAACGATAAAGATAATTACTCAAAGTCAATAGGTTAATGAACCAGACTCGGGTTGTTCACCCACATTTCCCTTACCTACTTAATGGCATTATCATTCATGATTGTAAATATCAGAAAAGGATAGAGTAAATCTTTTATTGTTTTATTACTTTTGAAGAAAGTATTTACAATTTTAGCATATTTTTCTTCATATAACACAATATAGCCCAGAGCCACCTTTGTCAGGCAAATTATGGTATTGTTTAAGGTGCCATACAAATGATTAAGCGGCTAACACAATGCCGTCTCTTATCAGTGATGTTGCCGTGACTAATACGAATTCAGATTTAATGAACAAACTTATAATCACGTACGACGAATATGACACACTCTTAGTTGAAATCATAATGCTTAACTGATATCTTCCAAAATGTGGTGGGTCCTGAAGTTTACTATTAACTAAGTAATCAACTGTACACGTCTGCACGTCTAGTTTTCACGTCTTTATTATCACTTAGCAGCTTTTAACAACAAGAAACCTGTTGTTAAAAGTCAATTTCTATTTGTGTCAGATAAAATCAATTATCACCTTTTTTTTGTCAACCTGTGCAATTAAAGAATATTCCGATATTGTGTTAGGTGCGTAGGTATTTATTATCGAAATGTTGCTTTAGTTAACAAACATTCATCTCTAGTTAACTTCGCCATGTATAGTTGCGGAATTTGTTGACCATTGTGTATTGACGGCCTGATAGCGCTGTTTGTAGCGACCCTACTAACGATGCTAAAGGTCCTGGGTTCGAGTCCCGGTAATGGTAAACTTTTCTGTGATGAGTAGACGCGAGTCATGGCTGTATATATGTATTTAAGTATGTATATCTTTGTCTAGTACCCATAGTACAAGTGCAAGCTTAATTTGGGACTAGGTCAATGTGTGTAATTGTTAGTAAATATTATTATTACTATTATTATGTAAAACTCGCTTATTGAACTCGGAATAACTTTATGGGACAATATATAATTACCAATTAATTGTTATTTAATAATAGAGAAAGAATACAATATATAGAAAAATATAAGAATGTGCGCTAAGTTTGAATATAGCTTGTGAAACATTTGTGATGAAACCGTTATTCATATGTAAAAAAAACTATCTTTTGAGCAAGTAAGTGTGTAGGTTTTTAATATTATGATATATCATAGGAATATGACACATATACTAAGGAGTTTCAAAAGCTCTGTATCAAATAAACGCGGAGTATTTTCTTGATATACATCAACGATTTTTTTTTTGTATTTTGACAGGTCCATATGCATATTGTTGGAAAAGAAAGAAACTCAATGTTACGTCTGAATAAATTCAACGATGGTGTTAAGTGTCCAGACTAGTAGTATATTTTATAAAATGCTATATTTTATTATTATTTTATAATACGTTTATTTAGTACTTACTTCCCTATCAGCAATGATAAATTATTGTTCAATGTAGCAAACAATTAGTATTTGTATATCGTACGCATAAAAAGGAAATAATATATTCTATTTTTTTATTTGATAAGCTGAGATAATGGGAATTATTATTGTACTGATTAAGTTTTAAACGTGTTAGTAACGCCCAATGATATCTGTTGTAGTACTAGTTATTCTAAATTATTTATTAATTCTCCATTTAATAAGATAGTACAGGCTATTTTTAAAAACGTTCAAGTTTGACCTTTTCAAAAATTGTTATTGTACATCCAAGATTTAAAAGAGTTTTAATTTTGTTAACACATCCCATTCTCTATTAATATGTCTAGATATATATTATATAAAAAACTGCAGTTACTATTCAATAATATTCCAAAATTTAAGACTAAATAATACTTTTATCGTTACGGCTGCTCCGATATGGAATAAATAACAAATAGTATATATAAAAAAAAAACTTTAAATTACATAGTGTGACTTTGAAATAGCACAAGGCCTGCAATTTTTCCTGACAAACGATGAATATTGAATACTTAATTATAAAAATCAGAATATTTCTATAAATCGACTGAAAACTTTTAAAACCCATTTTATCTCATAGAACTTATTATATAAAGTATTCCGATACAACTAATAGAAAAAAATATATAATATAAAACGTGTATCATACACATTACTTAACACTAGGTTCACGGGACGCGTCAGTTTGACGCATTTCATATGTTAAAAGGAAAATCACAAAAACCGTTTCAAATTTTATTTTATCTCTTCTATTGACTATTATCCATTTAACGAAGCCTATATATATATATATATATATTGTTATTTATTTTCTTCATACCTGTTGCAATATTGAAGTTTTCTGTACGATATTCCTACCGCGTGACGTGTATTCGTAGAGATAGGTATATAAGAAACGTCCATAAACCTAGTGTTAAAAACAAAAAGCCTTCGTAACACAAAACAGCTACAATTAAAAAAAGCTTTTCTTCAGAATACAACAAAGGAGTAGATGGACATGATTACAAGTAAGATACAAAATGATGGCTGCGAGTTCAACAGAATAATTACACAACATAAGGCCACCGCCACCATTTATTTTAAAAACGTATCGTGGGTGAAAGGTTGGGTATTCTGACAACACTTTTGTATATTTATTCTTTATAAGTACGAAATAAATTATCTACTTTAGGACGTTACTATTCAGTATCCATCGATCTTTAAATTGATGTGCAAATTAATTTGGACTTTATTACGTTAATGTAGAGTAGATTATAACAGTCTATAGCGGGTGATTAAGTTTCTAGTCTGCGTTGAATTGTTTGGTTCAAACTTCAAACAAAAACATTACCAGCTGCAGCCTGTTTTTGATGAACACATTTTTCTAGTTTTCATGAATGAAACCAAGTTTGTAGGTTACTAGCTTCATTACAATATGAACAGTTATGAAAGATATTCAAAAAGTTTTTTATTGTTTGCGCAATTCAAAATAAATATAGAACATTGCAAAAAATATACATAGTATTTATAAAGTATTACTGATAAACTAGTTTAATTGATTAAGGCAATTATATTTCTAAAACGAATACACCTCGATTAGGTTGTAACGTACTACTAGAAAGCAAACAAAAGACGATAATATAAAAAATCTTGACAGACATAATTTTCTTGTTCCTTGTTACATATAAGATGTTTATTATAGTCGACATGCATATTAACATTTTAATATAATCATATATTATTATTACATACTCTTTCCTCGATTAAATTAATCGTTCTGGAAATGACAATTACAATTACTAACTTCATATGAGCTTTGCAATAAAACAATGATTATGGCGGTGTGCGCTTTGTAACTGCTTTTATTTCACTTTTGGGAAGTAATCATTGAATGTTAAATTTTTGATGGTCGATAATTATTGGTGTAATTGTTTCTTGTGTCACGTAAACCATCACTATATATTGGAGATACCATAAAGAAACCATAGATTAATGTGGTCACAAAGAATGTGCAATTATTATGTTAATTATTTTTTAATATACTTTCTCCCTCAACATCGTTAGTGTAAACAAGTAATTTTTAAGAGTTTAGTAATTGTAAGAAAAAAAAATCAGAAACGTTAATGCAGGTTAACATACAAAAATCGCAATTGTGAAGTTATAGGTAAGGTCTTTGGTGTTTGTTAACCTTGACAGTAAAATATGCTTTAATTAAAAATAAATTTATGTAAAAATAAAATAAATTAATAATCGAGGATTCTTGTATCACTTTATTGTAAAAAATACATATACTACAAATGAATATCCTTTAAATAAAATTGATCAAATAATGCAAAAAAAAAATGCAAATAGAGTTCCAACTTGAATAATTTGTGTATTCATTTATTTATTGGCTATCAACGGTACCATTGTATATATTACATATTTAATCACTTGCATTAGTTGTATATTGACATTAGATCCTAACTACAGATAACCACCGCATTTCTTAAAAACATTGACTAATAACATAAAAATTGCGAAAATTTGACAAATTCATTAAGCGAAATTTAAAACAAAACAATAATATCAACGAATAGTTTCAGAGGTAGAGTCCTTAAAGTATTGACATTGCAACGTTCAAATTCATGCACCGTTATTTGCACATATAAATTTCATTACATGAGTAATACGGTGTCCGCTTAATGATCGCTAACACATATGAAACTATATCCACCTACGTTTGAAGTGGAAACATAGTTCATTTAAATTGCGTACCCATTTCATGTTTTTGTTATTTCTTTTCATGTTATCCTTTTGTATTTACATGATTAAAATTTAAATCCCTATTACTTTTTTTTTTGTGTTCGAAGGTTGTGTACGTCCATTATGGTTTTATAGATTAGAATGATTTCGATTACTGTTTTTTTATCTATTTGAATGTTCTATGTATAAAATAGAGACGCAATGATAAAATAGGCAGGATGTGTAATCTTAATTTATAATCATAACATTTTTAAACCTTAATTTATAAACATCTATTGTGTTAATGAGCAAATTTTATATGTCCTGTAACTCATTTGGGTTCATTACTACCAGCAGTTTCTTTTATTTTTGTCATCATATTTATGTTTATATAATTTATAACTTAATATAGTAGCTGCATATTATACTTGGAACTTACTGTGTGCACATTTATTTCGAAGGTAGACTAGTCTCAAAACTTTGGTTATATATATATGTTGTTGTATTTCAGGTTTATCTTCTTTACTGTGCGCCTTAATAGATAAATAAACAAAATGTTGAAATACTATTAAATAAATAAATGTGGGTCAATTACAACATATGATTACATATACTAACGATCGAATTATTGTTTTTATTAATAAAGATTAAGCGATGATTTAATCTTTAATAGGTGAAGAATAACTTAATAATAGTTTGAGGAGTTTTTGCACCACCCGGTAGTAACTCGTTTCAAGGTGCGCGCTCTTAGAGGTACTTCTTTGCCTCTCCTAAAGCAAGCTGAAACGTTTTATAGAAACGCGTTATTATTCAGAAACGCTATACGATCGACTGTGTGCACGCAACTACACACAGCCTTCAATTACTAAAAGTAACGACATAAAAAAAATTGCTGTTAAAGTCACAGTGCGCCTTTATAATTTTTATATATTTTTTTATCATTTTGGATTTAGGAAAAATAAAGTGCATATTAATTATATCAGAATAACCAGGCGCCAGTAATTTCGAGAAATCCATTATAATAACGAAGTATAATTAAAAATTATTAAACATATATATTATCTTTATAAAATTAATGATCGACCATTATTCATTGCCGTGCAATAATCAAATCCACATTATACGAAGCAGTTTAGGGATTGTTATTTCAATTTTTCGCCTAATAGCCAATTCCTTTAAAAATTTAGTGACATAAGTATTAAAAAAAAAGATTAGACATAAATTGCAAATTAAAATAATACGCAATTTAGCTAACTTACTACCGATTAACCCATTGACTGCTAGAAATATTTAAAACGTCTTGCCCTGGATGCCAAGGTTTTATTTTGAAGAATACATGAAAGTTTACGAAGTATAATTATATTAAGTTACTGATATAATATTGTAATAGCATTTACAGTTATTTATATTGAAAAAAAAAATATATATATATATTTTTAACTGAAATGGCCATTTGTAATTAATCTAAAATTACAGCACGCACTACGAAATATATCGTAGCTGGCAGTTTTGATACACACGCTTAATACGAGATATCTCGTAGCTCGTCAATGGGTTAAAACATTCATGTTTTAACAACAGTCAACAAGTCAACAGTTCTTAATTTAGAAAAAAAAATGTAAATACGTATAATATGTATGTAAGCTATAAAGTTTTATTAAAAATATATTTAAAAGCTATATAATATAGCTTTTCTCTTTAATCTAAAATAACCGAATTTCACTGCGGCGTGAACTTGAAACTAGTGTCTATTGAGTAGATATTATATACTAAATATTTAAGCTTATATATTCTATTTTGAATTTAAAATGTATAAGCTACTTTTTACAGAATGCGCCCAGTTACAAGATACTATATGAATATTATAATAGCAGCTAACTATACTCGGACGTAGGCTTGAGTATTTTCGGCGTTTCTTCTCAAGGTAGTCGCTTCGGAAACACTAGTAAATCACCGTTAGGTTCCTTTCCTGGCTGGCTAGTTGCCAGCCACGTTAAGGTTCGTATCCACGGGGATGCCCTTGCGTTGCCATCCAATTCAGAATTCTCGCGGGCTGAGCACTTAAGTGCCAGCCCACCTTATCCGGTGAAGTTATGAACGCACTCCCAGGCCAACGGCAATTTTTTAGGTCGAAAAAAAAAAGTATCCATACTTAAATATACATATATCCTATACACATATATAAAGTAAAGGAAGCGATTTATAAAATTGTTTCCAATTTTTTTTATGCCTTCTCTATTCTTTTTTAATTTAAAGCATTGTCAAATAATGTATTTTTTACTTTTATTTGTAGACATAGTACCAACATTTTATACTATAAAATAGAACTAATTTTGAAATTGAAATTTAATTACAAATGTTAATTAAAAACGTTAAATTTAAAAATCATTAAAATAAAAGTCAAGGCTTTGTTAATATGCGTATATGCATTGGTGATATATGATCGCCAGTAATTTAATGAAGTTTAAAACTGAACAATTAAAACTTCCTCGATTATTATTATAAAAAGCATCGAACTCAAAATTGTATCAAAGGAGTTCTAAGAATTCATGCAATAATAATATACAAAAGACGTTATCTTTTAACAAAGGATTTATAATCCTCTTAGCCCAATCACTTACAGTTTTCAAGTCATTTGCATAGAATTAATATTTCATTACTGAAATTCAAAGAAAATGTTTAAAGATATTATGTGTATATATTAAGCAATACAATAAAATAATTTTTGTATTATAAAATATTTACTTATAATATAGTTTTGTTTCTTGTACATATATACATATACAAGAAATTCTTGTAAACATTATATTTGCAATCATTTTTTCGACAATAAAAGTGATTAGTTATATTATTCTTCGGAAGTTTAGTACGTAGATGTATTGCTCTCAATAATTAGGTAACCTATGTTCTTTCATAGAATACAAATGAAACCTACTAAAATTAATCGTAATCGGTTATGTTTACTATTATTTTATGACGCAATTACTATTTTATTTGCCTATATTCTAGTTAGTGGCTGTGGTGACATAGTGGATAAGAGACTAGTTTCCATGCGTCGCAATTCATAGGTTCAAATCCCGGTAGGAACCTTTGGGGTTATTGAGATTTTCGTACGGATTTAGGCACCAAATGCTTACTTGTAAAGGAAAACATCGTGCGGAAACCCACATGGCATCTGATAGAAGTGTCCTGAGAACGGCGATCAGCTGCTCTACTAGTCACGTTGGGCACGACACATAAGCGCAAAACAGGTACAACCACTCATGTATCTCTGCTCCACCCCGTAAGGGATATAACGTGACGATATATTAATATTATTATTATATTCTAGATACCATATGTCTATAGATATCATAATGTCAATTCGGTGACTTTTTTTTATAAAATACATTTTGTTTTCTTTTAAGATATTTATGTCTGTGTTATATATTTCATTTTAGTTTCATTAATTGCTTCTAAGAAATCTAACTAATATACCATTCTGAGAAATATATATTTTTTGCTTTGTCAGAGGATCAAGTGCACGCATTAGGATCAAGTTTCACAAGTGTATTATATGATTGATGATACTATCCATTGTTGCATTTATATCAAATTCTTTGGTTACTTTAGCAGAAATATAAAGTTATTATAAAAACTAAAAGTTGTACAACTTTTAGTAAATAATGTTTTATTTAGTATTAAATTGTCTCAAAAAATCAACTGATTGTTTATTTGTTATACCTCACTTGACATGTTTTTCTGTTTTGGATACACCTGCTAATCTAACATTGTATCTTGCAAATTAATCACCATCAAGTGTGATAAATTATAATAATTCAATAATTATATATATATTTTTTTAAATAAGTTTGTTTACAAAACCTACGACAGGCTACCTATGTGCTGATGTAGACTAGATAACCTAGGGTCGATCACATAAAACATCACCCTTCCTATAGATTTTTAAAATATAGACGGATAATGGAAATGGGCCGTATCGATGGAAGTGTCTGACAAATTAATAGTATAGTGATATTTCAATTTAAAGGTATTTTTATTAGTTTGTCTGTGATATGTACATAAACATTATCCTGTATGAATACGAAATCTTCCCTCATTGTCTGTTGAAGTGGAGCAAAAACGTATTCGAACACCTCATAGCAGTATTTTTCAGCAGTCAGGGTGCTCCGTATTAAAACAAGATTAGTTACACAGTCAACTCGAATTCCTGGTCATATTATGATTGTTCCTTAATAGGGATGAATTTCCTGGGGGCACCGAAGCCGTTTACAACACCTCAAGCTCGTCAAACGCATGTTCTTCAAATATCAGGATAGAAACCGAACCTTAATTCATCAGAAAACAGGATATGAGCCCACTGATCTTCAGACCATTCATTCTTATTGAACCTGTGCGGCTGTAACCATCGTGCTCAATTGCCATGCCGTCTTCTACAAGCTCTTGCTTGGACCCACAACGGTCTACGAGACCTGACCGCTCTCGTGCATCCTCCTCTTCGCAGTACAAATGTTCACAACCACCTGGTGTTGAAACCACAGACATTCTACAAGTTATCGAGCCGTAGTCTAAGGTTCTCTTCTGGCTATGTTTTAAAAAAAAAACGGTATTGTCGCTGAGTTGTTGCACAATATCTTCTGAGCTTCCGTTTAGCCTTGCTTCTTGCGATTCGGATAATGTTTCTACAATCGTCGAATAACGTATTGGTTAGAATTAATTTCTGCAGCAATGTCACGCTGTAAACGTTCCGAGCATACTCACAACATGTAATATTTCTTCTCGAGGCAAATGGCGTAAAGCCATTGTTTTGACAAGGCGAGATTTCAACTGGTGTTTTTTTTTTTCAAAACGGAACGTAGATTCTCTGGATATTTGCATTTTTTTATTCTTTATGTTTTTCTTTTTTAATCAGCTTTGTACTTTATTAATACAGTTTAATTTTTTGCTAGTTTGACTAAAAATTTATTTTAAATTACAAGCAAGCATAAGACTAAGCTTTACATCGTACAAAATTGTTTATTTAAAAATGTTTTTAGTAGGCATCCAAAGACTGACTTTTTTGATGGGTTTACATAGACATCTTATTGCTGGCCCGTAAATATATATAAAAAGAGTTGTCAATCATCATGTATCTCTTTTATCGTATGTAATTATAGCTGTCAAGATTCCCTTTTAACTGTACTCACATTTTAGCATCTAGTGTTGCATTAATTACGCTGATTGTCGCGCTTCAGTTTCATAATCAAACGTCCTATCGTTAAAAGTACAAGATATTTTTTTAACGGATTAAAAAAAACTGATTGCCAAGGCTATCCCCTACTTATCAACAATTTGTGCCAATTCATCGAACAAAGACCGAATGTTATTATATAAATTAGACTTTTTTAGTACTATTGACAAATTTCATAACCTTCAACTCTCGATTCTTTGAAGATGATGAAATTACCAGTGCGAAGGTGAGCTATAAATAACATATACAGAATAAAATGTTTAAATTGTTAAAAACAAAATAAAACTCTATACATAACAATACATTAAGTAAATCGTGCCATATTAAGATCTTGTTAATTCTATAGGTATTTCCAGTTGTTACGAGAATTTTCTCGTAGACATATGTATATCATATCAATTTAATGTTATGTTATTTTTTCCACAGTTGTATATATAACTAATTATATTAAAAGCAAGCAATCAAACTAAAAATCAACACTTTGAGAAGTAATACTTTCATAATTAGTATGTCTTATGATACATATACAAAACATACTCTTAAATATTATTTTATATTATTTTTTTAACACCCGCTAGATGTATAGCCATTAAATTACCTCCAATATCTATGAATTGATAGAAATCATAGTAAATATATCGGTTACTATAATTGTGAATTATACATTTCGTAAAACAGTTATTCACAACACAATTTACAGCATTGAACAATATTAACAATCGGTATTTAAATATGAACACATAAATGGTATAGGTCTCTACACAAAGAAGAAAACGCCTATAAACATTGTTATGTTATTCAGCTCGAATTATATTTGAATTTTCAGAGGCGTTTGGCCAATCGGCCATTGCTCTGTGTATGCGTTTACAATATGACGCCCACCTATTTTCAGCTCCGCTATATTTAATGTAAAGTATATTCAAGATATTGCGTCAAAACAGATCCGGTAGCAGCCGTGCGTCGATTGAAAACTCTATATAGCGAACTTCTTTGAAATATTAGGCAATTCGCTTATTCAGTTATTCGAAAAAAGTAAATAATAAGCGTACCCGTTAATTCTCAAATGTATGCTTTAAAAAAAAACATTAAATATTATGGTGTTTACAACAGTAATCAATAACGTTTAAAAGTAATCTACATTATTTTTCACGTTTTTGTACTAAGTTAAACAACAATAATAAACATTCGATTTTGTCTGGAGGACGTATCAATGACGATACATTTCTTTATTTAAAAATTGAATCTTATGATCGGTGGTCGTGGGTGTGGTTGTAGAAAGACACGGATTTTGGCGTTTTCGTGTTCATTTGTACTTCAAGGCACACCGAACTGCGACGCACACGCACGTACTCTAGCTTTGCGTCTCGGTAGTCGACTACGTCGTAGTCGAATCCGTGTCTTTCTACAACCACACCCACGACCACCGGTCAAAATCTAAAATTTCGTACTTGGATGTGGCAGTATTACACATAGGTGTTGAAAGCTAACAAGAAATTAAGATTTGCTTAGACCAAAAGCATTTTTATTTATTTATTTTTTTTGGTAACCCGGGGGAAAATCCTACATTGGACCATCAGGGTCACTGTGAGGGCAGCGACCCTGGTGTGTCAGACTCCTACTGACTAAAAACCCCCGGGGTGTCCCTCTAATCACTCCACCCAGGCCTGGGAAACCAAATTCGTCCAGTCGCCCGGGGAGCGAACAGCCTTATTCAGGCTTCCTCTCTGGGAGGGATGGGAATGATGAGCCCACGCCTCCAGTACCTCTTTCATAGGCGGCGCGCAAGACACTGCGCACCACCGCCCTCTCATCCGGGCAGCAAACTCCCTCAAGTCTACTGCCCGACTAAAGCATTTTTATTTTGAGGCAACTAAATTCAACTAAATATTATATTGTCTTTGCTTTATGTTTTCAAACAATATACTATTACTTTAGAACATAAAATTAATCAAAATAGAATTTGAGTTTAGAGTATATAATCAAGGAAATAACATTATAAAGGCAATGACAGTAGTAAATATATTATTTAGTCGTAGTAAGAGAATTAAGAGACAAACACATCTACAAGACTCAGGCACATTTTTGATACCTAATAAAAAAATACAATTTAAAGTTATATATGTAGTTAAATTAACAGCTTTGCTCTTTATTAACACATCTTTATTTTGTATATTTGATTACAATTTCATTACGAACAAGCAGAAAATTACGCTTTAAATTATATAATATTGTTTATTTAAAAAAAAAAATAATTAGTAGTGATCACAAGTGTACCTAATTCTTAGGCTGAGATTTATAGACGCTATTTCGACTTTGCTTAGCTTAAAAATAAATTCGTTTTGACAAAAAACTAAATATATAATAGGAACTTGGGTATAGCTATGGTATTTGCAGAATTAAGTCCATGTTGACAAAATCGATGACTTACCAAATCCTTTGACATTCATTAAGTAATATAAAATTTAATATTTTAGTTAAGTCTAAGCAAACTTAAAATTATGTATATACCCAGCCTTTGACTTTATAGATATGTTTAGTATATAATGAAAGCTACGCCAGTAGACTTCCTTACTTGCACTCCCACATATAAAACTGTTTCTTTCATTTACCGAATGACAATTTTAAATATAAAGCTTCATCTAATTTACAAGTAACAGATTACAACGATACGCGATACTAACACACATTACCTATTTATTAATAATATTCTAATAGAACTACAGTTAAAACAATATGAAAATATAACCGTATAATATTGTATACAAAAATACAAAAACTGGTTACGTTAATTGATACGTAACCTATTGGCTATTGACCCACTTTCTATGATTTTATAAGTGCTCTGTTTTGACTAATAATGGAAAAGTATTACGACGTACTCTATTGATTAATATAACGTAATCCTGTTATTCCTTTTTTACTCTAAGCAAAGACAAAAAGTTTGTTCTAATTAGTATTTTATGTAACGGCTCTTTTTATTAATATTGTGGTTGTGACACATCAAACAATACTATTTTCTCGGTCATCAGTTAAAAGAAGTGTTCACTTTCTAGATGTCACTTCTGATTGAACTTATGTAAATTAAGCCTTTCCCAATCTACATCATTAATAAACTTAGTTATGCCTGTCATATGTTTTTACGCTACATTTAACCGTCACATTTTCGCATTAATAAAATCCAATTATAACAGTTTGTGATAACGCATATTTCTTGCGTAATAATTATCTACTATCTAGTTGCATGCTTCGACAACTCTATACTGAATAGTAATAGCTAATGAAATTCAGTGAAACTGCTGGTAAAAGTATGCCAAGATACTTCGGTTGCATAAAACGAATCAATATCGTTTCTTCTAAATAAAGATTCGACAAATGTATTTCAGTTTTAGGTCAGATATAGTAAGTTATTTTTGAAATAACTGTAGTTAAAAACAATTTATTAAATTTATATAAAGAAATGAATGTTTGTTTTAATAGTATATTATAAGAACATGTATGTTTTAGTAAGAATTTATTATTTTAGTTTCAATTAAATCTAATTGATTGACCTCTATTTATTGCAGTTTATGAAGAACATTCTGTTAGTTTTGTAATTTTTAACATAGCTTATTAAAAAAATTAACTATACTTTACGTCTTAATATTTGATAGGGTAATTTATAAATTATGCCTTCCACGATCTACGTCTACAATAAACGTTCTGATTGTATACGAAAAGTAAGATACTCATAGATGGGATTATAGCAATCCAAATGAAGATTCTGGTTTACACTACAACGCAAAAGAAATGCGTAAACAAAATTCTAAAATGTTATTAAATATGTAAATACTGACCTTGTCGAAAGTAATGCTGGGTGTAGCACAACCGATCGTGCCATCCTTTTTCTTCTCAATTTTATACACGATGATGTGGTTCTCACGAACGGTGTGGACGATGAATGCCTTGGAATCCGGACTCCAGGCGACGTGGGATGCGTAGTCAAACTCTATATTCACGCGAAGAGTCTTGTGTTCCTTTTGGTTGAGGTCTCTTATATCCCAAAGGATAACTGAACCATCTGAGTAAAATTGTTTTTTATTTACTTAAACGTGTATAATGCCCATATTAATCACTTCTTCAACTCTATATTTGGACGACATTCCAAGAGCATTAATCTTTTCTAGGTCGAAGCCACCTCAATAGAAGCTATTACGGGTTTCGTGCTGATATGTTCAACTTTTTGTTAAAAGTAAGTAATAATAATAGCAAATAAATTTTAAAAAGGTGTTAACTTGAGACAGCAGTTCAGTGCCTTATCTCACAATTACCAACATTAATCCTTGCTAGTTACTATTGTCTTATGCGGGAGTTACATGATGCATTTTTTTGAAGAAAACAAAAATGCATGTTATCATACAATTACCTCATGGCCAGGTGAATGGGTTATTGTTACTGTGAGACATGTCGGAATTATAACAATTGGGTACCTTCAAAATGACAGGTCAATTGCCGAAAATGCTTATCAAGGGAATTGTAATTTAAATAAATGGATAGTAAAATATTCTTACTTCGTCTTCTTATTTATTAATTTATATAAAGATATTGATAGAATCGACATTTAGAAAATTAAAAACGGGTAATTTTTAATTAGAGTTAATTTATATGCATCTCAAAAATACGGACGATCGAGCGTACGATGTGAAATCAAGGTGAGCCCAGCTAGTATTTGGACTGGGGTTAAAAACCAATGACCTGAGACTACCGTCCCCTGAATTGGAGTTGACGACCGAGTACGTTTCCATTCTATGACCTTGATAGCATTTAAGCGAAGATGTAGATTGAAGACACCCTCTACTTAATGTTCTAATACGTACATTAATAAGCACTATCGTATTAGTTCAACATTGTGTCAACAAAAACACGTCATACGTCATCAGTTTAATACGTTTTAAGATATTTGCCATTAAAATGATGCGTAATTTTGTATTCGTATAAACATAGTCGATGTTTGTGGATTTTATAATCCTTAATAGGTAACTCTAAGGACGTTTTTAACAGATTAACAAGGTCAGTAAAGACACTGTGGGCGAAACAAAAATAAACAGAATATTTTGGAATAAACGTATATCAAAATGGAATGGATAAATGGACAAAATTTAATTATGTAATACAATCAGTAGCGAATAAAACATCGACGTACTCATTTATATATCTAAACCGAATTAGTATACCATTGCGTTTCAATTCTAAGCAATTTATTGTAATCCGTCCAAAGATATATGTATTATATATATAAAACAAAGTGTTGAATATTAGGAACTTCATAGATTACTGTAGTTTTTTGAATAATGTGACACAAGTATCAAATTCTTTTTAAACACATTGACTTTTGAATTTTAACAAATTTTTAGAATGAGTGATAATAGCTCACAATTTTTACTTATAATTTTACTAATACAGTTGTGAAATTAATTATCTAATATTTTTAATTTATTTCAAAACATAGTACCTAGTAGACAATTTACATTCTAAAACTTTGTGAATTTTTAGAATAGTTTTAAATTTAAAGTAATTTCAGATTTCTTAAAAAAAAACAACCCAAGTACCTTCTAATCAAGCTGGAAATGGAGAATTCTATTTGTAAGTTATGTTGACTAACGGGACATTCTGTATATTTGATAGCAACTGATGTCATAGTTGGTCTCATGTTTAGAAATAAATTTACGTTACATTTAAGAAAAAGATTTCAAAGTTTCTGATGTAGTTTTTTACAAAAAGCTGTTCGCTGAATACCTCAAAAGTAACCTTTGTTTACTTATTTTGTATGGATCACTATTTAAAGTCTTAAGGATTGTATTTCACTGTATTTTAGGAAGAAATTAAAACAATCGATTCAGATTTTTCAAAGATTGATAAACAACAAAATATATTGTTTATATATTATATTTATATACTTGCTATTCATGGATCTATTACTCGAAGACAACAATAATATAAATTTGGATTCGTCATAAAACAAATAAGCGGAAAATTTTATTCAACAAATCTTAATTTATGTTTTTTATTTACATTAAGTTCTACTATTCTCTAAAGTCACTCACTTATATTAGTGTAATGCGTCATGATCTCTATCTGATAGATATCTCTCGAAAGTCAAACTTTGTTTTTAGACTGCACTGTACTTTCTATCAGAAAACGTGCAGTCACTGGGCAGTCAGAATAAAAAAACAAAAATAAAATAAAAAAAAAAAACATTTACTTGCTACATCAAAATTAATTTAATAAAAATATAAAGAAAATTG
The DNA here is from genome assembly GCA_036320925.1 of Automeris io. Taxonomy (NCBI): domain Eukaryota; kingdom Metazoa; phylum Arthropoda; class Insecta; order Lepidoptera; family Saturniidae; genus Automeris; species Automeris io. The sequence goes on along the minus strand of JAUDJH010000026.1, from coordinate 7,962,506 downwards.
TTTTAATTATAGTAATAGTAACTTCCGGTCTGCGTGATTATTCTAAAACAAAACACCGTCATTTTGAGTGCAATGTATCTTTAAATAAAGTCATAAAATAATTAAATAATAAAATATCCAATTCTTAAATGCATCAAAGTATATTTTATATATATACAATTAACATACCGTATTTCGTCGCTTCGTATAATATGAACATAACACGTATAAATCAACATTTGCGCGTTGAAATCTTTTCGTTCAATGGCCTCCTCGAGCGCGCTAGGAAGTTTTTAGCGATAATTAACATTCAAAAATTATGATGGATTTCTTGAGTACTTCGTATATTTAAATAATTAAAATTGCCAGACCATACCTATAAATCTTGAACATTTTAAGAATCAATACCATAAATGGGTTCTTTATACTGAAAATATATCACGTGAAGAATTATTGTTGAAAAATGTCGATTTCTATGTAATACATACTTTCTAGATATAGTTTAGTTCGAATTTAGAACCCTGAAGGATTTTCTACTATCGCAAGTATTAGCCAAGACCGAGTCGCTGGTTACTGTAAAATTTAAGTAAATGTGATGTACAAAGATTCCAATTAAATATTATAGATTCTTTCATTAATTATGATGTTTAGGTATACTGGTTATAGAAAACACTTTAAAATCGTAGGCATCTTATAAAATATTATATTATCTGAAGCAGAGATGGGCAAAATGTAATCAGATTAATGATTAAGGATTACAAAATGTAGTCCTAATTTTAATTTAATTTATCTGTAAACATGATTAAAACCCTTCAAAATATTAAAGTCACAATTGGTTATACAATTGAAGATTCTTTACTGTTTAAAACATAGATAGGCGCGATGTATTCAAATTAATGATGAAAAATGTAATCGTAATCGTAATCGTTTTTCATTAATCTGATTACATTATTCCCATCTATGATAGATCATACACTACAGATAGTGGCTAGACAAATTCTATAAAACTTTGGTCTGTGCCAACTAGTTAGAACACAGTAATTGTGAAACGGTTGCGATAAAAAGTTTGACAACAATTTTATTTTATGTAGTTTCCGAAAGTTGCGTTTGTCACTGAGTACTGTTCTCAAATTATAAAGTATCAACATTTACCCAACTTATATGTTCTTTAATTTTTATAGATCCTTTTTTAACACTTTTTTTAATGAACTAGCAATTATTATCTAAAAAAACAATTATACAAAAACTCGTCGGTACTACTTATATTTTATTCAAGGTTCTGCAGCATTGTTAGAAGCGTTGAGGCTAAGCCATAGATAGCTACACTTCATGTTTTGCATTTAGTTATAGTAGATGAATATAGCTATCTTTCGCTCAATAACACGAGTCGGAATCTTGTTGATGACATTCCTCTAGTTTTTATTCGTGAAAAAATAAAACGGAGAGTACATTGACCTTATATATCGCTACACGAATTAATTCATCTCTTGTATATAGAAGAGACAATCTGGTATAGATAGAGTCTATCTACCCAGGCAGATATTATTGTTACGCACAACGGATGGCGCAGTGAGGGATTGTAGGTGTGTCGGAGTGTGTTTGGTGACGAAACATCTTATTATGTGCTAGAGATATTGCAAAAGAGTAGTGACGTGGAGGCGAGGCGTGCTGCAAGGAGGCCAATCCATGTTGAATGAGTATTATGTTGAGGAGAACCTCAATTTAGAATATTATATACGTCATATTTGTTATTTTTAACTGCGCTTCAAAAGGCTTGATTAGTTATTTCAGTTTAATCCAAAGTGATTTATGTAAAGCATACCGTTTTGATGTTTTTTTTTTTAATATTTGAATTTTTTCTTATTTTCTTTTTTACAGAACTGGATTTGAGAAAAAAAAATTCTTACAAAGCTTTGTTCCTTAGCTAATAAGGCTTTAAATTTAATTTTTTCAATTCGAAATCAATAATCCTAAAAAATATTTTTTATATTATTGCCATCATAATTTATTACCTTTATGAGAAAAATTAAAATACATTGTAAATGACATGCCACTGCCAAAATATGGGCTAAGATAATAAGCATAAACAAATAACATACGTAGCTAAATGATTATACTTATCAGCTGAATGAAATCATTATGTACTACGACACAGTTGGTACTCACGATAGCAAACGTCTATTTTCGGCGTCTCGATCAATTTACAGCTGAAGCGGTGCTCTCCGGCTGATCACGTTCGTGGAAATGTCGCCTTTTAAGTGATAATGTAAATTTCTGACGTCACTGTTTGCTATATGAATAACCTTTTTGTTTTTTTAATACTTCATGCAAATGTATTTAGTATTTCCTTTCGAGATTTTATTTATGACTATTACCAACAACAGTTAACACGTATCAAATTCAAAAGACACCTGTTGCATTACCTTAAGCAGATAAGATAGCATCAAACACGCCATCTTCGGTTTGTTTGGGGTCACGTTATCAATTGTGTCTAATAAGGAAACTAACGTGTCCTGAGTGATTTAGATAAAGCTGTCCTTATTTGATAAGCTGTATGCTCAATATCAGTCTAAATATTTCACTAGCACGCGATATTTATTTTGATAAACTAAATAATAATGATCTCGCACAAATGTTTTACTAACATGAAAACGTGTATTTTAACTCGAATCTTATTTTGGCGACGCAGAGCGTAAACAAAACTGCAGACGACCGGGCAAGAGGCCGTTGCTCTTTCTTCACTGATTAGGCACAGCAACAAATTTTCTTTTTCTATTATTTTATTTATATTGGATATAGCATAAGTATAATTTATGTTAATCATATTGAATATAACATATGTAAGGATTAAAACTAAAATTTAAAAAAAGTATTATATGTACAGTTATTGAACTGGAAATGAGTCGCCTATGTGAGATTTTATAAATTAATCTAAAACACAGCGGATATTGACATCGTCGGAAGTATCCGGATTCCCAGGCTCGGCGAAAGCGAAGAGAGGGCAGTGCTGGCACCCCGGTGGTTTTAGTCGGGGCAGGTCCGACACACCGGGGGGAGTGGCCCTCACCACTTCCCCTGACGGTCCGTAGGGATTTCCACCGGGTTAACAAAAAAAAAAAAAAAAGCGGATATTGACATGTTCTGTTCAAATTTATATTTCAATGACCGGTTTTGTTTTTCGCGACCACTGTGGTATTACGCAATTTAAAATGATTACTGTCGAAATTCGGGTTCCCAAGTTGTTTTTAATGTCTCCTATTCGATTCAAGTTCTTTGGTTCAACGCATAAAAATTAGAATGTTAGACCACTGCCATTTTTAGTAGCTCGCAACCCGTAATGGAAGTCGTTAAATTGCTCATCATATACCAATTTCAATGTTTCATCATTAGTTTATGTAAGCGCTTTACGTAACTGCGCTGAGAGTGCACGGTCGCCTAATTTCTGTGTTGGAGTATTGCTTATAATGACTTTAGAACTTGTATTTAAATTTCTACAATAGTCAGTACGTTAACCATGTCTAAAAAACCTACACGAATATCATGGTCGTGTGAATCATCAGTTATAGGTCAGCTTTTCAACCGAAATTACCGGGAAGCCAGAACAATTTAGGTTGAGTCAGTTCTTAAGAATAAATATTAATATTCATTAGTCATTTCAGTTACGACACAATAAATAAACTTATTATCGATATTCCATTGTTATGATAAAGACTTGGTGTTACGTATATTGAATATTCTGGGTACACGTGTGAATTTCCTGTCTACGTTGACACTCGAGATAAATGAGTCAATATGCAAGGAACTTGATATTATTACCTATTTGAATATTTCCTAAAATCAGGCATTTAAAATTATTTTCCTTGAATACAAATATTTAACATTTTAGAAAATGATTATTGAAATCATAAACAATATGGTATTTCCAGTCAATCAACCTCGCGCAAATTACGTGCCACAGCTAACAACCACTGGTTACGTAGCGGAGAAACCTAACATAGTGAAAGTTTTATAGCTCTATAGTGACACAAAAATTGACACCAGTTTTAAATACATCACGGAATATGTACTACTTTTTAAGTCTATATACGTATATATTTTGAATTAATGGGTATGTATACCAAATAAAGATGAAAAAAGAAACAATGTTTTTAGGGAAAAAATATCACGTTTATTGCTGTAATTGCAATTCGAAGGCACATACTACATTGTACGCGCACCCCGTCAACGTGACTTATTTTGTCACTAAGTAACAATAGCAGTCCGTAAATCTTACATGTAATTATATCAATTTCATGTCCATAGAACAAACGTCAAATTCGTTTCACATTTAAAATCTAGACGTCACTAATTAATGGGTCGTAAGGTTGAAACATGGGGAGGCGATTTAATGTTCTTGCTCGACTCGCTCGTTCCTTGTGTACCTTGAGAAGCACCAGATCCATGGCAGCTCGAGCGTCTTCCAGTGGCGAGTGACCCCTGCTACCGCGCTGGACGATGCGACCAAGCAATTCTTCAGAGAGGGCACGTAATGATCGTCGCAAGGGAAAGCCTCGTGCGTGTGGATATAATGCGCAAGTGTCCACAACCGCGCTGTGTAATAGCTTCAAGGCGCGTAAATCATTTTCTAGAGCATGCCCAATCAAAATCGTGTCTGTGCCGACGAATCCGAGTATGTCATTTTGTACATCTCTAAGCGTCTTAGTCGCGCGCGCCAAGTCGCGCGGCCTGATGCCCGAGAAACGGGTGTTATGATCGACGACAGGTGAACTCGGCTTTACTAATGATCTGTATACAATTCGGCCATCGGCTGCAATGACCGCGATACTAGTTAATTCCAATCCGGCAGTAGTGTAGCACATCTCTGTGTCGATGGCATACACGCCTCCGCGGGGTGAGCGTGCACGTACATATCCATCCAAAGGTCCATTCATTCCCGGGCGAGTGCCGCTCCACACGTGGAAGCGGGCCGAGCTGCATCCTCGGGCGCCCAATGTAGCTTTGCAACACGTATAACTACAATCACTACTCACACGACCCCAGTGGTATAGACACGACTCGTCTTTGAGATATTCACCTTCGCGAGTCATTCTAAACTTTTTATCACAACGTACACATAAATGCTCTACTGCATCCGCTTCTTCGTCACTGTCTGACCGCGGAGAAGACCCTAACGAGCCTCTACCACTATCGTTCTGAGAGCCAGGCACAAATTCCGGTGCGTTCACGTCCCACATCGTCATCGGTAGAGGTCTAGGTCTAGGTGGCGGATTAATATACACCACTGCTTTGGACGAATTCGGTTCAATTTCCAAAGGATATCCTAGAGCCCACATCCGTTTAGGTGATAGGAGATATGGACGGAGCGCTTCTTCTAATTGCTCAGTAGACATCTTCTCTGGCGTCGACGGCGTCGGCGACGCGGTCGGTGGTCGGCTTCGATCTCGCTGTTTGCACCGGCGTGCAGCAGTGCTGGCAGATTCCACCGCCGCGACGGTCTCTTCATAAAACCAATCGTCAAATTGAATACAGAATTCCATGTTTCTTGGTTGGCTTTTGTACACATAGAGTCGAAATACAACACGGACTAGAGCCAGAAATACGTGCGTTCGCGCTCGCGGGCGCTGTGCTTATGACGCGAAGGTGGGGGGATAGCCTACGCTTTATACGTAGCAATGGCAGCGTGCGCTCGTTAACGGGACAAACCGACCGACCGACCGGCCTATTCTCATTTTATAAACAATAACAAACATTTTACGCATCATAAATTTAATTACATCTAATTGTTAAACTCGTACTATGAACCTTAAAACAATTAAAGAGAGATGTTTCTCGGCCTAATACATCTTATTCATAAATAATACGCTTACACTTTGTTTACTAAATCAGCTGACGCGACGCCGAAATGTGGCGTGGCGTGGTATATAACACTCCTTTGCAAAAAAAAAAACGGACGTATTTGATTTTTCTACATTATTACGAATATTAATTTAAAGAGGATTAAATAGTCAAACAAAAGGTATGGTGCCCATTTTTTTTTGCTAATAAGGTTATTTGCGATAGCTATAATTGATGTACATTTCTTTACATTATCATTTTGTAATGACACAATTTGTCTGCATCAGCTAATAGAATCACGTCACATTGATTAATTAGAATCATTATAAATTCTAATGATAAAAAAAAATATTTGTTGTATTTGTTTTTCTGTATGTAATTACTTAGTTTTCTCTTTTTGTATTGTGGCCCTTAGCTTGATTCTAGTTTTTTTTTTGGTGGAACCTTTGTTGTCTTATGTATCTTTTTGCGTGTGTTTTTTATTGTTAAAATATTGTTGGATGTTATTCAGAAAATATAAAAATATAAAATGTGTATTTAGAAATTACAGTGATGAACTGAATAATTTTTATTTAATATTCAAAAGCTTCTCCGACTTTCTAAATGTATATAATAAGGAGAGGAAGTAGATAGAGTGACATAAAATACACCGGAAAATGAACTACAGGCAATATCTTCTCGAAGCATGAAGTAAATTTAAAATACGACATTAATAACATTTGACTAAATGTAGGACAAATAAGTATTAGCGAAAATTTTTGGAACAAAAAAAAAACACAAATTATAACAGAATCATGACCTTCCAAGAGGCTATTGTATCAGTATTGATATTTGTGTATCATCATTTTAAAATCTATTTGAGAATGTATATATTCACAATAGTCGAATTCATATTCGATATATAGAATATAATTTATACGTTCTGTAAAACAAATTACGAAAATTATTAATTTTCAATAAAATATTATAAAATAGTATACTATACATATACGTAGAAATAAAAGTTATCACTGCTATACATACATACAAAATACAGGGAAAACTATACGAATTAAAATGGGGCATTACTTATTATGAATCACGGATTTCAATTGAGTACTCGTTTCAGACAAATAACGTCATCAAAATTATAATTTTTGTCAGTCGCTGTATACTCACGTATATCACGTATCACTATAACAATGGTAAACGATACGTATCGTAACTTAAATAAATCATTTCTGTTGTATGGTGAAGTACAGACGGGAAATTAAACTCAATAAAAAATATCGTTCAAATAACTATATTTTTTTTTTTTTTATTTTTCAATTTTCTTATTATCTAGCATTTGTATGGTTTGTAAACGCGATAATAAAATAAGAAAAATACAAGTATTAAACATGGGAAAACAGCTAAACGATACTAGTTTACAAGTCAGTCATATAGTAATGTTTTATTGGATTACCCCCGTGCGGGCCTCAGCCCGCACACATACTTATACACCTATTGCTTATATACTTACTATTTGGGCCCTTTAGACGAATGGTGAGAAAGAAAATGTTAGTTTAAATTCTATTTTATTTTTTTCTGTGCTGTATTTTTTATATATGTACTGTTTATATGTATATATGTATGTGTATATAGTTGGTAAGTTTTCATTTATTGTTTTGTGTCTCTTAGCTTGATTTTTGTTTCGTTTTTTTTTTGTGGTAACTTTGCTGGCTTATCTATTATTTTTTGTATATATACTTTTATCGTATCTACATAGCTGTATGTTTCCCTTTAAAAAAAATAAAGAAAACTAATATATAACTTCCCTTTTCCTTAAGTTGGGATATACATAGTTGTGTTTAGTATTTGTACACTTAATCGAGCCTTGAACATCATCATCGGTACTGTACTTGGCATCGAGAAAATCGGACTAAATGTTTATCGATTTCCACTCGAATCGGAGGCGCGCGACGGAAAGGTCAGGCTATCTGAAGCCGCGGCTGCGTGTGCCTATTCCGTTCTTGGACCTCCGTCCCTTTCTGATTGAGACACAGACCCGGAATGAGGGGCTTCTAGAGGGGCCACATCGGGCACCACGTCTGGGTCCCAGCCATGCTCGCCGATTGGCAGTGAGGACACGATTTTTTATTTGATCTATGTGCCTGGTTACTTAGTATCCTGTCTCTAGCACGTATACTGAGTAAATTATATTTCTAATTTACTTTTATATGATTCCTTGAATCCAACTGATTTTTATTAATTTTCCAAAAAATATTTTAAAATCTCCTAAAACGTAAAAATATTTAATGGCTGTCGAATCTAATGTTTTTACTATCTTGATTAAAAAAGAAAACATGGATTGTTGTAAGGTGTGGAATAAGCTTCCAGCGGCCATATTTACGCGATATCATGACCTGGGATTCTTTAAGAGAAGAGTGAATAAGCATTTGTTGAGCGAACGCGTTTCATTATCGGACTCGTTTTCACCTTCCATCAGGTGTGATTGAGGTTAAGCTTTCGCCCATAAATAATAATAAAAAAAATCAAAATGAATGTAAACAACAATAGTCGGCCTCAATGATCAATTATTGCATTATATTGTATATAATTGGAAGTTAGTTGTCAATTTTACTATGTATATTTTGTATTGTTTGTTGTGTGTAAGGATTCCACCTGATATTTAAACTTCCAAATAATTATCGCGTTTGCATTATTTTTTATCGATGTGAGTATTGTTTTATGAAAGAACTAGCTTTAATACTATAATAGAAACGAACCTCTATTATATTTTCTATTACTATTTAACAATAAACTGTAGGATGTGACTCAACGTTGCACTTTTGGCGTTTTTAATTTGCAAATAGATATAATTAACTTTTTAACGTATCACAAATGGACCATCCTTAGATTATTAATGCGTCATGTTATTATCTAAGACATAATCATTTTAAACTTTCGTAAAATACCATTGTATAGTTATTTTTGGCAGCTGACCAGTGCGGGGTACTCATTCACGCACGGCACGTTCGGTCATACAGGATCCGTTTTCGGTACAAAGGTACACGACTATGTGAGTATAAACTACACAGGCTCACGATATACACACGCCTTCTTCTACTCGTAATCGCGGTCAGTGGGCCACGGTGAGCGATCAGTAAAACCGGAACACTATTTTAGAGGCATATGTTAAGTCCGATAGACATTGAACAATAAATAGCAAATCAAATTTTACTAAGATCCCATTGTGCTAAAACTAATACAGATTATTCCATATGATAAATAAAATTATAGTAAGAAAAACCTGTGTTCAAAGTATAAATACCATATTTGTCAAACAACACTATCAAAAGGTATATCCAAACGACATTTACGGTAAAATTTTGCAGGAGACGATATAATATTATTTATACGATAGATTACAGCTCTATAGTGACAAATAAAAATTGACATCAGATTAATACATCACGGAATATATGTATACTCTTTTTATATTTATATATGTGTGTGTGTTGAATAAATGTGGGTATGCATTACCAAGGGAAAGGAAAAAGAAAATTTTTAGAGAAAAATATCACGTTTATTGCTGTAATTGCAATTCGAAGGCACATATGTATTGTACGCGCACCCCGTCAACATGGCTTATTTCGTCACTAACAAACAATAGCAGTCCATAAATTACACGTAAATATCAATTTCATGTCTATAGAACAATCGTCAAATTCATTTATTACTTAAAATCTAGGCGTCACTTATTAAAGGATCGTAAGGTTGAAATATGGGCAGGCGATTTAATGTTGTTGTACGACTCGCTCGTTCCTTGTGTACCTTGAGAAGCACCAGATCCATGGCAGCTCGAGCGTCTTCCAGTGGCGAGTGACCCCTGCTACCGCGCTGGACGATGCGACCAAGGAATTCTTCAGAGAGGGCACGTAATGATCGTCGCAAGGGAAAGCCTCGTGCGTGTGGATATAAGGCGGAAGTGTCCACAACCGCGCTGTGTAATAGCTTCAAGGCGCGTAAATCATTCTCCAGAGCATGCCCAATCAAAATCGTGTCTGTACCGACGAATCCGAGTATGTCATTTTGTACATCTCTTAGCGTCTTAGTCGCGCGCGCCAAGTCGCGCGGCCTGATGCCCGAGAAACGGGTGTTATGATCGACGACAGGTGAACTCGGCTTTACTAATGATCTGTATACAATTCGGCCATCGGCTGCAATGACCGCGATACTAGCCAATTCCAATCCGGCAGTAGTGTAGCACATCTCTGTGTCGATGGCATACACGCCTCCGCGGGGTGAGCGTGCACGTACATATCCATCCAAAGGGCCATTCATTCCCGGGCGAGTGCCGCTCCACACATGGAAGCGGGCCGAGCTGCATCCTCTGGAGCCCAAAATAGTTTTGCAACACGTGTAATTACAATCACTACTCACACGACCCCAGTGGTATAGACACGACTCGTCTTTGAGATATTCACCTTCGCGAGTCATTTTAAACATTTTATCACAACGTACACATAAATGCTCTACTGCATCCGCTTCTTCGTCACTGTCTGATCGCGGAGAAGACCCTAACGAGCCTCTACCACTGTCACTCTGAGAGCCAGGCACAAATTCCGGAGCGTTGACATCCCACATCGTCATCGGTAGAGGTATATGTCTAGGTGGCGGATTAATATACACCACTGCTTTGGACGAATTCGGTTCAATTTCTAAAGGATATCCTAGAGCCCACATCCGTTTAGGTGATAGGAGATGTGGACGGAGCGCTTCTTGTAGTTTCTCAGTAGACATCCTCTCTGGCGTCGGCGACGCGGGCGGTGGTCGGCTTCGATCTCGCTGTTTACACCGGCGTGCAGCAGTGCTGGTAGACTCCACCGCCGCGACGGTCTCTTCATGAAATCAATCGTCAAATTGAATAAAGAATTCCATGTTTCTTGGCGAGCTTTAGTACTACACATAGAGTCGAAATATAAACGCAGACTGGAGTCAGAAATACGAACGTTTGTGCATGCGAGTGGTTTGTTAATGATACGATGGTTTTTTTGACAGTACACTAATTTGGCCGAAAGATCTTTACAATTTCACCGTGCTTGGAGGGCTAGCACTTAGGGTGCTCAACTAAAGAAGTTAAGGGTTGGGTGGAACGCAAGGGAATCCCTGTTGGTACTGACCTAGACTTGGGTCAGTTAGGGCAAGAAACCTAACAGTGATTTACTAGCGTTTCTATCATATATTATAGCGTGACTATTTTGAGAAGAAACGCCTATAGAAATTCAAGTCTGCGTTGGAGTGGAACTGCGGCTCGGAGCGTAAACGCATCAGTTAGCGACGGTTGACTCGAGCTATCCTTCGTCAGTGCCGCCGGCGACATCGGTATCGTGGAATGAAACTAGTACGCATGTGTACCTCACTGGTATTGTCAGTGGCGGCTTCTAAGGCCGCGGTAATAGTATCATCAGGACTCGACTAGACGTTGAACAGCGACGTCAGGAGGAAGTCTACTCTATATACGCAACAATGGCAGCGTGCGTTCGTTAACGCGACAACGGCAAACGGACCGACCAGTCTATTCTCATTTTATAAACAATAACATACTTTTTACGCATCATAAATTGAATTACATCTAATTATCTAAAGTAGTATTATGAAGCTTAAAAGAATTAAAGAGGGATATTACTCGGCCTAACACACTCGGTTTGGTTTACTAAAACAGCTGACGCGACGCGTCCGAGTAGTGGCATGGCGTGGTACATATTTGCGATAGCTATATATAATGTACATTTACATTATCATTTTGGGTCAATAGAATTAATGGACATCAGCTAATAGTATCATAATTTCATCATCATCATAATTACATTGGTTATTCTGGATCATTATAAATTAAAATGTGCAATTAGAAATAACAGTGATTAACAGAATAATAATAATTATTTAAAATATGCATAAACCTCTAAAACTTTCTAAATGAGTATAATAAAGGATTAGGTGACATAAATTACACGAGAAATTGAACATAAAGCAACATCTCGTAGCACGTTCCTTGTATTCAGTACATATAATAGATCATATAAATTATATTTAACTAAATGTTAAACAGATATTACTTAAATAGACGAAAATATTCGACTAAAATTAAAATACAAACTTCAAAAGAATAATGACCTTCCAAGCGGCCATTGCATGGGCAAATATATTTGTGTATCTTCATTATAAAATCTATATGAGGATATATAAATTTACAGTAGACAAATATTAATATCTAATATAATTTATACGTTTTATAAAGCAAATTTCAAAAAATATTTACCTTTATATATGTATTTTCAATAAAATATTATAAAATATTACACTTTACATATGTAAACGTAGAAATAAAAGTTATCACTGCTATACATACACACAAAATACAGGGAAAACTATACGAATTAAAATGGGGCATTACTTATTATGAATCACGGATTTTAATTGAGTACTCGGTTCAGACAAATAACATCATCAAAATTATCATTTTTGTCAGTCGCGGTATACTCACGTATCACTCTTGTTTGTTACCGTATCGTTAACTTTCGTATTAGACAACGAATTTATTGAAAGAAAAATAGGTTTATGTTTACAAGCTGTTTCTATATTATTTTTCTCCATATATTATAAACATACTCAAAACATAAATATTACATGATTAACAATGTTATAATATATCATGATACGAGTTTTGGCTACGAAAATATAAATTCCTTTTTCTAATTATGTTAAGAAGTAAATAAAATTGACATTTTCAAGTAAAATGGTTATTGTTAATATGGGTGAATATATCCTATTTTACTATCCATTGTTATCATATCGAGGGGTGAAAGGCTATTTTGGTTTAAGCGAAGTTTTTTTGGTGACATAGTAATATATATATTTTCGGAATCAGCTATTTTTTGCGATTTTTTTTTTAATACAATATCACCAAAAATAGTCGCTTAAGCCAAATAGCCTTTCACCCCTAGATATATACTGCAAACTATTAAATGTCTTTACCTGTTATTTGTTACAAATAAAATTTTTAGACGGCTTTTTTATAGATGTGGGTGTTATTTTATGAAAGAACTAGCTTTAATACTATAATAGAAACGAACCTCTATTATATTTTAAAATGCTATTTAGCAATAAACTGTAGGATGTGACTCAACGTTGCAGTTTTGACGTTTTTGTTTTGCTTTTAGGTATAATTAACGTTTTAACATATTACAAATGAACCATCCTTAGATTATTGATGTGTCATGTTATTATCTAAGACATAATCATTTTGAACTTTTGCAAACTACTGTTGAATAAATATTTTTGGCAGCTGACCAGTGCGGGGTACTCATCCACGCACGGCACGTTCGGTCATATAGGATCCGTTTTCGATACAAAGGTACGCGACTACGTGAGTATACACTACACAGGCTCACGATATACACACGCCTTCTTCTACTCGTAATTGCGGTCAGTGGGCCACGGTGAGCGATCAGTAAAACCGGAACACTATTTTAGAGGCATATGTTAAGTCCGATAGACCTTGACAATAAATTGTAAATCAAATCTTATTAAAATACAGTTGGGTCAAATTTAATACATACAATAAAATTACAGTAAGAAAAATGTATATTAAAAATATTTGTAAGAAATTAAACAATATTTTTTTGTGACTACATAATAAACATCTCAACTAACTTTTAATGCTTACCAAAAAAAAAATGGCAATTTTTTAAACTAAACAATGTTATAAGTTTACATTGCAATTTTATGCTTGTTTATAATTTAAAATAAAATTGTAGCCCAGGGAACAAAAGAAAGGTTATTAATAAAGAACATAGTTGAATAAAAAAAAAAAACAAAAAAAATAGTGAGATACAAATTTATATATTAAAAGTGTATATTAGGTGGCATTCAGAGCAAAAGATCTTGTTCTGTGCGTAAGCTTTTTACATCCCTTCTACGGGTTGAATTGTGTGATCTTCTATTATGCTATTTAGCTGAGCTTCGAGTAGTCCGATAACGTCCCCACAATCGTCGGATAAATGACTGATTAGATTTAACGGGTGTGGCAACTTCACAATTTGAATGGCCAGCTTTAAAGCGTACGTACAGCACGTAACGTTTCTTGTCCAATTAAATGGCGACGTGACATAATGCTAACAACGCAAATCTTTTTCCCTAAAATTGTTTTTCCAAAAATATACACAAATTCTCCGAATTTTTGTTAATTTTTTCTTACCGTTTATTCAACTCTGTTCTTTATTAATAAACGTTTTTTTTTTAATTTGACCACAATTTCATTTTAAATTACCAATAAGCATAAAATTACGCTTTAATGCGTATAACATTATTTATTTAAAAAATTGCAATATTTTTAGTAGACATCTAAAGTGAGCCTGAGTCTTAAGACTTTGCTTTGATTTTTATTATGTAAATGGCTCGCCTGTGAATTCCTGTGGCACTTTTATTGATTTTATTAAATATAAACTACATGACATACATAACAAAAACACGAATATTTAATGATATCAATGTTTAAATGGTAATAAAATAATTGATCTATTTCATAATACTCTAAATTCGCGTTGTTCCATATAAGAAAAACACACATTAATTTATGACTTTAACAAAAAAGCCCTCAATAAACGACTGCAGTTATTTAAATAAGAAAATGTAATATTTTTTTATATATTGCTTTATAAATTTAAAATTACTGAAAGAATTCTATCTCTTTCTAAGTAGAGAAAGTTAGTAATTACAATGGTAAAAATGGTTTATAATATGAAGCAAAGCGAACGTAGGTACATGTGTTTGGGTGAAAGTTATACATCATTCGAAATGGTTGATTCGCGCTGACCATTGCGGTACTGAGGCACCATCACGATGCATATACCTACCCACCGCAAGTGGGTCAAGGAGAGCTCGCGTAGCCTTGTTTAGGACTAAACCCAGTATCAATGACCTAACGTTTTCATAAAATTAAACTACTTCTATGAATACTATATTTGCAAAACAAAACTACCAAAAAGTACACCGATACGACGTTCGTTTACGAATAAAGGGTAAACATCGCACTTGGGGAATTATTTTGGTATTAAATAAAAGTAATTCAGTTAAATTTTCAACTCTTTAGTATTCAAGATTTTCAAAAAAGCTCTTTGTGTTTTTTTTTTTTAATAAATTAATAATTATTGAATGGCGATTTTTTCCCAATTCTTAGGAGTAAGCGCCAGAAAAAAACTTCCTAGTGAAAAGCCCATTTTAGGCGAAAAATATTTTTTTATAAGTGTCACTCATTTTGTCAAATAATGTCTTTTATGTTCTTCTATATTCAGGCTTATTTAAGACCAAAACGATCTTCCGAGTGCGAGTCGATAAAACCAAAAGGACAGATTTCCTATATAAACACGGTTATGCCCTTTAGCAAGAGACAAGGCGAGATAGCTCTTGCAAAACTGAGCTCTATTCGTAACACACAATATAGTTTACTAACATAATTGAGACAATTTTAGCAGAAAGCTTTGTGAAAGGCTAAATAAACGTTGACACCAAGAAGGACTATTTAGGTAACGGTCATTTAAACGAGACGAAACTAGTCTGAGGCAAACCGGAAAAATAACGTTTTCGGGACACGTTCACGAGACCGACAGCGAAGTGTACACAACACGTCGCCGCTCGCCTCATACGAGACTCGAATACAATGCCTAGATTTATTGGTATGATCTTTGTCAAAACAATGTACTGCTGATGGATTTCGTATGATACACGTGTTTTGTCCGTGCCAAAGTGATAATAACGTATTCAACAAGAAGTAAGGCATATAGGATAATGTAAATGCTGGAGACAAAGACGGAACAGCATTATGTATAATTGTGTATTGCACTTACAATACGACTTATATAGATGCAGGTAGATGCCGGCGTATCCATTAAATACATCTTTATATATAGTAATGATGGATCTGGTAAACTTAAGATAGAACTTGATCTCTTTGTAATAAAATCAAAGAGATCCTGTGAAGAGATGTGTGAAGAAACAATTTCCCCATCTCCATCATTAGAATTATCATTAATTTACTATATTATAATATCTTCTTTAAATCAAGTTAATATGCTATTTAGTTTTAATTTTGTACACATAACCTTTAGTGAATGTCAAGATATTGTAGCAGACATCCGATTGTTAATTATAAATAAACGATTACAAGAGCTGATGTTCCCTATTCCCACATCAATGACCGCTTATCAGCTCTAAACTACGCAGTAGACTTATTGCACTTAGCCGTGAGAGAATAATTAAATACACATAAAATATAATTAAGTTCATACTATTAGTTATTCTACTATTAGCTAATTCTTGTCCGAAAAATTTAATGTTTTAATTCATTTAGATTGTAAACTGATATATGTTTGGTCTGTATACAAATCATGTAAAATATTAGTTAACTTCCGAAATAGCTATAAGTTTTAATTTAAAACTGTATATTTTTACAATATTACATGTACGAGCACGAAGTAAAAGTTTTTTTTTTATACTGGCTCGACACAGTGATTATTACAGTGCACCTGATGGTAAATACAGTGTAGTCTTAAAACGAAAGTGATCATCAAAGGATGAAAATCCATTGATAGTCTCCGTTGTCATGTCGGCCCATATAAACCACGACTGAAAGTCTATGTATATGAGTAACTGGATATACACAAGATGATCCAGAAACGCGACAAGAGAGGTCTGACGGTCTTTACACTTGTGTACTGTGGCCATGAGTCAGTTCAGGCAGCCGCCCTACCACTAGAACGTATATACGTTAGTCATATTAATATTCATAAGTATACAAATTATAGACTTGAGTATTATTATTATTATTTTTTTACAAAATATTGAATGAAGGGAACATAGACGTTTTACGTTAAAATCTTTAAACAAAGACTTTCGTGTCCGACTGCATCGAGATTACAGTATCTATAGTATGACCAACAAACAGATCATAAAGTTCCATAACAGTACTTGGATATCGCCTATAACTTGTCCGCAGTGTTACATTTAAACGGTATAAGAATATATCCATCAAATTATTGTAGCTTAGCATAATATTGCTTTTAATCACATAAATTACATTACATTCATCAAGTGTTCGTTTCTACGATTGAAAGCCATGAATGATACTTTTAAGTGTGGTTAAGCTGCACGATTACGAATTTTTGAGATCAGCTCATACATATTTAGATATGTATATATAATACATGCACCTTCCATATAGTATATTTGGCCAAAATAAAGACGAGACCATCAACGGACTCTTGTTCTTTAGAGAACGCTATCGTTCTTGGACTGGATTGTAGTTACCGCCAAGTACCTTGCATTATGCTCTGCCTCTATAAAATTATATGTATAAATAATTAATACCAGAAGATAGTTTGAGCGCTTTATTTTAAGAAATATGCGTATTTAATATATTTGAATATTGATAAATACAATATCAAGGTAAAAGACAAAATTGAATGAAAACGTGTCATGCATCGTCGAATTAAACGAGACAGGTTGGTTGGTATCTTGCCTCGGCCAGATGCCAATGTGCGCTTCAATATACGTCAATATAATTCGAATATTCATTTATTTTAAGTAAACATTTACAAGGCAACAAATCCCGAACGTAGGAATAGACTTCAAAGCATCTTATTTGTCTTTGTATTCGCTATTTTATCTTATGTATAGGTTTGTTGATTTGAGCATGCGGGGAATATATAGATTCTTGGAAGATCTTTAGTTTGTAAGACTATGATAAAATACGTAAGCATATTTTTGAGTACATGCCCATATTTAACATCCTATAATGTATCTATTTCCGTTATAACCGTTACTACTAAAGATGTATCTACGCAGAGCTCCTACAAAAGTAGACAGACTTTCGTTCTCTTCTAATTCATTACAAAATTCTGCCTTCTTTCATCCTGCACGTTGCCAAAATCAAGTATCTTCAACTTAAAATTGTTTTCGACAAATAAATAAACACTTTTCTGATTTTTTTCTTTTAATGTAAAACGAACCATTATTTATTAATGGCCATTTGATTCAATCAGAAGTGTGTTATTTGATGTAGACTGTGGTTTGTAGGAATAACAATTTCATGGTAGAATGTCTCCGACTCAAAGTAATCGTTTAATATGGCGGTCATCGGCCTTGTTGTCGCTTAAAGCGATGTCGTTGCTATATGCAAATCACTGATACTTAAATATATAGAAAAGTACAATGCCTTCTGTTCGATAAACTATACATAATACAGTTGTGTATATAAAAATATTGCATGAATTTTCTTAGTAGAGTCTTCAATATTAATGTTATATGCTTAATAAATAGAAAAAATACTAATTAAATTCGATAAAATAGATCTACAATAAGATATAAAACATAGACCCTAAACAGATATCTTTAAATTGTATATTTCATTTTTATAATAACAGCTGGAGTCCATATACTTATGTCTAAAAAAAATTAAGTGACTTTAATAAATGAAAACTCGCATTAATTCTTATACACATCACGAATATGCCTCATTCGTTTCGTTGTCAGCAACATTAAAATATACTAGTAGCTTATCCTATCTATAGTCTATCTCCAAGAATGTTCCTCTATTATATCTACATCTAACTCTAGATAGAAACTTTTATAAAAACTATCAACTTTCACGAAAAAAAACATTTTATTTAGGTAGTAATCACTCTCAGCATCGGCTGGTATAAAACCTGCATCAGCAACAACCCGTGTTCGGACCATGAGTAACAACTGGATACCGTGACCCCCTTCTACAGTTATCGTTATTTACGCAAGTTTTGCACAACAATAAATAAAATAGTAAATTTATATTAATAACGTATCTTTTAAATTTACGTCTATTAACACATATACGCGTACTTGTCGCATCTGAGATCATATTAATAATAGTAAACCTAGTTTGAACTTATATTCACACCTTCCACATCGATTTTTTTTAAATGGAGTACATAAAAGTGTTAAAACCTACAAGAATATGACGATTATACAATGGAGTATACTGAATCTACTAGACGGTATAAACAAAGATTGTAAGAAATAAAATAAGATTAGAGGGATGTAATGTACTAAAGAAATGTAAACGGGATTTAGAAATAGGAATTTAGTTTTAAAAAGGATAGAAATAAGTAATTGTAATTAGAAGTAAGAGAGATAAGAAAATGTAGATAGAGATAGGAAAGTACAAAATATAAAAGAAGCACTAGTAAAAAGAAAACTAGAAAAGAGCAATGTCGTTGCACTAAAATATAGCCACGAGGATAGAAGGAAAAAATCTACTAGACGGTCAGCTAATGCTCATGAATGTTTTACCTTAATATAAGGACATATGTGAAGATATTATTTATAATGACGTAATTAAACTTATTCGCTCATCGTGGGATATTCTAAGGAAAACCGATTGTTTTTACCTCGATAAAATTATAGGACAAATATTCTAGGAAAACTTTTGTATAATACATAATACCGTACGTAATTTGCTAAATCATCGATGAATGATTCTAATAATCTCAATCGATATATTTCTTATCATGCATACAAAATATATCAAGATTTCACGAAATAATATCGCATTTCCGGAATGCATGTATCATATAGTTTGTATAAACAATTCGAAATAATCAGTTGGTCTTTTCTATATTTAACTTTAGTAGTTTAACATTTACCTATATCGTACGATTTCTAATTATCTTATGTCCTTAGTCAATGTTTATCATCATCGGTAAGCTTCTGTTAATGTTATTTGGCTATTCCAGACATTATAAATAGATAACGTGATACATTACTATACTAGTTGTTGCCCGCGTCTTCGCTTGCATTTATGACACGTTATAAAATAAATTGTTACATCTATCCAAATTAAAACTTTTATCTATATATATTTTGTGTTAAGACTAGTGATGCCACGAATAGTGAATTGGCCGAATACCGAATATTCGGCAACGCTATCGGCCGAAGCGCCGAATATTCGGCATGGAATAAATGCATGTCGGGGGCGCGTTAGCTGGATTAAGGCAAGTTGCAACCTGTTTTCCTCGTTGCGTTGGCGCAGCCAGCAAAGACAATACAATACCCAATACAAACGAAAAACAATACCCAAACCTTTCGAAATTTGCTAAAGTTTATATTTTTTCTCCTGGAAGTAGCGAGTTTAGTGAGAGGTTATTTTCTGAGGCTAGTAACATTTACGATGAAAAGCGTAATCGTTTGCTACCAAAAAATACTGAAAAGCTTATTTTCATCCATCACAACTTACCACTGATCAATTTTAATTACTAAAGTGTTGTAATTTGGAAATAAATAGATAATTTTGAGTAATATAACGTGCCTTTTTTACATGATTTGGTATTCGGTATTCGGCCGAATAGTACGTACTATTCGGCCGAATACCGAATAGCAAATTAGTGGCCGAATAGGCCGAATACCGAATAGTTGCCGAATATTCGTGGCATCTCTAGTTAAGACCACATAGTTCCATAGATTCCTTCACTATTTTCTAGTCCGCCTTTATTTTCTAATTAAATAATTATAACAAAACTAATATTGGAACAAACTTTTATGTCTTATATATACATACGGTACACTATACTTTTATCCAAGAGCCTGAACAATTTATAATTCCTGTGGATACAGTATATTAGTGAACAAATAACCTCTTACAAGTTTGTAAATTTTTAGAAAAAATATTTTAAGAGCAATTTCGGATTTATACAAAAATCTCGATTTTTTCTTAAACCAGCGAGAATTAGGGAATCCCTGTTTGCAGCAGGTTATAGAGCTCTTCTCCCTCTATCAGCCCTTTAATCTTGGACGTCAACTTACGGGACACCCTGTATATTATAGATTATAGTTACAAATGACATTGATTTTATTTTAATACATGTTATTACGTTACAGAGGACAATTACGTTAATAGCTAAAATTCACATTTAAGTTTTTTTAATATCTTCATGATTCTTATTATATAAGTAAATTGGATGATTCGGTCAGCTCGCCCAAATAAGATTTACTCTTTAAATTGGCAGATTTTCAAAAAGACTTTCAACACTTATTTCACTCGCGTTAAATAGCAAAAAATCCGCTCTAATTACACAACTATTTCTTAAAAAAAATCTCAATGAAAAAACAATGGTTCTAGCTTGAGTAGTCTAGCTTTTACGAAGATTTTTCATACAAGATAAGTATTTAAAAATATATATAAAAAGAGTGTATTACTTCCGCTTTCGGGAATATCTACTAAAATTAATATATATCACTATAATATATTACATTGCAATCAGTATCAGGAATCCTTTGTAACACAAGCACAATGGTAGCGTGTAATCAGTGACGTAAAAAATGGTCATTGACCTGACGAAAATAAAAATCCTATGCGAGCCTGACCTATGTAACGATACAAAAACAAGTGGTACATATTTCGTTCAATTTTTTTTTACACAAATCGAAAAAAATAAGTTTTAATGTGGTAACCCATTGACAGCAAAGTATAATTGCCTGTTTTGACTTAAGGCGATGTTTATTAAGTAATGGCATATAATAGAAGGTTAAAATATTATCGTTCACCATTGCTTAACAGTCAAACAGTTGGTTTCTAAACGGAAAAACGGACTAGTGTTTTCATATACGTTTTTATGAATAGGCGCTCTACGTAAGGCAACCAGTCATCCATATAATAGACTGAAGGTCTCGTAATTAGACACTTCAGTGAGCTAGGCTAGTGTTTCTCAACTTAGAGTCGAAAATTTAAATGTAAACTTCAAAAGTAAAATGCACTGAATGCATATCGAGCAAAGGCATAGATCATAAGAAAAATACTGCTACACCTTCCAACGTTTAGGAAATTTATTTAGGAATTTTCATTTTTAAGATGTGTTAATTGGTGATAGAGGGCTATCACCCACCCACAAAATCACTGGAGTACATTTATTACAAACATACTAAGAACAAAAAGTTGGGTACGTATTGCAGTATTGTAAATAAATATTTTTAAGGAGTGCATGGATCATTATAACACGGGTCTAGAAGGTCCGCTCATGAAAAAGGTTGGGAAAGGGTGAATTACGTAAAAAAAAAAGATATTTTTAATGGGAATTTTAAAATTGCCTTCATATCTACATTTGCATATATGATTATCATGATAATTTATATCGTATTTCCCCATTAACACAGTTAGCTGTGTTCATACAAAAATCATAAATGTAAAATATGTGTGTGAAATTCACGCAATTCTGTTACTTTGGCTTAATTTATTTCAATATTAAAATTTATAGTAATTTAAATTTATTTTTCTGTTACATAATATTATAATGTTAATGCAAATGCTGGACTACGAACTTATAAATAATATGACAAAATAAAAATAGCGACGTCCTACATATAATTTCAATGATTATTTCGCTAAATAACTTATTTCCCTGTATTATTTTGATAAGCTACACCAATTAACTAAATATATATTTAGCAGTAATGGATCTATAAAAAAAAACAAAATACAAATTTAATGCAGAACTATCTAGATGACAAAAAGCCGGATTTGGTCCAATATATTTTTTAAACTATTTGTATAGTTTAAAAATTTCGTTTCTTTACATTTTTACACTATATTTTACTATATCTTATTAAATAGTTTATATTAAATATGTATACTATATCTACAGCGCATTAAAATTATACAAAAATATCTAATACCCAAACGTTATAGCAGAAACTATGAGACTTGATAAGTTGATTTGATAATAAAAATAGCACAATGCCCAAATCGCTATACGTCCATATGTAGGTCAAAGTATCACTGACTACAATTTAGTATATACAGCATCCGTCCAGTGAGCGCGATGACGTCAACGGAAGTAACGGAACACCTTTGCTCTTTTGTTCTTTCATGTTAATTTGTGGCACATGCGCTCATCAATGAATGTCAAAATATACACTGACATTATTATTCGACACGACCCGTGATTGCATAGGATCTACGAATATATAATATTTTTCGGTAAGTAAATTAAAAGAAAAAGTCACATGTAAGGCTTATTTCACAGTGCCATTAGTTTTCGTCTTCTAAAAAGAATAGCAGTATCTGGCACTAATTTATTTATAATTAACTGCTCTAGAGTGATCAAAGCTAAAAACAGTTTCTATTCTATGAGAATCAATTGAGAATATATTTTTTATTATGATTATAATGCGTAACGGAATGACATACTCTTGATGACGAGTCATTCCAAAGGGTAGCACTCGAACAGTGAAAACATACGTCTGGTCATAGTTATAAGGAGGTCATAATATATAATGAGATTATTAAAAATATCAGGAAGGATTATTGTAAAAAGAAAGAGTCTGATTATTGTTAAAATTGTTCTAAAGAAATGGGAATAAATGATGTATGAGAAGAGTTGTGTGTGTTACATTCTGAACGTTGATATTACATATTTTATAATAAGGAGCATTTAGTGGCTAGTATATGTTATTAATTATCCCTAATCAAACAATGAATAGGATATTAGACGAATATGGCTGTAATTATTCATCTATATGTTTGTATATAATATTAGGTCCTTACATATGAAATTGGCGTTTTTCGTACTGGCCACTTTAATCACAAATTTCTCCTCTTTGGTAAGGAATTCCAAATTCAAATTTGTACAGCTATAGACTCATATATTTGTGCTTCGATGATCGTCATTCATTTGTTTTTTTCTTCTGTTTTTTTCTGTTTGCGTCACTCATTTTACAAAATGGAAAACTTAAAATATCGCATTATTTACGAGTACGAGTTCCGCCGTGGCACTAGTGCTGCGGAAACAACTCGAAGGGTGAATGATGTGTATGGCGGTCGTGTTGCAAAAGAAAACACAGTTCGTTTTTGGTTCCAACGTTTTCGTTCTGGAAATTTCGACCTGCAGAACAAGCCCCGTGGACGGCCTGAGACTCAAGTTGATAATGAATAGTTGAAGGCTATTGTGGAAGGGGATCCATCGCAAACCACGTCCGAGTTAGCTGCAGGCTGCGATGTTAGTGATAAAATTGTTTTAATTCACTTGAAGCAAATTGGGAAGATTAAAAAGCTTGAAAGGTGGGTACCTCACGAATTGACTGAAGCAAACCGGCAAACGCACGTCGACTGCTGCGTTACATTACTAAACCGGCACAATAATGAAGGTATTTTAAACCGACTCATTACCTGTGATGAAAAATGGTTTCTTTACGATAATCGGAAGCGCTCAGCGCAATGGTTGGATCCTGGCCAGCCAGCCAAATCCTGCCCCAAGCGAAAATTAACCCCAAAAAAGTTACTTGTAAGCGTTTGGTGGACTAGTGCCGGTATTGTTCATTACAGTTTTCTCAAATCTGGCCAGACTATTACGGCTGATGTCTATTGTCAGCAATTGCAAACCATGATGGAAAAGCTAGCGGCTAAACAACCTAGGCTGGTCAATCGCTCCACGCCACTGCTGCTTCACGACAACGCTAGACCACACACTGCGCAACAGACGGCTACTAAATTAGAAGAGCTTCAATTGGAAAGTCTAAGACATCCTCCGTACTCCCCGGACCTTGCTCCAACAGATTACCATTTTTTTCGATATTTGGATAACTTCTTGCAAGGGAAAAAATTCAACTCCGATGGGGCAGTCCAAATCGCCTTCAAAGATTTTATTGATTCCCGTCCGACTGGTTTTTTTAGTAAAGGGATCAATGAACTACCTATGAGATGGCAAAAGTGCATAGAAAATAATGGTTCATACTTTGATTAATTAAATATATTATATTAAAAAATATTCGACTTTTTGTTCCTCCCATACAAAACGCCAATTTCATATGTAAGGACCTAATATTACATATTAAGAAATATTTCGAAAAAAACTGAGAAATATTTATTTGTACTCATATTGATCCGTACTATAGCACGTTTGTTGCAATAGTAGCATGTTAATTTCTAATCTGATACAAAAGAATTTATATCAGGCACATTGCGTTTTAAGTCGACCACACGCAATATTTGAAAATAGTTATGGATAGTAAGTAGGTGCGCCTGAGAAGTATTTTGGTAGTTACATTGAAACCGGCAAATGGCGACCACGGCTTTATGTAAACGTTGATTGTGACAACGAAATATTTAGCAGTATAGAGCGAATTTGAGAAATTTTCCATTTTAAGATATGAGCCAAGAGAAATCGTGAATTTGCAAATTTAAATACAACGGACATAATACGAGTCGCCTTTTTATATAAGCTTTAGAATTTAAGTTCAATGTATTAAGATTTATTCTCCTAATTTATAATAATAATGTAATTTTAGCCTATATACTTTAGTGGCTATTATAAAAGTAATTATTTGTAGTTTTGGACGCTAAATCAAACTAAACTGACGTTATCTATATAGCCCTGTATTCATTACTATATTCTACCATTGACGCTTCTACCTTCCTTCTTCCTACTTCCTAATGATAACATGTTTTATTGTGTGAAGTTTCATTTGTTAGGAGTTTCAATGTGTTTTCAGTATTTTCGATTGATAGAAAATTCGACTGGTTAATTCATGAGATATCTATTCTAAGTAGTTTAAAAAAGATTTACATTTTCCTTACAGACTTGTACACAGATTTTCAATTCTAATTAGATATGAAAAATAGTTTGAGTAATTTCGTATATATATATATTGTAGCAATGGCATAATTTATTCGTCTTTAATTTCATGGGCTTAAGTCAATTACATTAACTAATATAGGTTATTTACCAGAATATCCAAATAACTTTTCTGTTACTAACTTAACAATGGATACACCTGATATTGTAGTTAAATTATCTAGTTATAACGTAAACGTAAAAACCGATAAAATTATCAGTGAACGTAACCGAAGGTCAAGCTCATTGCAAAAAGTATATTTTTTCAGCATTTTACAATGACATTGAAATTATCATGTCTATTCGGTTAATTTTAATACGATTACGTATAATGGGGCATTCGTCTTTTATATCTTCAAGTAAAAGCACGTATTTCTTTCTCCAGTGTCACTAGCGATAACAATAAATTCGACTTTATATGCAAGCCAAAACAATAATGGTTATATATTAGATGTGCATTATATAACTATAATTATTGTCTTGGCTTATATACCTATATCCCATATATCTATGTTACAAAATACCATCACCAGTGTTATTTATAAAAAAGCTTCACAAAATTATATTTTTTATATACAAAAATCTGCCATGTGCATTTTCGATGGTCCATGCGGTCGTATTAATTCATAAATAATATTTATATGCTTATATTAATAACAGATATCTATTTAAACGATAATATTACATAAATAATGTCTGCAAAAGTATAACCTATTTCAAATCTCATAGCTGGAAACCTCTTGAACCGTGTTTTAAAAATATATCTACCAACTGTAGAATACAATCTGCTATTGAAATCCGTCATAAGCTTTGAAATGTCTATTTCCATTGTTAAATTATTATAAAAAAAGTCTTTCTTTTTGAACTAATCGATCAATGACTAATTTCCTAGTAGATACAAAGTAATAGACTTACACAATTATAATAATTGGAAAACATTAAAAATACATAACCATTAAATAATAAGGTTCCGTCCAAATGTAAATTATTTAATGGTTGTTTTATCTTTATTAGTCATCGAGTTCACAAATTAGATATTTCTTCGAAAAAAGATGATGAATAGATTTATAGAATCATAACAGATGCACTGATTTTTATCATTTTAAAAATTAACTGGATTTGGCTGATTATTATAACATCTTTACTATTTTTGTAGTAATCAATATTTTAAATTTCTCTCCACTACGCATTAAATGCAGTTCAACTTCTTTAAGACATTTTAAATTCTTAATCAGCTATCGGCAATAATTTTCAATGTATATTGAACTCAATACTTCTTATTCGGACGTTAACTTTAAATAAAGTAAATAGAAGAAATTGCTGTAAACCGTATGAAATGTATTAAAAAGACAAAAATATATTGGCGACTGTCGGGATAAAAGTGCTGTTTGGTTATAAGGAGTAAAAAGATAATTATAAACTTACAGATAAAGCAAAAATCATGCATTTTTAGACTCCCTACTAAATTTGTATCATATATGTATGTACCAACACCTAAATCTTGACGTTGTCAGTATTTGATGATGGCGTCGCGGTCCGGTGCAAAAAATTTGTATCTCTTATATTTTCTCAAATAATACAACTAAGCCCTTTCGAGATACCGACGTCCGTATTTAGTTCAAATCTACATTATCAATAATTGGCCTTATTCTTTTGTAAAAGATGTTTCACACAGCGTCAAGGTAGGATATTTTTGGTGGCTTATCAAGCCGATTCGGAAGCGATAGTAACGGGCATACAAGTAACATCTAAAGATACCTTGGGTACATTTAGGTGCAATGTACGTTTATTCCTCTTAATGCGCTTTTATTTTTTATATGAATATTAGGCAAACATGCGAACACAGTTGAACTGATCTTTATCGGCTACGAACATAACACAAAAAATGTTATCATTTCGAAGTGCTCCAGGTCACAATCCAAAGAACATACTACGCCTGGAAGCCCACTATATAAATTTTAATAAAATGGTTCCGCACTGTTGTTTCTTTCTAGGAAAATGCACCGAATCATCTATCGTCGTGAATTTTATGCTCATCGGCGATTGCCTTTCGCCAAGTATCCCTTATTTCTACCAAGACCTTCCAGCAGTCACTATTAGACAACTTAGATAATCCATAACACGCTTAGCATTATACTTAAATCTAGGAAAGGGCTCCGAACAGATCTCATAGCATGCATAATTTCACCGAAGAGTGTCCGACGCAATAAACGAAGAGAGTCCAAACGACGGTATACATACCCCAGCCGCCGCAGCCACGTCTGCTTAAGAATGGCGACAATACTAGATAACTGTTAGATCTTCAACATTTTCTTATTATTAATCCTGCCCTTCTATGATGAAATTCCCAAAATGCAAAGATTAGTATGCGTTCCTGGCACGCATAAAAAGTCCAACATAACTGTTTTACATAATTTACAATAAGTAAGCATTCTTGAACCAATTTATGTCACTGTTATAGCAACTTTTCGGTGCTAAGAAAATGCCCTATTTTAAAGACTGCGTAAATAATTGCTACTAAATTAATAAAAAAATTAGACCACTCACGAGATTTTTCACATTTAAATGATTATAACCTAGACTACAGAAAAAAATCTTGGATTTATTTCTTTTCTAAGGGGCATAATGGTTTAAGGATAAAGGTAAATACTTTCAGAAGCATCATATCTATAAAGTTAAAAATGTATTATGGGAAATTTAGCCGGTCTTGTTTACATATGTATTAATATAGGTAACTACGCGAAGGACTCGGTCATTACATAACCATTTAGGTAGTCTACTGTAAATATATGACGTCAAGGTTGCACCAAAGCGAGGACTTTCCGCTGTTCGAGTGACGACGCTCTTTGAGGACAAAAGAGCTTGCCGTTTATTCTTTTCCTAGTTTATATCTAACGGCCTTGATGGAGACAATTAAAATCCATTTTCATTCGACTAAATTAAATATAACAATGAGACATGATAACATAACACTATTATCAGACGCAACTAATCGCCTTTTATAGTAAAGTCAATTTATTCATTTTTAATTTATACAATATAAAATAAAACAGAACATATATTACTGAATTTTTAAATTACGACTAAAGCGCCATCTTATAAACTTATTATGAAATTGCTTAAAAACGTAATGAACAAATGTCTCAATATTGTAACACTAGATGGCACGACGAACGATTTATTTGAAACTATATAAACTGAACTACAGGCGTATTATAGACCTCCAATAATAAATACATATAGATATCATTGTGGAATTAAATATAATATAGTCAACAACATACGTTACAGATAAGTTTATTGTACAACGTATATACCTAAGTACACATTGATTAATTCTACGATTTATCGCAGGACCACGTGTTCCACGGACGCCGGCAAAACATGCGCAGTTGAATTACCACGTGGTTGTGACTACGTTACTATAATAACTTTGGTCAAGCGTAACGGTTCTCATATCATTTTCATTACAATATTAGTTCATTTGTAGATCGTTAAGTTGCTAAAGTAAAAGCTCGACGAATGTGAAGTTATATATTTTTTAATTCGACTTCTTATTTTAAATACATTTCATTCAATATCATTCTTGAGGAATAAAAAACTGACAAAGAAAACAGAAGTAGGTTTTCATATTTCAATGGTTTGATCACTAACTATATCATATCGTAGACAAGAGAATTTCAACGATAGTGCAGAATATATCTTGATAAAAAAACAGTATTTTTGTTTTCATGTAAATTAGTATTTTACTACATTTTTATATTTACTTTGCTTAATTATCCATATATACAATTACTCGGAAGCCATTTTATTATGTTGCACATTTAAGAGTATATTTAGATAAATAGTATCACTGGTTTAACTTCATCTAGACTAGAATCACCAGTAAACCTTTATTATATGCATTAGATAATTTATACT
This sequence comes from Automeris io, assembly GCA_036320925.1. NCBI lineage: Eukaryota > Metazoa > Arthropoda > Insecta > Lepidoptera > Saturniidae > Automeris > Automeris io. The sequence continues at coordinate 7,933,116 of JAUDJH010000026.1, read as the reverse complement.
TGAAGGTATAATGTATATATATATTATATCACTTGTCCTGACCGGTATATGTCATCGTAGAGCTTAAACTACCGAAGCGAGAAACATGAATTTTGGATATTAAGTTCTTTATATAACGTAGGCAGCCACTAAAGGTAAAATTTTTGATATTCCACCTCCAAGAGATTAAAATAAGGGTTGAAAGTATGTTTGTAAATCCGTCTAATTTTAAAGAAAACACTTTGAAATCCGCTACTTAGCTTGATTTGAAATAAAAAAATATGTTGTATGATATTTTTGGGAAATCAAGGTATAAGGGATAAAGTGAGGGATTAAAATTATTATTTATAATACTGTGAAATCTAGTATTTAGCTTTTTGGTTAGATATATAAAGAAAACATTTTAACGTTTTTGTTTATAACGATTTTGTTTTGTTTATGGGGGTGTAAAAGAAGAGGCTCTACTGGGCATCGCCGGGTCACTACAACTAGTATTTTATAAAAATCTTTCCACAGAGCTCGTCTAGTGAGATGTTTCGAGGGTGAAAGTAGAACTGCCTGTTTAGTTCAGCTTGCATCCGACCGATGCTAGACATTTCACCTAGCTTTCCAACGGTTAACCGTTATGCAGGCGTTACGATAAACTCGACAAATCAACGCCTGCCCACTCACTTATTATATTCTCAATATAAGGCTTAATTTACAAAAGGTATTGTAAATAATTAAAAAAGAAAAAAAAAGAAAACATTCATTCGATTTGAAATATCACTATAAAGTTAATTATTAAGTTATAATTACTATTATTAAATAATAATATTAATAGTTATGCCAAAAATATGCAATATTTGTGTAAGACATACAATATGATAATAAACATTTTGATTTGTTCTATAGATTGACAAGGAATTGAATATGATATTAAAATAAGGTGAAAATAGTATATTAACGTATAATTACTATGTAATTCTTTTAAAAATCTACTTATAACTGGTTATATTAAGAAATCTGGGAGCCTAGACAAAGAAACATTGGATAAAAAATAATACTAGTAAAAAGTATAAAATATACGGAATTGACATAAGCTTTCAAAATATGATGTTAACAAGTTATGTCAAATTCATAGAGTTGTAATTTTCTACTAGAAGAGTTATCGGTACACGAATGTTACTTTAGTCCAGAGATTAATCTAAGGCCTGTAGTCCTATTAGGTGATCCGCGGATAAAAAGACAATCTTGAGGATGAAATAATAGACATACGCGAATATTATATATCTATATAAGGGTCTGCGAATCAAGGTAAATAGTTGTTAAGGGGTCTGCTCTTGAAAAAAGTAAGCTCTAGCCCATAGCAAAAATTACAAATGAATTCTAGTAATTTAGATTATATCATCGATACTAGTGATATCCGTTTGGGTGTGGAAGATAAGGAGCATTATGTCACTTTTTATCAAAATTAGTATCAATTTACTATAGTAAAGTTGTGAAGACTAATTAAATATTTCTTATCACACGTTGTAGAATATAATCACGTGGTTTTTATATTGTAAATCTGTTTAACACTTCAATGTACAATAAATTATTAATCCTAGTGAAAGTAATGCCATAACTTGTTAAAAGATTTTATAGAAAATCGTATATTTAATATTATTCCCACGCTTACGCTTTACCTCAATCTCACTTGAAGGAAATAAAATATAGGGCCGATAGCATCACAGGGCACGCTCGCGCAACAAATATGGATACAAATCTATGTAGCTTTAAGAATACTGAAAATGCGATCATTTTATAATCGTAAGAATGCATTTTCTTTAAATTACATCCGGTAAAATAAAAGGGTTTGTTTACTCATAGCAAATAATCTATAGTGAATTGTTTTAAAAAGTTTAAGAAAATAGGGCAAAACTTTGTTGTCAATATAGAAATGCCACATACAATCAGTTTTTCAAAATAATTGATAATACAAAATGTAGTCTTTTAAATACAAATATTGTCCAATAATACAACGAAAAGTTATTAAAAGCTTGCAAAAAAATTCCATTTAGACGTCCTAGACAATATTTGTTTGACAAAAAAAAATGTTTGTTTTTATTTTATTTTAATAATATTTGGCATAGTATTACAAAGCATTGTAAAATAATTTCCGAACAAGAGAGCCAACCGATCGATGTGTATTATCGCGGTAGAAAGTGCGCAATGAGACAACTTTCGCGACCGAATTCGAGAGAAAGTAGTCCGGGGCGCTGCGTGCATACATTATATCACGTTATCCGATTTAAGGATTACATCACAATCTTATGATGCCTCTCGAGACATAAACAATAATGCTTTTATTACCAGTAATAAATTTGTATTTCATTCAGGACAGATAATTAAATGTCAACGTCGCTGGTTTCCCAAGCGAATACACTCGAATGTGTAGCTTTTACGCTTTCATAATATGAAATACAGTTATTGTTTCCAAGCGGAACATACGTCATCGGTATACTTCCGTTACGTCTGAGCTTGTCATAAAATAAATATCTCCTTTCGCTTTCAATTTTATGCCTGTACAGCATCCACGGAAGGCATGTTCGTTCGCAACTCATTAGCATGTTCGCATACTAAGCACCATCTATTTACAAAACAATAGAAGGTCAGAATCTGGTAATACATACAAACGAGGAAAATTCTGACGACAAAGTAGCGATGTACCCAAGGAAACGCGTTTTTGCTTCCTATTCCTTTTATATACCTATCAGCCAATTATTTAACTGTTATTTTGCACTTCAAATGGTAAATTTAGTACAATACTTCTATAAAATTCATTTTTCAAATCTTTATTGTGTTGGATATTTTAGTTTTGTCACACATTGATAAAAATTCATATATTCTTAAAATTGTTAAAATTACCACTTCTCAAGGGATTATTCACATAGTTCGAAGCGTTTAATAACGTGTTAAATTACGTTTTAGATTCATGCAAATAATTTTAAAAATATTTCACCGAATTTATCACTCTTTTGTAAAAAAAAATACACATATTGCCTGTTTTTCAAAATGTCGTTTGGATTAAAACCTCAACGAGTAATTTGGTATTGGTAACAATAGGTCCATTAAACCGAAGTGCCGGTAACGCAGCCGGTATTGAAAGCATCTTTGACCTCACAGGCGCCATCTCCGTCACTGATGATCTCATAACGACAATGACTAGCCACATACTCTTACGAACACTTTAATAGTATTCAAATTTATAACAATAAGATAACGAAACACATGTTATTTACGCTCACAATACCGTTGAAGACGACTGCAATCCGGTATAACCTTTCCGTCAAGATTATTAATCAACCTGACAAAACTTTACATAGTACGCTGCGTTAATTAGATCATAGCATATCGCTAGACTATCTTGACACAAGATAACGTATATTATAATTTATTGCACATAAAGATAAAATTACTATTAGCAAAAATTACCACGTGGAACAAAAATATTAAGTAAATGAATAGTATCCATTTTTTTAACTTGCTCTTAAAATGTGTTTTTGAAGCTGCGATAGTATCAAATTATGGCGACAAAAATTTATTAATGTTTCGCCTTTCCCGAGCGATAGTTAAACAAGTGTGTTTAATAATACCACTCTTCACAGGTTCCAACCTCTTGTTCCGGACGCTTTTGTCGGCTAACATTCTGTCGCACAAGCTTATGTTTTTCAAAAGATTTGAAAAAGCTAGGCCACTTACTAATGAACTATATAAAGTGGAACTTTTGTTTTGCACGGGATATTTCACGCACAGCACGGCAAAATATCTTTAGATTTAAATTACTAACATTCATCAATTGAATTGATGTGCTTTAGCTTATTAGTTGGGTACTTTTGAATTCTTCAATCCGTCAGTGCCATGCTGTACTATAGTTTGCCATGTGCAATAAGTAATTCTTATACACGTCTTTTGTGTCAATTAGTCTTTCACAGACAAAGTTTTATTGTCAGTAAAAGCTTTTAATGGATTTGTGGAAATATTGAGCCACCCTTCTGATTTTGCTAGTCGTATATAAATGCTAGACAGCGGACAACCAGAATACAACAGCGCCGCTTTATACTACAGGTTTGCTTAGTATTAATAAACTAAATAAGAATTAAAAATAGATAACAGATAAATAATTGTTAATTTTAAGTGATATTTTAAATTTTGAAAGTTTTTAAACCAAGTTGATGATACCAATACGAATCATGGCTACCTATCTTACTTTATAATGCGATGGTTGTTGTCGTCTACCAAAGGTCATGTGTAAAAAAATTTATCAACATTATCATGTAAAAATGTCACGATAAACACGATTTTTCTATGGAACATTTATATTTTTACTAACATGATGCTTTTTAAATGAATGATTTGGCAATTTATTTTAACATTCAATATGATGTGAAACATTTTTATATAATTAAACTTATATAAAGCAGCAACATAAAACAGCAAGAATTGACCTCATTGGATAATTTTCAACATTACGCGTATTATGATAAAAATAATTAAATCTGTAGAAAAAGCTAGTTCATACAACAAGGATTTAACGACGTAATGATGACCTTCCAATAATTTTCTTGCTTAAAAGCAGAGCAGAAAAGTTACAAACAGTGACATCTTATAAAAAAAGACGCAAATTGGCGCGTAATTATTATACATACAACTATTTGATAATTATCTGCACGGCCAGTAAGCCAATGTTGCAGAATCATTTATAAACCACTGATGAATCATTTTGGTAAATTAATAAAAAATTTACTTATGTTAAAATTGTCTTTATAATTTAAAACGCGATTCTAAAACTGGATACAAATAATCAAATTACTTTACTTTTGTTTTTATATCATTTTTCAGAAATTTATGTCATTGACTGATACAACTGAAACGATATAAAATGAGAATTTATCTTTAATTATTTAGAATGCATTTGTACCAAATAATTGCATGAATTAAAAAACACACAAAATAAATTACATTTTTTTATAAGTTTAACCTTGAAGTAATAAATTGTTCTCTTCACTTTATTCTCACAAAAATTAAAAAATAACACGTCTTATCATACACGGTAGATACCTATTTAGCAACAAATAAAAAAAATATACCAGTATAAGATTTAATAATTAAATTGAAGGCTTTTTGTATGAAATCCCTATAGTTCAATAGAATGCAACAAACAAAAACGTAACTGGAACCCTCGATTATACCAACGCCTGTATACATTTGAAGTTAAATGCAACACATCCACTTGTGAATAAGAAACTGAAATCAAACCAAAACAAAATTTACGAATAGATACATTTTCATTTTGTAATAAGGTCACGCATGTTTTTTTTTTCAGAATTCTATTGATTTATGTACGCTTTGTGTTAAAAATCTATATACATATTTGTATTGATGTTAACGACTCTATTCGAAGTCATGAGGTTACGTAACTTTGGAAGCGATAATTATCGCTTAACGCAGAAATCGGTATCGTTAGAAACGAAGGTAAGCCGTGTTTAGACGTTCGCTGATTTTTGGTTTTTATATAATTACACTAGCCGTCGGCTGCGGCTTCGCTTGTATTTAGTACAGTAAAGGGGAACAAGTCATACAATTAAAATTATAAAAATAAGACAAAAACACATTTATATACAAAATACCTCATAATAATGGATACGCTATGAATTTTGTCGACATGTCTTAAACATGAAACGAAGTTGCATATGTTAAATATACACTTTACTTTTTGGTGGTAAGCAGTAAAACATAATTTGGCAAGTATTAATTACGCAAAGCTAAAATGCTGTTTTCCGTATCAAGGATTTTTCTTGTATGTAAAAGCGAGACCCACTTAATTGTAATAGGAAATTATTCAGCTAAATGTATTTTAAGTATGTAACGATGATTAGTATATGTTTTCGTAAGGAGTAAGTACCATTTTCTGTTTAACGCAATATATTTTGCAATTACTAAATATTCTCATATATTGGATCTTTCTCGGTACAGCAGAAACAACACTATACGGTACATCATATTCTTGCAATCGGTGTACTTCAACCACCGTGAGTAGATACCCGTCAGTGTAAAATACGAATATTCCAAGAACAGCCAACATATCTTACCGTTCTTAGAAGGTTACCGTTAGCTTGGTCAACGGCCATTAGCCAGAAACTGAATTGCAAAAACGTCGCTTGATCTTCAAATGCCTGAGAATACCGGTTGACGGCATTATAAATTGCTAAAACGATCTTTAATTACTGCTTTATTTGGTAAATATGTTAAATATATGTTTACGTTCTTAGTCAATACTAGTTGAATTAGGTGGTAGAAGAGCATTGATCGTTAATTAAATAAGAGACTTCAAACTGTTGTGTTTTGTGTGTGTTTAAAATCTTACTTAATACCGACATTTACAGTGAATAATACAATAACGTAATACACGAAGTTTTAAATATAATTACATCTAAATATTTGTAACTTTACACATAAAAAAGGATATTGAGATATGCATTACAAAGATGTAACTAAATAACGAATGATTCTTGAATATGCTTAGTCAGAAAGTATCCATATGAAATTAATGTTATATTAGCTATATTACAATAATATAAGATACATATCTTAATCCTTAAATTACAAAAATACTCAGACTAATGTCATTTACTTTCTTTTATCTTTATTAGACACATATATTATTGCCTACACTCGAAAGTCTATAATCTGTTGAAAATAAAAATCAAGTACCGTACGCTTTATCATTGTCAAAACAGCATTACTAATGTAATCTAAGAAATCCAACGTAAATCGTTTTTATCTTATTGCTTTTTATTCTGATGTGAAGGAAGCAATACCAGTTAAAAATTATGAAACCTTCAATGACTCAAATATAAGTATGATTTTCAACAAAACATACACTGCTCTGCTATAATGTTGTTTTTGTAAATTATATGTGTAACAGTCGGAAATTCGAGACTGCTTCTTAAATTAAACTATAAAAATCTATTTAGATTGAAGATAAGGCCAATATATTAATATGTTTTAGAGGTCATCGCCGTTAGCGCATCAGATATCTCGATCATCTGCTAGACACGTCATTTAATAACCTATTGTGTTCCTTTAAGTTTGGACTGACATAAACTGTTCAGACTTTAGATTAGTCAATTATAAAATACATTATTTCATATTAAACGGCCATAAGGTACAAATTTAAAAAGTAATCGATAAAATAAACATAAGCTGGTATGTACATAGTCTGTCGTAATCAGCCACGTCATTAAAATCATTACATTTACAATGAAACCATTAAATTTGACAAGATAAACTTTCATTCATCGCAGATAAGTTATAGCCTAATGATGGACCTAGGCTTATATACAGTACACGAAAAATATTATAAAAACTTAAAGGAACATTGCCCATGATATAAGCACAATGATTATTACCAGTGGTCGCTCAGTGGTTGAAATTCGACTATAATTCATTTAAATTATAAGTTTGATCATTATTAAGATTGAGGCTTTTCATTAAGCCTTTGGACAAATAATATTAAAGACAAACAATATTAATCTATTCTTGATTTGACCACAGACTTTAACCATAAACAAAAGAGTATATATGCGTGTGTGTGTCCAATGCATGCGAGATGTGAAATTTTTATTTATTTATATAATGTATTTTAATGAATTATTAAAAAAAAATAGCAATTTTTTCCTCCTATAAATGAACTAAAGTGTGCCAAATTTCATACTCCGTCCGCACAATTTTCGTAAAAAGGGGTACAAAGTTTTTGCTTCACTTATTAATATATAGATAACAACAACTCAATAGAGCATATACCATAAAGTTTCAACAAATTATAACGGAATTTTTATTACAATAGAATAATATTTTTCCATCTGTTATAAATTATCAGTATGAATAAATTACAAGAAAAAAAATTAAGGTCTTTTGGAACAACTGTGTAAATAACATCCTAGGCGATGCGAATTAAAATTAATTGTCCTCAGGAACACACGTGTCTATTACTTGAAAATAGCATGACTCAATTGTAAAGTATAACCTACATTCTCGGCACGAATAACTACTTTTGCCGACAACACTTATAGCGTTCGTAAGTAACACTTCGAAACTAGGAATAAGTACATTTGTTACAAAACGTGTATAACACAAATGCATAACATGGTCACGGAACAGCCAAAGAAAGTAGTATTACTTTATGAAACTTTAAGTGGTTTATCGAGTTACAAAATTATATAATATTTAGACGAAACGTTGCATTTATGGTTAAGTTTATTACAAACTAACTTAGTTCCGCAAAATCATAAAGAATATTCTTTTAAATAGTATTGTTATAGTCTCCGGGTTCATTTAATCTAAATCTTTAATTACTTTACGTAAATCGTATAGCCATCTTCGTACTTTTTATGCAGTAACGTATAAGAAATGCAAATTAATAAAAATTCATTCAGAAACTTAAAAATATAAATCTTTTAAAGAATGCCCGCAAGCTATATTATTGTCAGCTCTTTCTCAATATATGGTTTCCCGCGTCAATCTTATTTCAGTAAAACCAATAGCCATTAGACAAGTTACCTTATGTAATACAATTTATCAACCAATGAAAGCATAAAGTGTCTATTATATAAATTTTAAAATATTATCAACATTTATTTTCTATAAATATCGAATTCATTCCACTTTTTACTAAACGTTGTCGTCTTTTACATCTTACAGATAATAGACGAAAGACCTTCGTTGTGGAGGTAATTACCAATGCATGTATAATTGGAACATATACGAAGTATTAAATTGTTTATAGTGCTATGCGAAAAGATAAACCACTCATCAAACAGGAAGTGTTTCTAACAAAAAACCAAGATCATATATTGCGATGTGACCGAGAGATAGGTCTTATCATTTACATATTGCGTTTAACTTAAAAAATATGTCAATTTGTTACTACGTCATCATTCTTATCAATTCGTGGTTCCTCACTTAGATTTTATGCACAGTAATAAAATATACACACACACATCGGTACCCAAAGAACGGATCTCTTTGATTATGCATATAGTATTAATCAATAATAATAGCATACATATTTTAAATGCTTGTTTCATTCAGTTTTTAGAAAACGAAGAGGATGATTTAGTAAAATTATTTTACTAACTAAAAGAATATAAGAATAAAATATACACACACACATCGGTACCCAAAGAACGGATCTCTTTGATTATGCATATAGTATTAATCAATAATAATAGCATACATATTTTAAATGCTTGTTTCATTTAGTTTTTAGAAAACGAAGAGGATGATTTAGTAAAATTATTTTACTAACTAAAAGAATATAAGTACTTCGTGTCAATCTGGAATATTTTGTTTCTCATAGTAAAAACAAAATAGGGGACACACACTAGTATTAAAAAGAAGTAAACAATTTGTTCTTAAATGATAGTAAAAAAAACAGTAACTTAAATATCTTGGGAGGTCCCTAATGTTATCGTATTATTTTACTTTTTGAATGTTTTCTACCTGCCTCACCAAAATCACAAGTTATAATATGAGAAGGTAGAAATGAATATTTCTAAAGAAATTTAATTTGGAACAATAAACCCGGCAAGTGTACGTCAAAACAAATTTAAATGTACATTGTTTTGCTTTTAAAAAGATTATTCCTTTGTTTCTAGATGCTCTTTATCTCACTGCTAGAATTAACAGTTTCTGTTATAAACTTAGCGTTCACTACAATTAAACATGGGAAGATATATTCGCGAAGGATTAAAATTAGATAAAATTACAGGCGTCTGGTCTTTTATAAATAGTTACACTTTGGCGCCAATTAACATTTTTGTAAGATAATTGTAACCTATAATGACTTATAATTCAAATATCCTTTCTCCAAGACCGTCTCTTAGGGACGTACCAAATTGTATATGTGGATCGAGTTTCCCAAAGTTTATTAGTGTACATACGTTAAAATAAAATGCAGTTTACGTATAAAGAGATCATTAGAACCTATTAATCATAAGGTACTAGATAGTCACGGCTCGGAAGCTGCCTATACAACACGCGATGACGCGTGAAGAATGACCATGGTTCGACCTACGGCGACCGTCCTCGCCGTCAATCTGTTCGACCATAACGACCGACAGAAGTATATTCTATTGCCTGCACTAGGTATACCCATTGTTCCGCAATAGCTAACACCAATTGATAGTATTATTGTATACATGCATAGCATACAACAACGTGCGTATGCTTACAACGCAGCTGAAACAGATAAAGGCTCTTTTTAGTTATCTACATCCATGTCACTATCATAAAAATGTATTTAGTCTTTATTTTATGGTTTTTAGATAAGAAGTACCGTAAAGGTTTGTTATCTTAACGGTACAACATCCAAGTGTATATTTATTTCAAGTCTGATATTTGCCAGAAATAATTAATCTTGCATCTAACAGCGAAAAAATAACACAAGTTTTTTTTTTTACAGTGGCTCGACATAATGACTACAGTGCACCTGATGGTAAGTACAGTGTAGTCCAAAAATGAAAGCGACCATCAAAGAATGAAAATCTATTGAAGGTCTCCGTCGTCATGTCGGTCCACATATACCACAACTGAAGGGCTCTAGTTATATGAGTTACTGGATATACGCAAGCTGTTCCCGAAACGTGACTGGCCCAAGCAAGTCACTATGAGGGTCTTTAAAGTAGCTAGTAGTTTAATGTAGTTTATTAAGGCGTTACTTCAATGGAAAAGCGTTTTTAACTATTTGTTTGCTTCAATGCAATACTACAATAAATACAAATATTCAATAGTGCTACATTCCATTTTAAATACATTATGCCTTGTGTATACCACAGCCATAACAGAAAAATTACTACAATTAAAAAAAATATCAAATTAAATACAAGGTGTCTCAAAAGTAAGTTCACATTTGCTTATCTTATTACGCGAAAGCAACTATTCTGAGGGGCGCGGGGGGTATGTCAATCGGTAGTCTGGCTCTTGGGAATTTAGTCGCTATGGAGCGTTTCTCTGGTGCGGACCGTGCGCTGTGCGTACGTGAGTTTTACAAAAACGGTAATTCGGCGACTGTAGCGCGTAGAAAATTCTGCAGTATTCGACATATTCGTCACTTAAATGATGCGCCTAGCACTAGACTCATTGCAAAATGGGTTGAGAAGTTTGAAGAGACTGGGTCAACTCTGGAGAAACCAAAATCTGGGCGGCCAAGAACATCAAGAACAGCCGAAAACGTGGACAGTGTTACTCAGTCTATTCGAGATGATCCAAACCTCTCGATTCGGAAGCGTGCTGTTGCTTTAAATGTGCACAGATCTTCATTATGCCGCATTTAACACAAAGATTTAAAGCTGCACCCGTACTAAATTCAGTTAGTGCAAGAACTGAAGCCTCAAGATGCTGGTCAGAGGCTTGCCTTTGTAAATCAGATGATTGAGCGCTTTCCAACGTTCACCAACATCTTGTTTTCCAATGAAGCCCATTTTCACCTGAATGGGCATGTAAACAAGCAAAATTGTCGTTACTGGAGTGCAACCAACCCAAAACAAAAACATCAGAAACCGCTACATTCACCCAAAGTCATTGTATGGGCAGCGATGTCGGCGCGAGGAATTATTGGCCCTTACTTTTTTGAAGATGGAAGGGGACGCACACTCACAGTGAATTCAGAGCGTTATGTGGAGATGTTAGACGAGTTTTTCGTACCCCAACTGCAAAACTTTCCTGGTTACAACCAAAGAACATGGTTCCAGCAGGATGGAGCAACTTCACACAGGCCCAACAGATCTCTGCCTCGAGTTCGAGAATTTTTTCCGAACAAATTAATCTCCAGGCGAGGTAACATAAATTGGCCTCCACGGAGTCCCGATTTAACGCCTATGGATTTTTTCCTGTGGGGTTATGTCAAATCAAAAGTTTACGCTAATAAACCGACTTCCCTGGCACAATTAAAAGAAAATATCCGTCATGAAATGGCAGCCATCACGGAGACTACCTGCCGAGCTGTCATAGGCAATTTTAGTGCCCGACTAAATGAATGCCGAGAGCGCAACGGTTTACATTTGGACGATGTTATTTTTAAAAAATAAATTCCCAAACAGTGTACTTCAATATAAAATAAACATTTTTTCAATAAAGCTAAGACTTTTCTTTTAAAAAAAGATTTAAATGTGAACTTTCTTTTGAGACACCTTGTATAACATTTTAAAATTCGATTTCCTATAAAAATATAATGATAAACTGTGATAACAATTAAAACTCTGTGGTAAACTAAATACAACATAGTTAATATTGAAGTAATTAGCTTACTTGTTTAAATACGGAAAAAATACAATTTATAAAAATTTTGTTTTTTAATCAATTTCAATTGCGGTAAATATTATGTGGATGCATGAAAACGTACAATTTTCTTTTATCACCAGATACTTATGATAAAATCATGGAAACACAACAAACCGCATCTAAATATCTTATATTCCTAATTGAGGGTTACTCTCAAAACATTAACCTTCAGTTTTTCATATGATAATTCATTCAAAGAATTTAAAACTTAATTAATTTTCTTTAAAAGAAGCTCATTTTTGGACATTATCTTAGATCGCCTAGGCAGAATGAATGTATTACACTACACATCACTTGACACATTCTAACACATTCAGGTATCATAGGATATCAACGTCAGGTTGGCCTTAAAAATTACTATATTTACATCTCCTACCATAATCATTATAGTTAGATAAGCCCAAGAACATTTTTTTTTTACTTCAGTATAATCTTTATAAGACCGCCTCGGCCGCACATGATGTGGTCAGCTCAAGGTGTACAGAACATGTATCGGTTAAAAATCCTTAGGAGACTCCTTTTGCGAATTGTCGGGTGCTGCGAGTTCTATAACCAATTCATCACAGCACCGCCGCGCCCGTCTGCTCTGTACACAATTACGTGAAAGACACCGTTTCCCCCGGCGCTATTTAGTATATTTCAGCAGAGCACATCACGATAATCTGTAGACTTCTAGCCTAGTTCAGAGTCCCCACCTTGAGCGGCCACGACCCTAAAAAGTTTAACCAACTGATCGTGGATCTACCAATAAGGCAAATACCGCCAAAGTAATTGCCAGTATCCCAGTGTCTTCTTCTCCAAGTATCGGCTCATTTGCACTCTCGTTCTACGGTCTCCTTGGACGTCCTCATAGAAAGCGACCACAACCCGCCAGTTATCATGCCTTGCTAACATGGCTGACATCTTTGTCAGCAAAGAGAAGTAGTATCCGAAAATAGCTGCATTTAATTAAGTCTTTTTTTAATTACTATCACTGGCTAGACGATGTAATGAATATAGAAATCCATTAAACGAATATCTTCATCGTTTCTTATATTATTTGTTACATTTATTATTACGATATCATGGATAAGGTTATGCAATGAATAGGCTAGTATATTTATACATATATATACAGAGTATTGATTCAGCGTCTGAGTAAACTTTGTAAAGGTTAACGGTGGTCGTAATCGATTATTACTTGAATATGTCGTAGAAACATTAAATTTTTATTCCGATACCGGAATAATACCGATATAAATTATTTTACTGCCAACGATAAAAGTTTGTCGGTTAGATTATTAATACTTTTTTTTTACTTGGGGAAAATCCTCATGTGACCGTCTTGGTCGCACTAGGGGGTTGCGCGAAACCGAGGCGTGTCGGACTTGTACCGACTAAAAACCCCAAGGTGACTTCTTCTGCGCATTGACGGGGACAGCGGGACCTGTAATCAATTCGCCGCAGCCCCGTCGCGCCGCGCCCGCTTGCCACAAACTCGGAGGAAGATATCTTCCCCGACACTGCTCATTGTATTTAGGCAGAGCACGTCACAATGCTCTGCCTACTTCTCGAGGGTCGCTAACCAGTCGTTCAGGGCCCCCACCCTGAGCAGCCGCGACCCCAAAGGCATCAGCCAACCGGTCGTGGATCGTCCGATCGGCTGGTACTGATGTGCCGGGGCGGTTGCCGGCGCCCCGGTATCTTCTTCGAGCGGCCTTCTGCCGCTCTCACTCTGCGGCCTCCTTCTGAGACATGACGTATTCACAAAAGGAGACCACTAGATTATTAACACTACCGCAACGCAACGTTGATATGCAATAAATCTTTCTCTAACAAATATGTGCAATGTGCATTTGAGACATACAATGGTTACTATAGTATCAAACTCCATACAAGGAACGGAATGTCATTAAGTTCGGTATCAATTCATGTAGTCATTAGTTAACCTAAGAATACTCCCAGGTTTACTAATTTACTGTTATCAATATCGGATTGTGTAAAATCGACCTAACTCTTAAAAGATAATGCTTTTATAAAAGCAAACTGGTTCGTATTTTATTTACTTATAAGAATCAAATAAGAGTTCAGTAAGAATTCCACTGTTAATATCAATGAGTTCGTAATTTTAATCGCTAATTGGCATTTGCAATAATAATAGTAACCTTTCTAGCTGCTAATTTAGGAATAAATTTTAGCACTAATAAATCATAATTATAGAATTTATTATAGGATATTTAAAATGATATAAAAACTAAGACAAAAAAACCCTGACTGTTGACAATGATACTATGTATAAATTACAAAAACAAGTTTATATTTTTTAGACATAATGTTTAGATTTTACGACTAAAAATATATTATCAAATTAATTAACAATATAAAAAAACTGGGTTACTAATACAGTTAAAAGTAGAATGAACCAGTAAAATTAAGGCCTTTGTTATTAAATTAAACAAAAGGGCAAGCGTGACACACAGAACAGTATGTAGAATATTAAACGCATTTAGTGTTTATTTACTCTACTGGGTTTGAATCTGGTGGTACAGAGTCGCAGACGTTTCGGCGAGGTGACCGACCCCGATATCAACAGCGAACATTCCGGTTATAGACATATCGTCACTACATCGCAGTTCACAAATCGACTGTAATTAGAGCAGAAAATCAATTTTTTAAACTATTTTTTCATTTCATAAGGATACAACAATCGATTTAATCCATAAATTTTGATTATTAGTGACTTTTAATTAAACATTTTTGATATCATGATGACTACAGAATAATATGAATCTTTTTATGAATTATTTAACAAATAACACGTCAATAAATATTATAAGAACATACTGGAACCGGTACAGAAGTACACACCCTGATATATATTTTTTATGAAGATGAAATAAATAGGTACGTAAAAAAATATTATCGTTTGGAAAATAGATCATAGACGATTTCTAGAAACGCATGTATGCGAGCGACGTAATTCAATTTCTTAAACACATTTACAGTAATAAATACGTTAAATAATATTAGATCCAATAATTGCTTTAATTACTCTACATCGTTACTACAGTTATTTATTTAAAATGCACCTTTCAGCCTGCTAACATCTGTGTATATTATGGCGCAAGAGTCATTACAAAATTAATAATGTGAGAGCTTTGTTAGGAAAACTATAATTCTTTCCAAACCCTAGTGTAAACAATAAACATGGCTTGCTTTCTATAATTTAAAAATATACACTAATATAAATAACATTAAAAAATGTAGCATGTATATGTTACCATGACAATAATAAAAATTTGAAAATATTTTGTATAAGTTTATTAAAAATAGTGGCTGATCGGATATTCCGCGTCATGTCAATTTCAAAGGGCAAAAACACCTGTTACCATGACGATAATAAAAATTTGAAAATATTTTGTATAAGTTTATTAAAAATAGTGGCTGATCGGATATTCCGCGTCATGTCAATTTCAAAGGGCAATAACACCTCCCTTAATCCAGTCTAGAAATAATATTAATGTTGACGCCGATCCGAAATAAGAAATTGACAATCAATTTGCAATGCTCAATTATTAAGTCAATATTTTTATACCTAAACGAGACTTCAATAAATAATCTTACAGGGACAAAAAATTAAAAATATCCTATTGAGTAAATAATGTTACGTGTACATAAAATATAAATAAATATTTTTAAAAGGATTGTATGATAAATCATGCATATAATTATCAGATTTGGTAAAAATCTTTTACATCTAGGGTAACCACGATAAAACAGTTTTCCGGCCAATAATTTATATTTATTGTAAGTACAAAATTTAGCACATTTATTCGTTAATACTGCAATCAGAATTATATTGTTTTGTGATGATTTATTGTAAGGCAAATAAAGAGACATTTAGGGGACGATCGACTTTAGGTAACGAAGGTTTAGAATATTTTTCATTACCCAATTTTAATTGAACTTTGAATTCTTCCTGCATTCTAAATAAAAGGCAAAAGAGCTTTATGCACTGAAAAATCCGTTGATATAGTAAGAGTATCTACACAACTGAATGTGGGTGATGCCGGATAAGCTAGGCCTTGAGGTGACTTCGACCGGCGGACCTCTAAAATTACACATAACAGAGGCATAGCGGAGTGAGATAAAAAGAAGCGCAAGGTCTCAGCCAGAAAGACCCCGATAACAGTTTCCTCGTGCTACCATAAGAAAACTCATTTAATCTTACTTTACAATACATGAATTTTAATATAGTAGAAAATATAAAAACCATGTAGAAATCAAAACTACATATCTTATGGATACACGATAAAACAAATTTGTAACGGTATCAACACAATGCTGTCTGAAAAAATTGTATTATATTTGCTATATTCCGCTCTCCGTTTATAACGTGGCACACTTAATTTATGATTGTCGACAACAGTGTGTTCACATCTTTTTTCTAAACAAATATTCATCAAGTAACCTGAATTAAAAGTGCAGTTCGTTTGATTATAAATGTCTTAATTAGTATATTTTCTTTTTTCAGTTACTGGATAAACATTTTAAATGTACTATTTTCAATAATATAGTACGGCGGGCAGTGAGATAACTAAAACTAACTAGATAACTAATTTTAAGCAGGTTTATTTAAATTTTATATACTTTTACCGTCGATGATTAGAATTAGTCCTATTCATCGACCGTAAAAATGAGCCTGAATCAACAAATTAAACCTCGTTTTAGCGTGAATAAAATGCTACTTTATTAAAGTCGTTTAATTCGACCTCGATGGTAACTAAGATTTTACACTTGTCAAAATAGGATAAAGTCAAAGCTAAATAGCATTATATAAAAATTTAAACTAGAATTTGTTGATGTAAGCCGCCCTAAAACAATGACCTCACTAGATCGTATTAAAACACATAGTATTCACTACAAAAGTATACCAATAATGGTGGAAGTATTTTGAGGAAATACACAAAAATTAGTTTTCCTGATAAACTTACAACATAACAATGGTCTCAGGTTGACATAAAGCTACATCATTATCCAAACAGTACTAAAAGTATCAAAAACGTCACACGTGATCAAACAAACGTCGTAAAGATACAGAAACAAGGACTAGGAACTAAACGTTTTGTTTCGAGGCTGTCTTTTGTATAAATTACTGTTAAATTATTTATACAACCGTAAAATTGTGGCCATTGTTATACTGACAAGTTATGTTAATAATTATTAACATACGTGTAACGGTAAAACTACGCAAGTTGACGGATGACAATAAATATAATTGTAATATTTACATAGCTACTGTTAAGGAGTATCCGTCATCTCGAATAGTAAGCGTTTAAAGCAACATGTTAAGACGAAGGAACTTACCATCACAGGTAGCGGCCATGAACTTGCCGTTGGCAGAGAAATCCATTAGTAAGACGTTGCCCGGATGGCCCTTGAGATTCTTCAGTAGCCACGGATGGCTGAATTCTGTTTTTCCTTTCCATGGAGTGCGTTTCTTGCTTTTGCTGGCCGTGCGTGCTTCGTTCGCTAAATTGTCTGTTGTTGCCTCATCACTGATAGCCTCTGTAATTAAATATTTACACTTAAAACGATATTTCGAATCCGCAATAAAAAGGTTACAATGGAAAACGAATGATTTCCGTATTAATGTACAACATTACATCTCTTATTATCAAATTCTATCTAAATCGAAAATAGTTAAAAACACCAAGTGAAAACGATTATTTAAGCATTGGGGTTTTAAGGTTATATGTTTATTTGTACGTATATAATGCAGAAACAACTGAAACGATGATTGATGGAACTTTCAGTTACAAATATTTTCCGACTTAAATATCTATAATTTGATTACATGGGCAAAATAGAAGGTATAAGATGATCACAAGTATATTATGGAATATCTTTAATTCGAGAGATTAATAAAAATTAAAACGTATTTATAGTCTCTATACTATTATATTTTGGCTAAAAATCGGTTGGGTAGACATTGGTTGGTCATCATATGCTAAGAGTCAAATGAAACGTTAAGTGTACGTAACACTAGACAGTTTTATTTAATCAATATACACAAAATGTAAATTGATTTATAAGTGTTATCATCAGTTCAACGAAGGCATAGTAATGACCAAAATCTCGATAATCCTTTTTCAACATGGCTACATAAAGACGCATTGTAAACGTATTCCAGATAACATCAGTAAATTGTTGACAATAGTAGTGTTCATTCCACAGATGCATGCAAGCATTGCATATCCTTATGATAGATAAGACTTGAATACATTGCTTAAAGTGAAACGGAAAAGGAACTATTTATATTCATATCTATTCTATATTCACACCATCTTTGACTATGATGCTATAAAAGCAATATAATATTTACTATCATAATATAATATTCTAATTAATTATACGAATTCTGCCTACCCTGTCCAAATACGCTATGCACGTCACTGGTTGACAATGATAACACCTTAATTTTTCATAAGCTTATAAGCATTTTTTTATATCTTGATGTTCTATGTAGTTATTTTACTTTTTTTGTAAAATAAATATAAAATATCTTTTGTCAACGTATACAGTAAGGAATTAATGCGATGCAAAGAATGGAACGCTTTAAGGTCCATTTTTATGGTATACCCATAAAAAACATATTCGTATGTTAATTCATGGTCAAAACAAACCCATACATAAAATATAAGGTCATGCCGTTCGTTCCATCAGATGTTATTGATCTCGAATACTCATTATTACTGGTTAAAAAACTAGTCGCCGAGACATCGGAATTCTGCGGGTCAATACCTCTTCCTTCGTCGCTCAACACATGATTCATACCACGTATCTACGTGGGTAACGAAAACCAATTCAATTGAATCCATGACGGTTTTTATAAACATCCAAAGTTTTTCATGTATAAATCAAACATATTTTTAAGAATAGCCGTCTCTAAACGTCCCAGGTCCGATATTTAAAAATTAATATTAGGGGTATTATTTAAGGTTACAAGAACTATAGTATTAGCTATAGAGACTATACAAGGTGATTTTATAGACGAGGGAGATATTCCATAATACAATAATTTGTACCTTCTTTTAACTAATAAAAATATGGTATAAATAACTATATTTCCTAACAAATCATAAAGAAACATTTATCAACAAATGAGAATTGATCCGTAAAAAGTTTGGACACTGCAGCGCGTGTGACTTATGATTGAGTGGTAAGTAGATAAAATTCATTTTACGTGATTTTAGATAAACAGGTAATTGACTTGCTTCCCTTTAGTACTTTATCCTGGCTTAAGATAGATCAAATACCTACTTAATAATTAATTGTTATTTATTCTTTCATGTGTGTCATTGCTCCTAAATATGTTGACTATAAATTACTTTGTTTTAATGGAGTATTACTATTCCTATATATTTGGAATTAGAATCGCATGCTGAATATCCTCCTTGAATATATCCCTCGTCTATAAAATCAGCCTGTATATAGAGTAACTATAGTATTAAGGTTCATAACTAAACTTCACAGGACATGATTGTGACAGTCTCAGTAAACAGTCCCAGTGTAACTACTTTAATTTATTGAAAAAGTTATACTTAAATTGACCTACTTCCAGGTACAGAATCGTTTATTAAATTTTAAACGTCTTTAACACTTGTACATCATTAATTTGTATGCAATTGACGAATCATTAGTGTTTAAAAGCATTTTAAAATGTAACATGCGTTTCTGAAACTAGTCTGACGCTAGTCTAATTAATGGGTAAAACTAGAATCAAAAAAGTTTTAAATTTTTTTGAGGTGGCCTCTGCGACCGCGGGATGTGAATGAAAAGCTTGAAATAGCGATTTACTTCAATAGTTATGAAACTCGATCAATTTACGGGATACGATTTTATTAAATTTATCTTTTTTTTAGAAAGAAAGAAAGAAAGAAAGAAAACGTTTTATTAACAGCAGCCATATAACAAACATTGAACAATAGAACACACATAAAAGACCAAAAACATAAAAAGAAAAACCAACCAAACAATACATAAAAAAAAAAATGTTTAGGCCGCCGCCAATAAGGGCCCTGTCTCAGCTTGTTAGTTTTACATAATTATTACTATGCATTTTTGTGGAATGCCTAAAAAGATTTATGCATTTAATTTTACCGAGATTGCGGCAATGATCTTAGTAAAAAATAAATGATTCCAGCCTAAAAAGCTCACTGCGACATTGGTTACTAAAATTTACAATACACAATTGTCAAGCATTATAGAAACCAAATATAGTAATAATATTATAACAGTAAACAAAAGTATATTTTACAGCAAAGGCACAGTTTGTTTTTCACCTTGCATGTCAGGCTTATGTATACAAAAACCATTACATTGCAACAGGTCACATAATGAGTTACTGGGTTGGGTACATACACAGTCTGGTAACTTATTATATCATAATTCTTATTTAACTTAGCATACGTTTGTAATGTGTAATTAGACGTTAATATTTATATTGTAATTTTATAAGCGACGTTTTAATGATAAATTCATAATAACTGACTGCATTGCGTCTAATATTATGAATAGCAATATGTGCGTGTTAATAGCAACTTCTTACATTCGTTTAATAGTTGATTTACTCCTGTATCATACATATGTACACACTATACAGGGGACAAGAAAAAATATTAAAACAATGTTATCGTATACCTAAATAGTTACATGTATTTGATTAGAAACCTACTTAGGTTAAAAGTGGTATTATGAAAAGTTACAAGTAGTAGTAGGATTTTTTTTTGAGAGAGCGGCATCGGACTACGTCTAGTGTGCTGCCCGTGAGAAAGGTTTTTAGGCTCTTTACACCCAAACCTCACAGAGATGAAGCCAAAACAGGTTGTTCACTCTCTTCTGGGCGTCTGGAAGAATCTGCACTCCCAGGCCCGGGAGGTGTGATTGGATGGACACCCCGGGAATTTTTAGTCAGTAGGAGTCTGACACACCGGGATCGCTGCCCTCACAGTGGCCCTGATGGTCCTATGCAGGATTTCCCCCAGGTTACAAAAAAAAACAGTAATAGATTTTTGATTTCAACTTACAGCAACATTATGATGGAATTGTTTGATTTTATTAAGCACCTAAGTTTTCGATGTATGTAAACACAGTTTTGTTAATAAGTCTACGACATTTATATTTTTTATATCAGAGTACGATACATATATAACATTTAGGTTATTTGTCATGATTATATTTCGATTTCGAAAAGATGACATTCAACATAGTAGATCGTCAAAAAACAAGCATAGGACAAACAAGATAGGAAATAACTTTTAGAAATATTAACCTTAATTTAATATTCAACTAATTAATTTTTTATATAATAAATTGCTTTAAAATACCGGTGAGTAAAGTGTTGCGTTGAAGAAATGTGAAAAAACGAATCGGTCTTTTTGGTAATACTTTGTTACCTTCATAAGCTTTTAGGAACTCAATTTATAAAAAACCTAACGCGGTGGGACGAATTATAAATTTTGTTACGGAATTAAATAAATAAAGAGGTCAATAACTTTTATCTACGCTATTATGTAATGACCAGTTTCGTCATTTTAGCAATGACGAAATATGCCCGTTAACGTGAAGTTATTACATGTTAACCCGTTAGTAGAAAAGTGAATAACTATCAGGAAAAAAAACTAAAACCGAGCTCAGTGGGACTTATTTGGAGTTTTAGATTACTTGTATTCAGCAATGGATTAAGTAGGTGAATAAGTGAAAACCTGGAACTCTAACGCTGAGAGTCATAGACGCAATTTTAAGTTTGCTTAGACTTTACTGAAAAGAAAACCAATTTACATTACTCAATGAATGTCAAAGAATTTGGTAAGTCATTGATTTTGTCAACATGCACTTGGCTCTGTGAATACTATTTCTATACTCAAGTTCCTATTATATATTAAGTTTTTTGTCAAAACGAATTAATTATTTGAGAACTTTGCTAAGCAAAGTCGAAATTGCATCTATAAATCTCAGACTAAAACCAACACTTATTGCTAACCAGGTGGAAATATTCTTGGACCACACAGTTGCTTCCTTACACATGCTTTCTTAAGGATGGAAGTGAAGCGATAGAATTTTATTGCCTAAATTCCATAGGGGTCCTGAGGTATCAAAAGCTCTGCTCTAAGCAACAAATAAGGCTTAAGTTATGTCTAAAATATTACGATCGTCCGGTGTGTGCAGTTCATTACTTGAGATTTATAGAGATTTCACTCAAACATTATAAATTATATTATTTAATTAATTGATAATGTTATCAATTTCCTCAACTTTGATTTCAGTCTGTGAATACATAGGCTATACTGAAGTTCCTATTATATATTCAAATTCTTGTCAAAGACGTATTTATTTCTTCGTTAAAACTAAGGTAAAGTCGAAGTAGCGTCTATAAATCTCAGCCTTCATATCAGTGGCGTGCATTCTATAAAAAGCATAAAAAGTATTATATTGTTATCATTTATAGTTAATCATTAATAGGTCTCCTTGTAAGGGGAAAAGTAACAATTGTCGATACCTCATTGTTGAGCAGTGTGTGAACCCATGGAGTTGACAACCCTAGTGCAGAGAAATGTAATATTTCTAATTTTTTCGGAGTTATGTTGTAACGCTATACTCTGTGACGTTATAAAGTAAAACACATGTTACTTTATCATTCCACATCAAGTTACGTGCTTTATCTCCTATAGATTGCGCTGTCTTGCATATTATATTTCTCTCGAGATGTTTTTGAGCTATTTCTGCTCAAAAGTACAACGTGTTTATCTTTGTCTTTCATTATCCAAACGACTGTGTGTTATCTTTACTACTTACGCAACAAATCAGTAACTTTGTACGATTTATCTATGTAGATAAATATTATTGTTAACTAATTTTTATATTTATTTTGCTAATACTGTTCGCGAGCAGTCGCAAATGAAAATGTGTAATTATATGCAGATATAATTACACATTTTCGTCATTTTCTACGAAACAGTGAACACATCATTTTCATTGATAAATTTTAAAAACAACAATATTTTACTAAAAATAGCCATATTTTACGTATATGGAAAAAATATATATATATATATAAAGTTTAACAATTGAAGTCAACTCTAATGTTGTTTTATTTTAAATGAAATACAATAGTAGAGTCACACACTAATAACTTACTCAAAACGCTAGAGGTTGCTAAACGACCAAAGATATGTATCCAATTGAATTAAAATGGACATCTCGGCATCGTAATAACATGTTAAGGGTTTTTATTAACGCCAATTAATACTACAACCGCGACTCTTGTTATACAAGAAAAACATTTAAATTTTTGTATATATCCATGATAAGGTTCTTTTGAACGTATGAAGGGGTCAAGTAAACTTTAATATTTTATTACACCATCACTGTCAAATAAATTAAAGGTAATTATACCAAAATAAATTTCATCACACTGATTTATAATTAAAAATAAAAATAGTTCATAATATCAACATCTGAAAATAGGGATTTACTATGATTTTATTAACTTCAATATTTCGGAATATTTTGTTTATTTATATTTTATACGTTATAAATGAAGTTAACATATCGACACAAGTACTAGTATTTTACTCGAAAATATTAAACGTCACAGTGAATTACAATACAATAATATCTGTTAAAAATATATTCATGTTCTGGAAAATATGTGTGATCATTATGCTTCAAGATAATGTACATAAAAAACAATATCCACTTTTACCCACACATTTTATATTTGTGGGGTAATAATAAAAAAAAACTTATTTAAAAGTTAGTTTTATCACAAGTATTATTATTTCTTTATTTTTATTTAGCTTCATAATTATTATTAAAAAGCTCCAGGGTAAAAAGTATTGTTATATTTTTGTGAGAATGAGATAGAACATACTTTATGCCCGCATGAATCAATAAATTTTATAAAGTAAATGACTCAGAATTTTACTAGGATGTGATATACGAGGGCGGTTCGATAAGTCTTTAGCCTACAAAAGGAAAACGAAAATTTTGGTAAAGTGGCGATTTATTTCTCTACATAGTTTCCTTTAAGCTCGATACACTTGCTCCAGCGATGCTCCTACTTTTTTAACCTGTCTGAAAAAAAAGTTTTCGGAAGCTCTGTAAAATAGGCTTCCGTGGCGGCGATGGCCTCCTAATTCGACAAAAATGTCTACTCTGCGAATGACTTTTTCAAATTTGTAAACAAAAACAAGTCACACGGGGAAAAATCCGGGGAATATGGTGGATGGGGCAGCAGTTCGTAGCCTAATACGACCAATTTGGCAGTGGCGACGGCGGAGGTGTGAGCCGGTGCGTTATCATTGTGGAAGAACCTTTTTTCTTCGCCAAATGGCGCCGTTTTTTCTTCAGCTCGACATTGAATCGACCCAATAATTCAGTATAGTAGAGCCCTGTGATCGTTTTGCCCTTCTCCAGGTAGTCGGTGTAGATCACACCTTGTGAATCCCAGAAAACGGTGGCCATTACCTTTCCGGCCGATTGGACAGTCTTTGCCTCCTTCGGAGCACGTTTTGACTGTTCCTTGGTCGCTGACGTGTACTAGTGGATCCATATTTTGTCTAGGGTTATGAAATGACGCAAAAACGCCTTCGGATTGCGCTTAAACAGCACCAAACATTGCTTTGAAGTGATTTCACGATTTCGCTTGTTGTTCGGAGTGAGCGAACGCGGCACCCATCGTACCGACAGCTTTCTCATGCCCAAAATTTCATGCAGGACATGACCCACCCGGTCTTTTGAGATGCCTACAGTCTCAGCTATTTCGCGTACTTTCAATCGGCGGTCTGGCAATATGAGATTGTGGATTTTTGTCACGTTATCCTCCGTGGTAGCCGTTTTTGTGGCACCTGGACGTGGCTCATCAAAAACCGACGTGCGACCACATTGAAACTTGTAAACCAATTTTTGATGGTCTCCATCGAAGGAGAAGAGTCACCGTACACTGCATCTAAGCGCTCTTTGATTTCGCTGCGCAATTTTCCTTCCAAAAACAAGAATCTTAACATGGACCGATACTGCTCTTTCTCCATTTTTTTAAATTCGCTAAAACGCTTGCTTCTACACGGAGTCAAATCTAAACTACGAGCCTCATGTGGCTGAAATTTTGTCAGCATCGGTCTAAAATAATGTATTACACGATGGTAAATTTCCCTTGCGATAGTGGCGCCATAAGGCGGTGAGGCTAAGTACTTATCGAACCGCCCTCGTAGTAATCACACTACATCTAATTATGAGCAAAGGCAAGGTCCCAACCGAGTCAGTTTTAACCTATTGATTTACACACCTATAAGTACATGGATAAAATTAAAGCATTTTATATCACCTTTTTTACGTTCATGCTACGTGGCTTCCAAGCTGTAATTAATTCAATCGGTGTCTGTGACAGTCCCAACATAAATCTATATGTAGATGTTAAATATATTTTAATATTATTTCCATGATACTCAAAGTCAATGTCGCATACATTTTTAACAGTACTCTAATATCCAATAAAACAGTTGGGACCAAAGATGGGCAAAATGTAATGTGATTAATGATTAACGATTACAAAATGTAGTCGTAATTTTCATTTTCTTGCTCTGTTATCTTTATTAAATCCATTTGAAACATTAAGAAATGATAAATGTGTATGTAATCTGGGATTCTGTAGTATTTAAAACATAGATGAGCAAAATGCAGTCAGTCATTAATGGTAAAAAACGTAAAATGTAATCGTAATCATTTTTATTAATCTGATTACATTATGCCCATCTATGGTTGTGACTAATGCCCCTTGTATATATGAAGATTTAAAAATGTACATTCTTAATGATTCACCATTAGTCATGAATTCCAAGGGTGTAGGAGCGGTCCATTTTATCCCATACATAAACACATATATCCTTTTTTAGTTGTTGCCCTAGGAGGGCCTTTACAACTTCACCGGGCGAAGTGGGTAGGCATTTAAGGTGCTCAACCAGAGAGAATTGTGGGTTGATTGGCAACTTAAGGGCACTCCTGTGGGTTCAAACCTTAGCTTGGGCGGTCAGCTAGGGAAAGTGGGCAGCTGCCGATGGTGATTTATTAATGATTCGAAAGAGACTACTTTGAGAAGAAACTCCGAAAGAAATTCAAGGCTACGTTGGAGTGGGACTGAGCTCAGTGCGTAAGCGCACCGGTTAACAAAAATGGACAAAATTACCCTTCTTCGGGGCCACCGGCAATACCGATGTATTGGTATGAAATTAGTGCGTATTATGTGTCCCTGACTGTGATCTGTAGCTGCGGCTGTTAAGGCCGTAGTAACTGGATCGTCGTGATCCAACAAGACATACATGATAAGGGCGGCGTACAACCGGCGAGTTACCGCCCAACGGTGTATAACTGCACGCTTAACGTACTAACTCGTTAAGATGATGTTGCACTTTGTCGAAATATCAACGAGACGCTTCGCGTATGAAATTAGTGATCGCTTCTTACTTGAGATCGACAAGAAGATCGATATTGGGCACAAACCATGGGCCGTCCACGGCTTTGCGCAAGAATTTATTATCAATCATTTGAAAGCTTTTTAAAGATGGCGAGCCATACAAGAATACTATGCTAGCGAAGGTCATCAACCGGTCTTATGACAGTTTTATAAAATGTCAACATGTTGCTAAGGGACAATTTATTATGTATCCCCAATAAAGGATGTAATCAAGCGAGACAGAAGGCGAGGGACGTGGGGAAAAAGAAAAGTCATTCTATTGTCAAGAATGACCCCGAAGTATTTCACTTCTTGGAGCCAAAAGTTGAAAAGTTTGATGCTGCAGGTGGGTTAAAGGCGCCTCCGAGACGAAAGTTACGCTACACTTTTCTCGGCTTTGACCACAATCCGCCATGTGCGGAAACAATGGTCGAAAACGAGCGCTAAAATTGTTTAATCTACTATCCGAGGAGTAGAGTCCGGTGTCATCCGCACTGAGAACTAGCTCTACGTCATGGTGCTTCGGTATATAGTCGGTGTACTGATTTAACGAAAATGGAGTAAGAATGAAACCTTGCCGTAAACCCGCTGGAATCAGACTTGGGATTAAGAGTAACGATTCGACAAATAGTCTCGTAAAATGAGTACAAGCCTGTCTGGCATTCCGAGTGCGACTAGCTTGTACAACAAGCCGTTATGCCATACTTTATCGAAAGCTTTCTCCACGTCGAAAAAGAGCATTGCAATAGTGATAACTCTTGATACGATTTAGATGAAGGAGGATATGCTTCGTGATTCGGTGCACATGATTTACGCACGAGTGTTTACCATGAAATCTAAATTGTTCATCAATCAGAATATTTATAACTCTATGACATCATTGCAAGGCAACTGACGGAAGGCCATAGATGGGCAAAATGTAATCAGATTAATGAAAATGATTAACGATTACATTTTACGTTTTTTACTATTAATATGGCTGCATTTTGCTCATTTATGTTTTAAACATTAGAAAATCCCAGATTGTAAAAACATTTATGATTTCTTAATGTTTTAAATGGATTTAATCATGATTACAGAGCAAGAAAATTAAAATTACGACTACAATTTGTAATCGTTCATCATTAATCAGATTACATTTTGCCCATCTCTGCGGAAGACGGAGTCAAAATTGTCTGGCTCAATTAGAAGTAGAATAGAAAGATTCCAATTGATTTTGAGAGATCTTATCAGATTCCTGTAAGCCTCATAACATCCCTCTTATAACGCACACAATTTCACTGTTATTTTCAGTAGTATCCCTATAGTGGGTAGGTAGTGGCATTCTTTACTGTCAAAAGTTCTTTCACGTCTTCAGGAAGTCTCCAGCAATGAACATCACTTACTAGAACTGCGATTGTAAGATCAGTTTCATCAATTGAGATGAAAGAGTGGGGAATCAGAATAAGTTGTGACTTAGAGTAGTCAGACCAGAATTACTCCTAGGCTTATCATAATATATAGAGCTATTGGCAAATATAGTTAGAAAAAAAATGAATCATTATAATTTCACCATATCAATGTCTATCTGCTCATATACACATTATCTGTGTTAGAAATCTAAAAAAACGAAAATATAAATAATTTGTTTATGTTCATTGCACATGTGTGCATAACAATTTACAAATAAATAGTTTTACTATTTGATGATGAAACTTAAACTTAATAGAAGATTGTATAATATGGTAAACATTCTATAATAAAAATTGAGCAAAATATATGATACATTTATTATTTTAAAATTTTTAAATTGAGAAGCAACATAGTGGTTTTTGAAAATGATGTAAAAAAATAGAACTGATTATAATTTACTCTTAATTTTTAACCTATGTAGAGTTCAATATTGCAAAATTTAAAAGAAAATATATCTATACTAATATTATAAAGCTAAAGAGTTTGTTTGTTTGTTTGAACGCGCTAATCTCAGAAACTACTGGTTCGAATTGAAAAATATTTTTGTGTTGAATAGACCATTTATCGAGGAAGGCTTTAGGCTATATAACATCACGATGCAACTATTAGGTGCAAAGAAATAATGGAAAATGTGAAAAAAAACGGGGAAAATTATTCATCCTTGGGGGCTTCCATTGCGAGCGTTGCGAAAACGGTTCAAGATACGAAAAATATATGTATGAAAGAATTATACCTCTTGAAATGATCTAAAACAATGTACTCGACAGTATATGTCTATCTTTTAAGATTAAGTCACTAGAACCGTTTTTATAGTAATAAAATTTGGTCGAAATTAATGCATTATTTGTTAAGAATTGTATCAACGTAATAATATTAATCTTTATCCAAATAAATGTGTTGTTGATCAAGAGTATTTAATTGTGAACAAAATTGTCTTTGACATCACTTAATTTCAATAAACATCTTAGAAGACATTACAAAACCTTATATAGCAAAACAATGTTTGCCGGATCAGCTAGTATATATATATTTTTTTAATATATTACTAATCTATTGTTACCAAATTATTAAACTTTAAAAAAATACACTATCATCTTTTTGATTGATTTATATAATAAGAGGAGAAAAACCAATAAATTGTCTTTGTATTTCAGTAAAATCTCCTCATATATTTAATTTATAAGAGAATCTTAATTTAATATACTTGAATAGTGTACAACTGTGACAATTATTTTATTCCACATTAAGCAGGTAACTAGCTTTATTAAATTTTTAATTTAAATTAACACACATTACATTATTAAAGTGATATTGTTTGTTATAGGGTAGTTTATTACCAACATATTTAGATATTTATTTTTGTATGAATGGTGAAATAAGTTAATAAACATAAATTCTAAAAACTCTGTTTTGTCCTACTGCATTTTGAATTTATGTTCACTTATAACATTTTTATATAAAAATTTATAAATAATACTAATAAACACTTTTGCCAATGTCCTTACTTGAGCTTATAAGCAACTGTAATGCACTATCCCTGTGTGTGTGACAATCGCATGTGATTAATGTAGTTGTTTAAAAATATTTACTTACAATGTTCTGTAAACTACATAAAGCAGATTATTTATACAGTCATTTCTACAGCATTGAAGGTTATTGTGATGTAAAACATAAAAAAAACATTCAATAGGAATATTTTCAAAATAAAATACAAAATCAATTAAATCTATGTTACATCCTTGTTACATGGTTTAGCCTTTGATAATAATTTCAGGTTTAAGGATGAATAAACAGCATCAAATACTTAGTATAATAGAAACAAAATGGTTTAGATCTAGGGTTTATAGTAAATACCCACTTGTAATTCTAAGTTGTTAATAAATAACAAAGAGCATAATGTTGATTAATATATTTATTTATTTTCTTAATATATATATGTTCCGATTGTATTAAAAACTATCTTTAAATATTTGAAAACTGTAAATCAACTATTCCATCAGTATAATGGAAGTTATTATAATATTAAAAAAGTGAGCATAATAAATAAAAAAAAATCAAGTATTTAAATATAAATTTAAAAAATACTATAGTTATGTTCAGATATTATAAAATATATTTAACTTGTGTGGAGCAATACTATTATTAATTAAATATATTTTTAAATGTAAGCAGAATATAAATATAATTAATTTACCATTTATCATTTTATATAGTATATTGTACAATAAAACCAATCTAAACCAACCAACCAACCAACCACCAACCAACCAACCAACTTTAATATTCTTAAGATACAATAACAATACATGAACCATGATTTTCATAATTATTTTAATACCCACTCAACTATATAATGGGTTTGTATGAGACCATCTAGTAAATTTGTTTATGCAGGAATTAAATGCAGAATATGTTTAAAATCATATTATTTGTAATTCTTTTCCATTGATTGCTGTATAAACAGGATAAAGAAATGAAATATTAATATAATCAAAATTAAATCTACCCGCTAGTGTAGTGTTGATGAGATACATAGTATATAAAAAAATCAAAGAGAGCTATAATACTCACAGTAATACCGTATATTTCGATTTTTATACGGTTCCTTTACTATTCATTTCTCGTTTTAGTTTAATTTCAGCCTTTACTAAACATTTTTTTATTCCAGTTAGATTATTATCAAGTTTTTAACAATTATCTTGCAGTTGTTGTTTTTGGTTAATTAAATAATTAAGAAATAAATATATTTCAAATAAATATTTGAAGTCGCAAAATTTTTAAATATTGCAGGCAACGACGCTATAGTCGCGAAGTACTTTATATAGTTTCTACGACGACGAAATTTTTTCCTGGTTAGACGATTTTAATTTATATTTTCACAAATAAACTCATTAAGAAAATATATGTGCTGAAACAAAATTTTTAACTTGCCTCGATCTCTAGACTTTTCATCATCATTCAATGGTTCTTCTTTCCTGTTTCCGAAGATGGTCTTATATAAAAAGTGTATTATAACGCATGATAAAACTGTAAATCCCACCCAGATAAGTGTGTTTATGTTTTGACCGGCTTGTATGTCATCCATTTTCACTTAAAATTATATACAAAACTCCTTAAATTGTCCAGAAAAACGCTATTTCTCTTAGTAACTTCGATCACGCGGTTCCAAACTACAATAACTAACCACAGACATACAACTGACTGTACCACGGGCAAATAACTCTCTACAAAATAAACTAGCCATAGGGAAAAACTCTCATATTGAATATGACAGTGTATTTCCTTCCCCCACTGACTTTGTTCCTACCTTACCCCTATATCACAGATTATATAGGTACTCTATATACGAACTTTATTAAAAGAAATAATAATTATAAATATAACTCGGTTTAATACTTTTAATTTTCTTTTATCTTTTATTATTATTATTATATTGACTATAATTCAACTATTATTCTTACATCAGCACTAGGCTGTACGGCCCTTTTTTTTGTTTTTGACAAATATAATAAACAACAACAATAAACCTTGCCGCCATTTCTGATTACAGCTATAGCGTTGATCGAGTGAAGTTTCGTTGAGTTTTTAATTCCGAACTTATCCTCACAGTGTTTGTAACTGTAGTAATAGCATCATAAATTTGTAATATGTACAACAAGTGTTGTGTTGTTAGTTGTCGTAGTAGACGAATGGAAGTCAGGTTTTATTCATTCCCAAAGACTGAGATATACCTCAAAAAGTGGTTAGAAAGTATTAATTGTGATAAGTTACACAGCTTATCGAACCTAGATCTTCATAAACACTTCGTGTGTAAGAAGCACTTTGAGAAAAGATTTTTTACATCGTCTTCGCTGAGGTCTCGTCTTCGTGTCGGCGCTTATCCTACATTGTTTACAGAAAGTGAAATTGTTGGTGGAGTTCCTGAAACCACTTGCATCAACTTCAATAAAAGTATGTAACTGCTATACACAGTTTTCCCTAATCTTCTATGTTTAGTTTGATTTAAGCTCAACTTATCACTAGATCTACCAGCAAATAATTTGTTTCTATTTTAGAAATAGGTAGATAAGATGGTTTATTTTGTTTTGTCATAAATCAAATTAAATCTATAATATTAATCGAAAACTTAAAAAGAACATGCTTAGTAAATAATATTTACTCAGAATTAAAAATAGAAAAGAAAAAGAAAATTAAGACAAATATAAAGACCAGTAATTTTAACTAGTTTGGTAAATGTAGTGTTAAGTAACCACAGAGATTGAATACATATTTTTATAATAGATAGGGGTGATTAAAAATATGATACTGTGATTTCTTTAGTACTGGCCACTTTGATTGTTATTCTAGATCAATTCTTCTTAATTTGCTGTTTTTATATACATTATTTTAATATCTTTTGAAGATTTTTCCATTTTCAATAAACCATAAAAGGTTCTGTATTACAAAAGTGTAATACTTTTTTATAAATATGAACACTAATATACAACTAGCATATTTTCTTTTATACATTAGATAAGTGTAGGTAGAATCCATAATAATTAAAGTTTAATTCATTTTTAGGAAGTTCAGATCATGATCATAACTATTCTAAGAAAAGGCGGCATGAAGATCATACTTACTGTAAATATGAAGTTGCAGAGAAATGTATAAAACCTGAAACAGGTAACTGTTATCCTATTCTCATTTACTGTGTAAAT
The DNA here is from genome assembly GCA_036320925.1 of Automeris io. Lineage (NCBI taxonomy): Eukaryota > Metazoa > Arthropoda > Insecta > Lepidoptera > Saturniidae > Automeris > Automeris io. The sequence continues at coordinate 7,900,134 of JAUDJH010000026.1, read as the reverse complement.
GTATTATTATGGTGTTTTTATATGTCAATCCTTGTTAATTAATTCTGATAATAAATATCTTTCATTATTGTGATTTTAAATCTAGACTGTATGACTGGAAAAGTATTGTTCCTTAATTGTGATGACATGCAATAATTTTGAGAGAAAGGAATTTTGGGAGATGTTGTTCAAACTAGGAATATCATCCGTGCTGTAAAGTTACTGTGTATTGGTTCCAAAGCATCTATGAGAATTGATAGATATTACATGGTTTGGTAACTATTTGTGAGATCAGGCCGGGAGGGTGCAATATATCCCTTTGTACTTGAGACCATTTTCGCTCGCATATAATGTGGTAAGTGAAAGTCACCTCTCGAGTGCAAAGGGTTATCATGGCTGTTTTGTGTTGTAAAAAATATTTAGTAATAATGATAAAAAAATATTTTAATTTCAGAAAAGTATGGCCTAACCTCAGTGCACAAGCAAGATATTGATTGTAACTTTCCTTCCACATCTGACTATGTGCCTACAGAATTCTTACAAATAGCAATAATAGGAGGTACTTTATTTTTTATTTTATTATAATTTATATACTAACCCAGTTTCTCAGACTCCTACTAACTAAAACCCTCAGAGTGCACCTCAAAGCGCTGCTAGCTGGGTTTGGGATCCATATTCCTCCAATGACTCAGAAAGCAAATAGTCTTTTATGATCCATCTTCAAGAGCGGTGGGTGTAAAGTGCCCACGCCTCATAACCTCTCTATCAAGTGATGTGCGATGTCGTGTTAATTATTAACTAAAAAAAGTGTTACTAAGGATGCCAGTTCAGCTGGTATACATCTATAAATACATATAGGCGAGCGCCGCTTTGCTGCCAGCGACATACGAAAGTAATCATGAAAACATGACTACAAACTGATAAACCTTAATCACTGAATATTATTACTTTTTTTTTAAATTTAATATAATACAAAATGTAATTATAATCATTAATATGATTACATTTTACCCATCTATGATTATCTATATATTGCATAAAACAGTCTGCAGCTGGATGGGGACTGCCTGTCTGTGCATAATTTTTTCAGTGCCTACTGATTTTATTTCAGTTTCTACTATTGTAATTGATGTTTTATGGATGAGGTTTTATTGTATAATATTAACCTCTAGGTGGGTGCAATAGTTATTTATTTTTATTTTTAATAATTGTTATAGATTCAGCTGTTTGCAAGACTCCCAAATTATCAAAGCAAAGATTGCGTCTTATTTCAACAAAAAAATCTTTAACACCTAATTGTACTAAGCTTTACTGTGAATATAGAAAATCACGAAAACAGCTGAAGTTTACACAAAGAGCTCATAGAGCAATAAAGTTCTCTAAAGAGACCTCTTTCGAGAGAATGACAGAGAAAATGAATCCTTTAGCCAAAAAAAAAATGTGGATGCAAATAAAACAGTGTATTAAAAAATCTAAGGGGAGACGGTTCACTTATGAAGATAAACTTATAGCATTGTCTATAATGAAACAAAGCCCAAAATGTTACCGGTTCCTGCAGAAAATATTTATATTGCCATCAAAATGCACTCTAAATAAAATGATTTCAGAGCTAAATATTGAAACAGGGATCAATCCTCAAATCTTTGAAGCTGTGAAACAAGAGGTAATGATTAAAACTTAAAATACAATTCTATGCTTATAGTTTTTATAGTCAAAATCAATTTATATAATTTCTATATTAACTATATAGTTGACCAATCATGAATGAGTTTATATGCAATTATTATATAATGGGTGAGTATATCTTAGCTTATAAGCAGACAGTGTTACTTAGCTTAAATTCAGATTTAGCATTACCATCTGTTATATTTAACTTTTAAAATGTTGGTTGATGCATCTTGAGCTAATTTATACCAAGTATGTATGACTCTGTTTTTAAGGGAGTAGCACCCAATATTTGTTATTTAATTGCATCCAACTAGCTGTAGATTATTCTTACAATGACCAAGATGCAAACTATTGCATTGAAAAATGTTGTGCAACTCGAAACAATAATATTTCTCTGATTTATAATATAAATGAAATAGCCAATTATTCGATTATTATAGAAGTGTGACTAATTATTATTGCTTTCAGGTGAATACTTGGGATCCAAAAAAAAATTTTGCTCAATCCTTTTTGATGAACTAGCTCTGGAAGCTAGCTTGACTTATGATAAACACAAAGACACCATAGATGGTTTTGTTGATTGTAACGAAAAAACAAATGATTTTGCTGACCATGCACTTGTGTTTATGTTTCGTGGATCTATTTACAAGTGGCAGCAGCCTCTGGCCTTCTACTTTTGTAAAGGAGCAACATCTGCTGTTGAGCTGAAGAAAATCATTAAGGATATAATAGTAGCTGTAGGTAAAACTGGACTTTTGCCAATTGCTCTTGCCTGTGATCAGGGTACAGCTTTTCAATCTGCAGTGAAAAGTCTTCAAGAAGATACACGGAGAGAACAAATAATCGCTAGTAAAAAAATAGATGTGTATTTAAAATAAATGTTATCTCTCGACGAAAAATTAAGTAAAAAAGAATAAAACATTCTTTTTAATTTCAGATGACGTAATAATAATTAAGGAGCATAATCTGAGTGTTATTTATGACCCACCACATCTCATTAAAGGGTTGAGAAATAATTTTCTAACGAAAAATATTAAATATAATAATAAAATCTCGAAATGGAATGACATTGTAGAGATTTACAAGACTGATTGTAATCACGGGAATATGAGATTATTACATAAATTAAACGATGAACATATAATTCCCGAAAAAATTAAAAAGATGAAGGTAATTATTGTTGATTCTAAGCACTGTGTTACATGCATTAAAATTTAAATTATTGTGATGGTAACCTTACCTAAATAAAATTAGTGTATCACCTTTTAAAAATTTTAATCTTGCTTTATTTGACTATCACCTCCAGTTAACACTTTAACGCTGCGCCCTCTGGGCACAAACTCGGGTGAAGGTGGTGCCTTCCTCGACACTACTCGTTCGAAATAGTATCTAGAACTGTATATTTATACTCTATTATTCCCTTCCACGCTGTTTTCTGCATGTTGACACTACAAATGGGTGTCAGCTGAAAATCAGCACTGGATGACTTAGTTGGTCTCCTAGCATAAACTAAGCTAATTTCCCTTTAGTAAATCATCACAACACAGGGTATTTGCTTTTGTTGTTTTCTATCTTAATTAACATATCCTTTTATGTTGTATGCTATGTGCCAAATAAATGTTTTTCTTTCTTTCTTTATCTACTGAATTCCAAGCATACTTTTACTGCCACGCAGCGTTTCAAATTATATGCATGCGTAGCAAAATCTTGTTTCTTATAAAATTACTTTCTGAAAATCTAAATGATATTAAAATTTTAATTACTGATTTGTAAATTAAAAATTTCTATTTCAGGTGAGGAACTGTGTTAGAGTATTTAGCAAAACAGTGGCAGCTACTTTATTGTATACTGCTCAATTTTGTAAGTATTAATACAATGTATTATTTTTTTTGTTTATAATCAAGTGTTTTAAAATTATTTATATAAATTTTTATTTACAGCTCGATATGCTGACGGGAATGAAATAAGTTCAACCATAGAAAATACAGCAGAAATCGTATCATTTTTTGATGATTTGTTTGACTCCGTTAATGGAACAAGTCTTTACAACAAATCAAACACAGGAAAACCTTTACGCCAGGCAGTGACAAATAGATCGTAACATAATATTTTTTGGAAAGAAGCAATTCAAAAACTTGAAAATATAAAATTTATTAATTATGCCGGTAAAGAGACATCTGTGCCTTCATTAAAAAACTGGATTACTACTTTAAAAAGCTATCAAAGACTGTGGCAATTTTTTAAAAAGAAAAATATTAAAATTATGCGTCCGCGTTATTTTAATTGTGACCCCTTGAAAAACTTTTTCGGTCAAGTACGGGCGTATAATTTTAGAAACAACAATCCAGATTGCCACAGTTTTAAGACCACGTTTAGATCACTGTTAATAACACGATTCATAAAATTTCATTCGGAAAACTATAATTGCGAAGAGGATTCAGGTGAGCAGTTATTAAAATTAAAAAACTTATTTAATAATGAGAAAAATATAGAAAGTGTATGTGTCAATACTAGCTCACTTGAATCCTCAGATTTATTTAATTCAGGGAGAGAAAATATTCTAAAAACGGCGACTCATGAGAGACTTTTTATACATACGCGTGCATATACCGCAGGGTGGGTCATACGAAAAATAATAAAAAAAATTAATTGTAAACATTGCAAAGCAAATTTGATATCGAACGAAGAAATTCTACAAGATAAATATTCAATAAACAATTGGATACATATTAAAGAATTTGAAAACATTAAAAAAAATAAGTTGACCTACCCTGCAGAACAAGCTGTAAGATTTTTTGGCGTTATAGCTGAAGAAGCAAACAAATATTTAGAAAATGAAGCACATAAAGAAGGGATTATGAAAGAAATTAAAAATAAAATAAAACACATATATGTGTTTGACTTTCTCGATTGTGAATTACACAAGTCATTGGTTTCTGAAATATTTATGGAATTAACTTTGAGATTAATGATATTCAATTGGTGCAACGTAATAAACAGAATATTGAAAGGCACGGATGTCTTCCGATTAAGGAATCAAAAATTACCTTATATGCAATTGAAGGCATACAATAAATATAATATAAAAGTAAAACATAAATTGAAATTAATAAATAAAAGAATTAATAAATAATAAGTGTTTTTTTTATCATGTTCAAATCCTCTAATTAAAAGAAGAAAAAAAAATCCAATAAAGGCCTTTATACTATTATATACGTAATGATATCCAAGGGCTGAAAAGGCTCAGTTCCAATCTTAATCTTAAGGTCGACAATTTTAAAAAAGCTAGCTGTCAAAATCGATATGGGTTGGCTATGGCTAGTTTATTTAGTATGAAGATTTCCGTCTGAGTATCTATATGGTCTGTGGACTGTACTGATAAATCGAATGAATGTTGTTATTATAAAAACTCTCGCTGGCATTGCGCTGTCATTTTGACGTCAGATAGTCTTGATCTCAGTTGACTTCTATTCATTTCACATTTCCAGGGAAACACAGAAACATTTAAACAATAAAAAATACATAAAAAAGATACATTATCTGGAGAAGTTTAAAAAAAAGACAACTTCTTAAGCATGCTTTTTACAAGATGTAAATTTTCTACAAGTAACGTTATTTTGGTTAAAATATAAACAGAACATTTTATTTATTCTAATAAATTTGAAGTATATAAATAACATATGTATATACAATTATGAAGTCTCTAGTACGATATCAAATAATTTTATTAAAATCGTACCTTTTTACATAAAAACCGCTTTTGAGTTCAAAAACTACAAAATATAAAAAAGAAACGTACAATGCCAAATTGTTACGTGGTTTTTACCAAGTAAGATCCACCATGTAGATTTTAAAATGAATAAGCAAAATCCTTAGTTAAAAAGAGAACTCTGTGTACAATATAGTAATAAGCTTTTCCGTATAAAATTATGCCGTCCAGTCGCAGTACAAGCAGCAACCGTAGCAGGTAAAAAAGTTTAGTCAGTTTTAGACCAGTGTCCAATCAAAATATAATAAATTTATATTTTTGTAATAGATGTTTATTTAGCATAAAAAATTATTTTTCAAATATGTGTATTACAAATATTAAGTGAATATGTGTTAATTATTTATGCATTTTCTAGCTTTATGATGAAATTAACCTTTAATTGCCTACAGATTATTTAAAAATGAATATATAAAAAAATGATTTAATAGGCGTCTATCAGGTTCTGTTGTCTGTGTATTTCGTATATTGTCACCTTTAAATAATATATCGTCATGCTGTATCTTTTTCAGGGTCAGCAGAGACACATTAGGGGCTATATGTTTTTTGCGCTTATATTTCGTGCTCAACATGATCAGTAGCGCAGCTGATCGCTGTTTTCAGGGTACTTACAAATGACATTCTACTATATGCCGTGCAGGCTTTCTTACAGGGTACCTTTTTAAATAAAAGTGTAAAATCAGTTAGTATGTAGGATACTATCAATGGATTTTCATTCTTTGATGGTCGCTTTCATTTTTGGACTACACTGTACTTACCATCATGTACTCTGTAGTCAGTTTGTCGTGCCGGCATAAAAAACGTACGGACCAACCCGTACATACATATATCCACAAAAGCAAGCGCGCGCACGCTCACATGTGGGGAAAATAAACAATTAAAAATTATTTTATATTTTTTTTTGTTAAAAACCATGAATATTAAAAAAAAAATTATTTAAAATAGACGTTAAACTTAAATAAATCCTTAAAGAATGAAAAATGGTCCATTGAGTTGATTTTCCACAAAACCTCTAAATAAACCTTTCGGTAAAGAAGAGAACAAAGTCATGGCTCTTCAAATCTCCAAAGAGTTTTTTCAGTGAACCTTAGGGTTTTAAACTTATGGACGGATTTTTTTTTAACCCATTGTATGCAAAGTAATTTCAAGTTATCCAAATATCCTCCTATATGCGATTTTTTTACCTCATCTTTAGTTAGCATTTTCTTTTCAAAAAGTAATGTTTCACCAAAAAATTGTAACTTCATCTTATAGAGAATATTTTGTAGTTTATAAAACCCTGCTTAAATTTTTCTGTTCAATCATTATTACCCAAGTAATCAATTGACAAAGTCAATAAGGTCTATATGCTTTGATCAACAATAACTCAGAATTAAATCATCGTAGAAGGCTCGTAGGTAAGTCAAATAAAAGGAAATTAGATTATCTAAAAGAATTTTAAGATAAGACCATTGAATAAAAAAATTAAAGTCTATAGATCATTTTAAAAACGAGGAAAATTTTTGAAACTTTTTCTTCCTATATATTTCTTACGATTACTCAAAAACTCTACGCGTAAATTATGTTAACGCTTAAAACTGAATACTAAATACTTGAAGTTATAACCTTTTACTTTTAAAATATCTGTACGACTATTTTCCTCAGAATAACAGCCTCTTGAAAATCACCTAAAAATTGGGGACCTTTTTAAATACCCTATAAAATTGACCTTGAGACCAAATAGGAAACGAACACTATACCAAACCAATCTAGGATGTTAAAAGTATAGTTTTTTCTTAGAAATACTTAAAAAGATCATTGTGATTTATTTAAATAAATATCCGTAACAATAAATATTGACCATAATGTAATACATTAAATAGCTGGAATAGTTTTAATAATAAACGGATGAATGATATGTACAATACTTAAATATTAAACTATTCGTAAACATTCATTTTACTTAGAAAAAACTTAATGTCATAAATCTTCCATACATATGATGATATGAAGCAGTTATTTCGTGTTTTTTTTTTTGTGTTCAATTAAGTCGTGTAAAGAATATAATAATAAAGAAACTGTTTCAAAGTCTTATAGGGCGTCCTTAGCAAATGTTTTTTGTTTCGCAGAATATCTACTTGTCTTTTTTTTCTCATGTATTTGCAATTATTTTTCTTGGTCGTTTTATTTATAAAAGTAAAACATTTTTCTATGGTACGCGAAAAAGAGTAAAATTAAACAGTAATATATTATCATGCTATACCTCTTACGTCCAAAGATACGGGAGAAAAATCATTGTAAATAAAAAAATAAAAAACATTGATGTTTTGTGAAATATGAAACATTTGCTGAAGGCGTACTATTAGAATAATGTTAAAATGATTTGAATTTCAGGGCTCCGATTACAATCTTCAGTGGAAAACAGTGCGTTCATTTAGATAATATATTTATAATCAATGTGCGTATTTACCTATTTTTCGGTGTCGTTATTTTTGGCTCAAATTATTTTACCATGTTTATAAAAGATATTCGAAATTAGATTAAAATTATATCAAAATTTGATTGTAATTATTTCTTCCCATTCAAAAAACTTTGTGATAATGGGACCCCTAATCATCAACATTTAAATTAAAAAAAAATACAAAATAAATTTGACGATCATTTTTATTGACAGTTTGAACGTAAGTTGAGTAAATTTTGTCAAGAATTTTTTTGTCAATAATTTAATTATATCGTGTAAAGCTCCTTAAAAGAATTCGTGTTATTATGTTGGTGTAACTGTATCTGCATCTTATTTTTACTCACTAAACTATACTATGTTAAAAAGAGAGCACTCGATTTATTTATTCTTTCTTTAAAAAATAATCATATTCCTTATTTACCAAAGTGACATCTACAAAGATACTCTGAAGTTCCATTTCTGACATTCGCCGTTTGACAGTATAGTTTGTTCTTTACTGGTTTCTAGTGTGTTCGGAAAGTAAAAATTGAAAATAAATAATCATGCCACGACGAGGACGATCTGCAAGCCCTCCGCCAGCACCTATTCGAAGGTAAGTTATTTTTATAGTATACATAGATGTGTATTTAGTATATTTGGGTATAATAGGCTTTGTATTGCTTTCTAGAGCTGCGCCTCCTCCAACGAGAAATGTGCCTGCTCATGCTCCACCGTCTTCTCCAGCCCCGGCAATGGCCCAGCCTCAGCAGCCGTCGATGTTCGGTCAGATGGCTGCCACTGCTGGTGGTGTCGCCGTAGGATCCGCTGTGGTACGTACTTTGTTACGTAACATAAACAATTAGCTTATTTCAATAGTAAATAAAAAAATTTGATTTAACATTTTTTTATTATATTAAATATCAATGTTTCCTTCACTTGTAATTCTTGGCTTACTGCCAGCAACGTGTTTGAATGATCACATGTTATCGTGACGTTATCATGATCCAGTGCATTGTTTTTTTTATAAATAGTCAAAGATTTGCGCAATATTTATTAAAGTTACTGACTTGTGTGATATTATTTGATATTATAAATATTTTCATTGTGTATAACTTTTAGTCTTTTTAATATGTTTAACATTCTAGAATTTTCTCTTAAAGGTTACATCTTGTCATATCTGATAGGAATGGATTATACTCCCTAAATATATTATGGAGGTGATCTTTAAAACCCATTCATTCCATATTGCATTGTTCTAAATTTATCTGAAATTCAATGCTCCTGTTTCTATTATCAGATTTAACACATTTAGCTGTGCATTGAAAATTTATTCTTGAAGTCAGTGATTAAAAATTAAGCTGACAGTGTTAATTTATGTCACATGTAACTTAACTATACATCTTTTAACTGTATTGTGGATGTATAAAATTGTCTTGTGTTGCATCAGATTTTCTTGATCATTTAATCTAATGATTATGATTGAACATTATAAAGTTGCTTGTTATTCACAACTGTGCAAACAATGAGCAGAGCATTTTTTATGAGGAAATCAGTGTCCTGTAGGAACACTTCCCTTTGATTCATTGATTCTTTCTTACACACTAGTAGCTTCTAATTTCTGTATATTTCACCTACTGTTTAACTGTTTTTTTTTTTTAATTCAAACTCTGCATAGTGTCACTCCTGCGCCTCATACAAGTGTAATAATAGTAAAGTAATAATAAATACCAATTTCAATAAAGATAACAATATCATAGAACATTGGGAACGAGCTTGCCAGTGTTTTATCTGTATTGTTATATTAATATTGTTACAATCCTTAATGAAGTGGCAAAAGGGTAGGGGTAGAATACTTAATTCTAGCCAAAATGGTATGACAGTAACATAATTGTAAAGCTGTGACCTCACAAACCATTGTTTTTTTTTTTCAAATGAGTAATTATGTAATAAGTACATACTACTCTCTGGAACACTTGTTATTCTATAAAAGGTAGAAGACACAGAGGAACTGTCTCCTGTGCTGCAGAATTAAATCATGATATTTTATGTCTAGATAATTAATAAAGTGTGCTATGAGGTGTTTAGGGTTAACTGAATAATTAAAAAAAATAAAACTAATAAATTATTGTTTCAGGGTCATGTGGCAGGTAGTGCATTGACTGGACTCTTTAGTGGCAGTGGAAGCAGTGAACCCGCCCCACAGCAAGCACCGCAAGCTGCTCAAACCTACGACCAGTATCAAGGCCAGCAGCCACAAGGACCTTGTGCTTGGGAGATCAAGCAATTCTTGGAATGTGCCCAGCAACAACACGACATCTCCCTTTGCGAAGGTTTCAATGAGGCTCTACGCCAATGCAAAGTTAACAACCGTATCTAAAGTCTTAGTCATTAATAGTGCTGGACTGCTTGTCAGGTTATCAACATGCGCTATATCTTTCTTAAATCATTAATGATGCTATGTAAATGTGTATACACATTTTTTGTTTTAAAAGAACAACTTAAAATCAAGACCTTTTGCTTAAGTTACAGGTTGCAGCATCTACCTAGTAGTTTTTATTTTTAAATTAGATGAGGGAAATTTTATTTCCAAGGTTATATTTACTATTGTTTTAGAAAATTTTAGTGTTTTAATTATACATTTAAACTGGATTAGGTTCTTTAGTTACATTTATCCATTTCTTGTACGTAATTTTAGTGCCAATTACAATATATACAAAATATACAGGAGTTTTATTTGTTGCAAAATAACATGCACAGCCAACCTATTATGCATTAACGCCCTAACCTACGATTTACGTTCGAAAAATCTATTTGACTTGATCATTGTGCTACGGGCTATGGCCGTAATATTCACATTTAGGTGGATCATCCTACTACAGGCTATGCACGTAATATTTACGTTTGGCCCGATCATCATACACGGGATATGCCTTTCAGTTGTAGGTTGAGAGGTATTTTCTTCGTTAAAAAAGGAGTACTCACTGTTTCTAAAAGCAAGGTTCACACCATATATAAAAGCAACTTTCTTTGCACCATGTATGTTTATTTTATTAAGAACATTTTCATTATTTAGAAATGTATCACAATGCACTTACGCAACATGTGGTTACGTACAGATACATTTGGATTTTTCCAGTTGAGTTGGCACACTATAAAGTAATTCCGTTGCAGGAGCAACTATTCATCTGCGATTTTAGATGTATTTGCGGTCAATATGTTTAAAAGAATGTAGTTATATTAATCTTAATGTATACTCGATGTGGTGGAGGTGGTTCTAGTTCGCAACGGTAATCTGAATCTATAGTTTCTCGTAAGCGCTTATGGCTTCCGCTGAAAAGTGGCCGTGTACGGTGACGTAACATGAGATTATATTCAAAGGATACCAACGGGCTGTCATGAACTAATTTAAAGGTAGATCTGTCCACCACTGCAGATCGTTTGTTTGTTAGAGGCCTAAAGCCTACAATTTCTATCTTGGTTATCGATCATACCTTAGAGTTAGCAGAAGAAATGGGAAATAAAGTGAAATTTGGTGATTTAACAGTAATAAATGAAAATCATACAGACCCAGAACGAGATATCACTATGTAAAAATTACGTATAATTGCTATGTGTAAAATTATTGTTGTAATTTGTCATTAGTTCGCAGGCAATATTAAAGGTTCTTTCGTAAAATTAGAAGTCTTCAAAATATAATTAAAAGACTGAGTGGAGTGGTCAAGCTATCAACATCTGCACTGTGGGTCGCAAATATTATTCCTATACAACAATTATTTATAAGGAGTACTATAATTTTACAACAACTCTCGTACAACTCGTGAACTATCGTATCGTATTAAAAAAATAAACTAATTTAATGCTCATTCTGCTGCTACAACAGGTCCGAATATGCCGTTTTTATATTCCTGGAGCTACAAACCTTAGAAATGAATGCTAAAGCACCAAAGAGATCCACTTACGCTGGCGGCGCCTCTTCGTAAAATCATCAACGTCCCCCATCAACTACATGCTCCCCCCACTTGAAGAACCTTACAGCTGATTGCCAAAAATAACTACTATAAATTGGACAATTAAATGTTACAGCGGACGTCGAAGCCCTTATTCGCGTTCCAATGCCCATGCACCGGCACAAGCCCCGCCTGTTATTGTGACTCCAATGCCCCGGAGATCCATCTTTAGGGATGCTGCGGCTGTCGCTGGAGGTGTTACAGTGGGGACCACGATGGTAATTGTTTGGCAAATAATATTTTTTCGTTAACACCAAATGGAAAAAAAAACTGGTGAAAATCGGTTATTTGGTCACCTTTAAACGAGTAATTTATTTTTATCCTGACATGGAACAGTGACCACACCATACTTGATGAAAAGCATGGAGCAGTCCAAAAACGATAACGATCACCAAGAGCAAAAAAACCATCGATAGCCGCAGCGATCATCCCACAACAGTACATCAGTAGATAACAAAATTGCTTAGACGATTTTGTTTGAGTGAACAAGTATTATTTAATTTTAAATAAAACTGTCCCTTTTATGCTTCGTCGGACTGGTGTCAAATATAAAAGTATGATAGAAACAATATTGCTACAATAAATCGTGGCACGGCTGTTAACGTGATGTAGACTTTGAGAACAAGAATTGTGAGGCCCGACATATACAGGCTAATCTCGATACGGACCTGGCCAAGATGAGTTACTAATATGGTCATTGCACGTCACGATTCGGTTTGGCATTGACGCCGTAGTATCTCGCCACTGATCTTAAATACTCATTTATACCTGTAAACAAATATCTCTTAACTGTTATGCATAATAACAATAATCAAAGTTTTCCAAGTCCTACTTCAGGCGTTGTGGAATGATTTTCCAACCAATATGGGAATATTCTTGGTCCTTCAGAAGAGGTATGTAGAAACTTTTGAGCATATGAGATCTAGCTCATCATAAATAGAACGGTATTCGGTTTGTTGACAGTTGCAACCAGTTATTTGACTGCACTAAGCTTAACCTTAGGGGCAGTGTTATCACTTTGTTCAGCCAGTTAAAAAAAGACGTAGAATTTATAGTCTATATCAGTAGTAATTGCCTTGACAAAGCTATGAAATATTTTAGGGTCACTTAGCAGGCGAGGCGATAACGAGTCTATTCGGCGGTAGACGTCGCGAGGAAGTGATGGAAGCGCTCCCTCGCAATTACCAGCTCGGAGCTGAACCGAGCGGGCCCTGCGCATACGAAATAGCACAGTTCCTGCAATGCGCATCAAGCCGTGACAACTTGCAGGAGTGCGAGGCGTTTAATGAAGCCCTCAGGGACTGTAAAAGGCGGAACAGTAAGCACTTTATATAGAAAAACTGACTTTACAAAATTAAGTTCGTCGGTAGTTAAATAAAACAATCAAGTCTCTTATATATAAATATATAATTTTAGTCATATTTGTACGTATCAAAGCTCCTGTGTAGATTTAAGCAGAGCCGGATTAGAGACATGAAGAATAAAAGCTGCTATGGGCGCCACGCATCAATACCCTTTGCTTAAGTTTTGTTTATTATTATTGAAACGTTCAATACATACTTACGTATATGATTTGAGTTACAAAGTGAAATGTTTAACTTGAATTAATATAAAAATTACTTCTGAATTCTTTAGAAATTTAATACAGAATATGTTATCGAATCCAAAAAAATATCTCACTTCAATAATGGGTTTTAGGCATATTTATCACTAAAAAGATTTCTCCTAGGCAACCAACATAAGAATTTTTTTGTTTCAGAATTACCATAATGACTGTTAAGCAAATTATTCGACATTCAAGAAACTCAAGTAAAATTTAAAAATAAATCATTAAACGTGTTTTCATATTTTATTTATTGGATCTGGATTATGTCCAGGAATCATCCATGTTGCATTTCTTTGTGCTGACAAATTATTATAAATAAAACAATAAATACAGGTGTATATATATATTTATAAATTTAAGATTTATTTACACCTACATACAAGTTGTGACGCTTTGCAGTATAAATAAACATAAATTTCGTAACTGTTATACATAAATATATGCTAAACATAAATATATTCGAGATAGATTCGAGTTTTGTTCGTTTCGTTTCACAATGTTTCAAACATGAATTATATTTATGAAATTTTATTGCAAATTATAAAGTTTACAAATTTTATAATTTGGCACATATCAGAAAAATAATTCAATGGCTAGATCACAAACTTATAATGCCTGTGTGAATGTAATTTTTCTCTTTGGATTATGCAAAACATGCTCGCTTTGTGATATTACTGACCTAAAATAACTTTGTAACGATTAACAATTCTAGACTTGATATACAAATCAACTGTTGGAAGAAAGGTAAAACAGTTAAACAACTGGCAAATTTAACTTTGTATCTAAACTGTAACAATGTAACAAAAATTTATATATCGATAAGTTATCGACGATAACAAAACATATTTTCGGATATTATTAACGTTTAATTCTCATAACATCATATTATATTGATATTTGATTTAGATTCGTTTAGGAAGTAAAGAAAATTGATTAAATAAGAAATTTTGCGAATATAATATTTTTAAACAATGAATTGATATAGGAAGACCATGTTAATAATTGAAAGTTTTTAAGTTATTGAAATGAATTATGTCGATAATCGATACGGAATATCGTCTAGACATGACAACTAAATACAAGACGAAGATATAAACATTTTGTTGGATAAAAATGAGTTTTGTTCCCTTTGAAGCTGAGAGACAAGAAATCAATCCGAAAATACATTTTATTTTAAACGGCAATAGAAAGATGATTATGTCATAAACTGGAAGAGACTTTAACAGATATGAAATACGTTCGTTCGACATGTTGTTATTAACTTAATCACTACAATTTCAACTAATAATACATTTTAACGCTTAAGCTAGATCAGTCTAATTCTTAAAGCGACATTATGAATAATGTCGAACAGTAAAGCTTAAATGAATGCTATGTTAATAACACTGGAAATTTTCACATATTAAGGCCACTAGGTTATGTTAATTTTGTAACAATGAAGCCAATTTTAACGATATCTCAGTATATAAAAAATCTTTTTTTTAAATCAGGAGCTTAATTTGCTCTGTATTATATTACAATAGTTCTGTGAAATCCAAAAATAATTATACATAATTACTTTTGTTTGCGTTTTAAAATTGACTACATATAAAGTTATCCGAATACCAGATTATTACAAATCCATATTTAAAAAAAAATCAAATTATATTGTATAAATACAACTAAAATATGTAATTCTCAATCCAAAATTCGATATTTATGGAAAAATAATTAAACAGACTAAATTTTTAATGAAAAAAATGTGAATGAAATGATTTGTAGTAAACAAGAACCAAAATTCTAACATTTGAGAAATATCGATTACTAATTAACATTGTTCAAAGAATAACACTTGATATAAAAAATCACATAATAGTGCACCAGATACAAGCATCGGGCCGTAAGCCACAATATAAAATAATTTAAAGCTTATCACATAATTTACACACAGTAAATTTTTCTTTCAACGATATTAACTGAAACTATACATTTTAAATGCAATCAAAAGGTAAGCGTACCTTTTCCGAACTTGGATGGAATCACCAGATTGGTTTTATGAAAATTTACATTTAAATGTTACCTTTTTACACATTTATATCTACAGAGAACTTAAACATTTTGATTATGACACGAGAGGCAGACACGGAAAGCCGTATCAGTCAAACCTGATCGGCAATTCGAGTAAATTAAAAACATTCAATATCTAGTTCCGATCTAATCTTAGTCTCGCTAACGTCAGAAATGACGTTACATATAAACGAGAAAAACGTCAAAAGTGACGTGAGATTTAAAATATGACTAAAAGTAGATCGTAAATAATAGAGAATTGGCCTTCCGGTCACAGTCGCATCTCCCAAAGTATGAGGTGAGCGTCTTTGGGATTCGGTTCAGCGGCGGGGGCAGGCCGCTCCGCCGCATCAGCCGTCTGCCGCCAGTCCACGTACCCGCGGCCACCCACTATAGTCACCACGGACCGCCTCGCCGTACTCTCGCCTACCACGTAGTCCGTGCCGCGGAGACTCCTAGCTGCACTGCGGCTCGCGTTCGATTCAGGCAGTGTGGCAGAGTCACTCCTACACACTGACCGATCGGAACTTGAAGACTTACTTGAAGATGAATCAGGCGTTGAAACGGCTATGGGAGCGAGGCTAGCTGCACCTGAAGCTCCAGAGCTCGTGCGCGAAACGCCACGCAGCGCCATAGACTCCTCGCTTCCGGACGACGTGCATAAGCTGGAAGCACGAGAGTCCACAGACCAGCTCGATAGGTCGAGACTTCTGGGCCGGCCGGCGCGCATCCGCAGTCTGCGGTCTAGGGTGCTCACGCGGAACGGTATCGCTGCAAGCTCTGGGTCGCTCCTGCGCAAGGCCTCGCCTCCTGCACAGGTGACGTCACCCTCACCCACACAGTCTTTTACGAACATCAAGTCACCGAACAAACCGTACACGTCACAAGCGTTCAAATTCGCACACTTTGGTAGGGTCTTACTGAGCCGCACATCGCCCGGTTTCTTGCGCCTCACGACCGCTGACTGCACACGCTGCGGCCGGTACGGACTCGATTCTTCAGATACCCGCCGTTCTAGTTTCGGCTTGTCGCCATCCTCCTTTGAGTCCTCCTCTTTAAATTCGTGGAGTATTGACGTCTCAGCCATCGCCCGAGCGTTTGATAGATTGCGTCTGACGACATTGACGTCCACGTCCCTAGATTCTGGCAATAGGTTGAGTAGGAATGTGACAGGGCCGGCGTGTGCGTGATAAGATACCGCTATGTGACCACCTATTAATGGTAGACCTTCTAGTTTTGGAAGGGGTACAGTGACGCTGACTCCAGCGGTTGTGCCGACCCAAAGTAAGCCTTGTCCCGCTAAAAGAGCAGATATGTAAGCCGGCTTACTGCCTTCCCTTGCGCCGATAGTTTTCGCTACGTCGGCGGCAATATCAATGTTCTGTAAATGCTCAAACGTCTCCGCGTGATAGAGACTCACATACGTCGAATCTGAAAAGGCTGTCCAAAGCCCTACTCCAGAGTGAGCTAAGTATTTAACTGATTTATCACCTTCCCCTTTGAGTTCTAAAATGCGCATGATTTCCGCAGTGAGAGCGTTTATAGCGAACACGCGCCTAGCGCACGTCGCGTATATGATTCCGTCGACTGGGAGAAGGCAGTGGACTGGCTTATCCCCAAGCTCTATAGCGAGAGGCTCCTGAAGAGCCCACGAGTCGTCGTGATTCCTTCTGAAGACGGACACTCTCCCGTTGGACAGTCCGACGAACATCGCGTCGCAGTGGTACCGTATCTGAGTGACGGCCGCCACTGTGGGCACCTCAGCCAGCTTCTCCTGTTTCTCCGGTTCGACGCCAGAGAATATGATGATTTTCTTATCTTCAGTGCCTAGCCACACTGTGTCACCGCACAGCGTGGTCACTTGCCGTACGCCTTTCGCGTATTCCATAGAGTTAACCTGAGGAGTTTATGAATATTATTTTTTGTCCATTTGCCTTTTGACATTGTGTTATATATGTATGTATATAAGTATATATGCGGGTTGCGACCCGCAGGGGGGGTAATTGAATAAAAAAGTGTGTGCCCGACTTGTAAGCGATTATCGTTTTTCTGCCTTCCTGAATTTAACACCCAATCGCGAGGTCTCCGTTTGTCACAATCGACTAGTTTATATTAAATGCATAGTGGAATATACCTACGTTATTATTTAAAAACATACAATTATTTCAATCAACACCAAGTTAACTTTTTTAAAGTAAAAGTTAAGGTAATTTGTATGATTTTCAAAAACATTACCACTAATTTATTTTAGCACTGTTTTGTAACTATGACAGAATAAAACTAACTAATTGACTTTACGTAAATTATTTTCAAATTGGTTAAAGTGTATTGGGGTTGAAACTGTCATTACCTTGATGTCAGGTAGGTCCAGCGTGACGAGAGTCTTGAGCTTGGTGGCTCTGTGCGTGAGCACGGCCACGTGGCTGCCGGTCGGGCCCCCCGTGCACACCCACACGAGTGAGCGAGCGCGCCGCATCGCCGAGCCGCGAGTGCCCCCACTAGACATGTAGAAGCAGCCGCAACGAACCTGCACAAGACGGTACGTTATCGATGTACCTAATACATATTTTTTAAATAGCTGACAGATCTGTATATCTGAACGCATGTACTGATTCGTGTGAACATCTAAGGAGTGGAATATGCTTCTAACGACCATATTTCCGTAATCTTATGACCTGGGAGTCTTTAAGCGTGAAAAGGCATTTGTTGGGTGGATGCGGTTCATCCGATGACTTATCTTCACCTTCTACCACGACGCTTGAGCTCAATCATAATTGAGCTCAAGTGTCCGCTTTTAAATAATAATAAAATCATAATGCCATAGAAATTCACATCATCAGGCGACATCATTAATTAAAATCACAATTTATTTGATTCACTTTTACTTTCCCTTAGCAATCTGATTCGTATCGAATTCCATTGTTAGCCCATTAACTATTGTAATTCAAAAAAGGGTAATATAAATTAAACACTGTAAATGATTACTTTGCAATGCATGCAACCAGGCAACCGTGGCCGACTAAATGATATCCTAAAGCAATTGCATGCGACCATTATATGGTCGGCGCTTGCCGGCTGATGGGTGTTGCCCAGAATAGTTGAGGATAGTGCTGTCATATTGATTTACCTCTGTGAGATATTTGGATGAGTAGACGGGCGTCGCGGCGACAAACAACGGCATCTTGTGCGGCGGCGCGTGAGTCGGAGCAGGCAGCCGCCACGCCGGTGAGTTAGCCGAAGCCTGGGCCAGCTGCGCGAGACGCAGCTCCGTGGCCCAGGCCAGCCGGGCGCCGGGTTCCTGTGCGCGAAACGTAACCGGCTCCTCTCGACCGCGTATTGTCAATTGAAGACAACACGAGTCCACCCATGCCATTTCGTCGTCCTTTTTCTGTAATTAATGTACCGATAAATTAATACATGAAAGTGCCAACTCTGGTCCTTTTTTGGTATGCAATTATTAAAATGTTTTACACATTAGAGATAAAAGTGGAAGGACTTTTCTACAGAAGTACAAAGGGCAAATAAATATGTTACATTTAAAGATATTTACTAAGATAATTAATGTAACTTTAAACCATAATTCATGTTCGTGAAATTTTTTCTTTTACCGCTATAGAGTAGCTGGACGAAGTCCCATATTACCTGGTTTCATTTACGATACGAATACTTTTTGCAAGTTTTTGTGTTTCGGGAACAGATACATAGGGACATTGCCACCGTTTATTTAAAAGTAAATTCCTATTGAATCTACTATAAAGTTTCAAAATAATGTACTGTGTTGAATTTATATAATTTTTTTTTTGAACTGTCGATACGTTCGTAGCCGGGAAAGGCCTTCACAACATAACCGGGCGGGTGAATTTGTACATCGTTGTCTAACCATTATATAGGAGGGAAAGCCGTGGTGGCTGCCGGCAGAATAGAATAGCACCCCCCTCTTCTTGCTGAGGTGTCGTAAAAGGCGACTGAGGTATCTCTTTAACCCCGCAATTCTACCAGGTGTTCAGAGAAGGAAAACTCGACCAAACTTGAATCCTGCTCCCTCCCGATCGTACTGGTTCTCCTTTCCATCGGGTCTGAGGGAGCTCGGACGAGAGACTGCTTTTCGGGCATCGCGTCCATTTATGCACTTAAATATTTCCTGCGCAATTGCCTGTTTCCGAAAACTGGACCTCGATTTTCTTAATCGGTGTTGAAACAGTCGCCGTGGCCGAAACAGGCTAGGACATCATCATCATCATATAGGAGGGAATTACAGTAAAATATTGGAGTAGAGGACCTGTATACTCTGCTGTATGTTCTGCAGAAGAGTTTTAAACACATCCGGGGACAGTTCTGGATAAGGTGTCCTCATCGAAGCGGCCAAGTCCGCCATGCGCGACACGGTCTCGTAGTCGTGCATGAGCGCCGACATCTCGTTGCACAGGGAGTCCCCCGTCGAGGTGCTCAGCTGCCCGCTACTCAGGTTTGACCGCAGGCTGCCGCTACGGTTCATCCCTATACAATCATTTTATTAGTCAGTTACTTAACATTTTTAAAACTTTCATTTCTACTGTCTATCTGTAATGTATGTACGACTTCATAAAATTATGACGTCGGTAGTTTTAAGTTCACTTGTGAAATAAATGTAATGCCGTACGCTGTCTTTAATTTCGAGAGCTAATTAATAATCTAAATTGTGATTGAGTATCCCTGGACATATCACTATCGTTCGAAAGTAACAATCTTGTTCGCTACAATAAAATGTTTTACACAATACAGAAACGCATTCACAATCAAGAGGGCTCAGGCAAAGCGACATTGGATCAACGATAGCGTTAACAGAAAAGTGTAAAACATATGGTATTGACATAAGATTTCGAAATACCACTTCGTCAATTCCAAACATTTTGGACTCTTCGACGAGCGTTAGCTTTGGTAGACTGTTATTTTGCCTAAGTCCTCTCGATATGTTAGAGTAAATATTCTAAACTAAGTAACAATTTAATTTCCGTATATTTTTCGTGTCAATCGATATTTGTTAGATGAGCGCGCTTCATCATCATCACTTTCCATCAGATGCAATTGAGATAAAGCTCATTCGTGCCTGTAATAACCCATTAAACCATGTGGAGCAACGATTCCTTTAAAGGAGCTGATATTCACCCTGAGCGAGCACCCTGCTAAGTGTTGGCGATGTTCCAGTGTCCAAGACCTCGACGTCTTGCACGGAGTGCGCCCACTTGAGTCCAAGCCGCTCAGTGTCGTCGCCGCCCGCGCCTACCGACACGCACACCACCAGGTCGTTCAGCAGCAGCAGCCGACGGGGCTTGCACTTCGATAGCCCGCCGGACTGGTTGAACTCCTGTGCAATTAAAACGATTGCATCTCAGTACATATGACAGTAACGCTGGAAATGTACCAAGGGTTCTTGATAAAATCACATTCCATAAATAATACCAACAAAGTGCATAATTTTGAAATTAAAGTAACGTGACGACGTGATATGCCGAAAACTTGTGTCAATTCTATGCACTTAATTTTCTATCAGCTTTATTGTTTATCGATTGTTTATTTGTCTTGTGTGGCTGGATTTGTCACACTTTCAGTAGGGACGCTTACATACACAAGCAGGGTCTAGATTGGGGTGCTTTTGTGATTTGTTTTTTTTTTTTTAATTATATTCTGATAGTAAATATTATATTGCTTTCATAGGAGAGATAAATGACGAAAATATAGAATAGATATGAATATAAATTGTTCTTTTTTTAACTTTAAGCAATGTATTCCAGATTTATTTACCAATAGGGCATGCAATGCTTTTATGCAACTATGAAATGAACGCTACTGCCTAGTAGGTACCAGAAAACGTGGCCGTCTCTGACAAACTTAGAGAATCCGATTCTGGCGGAGTCGAGGGCATTGGTAGAATGTGGAACGACTTGAAGTGGTCACAAACTGAGGTATATACCCACAGGGGCGTTTTTATATTGATATCAAAATCTATAAAGTCGCTGATTATTTGATTATGATTTCCATCATCATCATCGTCAGCTTATATTAGTTCAATGTTACAAACAGGCCTCTCCTATTTAGCACCGGTAAGTTTGGTCATTAGCTTTTCTCATCTAGTTATTGTTGGCCTTTTGCAAGTCGTCGCTCCAACTTGTCTTTGTATGGTTCCACACTACATTTACCGAATATTGGTCACCCAAGAACCTGTTTAGTCCAATGATAGTCGGTTCCTTTGCACATGTCCAGCCTCCTGCCACCTCAAATTGGTAATCCAGAGAGCTACGTTGATATCTTCGGATCTCTGGCGGATAGCCTTATTTAAGATTTTATAATTTTGAATTCTTTCCATGCTAACAGAATTCAGTAAGGCAAAGAAAATTACCAGTTGCAGTAGATCATCTTGGCGCAGCAAATGCCGTTTGTCAGCCCGAGACGCGAGCAGCCTGGCAGCTCCAAACCGAGTCGCTCCTCCGGCACCGCCTGCACCAGCCACTCCCCCTCGCGTCAGACGCCGTAACGCAGCTCTGAATGCCTGGGCACAAATTAAAATACATGTTTATTAGGCCACATTAGTTCGGCATGATCGTAGCAAGAATCGAGAGACGTAACCAGTTTTTAACGTAACGAGAGACGTAATAACACGTTTTTGATTTGTGTAAATATTCACCTGAGTCCTTTCGGCGTCCCGTTTCCTTTCATTCAACGCTTCAGCCAAGGCTTCTAGTCGTGTCAACGCGCGCTGCAGTGCAACGCGGTCTGAATGACCGTGCGGAGTGTGTTTTAATAAATCCTGAAAAAGTTATATATTAGTAAATATTTGGTCAGTTTATTCAATTACCAACAATGTTACTCGGTTTAACCATTTTTTAATCTATCCTATTTCACTTGGTTTTCCCTTATTCGTGAAATGATAACTTACGATTAACTATGTTCTTAACGACATATAAACCCAACAGTACTAAAGCTATCTATCGATATTGTAAATAAAATATATATTGAAGTACTGTCTATGATTAAAGTAAGTATAATCTTGTAAACATCAAACTTTTTTTTGTCTCTAGTTGTAACGCTCGTCGTTTTAATTTATGTTTTATAGGTTATGAGATAAATGTTTTACACTGAGAGGCTTTTGACAATTAAGGGGGATTTAATACATTAGTCTTCAATCGCAATATTGTGTCAAGATTAATACGTTGTTAAATTAAAAATATAAGAAAATAATATAAAATATATCATGACGCTCCATACTTTTCAGGGTGAGCATGGATACATCACTGAATGTGACTACATAGTGCTTTTTATTCAACGTGAAAAATTGTTGTTAACCTGGAAGCCTGGAACCGGGCCTCTGCAACTTCACTGGGTGAGCTGAGCGGGTACTTAAGGTGCTCAGCCTGCGATAATTGTGGATACGAACCTCAACTTGGGCGGTCAGCCGAGGAGAGAATCTAAGGGTGATCTACTAACGTTTCTGAAGAGACTACCTTGAGAAAAAACGCCAAAATAAACTTTAGGCTACACCGGAATGTGACCACTTTGTACATACCTCCCAG
Source organism: Automeris io (assembly GCA_036320925.1). Taxonomy (NCBI): domain Eukaryota; kingdom Metazoa; phylum Arthropoda; class Insecta; order Lepidoptera; family Saturniidae; genus Automeris; species Automeris io. The sequence goes on along the minus strand of JAUDJH010000026.1, from coordinate 7,877,096 downwards.
CCAAAGTGACCAAAAGCACAGCTGACTATTGTTCCCAGTGTATAAATTAATCAAATTTGTTTTACATAAATCAACTTTTAATTATAAGTTATATTGTTACCTGTAGGAACATGATGAATTGCGGAAACCGTTGTACAGGCTTCACCATCAGGCCGAAGAATGATAGACGGTCGTGTGCGCTTATTTGTTTCACTTTGAAGAAATCGGCGAGCGCAGACTTCCGCTTCGACTCCATCTTGGCCAGCTCCATAGCGACAGAGAAGTTGTTTATGAAGTCAGAGTACACGTCCAACACCACGGCTTTTGAAAACGCGTTTAAAAAGACCTCGCCTGGAAATAAAAACATTCATGAGTAACCTTTTACAGATAGGAAAAAAGCTTACGACTTTTTACACGAAAATAAACTTCCACAGTATTTACTTATTAAAAAAAATTAAGAATACATATCCGGATACAAGAGCAAAGTTCCTGTAATTAATTATAGTCAAGCTATTAAAAACATAACTAAATTAATTAATATTTCTTTTCATAAGTGTACAAACACAAAAAGATTATTTAATAGCCCTACAATTAATTGATATATCGGTATGGGCACAATTTTAACGAAGTACACGTTATCCTGAAAACATGTCAGGGAAAAACTTGAAACATCTAAGTAGTTTAGTTAAAAAAAAATAATGGAACAATTTGACAAGTTGTTTTTTTACGAATCCTTCGCAACTTCCGCCTTGATAGCAAATTTAGATTTCACAAAACGATGACACATGCGGGCTCGACGCCGTGAATGTCATTCGATATTTCGAGTTAAAAAAGTCAAGTGGCTATAAACATAAATTGTGTCAACACCCGCATTATATATATGAAAATGTTACCGTACTGATAGTATAGGAGCGAGAAGCAGGACACCGCGACGTGGGCTAATTCAACGCAACTCAGGCCATGTGTCGCGATTAGTGATGAAAATGCCCGGGAATTTTCCCAAAGTGCCCAAAACTTGTATGGGGAATATTCCCGGGAATTTACGAAAAGTTCGCGGAAGTGCTGGGCACTTTGGGAAAATTCCCGGGCATTTTCATCACTAGTCGCGATCGGCCATGAGGGAAGAGCCATCAGCTTTGCCAAATTATATTTTAGCGGATTTTTTTTATTACCACTAATACAATTATAAACTAATAATTTGTAAATTATGTATAATGTTTGTAACTGAGTGAGATCGATTATTAGAAGATAATCATTTTTAGAATTTTTTCGGTTTGCTTGATTTTGCTATGCTCATGCAAACTCCGGTACTGGTATTGACGAGTTCTAAATATACGTTTTCTAGATTTTAAATTTTAATCGTAAGTTAATTTGGTTAACAATGATTACATAGAACAGAATATAGATTGACCTCTCATTCTGAAGAGTATAGAGGTGTAGAAGAGGTTCTCAGCTATGCCCTTCAAATAGGAAATAATCTCCCGGTAAACGTGATAATCGGAAGAGCAGCCTTTTGCTATTCAGATTCGGTTTTTGGATTGTACGGAGCTTACCGTCAGGTGAAATGTAATCGAGTTATAATAAAAAATATTTGTTAGAATTACCTATTTTTTCATCGCGGTCCCACGTTCGCGCACAGTCCGCCAACGCCGTGCGGAAGTGTAAGTGACATTGAAGAATGTCTGGTAGACGGTGAAATAGCGTCTGGATCTTGCTGGCATTAAGAATCGCCGGGCTACTCTCTTCTAACGGTTTCTTGTAATCCTAAAAACAGAGAAACAACAATTTAATATCACTGTGGAGTCTAACTGTTTGAGTGTGGAGGAGCGCGATGGCGCTTCTCTGGTTATTTGCCAAAATAGCAGGAAGTGCAAAATGGCACAGAGAGTGTATATATTCCTAATTGTTTTTTCATTATAATGTGAATTTAAGCTAGTTGCACTAAGGAATCATGATTTCTCAGTTTACAAGTATATAAAATGGATTTTTTAAGAGTTTGTTCTTTTATGCAGTCCTCTTAATAAATTTGATAAACTGTCCTTTTGATGTTTATTTCTTTAACACAATTTTTGGATCTAATAAGTTATCCACGTTTTTTTTTATATATACCCAAAGTAATCCACATTTTTACCATATGCTCATAAAATTTGTTCCGCACTCAAATGGTTAAATTGAAATATGCCTGTGTATTGAATGAAATCAATAAAATTCGTTGACTGAGTAGTGAGTACCTTAACCGCTAGGAAAGAATTAAGGAGCAGTCTAATATCGTTTGCCACGTGAGAAAATGGTAATTTTTATAAATTATACAGTAAATGGAAAAGTAAACAGTTTTAGGATACCTAATAAAATAATCTTTATCGTCTACGACGTTTTTCTAGTGTTTTTTTTTTGTACGAAACATCATAAGATTTTATCTTAATATATTTTTTTGCTGATCAAAAATAAATACTTGTATTTAACACGTTGTACATTGAACCGGTACAATTTTTTTAACTTCTATAACAGGTATTTATATTTAACTAAATATACTGTTATAAGCATCATAAAAACAAATTAAAAGCTGAAATAGTTTAATAAACAGATAACTTTTTCTTATAATAAATAACTAAAAGAAATAAACAATTATTATATCAGCAATCGTTTATGTATAATACCATATTACTGTTTATATTTACATTTTCCTTTATGGCTAGAACCTAAACAAATTGTATTCCTGCTTGATTTATTGTCATAAAACTTAAATACACTTTCATCTGTAAAGTGAAAAATTATTAGACTTTTTTATTTTAACGGATTTGAATGTTTCTGACCGTTAAAAACATCACAATAATAACCTTGAACATAGCAGTTTTACATTCCAGTTCAGTTTTAAAAAATGTTTAATGCGAAGTCGTAAATATTTTTATATGTCATGCCACACAACTGCTTCATATACCTTACTATGTGAGTCTACGTGAATTTTATATTATCATGTTCATTTAAATTGATATGGCACGACTAGAGTTTTGATGGCGAATAAATTGAAGGAAAAAAATTATATGCAAGTAAATATGTTAAGTGAAAAGAATTTACGCAAACCTATTTACTCAGTTACTCAATAGTCGGATTTGTTCCTGTGTCGTGGGTTCGTTTACCATCAATTGTTACAAACACAATCACCCGTTACTTTTAGGCCATACAATGATCAGTATGTGATTACAACTTAATCGCTTAATCACATGACTCTGCGAATCGAGTCGTCAATAACAAAAATATTTTACACCTCCGAAAGTTTACATATAATAATTTCATTTTTCATTTTGTTAAGTAATTGCACACGAATTGTAATAATTTAAATTTTGTTATCTGTCACTATTGTTTAACCCAATATTCGGCCGCGGATTCGGCGTTGGATCACCTTTTGAAAAGTTGTGAGGTAATGTTCATAATCTCTACACGTTACGTGTTTTTTTTTGGTAACCCGGGGTAAAGCTCTACATAGGACCATCAGGGCCGGTGTATCAGATCCCTACTGACTAAAAACCCCCGGGGTGTCCCTCTAATCGCTCAATCCGGGCCTGGGAAACGAATTTCGTCCAGTCGACACGTTGATTTTGTAAATCAGCATAAACCTTATATTTAAAAGTTTATAAAACATTATATTTATATTATGCACTTTTAGTCTATAATAAAAATAGTGATTTTGGATTTTAGCTTTAGCTGAAGTTGTGGTAATGGCCAATTAATTCGGCTTTGGTCGGACATCGACCTATAATCGGATACTTATTAAAAGTAATTAAACAATAATAATTAAATCAACCAGTGTTAGTTTGCCATTGGCTAAAAACCTTGGATTTTAACTAAAACTCCTGTCCATAGAAACGTTTTTTCTAATTTAATTTTTCTGACATCGGTCGGACATTATTGGTCATACGAACTAATGTAGTACCAAATCCAAAAAGCCAAAAAGTAATGTAGTAGTAACAAACAAACAAACAATATAAGCATGCCAGCAACATCTATACTTAAATATAAGGTAATGTTAATTGTTACAAAACAAAAAAACAGTCTAGACGTAACCAGGAAGAAGTCGCAAGATTAAAATGGTAATTTTAGCATTACTCGGCGTTACAACTCTAGATATGAATAAAAACTTAGAAAAAAATCAGTCATAATTCGCATCATATCTGAAAATAGCTAGTTGTCGTGTATTGAATGTTAATTGTAAACACTTTTGCAATAGACCTTGGTAGTCTGTTAAGATATGTGTCCACAAGTTATGTGAAATATAAGTAGCTTGCAACGCTTCCGCCATCACTACGTCATATAACACGATTAGAGCTTCAAACAAAGCTGGAATAAACATTATGATTATATCATTAACATAGCTTTGTTAATTGCTGTTACCATTCTGTCAGCAATACCACGGGAATCTTTCATAGCTTATATATATGGCATACCGAATAAGAAAACTTGATATTTTCTTGAAAAAACTGATATATGTAAACAAATTCGAGCTCTTTCGAAACAGATTGTTTATAACCGCTTGCAATTACATCGTCACCGAACTAGACAAAGCAAATAAATGTACTAGACACTAAGACTGAGAATGGGGTCACATATGTATAGCTGTATCTCAGGAATGTTTATGGAAAATATAAATAACCTCATTTTAAAAGAGGGGCGTTTAGGTGAAGCTAATAGGAAAAAAAATGCAATACAGTATGTTTTTCATTATTTTATGTATTGTATATATGAAGTCTTGTTTTATAAGAACGTATCAAATTTTATTTAATGCCAAACAAGATCATTTACGACGTAAAATAAAAATTATAATAGAATCGAGGACGTTAACATTGTAAAAAATATTTGAAGCATTACAAGTATTGTCAGTAGAATCTGCTTCATGTAGGTTAAGGGTGAACACTGAACAAGTTTAACAGTATTTTGTGATCTTTTTTGTATTTCATGCTAAAGTAATTGTTTTTGGACATTTTTTACGATGTAATCACAGACGGAGACACTTAATCGATTAGCAATAACGTATTTAAATAGAAGACAATAAGATTTTGCGATTTTGGCATTGAACCGGTCCACAACCTGTTAAGTATCAATGTGTATAATGTAAAATATCAACGTAATTTGTGCATTAAGGATCATTCAAAGTTAAGAAAGTATATCGAGGGGTGAAAGGCTATTTGATTTAAGGGACAGTTTGTTGGTGATTTAGTAATATATATATATATATATATAGCCTTTCACCCCTCGATATGTATTTTTGAGAAGTTGTAGATTATATACATATGTGTACTAACTTATAATTATAAGGAAAACGAATAAAATCGTAATTTGCCTAGATCGATTTAATATCGAAATATTTGTAATTCTCCTAAAGTAAATAGTCTATAGTATAATATAACCTTTATTATATTCCTCTACTGTACAGTACTTTTAATAGGATACCTAAATATTTCGATTTCGCTCATAAATGTTAACACCACAAATTGCAACTCAAGACAAAAGCCTAATTTAACGAATTAAACACGGTCCATCCGTTCGCTACCAACGCCATTTTCATTACAGATCTGACCTCGTGCAGCCTCACTGCAAATAATGCAGCCTATTCAAATTGCCCCACTTCCTAATATGCAAATCCATGGCATGTGAATTGTGGGCGAAACAATATCAAGTGGGTCAGACAGGTATATTTACATATGTTCACGTAGAGATTTTTGACATTACCTACGCATGCCGAGTCTTCCTATTTACGGTTGTTTTGCAACTGAATGCAAATTCATGAGATTTAAAATAAAAATAAAAGAAAGTTGAATACGTGCTATATATGGTAGTTTTAGAAAGAGAGGATGAGAATTTTAAAAGTGTAATTTCATCTTTAAGAATGTGACTCTTCCCAAATATAGTGCTAATGGCATAATCGTAAATAATGTACACAGGCTAGATTCGTTTGCCCTCGAGGGGAACCACTAGAAAAACTTGAAATTAAATCTTATTTGGCAAATCTTATCTAAGAAACGAGCGTCAAATAAAAACGATGTAGTTTCTTTTATTAAAATCACAGCCTTTACTTTTTGTTGTGAAATAAAAAAATATAAGCACTATTCTATTTTCTGTATAAGATCAGAGATTTAATTAACACGTTCACTCCGGGGCGAATATCTACGTTTTCCGCGTGAGGCGTGACTGTCTTATCTCGTTCCCACGGAAAAGTCAAGTGTGACCCACTGGCGGGTCACACCGCCCCACAGAAGTCAAATGTGACCCACTGGTGGGTCACGCCGTCATGAACGTGTTAAGTGGGTTTGAAATTATTGATGCAGTTACATGTATAGGTTGTTATATTATTTATACAGTTAATTTATTTCATAGAACAGGGTGTACAACTTTCAGTAAACGTCGGTTACAGCAATAATTATAAATACAAAATATTGTATACACTTTTAAGTTTACTGCATTAGTTCCACACATTAATGAAGCTATAAACCGTTATCTTTTCGTGTAACCTTTGAAATAAATACTCCAGCGAACAGGTATTCATTGATATTTTATGTTACATAATTGCCAATCAGTATCAACTAAACTCGAAAAACCGCTTTTCGAACTAGTAATCTTATTAATAAACGTCGGGTTTACCGCCTCCAGTCGAGATTTTGTAACAGTTACTACTATAGCACTTAATTAAACGTCCTGCTGCGTGTAGAGCCTTCGCAAGAAAATAAAAGTAACAGCTTTCTTATCGGTATCATTGCATTTAAATACAATTATGTCATACCTTGCTGCCCTATTTATTTTACTGTTGTATCAATGAGGAAAGGCCTAGTTACTTAGGTATTTCGTAATCTATGCACAGCTACGTTTGTTTTAACGGAAATTATTAAATACAGTTTGAGTTAGGATGTTATTAATTCTGATAACAATAAAACCTAAGGATAAGTACTTACTTTCGATCAGTGCTTATCAATCATTAAAACAATTTAAAACCAGAGATGGGCCAAATGTAATTTGATTAATGATTAACGATTACAAAATGGTAGTCGTAATTTTAATTTTCTTGGTCTTTAATCACGATTAAATCCATTTAAAACATTAAGAAATCATAAATGTGTATGCAATCTGGGATTCTGTAATGTTTAAATATAGATGAGCAAAATTCAGTCATATTAATGGTAAGAAACTTAAATGTAATCGTAATCATTTTTATTAATCTGATTAGATTTTGCTCATCTATGTTTAAAACCTACCACTATAAATATGGAGTTGATTTAACAAATTTGCCTCAATTTACCTTTTAGGGTCTTTTAACATCTATAAAAAAGGTGATGCAGATATTATATATTTCTTAATTTATTACGTCATAATACTTACATTTGTTACTGGATTACCTTGAATTCTAGGAAAATGGCAGATGTAATACCTACACTAGTATACATTATGTAAATAGAATATAATAAAGTAATATCACGTGTAAGTACCCTGAAAACAACGATAAGATGCTTTGCTGGTAACATTGGGCACAATATACAATTGCAAAGTGGATACAGCCGCTAATGCATTTCTGCTTACCTCGAAAGGTGCTTAGCGTGACAACATTTTGTTTATTATTATGAATTATAGAAAGTATATAAGAAAGATTTTGGTTTCACAAAAATTTGTCAGTTATGTTATCAACATAATTACTATAAATGTTAAGGAATGTGTTCAGATACGGTTCATTTATAATTGCCCATAATTTTGCTATCCATTGTACACTTCCTTCCCGATCACGAATTTCACCCGAGCCATGAGAAATGTCGGCGTATGAGAATGGACGAGGTACGAAGACGGCATCGGTAACCGGTTCCTGTCCGTTGGCTTGTACTCGTATTAGCAAGTGCGTTGTATTGTTGACAACATAGTCATTTCGGTTGAGCATTATTACGCAAAACTAATATTTGACATATTTGCATACTACGAATTTTAATATTCACTTTTGGATATATGTAAGGTCCAACTGAAGCTGCGGCTCTTTTCCGCATTTGTACAGTAGTAGAAAGTGTAAAGTTGTCGCCTCCCATTGTACGCGGGCCGGGATAAGTCTTAGACTGATGCCGTTGCACAAAATGCACCCTCGTAGGCGGGATGATTTTTAAATAAAGTTAAGATTGCGATAATTGAGACTAATCAAGTACTTATCGTAGGCAGCGGTATTCCGGCACTTCACAAAATCACTCACTGTATGTATTTGAATATGTGGAGTATGGTGTTTGTGAGGATTTGTGTGTGTTGCGAGTTTGAAGTAATTATTAAATGCGATTATAATGAAGAAGGATGCGATGCGATGTTTTTAGTTTAAAATGCGAGAACGTTAAAAGTAAGTGAAGTTAATGAATGTTCGCCAGGTGGCGTTTGCGATTAAGTGCGTTTACATTTTAATTTGTAGTTCTGGGGTTGTGCCTTTTGGCGTGACTACATTGAATTGTCAAATGATTACACTACTACAAACAAGCGGTTTATGTCCGCTTGTCTATTGGCTACCGGTCAACTACAGACCAAAACCAGCTTACGTCAGCACAGTCAGTGGACAAATTCAGGGCTCTGCAATACGTGTGATAATTATTTTCATTCAACACACACATTTACATATAAATCTATGTTTACTGACAATATATGTTTAATATACATATACTAACTAACGATGATGATATTTTTTCTTTACGTTTTTATATCATTTTAGACATCAAGTGACGCAGGTTATAATATTTTGTGATATCATTTAAATTGACAAAATAATCGATTGGATACATTTAATGTATACACAATATATATATATATATAATATATATAATATATATATATATTATTATTATTATATATATATATAATAATAATAATATAATGATAATAGGGAAACATACACGGATAACGAATTATACTTCTTAAAGGTGCGTTTGAAAGATAATATATTATTCTGATGATTATTGTACTATCCTGATATGAGGATTTCAGCGTTGTATGGGCATTTTACGCCTTAAGAGCTCAATTTACCTGCGTACGATACGAGGTAAGTAACCAAATATCAGAAATAGTTTGACCGGGTTTAGTTTTTAAATTGATTTTATTCAAGTGCAGCCAGTGCATAATACATTATGTAACATAATAGACAGCCATCATCTACTACTATTATAAAGCTGAAGAGTTTGTTTGTTTGTTTGAACGCGCTAATCTCAGGAACTACTGGTTCGAATCGAAAAATTGTGTTTTGTGTTGAATAGACCGTTTATCGAGGAAGGTTTTAGGCTATATAACATCACGATACAACTATTAGAAGCGAAGAAATAATGGAAAATGTGAAAAAAACGGGCAGAATTATTCATCCTTGAGGGCTTCCATTGCGTGCGCTGCAAAAACGGTTCAAGATACCAAAAATATATGTATGAAAGAATTATTCCTCTTGAAATGATCTAAAAAAAATGTCCGCGACAGTATATGTCTATCTTTTAAGATTAACTCACTAGAACCGTTTTTATGGTAATCAAATTTGGTCGAAATTGATGCATTACTTGTTAAGAGTTGTATCAACGTAATAATATTAATATTTATTCAAATAAATGTGTTGTTGATTAAGAGTATTTAATTGTGAACAAAATTGTCTTTGACAACACTTAATTTCAATGAACATCTTAGAAGATATTACAAAACCTTATATAGCAAAACAACGTTTGCCGGATCAGCTAGTGTACTATAAAACACCAAACAATACTTAAACATTATCGTGTTAACAACTCACAATAATTACTTAAAACTTTAAGAACACACAAACTCGATCGATTAGTACAGGACCTGAGTTTTTGTAATTTTCCCAGGGAGATAAAAACAGGCCCACATCCATGCTTTAAAGGCTGATGCAAAAAAAAAAGGGCCGAGTGAATAAGGGGCCACCTCCAACGAACGTATTGTAGTAGATGTTACAAAAGAGCGAGAATATTCAAATAAAAAAATAATTTGTATTTAACAATCTTAATATAGCCTACACACAGCAACAAAATGAATATTTACATTAAATTATCATATAAAATAAAAAAATTGTTATTTTTTTTTAACAGCGTCTTTTTACTAAAAAGTAACTATAGTTTAATTGCAAGTTTGTAAGCAAAAGATCACTGCAGATCAGAGATGGGCAAAATGTAATCTGATTATCGATTAACGATTACAAAATGTAGTCGTAATTTTAATTTTCTTGCTCTGTAATAATGATTAAATCCATTTAAACATTAAGAAATCATATATGTGTATGCAATCTAGGATTATTTAGTGTTTAAAACATAGATAAGCAAAATGCAGTCATATTAATAGTAAAAAACGTAAAATGCAGTCGTTTTTATTAATCTGTTTACATTTTGCCCATCTATGCTTCAGATATGTATGTATATCATGCGCGCATGGCGATATGCAACTGCTGAGTTAGTAGTGAGTCGCAATGTAGTCATCACGTTTACGCCGCAACATATTGTAAGTCACGACTACATATTGACACAAGTACCTACTCGTCACATCGCCGTCGACAGTGGAGCGTAAGCGCGGCGACATACGCGCTCATGGAGAAGGTCCTTAAATGTAGCACTCACATTAACTAATCGCTGTAAAGTGGCGACATATGAATTCTCGCTATGTATAATAGCCGCGACGACATGCCGCCGCCGCAGTTGCACCGGCGTCAGCGAGTCCGGCGGCGCGCCCAGCGACGGCGGCGGCACCCGGCCTCCTCGCACCTCGCCGCCGCATGAGAAAAGATCCTCTTCTAACTGGAAATATAACACTTTGTTATTGAAATTCAATTTTTTAGGCGGCGGTTCAATAATCGACAAATGAACAATAATCGAGAGTAAAATTTTAAAGACACTTCGCATTAAAGGTCTAGCTAGCTAGGTGTTCAATATTTATTGAATACATAATTATATCGAGAATTCTATTAATTTATAACAAATATTTGGAAATAATGATTAAAAACTAAAATTTAAACTTTTAGCGTACATTGTAGATGTATGCCTGAAATGCTACGTCGAACATTTAAGGTACAAAACATACTTTTTTATTTAATAATTATATTTCCATTTAATTTTGTGAAGAGATGTTCCACAATACGTCCGCAATTGGAAGGCAATCCATATACATAACATGAACGCAAAGCCGGATATAGTGATTTATTTTATTCTGTTGCGTTTGAGTGATTTTGCTTTTCTATGCCCGTCCGCAATTATTGGATTATTGTACCTACAAAAAGACTTTAAAAATATCTTATTTTGGAATAATAACTTTTTTATTTTAATATTGTAAGAGCGGGTATACATACTGTAATGACACAAGTAACTATCAGAATAGTTACAGCTTATAACTTGTCATTTCTTACAACTTTTTCTTTTGCATTACAAGGTCAATGAGGATTAACTTTAAGAAAAATGTTGCGAAGTACATTAAACATTGATATTAGAATGACACAATTATCAGAATAAATTCTAAACGATGTCCCAGTAAAAGCGAATAACAAAAACCAATAAATATCCCTGAAGACAAAAATAAAACGCGAAATTAGTCACCGATCGCTGCAAAAGATTGCACGAGAACGTATCCAGTGTAGTGGATATACTAGTACGCAGTATAATCTGGAGCGAGATCAGCCAACCTTGGGGTTCGTTCGCACGTCACGATTCGCGTCATCTAACAACCAATGTCTTCGACGATACGCAAACGTCAAAATTAACAATCCGAACGTCCCACGTGACTTACGTTGTAGTGTGTCAACGAGTACTCGGCTTTGTCGTTAACGAGTCTCATGCAGAACGGACAAAACATGACTACGGACTCAGCGGTTGGACTAAATCAATTTTTGACATTTACGATTAGCACGTTATACACGGCGTCACACCGAAAATAAACTGAAGTAAGAAAATTACAATTGTATACATGAATCCGCGATGGTAGCGCACTGGATACCAATCTGACATCATTATATCACATGTTAAAATACACTCGTATTATTTGTTTAGCCACTTGAGACCTCCGTGGAGGCGACGCGAGACGCGATGGCTCGACTGGTTACTGCGGTTTAACGTTCAATGAATACTCAATGGCCGGATCATGATTCATCTAAAATATGTATAAATGTGAATCATGTGCCTCACTACATTATCAATTATGTTATTGTGTTTATAATGAAAAGCCCTAAAGAGCTTACATTACGTCAATATACATAAACAACACCATGGGAAATCACATATACAATTTTTCTTTGTTCAATAGCAACATTATTAGCACAATACAATATAGAAGACACAGATGATCCAGGAAGAGTCTTCCACGCATAAATGATTTAGTCTCATGAAACAAGATTACCATATCGAGGGATGAAAGGCGATATTTGGTTTAAGCGACATTTTTTTGGTGATATAGTAGAGTCGCCAATTCCGAAAATATATATATTACTATATCATCAAAAAAAATGTCGCTTAAACCAAATAGCTCTCGATATATAAACCACTTTTTTTAACTCAGTATTTTTTTCTTTCTAGTATAAATGGTTCACCGTTTACCCAGGCATTTATATAAAAGAGAGACCATTGTAAAACTTATTTTCGCTAGGTACGTACTTCAGGCAGCTTAGGCATCTTGTCGGACTCGTGCGAGTGCATATCATAGTGGTTAGCAGAGCCCCTGCGCACGCTGAACCAACGGGAAAGACGCCCCCCGCCTTCGTCGTCAGGAGGGGGCGCTGGGGGTGCGGGAGTGCCACCTCCGCTGCGCCATCTCTCGCAGAGTTCCCGCGCACGGCTGAGAGTGTTGCGCAGTTGACCGCTACTCCTGAAAAGTAATATTGTCTTTAAAAGTTCCTTTTCAACTATTTTAAGGGCAGCGCTACAACTTTCGTTTGTTTAAACTAAAACATACAGGCCATGTGCGAGTCAGACTCGTGCGCCGAGGGTTTCGTATTATAAACTTGAAAGATTTTACATCAATTGTTATAAAACATGAAAAACTGTGTATGTCTATGTTAAATAAAATGAAAAAATGCAACAAAAGACCGAAATAAATTAATTAGTTATGCATTTTTACATTTTATTTTGCCTCTTTTTAAAATTAGTTTACGTTATATGGCAAGAACATAGTATAAATCTTACTAATTATACTACAAAATTAGTGAAAGCTTCGATTTATTAAGGTGTGACTTACTGAGATTTAATATTTATTCACAATAATTAAGAAACGGTTATTACTAAGCATTGATAATGGCTAATAAATGCATACAACATTATCCACACCTTTCTGTGTATTGCGCTGTAAATAAATATTAAACGTTAGTAAATTCACTGATCTCATCAACGAATGAGCAACTATTACGAGCAAAGGTCAATTTATGAGATAGCGATCCCTTGTACCTAGATGTAATGGTAGCTTTTGCAAATTACACGCGTTGTTAAAAGTTCACATAATATCATTGTAGTAAGAATGCATCAATATTTTATTGGACCAGTTCATTTTAATTGATCGCATGATTGGTAGGATATAGACGATTATGTTTAAACACGGAAGAAGTTCAATTAACAAGAGGAACGAACATTGTAATTGGAGAAACCTAAGAGAAATTGATTCTCGTCAGTTTGATTTGTTATATGAGCATACGTAATAATTAGATTTTATTGGGAGTAAGTACTGAGGGCCCACGTGTCAGTTTTTTTTCCAGTTTGTGAGTGTAATTTATTTTTTAAATCAGTTTTCGTTAAATTATATTGAAATATTTTTGATCAGCGACTTCACCGTGTTTTATGGGAAACAAACACCATAAAATTTGTTATTTTAATTAAAGAAACTTATCTAGGAAGTAAATCTTTTAAAAACTCACCCTCAGGTTTTTGTAATGCTCGATATCCTATTATTCTTAACGCACTAGTAATTGATATCAATATAGCAACGAAAAACTAAAGTATTCTTTTTGAATGTAATAATAAAACTTCATAAACAAGAATATGTATATGACATGAAATGTTTTAAATGGAGCTAAGTCTGATTAATTTTTTTTTTCAAGGACCGTTTAATTGTATTAATTTTAATTTCTTGAATATCAAATGTATATAGAACAAATATATATCATTGAAAGTCTGTCAATACATGTTACCTACACTAATCAATAGTTTACCTTGCGACATGTAGGCCGTGTACCTCCACGCCCCTAAACCTTTTACTAAAATAAAACAACATTATTTGAAATTAGATCGTCATAAACATATATTAAGACATGTTAATATGATTAATTGAAGCTAATCATGTTAATTTTACTAATTAAAATAACCTATGCGTGTAAAATTATTTGCCCCGAATTCACTGGCTGCCCATAAGCTCGATATATGGCTTCGTAGTCTTTAATTAGTAATTTATTTTCCTTTGTAACTGACAACTAATAAATAGAATAAAAATATAAATAAATGTTAAAATAAGTACGTGTTTTAGATGCATACCAACAAGATTGATCTAAATAATAATACGTATGAAGTCTTGAGACTTCCTACATATTATTTCATTGTCATCTTTGAAGATGTCAATGAAAAGATTGATGATCCAATAAAAAGTGAGCAGTTTACAAATCGCTTTCAACAATGTGTACAAATATAGGTTTAAATATACAGCCTTAGGTATATTATAGTATATGCGACTTTGGACTTACTATATATGTTTCGAGTACATTAGATGGTATTTGGTAACGTGATGAAAGATAAATAAATATTGTCATTGTGGTTGCCCAACTTTTAGGAGCAATCTGCGTAATGCAATTGTATTGTGAGGTATCAGATACGGTACTTAGACGAATTATATTTGTGTAAAGGCGTTTTGTTCTGGATATTTCTTTCTCTTATTGCTTCAAAGTGGTACGAACATTTTTTTTTTTAATTTCAATGTTGTTAGCCGTTTTTTGTTTGTTAGAATTAATATTAGCGTTACAACAGACTACGTGGGTTTTATTTGTATCCGTTTTGATGAAATTTTATTAACATTTATTTCTACATTTTTGTTAACATATGTTACGTACATATGTTACGTTTCGTTCTAAAGATATATTTATGAATCTTGCGGTATAATCTGGAAAATTCAGTTCTTTTAGGATTGAGGGTCGTAATCCCGTTTTTGTCAAATTGCCAACAAATTTAGATTAATACTTAATCTACCATTCAAGGCTGTCTTGGGAAATTGGAAATTTGATTTTAATAACGAATTAAAAGATCTTTTGGTATAACAATTTAGACATTTTTTTATTTATTTAGAAAACCTCGCTTAATGCAAGAAATCTGTGAGCTAACATTTTACAGTCAGAAATTACTGCCATTAATATAAATCTGTTGATAAATATTAAATCGCAGTACGTCACACTACAATAAATCGAAGGGATAACAAGCTAAACTAAATTAAAAACATTTATACCAATTTCTTTCCATATTATATGTATAATTTATTAAGTTAGGTCTTTTATTTCCCACATTTTACTTAGCATGGACATATATGATTTAGAAATTTATCGACACATTTTTCTTACACTAGCTCGACAAAGTGACTACATTACACCTGATGGTAAGTACAGTGTAGTCCAAACCGCCAGCGACTATCAAAAGACGAATATCCACGGACAGTCTTCGTCCACATGTCAAGCAAACATACCACGACAGAAGTATACTAGTATGTATGTATTAAGTATCTACAGCCGAGATTTATAGACGTAACTTTAAGTTTGCTTAGACTTTACTAAAACATTACAATTTATATTACTCAATGAATGTCAAAGGATAATGTCAAAGTTACCGATATTGTCAATATGGACTTGGCTTTGCGAATACTATGGCTATACTAAAGTTCCTATTACACATTAGGTTTTTTTGGTAAATCGAATTTATTATTTGAAAATTTTACTAAGCAAAGTCGAAATAGCGTTTATAAATCTCAGACTAAGTGGAATTCATAGTCAACCACATACTGTTGATTATTGCATTTTACATAATAACATATTATAAATAGCAAACACAGACGAGACAGACCAGCATCTGTCTCGTATTTATTTGCTTATTACCAGGATAATCCGCCTGATTCATATTCGTAATACAACAATTATTCTATTATATAAGTATTTAAAGTTCTAACATCTCCATCATTATCCAGTTGTAGAAATTGTCTATATTTGGAAATAATAAGGAATTATTTGTTTCAGCAACTGTGTGTAACTCCACTTTATGCTAGCTTGTTTTTTTTTCTGGATATTGGTTGATGGCCGGGATAGATCTTCACAACTAAACCTGGCGAGAGGACGTACACTGAGGAGTCCAGTCAGTAAAATTATGGGCCCGTGAAAACGCAAGGTCACCCTTGTGGGTACGAACTTCGACTAAGGCCGCCAGCCAGAATACGAAACCTAACGGTGATTTACCAGCGTTTGGGAAGCGACTACCCTGAGAAGAAACGCCAAAAGAAACTCAAGGCTGCGTCGGAATTAGTGATGAAAATGCCCGGGAATTTTCCCAAAGTACCCAAAAACTTCCTTGGGAATATTCCCGGGAATTTACGAAATGTTCTCGGAAGTTTTGGGCACTTTGGGAAAATTCCCGGGCATTTTCATCACTAGTCGGAATGTAGCTTGTGTTATATAGAGGCGCGGAAGTGTCGTTTTATCTTTCGTAAAGTGAGATTATTTTCTAAGCGTTCTACCGGATAAATAGCAAATTAACGCATCGAACCGGAAATAAATTGCCAACTATTCAAAATTACTTTTTATACTATATCTTTATGCTTATGTATCTCTACTATATACATTTTATCTATTTTTGGTTGCGTAAGCTATACTAAGCTGTAGTTAGAATTAGAACAACTATATAATAAAAACGAAATAATCGCACTTATTTTTTATTCTGGTTCGCCTTAGTGACTACATCTTATTTGATGGAAAGTGAAGTGCAATCTGACCATCGAGGGGCAAAAACTTATAGCTAGTCGCCACAACCATGCCCACCCGAACAAATATCTCTTCAAGCTTCGTTTAAAGAAACCAATATTTAGCATGATGAGACACATGGTCACCGGGAGACCTTCCCTCAAACTAATAACCCGGTAAAATATGATTAGAACATACATAGACATTTTCTTTCCTTCTTTCCCTTTATCATTTAGCATGTTTATCAAAACATGTTATATCTTCTATAATATAAAAATGAATCGTTAAATGTGTATAAGCGCGAAACTCGAGAACGGCTGAACCAATTTGGCTGATTTCTTTTTTGTTGTGTTTGTTGAAGTCTGGGGAAGGTTATTACGGAGAGAAAAATTAAAAAATTTGTCTGAAAAAGTCTAAAAACACCACTTTTCTATATTCTCATACAAAAATTTCGTAATAATATTTAAAAGTCCATTTTCAACTTTAACACCATACCATAAAGTTTAAATGTTAGTGGACGGGTTCCGGGAAGGCAAAACAATTATTGAGTGACGTATAAATATTAATGTCAATATTTATCAATTTTTATACATATAGCATTAAGGCCAGGTTCCTTTAAACAATTTTCAAAAAACAGCCAACAGGCCAATAGATTTTGGCAGAATAAAATCTGACGGGGAAGCTATTAACATTAAAAAAACCAATGTGACTTTGTTTTAGAGAAATAGGTCAGAACAATGTCTGCCGGGACAGCTAGTTAACTATAATTTTAAGGGAAGCCCCGTCGCACGTAACATTTTTACTCGTTACTAGTGTAAGGGTCCAAGGTATTGCTTCGTTTGTTGTTTGAAAGGATAAGAAATAAATACATTCCCTATTTATACTTTTGATGCCATCAAAACACGTTTATAGCTGAAATTAAAATAGCTTTAAAGTTGCGAGCAATTAATTTACAATTTATAATATTTAAGCAATAGAGATAAAACAATTCTCAAAAACCCACTTCGTTCATTCCACGCCATCAAAGTTATCGAGACTAACGATCATTTGTCCCCAATTAGTTAAAACAAAAAGTACGTTCAATGAGAAAACAATCATTACTAATTACTCTAATTGAAATTATTAAAAATCAAGATTCATCAGGCCAAAACTATTTCACATACATTTATTTGAAGTAAAAAAGAGCGTTCGTGCATTTACTTAATACTGTTCATGTAAATACTAAGTCAATGTTTTTTCATACATAAAAACTTACAATAATCTAGACAAGGTGTAAAGAAATTTTAGGAAAGATTTAGGACACATCGACAAAATTATATATTTTTTTCTAAATGTATAATAATTAACAAAATATATCTTTAAGCCCGGTCAAAATAGACATTTAAAGGTTACTATTAGGTCCTTACATATGCAATTGGAGTTTTGTATGGGAGGAACAAAAAGTCGAATATTTTTTAATATAATATATTTAATTAATCAAAGTATGAACCATTATTTTCTATGCACTTTTGCCATCTCATAGGTAGTTCATTGATCCCTTTACTAAAAAAACCAGTCGGACGGGAATCAATAAAATCTTTGAAGGCGATTTGGACTGCCCCATCGGAGTTGAATTTTTTCCCTTGCAAGAAGTTATCCAAATTTCGAAAAAAAATGGTAATCTGTTGGAGCAAGGTCCGGGGAGTACGGAGGATGTCTTAGACTTTCCAATTGAAGCTCTTCTAATTTAGTAGCCGTCTGTTGCGCAGTGTGTGGTCTAGCGTTGTCGTGAAGCAGCAGTGGCGTGGAGCGATTGACCAGCCTAGGTTGTTTAGCCGCTAGCTTTTTCATCATGGTTTGCAATTGCTGACAATAGACATCAGCCGTAATAGTCTGGCCAGATTTGAGAAAACTGTAATGAACAATACCGGCACTAGTCCACCAAGCGCTTACAAGTAACTTTTTTGGGGTTAATTTTCGGTTGGGGCAGGATTTGGCTGGCTGGCCAGGATCCAACCATTGCGCTGTGCGCTTCCGATTATCGTAAAGAACCCATTTTTCATCACAGGTAATGATTCGGTTTAAAATACCTTCATTATTGTGCCGGTTTAGTAATGTAACGCAGCAGTCGACGCGCGTTTGCCGGTTTGCTTCAGTCAATTCGTGAGGTACCCACCTTTCAAGCTTTTTAATCTTCCCAATTTGCTTCAAGTGAATTAAAACAGTTTTATCACTAACATCGCAGCCTGCAGCTAACTCGGACGTGGTTTGCGATGGATCCGCTTCCACAATAGCCTTCAACTCTTCATTATCAACTTGAGTCTCAGGCCGTCCACGGGGCTTGTTCTGCAGGTCGAAATTTCCAGAACGAAAACGTTGGAACCAAAAACGAACTGTGTTTTCTTTTGCAACACGACCGCCATACACATCATTCACCCTTCGAGTTGTTTCCGCAGCACTAGTGCCACGGCGGAACTCGTACTCGTAAATAAAGCGATATTTTAAGTTTTCCATTTTGTAAAATGAGTGACGCAAACAGAAAAAAAACAGAAGAAAAAAACAAATGAATGACGATCATCGAAGCACAAATACATGAGTCTATAGCTGTACAAATTTGAATTTGGAATTCCTTAACAAAGAGGAGAAATTTGTGATTAAAGTGGCCAGTACGAAAAACGCCAATTTCATATGTAAGGACCTAATATAATGTGTATGGAGCTGAAAGTTGGTAATAATGTTAGAAAAGCCATTCAATATACATGGAATATAAAAAGTCCTCATTTCTCAATTCCGCATCTGCAAAAAAGTTATTCCAGGTCAAAATATGGGATTTTGTATTTTTCATTTGATACTTTTTAATTATTTTTTTGTAGTTAAAATTCATATTTTAAATGCATTTGCTAATGTTTTAGTGGAATTTGGTAAAACATCGATATGTTTTAAGTTAGTCACACTGGCTCGGGTTGCTAAGTTTAGGTAAGACCCAGATGATTAATCCATGTTTCAATTGATTACTTCTGCTTTATTTATATTTTATATAAAATCTGAGTAAATTTTATTTAGTTAAATATTATTATGACATTTTTTAAGATTCTTAACGTGAGAACCAAGTCGCACTCAAATAAAAAAAGCCCTCGAACACATTAGTACACTCTAAAGGTACAAGCAGCTCAA
The DNA here is from genome assembly GCA_036320925.1 of Automeris io. Taxonomy (NCBI): domain Eukaryota; kingdom Metazoa; phylum Arthropoda; class Insecta; order Lepidoptera; family Saturniidae; genus Automeris; species Automeris io. Next base: position 7,857,025 of record JAUDJH010000026.1, on the reverse strand, counting down.
ATATGAACGAGTTCTAGAACGTCACCCTTTCTTCGTTGTCCGTTTCATATGAAGTGCCCCAAATATAATAATAACAATAAGTACGGTCCATTAATCACCTTTTCCGATGTATTTATCTTCATAAATAAAAATATCTTCAATTATTAGAAGTATTGTGAATCTTAAATGGCAAGAAATGAATTCCTAAAATAAATACAAAGTTCCAAAAAAAACAACGTATTGTTAATAATGAAGATAAAATTCTAGTAAGAATCACTTATGCAACGACGAAACATTGAAGGATATTTACATTTGATTTAATAGTTATAACATGTTTCTAAACATTTGTTTTGTTGAGGCGTGAGTGATTATTTGTCGGGTGGCAGTATCCTCAGCTGGCCTGTGGAGTTTGAACACAGGAAATTCGTGTTAATTGGCTTCGTGGCCGCTAATTGTCCAGTGCGACGAGACCACACCACAGAACGGCGGGATGCGCCAAATGTCAACATTTCACTTTGCACTACATGGTGATGGATACTAGTAAATATATTTTTATGCAATCTTTTCTATCTACACAGGTTATATGTGGACTTGCATTTGCTTTTTTAGATGTATTCTTTTTAAACATAGTTTGACCAGTAATATTTTAATGCACAATGTAATTATTGCCCGAAAATATATCGGCAACATTTGTTCTTTACGGCCCATAACGCTTCTCTCTTATACGCCTAACTCAAAACTAGCAATAAAATTGTGCTAATATTTAACATGGCTTTATATTCGGGCTATAAAATACAGTCTGGATAATAAGTCTACATATTTTAAAAATATATTTTAAAGTATTTTTATACCACAAAACAGAATGCAATAACGTTGACTTTAATTTTCTGGATCAACTCGTGTACATATTTCTATTGTTGTGCTTATTATATTTAAGACGACAACTTTAAATGGTTATCTCTTGGCGGTTGCAATCGTTCTTGAATTGTACTGTATTCACCATCCGATTTGGTCTAAGCATTGAGCAAAGCAAGTCTAAAAACTACCAGACAGACAATTTTATACGAGATTTCGAACGGGGTTTCAAGATGTATAAAGGCGTTAAATAAATAAATTATTAGTCTCATAGCTAGCTAAGCGTCGATAAAATGCAACAAATAAATTAAAAGTAGTACCGAGAAGTTCGAGTCTAGCATCTGTTTGGGACTAGTATATTAAACGCTTAATTTTTGTATAATCAAGTCTAACACGAAAATATTTGTTACTAGAAAAAGAATTTATTGGCATTGGAACGACCTTTAAACATTTGCACTTTGTTATGCGATTTATCATGGATGTAAGACGTAAATCAAATTGAAAAAAAAAGGTTATGTAACAATATAATGACCGAAACTAATTAATTCATAGTAAATATATATTAGTATCTATATATAAAACAAATTGGATGCATTAAGAGACTTGTATTACCATCATTATTCAATACACATATGCACTTAAGGTTTATTAATTTATTCATAGATTAACTGGTAATTGATAACCAATAATAATAGATTCAGTGGATACAACCACATATGTGTCTTTACTAACCCTGAAAGGTAAATAAGCAAGACGATGATAAAGAATAATTTTCATCAAAAGGGAATTTAAGAAAACTTCTTTATATAACGGTGGATGAAACTTATTTAGACGTTTTCGATGCTGCACTATTAGCGGTATTTCCCAGAATACGGAAAATATAAGTCAGAGAATAAATAAACACCCGAAAAAATGAGTTTTGTATTCTTCCCCGAATAGGAACGTAATGGGTACCCCAATAAATAAACAATGTTTTAGTTAGCTGTTAAAAATATAATTAAGCAATATTCAACCCTCGGCAACGTCCGAACTGGTACTAATAATGGGTACCCATAATCAATCACACTTAAAACTGACTTTGATGTTTTCTTACAATATTTTTGCAACACATCATGGTAACATTAAAATGCAACATAATAAACAAATTAAAATGATTTCATTAATTTAGTTAGTACATTTTAGAATAACTATAAAATAATAGGTGTAAAAAAGATTTCATACTTTACCTTTCGGAAATGAATTACCGAATAATAAACACGAATCTCTGTTGTATTTTGTGTTTTTTTTTTATATAATTTTATACATATTTTTATTTTGGTTAGCATATGACAATGTATGTAAATAGTTTTAGTAGTCTGGTGTAGAACGTATTGCTCTTTCATCTTCGGTCTTTACGGTATACGCAACGAAAAGAAACGACGTAATTTTGTTAATATTGTTCTGTTAGCCTCTCTCTTAAAGTTGTTCTTAACTAGTTGGAGCGGTTTCGTTGAAGAATCGAATTGGAAATGAGGTTTTCCGTCAAAGAACGTAAGTTATCGAAATAACTAAGAAAATTAGCTGTCTGAGATGACAGTGAGCTGGTCGTATTTGCCGATGAATTGATAAACATTAAAGCAGACGTGTTCTTCAGTGGAAACTACGTTTTGGCAAACGTAGTATAGGACGCTCTCCGGTTAGATGGAGTAATGATTTGCGCAAAGTTGTAGGAAATTGATAGATGAGAATACCCGAAGATTGGGCTCAGTAACGAATCTTGGGAGAAACCTATGTCCAACAAAGGACGTAAACATGCCGATTAGGAAAGTTTGACGTAGCACAAGACAGTGAAACTAAACGAAGATTCCTGACACTACATAAATAGTATTAGAAGTAAGGGGTTATAATTAAAAAGACATACCTAGTGTCCAGAGTGGAGTTGAGCCTTTGTGATCTTCGGAGCGGTGTGTTCCTCACCGCACTCACGGGCTCCTCCCAACTGCCGCCCGCCGACCGATGCTCATCTGCCAAATTATACCATCTTTTATGGTAAATGTAAATTGATCTAGTGTATAGTCACTAAATAAAGTCTAGCATATAGTTATTAAATGTAAGGTTTCCTTGTTTTTAAAATAATATCAACACGTGTTTTGTCACATTGTGAAATTTTAATTGTGCCTGCTATTGACCTCGCGATGGACAAAGCTTTTTACAAGCAACGGGTCAATTGCTACATAACTGTGTTATATTTAAACCACAGATTAAAGTGATAATTACCATGGTAATTATGATATAATTTATAAAATGAATTATAAAATGACACATTATAATTATTATTAATGTGGACAACGTTCTAGTTTAATACAGGTTTTTATGAATAATATCGACACTTGCTAAAAGTATATTACTGTGATCGGTACTAGTTTTAGGTATCTTATTTTAATTTTAAATTCCTAATAAAGGACTAATACAAATAATTATCAAGAATATTTAAAAACTTGTTCTAGATCTTTTCAGATAATTATGAATAGTGCATCGCTAGTATAATGACTAAATCACAACTTTTGGGACGACTATCAATTTAGATTTAATAAGTAATTTATACGTAGTATGATTTATATATACATTAATATATATATACGTGAAGTAGCATACTGATAAAAATGTATTTGTGTATGCGTGTATCATAATAAATGTTAGATTACGACTAGTCCAGCGAATATTACTCCGGCGGACGTCACAACGTTCGGACGTGTCATGCTGACTGCACCCTACTGTTGTTTTTTTTGTATCAAACATCTCAAATGTCTCCAGCGGATGTTACACCTAAATTATAACCATTATATTGAAATAATAATACTATAAGTTACTTTTGCCATTAATTCATTTGTAACGAAATATATCTAAGTAAAAAACAAGTAAAATGTTAACGTTTCCAATAAATAAAATAATTATTTAACAAAAAAAAGTATTTAATAGATTTTGAAGTTAAATCAACTGAGGTTACCGAGATGTACGTGTACTATATACTGTGTTTTGTTAGTAAATAAATGAGTATTGTACTTAGGAAACGCCATTTGTACTTTTCAAGTTCCGATAACTTTTTGGAGGTCACGCCTGTTAATTAAGTGTTAGACCTTGAAAGTATAAGTGTGGGTGGATGAGTCGAACGCGTTTTGAACACCATGTCTTAAAACCCGTTATATTTTATACTTATATACGGGCGTTAAATATTATCTGATACACATTTAGAATACCACATATGTATGTATCTGTTATATAGAGCTTCGAGTGTTGAAATTAAATATTTTTTACAATTACGAGTATACGGACTTCACATCAATAAAATATATTATAAATAATATATATAGATTCTTGTTCTAGTTTGTGATCAATTAGACCTGTATAATTTAAATACTTTCCTCATTTAAGACATGGTTCCTACTGTTTTGACCGATTCTGCATAACCAAGCAGTAATATCAAGAATTAAAGTATAACTACATAAAAAACACAAGCATATAATTTAATGAAATATTTATTCAAAAACGAGCAAAACCTTTGAAAATTAACTAATTAATCGTCAAGGTAAGTCAAATCGACCATAGGTGATACCAATATTAAATACTAACCACAAGTTTTAGAAACATGTTCAAATATTAAGACTCTTTTATACTTTAACGGTACGCAATTGATGTTTCCTTAGTGGGACGTTCGGCGGCGAGATGGGTTCACGATGTTGCAAGGGTCGTGGGTCAGTATGAGGCTTATGTTCAACAGGGGCTTAAACAGACTGGAGTTAATAGTGTTAAAAAGCGTTTTCAAATTTAAAGAACGTCTTTGAAACTTGGCGTCAATATTTGAAATATAATTTTAACGATTCAAAACTAGAAAAATCGCTACATATTTATTAATATCAAGGACGAACAGGCGAAGCGTGGGAAGACAGGTTAAAACATAAAGACCGAAACAACATTAATATTATCTGTTCTGGCCGAAAAATCTTAGCATAGTATCGTATAAATAAACAATTACCTACTTAATTTGTGCCTCTTTATCAACTTGTGTTTCATTTTGGTTATTTTGTTACAGTTTCTGCTACGTTTCACGTCACCGCGTGTCACTTTATCCGTCATAACTATCGTTACGTAATTGTTTTCCATCACTGAGTCGCGAATTACAATTAAAACATTATTAGGATCAACTTTGGGTTTACGATTTAACATTTAACAAAGAACGTCTCGTCGCAGCAATGCTTGATCACATACTAACGAAAACTAAATGCGGTGCTAATGATTCCTTATTGCCATGATATTAATAATATTGTTAATGATAGCGGCTGTTTTAAACTCAATATTAGATTGGTCAGGGTTGATATCTCAGTAATTAAGATGACCTGTATTTTTTTATACTGGACTATGACAAGGATTCCAATACTGATTTCTATTAGATTTCATGTATTGTCTTCTCGGCTCAACGAACCAACTGATACCTATAAAATTAGGGAATCCCAAATTAATGCTGAATATTTTTTAGAATTATATAACAATGGATCTTAGGCTGAGATTTATAGACGCGTCTTTGACTTTACTTAGACTCTGCTCAGGTTCGTCTTTAATTAAAAACTATATATATATATATATATATATATATATTCAGTACACAGGAACAGGTACACAGGTAGGTTCAGTAACAGGAACTCGAGTATAGCGTATTTGCAAAGGCACGTCAAGTTGATAAAATCTGTGGCTTATCATATACTACACAGAAAAAAAGGAATTGTTAAACCAAGAAAGTCAAGTTTCTTGAAATATTTAGTAAATCCAATAAAATATTACTTAACTTAACAAAATATTTTTTACGTGCAAATACAGCAAATTTTAATTCAAGACGTGTTTTTTCTCAGAATTTATACTAAAAACAAGAGGAAACTGCTTACTTTAAGAAACATTTTCTTTCGGTTTAGACTATTATATTGTTTTAATATGAGCATTTAAATTTCTTCGTTACAGAGAATATTTATTACTTTTAAGAAAAAAATTACTGATTTATAGAATGCAACGGTTTTCTTGACTTAAGAACTTTAATATTTCTAAATCAAGAAAATATTTCTTTAAATCAAATTGTACGGTGTTTTGGAATTGATTTCAAGTAAATATTTTCTTAGAAATAAACCGAAAAACTAAGATTATTGTATGGTTAATCCAAGCAAACGAATCTTCATACTAGATTATTATTAATTCTTCACATTACTCGAGCAAGTCGAAACTTGTCACTGGTCGGGTGGCCAGAATATTAGTTTTGTACAATTTGGCGTAACTTTTGACCATGTCATCATTTAGTTAATAGATTATATATAAATTATAGTTTTATGAATCAAATTGTTTTCTAGTCAATTAACGAAATTTAAATCATTTAACTTTTTATTTGACACTTATTAATATATAACCTTATTTGGAGCTGTAAGTAAACATATATATTTGGATAATGTAATAGCATTTGTTTGACACTAAAAATTCATAAAGAATATTCTTGATTTATATGATCATAAAGTTTAAATTTTAGCAGTCTCGTGTAACGTTTACTCATCCAGCACTGGCAACACTGGCTAATGAGGACTCTCCGAAGTAAGTACGGTTTTTTTGCTTCTAAATAATTTTAGTGATTAGTTTAATACAAACATTAAAATAATAAGAAATCTTAGTAATTCAGTGTGTGTTTTACAATATTAAGAGATTATATCATATAGTTCACTCCATAACTAACATGTATCAAGTGTGGAGTGTTCAAGAAGATAATTTATTTGAGTGATTTATCGGTATATATTTTAAATAAAATGTTTACAGATTAGAATTACTTAATTTCTTACAGGTAAAATGCCCAGATTAAAAGTACTTATAGATTAAAAATTTACTAAATATCGTTGGCGTGAAATGGTAAGATTTTTTAAAATGAGAACGGACTCCATTTTATATATGTAGTTAATATTTTTATTCAAAATACAATTTAGTCATAAATTCACAAAAATACGATTTTTTAAAATAAGTTAACTTGTCTTACTGATTTAATACCTTAATACATTTTAGTTAGATCCCGATATATCATAAAATGTTGTTTTTTTTTAAAGTTGTTATTTAACCACGCCAGTTTATAACCTATCTATATTATCTAGTCTGACAGAAACATTTTAAAATATACAAAACATTCAGAGAATGGAATAACAGTAGAAATTTTAACAGAAATTAATGTACATATATGATTTACAAGAGCTGAGCCCATACTTGGCGACTAGAAGTCAGACTCGCGCACCGACTGTAACATTCAACTAACTTCCACTGTTTAGATTTTGTTAACATATTTATGTAAAATTGCTACCTGCAATTTACGCAAATATGAAATCATGAGTGACCAAAAGATGTGTATATTCTCTTTAATATTATAGGCTCCTACAGAATCAACTGCATACAATTTTGATCTTCAAATATTACTCCAAACATCACCAGGGGGTAATAGCATCCTAAGATTTTATGAAACACGGGGCTGTCTTGATTTTAAAAACAGAAACCAATTGGTTGACATAATAATAAAACACATGTACTCTCATATTGTTCTTAGGTAAGTTTCTGTTAACAATATTATATTTTTTGCTCCTTGTTGTATTAAATATCATCAAAAATTATCCCCATATAATTTTCAGTGGAATAAAATATGAGGAATACAATATTTTAGCTGCCAAAATTACAACATTGTTTCCAAAAGAAACAACAGGGACTTATTTCACTAATCCTATAAAGAAAAGAGATTCACTAAATGGTCGCTCTATAGCAGCACGTGGAAAGTTAGTTGATAAAGTTAGGAATCTCTTATATAAATATGGTGACCGCAGAAGAGAATCAACAAACACTGAAAATTATATCTCTTCAAATAATACAGACCTAGATTTGGAAGGTAATTTTAATTACAATTTATATAATGTAAAATTTTATAATGTGTTCATTGGATTCCATTTAAATTCAATAATTTGATTAAATTTTTTTTTTAGATTTAGCTAGTAATGTAGATGTACTGTGGCTAAAACAAAATTCAGAGCCTTGGGATGAAGTATTACAAAAATGGAGAAATACATTTCATCTAAGAAGGGAAAGCAAATGTAGTAATGTCCATGATTTTCTTTTACAATGGAATACAATTACTGATGCACGTGGTGAAACTTTAGTATGTTGAAAAAATATCTCTTCTATTATAATACTAATATCAAATGTGTTGTGTAAATTTTATTTTTAAATTATAGATCAATTTGGATTTTGATTTATTATATCCGGATAAAGGACTGAATCTCTATCTGAACTGGGATACATTTTTTGCAACTCTGTTAGAACTTAGGCCTACAAAAGATGCTAAGATTTTACAAATTTTAGAAGATTTGCATAATACCGATGATGATGGTGAGCAAGTTTACTTACTAGCTAAATTAGACTATTTATCTTGGATTTACTTAATGTGAAAACAAATTGCAATAATTAACATATCTTAGTGTATACTCGTATATAAATATATCCTGTCTAATTTATAGTATTTATTTATTTTTAGTAAAACTGGCAGCACAAATAGAATTATTAGGTCGCTTGGTACCTCCACGAGGCAGACTTAGCAAAAATATTAAATTCACAACTCAGGAATCAATAGAATCTATTTTTATTCTAGCTAAAGTAAGTTGCAATTTTATTACACTACATATTACCTATGTATGAGAATCCAATAAGAATGGTTATCTAGATATTTTTAATTTACAGACTGCAGGTGACATAGATGCAATAATTACAGAACAAAAAAGAAAAGCTTGCACTAATCAAATGACAGTTCAACCATATATTATATTACAAGGCACTTTGTTATCCTGTTCAGCACCCTTACTTGTAATTGATAATGTAACATATAAATTTCAAAGTATCAAGAAGGCCTTTGATATTTTGTTCAAATCATATCACATCCTTGATGCACGGTATCCAAGAGCAGGTGACCACTTGTACCTAATAATTCAAAGGTGTGTTTATAAGATACAGACAAAATATGATAATGTAGTTTCCTACATAAGTGATATTGTAGATCATTAAGTATATAATTTTTTGTTTAGAAACTATAAATGTTGGTTCCTGTTTAAGACTGAGAATATATTCACAACATATTATTAGGGTACACTTAATACGTAATTACAAAATGAATGTTTTTAATATTGATTTGAATTGTAAATATTGTTCTGTGAAGTGTACAAATTATAAGTCTTTTATTTTTCATTTAGAAACTGCACATAAAATAAGTGACTATTATGTTTGCCCCCTGCTAAACTGTGGCAGAACTTATAATAAAAAAAATCGTTTTAAACAACATTTGATATTATGTCATAATTCAAATCCTTATAAAAAAAAGACGTACACTGATCGCCTACATAAATGTCCAGTAGAAACTCCTACTTCATCATGTGATATATCGTCATCAAATTCTGTTAAAATTGAAAATGACAATAGTCACAATAATCCAGACGATAAAAAAACTAATGTAAATAATAGTAAAAATGATTTTAAACAAACTGTGCAATCTTTTATAGAAGTATTTTTGTGTCATCTTTATAATATAGTTAATTTACCTAGAACACTAATTCAAACATTTGTTGAATTGATAAAAAAATTAGTTATCGACATAGCTTCAAATATTTGTGATATTCTAAATACGTTTCTTACACCATCTGCTAAACTCCTTGTAGAGGAAATAATGTTAGGTTTAAAAAGTATATTTGATAACTTAGATACTGAATATAAGCGATTAAAACATTTAGTGGATAATAAGTATTATTTAGCACCAGAAGAAGTAAAGATAGGATCTAGCAAAGATAAACAAATAGTAAATAGTGAAGCAATAATGATACTGAAAGAGCGAAAATTATATATATCACCTTTGAAACTAGTGTTAAAAAATTTTATGGAACTACCTGGAGTATTTTCGATCATTGTAAATTATCAAAAGTGCCTTTTAAATGAAACTACAGTTATGACAAATATAATTCAAGGAACAGTTTGGAAAGAGTTAACTACTAAAAGCTGTGAAAGTGAAAACATAATACAAATACCATTAATTTTATATTTTGATGATTTCGAGAGTGGCAATGCTCTGGGCAGTCATGCTGGAGAATACAAATTAGGGACAGTGTACGTTTCTGTAGCAACCATTCCGCCTGAGAAATCAAGTAGATTAGAAAATATTTTTATAACTCAGTTATTTCATTCAAGTGACAGAAATGCATTCGGAAATAAAGTTATATTTAAAAAAATTATTCAAGAGTTAAAATTTTTAGAAGAAACAGGTATTGATATTGAACTTCCTAATCAGAGTGCTACAGTAAAATTCATCTTAGTTACTTGTTCGGGAGATAACTTGGGTCTGCATAGCATTTTAGGATTTTTCGAAAGTTTTACTGCTAAAAATTTTTGTAGATTTTGTTTAACTAGTAAAACAGATTCTGAAACACAAACATGCGAATCAGATAATCTTCGCAAATGCATAAATTATAACGATGATGTCGAAAATCGACGAGGAATTAAGGAAAAGTGCATTTGGAATGATTTGCCTAATTTTCATGTTTATAATAATGTTACATGTGATGTAATGCACGACTTAGTAGAAGGTGTTCATAGGTATGGTATGGCACTTATCATTAAAGGCTTAATTGATAAGAAATATTTTTCACTAGATCACTTGAATTCCCGAATAAAATATTTTAATTACACCTCTAATGAAAAGAATACACCTCCATTAATAAAAAAACAACACTTGTTAAACAAAAGCTTAGTTATCTCAGCCTCTGAAATGTTATGTCTGACAAGAAATTTTGTTTTCATAGTAGGTGATTTAGTAGTTGAAAATGATTCCATATGGATATATTATTTATTACTGCTCGAACTCACAAATATACTTATGTCCCAATCTTTTACATCAGAATTAATAGCTTATTTAAAGTGTGTAATTGAAGAACATCATCAACAATATATAAACTTATTTCAGGAAAAACTGAAACCTAAGCATCATTTCCTAATTCACTACCCAACTTTAATAGAAAAAATTGGTCCACCTATACTTATAAGTGCGTTTAAATACGAAGCAAAACATAATGAATTAAAAAAGGTGTGTCAGTCTATAACTTCACGTAAAGATCTTCCTCAATCAGTTATGAAACGTTGTCAACTTAAACAAAGCTTTCGATATGCTACAAAAAAAGGGTTAATGGATATTATTTTGTATGGAAAATTTGAATTAGATATTTATGACCAAGAAAATTGTTTCGTTGATTGGTGTGAGATCAACGGTACTAAGTATAATGTAAAAAATGTTATATTGTTAGATGTTAAAGAGGATATCCCTGAATACTATATTATTAATAATATCATTATAAATCATGCAACTAGTGAAGTACGGTTTGATTGTTTTTATTTGAACATTCTGTGTTATAATAATCATCTAAAAGCTTATAAAGTAATGTTAACAAAACAACATAAAACTATTGCTTATGACAATTTATATACAAATGCAGTTTCTCAAATTTATAAAGTAAATTTTGAAACATTTGTAAAAGTTGATTTTTAATGTTTAATTAGTAAGATGGCCTTCAATTTATTTCTGTTTTGTAAATGATGATTAATGATAAAAGTGTTTCTTTAATATAAGACATAGTTTATAAGATGCTATTATTGCTAAGTGTTAGTAACAATTGATTTGTTATTTCTTAAATAAATGCAAACTTAAACTGGTGGTTTCATTCTTTTAATAAGGGTATATCTTCTGCTAGTTCAATTATAAATGTGTCAGGATGTTGCTCTTAAATGTGCATTGTTGTCCATAAGGTAATTGTTTTGTCTGGTCTAATTATGTGATAATCTTATGTAGAAATGTATTCCATCTTCATTTAAATGGATGTCTGCGTACCACATTCAGTATGTAAAGCTACATCTTTCTTGAACGCTATGTCAATAATTTGAGAGTCCGCAAATCATTAACATAGCGTTCAAGAAATTTGTAACGTTACTGGCTGCAGTACGCAGCATGCATTTAAATGACGATGGAATACATTTCTATACAAGATTATCACATAATTAGACCAAGACAAGACGATTACTCTATGGAAAACAACATTCACTTAAAATGAGATCCTACAATCTCAAATCAAAACAATTAAACATCTAAAGTTGAGAAAATAATTTATTAGCACGTCGAGCACAGATATTTTAATTTAAGAATAAAAAATCTTGTTCTAAAGTCATCCTATTTTCAACCTAATAACAAATTTCTTTGAAATTAGTAATTCATTTTTATTTCAAAATTGTGTAAACTCAACACAAGATTTTTTATTCTTAGATGAAGAACATATATTATTACATTAAGTAAATCTGAATAATCAAGACACTCACGATTCTTGGATTGACGTATTGTATATTTTAAAAGGGAGTTGTTTTTTTCTTGAGTTGAAAATATCTATCTCGTTCTAAGAAAATATAATTAAGAAAATATCGATCTAATATCAACAAAATATTTTTGTACGTCTATAGGGAGAGTGCCATTTTCTTGGATTAAAGCAACTTGCTTTGCCTTAAGGAAATTTGCTTTGTTTTAAGAAATCTTTTTTTTCCGTGTATGACATTAATTAAATAATATAATTTGTAGTGTTTGAGTAAAGTCAAAGTAGCGTCTTTAAATGTTAGCCTTAGAAAATAATCATTAGATATTTGAAAATATGTGCATTCATAGGTTTTATCCTCGATACCACAAACATACTCACATGGTGCTGTTAAACTAGTACAAGCTGTAAGGTGGTAGGGTTCAACAATCAATTTATATTACTGTCCCTAAAAATTGAAAAATGTAATTTATTGACAATGTGGTTTTATTTAGCCTATTGGGTGTAGCTTTTCAGCTGTTACATAAAAAGATAATATAATTCACCAAAAAAAAAATGCATTCATATAATGTATCTGTTAGCCCTAATGTATATCTTTCAATATTAAGACGACTACATCCTTAACTGTGTTGACCTTTCATTAGATTGCCACTGGATGCACATAAATCAATTAGCCAACAGAGATACTAAGAAATAGTTAAGATAACTTAAAATACAAACAGTTAGTAATGTAGGAACGCATAGAGAAAGATGAGAACATCACAAAAATAAATTAGATATTTTTACTGATCACGTTTGGCAGTACATGTAACCGCAAAGTGGATAACAGCCACTAACAGCATCTCCTGCTCAGCCTTTAAGGGATATAGCGTGACGATATATTATTATTATTCATATGTAAACTGGAAATATTCATAGGGTTAGCGAGTGGAATAACAAGATATTTATTTCCAATTTATAAAGTAAGTATTAAAAGTTGTAAGTTGGTCGAATCTGTACACTGATTATATTAAAAATATAACTACGATTTAGAACACGAATTTTTTTTAGATTATATGCCCATTGGTCACTATTATAGATTTGTAACCCATTGGGGGGTCTCCGCGACTTTCAGTCGTGGTATACGTGGGCCGACATGAGGAGTGAGAATATCAATTGACTTCATTCCTTTGATAATCCCTTTCGTTTTTTGGACTACACTGTACTTACCGTCAGGTATAGAATAGTCATTTTATCTAACCCTTGTAAAAAAACATAAAATAGCTTTACTAATAATTAAGAGCCTCCCTATTCGCCCTTTGGTGTTTTTTGGTGCTAGGACGATTGCTCGAACTGGGTCATGACTAGTGATGAAAATGCCCGGAAATTTTCCCAAAGTGCCCAAAACTTGCTTGGAAATATTCCCGGGAATTTACGAAATGTTCGCGGAAGTGCTGGGCACTTTGGGAAAATTCCCGGGTATTTTCATCACTAGTCATGACCAAAGTAAATAAGTGTAAAAATCGTCATAGTGACTCGTTTTGGCCTGTCGAGTTTAAGGATCAGCTTGTGTATATCCAGTAATTCATATATCTAGAAATCTCCAGTCGTGGTATATGTGGGACATGATGATGGAGACTATCAACGGATTTTCATCCTTTGATGGTCGCTTTCGTTTTTGGGACTACACTGCACTTACCATCAGGTGTACTGTAGTCACTTTGTAGAGAAAGAAAAAAAATTAGACTGCTGTTTCCCTCCGCTATTTCATCACAGTTACTGTAAATGAAGTGACGGGAAAGGAGCTACTATGAATATAAAGATAAACTGTGCATGTTTATTATAATAACGACGCGGCGTCGTTAACGGATAGTATAGTGCGTAGGTAGGTACAACTAGAACAGAAAACCTCATTAGATGTAACACTGAACAGCTGAAGGTAAATTAAACAGTGAAACAGCAAGTCCATAACAAGATTCGATTAATGTTTGGCGAGTATCGAGCGATCTTAGAATTGCTCTGGGTCGAGATCAGAGAGGCCGCCCAGTACGCTTGTCACTCATGAGCCCATTGTTCGACCCGTCCAGATATTTATGATTCATACGACTAGTGCAATTTTCTGATAAGAATGAGACTAATAAGCCGTTGCAGGCAAATATAATCGGGACAAGAGAAGTCATCGACTCGAGATAATATTGCAATACTAGTAGTAGACCCGTAATCAATTTGCCGCATTACATAAATACCGTCTTAAACTTTATTAATTTATGTGGAAAATACTGTTTTCATTGGAAACGTATTATGACTGCCTTTGGCGTCATTCAGTAGCAAGCAAATGGGTATTAGTCAGGATATTTACAGGAAGGTGATAGTATTATTATTGTAATGACTAATTTTATTAGTAATTTAAATATTGATTCCAAACTTATATTTTCAATATTACCAGACAGAAAAAAATAAGCATTAATTCATAAAGGCACCTATTCTATCTAATAAGTTCATAATTTTGTCAAAGTTATCCATATACTTTCAGTATTTAAAACAAGAATTTTAAGATTACGGAGTAACAATTTTCCTAGTGTCATTGGAAAAACTATGGACATATCAAGCTGTATCTTCAGTTCTATCCTCAAAGCATTAACTAATTCTTAACAATAACTGGTTCTTAAAATACGAATTTACAACTAAGAAAGTACCATTCAAATAGCTTTAGTAGTTTTACGTGATATTGGAAGAAGTATATATATTGCGATTTTAAATAATAGAAAACATTGAAAGTTATCAGAAAAAGACTGATATTGGAGGATTAACGGCAGACATACTTACAATAATTGCAGGAAGAAATTACAAAATAATAATTTTAGATGCTTTGACGATTGTAAATATATACTATTCTATTATATTAAGTAATACTCCTAAACTATGATTAGCAGCTGCATCCAATTGATGTATAGAATTAGTAGGTTCAAGACGAAACAAGCACGTGTAGATAAGGACAAAAGGTCGAAAGAAATTGTTCAATTGCTTTTAATCAAATACTTAGAAACGTCCCTTACAATATTGTTCCAATTGGGCTTACAACTTCAACATATGCGCCCGTATAAGAATTGTGGAGACGAATAAAAAAATATGTTTCTATCATTTTTCAGGAATCAATAAAGTGTAAATATAAATGTACTTTTGTCTTCGTAAAGAAGTCTGGCAGCATTTTCTATTAGAATTGTAATTTATTACGTTCTGATAAAAAAAAATTATGTATCTCATAGATTTGATATGGCTGCAGCAAAAACGAAACATTTTAAAAGTAGAACTCTGATCTTTTCTTCTTCTCATGTATTAAAACATCCTGCTGATTTCCCAGAACATGCTATATTTAATACGAAAATCCATTTTATTTTGTTATTTGCGTAGCTTTAAATCAATTCGATAAGCACTTGCGTACATAGAAATGTACGCTGAAATTCTCACCCATGCCTATAGATTAATCAGTTTAAAGCTTAACTTAAACATGCTACAGCTGAGAACAAAAACATTGCCACATCGCAAGGTGTCCCACCGCTTATATGACGATAACCGTCACGTGGTTTCTCATAAACGTCTACGGATTAAGATTTAAAATCTAATATACTATGAAGGATGTATGTCATTTGTAAGTGTCTTGAGAGCTGCAATCAGCTGCGCTACTGGTCACGTAGGGCAGGACATGGATACAGCCACTAATATATGTTTGCTTCTCCCGAAAGGAATATAGAGTGACGAATTGGACATCCGAACCTTTCGATTTATACAATCGGATCGGAAGGCCTAGTGACAACTTTATTAATGAAGTAGCTACCAGAAGGCTAATGCTTGTACTTTAAACCGTTCAATTTATAATTGGGATATATCATAGATATAATTAAAATTACAATTGGTCACAATTTTAACCAAAAAACAATGTCAAAAAATGTATAAAAAGTGTCAAACATATACGAGTATGTCAAAAATATATTATAGTTATGTGGAAGAAGTAGACCAACATTTTATTAATTTTGGTTATTTTTTAAATTTTGATTGGTTGACATTATAGACATATTAAAGTTATACTAAACATATACTGATCGTTAAGTTACAAGAACACCGTTTTTAGTCAATTCGTAATATATTTTAAATTTTATAGGATTTGCAAAATATTCGAATTACGTGATTTGTCTGGCCCTTTGGTCACAGTGAGCCCGATGATCAAGCGCAAAGCGAAAACAATAATCTCAATCTTATCTGCTTACCCCGAAAGAGACATGTAGAATCGTTATGATAAATAAATATTTCTTTATTTATTTTGATAAAATTTTTATGCGTAACAATTTTTCTTAATAATTATAAATATAATGAATAACGAACTCTCAAGGTTATATACAATGTCAGTAATATATTTTTTATATGATAATGGAGAACTAATGTAAATATCTCAGCAGTAGACAGATGATTTAAAAACAAGTTTTTAATAGCTGGCATCCTTGAAGTGACATATTTTAAATATAATTTCATTACGGTTGGATTAAACAAAACATTAAAAACTTTAAAGATGCCATTATACCACAGAAACCTCATGACTAACGTTAAAATGATTTGATTGTAAATGATGATAGCTGTGACTAAGTCTCGGACTTAATAAATAAATATTCCGGAATAGATTGATTTCCTGAAATAATTATCACCTATAGATTTCAGTGCTTCCTCGGTAACCGGGCATAACTTCACTTTGTTCACGACAATTACTAAAGTAAACTGCATTGTATCACAACACTAGAGCGTTCACGTATACGATACTCTATTTTCACATGACAATATAAACTTGATTTATACATCGTAGCAACGTGCATCGTATGGCACAGTTCATTTCAAACTAACATTTTTGACTGGTTTAGCATAATTGCGGTTGGTTGTGTCAATTGCCGTGGCTGTCACTGAGCAGCCATGTTAAAGAATTAATATCAACATTGGCTTGCGTCCAGCGTCAATTATTATTAACCCTACAAACAAAGCTAATTGTAAATATGCGCGCCTCCCGCATCAAATGGGAACGACTCGGTGCGTCGCAACGGGAGAGAACTTCGCCGACGGAAATAGACACAAATTGTCGCTATTTGAAGGAATGGCAACCATAAACATATAGGGACAAATGTATATAAACTATATTACGTGCGTCCATTCGTAACGTAGGTTTGTTTCATATTAAATCTAATAAAACAAACTATGTAACGGAGAAAGGAATGCTAACATCGCTGTGAATGGTCCGAAAATATACAAAACGCATCTTTCTGAATGCAAGTCATCCATCAGAATAATGATAAATGCTTTTGGGGCTATTTGTAACTGTGTAAAAACTTAGCAGTTTATTATTTGTTGAATTGATTTTGGAAGAATGATCATGAGATGCTTGTTTACATTTATTTTTACTTTTACAAGTGGTGTAACATTACAAGTATATTAATCTACTTAAAAATGTATTACACATGTTAGGATAGTCAGCGTTGAAAGAAAACATCGTAATGAAACCAGAATGGCATCTAATAGAAATGTCGTGTGTAAGTCCCCTGAGAATGATGATCAGCTGCGCTACGGGCCACATTGGGCGCGATATATAAGCGCAAAGTGGATACAGCTACTAATGTATCTCTGCTCACCCCAAAAGGAATATAGCGTGATGATATGTTACTATATATTTGGATTATTAAATATTGATAATTATTATTACTTACGACTCATAAATGTGCTTGTTTCCGTACTGATTGGCTAGGAAAATTAAAACGGTAATTATAAATATTGCTTTCATATGTTATATCATACAGGAAAAGCCATTATACAAGTTTAAAATAAAAAAAAAGTTCCATTATATAATTCATTCATTGGAATTACGTGCACATTACTTATTACATTAAATACCTGTTCCTATCAATTATCGAATAATTTACTACTCTGTATTTTTCAAACTATTTTATACCTACATCATGTTTTAAAAATAAATTCTGTATAACATCTATTGTAAATTAATAAAAAAAAAAAACTGTGATATGGGGACGTATTCAGATATAATATTCGTACATATCACGCATGCCCTTCAATTTTAAGTAATCAAGAAATTTTTAAGTTGCAAATTGGATAAATGGCCATGATGTATAAGTCTTTTTTAGTTATGACATAAACCTTTATCTATCATGGCTTTAGCATCAATTTAAAGCCGAGGACATCAACTTTTCTAATATAGCGTAAGTATGTAAAATTCCGACTATTGAATCATATAGATTTTATATCAAGTTCTCGGTAGCTTTTTGAAACTCAAGGTTTAGTTATTCCTGTACGAATTCACGCAAGTGAATAACAAAAATTTCCAGCGAATCAATTCCCTGCTATTTGTATTTAGTTTAGATTTTAGTTGTTTACATTGAACGCACTCACAACATCTTTACGTCAATAATTAATCTGCTTTCATGAGTTTGCGGCTATTTTATAGATTCAATATGCGAGTACTTCTTGTTTTACTTTTTTGTACGGCAGTGAAGCCAGGGTGTGCACGAAGAAGTAGAACCTACTAAGAACATGTAATCTCTTAGTTCTATATACCACATAAAACTTGTGATTTACAAGGACGCGTTATCATAAGCAGGCGCACAGAATATGCATAGCAGGTACAATTTTTTTTTTAAAAGAAATAATACGAAGATTTCTGTAGTTATTACTTATTTCACAAAATATATTTAGTATTTATATTATATAGACAATATTAATATATATATTTATAGATAATAAGTACTATATAACATTCCTTTGTATATTGATAAAAAGTTTAATAAAACTAATCATAATATTTTGTGTATCGCCTTTTTCTGCAGTTATTTTTATTGTTTTCTTTTTTATTCACAAGAGCATACTACAATTGCAGTGGTATGTTACGACTCTATACTTGGATGGGACAGGAGTTATTGACGTTTGGTGGAAAGAAATAAATAATAAGTTTCAAGGAGGCGAAAAGGGTTTTTATTTTAAACGTACACAATGCGCTCGAGCAAAGCCCCTGGCTTGTCGAGTACCGGGTTCAGCTCGTGTATCTCCGGCTATTATTACACCGTTCGGTCATGGAATAGAGTTCTTAACATAAAGATGACGGTTGTCAATAGATTTTTAACCCTCGACTGTTGCTGTAGTCCTTTAACTGTATTCTTTACGAAGTAGACACGGTGTAGTCATTCTGCTCATCCAATATTATTAAAAAAAAAACAACAAGGGAAAGAGAAAAGGTCTAAAGAAATGGAAGGGGTAGATATGCAAATATTTATATTCTATACTGGGTCGAATGAATTACAACACCGCACATAATAAAAAGTACTGTGTAATCCAAAAATGTCAACAACCGTTGAGAGATTTTGGTTTATCCAATAGATATTCGATCTGATGGTAAATAAGTACTTACATTTAATGAGTACGACAGAGTCGTGGGGCTCGCACTGCACCTGGGTGGCGTTCATGGCCAGCAGCCCTCCGCTGCCGGGCCCGCCACCCGTGCCACTCGTCTCTCTGTAAAAAAAAAACACTGTTTACATCATAGACAAGAGAACGATCAGAATATTCATTTATCTATTCACCTGGAGGAAGTGGCGTGCATTAATTTTTTGTACTAATCAAATTGTAATGACAAAATGTAATTGAATTTTAATTTCATTAATGTATAATTATGATCAAAATCCTTCTAAGCATTAATAAGTCATAAATTTGTATGTAATTGAGGATTCCTTAGTCTTTAAAACATAGATCGGAAAAATGTAATAATAATAATGATGCAAACTGGTAAATGTAATCTTAATCGTTTTTTATTAATCTGATTACATTTTGCCAATCTATGCCTGGAATTAAAATGGTCCTGCTATTTATAAAGCTCTACATTGCATGGCAAAAATATTTGACTATGAAAGTAGACTTCTTTATATCAACATACCAGCTTCTCTTTTAAGTATTCACCATATTTCGCTGCCTTTAGGCTTTCCATAGTATTTAGTCAACAATGTTATCAATGGAAATATTTATATTTCTAAACAACAAGCTTTTCAGTCAGAGGGAGTCTCGAAATAACTTAGATATACATATTTTAAAAAATCACTCAATTATGTATTCATTTATAACACTATTTCTAGTATAATGTTGTTGCTCTAAATCCGTGTTATTTATATACAAGCAGAGTTCTTAATGTGAGCGAATTTTTAATTAGCGACAACCTTTATTATACAGGTATGTGGTAATGTAACTTTTTCTAAACTACTAATATGACCTTTATGTGATCTTAAAACATATTTTAATTATATATCAATACTGTATATACTAAGTTTGCTAAATTTAAGTCTAAAAACTTATCAAGTAAGCTTTTATGTCTTAGCTCTAAGGATTGAATATGATGTAATATTAAGTTAAATACTTTTCAATTATATTATACTTGAAGATATTGATATGTGTTTGTAACGGAAAAGTTTTTACATTAATGTTTGAAATGTGGCTGAATAAGGCCCGAGGATAGGTTTAAGATAATTTTTGTATATATTTTATACCTAAAATAAGTCTTTTTATGACCAACATAGATCATGAACACTTATTATAATAGCTATTCATATGTCCAGAAATTTTCTGACTCTCAGGAATGCTTTTGTCTCTTGGAAATTATTGCACCAAAGGATATTCAAGGGCATAAAAGTAAAAAGTCTGGTCACTGAGAGGATACTTTTCTGACATTTGTCATTTAAACATAGCTAGTGATGGGTAGTCAGTAACAGTTTTATATAAATGAGCAACTAACATTTTTCACAAAATTGTGTTTTGTTGTTACGATTGCAAATATTAAGTTTACGCCATTTGGTTTCATATGTTGAGTTTGGGTGCAGTTGTAATAGCTCATTAAATTTATTAATAATTATTATAATTCCATTCTATTATTTTTATTTAATCTTCAAAAGATCAATAACTTAAATAAACTAAAATTATTGGAAAGAAAAAACGTAGAATTTCATAGCTGACAGATATTGTATAAAATTTACTATTGTTTTTGGCACATCATTATAAACATAAGCATATGCCCATAACCTTAACACTTAATGGAAGGGCAGAATCTGCTAACTATAACTAATACTAATGATAGTGGTAAGTAATGGTACTAGGAAAAATATTTAAATAAAAAAAACTAATGCAACATACCTAAAATTTAAGAAAAATCGTAGATCTAGGTGGCCCTTCCTAGGAAGTGAGAATGGAAAAACGTAAATCTACTTGCTGTGACATTACATTTTTCATTTGAACAGGACTTGTCCAAAACAAATTCTTTGAGTGGCTAGACTATAACAAAGATGATAGAATACCTACCTATCTAACTATGAATATACCTAAGATGAGAATACATTTTCATGTGGATACTTTTCTATGTAATTATTTTCACAATATTATGAAGAATAGAAATTGGTATTTATTTTGTTTATTTAACTTGCAATTAATTAAATGTGGAATAACTAGTTTAAACTGCAAAGTTAACCAACCACTCACAATAGGTATTTATTTATTCTTCTCACAGAAAATATTTATGATAATATTTAGTAATATTAATATTATGCATTAATTATTAAATGTGAGACAGATGCCTGAAATGAAACTATCCTTATTTAAAATGCTGTAAAGTTATTGTGTTTATACACTCTCACTAATAGAACATATCAGCCAGGTATTGTTATTTCATAATAAATGTAAAATTAAAACTTATTTTCGCTATAACAATCATACTAATTCTTTTTTTTACAAAGACTGTCATTTATTTCATATCCCTTGGTAGTTGTTACAGTGTTTGGACTCCACTGTATTTTCCTTCAGATGCACACTAATCACTTTTTTTGAGTCAGTATAAAAAAGTTACTCTATATTAAAAGGACATTTATCACAAATAGCTTGAAAAAATATTGTTTTATCTGAATCAGGCTGTGGACATACTTTTACAGAGGATTATAAAAATACAACTAGCTTACACTTACTAGATACTGGAAATGAAAGATTTATTTAAGATATGCATGATAAGCCTTGTATCCTAGTAAGATTAGATAAAATATTAAGTAATGAATCTTCTTATTAAGGTAAAAGCACCAATGCTCGATACTTTAAGAACAAATTTCACTATCCAAAGGCAAAAATAAATAATAAAAAAACATTGTTTATATATTTTATTATCACAACAGAAGCATATCAAAAGTAAGATTTTCATATAAAATCTTTATTTATTAATATATTTTAAACTTAAATTTATATTTTTCTAACCTTTATCATAGCAACTAATAGATGAAGCTCCAACACAATAGACATTCATTTGCACTACTAATACTAGATATACCTATCACTTTATATCACTTGTAAAGTATTTTTAAGTAAAACAAATCAACAATAACAACAAGTTACAAAGAATAAATAAGAATATAAATAGAAAACTAAACACCAAATAAAACTTTGTATTTTTTAAAGACTAGGGATTATAATATATGGGTGCTTTGTGGAGATTTCATATATTTAAAATTAATTTGTTTGCATATAATATTATACAAAAGATATAAGGCATGGTCACAAATAAAAATATGATTTAATTTGCATTTTATCTTGATTTTAACACAATGGGATCATTTGTGGCATTATTTAGTGTAGTTTTTACAATGAATAATTTAGGAATGTGTTATAATTTTATTTAATGAATAATTTTTAAATTCTCATCATTATGAAATATGATGGTCACTTTGTTTGTATAGTCTGATGTGTGATATTTTATGAAATCTGAGAAGGTTGATAATTGATATGCATTCTGGAACCTTAATTTGTTTATACATAGTCCAAAGTAATATTTTGCTAGCACTTTTATATCAGTTATTTACCCTGTGTTTTGTTTTTGTTACTGAGATATTAAAACTCATTTATTTTTTTATCTTATAGCTAGTTTTTCATACACACATTATATTAATATAATTTTTGTTTGCATTAAACATCTCTTTTCAAAAAAAAAATTGACTTATTATTCTTAAAGGATTAGATTTTAAGGTGATAAATATTATAATATTGTATTTTATAATAGTATTTAATTTTTATTAAATCTACCTACAAAAAGCTAGCATATATGTATGTTTACCAATATAACCTTTATGTATGTATTGGCCTTAATCATTACTAACTAATTATGTATTGTGTTAAGTGTGAAAATTTATATTGTTATGTTATATATAAGTCAACTTTACAATTATTATATTACATGTCATCTTTTTTTATACTTTTAGGAATAACTGTATTTTGATTAGCTGTGGAGCATCACATTTTTAACTGGTCCCTTTATTGCAATCCAAGGACATTTCCTATAGTCAATTCATTTATGAGAAATAAAATCCTCATTATATTAATATGTACCACAATGTATTGTTGATAAACAAAACCATGCTCAACATAAAGTTCTTTTTTGTATGAGTTTGATGTAATTTGTTCATACAACACTTGTGCCAGTTTTATGACTACCAATTATGATTTGTTAAATTCATGCATTTCAATCAATATTCTCATTTGTAATAACTTAAAAAAAAAACAATATATTACAGGTGTCTCATATATTTTGTGAGAGCTTTAAAGGTAAGGATAAAGGCTTATAAGTTGAGCTCAGTGTAAAACAGTGGGAATTCGTTTTGTGGATATAAGGAGACATTATTATGCCCAATATTGACTATCGCACAGTACATCACAGAGCTCAACTTACCTGCAGCCTACTATATTAATTGATTTTTGTTTAAAGAAAACAATATATTATATTAACTATCTGAAAATATTTTTGTATTGCTGCAGTTATCAGAGCTGCTACATCAAAAATAAAAAACAATTTAAACAGAAAGGAAACCTACTGCATATTGTGGAATATTGCTCTACCTTCTGCCTTTACATTAGTGATCCTTTTAAATATGGTGAATGTTTAAGCTAACCCAATATTTATAATTAAAATTATAACCTTACATCATCCAAAAGCACCACAATTGAGTTCACACGCTTCAAATCATCTTTTCACAATAAGGTCTTTTCATTTCACTGCAGTCACACAAAACTTCTTGACATTTGACATTGGTCTGGTCAAAAGCCGTTGTCATGTGTTGTCAGTGTTTTAGGTCAAAGTACGATGAACTTGAATGCGCTTTACTTACCGTAAAATGCTTATTGCCGTCAAGTGCCTTCCTGCGGAATGCGTGCAGGCAGGGCCCGCATTCGCTAGGTAAGCATAACCCACTGTTCTATGCACGTTTGGAAAGTTTCCTGAAGAAACCGGCCACGACAACAATCACTGGTCACACTGAAGAATTCATAGGCATAAAACCCAACAAAGTTCTCGAAATAAACACTATCACCCTTGATTAGCGCACTGTTTTACAGACAAAAGACACAGGTTTGTATTAACCAAACACTTCTCAGTCAACTGCACTGTTATATAAAAGAATTATCTCTCTAGAAATAGTTCACATGCATAATTTATATGAAAACACATTTATCTAACATTTGTAAAATAGGCAGAAAATAAATTTGAAACGTCGGCCGCACCACAAAATCCGAAAAACACAAGACGTGCAGCTGGCTAGCTGTCGCCTCACAGTTGAATGCGGGTGTGAAGGCGGGTGGAAGGACACGCATCTGGCTCCACTGCCGCGCCCTCTGTAGTCTATACTTATTGCTTATACCTTTTCGTCTCGCAAGTCATTTTATTATTACGTTACGTTCATTTTATTTTGCTCGGAACTGCATTTTGTTGGCTATCAGATTGTTGGCGATTTTTCAATATGCTTATTAATTAATTAACAGGAGCAATATGGTGTAATTGGGATATAAAATAATTCGCATCCCATTATAAAGTGCTATCCTATGTTAAGTTATACCTACCTACATTTCATTCATAGATGACTTGAGGTGCGGTCAACTTCGACAGGAATGCAGTGGGCTCGAACGAAAACGTAAACTGCTTGGTTGTTGATGAAAGCACGCACACCGGTTGGCCAGCGATTGCAGAAATTTGCGAAATTAAAAAAAAAAAAACAAAAAGTTCACATGACACACTTTTAGGCAATTTTCGTGAAAGTGATCCTTCTCTGATGATCTATCATGTGATCAGACAATTTCTCCTTTATTCATTATATTCGAATAACTACCCTTGGTAGGTCTGTAATTACTTGCAGTTAGTCTGCAGAAGCGATTTAAATTTTGTGTTGTATGGAAAGTTTAATACGACTACTTGATATATTGTTTCATTCTTTCTCATTTATATAGCCGCAAAAAAATATCGAGCTTTATTACTAATAGCTCCTTGATAAATGATGAAATAAATCTACTGCGATCACATGCTATTCACTCTTTGTAACAATTCCAAAGGAATGACTTTTGCTGGCAGATTTATACTCTTAACAGATACTAAGCCCATCTGCTATTCTTGTCAGTTTTTGCTTTGCTAACAAAATAAGTGTAACAATATAGCTTACCCCGATTCATACGCCGGAAACAGGGTGCGGCATGGGAGTGTCCTTGAGTTTTTGATTAGAACCAACCGGAGCTTGAGTTTTATTAGAATCCCTTGCTTTTATTTCTGGAAGTTCCGGTGAATTATACTATTTATACTATCATAAAACAAAATTATTTAATTAAAATTATTTTTTTGTTAAATTAAATAATAATGTTTTATATAGTTAATCCCATTGACTACTCGATTGGTGGAGTAGCTGAGCGATCTAGTTTTGCGCTACTGTTCTTGGATTTGATTCGTACACAAAACTAATATATGTATTGCATATAGGTTTCGGATTCAGATCTGAAACTTGATGTATTGAAAATCATCAATTCGTGTTTGTAAACACAGTCACGATCATTTTTTTCTAAAAAAATCCTTTTTTTATCTAGAGATGGGTACTCCAAGCAAGCCTTAATTCAATACAGCCAAAACAACCAACCGCTCCAAAAGGAATAATGCGTGGTGGTGTTTATTATCATTTTGTTATTGGGAATACATTGTCAATTCTGTCTACCTCTTGCTTACATATCATCATGTCTGCCGCGTCCGGTTGTGGCTTGTGCTAGTAATCAATGTTTTAAAAAGCATTACAGATCATAGGTATAACTAACTTGTGGGAGTTGTGGGTTACTTCTTACCGATTTCCTTCATCCCCGAGTATGTTGCGACTGGCAAGTTTAAATTTATTTGCTGCAAAAAGTAAATGTGTAAAAACGGCTGGGTTTTTCTTTAATATTCACGTTTACTGTTTAGTAATTAAAGCTTGTATTATCTGCGGACCTAGGGTATGTCACCAATTTTAAAAGCTAATGGTGTTTGTTAAAAACTATACAGTCACAATAAGCAAGACATTGATACTTAGAACTTCAATAACATATTCAATAGATTAGGTACTTATTGAACTCGTATACAATGAAGATATTTAGACTACTATTAAGTAACGTGAACAGTTATTTCAAACACAATTTAGATTAAACACAGTTCAAACGGATATCCTTTCTATTTCTGTCCAAGGATAAATGCTAGTTACCTGTCTAACGTTTAGTAATATTTCATTTAATATCTTGTGATATAACTTGTCAAACATTTTGTAATATTTTGCCAATATTTTTAATGTAAGTATATCACCCTTATTACTAGTACTTTCATTTTTGTATATATGTTCTCTCTATTGGTTAATATTCTACACTAAAGAGACTTCTATACTAAAGATGTAAATTGAAATAATCTCGCCCTTGACATTACAATAGCGTTATTAAGTAAATGCATCAACTCTCTCGTCCACGCAGGTTGTTATTGCCAGCATCAAGTGACGATTACTTGTAGCTAAGTAGCGTATTTATATCTTACACATCGCATACCCGACGCGCCTTGCTCAAAATATCGCGTCGTCCCGGCGACTTCCGTCGATTCAAAACCGACAGCCGCTCATGCCTGAGAAGCTCTTTATCATAAAGCCAGCAGTCACGATTTTTGTACATTTTTATTTATTATTTTGGCAATAATATTAAATCACCTCTGATGTTTTTTTTTTTTTTTTTTTTCAAAATGACGCGCGTTGATTATCCTAGAAAGGTCTTCACAACTAAACCGGGTCAGTGGACGACCACTGAAAGTGCTCAGCCGGCAATTTATGGGTTGGGTGGTAGTACAAGGGCGAAGGGATGTTGGTACGAACCACGACATGGACCCCCAGCCAAAATATACGAAACCTAACGGTGATCTACTTGCGTTTCGGAAGCGGCTACCTTGAGAAGAACCGCCGAAAGAAACTCAAGGCTGCGTCGCAGTGTAAACGCCTCTGATGTATTGATTGTATCGGGAGTACAGAGTCAGCCTCACTAGAAAATTTTGTTCCACCCTTTTTTTTGTAACCCTTAAAAAACCTGCATAGGATCATCAGAGCCACTGTAAGGGTAGCAACCCCGGTGTGTCAGACTCCTATTGACTAAAACCGGGATGTCCTTCCAATTAATCCACGCGGGTCTGGGAATCCAGATTCTTCCAGACGTCTGGGGAGCGAACGGCTTGTCTAGGCTTCATCTCTGGGAAGTGTAAAGAGCCCACCCCTCCAAATTTTCTCACAGGCAGCGCGCTGGACACAGCGGACTGCCTCTCTCTCATTCGGGCATCAGATTCCCTCAAGTCTACTGCTCGGTCCGCCCATAGAATGAAGAAACCAATCCTAACGTTTAATTTTTTTTTGCCTACCTTTAACGTTTTTTTTTTGTAGTTCATCTTGAAATGTCCTTTATTTCCCCCTTGAAAATTGATTGGATTATGAATATTTAAGAAAAAGTGATCTTTTGAAACGTTCATACACTGTCCAAATACTATAATCTTCGTACTTGAAATAATTAATCTTGTTTTAACTACCATCTAAAGCAAGTCTGATAACACCTTTAAATACACTTATAGATAAACTGCTAATACAATTACTAACAGTTGTTTAAATACAGTGTAGTGTAATTTGAAAGTATGGCGTGCAACTAACCCATTTACACTCATGGAATGATCAAATTGTACACAGGCAATTAAAAACATAAATGATATTCTATTAATATTATCATTGTTTTGGTGGTAGGGCGATTGCCCGAACTAGGTCATGACCATAGTACACAAGTGTAAAGACCGTCATAGTAACTCGCTACGGCCTGTCGCGTTTCGGGATCAGCTTGTGTATCTCCTGACTCATATTCCTAGAGATCTTCAGTCGTGGTATATGTCGGCCGACATGACATCGGAGACTATCAATAGATTTTCATCTTTTGATGGTCGCTTTCATCTTTTAACTACACTGTACTTACCATCAGGTACTTTGTAGTCACTATGTCAAGCCAGTGTAAAAATAAGTAAAAATAAAAAAAAAGCATATATAAATATTGATCGTCGTTGTGACACGCCTGGGCTAGTCACGTTTCAGGATCAACTCTTCATTCAACGTCCGACTCTTTTTTTTCTTCTTGTATTCAAGGCTGGCAGCAGCGTAACAACACTTCCGGTGTTGCAATAGCTTATAGGTGACAACTAGCCACTTTCTATCAGGTTGATTGTCACCTTTTGATAAAAAAAAATCAATATGAAATAATCACATCACTAATAAAATAGTAGCAGTGGAAACGAGCACAAGTATTTATTCTTTTAATGTTTTTATACAAACGTTGCCCTCTGTTTTTCGGCGACAAACGAAGACTTATCAGTCAATTTGAGACGCGGCACTTTGTTTTATCCTCACCAATTTTTTGTCATAGATGATGTAAACTTTTATTAACATGCATGTACTGCCTCTGTATCTATAGGTTATGCTGCAGATGTTTTTTAATTTTAAATGCATTATTCATTTTGTGTATAATTACAGTACACCGAAATTAAATTGTTCTGTCCGAAATTAAACGTCTCTGGTTTAAAGAAAATGTTTTAATCCTAAACTTTGTCTTTAAATTAGTAT
The DNA here is from genome assembly GCA_036320925.1 of Automeris io. Lineage (NCBI taxonomy): Eukaryota > Metazoa > Arthropoda > Insecta > Lepidoptera > Saturniidae > Automeris > Automeris io. The sequence goes on along the minus strand of JAUDJH010000026.1, from coordinate 7,827,780 downwards.
ACGTTAAAATATAAAAACGTCGCTACTACATCAGTAATAGTCCATAATATATTTATTCTCTGTTACCTCTAAAGCTATTCTATGTGATGATATACTATTATTAATTCAATAAAAATAGTTTTACTTATAATAACTACGTTTTTTATTGTTGTAATAGCTTTCTGTTTGACAAATTCAATGCGAATGCAATTTTTTTGGTGGTAGGGCGATTGCTCGAACGTGGTCATGATTGAGTCGTAACTCGCTTTGGCCTGTCGCGTTTCGGGATCATCTTGTGTATATCCAGTAACTCATATACCTCTCTAGGTATTTGAAGGTCTCTTCTTCAGTCGTGGTATAATTGGGCCAATATCAATGGATTTTCATTCTTTGATGGTCGCTTTCGTTTTTGAACTACATTGTAATTACCATCCGATACAATGTAGTCACTATATCGAGCCAGCGTAAAATAAAGAAAATGCTATAATCTACTTTTATATTATCTTAGGCTGCAATAAACTTCCGAGGAAGCTGGCACGGCCTTGTCCTTGGTCCCAGCAGACGGGTAGGAGGAACACTCCGGGGTTTTAGTAGTTGCGACTCCGACACATTGGGGGCGGCCCTCTTCGCACCCTGACGACCCATAACGTGTTTCCCCCGGATTACAAAAAAGGCTGTAATAAGCAATATTGGGAAGTAATTGAATACTAACCAAATAATAAATTGTGCACGAATATAACTCAGTTGGTAAATTCTGATTAGTTATGCTGATCATCTAGTCCGTTACTTTTTGGTGGTTACCAATGAAATCATTCAACCAATTAAAAGGGTCATTAGCGAATTGAATAGCGTGTATCAGCTATCAATAGAGCGGCATTGTTATGGGTCTGCATGTTGGTACGGCCCATTAAACTTGGCTTATCAATTGGTAACGCTCGCCACTAGGGGCGGAGGTCGATGCACTACCTCCAGACCTCTTGCTGACGATTCGGTTACGTGTCTGAGACACATTTTGTAAATCATACGTGACATTTTCGACCTTGTTTTTATTTTTATTTCCAAAAGCTATTGCTGTAAATTGACAATATTTTATGAATATTGCTTTAACAAGGATAAACTGATTTACTTCAGAGCAATAGGTATCTATAAATAATTATAGGTAGGTAGGTAGCTCACTAGGTTACCAACTTGCAGTGGCATATATGACTTGTACGATGATTTTCGGATTATTTTTTAGATTGGTACTTAAATAATTGATCTTTACCTTATTTTTTCTTTACTTATTTTTGTACTCCGGGAGATAAACACGCATTCAATTGATTTTAAACTGATTTATTTTGAGTGCCGATTAACTTTTCTATGAGCTTATGGTCCTCACTAGTATGTTAATTGTTTATACTATTGTCAATATCTTCAACACCCTATGAAAGTACAGAACAAGACGGGCAGACAGAAGGACAGGCGAAGGTACACTTTCAGATCGCATAAATTGTTATTTTATACTCAATTGTAGTCTTTTCTTATAAAATAGAGTGATAAAATTTTAATTTCAGTTTTATAAGAAAAATTTGCTTTAAATAATGATAACTATAAATAAACAAACATCAAACAATACAGGTTAAAATATATTATGCAAAATTTTATCTTTATTACGTTTTCTATTACACAAAGCGTACATAGTTAAAATTAACATTCATTTTAACGACGAAAAGAAATCGAAAGCCGTTTATAGTTATTTAATATTAGTAATAATAAGCCGGCTTGCTCCTACATCGCCACGCTCTGTTATGTAAAGAATCATAACTCTAAACGTTCAATAATTTATCGATCGATCGGAAATTTTAATTTATAGTTTAATAATATGTTCTAAAATCTTTTCAATATTTAATAGTTGCGGCACGCTTGTAAACATAAATAAAAGATGATAATTTTATGCTTAAATATTTATTTCGACTTAGTTCAAACGCTGGGCCAAGTGAATGATTTCCAGTTAAAAAGCAGAGATGTTTTTTCTTGGAATCTCAGAGGCCGGTCTTTAATATATTTCGAAGTAGGGACCTGCAGTAATAAGTAACAAAATATTTTTTTAAGAATACCACATTCTATCATGATTAAACTATTTATAAAGCGATTGTTACTTTACAACTTCAAAGGATCAAGATAATTCTTAAAGTAGTGTACTTTAATTAAGTAACTAATATTTTATATTGTTATTGGTAATTTATTTTATTATTCTTATGATTGTTATAGTCATATATATATATCATAGATCTCAGAGTAATTACAAAATAATTACTCGGTAAGTTATAAACACTATAGAACGATAACTGCCACATATATAAGTGCGCAGTGTCACTTGAAACGAACTTAAATGTTACGTTAAGTTTGTAGGAGATTTTGTAACGTCGGGTATTGTTTATGAAACTTCATTACAATAATGAGCTTAGAAAATTGTTAAGCGTACTCTCTCATGAGAGTCGCATCGTGCGAATTATAATCAGTCTCATTAGTAACAAAGAAAATGTCCGCTTTCTTTCTACAACTAACAAAGTATGATTATCGAAAGTTCATCGAGCACAATGATCTTAAACGATGACACGGGCGTCTCTTATCTAACATCTAAGGCTGAGTCACCGTTCGTACAATTCTTTTAATTATTATAATTTACATAGTCAAAATCATCCGCGCGTAGAGCAACTCGTGTAGAGTGAAAGTATTCTGGATTAATCACACGGTCGACTGTAGACGCAAGTTCAATGCCTTGATTATGACTGCTATTTAAATTATAATATTCTTTTTGATTCATCCACGATAAATGATCCGTGCAGGTAAGATTTGTGATGTTTACTTGTATAGTTTTATGGAGTTGATTATATTATAATTAAAGAATCTTAGGTCAATTAATTAAATCCTAAAAGTAGCTTTTCTAAGCGTTAGGATGCTAGCATTTTGTACTGACTTCTATATTATATTATTTCTACTAATGTCTTCTTATAGGTGCAGCACAAATAATATGTCTAATACTTATAGATAAAACCTCATTATTGTTAATTTTAAAAGTAATAGGTTGTAGAAGGACAGTAGAAGATCCTAATGTTGATCAAAATGCCCCAGGGTCATAACAATATTGAAATTTAATAGATGTTGAAATTTACACGTGAATTAATTAGAAAAATAAAGTCATTCACGGTTTGATAAATGATGGTAGTAAATGTTTAAAATCTTGACATTTTTATGGTGTAAGGTCCAATAACATTGCGATTTATAAGCATAAATTTCACATATTTGCATGAATAATTAATTAGAGAAATGGATAATGGGAGAATCTTTGATGTTGCGCTTAAAGCTGGTGTATTAGACTTATCGCAGTGACACAGAATGCTGTACAAACGCAATATTCTACTATTAAACGTAATTTATAAGGTTATTTGGTTGATTGACCGTTTTTCTTGTTTTCAAGTTATGTTACTTTCAATGTTTGGCATAGAATTCCACTTTTAAAACGTACTAGTAATTTGAAATTGTATGTATATGACAAAATTATTTGAAAAAGTATAATTAATTTAGTAACATTTTTTTTTTTCGACCAATTATGTATTTAAGACGATAAAAGGCCTGCAACGTATCATTGAAAAAGTAGTTTAAGCAAAGACAACCACAAGTTTTATGTGAGAGTAGGTAGTCGGAATCGAGAAACAAGTCTATCTATTTATTGGTCTTGCTTTTGATATTCCACGTAGGAAATCTCGGCCACGGGTACTGAATGATGGAGCGTGCAATACACCGCTAATCTACTCTTTATTTATTGTTTTCTCAGGCCATTTAGAAATACAGTTAAGATATTTTTAAAAAAGCATAACGAAATAATGCCAAGTAATTTTTTTGTGACCTGGGAGAAAATCCTGTATAGAACCATCAGGGCCATTGTGAGGGCAGCGACCCCGGTTTGTCAGACTCCTATTGACTAAAAACCCCTGGGTTGTCATTCCCATTACTTCATCCGGGCTTGGGAAACCTGGAATACTTCCAGATGACCAGAGAGCGAACAGTGTAGTATACCTCTGTGAGGTTTGTATGTAAAGAGTTCACACCTCCAAACCTTTCTCAAATGCAGCGCCCCGCTTCCTTCTCATCCGATAATGGGACTAGATAGACTGTCGCTTATGGACTTTACACACATATACGAATCTAATTACTGTGGTTATAATCCAGTCGGGTACTGCCGCCTTCCAATAATCGTGCAACAATAATGAAGCAGTTTCAAATGCTGGTATGTAATGAAACAAGTGAGTTTGGTAACAGTCGCTAGTACTTGTTGGCATTGGCATACACAAATCTCTTACCAAAGGTCTTTATTAACCAGTAGCATAGCGTGTCTTAGAGGGGTCCTGTATCAAAATTTATTGGGAGCCTAAATGAAAGGTAAACAGTTTTCACAATACAAATAAAGACGCTTACATTGAATTATAATAATGATATATTGTTTTTTTTTGTATCCTGACACGGCAGTTTCCAGAACATGCCAGGTGGTAAGCATGGTACAGTCCAAAAAGGAAAACGACTATCAACAGTAAAAAAACCGACCGATAGTCGCAGCGATCATGCCGGCCTGCACAAAAATCTCATCCCACTTCGCTTAAAAGACCCAATATCATAGGACGAGTGGAACACGCTCGCCGAGATGGAATTATGAGTGTAAGTTATTACTTTTAAAGAATGCTTTTAGGAATTAAGATATACATATAAAACAATTCGGATTAAATATACTTTTCTTGCCTTAGTTTAAAGTAAATACAAGTTTAGGTGCGTTGAGTACTTTTTATGAGATTTTTTTCTCCCGGGAACTACGGTCTAAGAGTTTAAGTGAGTTTGTGGACAATATATTACGAAATTTTGCTTAAATCGATTCGGAGCACCTGTAGACCAAGCGCTCCGTATTATTGATACGGCGGTAGCTACGTGGGTGTGCTATTTACTTTCATATATAACAAATTATCAGCGGCATAGCATGATTTAAATCTATTCTATTTCTATTTTATCTTATTTAAGCTTGGGATTTAATTTACAGTCAATTTCAGTCGGTATTAGTAACTTGAGCAACTTTGTATTATAATTTATTTATAAATAATATCCTACGATAAAATAATCGTGTAATAGTTTATAAAATAAAGATTAAAATATGTAAGACAAATAAATAATTCATGGTAGCTATTGCATATAAAAATTAAAAATGGATGCATCATAAATTATATTCACTAACTACATATAAATATTATAATATTAATATCTGATAAAATATGGTAATTTATCAACAAAGCTCAAACAAGCTTAATGATTATACAGTTATAATTTACTATTGCGGGCTTTTGAAATCCCGGGTGAAATATAATATTAATGTAACTAGCCGTTATATTACTCGTATATCTACATAGTTCAAGCGTCATGAAGATAATTGTTGCAAAATTCAAAGAAGCTATTTATAACGATTTTGGTGAAACTTTAAGGTTAAAAATGAACAAATACTGTACTGTCAACGTACAAGCTGTCAAGGTTCGAGCCTATGTGGAAATCATAAGTTTACTATGTTAAAGGTGCGAAACAAAGGCTAAGATAGTCGAGTTACAAAAATGTATGCTAATAAGTGGGACACGGTCGCAGAGCGTAGGTCTGATAATGATTTTATGATCATATCCGTTTGATAAATTTTTATAATATATATATGTATATATATATATATAGTGTACAGTCAAACCTGGATAAGTGAGAGTTCAAGGGAACACAATCTCATTTTCGCTTATAGACGTTTCTCAATAACCCGAGTTTCTCGCTAATGCAGGTACATGGGTATCGTTTCTTTCTTATAGAAGTACGCAGCAATAACAAGTCACAGCAAGTACGAATGTGTTATGTACATATACATATATTTTTAATAGTGTGCATATGTTACGTTCATTAGATTTCGACATATAAGTACTTTATAAGGGTAGGTATCACGATGCTTACGAAAATAAAACAAAAATTCAAATACTATGTAGTTTTATTTTATTTATAACTTATTTACACTTACAAAAATCCGTCAATTTCGTTTGGGTTTCTGTTTTTGTATTTTGAATGTTTATCCTCCTAAATAATATAAATAAATAAAGCTCGACTGTCGCTCATAGAGGTGTAGATAAGTAGCTGTCTCACTTATGGAGGTCCATGAAGGAAAAACGACTCTCTCTTACAGAGGTTTCTGCTTCTCGCTAATAGAGGTTTTGGGAGCATAAAATGACGGGTCCTGGCTATTTCTCTCACTTAAAGAGTTTTCTCACTTATCCAGGTTTGTCTGTATATATATATATTTAGTTTACATATTTACATTTACAATATTTATAGAATATATGTTATTACATTCGGTAACGTTCTACTATGTCAGTATTATATGTCTAACTGGACCATATGTTTGATGGAGTCTGCTTCCAGGATGAGAGGGAGGTGGCGCGCAGTGTCCGGCGTGCTGTGGATAGCGGCAAAGTGACTCCACATTGTATAAGTGGCTCAAAGTCAGATTTCCGGCATCTCTTCTTGAAGACGCCTTAACAGTTGAGTGGACAGTTAAAGTGCCTGCACAGATAAGGCGGCAGTGAAAGTCCCTAGTCAAGAGGACCCCGCTTCAACGATGTATTGTATGACAATGGTCACGCTCCGTCGATTTGAATGCGTCCATATTTGTAATAGAATAATCTCACTGATTGATTGACTTATTATATGATGATGAGGTTCCAGGAAAGTTTGCATTGTCCAAACAAAATTACTCGTTGATAATTCGTCAAAGATATGCCCATTATACGTAGGTAATTGAAAAATTATGTTACGCAATGCTAGAGTCATAAAGTCTCAGAGAAATTGTCGGGCCTCACTTTCAGACGTTAAAAGACCCCAAGGCGCTTTTCTTATTCAAAGCGATAATATAACTTTAAATTTCGGCCATCGACCTCTTCGATTTTATGGTCTCAATAGATTGAATCGATAATGACCGAGGCGATTTCCATGTGAAATGATTCAACGGTATTGTGTGAAAAGTTTGTGAGACCACCGTAACTGCACCGATTATTTAATCAATTTTATAAACGATTCTTAAAACGCTCGTAGATAGAGCTATTGTATTTTAATTGGACTGCAAAACGGCTATGTGAGTTATAATAATGAAACTCTTTACATTTTCTAAATCATGAGTTAATTTATCAAGGTACTTAATAACATAAGCATGATTGACGTAATTATCTGCATGGAATTTACTTACGAGTATGAGGTTTGGGTTATAATGATTCTTCTAAAAGCTAACTGTTTTGTACGTGCATAAATAATAGGTATCTTTACCATTCATTTACTGAAGTAAATGTATTAAAATTAAGTAAAAAAAGGCATCCCACACAATTTTTTTTTAAATAGTAATAAACCATCACGTTATTTTTTAATTCTTGACTTTAAATACATTAATGAAAAGATAAATTTTTAATTTAAGTTAGGAAAAATTAATAGAAATAATAATTAATTACTTATTAAAATTCATTTGTCTGTTTGAATTCCCATTACAATAAATGATTGTTAGAGGAACTCAGAAAAATTACACTTCCATATTATTATCAGTGGTATCCTGTCTGTCATAAGTATGAAAAAGCTAAGGCTGAGATTAATAAACGCTACTTTGATTTTGTTTAGATTTTGCTCAGAAAATAGATTTGTTTTTAATAAAAGATTGAATCTATAATAAAAACTTCAGTATAGCCTAGTAATTAGAGAGCCATGTTCAAGTTGATAAAATCGATGAATTATTATACTTTGATGTTAATTAAATAATATCATTAGTAATGTTTGTGTAAAGCTTAAGCAAAGTCAAAGTAGGGTCTGTAAGAATCAGTGTAGATGTCAAATATGATCAATTTATGAAGTATCTTGTTCAATTTTCTTGAAAATCTTACTTATTGTTTGATTTTAGCATGTTTTCAGTGTAAAACTTTTGAACAACGCAAAGCCATTCAGTCACAAGCTGGTAATAATATCGCTTGGTCAATTAATTAAAAACGTATATGAAATAAGTATTGCAGAATCGCTATTGGACTTGATTACTCTTTATTGTAATATCTATTGGAGCGAATTGAAAATAATGATTCCGGGCGCATTACTCGTCAGTCTCATCAATTTTCAATGTAAGTTTAATAAGAGTTGATGCTTCCCGTATTGTTTTTATTTATTTAAAAGCTCATGCATAAGAGCTAATGAAACTTTCGCAGGTTTTCAATGTTATCATTAAGTTTCCAAATAAAAAGTTTACAATGTAGTGATCTATATTGCGAAGTCGCGGTAAAGTGTAACTGTTTTGTCATACGTTTGAACCAAGGTTAAAAAACCGGCCGATAATACAATACTATACTTTCGAGCTCGATCAACGAAAGCGAATGTACATACACCACTTTTGGTGATACTTTCTGCGAATAATCGGACTACTTTTTGTACTTTGCCAATTAAAATTTCGATATAGCATCAATTGTGTATGACTTGTTACATGCGAGTATAGTTTTGGACAGGTCCACTTTCCATGTGACGCAATCGTCCGATAACGTTGAAGGTAATGCGATAAGTCAATGAAAGGGTGTTTAATTAACGTGTAGGAGTTTTAACGAGTCCTGATTACGTTTGTAAGTAGGCGGTACTTAGATACAAATTATTCTAGTAATGGGAGACAGTTCATAATTAATAGCAAGCGAGTCTGTTACTCAATTTATACTATGTAATTTATTTACCGCTTTTTAACACTAGATTTACTACTACAAAATATTGATAAATATTATGGATTTAATTTAAATTATAACAAAGTAAAATTGACAATGTTATACCTATTTCTAAAACAGATATAAATTGTTCGCCGGTATTATGTAAGTTAAGAAATTGAAAATAATTGTTAAGAAATGTCTGTACAACTTTTTTTTTTAATATAGGCATTGAAAACAATTTAGAAAACATTAATCTGCGTAATAATGTGCTTAGCAAATATTATGCCATAAATGCTGTTTGCTTAATCGATATCATAAACTACAGGAACTATATTGTTAATGTAATGATTTACTTGGAATTACAACTCTCTATCCTCTGTGTTTGAGTAGAGTGACCGAATTTCTGTCAAAAACCGGGATTTACTATCTATTGTTATATGTAGCGTATGCTGTAACCGTTTGAAAAGGTATAACATAAAACGTGCTCCTATTTTCAAATTAGGTCGACTCATAACGCGATAGTTGAGAATAAAATGTAATTGTTTACAACCTTGACACAATAACATTTCATTCTGGCGGTGCAATTAATTCGAGCTTGTGTACTCGTATTATTCAGTGTGAAGCCACATCGTAAATAGTGATAATATCATGATCGATGACAAATACTCCAGATAAATAAATTAAAAAGTGATAGAATATGTACACAACACGAGCTAATTAATTGTATATGTACTGAAAGCAATAGCGTTATAAATCTTTGAATGATTACGTAGGTATATAAACTGATTTATTACACATATTTACGAATCAATTTCAACGTTCAGAAATACTAACTGCAAAAAAGTCAAGCCTTATCAACGTGTATTTCGTCGAAATTTACGACTTGCAAACTGAGTGTCATTTTATCGTGATAACTGTAATTGTTTATTAATTAATTGACATCTAAGAAGATATTTCATGCGATATAAAATGTAACGAAAAACATGATGGCCTTAAACTAAAACCTGTGGCTATAAAAGTTTAAGGCTATCGAAATTTATATCAATTGCGTCCCAGTTTGAGTGTTCATGTAATGGCGAATGTGGGTGCGATTTAATGGTGTGTTTTATTGTATATTTCGCGTACTCTGCAACCTTTCGGCAATCTACTTGAGCAGTCAGCAGCAAGGTCAAGGCCGACAGAGAAAAGTGTCATTGACGAATCGCTTATTATGTAAAAATATTTGCATAGTAGACTTGTTTTAAAATCTTTAAATTCAGATTAAGACTTCAGTACATTATACTAGATGTTTTATATTTATTAAAATATAACCAAATATGTGTACAAATTACATTTGATTTGAACATATCTTTTCAAGGAATTGTATTAATTTATTCAACTTTCATATTCTATACTTATTTAATTAAAATATGTAAGTAATTAATTGTCGCCGTAGGTGTCGATGACTATTTATAAGTACATACAGAATTTTGCGTTCGTTCAATGGCTTAAGGAACCTTGCTATAGAAAATGGCTACGGAAGTAAGTAATAAAAAACTTTATGTAGTCTGTCTACATTTAAGCACGGCGCTAGAGTTGACCTCAAACAAAAAACATCAGCCGTTTAAATTGTTTAATGACCGCAAAAATAAATATTTGTCCATCGTTATCTATGTTTGTCGTATAATACTTTAGTTTGTATGTTGATATAACATGTGCCCACGTATATAGTAACATGGTGAACAGTAACTAGCGAATGTCAGTTATTGCCGAGTTAATGTTTATTTCTAAAGAAATCTCTGAGCACATATAGCGCTAAATATACAAGTCAATATTGCCAGCTCTCGTATGCTTTTATATTGCGCAAACAATTTGTGTATTCAAAAGCCAATGTTAAGCCTAGAATAAATTAAATTTTGAAATTTTAAATAGTAGACGATAAGAAATTATTTTAATTTTTTTCTATAAGTTGTTTCTAACATTTTGTGGATGGTAATACTAATTGATTTTAGTTAAAGTTATGATGCTAGATGATAATGTACTTTAATGTTAAGATGTATAATCAATAAAGTGATTCATAACTTTTGAAAGTTTTAATTTATCGTCAACTTTGGCTTCAAGTCGGCAAGGACTATTGTTAACCTATTGCAAAAATATTTCGGATTTATGTATTAGAGATCAATAGATAAATAAATAGAGGTTATGCCTAACCGCATCAAAAAATCCCTCATAGCTTGAGATACTCTGACTGTTATAGTTATGTTAGAATGTAACATAAGTTTAGGGTTGAGTACACATTATTAGGATTGTGAACACACTCTTCTCGCACCTCGCCTACCAGCGAGACGTAGCCCTTTGGGCGGATCACGCGCCGGACCGCGGTGAGACCGACGTCACATTCCCGTAGTCCGGCGCACCCTGTGCTTGGCGATGCGCCCCAGTTGTTTTAGTTGGTGAGAGTCCGACACACCGGGAGGCGGCCCTCACCGCCTCCTGACGATCCATAATGGATTTCCACTGTGTTACAAAAAAAAAAAAGGATTGTGAACATGTCTGGATGAATTAGGTTTCCAAGGCCCGGGTGGAGCGATTAGAGGGACACTCCGGGGATTATTAGTCAGTAGAAGTCTGACACACCGGGATCGCTGTTCTCAGAGTGGCCCTGATGATCCTATGCAGGATTTTTCCCCCGGGATACCAAAAGAATTGTGAACATAGTTTCTTTTTTATAAATTTCACTTCGAGGACTATACAGATATACTCTAACATATACAAATCAATAGTCAACAAAAAATGTAATAAAAATATGTAAAAAGTGCATTTACGTAGAAATATCCTTTAAAAACTTTTATTTAAAATGTTAAATGTAATGTAATGTACTTTAATGTAAGCCCTAAAGTATAAATATGTATGTTTAGAATGTTGTTAGCTTGAATACGGATGAATTCACCTTACAGCCTCTGACGCAATACGTATTTGCAGAAATACCTTTGGCTATAACAATCTGATGCAAATTTAAATTACTGCAGCATTCCACTACCTTAGCAGGTAACTAAGTTACTATAAGTACAAGTCTATTTATGGGTAATAATACCCACGTCTACTGTTTGTATTTGAAATAATTTTGATATGTCGTCACTAACATTTCAATGATTTCATCAGCATTTAATATAATAATAGTACAGTAGTAGTAGTATATTGTCAAACGATACAAATTAAAAAAAGTCATGACAATTATAAATTACTGTGGTCCATACATGGGCAAAATGTAATAAGATTAATGAAAAAGGAGAACTAATAGGAACTGTACATTTTTTTTTTGTAAATTTATGCATGTATTGTGTGAATTAGTTATTGTACCGGGCCACTGGCAACCCTGTAAAAGTAAATAAATAAATAAATAAAAAGGATTACGATTATATTTTGCGTTTTTCATCATTAATATGACAGCATTTTGCTCATCTATTTATTTATTTAATAGCAACTTCTCAGCATATTTTAAGTCAATTATATACAAAATAGGAAATAAAATAAAAATCTACAGTGCCAGTAACGAAGTTACGCTTACATATAAAAAACTATAACTATATCTATGTTTTAAACATTACGGAATCCTCAATTACGTACACATTTATGACTCCTTAATGTTTTGATGAATCATGATTACAGAGCAACAAAATTAAAATTACGACTACATATTGTAATCGTTAATCATTAATCAGATTACATTTTGCCCATCTCTGCTGTGGTCTTATTCGTATTTTCAGTACGCAATTTATCTCCATTAATAAGTTCTCTAACTCTTACTTTTATTCTGTCATTGTGTTGTGGTATGGTATCCGGCGAGCATGTGCGCTTCGTCCTATAATATTGGATTCTTTACGCAAAGCGTGAAGAGATGTTTGTGTAGGCCGGCATGATCGTAGCGACTATCGGTAGGATGTTGTCTCTCAACAATTGTACTCGATTTTTCATTGCATTGTGGTTTCCATCTTTGAATGCACTATGCTGAATGAGGATTAAGAAATACAATTAGTTGGGACTGTAACCAATGAAATTAAGCCATATTTCTGCTTCTACTTGACCAACCATGACCAATTCTATTGCATATTTATAGTTGAAAGTGGCAAGTATCTGGTGTTTCACTGAGTTTATGAGCGCTAGTAGTCAATTTTCATGAGGTATGGTATCATCTCGATTATTACCTTATAACATATGTATAAAAATAAAAGTTTTAAATAATAATAATAATAATAATAATAATAATAATAATTTTATTGGATCAAAAATTTTACATAGTATAGTTAAGTTTACGTTGACGCCTGCACTAGTCGTGAGACTGTGTCGCAGACGTCAGCGCCCACCATTACAGAGAATACAAATTATTAGAAAAATATACAAAAATATAAAAATAAAAATATAAAAAAAAAAAAAAAAAAAAAAAAAAATACAAAAATATACAGACGTGTTGTGTATAGGTGTGATTATGTGTAGAAAAGGGTGAGTAAAGAGTGTTGTGTGTGAGTGCAGATTATATATGAGCATTTAAAAGATTTTCAGTTTGTATAAAATCGAGCTGCAACAAGTATTCCTTGACTTTGATTTTTAGTTCATAAAGGGAAAGGGGATATATATTGAGAATTACATTAAGTTTGTTGTAAAATCGAGCTAAAATTTTGAAGTGTCTAGAGGCGACCGAGGTGCGGTGAAATTCAGTTTTACAGACAGTAAGCCCTAGACGTTTATTTAGAATGCCTAACTCCAATGATTGAGTGTCATGCCTAAAAACAATAGTTTGGAGCACAAAGAGCTGTCTCACAGTCATGATTTTAGTCTCATTATACAGTAGTGTTGTTGGGTATAAGAACGGTTTTTTAAACATGACTTTAAGAACAGCTCTCTGTGCTCGTAATAAAATGAAAGATCAGGTCAACGATATTACATCATAGTCCTTTAACCGAAATATTTCTAGACGAACTGAGTTCGTCAGATGATATCATAATACCCGCTTTGAACTTTGCAAATTACACAATCTTGTCCCAAGCGTGTGGCAATAGGTACTATAAGTAGAACTAAATGTATGTGAGATTAAGTAAATCACGAATAGTTTATATAATATTAGAAGCGGTGACTCGATAGAAACCCTGATAGAGACCTGAAGGGAGTTGCCTGATATTAATCCTTTATTCTACCTCATGGGACTTTATTTTCAAAAAAATATGAGAAACATTTTTTTTTATTTTAGCAAAAAAGCTAAATGCCAGTTTTCATAATGCTTGCTTTATAAATGTACGGAATTTTAAATAAAAAATTTACCGCTATTGTGAAATAGAGTGTAATTGTGAACAGGGGATAACCCCTTGAATATTATTTTTCAAAAACGTCGAAATACCTTTTTATTTCTAACAAAAATGCTAAATTCAAGTTTTATTGTATTTAATCAAAAATCGACGGATCTTCGAACAGATTTTTAACCCTTATTAATTTCACCTAAGGGTTGATTTTCCAAAAAACATCGAAGCACTCGTTTTATTATTTCTAACAGAAAACCTAAATACTGGTTTACATAGTGCTTTTTTCAAAGTTGAAACAAACTTTAACACCTATTTTATTCCTTTAGATATGGAATATTAAAAATTCACCCTTGATGGGTACCTGGATCATAAACAGAACTTAGTGTTCAATTATGTTTTTAACTTCAGTAGTTTGGGTTCTACGATAATATGTATGTTAGAATAAGTGATTTTATATACAGTGTTTTTTTAACTAGAACATTATGTGGGAAACCTAAGCTACCAAAGATATGATAATACGGTCGTAGTAAGCCTAAGCTCTTTTTATTTAAAAATAAAATTGACACACTTAAAATGGTGGCTAAGCATGAACTTTCGACAAAGAGTTTAAATAATGGGAAAATTATTTTTTACAAAAATGGATTCAGTTTATTACCAGGATATCTAGTATGAAATGAAAAAAATCTAAACAGCGGAAGCTACTCAAATTTAATATCTTTTTTAATTTATTTTCTATTCAAATCTTCACATATTCTAGAAGGTACTATAAATTTCGCTCAAAATAATTATATTCGTCAACTATAAGGTTTTAATTACAAAATAAACGAACCTTTCTTTTTATAATTAGCAGTCAGAGATTGACATCATTTTGTAAGAATAAAATATGGCCTTAGTTTACGATTTTCAATTATTTTTCCATTTAATGAAGCTTTATCATACTAGCAGCATAAATAAGTTAAATAAATATCTATCAATTAATGACATTTTATATGTAGTGAATTGACTTTGGCATTCGGGATTTGAGTATGATGTTATCTATATATTTAACCAACCGCGCTGGATTTAGAGAATCTTATTTACAGTGAATGTGTCTCTGCTCACCCCGAAAGGGATATATTATTATATTTACAGTAAGTTATAAGTTACTCTACCTCTATCAAACTTTAGATTTAGACTACGAATTTGGGACATTTGTATATTACAGATAACCAGGATTGTTTACAAATAATATACAAAGTAATACAAAAAACTTACAATCACCCAAAACAGGTCCCATTATGTATTATGTCTAGTAATCTCAATAAAAATATTGTTGAAAGGGAATAAAATGTAAGTTATTAAAAGAAAGGTCACGGTTACACATTCACTCCAACATGTTTTGCATAGTGGTAACGGGCTATCGCAAGAAAATTTCGAGAGCTAAGTAAACATTTTTGCTTCACGAATGTGTATTTACGCGTTACGTAAATAGTTATTTCAATTGCATTGCAATTCAAGAGATCGGTGTAATTTTATGTGCAGATTCTGGTATGTCGAATTTTCACTTCAGTAAATTAACATTTACGTAATTATTTTAATTCAAACCAAATATTCCGACTAAACTAATTCAATATTGAAATATATTATATATATATATCTGCGTTTATTAGGCATACTTTTCGACGTGTAGTAAAATTGCAAAGATTGCCCTTCAAAAGTATAATATACATATGTGGCTTCCACAACTATCAGAATTTTAAATAAAAATAAATGAGATAAGGAAACCAATACTAGAACGTGCACAGTTTTTAGAAATGCACATTGCATTCAGTTCTTTTAAAGTTTCAAACTCATATTGATCATCAAGTGAGATAAGATTATAGAAACGGACCGTGAGCGGCATGGGTGGGCCGATATATCGTCCGTACTAAACCAACATTAAATGAAACATTGTGATTTCGTATTCTATTTACTCCGGAGGATATTATAAAAATCAAAGGGTCTCATTACACTGGATGTTGCACACATATGCGACGGTCCAATGATTTGAAACTATCTCAGCGAAAGTGTGTGAAAGAATTTTTGACGACGCACTTTCCGTAATATCTTGTAATTCATCTGAGTAAACTGATTGTATATCACTCTGAGTATTACAGTCTGTAAACAAATAGTTGTGGCTTGCTTTTTGTCTACAAATATTTTTAATATAAAAAAAAGAAACAAATATTGTCTCCCGAAATGAAACAAAAGCCTGAATGTGCTTTTTGCATAATGTTTTACTTGTACCTTGTGCTTTGTTATATTCCGGATTACACCTCACTTATCATGGGACTTAACTTTATCTCTGTCCCAGTTTTAGACCCATATATGGCACTTATCAGTTTATCTGTGTCTTTATCTTTTGCAACGATCACAGAAATAAATTACCCAGAAAAAAAATATAACACTGTTTCTAAAAAAAATATAATAGTTCATAACAGTGATTAAAGGGTTTTCGGACTTTTGTAAACTTGACTTAAAACTGCTAAATATATAACTAACATGTAGAGTTTTAATAAAACATTAAAATATTCTTATTTCATGTAATAGTAAAAATTATTAAATTACATGTCATAACATAAAATTCCTCAATTAACATTACATGTCTACACGAGGCGTTCACTTTCCTCAAAATCACTTTCGTTTAATTAAAAATAAAGATGTAAAATGTGAAAGCTTTCTATAATCGATATGAAAAAATAACTATTATGAAAACTTTTTATAAGTAACTTTTATTGAAAAAATTGTATTCGTGTACCTATTTTTGAATATTTAGTGCATACACACTTTACATTAGATATATAGACATTACAGCATAATAATTCTAGGGATTTTCACTTTCCTCTCACTTCTATTTTTTCCTATTATAATGTTGATATTCCATAAATAAAAACAAACAGAATTAAAACCAGTATTATATGACCTATTACGAGCAAGGTGTGTGGTCATTCTGTGGTAACAGGTTTCTTGGTTGTCCGAAGAAAAAACCATTCAAACTTTAACATACCATTACCAGTCAAAGTACAAAGCTTTTTTTATCAACCAATATATGTGTACACTCACTTTCCTTAACACAGTAACATAGTGATACAATCAACGTAAGTTGTCATTTCGTAAGCCCAACGTAACATAAATAATCTGCAACGACATTTATTTTGTTACAAGTAGCATTAGAACAGATGTTCTCTTGTAGATAAAACGTATTCAACTGTCATAACATTACTGTTTGTTGTATTTGTTACATTCCAACATGACGACATTTTGTTATCGATGTGTGGTGCTATTGCATATGACGATTATGGCTTCATAATCGTCAAAATGTTATTCCAAAAATTAAATACACTTGTACGAGATTTATTCATAGATATAAATTACACTTACTTCATTTACTTATTTACTCGGAATTTATTAAGAAACTATTTACAGTGTCAAGGGCGTAATTCAAATTCAATGTTTGATTACGATTCGTATGTTTATTTGCAACTTTTTTACTTACAGTCGGGACACACGATGCGTTGCGGTGGCAGCACGGTGAAGGAGCGTTGTTGCTCCGTCGTTTACACTCAAATTATCAAGGCACACGTTGCGCTGCGTATCGAACTTGCGCTTCGCGAAACGAGGCACAGCGGCTGAACGCGTTGCGATGTCGGAGTATAGTCAATTTCGATACATTTTTATGCGGCGTCGCAACGCAACTTGTGCACAGGCTTTTACTACTTTGGCTACTGAACAGTAATTGATAAATTACTGGTTATTACTTAGTCCTAGTCCTAACAATATACTTATATAAAGTATATCTTCTTTTTTTATAAACGCGCATTAATTACGTTATCATCAGAAATGAATATGGGGTTATAATTTAAATAATAGAGGAAATAGATTAGTAAGTACTTACAGACATAACTCGACGCGACTTTCTAAAAGCTCTTTCTTTAAATGATTTATCAAGAAAAATATTTCTGTATTTACAAAGAACACAATGGAAATTAAATTTGTAAATGCTCGACGCATTGAATTTTTTAGACTTTGCTATATGATTAGTAAATTGAAGTGGCGGTGAGTACATAGCTCTGCTCTAAGAGCGGATGGTCGATGAGGCAGTAAAGTTCTCAAGTGGCGACCAGGGACTAACATGCCAGCTACATAGGACGTCTACATACAGGGTAGAGAGATGACCTGGTCAAGATCGCAGATGATGTTGGGTGCAAGCCGTTACCGGTTGGTCGTCGTGGAAAACATTAGGGGAAGCATTGAACATATGAATGTAGGTCAAGCAAGAGGCGTACTTTCTGTACATAGTTATTTTCTTGCTATAGTATAGTACCTACTTGAACAGTAAATTCCGAACATGGCAATTGTGAACCGTTTTGTGTACACGACAGTCAAGTAACAGGAATGCAAATTGTCATCAATGTTCAGCCCATCAAGTCGCGAATGGCTAAGGTACTCGATCTCTGAAGTGGTCGTGCTATAAGTAAAGAACAGTGCTTCCAGACCCGACTAAGAAAATCCCCCGAAAATATTTAAAAAAAAGAATAAGCTTTTTTTTTTGTTACTTAAATTGTAAGTGATGAAATTAAATAAATAATTTATTAAAGGAACTCATGAATTATCAAACAATTCTTAAATTAATCATAGAAAGTAATTTGTAGAACTGAATGTGAATCATTTTTAAAATGTACGTATGATCATATTCAGCAGTATTATAAACGGTACAGTTAGTATGAAATATTATTTTTTCTAATTTTCTCTTAGAAAAATTATTTTACAGCCTTTTAAAAACTCCTAAAAATTCTCCTAGCCACATAAAAAGAACCTCAGTTTAGAGATAAAACTCCTAAGTTGGTAATCACTGGTGAAGGATTGAAGTTCTCGTCCGCTGGTCATGTGTGGCCGTGGGTCCGAGATGAAAGTACAAGCGTGGGCGTTAACGAGTTGTGGATACGTATAGCACTTTGTACAGATATCGTGAGAAAATGTCATAATGTCTAATAAGTCCTTCACAAAAAATAACAGTTTTACTGCAACGTTACTTTTTCTCTATTATTATAAAATCGTAATGTAGTCAAATTCTATTTTATCTCAATAAATTTGACAAAAAGTGGTCGAAAATGATGTTTTATAGTATTCTGAAGACAAAGTAATAGGTTTCTGTTAATTTCTCCTGATGTGTTTTGTTTACGTTTGTGCGCGGCTTATATGGATACCACTGAACCAATTCATATTATATTGGCCTAAAATCTGATAATTATCAAATACAGAGCCTCAGAACTCAAATTCGGTAAAATTATAAGTCAATATATTTAATAAGTATCTAAGTATAATATAACAAGACAATGCATTTTTATGCTTCTATGGGATGCACACCACTGGCATTCAGTCAAGAAGACCAATAAAAATGAGGTCATATTTATAGTTGTCGCCGAGGGTCGGAGAAGAGGATAACACTGTACCTCAGGCCCCGTTTAGACGGGAAGACGAACACCCCGGGGGTTTTTGTCGGTGTAAGTGCGACACACCGGGGAAGGGGGGACAGACCTCATCGCCCCCTGAGGTCCATCAGGAATTTCCCCCGGGTTACAACAAAAAAGGGGTATAAGTATAGTGTCCATGTTACAAGTTTAATGAAAAACATGTTGATAGAAAACTATCAGGTATCGATATATATTTTCTTGAATTTTCCATAGTAGTTTGCATCATACAATAAAGATTTTACTAATTAATGTACATATCTGTTTTCATGAATAATGTAGGCGAAATCGTATCATATCTCTAGTAGATATTATCTAAAAACATTGGGTATTTCGATTAACTGTTTCAATTATAGCAAGATACCTCGTGATATTTTTTACAAGTACCTAAAGTTTAATCACATTTATATAAAGTTGGCGTGTTATGTGTAATTTGATACGCTACAGTTTAATATCCAGTTTAAATGTATAGATTTTAATATTACTTTAGCGGAGTTGCATTTAAAAATGGAGATGTCCGAATGTTTCAAGTTTTAAAACAGATTCACGTGTTTTGTACGAGTAAGGCTGTTTTCTTATTAGCCGATACCGACAATAGAAAATCCTCGAACCGTTACCACCCAACCCATAAATTTGCCGGCTGAGCACCTCAGTGTCCGCCCTCTAGTCTGGTTTAGTTGTGAAGGACCAACCCGGCCATCAACCAATATCCAACCGAAAAAAAAACTGTTTTGTACGTAAATCTAAATATTTATAACTCAAAGGTGACTGACTGGCTAACTGACTGACTGACTGACATAGTGATCTATCAACGCACAGCCGAAACCATTGGACGGATCGGGCTGAAATTTGGCATGCAGGTAGATGTTATGACGTAGGCATCCGCTAAGAAAGGATTTTGATGAATTCCACCCCCAAGGGGATAAAATATGGGATAAAGGTTGTATAAATCTTCTCAGATTTTCGACTATAATATAATATAATAGCTTGATAATTTTAGCGCCTAATCACAGAATAGGCACTAATTTTTTACACACGCTAAACAAAAGTAAAGTCACAAAAACTATATCTAATTAATTATAATACTTCTTAACGCGAGCGAAGCCGTGGGCAAAAGCTAGTTATTAATAATAATGCTTTGCCTTTCGGGGTGAGTAGAGATACATTTGTGGTTGTAGCCACTTTTTGGTTATACTTCGTGCTCAAAGTGACCGACCAGTAGTGCAGCTGATCACCGTTCACAAGGCACTTACACATGGCATTTCTAATAGATGTCATGCGGGTTTCCTCGTGATGTTTTCCTTCAGCGGTGGACATGTGCTCCCTAAGTCCGTAAGTAATCAGAAAAAGGTCAGATGTACGTACCGGGATTCAAAGTTATGAACATTCGCATTGCCGCGTATGAAAGCCGGTTCATTATCCACTAAGCCGCCAAAGCGACAAATTCTGGACGCAAATTCTAAGAGAAATATATAATTATATCTAACTTAATAATATAAACCAATGTCGCTTTTAATACTAATTTTCTATTGAAGCTCAAATCATTTGTGCTTGCATACATAAAACCTATATTAATTAACACTTATCTTAAATAAAAGATGGGCAAACTGTAATCAGACTAATGATTAATGGTTACAAAATGTAGTCGTAATTTTAATTTTGTTGCTCTGGAATCATGATTTAATCGCTTCAAAACATTCAGGAGTCATAAATGAGTATATAAATAAGAATTTCGTTGTGGTTAAAATAGTTAAGCAAAATGCAGTCATATTAAAAATGAAAAACGCAATTTTTTTATTTTATATACTTTTTTCCTTATTCTGATTATTTGCCCATCTATGGATTAAATTGTATTTATATATCGTACGATTAAATTAGCTTTAAATTAGAAACTTTAGTGAAGCTCAGCGTCACTATGTTTATCTCAAAACAGGCACTTTTACCGATATCGGCAAATGAAAAAACGATTAAAGACGTTGATTTGCGACACACACGAAGCTAAGGGGGAAGTCTGTCCGCGTAACGTGCTCTTGACCCCGAGTCGATGGTGACTCATTACCGGTAGACCTGTCCGGTCTTTGCCATCCGCACGCCAAACAGATATGTTATTTGAGAAACACTTCACGAATCCGCGTACTATCCTTTCGTGTCATCAAGTTGTAATCACCCCCGTGGATTTGTCTACGGTAGTAAACGATGAAGCCATTTCAATATTACAAAAACCCAGTTCAGTTGATATTTCTATACACATAAGTTAAGATATGACGATGTTTATTGTTATCCCATCGATTTTAAAACAAACTGAAACAATAAGGTTTATATAAATACGTTTTCTTTTTATTAGATGTCCGTAGTGTGTAAATATACATTGAACAAGCTACATCTCTGGATCTGCGTAAGCAAACTGCCAAATACAATATGTTTCCTTTATTAAATTAGGAAATGCCTATAAAAATCATTTGCTCTCAAAATAAGCTTAGTGATTTAAGTGTGACAAGCCTATGAACAGACAAATCTTATAGCTGTTGATTCGTGTTCAGAAATTTTTAAATAGTTAATCATACAAGTTTGTTTTAATAACTAGATATAATAGTGGTGGTTCCTATTACAATTTTATAATATTATAACAACTACCGGTATGTAGAATACACAAGTATTTTTCCTTCAGGGAATCGAACCCATGGCCTACAACGCAGAAATTGATTGCTTCACCACTGTACGTATCGTATAAATAGAGATCAGAGTCCTCTGAAATGAACAGAATAATTTAAAATGTTTTTTTTTAATATCATGAATATAAATCATTTGTGTATATTAATCATTAATATTAAATGTTTATATGCGTCATTGATACCCGTATAGAGAGAGTGATGGTAGTGTGTGATATGAAAACATTAAAATAAGATATATCAAAGACATTGACGGAACAACGTGTCAATCGGGCCTTGGAGTCAAGTATCCTGTAAAAGCTTTCTTCATCTCATTTGTATGCACGTCGGCGACATTTATGCGATTGTGTAGGTATGAGTGACAAATAACCTCGTGCCTCAGTCTCTTTGTCGGCGATGTGTCGACACACGACACATCCTACATTGTCTAGTTGGGGAAGTTTAAGTACCTACTTACTTTTCGGGTTAACGCGTTTGGATTTAATTTGTTTGGTTTGTAACGTTAAACAATAACTGGTAAGCACCTTTCGGCAATCGATAAACACATATATTAACACGTTAAGGACGGCGCAGTTTTTCTTGTTTCGCTTCACTGGATTGAAAAAATATCTTTAACCATATAAAACTTTTTTCATCTAATAAAACTTTATAAAACTAGCTGATGTGAGCCACCGGTGGTATATGCCGCTAGTTGAGCCATTCACGTGTGAGCCACCGATGGTACACGCCGTTCTTAACGTGTTAAAAGAAAGCTAGAAAGTATTGTCGTTAAAGCTCTCATGTAATAAATATAATTTTTTGTTTGACCCTGTTTGCTTCGCTTTGGAAAATGTTGTTACTTATTACTGCTATTTTATAAAAGATTCCATAGATATAATTTTAGTAATCTCGAACGACCACATTTATTAAGATGGGCAAGGTCGAGTCAGTTTTTTCTGTTAATAAACCGGAATATATGAAACGGAATTTTGTTTTTGTATGTTTTGGGCTCAAGATTGTAAAGCAGGCAAATATATCAATATCTCATCGAGAAGCGCACTGCAGGAATGTTTATGGTTTAACCGCGTTGGAGTGAGGCCTGGACGCTGCGTAATCATGTTTAAAAGGGCAGTGCAGCGCTTCTGCGAAACTGTGGTTTCCTGTAAGTGTACCTATAGATAAATCTATAGTAGAACTTGTATGTGTATGTTAGAAGAAGCTTTCCTTTCTTCGTTCCTTGGCTACAAAACTTATCGAGCAAATAATTTGCTTAAATTATCCGTTAAGTTATAAACGACAACGAAACGTAGGTCAACTCTATTTCACTTTAATATTTTATATGACTGAATTCCTTTTTTAAATTTAAACTGAAATTTGCCATCGGAGCAAGATATTAGGGTTGAACTGTAAATGTTGTTTTTTTTGTGTTTCACTTTAGAATCATGAAAACTGGTATACACATTCTTAACTATAAATAAAAAGAATGCGACATTACTTTCCGAAAATTCTTCATCGCGGTTTGTTTTAAGAATTTTACATATATTTTATCCATGACTTCAGGTTATTTTTTTAAAGTCATATAATAATTATGAAAATTAATTGTCCACTCTTAGTCAGAAAACGAATAATATTTACATTGCTACTTCGAAACTTTACGCCGGAGGGATGAAATAAGAAACAGTGGGATTTCATTAATAAATTCTACTACTTCATTAATAAATCCGATACAAGTATAAGGGAACCTAACTGTAAGGCCGTTATTATGAAATAAAATTTGATAGGAGTTAACTTCGATATAAATAAACAAGATAATAAATGCACCCTGGATACAGTACAATTTCACTTTATTAGGACATGAAACAAAAACTGTAATTCGAATAGAAAGTACGAATAAACATAACTAGTTTACTTCGTAAATTTTGTGAATTTATTATTATTAACGTGAAACAAAGGTCTTGTTTGTATCGTACGTTATATGAAATGTTTTCTTGGCATTTTGCCGCTTGCTTGACGCATCGTGCTATTGAACATTTCAAGATAAATAGGTGAACGATCCTTTCGCGTTACATCCGTCCCGCTTTTAGGAATCACATTATGATATGTTTGCTTTTACAAACAGTTCGGTTTTAAAATTTGGGCTGCGCAGTTTCGAGTAATTTTTATGAGCATCTGAGTTTTAAGTATCGATGTTTAGGTAAATATGAAATATTCTTCGAGGGTTAATTACCAGTTAAATTATAATCTGCTATTTTTTTTTGCTTTCCTTTTGGGAATGTTTAAATTATAAATAAAGTATCAGTCTTAATGAACCATACAGTTACAAGTTACCCTTTTAAATTATTTTGATTTCAAATTGATAGCGACATTTATTTTGAATTTTTTAAAGCACTTACTAATTAATTTCGTATATCGTTTATTTTTTTGGTTTTTGAGCTTATTCAATGAAAAAATATTACGCTGTGTTCATCTCGGGACAAGCAGACATACATAAGTGATAACTTCATTCCTTACATGTATCAAACGAGACCCCAGTTAATCATCGTTTCTTAAGCGCGCAATGCGTGACATTTATTTTTAATTTTAGATCTATTTTACCTATAAACAATATTAAGATAAAGTAAAGCAAATATATTAGTGTAATAAATAAATAATGTGCATGTTTATAAACATTATTTTTAAGAAGTACGCAACAGCAGCCAAAGCACTTTACACCTTTCTAGACTGATGAGTGGCATTTCTAGACCAATGGTCGCATTACATTACATTCCTATTGCCATGATATTACAACTGTACGTCCAAACGAGATACATTTGAGGTAATGTGTAGGTAGCTGTATATGTTGCGATATTAAGATCTCGGTTAAGTTATGTTATAAAAAACCAGATTAAATATAATTGTTTTGTCGTTCCGCATCATAAATGACGATCATTGTTTTATGTGTTACAAAATTTGTATGGTTTGCGTTTTGTGTAATATTTTGTGGTTCGATTTTCTTTACTTATTTGTGCTTTTATCATGTATATGGTAATAAGTGAAATTATAGTCTTTTATTAACTAATTATATTATAGGCTATGAGCAGACTGTTACCAATAGGCATAATAAAATGCATAAATTTCAAGGGAGTGTGAGATTATTTTTTAAGTAGGATCAATAAGTTATATCTACCTAATTTATAAGAAGACATGGTATTATTGGGTAGAGTAAAAATATGATCATGGTTACAATAATTACCTCCTTTATTTACTCTATTATATAATATACGATATATGTATGTATATGTAATCGTACTGTAGGTGAATCATCAATTAATATTGAAATTAAAGAAATTTATAAATGAATGCCATCGAATTTAAAATTATTTGAGGTAATACAATCAATCTTAAAGTTAATTTAATAATACGTATGTAGTTATAACTTTTTGCATAGTATAATTGAATGTATGGACATGTCGTGTCAGACCGGTTTCGAGATGTGAAAATATTTATTTTGCTGTCCGAGAACAATACGTGAGAGTATTAATTAACACGTGACGACTCTGTAAGGTGGTATCCAGTTTCTATATTGACTATAGTAACGTAGTATCCGAGAATCTTTCGGTCACAGAAAAACTGGACACTCTTATCTGCACAAATAAACTCATTCACAATCTGTGAAAGTAAATACTACGAATGTTACGTCGTTAATGTTGACGACAATTAACAGTAATTATCTACTGTTCTATTCAACGCTATATAACAAAGACGTTTCAATTAAAAATATCATTTAGAATCGCGAAAACACCTTTCATTTAATCAAAAAGAAATTAATTCTTTGAAACAGTGTGTGATACATAAAAACGACGTTCGATAACCGTTACAGATTGCGTAATAGAAACGTAAAAAATGGTTTTTCGTTTAAGTTCTCACGATAATTTTATGCTTGTTTATGATTGATACTTGATAGGCGTGGGTAGCCGTCATTAAATTTCGCTCGATCACCGTCGAATCGGGATACATTATTCAAAATCGGTACCTAAATAACCACCTACGAGAATTTTAACGAGACAACCCGTCACGGAGAAAACATCAAGAGACCTGCAAAGGCCGCGGCGTCAATCAATTGATTGTCACGGTTATCTCGACATCATCAAATTGTCGCATGCCTAATTGTTAAGTAATAACACCGTTGTGTAACAGTTGTCTTATTAGAAAATGTTTTGTTATCCCCTCTGCTATTGCAGCAGGTGATAGGCTAATGTCAGACTGGTTCAACTTCCCAAATTTGGGTTCAGTACAACTAGTTTTTGTTAGGAACTTCTACCGGACAATCCCAATATAATTAAAATTAGTAAACACCGATCAACCTACCTCGAATATCAAAGTCTAAATCAAAGCGCTGACAAAATCATGGCATATATTGCCGTGTTTTTGGGCAGTGGAATGGTCTTCCGGCGAGCGTGTTCCCACCGTCCTATGATATGGGGTCCTTTAATCGTAACGTAAAGAGATATTTGCGCACTGCCGATGGGGGTTTCTTTGCTCTTGATAGTCGTTGTCGTTTTTTGGACTGCATCATGCTTACCATCAGACTTGATATCGTCACTATGCCAAGACAGGTTAAAAAAAAACTTCAATTCCACCTCCGGAGGTGGAATTAAAAAATAATAATAATGCACGTCTTATACCTTGTTAATGCGATATCCAAATACTAAGTTTCACGTTTTTTACTTTATTGTTATCGAATTTACATAGTGAGTTTATATTCCAAATTTCATAGCTCTAACTTAATTTGTATCGAAATTATATTTAACCCTTTTCTTGATAGTGTATCTGTGGAGATACATCACAATTTACAAAACCTATTGCCATAAGTTTTTAGCGCAAACTTAATATTTTATATGAATATTTAAGTGATTTCTCAGTTTTTGAACGCACAGTCAGTTTCTATTAAACATCCTTGGCACATAAGGGTTAAACGGTATGAATATTATTTTGATATTGAGAGAAAGAACATTCTGCCAAGTTATATTTAAACGTTAATCCCGTGTTCGAGTCCCTTTCGAGTTGAATTTTAAAAGTTTGTTCTAATCTTCGCCTACAACACAAATCGAACTAACTTTCCAAATTTTAAAACTGTAGGCCTTATAGTTTCCGAAATTTCGTGGTGACCAAGTCGGTTACTCAGTCATTGACATTTACTATATACTCGTATTATATATAATTTGCCACAAACATAAATGTAATTAAAATACCAGAGCAATAATTGTAGGAAGTTCGTTATAGATCTATTTATTTGGAAAAATCTACCGGATAAAAAGAGAATACCTCATTTTAGAACCTTTTCAGTGCTGATGATGTTATATGTAATTGTGTACCTGTTTGTTTCGTAGTGTCCAACTCAAAACGTGTATGATATTACTAGATGGGTACAATAAATGAATTATCAAAACTTGTCACTTGTGTAATACTGAAAATAGCGTTCTAAAGATTTTTAGGAAAGATATGCATCTGTCTCTCTGTCTTGAGAAATGTTTAACAAAGATAACAGTTTTAATGTTTGTTTTATTTAAAATACTGGTATAAATTTGTATTATAATCGCTTGTACGCTCATACAATATGGTGTAGAAAAAAGTTTTTTATCATAACACCTGCGGCCTACCATCTGCTATGCTAAACAACAGGGAAGTCTTTAAGGAAGTGCAAAAATAGTCCAAGGATTTGTTTTGTACTAAGACAAAAATTAAACTTGTCAAGAATTTTGCAACTTTAAGTAATACAGTTGAGATAAAAAACAATTATATTATTTCTACGAGAGTATACAGTTCTTTTAACCGCTTAACTATGAAGTAAGAATAGTAATAATTGGTCTATTAATATTTCAAAACCTAATATTCTAAATAATTTATCAGTTTTAACGTTTTATTTATTATAAAATATTTGAATAATTAACACACAAAAGCTCAAAATAAACTAAACGTTCTCAATTATTCAAATAACACTAATTGTGAGTATCAAAAACCTTTCATAGAAAATATATTATATCAATGATTTCTATATTTTTAGAAAAATGATCTTCATTTTAGGTGTTATTCCCCTCTGACAGATACACAGCGCCGACTCTGGCGTTACTTCGTCATGGATCATAAAAATAAGATTTAAATTCATCTGCAGCTAATATTTGTACCGTTATTATATTTACATAAAGATCTAATACATACAAAGAAAATTTGAACCAAAATATTTTTAAGTTCTTTGGTATGCTGTAAAAATCAATATTGTTATATAAAGTAAAAATAAAAAATGTCTCAGTAATGGGCTCTTAATATTTGCAAATAGTCCATGTAGTCCGATTCAATTAAAAATTGCCAAAAACAAACACGTGCTACAAACCGCTAAACATTATTTAACCGGATAAAAGTTACGCAAAATTACAGGCGCATTCAATAATTATCTCACCGGCATCTATGTGCGTGTTTAGCATTCGCACTGTTTAATTTTGGAGCATCGCGTCCGTTGACTTCACAGCCGGACGTCGTAAAACACACAGGATCCTAAGCAATAAGTACCTTGCTATAAGTACTGTAAGTAGCTATAAGAACTCGTGAGCTGGGATATTAAAAATATTTATTTCAGGCGCTTATCTAAGACTGATGTAGTTGGTATAATATTTTTTTAGATTCACGAGGTGAGTTGTCTCTTTATTGTAATAACCATTGTGTACCTATACGATATGTATATACATTAAGCCGTGGTGGCTGCCGGCAGAATAGAATAGCACTCCTCTCTTCTTGCCGAGGTGTCGTAAAAGGCGACTAAGGTATCTCTTTAACACCGCAATCCAACCAGGTGTTCAGAGAAGGAAAACTCGACCAAACCTGCATCCCGCTCCCTCCCGATCGTATTGGTTCTCCTTTCCATCGGGCCTGAGGGAGCTCGGACGAGAGAGTGCTTTTCTGGCTGCGCGTCCAGCTATGCACCTAAATATCTCCTGCGCAATTGACTGTTTCCGAAAATTGGACCTCGAATTTCTTAACCGGTGTTGAAACAGTCGCCGTAGCCGAAACCGGCTAGGACATCATCATATACATTAATATTATTTATACCAGTTCCTTTATTAATAAAATTGTTCTGTCACACACCTGGAGGATATACATCTAAACCTTTCTTTGTAAATACTTCATTCACTTCAATCAAGATACCCCTTCTTTAAATGTCTTTTTATGCCATCTTGACAAGTGATTACATCACACCTGATGGAAAGCACAGTGCAGTCCAAGATCGTTAGCGATCGACAAGTGACAAATCCATTGCCAGCCATATCGACCAATATGTTGTACAACGATAGAAAATGCTTAGGCTTTTGAATAAGTTTGTTTAAATTCGTGATATAATGTATTTTTATTGAACTACATAATTATATTTATATGCTTAATGATATTATGAATAAGATTATAATTTTATATTAAAGAATGAAAACAAAAATAATGAACACATATTAATACCATAAAATTACATATAACAAGCTTAAAAATGTAGTACGATAAGAAATAAAAACAAAACAATGATATAAAATGATTATATTTGGTATTGAGAGTAGGTGTGAAGTAACAATGAACTTATAACAATAATGCGACTTCATTGCCAAATTATGTTTTCGTTGAACTTTGAAGCCAGAATAGTTGCGTCTAAATGTCGCACTATTTATTAATATATTTATAAAAAATTTAGTAACTTCATAATATATAGAACTTCCTGGATTTGCTTTTGGATTAACGTAGAATTCAGGGACCGTAATTCCTTAATAGTAATTTGTATAAGTGATTTTTCCGAGGGTTTAAGACTAGATACCTATAATTTCTCAACCAGAATTGTCGGTTTACCAAAATAGGACATAAATTAATTTACTTCTTTTAGTGCGCAGAGTTAATTATTTCCCATTAATCAATGAAGTTTATATAACTTTGTCCGTCTCTGCGACACCAAGGAAGCCTGGGTCTGAGTGCCCGAACATTACACGTTGCAAAGCGTTCGAAGAATTGATTTTGACAATGGATGAATGAATTCATGAGGTGACATCATGGCACATGTCCTACGATAATAGATTGATAATCGTGACGGCCTTCCGTGTGACAAAGTGGTTTATGTATTTATGTTAACGATTTTATCATGGGAAGCATTGGAAATAACGGCAATAATCAAATAATCATTTCATTAAAATCAGGGATTTTTGAGCAACTGCTCGCGGCGAATTACGACATATCCATTATACGGCTTTTGATGGTCGTGTTCTTATTAGGGTTAAATTGTATGTACTTTATCAGTTATAATGTTTACCGACTTGGAATAAAAATTATAATATCTCAGCTTGAATCGACGGCATATACCTACTTTCCTTAGACAATAATTTGTAATATCGGTAAAATAAGAACCATTTTGTGTATCTCCCTAGTTTATGAAAGCAACAACTTGGGAGAGTTCAAGTTGTATCTCAGGTTTCATTCAAGTAATCAATAATAATAATCCGACACATTAAATAGTTTTAGTTGGAATATTACCCACTGATGAGACAATTATTATAAAAGGACCTGTAACTTAATAATATCTTTGCATTATTTCAACTTTAACTGGATGAACTAGATTAACTTTGTCGTTAGTCTTAACATACGTTTCTTATGGTTTGCAGAAAACCTTAAACCTTAATTATATTTGGTCAAAGGTAAATATGAGCCAAATGATGTTCCGTATTTTTCTCAACAAGCTATTTCTTCTTGTATTAAAAACTCCCAAATCAAAATAAAGTGACAAATTAGACGCGAGAAGAATATTTCACTCTTTTAGGTGCTCACTATGAATAAAAAAGGGAATCTTTCTGATGTACCAACACTCTAATTAAACATTAGTAAACCGCAATTGCCAAACTTGAACGTCTGTAATGCCCATTTAAATTCCTTATACTTTTGCGGTAAAAAAATCAACAACCTGATTTACAAACACTCAACATGACCTTTCACTGTCAGCTTTGACAACTCTTTTAAGTGATATGTTACGTAAAGCAACTGTAAATAGATATCTAGTTTTGAACGTAAAGAGTGAACGGCTGATGACCGTGCCTTTGCATCGTTTGGCCCACCCACTTGTGGATTGAGTCATTCTCGCCCACTATTTACCCCTGTCATTTGCATAGGCTTCGTATAATGTTAACAGCTATGTTGACCTTCCAATCGTTTTGCTAATCATTTCAATCGGTAATAAAACTAAAGGCATACATGCGCAGCTTTTCTGAATTATGGGAACGTATGCATCTAGAGTTGTGTCTAGTGTTCAGAGTATAACATTTTCCACGACTATTATAGCTATGATTATAACCAAAAACGGAATATTTTTCATTTATTAACAGTACAGTGTGACATAGGTATCTTGAGCGTCTGGGACGTATTGTACTACTGTACAATACGTCAATTTTGTTTTCAACTTACACGCGTTGAGCTCTACCAACGTTTCAATCATTTATAACAGTTTCAGCCCATTTTTGACGGTATACCTCCTTCGTACTGTGCCACCATCCTTAACCCCTTGCCTTACGATTAAATCTTAAAGAAAAGTACGCAAGCAGACAATTAAATTTAGTCATCTATATTGGGTCAATTTAGCTAGAATATAAAAAAGTCTATGTGTATCAATAATAATATTTTTATTTTTACAAGTTTAATGAAATTCATATGAAAAAATATACTGCGGGCGACGCCCGTCAAATTAGAATTTAGTATAGAAAATCTTGACGGGCGAGGCCCGTCATTTCCACTCTTGGGGTTAATTCCATGTCAATTGCATCCAAGCTCGCTCCATGACCTTCAAAATATCATCAGACAGATGGATATAGTAGATTATTATTATAACTTTGAAAATGGCCGAGTTAAAAACGACGTGCCCCACTAATCAAGTAGGTATTCCAGGGATTTCTATTCAATGGCACGTACTGTCAAGGTCCATACGCGCTCAGATACTAATCTCATGCCACGCAAATAAATCTGCGATGAGTGTTGATGTAAGTGTGCTTAATACTGTCTTAAAATAGCGATGTTCAGGGTTTCTCGTAAATTTGGTTACTACGTACTACTCAATGACATAACATTTAGATTTAGATAAATAATTTGCAATGACATTTTATTCACATCTTCTATGCTGTAATTATAGATTCTTCGAAATTACTCGAGTATTAGATCCACGTTGAATCATAGACTTTTTCTCTCTTCTGCGTAATGGTATCTAATACTAAAATGTCATTTTTTTTAAATCAATCAATAAACAGATACAAGAAATGTAATGAAAGTATTTATGAAACTGTTCATTAGCATTACTTATGTGTGTCGTGCGCAGACTTTGAACCAAACTCTTGGCAGATAATTTGGTCGACCTTTAAATTATGACGAAAAAACTATATGCCTGGACTTAAAATTAAACATTAAACTGAAGGGAAATAAAAAGTTTGAAAACCCGTATGATGTCTTTTTAATTTGGTCGTTGAAATCTGCCGGCCGTTGTCAATTTCACGGTCAGCAGCGAGGGCGCATGGTTATTTGTGCTCCAATTTTGTGAGCTAATGATTAGCGCGAGAGAAGAGGCTGAGCGCGATAGAGAGGGCACGACCGCTCTAGACATTGGGCGCCTGAGACCTGGTCAGAGGTGCGGCGCTTTTGCGCGCCCACCCTCCATAACAATAAGCTGAGCAGTTGTACTTGAGGCAGTCCACTGCCCATGTAAGGCGGAGGCGGTGTGCGCGCGCCCTCGCACACCGCCTACTTTTAGGAATAGTGTTACGGCATCACTCCCCCGTTTCCAGTTACAGAGGAGTTCAAATCAGGCCCATCGCACGCTGGTTCGTGGATGGATACGAATTCGCACCCATGACCGACAGCCACGCGAATGGAGGAATATCCGGAAGTTTTTTAGTCGGTAGGAATCCGATACATCGAGGTCGCTACCTTTATGGCAGCCCTGAGGGTTCCTATGTAGGATTTTTCTCCTGGTTAAAAAAAATTGTAGAAATCTACGCGGAGTGTAATTGTAACTCTATTGTTTATTTACTCGTATTATGCAATATAATCTTGTTTTAATTAAATAATTTATGTAATTACTCACATTTTATTTCACTGCTAAGCATTCGTTAAATTCACACTTAAGCAAAAAAAAAACTAGTTACATGCGTAATTATTAGAATCTGTCCTTTGTGTATTTGATATAGTATTTACTTGGGCCTATGTCAACATTGAGCATACATGTGAATATAGCAAACATAGCACAATACTTTTATAAACATGTATTCAATTAAAGATTACAGTCGTAAATACACAGTACAGCTAATTCGTTCAATCGATCGGTATGACCTAAAAGCGAGTTGACATAATTCCTGATGCACGGCTAACTGACCTGTTCAATGGCCCAGAACTGAGCCATGCTGACATTAACAAATTGCAGATGCCTCGTACCGGGTCATGTTTTGTTGTCGCTTAATATTACAAATGTTGTAACAATTTAATATTGATTGTATTACAATAGAATAATTGCAAGGAGAAGTTTCGTTGAAATAAAACATGGGTTCAGATTAAAATTGTCGATAAAAATCTCTAATCAGACCGTGTAAAATATTGTTGAATCTGGTAGGCATTTTTATTTAGTAAGTATAATATGTATTTGTTTTTGAACTTATTGTAATACCTAATAAATGGGATACATGCGCAGATTTCCTTCACATGTATCAAGATACAAGCCTGTTCAATTCAGAAATTTTCTATACAGTGTTATTTTATAGACGAAGAAAATATTTAGGAAGGATATTCAGTACTCGATTGTAATTCCAAATATGTAATAAATAGTGATATTTTAATATTTCCATTAAAACAAAGTAAATTTTACTCAACATATTTGAGGACAATTGAAAAAATGAATGAATGAAAAACAAATAATTATTAATTAGGTATTTTGTCTGTCATAAGCCAGGACAAAGTGCGAAGGGAAATCGGGCTATTATTTGTTTACCTAAAATTACGTAAAAGAATCTTTGTCTACTTACCAACCAATCGTGCGCCTCAAGTGCTACGGAGTCCACACTTTTTACGAATAAATACTCATTTGTTCCTCAATTTTTTTAATGATTCGTTAGGGAGTAAAATTTTTACTAGTTGCAAGAAGGTACAAATTAATGTATACTGACATATGAGATAAAATACATTTATTACGCACAACAATTAAAAATTCAGAAACATAAACAATATACAAAAAGAAGAAAATACAAAAGAAATAAACATATGAACATAGTGGAATGGGCCCTCCATCAATTTAATGCCACAGAGGAAGTCTGCGGTGCTTGTTTTCGTTGTTTTTCATATTTCCCTTGTCTATAACATCATCTGTATAAAGTTCGAAGTAGGTACGCACGAATTCTTAGTACCTGGGTATGTATATTATTTTTCTTAAGCTGATATTTATAAATACTACTCTGACTTGGCGTACGTTTTGCTCAGGAAATAGGTTCGTCTTTAAAAAAAGTCGTATATATGTGTAATAGGAACTTGAGTATAACCTAAATATTCGCAGCGCCAAACCAATGTTGAAGAAATCGGTAACTAACCATACATTTGGACATAAACTAAATCACATAATATGGTTTTTTTCTATTATAGACAGGTTTGCTATTGACCTCAATCTCACCTGAAGGAACGTGTTACCGATTTACTCGTTCTTTGAAGATTCCCTTGTTGTAAAAGATGTTGAAAAAACGGACGCTGAAAGCGAATTTCACTCTTTGGCGGTTCGCAACAAGAAAGAGGATGATGTTATGTTATAAATATTTATATATCACTGTATGTTTCCCTTGAAATGTAAAAAAAAAAAAAATCATTTATAATGTTTGAGCAAAGGCTAAGCGTAAAAATAAGTCAAAGCAGCGTCTATATATCACAGCCTTAGTTTTTATATAGTACAGATATTTTTGTTTCTACAACACCATTCATAATTCATAGGTGCAATTGTGGGATAAAACAAAAACTCGGTTAAGAGTACAGTTATACACCGAATGAATGACTCAGTAGACTTCAAACAGTCGGTGCTTTACCAACAGTAATAGACTCTATTTATGTGTTCGATAGTGATACGAGCGGATTCGTCTGCGACTTTGATGATAACGACCAGCCGCTCTGCTTACCGGGAGAGACCACGAATGATAGGGCTGAAGCAAGCTGATTGTAATATACTACATACACTTAAAATTATCAATTTCCTAGCTGTAGTAGACTTGTAAAAAATAATAACTGGGTGAGAAAAGCTCAAACAGTGGGTTTCACGGCGCTTATTACGAGAGACATGTCCAGCGTGAACAAAAATGGGCTACTGGTGGTAATGATAAAGAATTAATTCAAAATATGTGAAAACTATTTTTTGTAGTTACTACGGGATTTTTTTTCATACTGACTCAATATAGTGACTACAGTGCACCTGATGGTAAGTATAATGTAGTTCAAAAACGATAACGATTATGAAAGGATGAAAATCCGTTGATAGTCTCCGTCGTCATTTCGGCCCACATATACCACGACTGAAGGTCTCTAGGTATATGAGTTACTGGATATACACGAGCTGATCCCGGAACGCGACAGGCCAAAGCGAGTCACTATAACGGTTTTTACACTTGTGTACTGTGATCATGACTCAGTTCGGACAATTGTCCTACCACCAAAATAAAAAACAGTAGAGTGATCCGACTAATAGATATATACATATATAATAAATAAAAATATTTTACTATTTTATATACAGGTATTTTTAAACAGATATTTCTTTACAAGTGGATTATACATAGTTAATATATAATAGTAATATGCAAAGACAATAAATTGATTCTACATTGAAAATTCATTTGCAGTAAATACCTTAAGACACAGATGCATTCATTTTTTCATGACGTCTTACAAATAAAATCATTTATTTTTGTTACACATAACAGATGTTAAAGGCAATTCAGAAATTAAATGTGAAACTGGCCGTTGAAATGATACGGCAATTACTGTAAAATGTAAACTATTTACATCTATATAAAATAAAATGTTTTATATTTAGGTCTTTGCCGCTGACATTATAAAGAAAATTGTGGCATTCGACTTTAAAATTACTTTGTAAGAATTTAAAAAACGATGGATGTAGTCAATAAATTTGCACGGTGAATTCCGATGGAATTCGACGTTAGTTCCTCGACAGCCCTAATCGATGGGGAATAAGTAACGGACGAATTCCTTATAAGACTGCGGGTCAAATCGGAGGTTCGCATCGCAGATTGGTGTCAGCGTACCTACATACTTCGTTTTCTCTCCTATATGTCATCCACGGTTGCTTTGAAATACTGCGTTCACTCGTAAATAGTAATGGTGCCTTGGGGCAATATCTTCGTACATACGTACAAGTATGATATAACTGCATCCTAAATGTTTAATAACTTTTTAATTTGATAGAACTTTCTATTTCATTTGAGATAGCCGGTTAATGGTCGTCATGCTACTGTTGATCGAACGGTAGGTCTGTTTATTGAATGGTTGTTTTAAATATAGTCATTAATCTGCTTTTATGGTTAGTTTTAAATTAATGTAATTTAATTTTTATCTTACCTACTTAACGATAGAAGCTATTTTTGTAAAATTTAGTGAAATGTGAAAGGGTTAATTTTAAATGATGTTATATATTATACGGAATCAGTACCACGTTAGTACTTAATTTTAAAAGAAGTTGGTGGCCTAGACATTTTATCAGGGAGTGAACATAGACTTTTGCAATATTTTAAATTAAATTTCAAAGTCGATAGATATTTGGCAGCCTTTGAATTTAGTTAGTAGCGACCTTGCTAACAACGCTGAAGATTCGATGTTCGAAACCTGGTAGCGGAAAACTTTTGTGTGATGAACATATTAGGTTGTGGATAATGTATCTTTGTCTGGTACTCATAGCATAGATTTATGGCTAGTTTGGGACTAAATAGAGATATGTAATTGCCTGTAAGGGTAGATAGAATGAAGGGACACTCAATTCTCTTTGTCTTTATCACCACTTCTGACTTTGTAAACATTTACGTAATTGTCTGTAATTAGTATATAATATTATTGTCATTACCAATATATTTTTTTAGTTTAGGTCCACCTTATGGTAATAATATATCGTCATGCTATATCCCTTATGCGGTAAACAGAGAAACATTACTGACTTTATCCACTTTGAGCTTATATGTCGTTCCTAACGTGACCAGTAGCGCAGCTGATTGAACCAGAATCTTATCTATACTAATATTATAAAGCTGAAGAGTTTGTTTGTTTGTTTGAACGCGCTAATCTCAGGAACTACTGGTTCGAATTGAAAAATTATTTTTGAGTTGAATAGACCATTTATCGAGGAAGGCTTCAGGCTATATAACATCACGATGCAATTATTAGGAGCGAAGAAATAATGGAAAATGTGAAAAAAAAACGGGGAAAATTATTCATCTTTAAGGGCTTCCATTGCGTGCGCTGCAAAAACGGTTCAAGATACCAAAAATATATGTATGAAAGAATTATTCCTCTTGAAATGATCTAAAAAAATGTGACAGTATATGTCTATCTTTTAAGATTAACTCACTAGAACCGTTTTTATGGTAAACATATTTGGTCGAAATTAATGCATTATTTGTTAAGAGTTGTATCAACGTATTAATCTTTATCCAAATAAATGTGTTGTTGATTAAGAGTATTTAATTGTGAACAAAATTATCTTTGACATCACTTAATTTCAATGAACATCTTAGAAGATATTACAAAACCTTATATAGCAAAACAACGTTTGCCGGATCAGCTAGTGAATAGATAATAATAGACAGCCTGAAAGCGCAGCTTGTATCGACCCTACTTACGATGCTAAGGTCCTGATTTCGAGTTCCGGTAGTGGTAATCTTTTCTATGATGAGTAGATGAGTTTGTCAAGAGTCATGGTCGTATATATGTATTTAAGTATGTATATCTTTGTCTAGTACCCATGTGTAATTGTCAGTAAATATTAAATATTATATTATGAACGAAAAACAACACAACAACCAATTCTGAACGATAGCCTAAACCGCGGCATACATTGCGGAAGAATGTTACGAATGTTGTTTATGCAAGTTTATATAAACTGACGCTGTTATTATTCAATAAACGCATTTACGTCTAGTTCATCAATACTTACTGTTTTCGTTACAATACAGAATAAAGTACTTATCTGTAGAACGAACCCTTTGAAAATATATTGTTGTAGTGTTGAACTATGATTATTATTCGAAAAGTAAGTTTGTAATTGTGTAAATAGTAACTATCTCTACTAAAATTATAAAAAAATATATATCAAAGAGAAAACATTTGCTTCTTTGCGTATACTATAAATATGAAACAGCTTTTAAATTAAATCCCAAAAAACCTAGCTCTGTTTTATGTATATTATGAGATATACGTCTATTAGGTATTAAATATATATGAACATTGGTTGTTACGTATCTGAACTATATCTAAAATATGTGGAAATATAATTTGGTAAAGTATTAATTTCAAATTTTACTAAAACTGTAAAGTTGTTTATTTGGTAAATTACTGCCATCTATGAATGCAATATTTCATAAATTCTTCTATCTCTTTTTGATAAATTTACAGTGACAGTGTTTAAATCGTTTCAGATATAGCCAATAGATGGCGCTTAACTGATTACATTAAAATTTTATTAAATAAAGGAAATGTTTTATGGTGACTGTTCATGTTTTTGAGAACCTTCATATATTTATCTCTAAGCTTAAGAAGTCTAGATAGTATTTTTAAGATATTTAAAAGGTGCACATTATATGGCAAACATCGCATTTAAATTAATATTATTCATTCGGTAACAATATATTTAAGATTATTCTAAATGTCATATTTTATGCTACCTATGTATATGGTAGATTGTTTCTAGTATGTGAATTCGAGCAGGTGTCAAGATACTAAAATGTATTTTTATATTGTAATAGGAAAATACTAAAGTAAGAAATACTCCTAGCCTCCGGTATCCAATATTTGTCTTTGGATGTTATCTCTCTATACTTTAAAGAAAGATAGCTACTTGCATATTAAAGATTTTAATCAGTTCATCTACTCCGTGTTTATATAATAAAATCTTTTATTCCTAGAATAAAAATATCCCATACATTGAAAGTACAATTTCTAATTAAACCTAAATAATAATAATATAATTATTTCTAAATCTTATGGTTTCAATTTAACAATCATAAAACATTTATGTAAGAACGTGTATGAAAAAAATATTAAAACTAAAATACCTATACTCAATTTCAATACTTATTGATTTTAATTATTAATCAATTAATGTTATATTGTATAAATTTCGTTTATAAATAATTCATGTACTTGAAAATTGTCGTAAGTAATTATCAAGATATCAAAGATATACAAATGATTTTGAAATAGCTAAAGACGTCCTAATAAAGCATTTCAAATCTTACAGTAAATGTCACATGAATACAAGAGAATACCAACGATTAGGTAGACCACAATATTATTACGTGACTTGCGCTTGAAATGGACAGGCAATCTCTATAAAGAGGTATTTGGGACCCTAATTTACACCCCCTTACGTAATATCGGCACCTCGGTTATGAAGGTCTGACTGACTTGGCCTCCATACCCTCTTACTTTTAGGGATCGAAGGTGCCTTTGAGGATGGTTATGTATATAGTTGTAACAAGAATTTATTGGTTTAGCTGCGACATACGAATAATCCTAAGATTGTACATCTATTGGTTGTCAGGATAAATAATCTTGGGATAGTTCTTTTGGATACAAAAAAAACAACAGTTTTCTCTTTTTCTACAGACTGGGCCCAATGATGCTGCCGCCATAGTGACTCGCTTTGCCCTGTTGTGTTTCGGGATCAGCTTGTATACGTATATCTAGAGACCTTCAGTTGAGGTATGTATAGGCTGACTAGGCGATGGCAACTGTCAATGTCTTCTTAGATTATACTGAACTGTCCATCAGCTGCAGTGTGGGCATCTTGGCACGTCAGTATGAGAAAGATTAGTCGTTTTGCTTACTGCCTTGTAACATTGCTAGTGCTCCTCCCGTTTTCGATACTTCGACAACATACCACCTAAATTAGAGAATGTTTTGAATGACGACCTTAAATTCTGTGTGGGTGATCACCCTCGGTAGTAATTTCAACAATTATAAAGTTAGGCCTATTTTAAAACTAGCTTAAGGTTTTCGCAGTGCCTATCAACATATAATTTTTAGTACTTAGGTATATATTTTACGTTACTATATTACAGCTTTACAAATATCACTCGTATGCTCAAAATGTTTTATGGAAAACTACGATATTACGTGTTAGGGTTACGTATACGAAGGTGCCTAATGTGTTTGAAAATATTTTGTATAAATATAGGGTGTAAATGTCGTGACCTTTGCTGGAACATTTATACGGTATTTGGGTACGAAATGTTATTGCTACTCCCTCATGGGTATGAATGATAACTGTAATGGGTGACGTGGATCATGTAGGCTTATTGTTGACGGAATGTGATGTTTATTCCCTTTAGTGTGACGAAAAAACCTTTTCTTCTTACTATACATTGAGTCGACAAAAATGCCTTTTTTGTGCCCAATTGTGTCTGATACTCTTGATACAATTATTTTCTTTAATACTGTCGTGTATCTTATCTTTTCAATAAGCCTTAATTAAAATCTATTGTACCTATAATATTTAACTATTAGCGAAACCGCTTGCTATAGCCATGAAAACATTAGTTTCGAATAAAATATGAAATATTTCGTCGACGAAAGAACAGAGTCGCCAACATAATTAAACCGTTAATTTCATGATAATTAAATAAACTTCTGTAATTTGCTATTTCTTTTAGTTATTACTTTATTTATTTTAGTTTGTCGGTGCTCGAAAATATCCTCTCTGCGATATCTATAATAATTTTTTTTTTTTTTTATTTACAAATTTGGAATTTGATTTGACATATCTGACGAAAGATGCAGTCGACGAGACAAATAGCGTGACCAACAAACATTGATAAGTATAAGATTTTCCTAACACCTCGTATATAATCTTGTACGATGTGCAAAAAATTAACCAGCGAGCATAGACAATTATTAGTTTCTACAGGACAAATAATGACAAAAAAACGCGCGAACGGACCAAGCAAAGCGAGCGTGATTCGATAGCTGTCTGTAAGAGCACCAGTTGAAAATGTCTAAGGCTGAAATATATAGACGCAACTTACATTTACTTAGACTTTATTAAAACATTACAATTTATATTACTCATTATGTCAAAGGATTTGGTAAGTCACCGATTTGTCAACATTGACTTGGCTCTACGAATACTATGGCTATACTCATGTTCCTATTATATTATTAGTGTCCGACCGAAAGTTCGGTTTCGGTTTCGGCAAAAGTTTCGGCCACTTTTGGCCGAAACCGAAACTGATTTCGGTAGTTGTCGTACATGCTTGCCTAGCTTCGTTTCTTGCGGCAACGCTTTGACGGACGCTGGCGGCCCTGTTCAGGATTCGTGCGCCGTTCGCATTGCTTTTTTTTTTCGAATTTACTCGTGTTTGTTGACTGGGAAAGGTCTTCACAACTTAACCGGGCGGGTGGGCGAACACTGAGGGTGCTCAGCCGGCAATTTATGGGTTGGGTGGCAATGCGAGGGCACCCCTGAGGGTACGAACCTCGACTTGGACCGCCAGCCAGAAATACGTAACCTAACGGTGACCTACTAGCGTTTCGGAAGCGACTACCTTCAGAAAAAACGCCGAAAGAAACTCAAGGCTGCGTCGGAGTGTAACTGCGTCGTTTAGACAACAGTTGACGGATCTAATTCGCATTGCTCTATAGCAACACAACTTAGTCAGTGCGTTATCACCCGACGTAAACATTCTTCAGAGGTTATGCTTTGATGGTACTGATTACATGTAAGTTTTTGTTTCATTTTTTTTACTTGACCACGTTGACTTTTATACTTGACCACGTGAGTTTCGGTTTCGGTTTCGGTTTCGGCCGAAACTGAAGCAACGGCCGAAATTTCGGTTTCGGTTTCGGTTTCGGCCGGAAAACCAGTTTCGGTCGGACTCTATATATTATATATTTAGTTTTTCAAAACGAATTAATTTTTTGAGAACTTTGCTAAGCAAAATCGAAATAGCGTCTATAAATCACAGTTTAAGATTGTTTTCTAAATTGTATTATCTTCTTTTATTCCCACTCTCCCAACAGATTTTTAATCACCACGAACGAATACGCAGTTATTATGAAAACCGGGTCAATACCTTGTAACCTGGTTAGTATTAATAATAACCAGTGATTATTCATAATTTTCCTTTAATCAATTTGGCCACTTTTGACCTAGTCGATATAAGTTAGATAATGAGGAATTAAACAATCAAGGAATCAATTAAGGGCTCTAATTTTATTTTATTTTGTAAGAAGCAAAACACGTAAATGAATACATGTCCTACATATATATAAATTGCACATTTTATTGTATAATTTAAAAGGTGTAAATTGATCCAAAGGAATGTTATGATTTAAGTAACTTCAATTACAGTAGGCAAAATTAGAGTTATGGCGTCGCGTAGGCAGATATTAATATGCCATCAGAAATTATCACAGCTGTATCCCAAATTCGTATATCATGATTATGTGACGAAATAAATATACCTGAATATATTTTATTTACAGATGTCGAATCTAATTTAGGATCGTGTCAGTGGTAAAAGATGTAATGAATAAAATATTAGTTCGCAGCTTTCCAGTCTAAGCTATATGAAGAGCTAATTAAAAATACGATAGTTTACTCTAAATAGGATTCCAGAAATTTTTGTTGGAAGGAATATTGTTATGTAGTATTGCGAGTGCGGAAAGTGCCGAATTTGCGTTTTTCATATACTTTCAAATATCTAATAAATTTTTAACAATAGATATAAACCAGTAATTGCTATCGTCGGTCGCATTAGAATCGAAAATCAAATAAATCCACGTCGACATTTCACCGTTAACGAAGTGAAATAAAAATGTCCTAACCCTTTGAATAAACCGTAAAAATGATTCAGAATGGCCTATTAACACTCTGTGACAATCTTGTAGAGCCTCTTCGGACCAAATGATAATATTTTCCTTTTATTTCCAACTGTACGCGCGCCGCTTTGTTCGCTTAATTAGATTACACTAATTGAGTTTCTGCCAATTGTTCCTTTCGAAAAATACAATTGAAAAAATAACTTTCAAAGTGTTTGGTTGCTTGGATGACTTTCATTTCAACATTATTATAGAAATAATGGTTTCTTATATTGAGTATCAATAAACCCATTTTATAAATATATTTTTTTATAATTTGGGTTTTAACGAAAATTAGAGAACGAATCGACGACAAGGTTGGTATTCTGAATATTTTTGTCTGTCTACGTTAGAGATCTTGTTTCATTTTTATTATTTTATTTTGTTCCTTGTTACATTTTGTTGAATAGCTTGTTTTTTTATTAAATGTTACAATAATTACTTACATAAAGTGTTTACTTTAAAAAAATAAAGAATACGTTTTTATCTTAATGCATTCTTTACTTGACAAAAACCAATAAACAATTACAAATCAACACGTAATTCGAAGATTTTCTTGGCTCTTATAGCAATGAATATAGAATACCTATCTGTTATGGGCACATGATTTATGTACTGTCAGTAAATAAATTGGTTTACCATCCTAAGGCCAACTGTTAAATATGAAAGTAAGCGTTTATAATATACTGAATGATAAGAGGGTCTGGCAAAAATATTTATTCACAATAAACGATATTTTCAAAATGTATAGGATTGACATTAGCTTTCAAAATATTACATTGACACGTTATGTCAATTGAATATATTTGCATTTTTCTACCAGCGTTATTAATAAACGCTAACGTTACTTTGTCCAGCAACCAAGATCAATTTTCTAAAAGTTACTACAAACGCTGTCTTTTTAATATGAGATTTCGTTAGACAAACATTTATTTCAGCCATGTATAAAATGTCCATAAAAGAAAAAAGGTATCGATTTCCTTTAAATTTGAATTTAAAATAACTTTGAAACCATAGAATAAAAATAATATGTCGATGAAGCAGCAGCATGTCGCAGTAAAAAAATATTATTAAATAAAAAATATATGCTTAATATATTATTCAAAGCTTATATATTTTTTATTAGTGCTAATTAAAATATCCACACTACTATTGTTTCAGTACAAAATTATTCTATCACCTAAAACAAATTGAATTGAACACTGTACGAGGATTTAAGTACCTTAAAAATAGATTCCATATACTAGTAATATTGGATATAAAGATATAATTAAGTTTGTACCATTGGTGACTTTGCAATAGTATTTGTACATGAATTGACTTCGATTGCTGGATATTGTCTCTTATAGTGGCACTGTACATTCATAAAGGCGACCCTCCATCTCCTGAGGAATTAGTTGAAGATCGTATAATTTGCATTTATAATATGGAATAAACATTTCTGCACGATCTTCCAGTATCGTCCATTTTATTAGACTAGCGACTACCTTGAGTGCGTGAAAAATGTCTTATTATTTAAATTATAATCATCAACGTATAGTATTAAAATTAAATTAGTAGTTATACAGTTGGTATTTAATCAAGAAATATGACAAGAAGGATCCGATTACTCTATTT
This sequence comes from Automeris io, assembly GCA_036320925.1. Classification (NCBI taxonomy): domain Eukaryota; kingdom Metazoa; phylum Arthropoda; class Insecta; order Lepidoptera; family Saturniidae; genus Automeris; species Automeris io. Next base: position 7,782,877 of record JAUDJH010000026.1, on the reverse strand, counting down.
TACAATTAGTCTAATCAGAGAAAATATATTACTGTACGAGATGATTAAAGTCCGAAAAAAAGGTATTGGAGTGATATACATCGATCAAACAGTGAGCGGCATAATCTAATGCTAAAATATTATGACAGTATCGTGTAAGTAGGAAGCGAAAAGTATGAGGAAACGATTGGCTTGGCACTCAAGTCTGTTGAATGGAGAGCGAGACTTTCCTTTGTGATGATGATGATAATTTAAACAACAAAAGTAAAACATGTATTCAAAATAACATTTTACATAAAAATAATTTATATAACCGCGTGCCTAAAAGTGGCATTCAAATAATAGAAAATAAACAAATTGAATGGCTAAATGGTTCCCTTTACTAAACGGAAGGGAATGAAAATATTTTTCTTTTATTGTTGAGTTCCTGGCGTTGTCTCGTTACAATTAAGTTATTTGAGGGCTCCGCTGTCCGCTACGATACTCTCCTGCGGTTTATGGTCCTTTAACGCTTGTGACTAGAGGTGACCACAATATTATCTAATTACCGTCGCGTCGTCTCTTTGGTATGAAATGACTTTTAATAATTAAATATCTCATTTTATATTCTAAGGTTCAGTTGCAGAATCGTACTTTTCATTTTAATCCGAATTTAAACCCTTAAAGGAGCATTATTAGGTGACGCAAGGCAAAATTATCCAAAATTAAATGCTTGCTTTAAATTTAATTGAAGGAATGGAAAATGCGGTTAAGATTCTATTCTATACTATGATCTAAGCGAATAATAGATCAACTTATTATTTTACACAATTTAAACATTTTTCTGCAATGATAAAAATCCATATTTTATTTATGTACTTTATAAAACCTGATGAACATGAATGTAAATTTGATTGTTTATGTTGAACATGAATTTGTTTGCTATGTTGATCTTTGGATTTCAGGTAAATGAGGATCCGTAGGCATAGCTTTCGTATAAATACATTAATTTGCGAGTCAAAACATGAACTCACGCAAACTTCTCGTTTCTTAACTTTACAAAAACAACATTTACCTCGGTACAAAACAAGCGAGTTGTTCCTGCCAACTGATTCGCTTTGTTTACACTCATATTCCACGGATACAAAAGGCTCGATACTTTATATTACATTTCGTAAAAACACATCGAATAAAATGTGAATTTTTCACGTAAAAAATAAATAATTTTACGTCAAACCTTAATATACTGGCAAATCTTAAAGCTGAAATAAGTGTAAAATTATATTAGCAATACAGCTAGACGCCGTTTAGGATATCATCTGTATGTTCTATATATGTATATGCACGAAAATATTCGCTTCTACATTCATTATGCGAATAGCCACGGAGAGAAATATGCCTCCAGCGATTAATTTCCATTTTCTTATAATTTGAGAGCCTTTAACAGAAGAGGAAATAGGCATTTGTTTGGCGAACGCGGTCTACCGACGAAATTAACTTCACTTTCACTAGGTGTGATTGAAGTCAAGCATTCGCCCGTAAATCATAAAAAACAAATTCTTGTAGGAAATTGAAAAACATATGAGATTGACATATCGTAGACCACGTGATATTGCGATAGTTTATGTCAATTCCATTCTCTTTGGCATTTTCTATTTGCGATATCTAGACATTACTGAACCAAATACAAGTAATGTATTTGCAATTGATATTCATTTTCTGTCATCGTCATTGATACGAGCATATCAATCACTGTATAGTGATACCTAAACTTCTTAGATAAATCAAAATGTCATTATTAAAAAATTGTTTTAATATTGTCTTGAAAATTTCATGTCTGATGTGCTGATTACGACAATCGTCTCTACTGATGGTTGCGTTAGGTACAATATTAGGTCCTTACATATGAAATTGGCGTTTTTCGTACTGGCCACTTTAATCACAAATTTCTCCTCTTTGGTAAGGAATTCCAAATTCAAATTTTTACAGCTATAGACTCATGTATTTGTGCTTCGATGATCGTCATTCATTTGTTTTTTTCTTCTGTTTTTTCTGTTTGCGTCACTCATTTTACAAAATGGAAAACTTAAAATATCGCATTATTTACGAGTACGAGTTCCGCCGTGGCACTAGTGCTGCGGAAACAACTCGAAGGGTGAATGATGTGTATGGCGGTCGTGTTGCAAAAGAAAACACAGTTCGTTTTTGGTTCCAACGTTTTCGTTCTGGAAATTTCGACCTGCAGAACAAGCCCCGTGGACGGCCTGAGACTCAAGTTGATAATGAAGAGTTGAAGGCTATTGTGGAAGCGGATCCATCGCAAACCACGTCCGAGTTAGCTGCAGGCTGCGATGTTAGTGATAAAACTGTTTTAATTCACTTGAAGCAAATTGGGAAGATTAAAAAGCTTGAAAGGTGGGTACCTCACGAATTGACTGAAGCAAACCGGCAAACGCGCGTCGACTGCTGCGTTACATTACTAAACCGGCACAATAATGAAGGTATTTTAAACCGAATCATTACCTGTGATGAAAAATGGGTTCTTTATGATAATCGGAAGCGCTCAGCGCAATGGTTGGATCCTGGCCAGCCAGCCAAATCCTGCCCCAAGCGAAAATTAACCCCAAAAAAGTTACTTGTAAGCGTTTGGTGGACTAGTGCCGGTATTGTTCATTACAGTTTTCTCAAATCTGGCCAGACTATTACGGCTGATGTCTATTGTCAGCAATTGCAAACCATGATGGAAAAGCTAGCGGCTAAACAACCTAGGCTGGTCAATCGCTCCACGCCACTGCTGCTTCACGACAACGCTAGACCACACACTGCGCAACAGACGGCTACTAAATTAAAAGAGCTTCAATTGGAAAGTCTAAGACATCCTCCGTACTCCCCGGACCTTGCTCCAACAGATTACCATTTTTTTCGAAATTTGGATAACTTCTTGCAAGGGAAAAAATTCAACTCCGATGGGGCAGTCCAAATCGCCTTCAAAGATTTTATTGATTCCCGTCCGACTGGTTTTTTAGTAAAGGGATCAATGAACTACCTATGAGATGGCAAAAGTGCATAGAAAATAATGGTTCATACTTTGATTAATTAAATATATTATATTAAAAAATATTCGACTTTTTGTTCCTCCCATACAAAACGCCAATTTCATATGTAAGGACCTAATATAAAACAGGGTGGTGGGTAGTGACCTGTTGCTGCCGACACTCACTCGCGCGATGGTCGGTAGCGACGGGGCATGGCAGGCGGTCCTCTCCTTCACGGAGGAGACAACGCAGGTGAAGGAAGCGGCGGAGCGGGATCGGGAGGCAATCTCTACCCCCGACAACCCAATCCGCCGCCCAGCTCGGACTGAACGCCGGAGGAGGGCTTACTCCAACGGCCTTCCTCCGTGACCCGGACATACGCCGGGCGGCGCGCTTTGAGGGAGTGCGTCGCCCAGATCCTGGCGTGAGCGGTGTGTGATATGTTCCCGCACACCGCTCCAATGACAATTCAAGGAGACGAGGGGGATGGCACTCTACACCACTCTCCCCGAAATGTGTTAGGTGTACGCGGGGGGCGGCGACTATTCAACCGCCCCCCGCCTAGTAGGTGAGGCCTGTACAAGGCCGGACGTCGCCAGATGCCGAGGAAGATGGCTCGGCTTTGCCCTTAGCATCCGGCTGACGGGAGAAGGAACACCCCGGTGGTTTTAGTCGGGGCAGGTCTGACACACCAGGGGAACGGCCCTCACCGCTCCTCTGACGGCCCGTTGGGATTTCCACCGGGTTAACAAAAAAAAGGTACAATATAAAAACTTCAGTGGATTGAGCTTTTAATATATTTCGGCTTATTACGAAAGTCATTTAGCGTAAAAATATATTATCATCGCTTGTTTGGTGTACAATAAAGCGACGTCTGAAAATTCCATGTGAGTTGTAATCCAGTTAGTATGTCAGCTTTCGTGACAGCTAGTTCTGAACACCTGCGTTCACTTCCTGCGAAGCTACCAAACCGTGATTATGAAAATTTGTTCCAGTATAACCTGCATAACGAGAACTGAATACTGTTGACGTAAAAGTACATAATTTCAGGCAAGAGTATTCGAACCATTTTATAATTTCACCCATTGCGATAGGGTTTAGAATTAACTGATGTTTTTGTGATTTGTAACATCAGTAATAACAAGCTTCTGTCTACGAATGCCTTTACGTTACAATAGATAAATTGCTTCAATTTAAATGAATTCTGACATATTGATATGTGCGTACTTTTAATTATAAACAGCTTTTTTATTAATTTTTTTTTTAATTTAATTTATTAAGCATTTGTAACTATTTTAAACTTATAACACAACGTTCTATGGAGAAATATTAAAATCATAAGATTAACGATATTTTACACAATTTATTGACTAAAAAGAAATGTGACAGAGCTTTTGATGAATTAGAATGAAATAAATATGAAGACACTTCTGATACACATAAATATAAAACAAAAGTGTCTTGTTATAAACATTAGTACGTCTTTAATTTACTTTGTTAGGATGTTTGACTACAGCTATGAATTTTATTATCAGGCAATGTATTAATTATAGCTAATATATGTATGGAAATACTAGGTAAAAAGTGAAAAACAATGATCTATTTCTTTAATCCAATATTGAAATAATCGTAAAATGTTAAATAGAACATGATCTTACACAAAACAAAGATATTGCTAATGTTAGCGGGTCACCATTTTTCATTCGTACATAACGAAATGTCAGCTCCAATGTAGACCTTTATCATTGTCAATAAACTGCTGTATAAATCAAACAAACAAGCTGCTGCCTCAGTTTCTAGAACTAGTTTCTCTGACATGTACTGAATATGTTTAAACCTTATTTGACAATCTATTTATATCCTAATTTAGGTATATCATTTTTTGCAACGACGGAATGGATAAATGGACGGAATAGGTAACTTTTAATATGAATTATTAGAAGGCACCAGCTAATCAAAAATTTAATTAAATTGTAATCAATTATTGAAAAAAAAACACAAGTTGCAATAGACAGTTTAAATTCACTAATATTTTGTTTTTTTCGTAAAATATTGCATTAATTGCATTTGGTCTATAAGGCTGACATTTATAGACGCAAGTTTAAGGTTCCTTTACTAAAAACATTACAATTTATATTACTCGATGAATGTCAAAGGATTTGGTAAGTCACCGATTTCGTCAACATGGACTTGGCTCTGCGAATATTACGGCTATACTCCAGTTCCTGTTAGATATTTAGTTTTTTTTGTCAAAACCAATTTATTTTTTGAGAATTTTGCCAAGTAAAGCCGAAATAGCGTCTATAAATCTCAGTTTAAGAATAGTAAGTAATTGGTCAATGTGTTCGAAGAGAGAAAATTGTACCCAATAATAAATTGTAATTTAATTTTCAGATTATAAATTGTAATTATATATTATCTATTTTATCAATAAAGATTTTAGGCAAAAGAAAAAGGCGGCTTCAGTCATATATATAGATATTTCCTAAGAATAAACACATCTTAGTAACAATGCTTTTGTCGAGCCAATAGATTGATTTAGGATCCAAACCCTGAAGACAAACGAGGCACTTACCGCTGAAAGAGCAGAATTTAGAGAGGACACACGTGACGGCTATTGTTCATTGCTCTTTGTGTAAAAGAACTTTCTCTTTTATTTCTACTTTGACACACCTGATACTGAATATGAACGAATGTGTCTTCATAACCATAATTATAATAATTAGCTAAGTATCAATGGCTTTAAATAACAATAAATAATAATTGAAATAAGAAGTGGTTATACATATACATATGAATAACTCCTTAAAATTACTCTTAAGCACATATAAATGAAAGCATTGATATATTAACACTAGCTGTTGCGCACAGCTTTGCTTGCACTTGTGATGCGTTATAAAGGACGTTATATTTGTCAAAGTCAAGTCTCTTATCTGTTTTTATTTTGTTATAAAGGCCTTACAGTTAAATTCCTTTTTTCAGGAAACTCTTCTTATTGTATTATTATATCAAATTTGATATTGTAACAAAATTTAATTAATGACTTATCCAGGCAAAAATCCAAATCGATCTTACATTCTAAATTTAAAATCTATATCTTATAGTTCTGAGACTATGCGATAAACAAGTTTTTTTTTTACACTGGCACGACATAGTGACTACGGAGTACCTGATGGTAAGTACAGTGTAGTCCAAAAACGAAAGCGACTATCAAAGGATGAAAATCCATTGATAGTCTACATCGTCATGTCGGCGCACATATACCACGACTGAAGGTCTCTAGGTATATGAGCTACTGGATATACACAAGCTGATCCCGAAACGCGACAAGCCGAAACTGGTCACTATGACGGGCTTTACACCCATGAACTGTGGTCGCGATTCAGACGGGCACCGACGCCCTACCACCTCGCTGCTGCTCGTTTAGCACCACCCAGGAGTCACGTGTAGGGAAACTAGGGTAAAGCCTACGGACGCGAGCAGCTTCGACTCCCAAAAAGTCAGTCAGTGACTTTCTCTTTTATATATACGAGTATTATAGGTAAGTTAAATGTCATTAAAATTCCTTCAGTAGTTTCTGCGTAAAGCGTCATTAAAAAAGATAACTAAATTAGAAAAAGTCCAATAATGTTAATTTGTTATCAATACGAGTATCAATGACGGGGTTTAAAACAAAAAAAAAGTTGAAAAAATCTAATATACAGACACGGTTTTGTAATAATTTCATTATATTATAGATATACAGTAGGGATTTTTGTTTTCTATTTAATTGATTTAATTTAATTACTCATATAATGAATTCAAAAATACCTAATGTATATTTACATTTAAATTTTCTTGATTGAAGTGCATCCAGTACTTTCATCAAGATAACTGGATCTTCTTCAAATACACTCAATCTGTGGGACTAGGGTGTTAAGCCAAGGAGGTCTTTCAACGTTTTCAACAGCATTGAAATCCTTATAATAGTAAATGATTCAGCGAGTTCTCAGTCCGGTAATGCAAATCGAGACACCGATTGCCCGTCGCAGTTCCCCTATTCAACGAGTTTAATAAAGCGCCAGGGGATCTTAGCGCGAAATGAAAAATTCAATTAGATATTTTTACTTTTTCTTCTAGAGGCATCTTCTAGAGTTTATATAGCCTTTGTTTGCAAAGTACCTACTGTTGACCTTAGAATTAAAACAAGTTACTCGATTGTTCTTACCATGCATTTATTTCAATTTACATGGCATTTAATTCACAGAATTTTGTTATTATTATCTTTTATTGTATTTAAAGCTTCTTCAATTTTAATCCGAATGAAAAGCCTTTAAAGTTTTAAGTTTTTTGTTTTCATCTTACTTTTGTACATTGGCTCGACAAAGCGAGCACTCTGAAACTGATGGTAAGTACATAAAGTAGTCCATCAACAAAAGCCACCTTCAAAGGATGAAAATCCATTGATAGTCTCCGTCGTCATGTCGGCCCACATATATCACGACTGAAGGTCACTAGGTGTATATATGAGCTACTGGATATACACAAGCTGATCGTCTTCATATTTATGAGCTTCTGAATTTGTATTTGTGTTTTGGTTGTTTCCATTCTTACCTTGTTCAGTAGTCTTGATAAATAATACTTTGAATAAAATTCAATTTTGATCAAATTTACATAATTGTATATAATACAATACAGTTGTAATAATGGTATAAATTAAGAATTTATTGCTGATTTTTGGAATATATAGGATTTGCAATTATATTTATTTATCAAATAATATATTATGTAATTTTACCAGTTCTGTCTGAACTATCACATTTTTACATTATAGACTATATGGATTAATTTGATACTGAGGATTCCTTTAGTACTTTTTTAAAAGAAATTTCATTAGCAACTGAGCGGGCTCTTCATAATACGTTTTCTCATCTCTAGATTTAGTTTCAAAGAGTGAATTGCGTTGAATTCCTCAACACCGCGCCAAGATCTTGCGATGCTTTGTCTGCCAGTCCGTGATGCAAATCAATTGAGTGCCGCTACCCTTTGCCTTCATAATAAGAATACCTAACTCTTGGGCACTTTATTGAAAAAAAAAGTGTAATGCGATGTACATTATCACAGTTACCGTGGCAGAATATTGCACGTTTGAAATAATATTTTATAGGAAATATAAAAGTTTCTCGGTTCGGTGAAACAAGAACTGCTGCGTTTTATGAGTATCATTCGAGTTTTATAACTAGGGTCGCGTATCTGCTTTATATGAAGTGTCTGGGGGTTTTTGTATAAAATATTGTATTATCAATTGCGTCCGTGCATCAATTCGTGTTTATCGCGAACCTTATTACTTTATTTTTTGGTGGTAGGGCGATTGCCCGAACTGGGTCATGACCTCAGTTAAAACTCAGCTTAAAGACTGTCATAGTGACTCGCTTTGGCCTGTCGTGTTTTGGGATTAGCTCGTGTATATCCAGTGACTCGTACACCTAGAGATCTTCAGTCGTATTATATCTGGGCCGACATGACGACGGAGACTATCAACGGATTTTCATTTTTTGATGGTCGCTTTCGTTATTGGACTACACTGTGCTTACCATCAGGTACTCTGTATTCACTATGTCAAGCTAGCTTAAAAAAAAACAAAAATATATCACTTTTTATTTCAAAGAGGTAACAAGATATAATAGTTGAAGTTCTTAACTTTAGTACAAAATTACCTTCTGTGTACATATTGCTTAAATTATGAAACGAAACCGGTAAATAATTTCGAAAATAGCTTGTAATTTTGTATTTGCAAGTACCTATTTTTGCTTGGGCGAAACCCACATAGGATATTCCCGTTTCCATAAGGGGATGGCGGTCAAGGTTGCCGGACTGGTATTGGCTAAAGATCCCAAGGTAACTATTTTGACATTTTTGTCAAGAACTGTGGGTTCTGTAATCTATCATCCACAGCCTTGCCGTGATTCATCTACGAGTATATGCTTCTAGGTCTTTCACCATGTTATAATAAGGTATTAATATCGACGGTGACAATCATTGGATTATCATCACTCGGCTGTGGTCGTTCTCAGGTTCAAATTTATTGACGCTATTTCGACATTACTTAGCAAAGTTCTCAAAAAATAAATTCGTTTTGACAAAAAACTGAATATATAATAGGAACTTGAGTATAGCAATCTATTCATAGAGTCAAGTTCATGTTGACAAAATCGGTGATTTACCAAATCCTTGGACATTGATTGTGTTGGGTAGATGTGAACCAAACTTAATTTATTAGCGTGTACCGGCACTTATAAAAATATATAAGAATCTTTGTCTGTTCTGTGTATGCGTTTCTTAAGAATGTGATTTGTGTTGAATTAGTTATAAAATATTACAGTGGATTCATTATCTAATACCATTAGATTGAGTAATATAAATTGTAATGATTGAATAAGGTTTAAGCAAGCTTGAACTTGCATCTATATATCTCAGCCTTAGACTACATTGCAGTTAATGTCATGTGTGGTATAGTCACCTAGCTAAGCTGAGAGGACAAGGCATCGTATGTGTGCCTACATGACGCCTCCCTGAGAGGTATTGACGAGGTAAGAACAGACCCCCTCCCAGGGAGGAGGCCTGCCACGGCCAGTCACTCGCCGGGTCCGTAGGATGTATACGGATACCCAAGCCCGGCGAAGGCGAAGAGAGGACATAGTTGGTACCCCGGTGGTTTTAGTCGGTGCAAGTCCGACACATCGGGGGAGTGGTGAGGGCCACTCCCCTGACGGTCCGAAGGGACTTCCACCGGGTTAACAAAAAAGAAAAACCTAGCTAAGTATATATAAAAAATGTATCATGACTTTGTTGTGTATTTTGGTTACATTATAGTTATACAAGATACATACGTACTGTACGAAGACATTGAATTATTACAGGAATTTGTGATAATTTATTAAATTTAACTGACAACAGTGCACATGCACCCGGTCACAGCTGCACCAGTTCACAGCTGAGATGTAATTTTTTATCTCCCCCTCTTGGACTGACGAAAACACTGCTATTCCGCCGGGAACAAATCAAGAGAGGGAGAATTCCTTATCTAACGTTGTTTCTGCGACCAATTTGACTACCAAGATTGATGATAAATGAATTAATTTGCATTTGTTCTAGTACGCTATAGATTCAATGTATAGATTTATTTTAGTTATTAACATCTTTTTGTGTTTCTGCGTTTAATTGTTTTTTCTACATTTTTACTTATAATACATACGTTTTAATAAAATACACACGTCAATAAAATCCAAGACTCAGCCTGTAATTCTAAAGTTTTCATTATACAACTACTAGAATTAATGTATTAGTTTACTTATCAATTTAAAAAGAAAATAAGTATATGATAAAAGTAATGTTTAAAACACCAATTTTATAAAACTCATGTTCTCACGTTTTTGCGTAAATTAGCGATAAAATATTGCTGAAAATATTGAGTGTCTTAAAGTTTCCTTTTCTTTAAAATTATCGTAGATTTTAGGTATGTATTTAAAAAAAGGATGAAGTTGCAGCCATTCGTTCGAATCCACGGGCTATTCTACGATTGTGAGGACGTTATAAGATCACTGAACATGGCTGAACGGCATCTGATATCAAGAAGATATAGTGTAACAACTTTACGATAAGACGGTTTTTTTTTACAAAGCATAGTTAGAAGAGAGCCTTAGACTATGGCTCAGAAACTCTATTTACTATATTTACAATTGTAATATCACTTACTAGATAGGTTCGCGGAGATGGACGCACCGAAGCCTGTAATTAATTTGCACCTAGCAGGTAATTCATTAGCACGGAATCGAGCCCGCTTCGCACCGATACCGTGATTACGAACGTCTCTAGTGTCAGCGTACGATGCATTCCTAATGAATTTATTTAATTAAACCACGTAACTAATTGATTCGTGTCAAATTAATGCTTATTTGTAATAAGCATATTATGTTGCAGTAATAAATTAAGTGATGGTAATTGTGGCACTCATTGTAAAAGTGATCCAATTCAAATGCGTTGTAACGTCCTTTGTAAAAAACCTCTTTCTCTCCTGTACGGTACTTCGATAGCTCCACAGCAATGGCACAGGCTGCCTAAAGAGTTTCACTTACCGCGATCACCAGTTCGCCAACTCCTCAGTGTTTCTCCTCCAGGAAACTGGTGTTTTCAACTCTCCTTAGCACAGTTGTGCACTTTGGAATCAGATTATGCTGGAAATGATGAATATTTGTATCTGTTTTTTGTTGTTACTCGGCGGATTGGTCGAGCGAGTGCAAAACTCAATTGATCACCCGTACAGCGTTACCAGAACTGTCGAAAGTTACTCACACACATATTCGAATACGGAACATCCCTTTCATTCTCTCCAGAATGTGTCGCTTGCAATGCGCGACAGTCTAAATATCTTAGGTATGAATATTCGCTGTGATCTCAACCTTAGGGATCATTAAGGGTCTGTCATCTCCGCAATATCACGTAGACTTGGTGTCCTAAACAGAGTGCGATGATTTTTAACGCCGGGTCAACTGTTCCTATTGTATAAAGCCCAGGTCTGGCCTTGCATGGGATATTGTTCTTTGGGATGGTTCTGCTTGGTATTTATTTAACGCCTTGGATACATTGCAGCGGAGGGCTGTTCGCATTGTGAATGATCCTGACGTAACTAACAATATTGAACCGCTATAGTTGGGCAGAGATTTTGCCTTACTGAGCGTTTTCTACCGTCTGTATCATGGCGAGTGTTCTGAAGAGTTGTTTAACCTTGTTTCACCCTATCCCTTCTTGAATACAGGCGCGCGTGGGTTTACAGAGTAAGAGATATCTCACATATCTCACATAGACTAAGAAGTTCTCTTATTTTTGCCGAGTCATTGGGATATGAAATGGTCTTTTGACAAGCGTGTTCCTACCATCCTATGATATTGGATCTCTTAAACGTACCGTGAAGAAATATTTGTGCAGGCCGGGATGATCGTTGTGACTACCAATGGGTTTTTCTTACTTGTTGATAGTCGTTGGCGTTTTTAGGACTACACCATGCTAACATCAGGTATGATGCAGTCACTGTGTCGAGTTAGAATAAAAAAAAATCGTTAGTTTTTCATAACAATTATAAACTTTTGTTTTTACTTGGGTAAAATCTTCATAAGACTGTCTCGGCCGCTCAAGGAAGGTAACGGCCGAGGTGTGCGAACTTGTACCGGCTAAAATCTTCAAAGCCTTAAAAAAGAAGCTTTTGCTTTTGGCTTTTGGGAGTCGAAGCTGCTCGCGTCCGTAGGCTTTACCCTAGTTTCCCTACACGTGACTCCTGGGTGGTGCTAAACGAGCAGCAGCGAGGTGGTAGGGCGCAGGTGCCCGTCTGGATCGCTACCACAGTACATGGGTGTAAAGCCCGTCATAGTGACCAGTTTCGGCTTGTCGCGTTTCGGGATTAGCTTGTGTATATCCAGTAGCTCATATACCTAGGGACCTTCAGTCGTGGTATATGTGGGCCGACATGACGATGTAAACTATCAATGGATTTTCATCCTTTGATAGTCGCTTTCGTTTTTGGACTACACTGTACTTACCATCAGCTACTCTGTAGTCGCTATGTCGAGCCAGTGTAAAAAAAAAATGTAACTACTTCTACAAATTGCCAGCGGCTGTATCCTGTAATCAATTCGCCACAATATCATAGTGCCGCGCCTGCCGGGAACGAACTCAGAGGAAGATACAGCTTCCCTCGACGCTACTCAATCTGTTTTGGTAGAGCATATCACAATGCTCAGGCGACTTTTCAAAAGTATCGATAGATCATTAGCTCCACTCTAAACAACCACGACCTCAAAGACAATCAACGGGTTGGCAAAACGAAAATTAAATAACATTTATTAACCCCATATCGTAAGCTGTAGCATATAATACAATAAAATTCATAATTAAAATCCATTTACACTTTTAAATTAACGTACAATATGCGTAGGCCACTTTCCGAGTGGTCGCATAAAATGAGAGTGCTCTCCTGTTAAACAGTCGAGCAGTCTAAAAAGGTCTATGTAATTATTACGAGAGCCTTTTTAACATTTTTTAACAGCTTTGCGGGAGTTGGGAATTGGTTTTTTGATGTGTAGACGGCAAGCTGTAGTATTATATACATACAAATATAAAGTAAATCGTACATGTCACGTGGACGCGACTGACCTCAGTGACCTCGCGTCGTCTTGCTTATATTTTTCTTAGCACGTTTTCATTTCAATTTACAACGTGCTGGAAAATATCCAAATAAAAGAACACGTGATTCCGGTCGGATTCCATATTTTTTTATAAAAGGTGTAATTTAACTTTTATAATAAAGATTTATTTCACAGATATCAGGTTTATGATATTAAATATAGATGTACCTATTTCAGAATTATATATTTTTTATAGGAGTAAGATATTTTCCTAGATTTGTACTTTTACTCAGTATATCTTACTCTGTATATATTATTATATATGAGAATATAATTTTTATTATAATATTATTTTCATTAAGTTTCAAAATTTCTTTCGACGTTAAACTTCTTTATACGAACACATAAGTACCTTGTTTATTTATCACAAAATTTCCTTAGTGCTTGTTTGTATATTAAAGTCTTGGAAATATTAATTATCCAAATGGAGTTTTCGAGCGTTGTAAATCCATCGCTAAGAAACCGTTTCAATACATTGAAAGTATAATTAAACGTATAACAATTTATTGTATGGTAAACAAAGCTATTTGTTAACTGAACTAGATTTTCTGAGATATAGTTCATTCAATTCAATTGTTCCGTTGACAGGATATTGGTATAGAAAATGCTTTATTTTTACATTAAATCAATACTTTTATGTTCAGCGATAAGTCATCTTTTTACTAATTGTGTAATTTCCTAGTATTACTGATTTTATTCTGCTATGTGTGACTGCAGATTATTTTCAAAAATGCTTGTAAATGTGTTTCTATATATATTTTTATACATTTAAACGTATCTAATATAAAATGGTCGAGGTTCGTCACATATTAAATCCGGCTTACCATCTTCTCAAGTCCATTTAGAACTTCCAAAATCATCAATTGGGCTAAAAGTTTTTTAGGAAAAAATTCAATTCTTAGATTTTTAATTTGACTATTTTATTACTCCTGTATAATATATGCATAAAACTTGAATATGTGTTATTGGAAATTTTTATATTTTTATCCGTAATAAGGGTATGCGAGACAATAACTAAGTTTGACAAATAAGACAATTAATTAAGTGACAGTTCAGTATATAATTAGAACAATAAAACATAGAAAAAACGTTTATATAAATTAAAATTTTACGTTTCATGTTTAATACTTTACATGTTGTTAATCCTAAAAAGGGAATCCAATTAAACTTCTGAAACGAAAGTATACAGGGATTATATTTTGATAGAACCAAAAAGGTAATGTTAATTGTTTCTCAGTCGATCCGGAATGTTTAAAATCATTTGTTAAAACATACCTTGAATCTGTTCTCAACGATCTATTACAATTTATTTTTCTAAAACTATCAAGGTGTCTATTATTATTTTGTTTATGTTATTATTTTTCGTCGTTTTCCACTCTTTTTACACTTTCGATGTTATTTATTTACTATTATTGAATGTCTCTATTCGAGAACGAGCTAAGTGGATATGTCAGTGTATGTAAGTGAATAGGTATTTGTATGTTGTTAAGTTATAACTCCACAAAATTTTCTCCATCCTCTAACTGTATTGAAGCTATAATACTATGTATATGTAATTACTATATTCATACTAAGATACAAATATATGACATGTGTTTGTAACACGTTTTTGTTTATTGAATAATTTAAAAGTTAAAATTAAATGACATTCAGTTTCCAGTACATAATCAGCAAAATTTACGAATACTATATATCAAAAATTTGTATGTGCTGGAGAATAATATTATTACAATTCAAATATGAGACATTATTTTTTTAATGTCATACGGTCAAATCACTGACAATTCGTTTAATTAAAATTAACGACTAATTTGACAAACAATATGATCAATACATGAATAATTAATCCATTCCGCAGTCCCCTCTCCAATATTCCGTAGATACTACGATTGGCAACTCCATGTATATGAATATGTATATGTGAGTACCTAGAAAAACTGCACTTGCGCGATGTAGGTTAGTAAAAATGTATGAGAATCGTTAACCGATCTGTAAACGTTTGTGTCCTCTAATCTCTGAATCGGCATAACCGTTTTAAATGCGGTTTTCACTATTGTATTATGGAAAGCTGCCTTTAACACATAGTCTTAATTTTATTTCAATCGATTCATAAATAAAAAAAGTTATGCCAGTTTAAGAAAACACGTCGAACATTTATTGGAAAAAATGTCTTGAGTAAAATGGAACGCAACTCATCTGTCAGTTGTTATTGTCGTTGTCATTAAATATTTCTGACGTATGTAATTTGTATTAATAATATGTTTTCGTGAGTTACTGTTATACAATAAATGTATTTGCAGAACACTTTCTGTTCGGCGGTATATTTAGTAGCTCTAAAATAATTTATATGTGTATTTATTTGAGTTATTATTCCTTGTAAGTAACGACATTTATGGCGGTACGAAGTTCGCTTGGTCAGCTAGTTTATAGTACGTTTCTACGATCAGTGTCAGTTTCCAGTTACGAACAATGTTCGAAAATGAGTCCCTTCACATATCACCCGTTTCTAGTAAAGTCATTAAATTTCTGATATCTCATAGGACTCTAGCTGACAGGATTGCTAACCCATTCATTCCACGTCGTCTATACGTTCAAATTAAGCGAAACCATTTAGACGTTATGAACTGGTTGAATTTGTAAATTAGTACAAGTTCTAGGATTACCGGGACGGGGTTATCACCAAGTTGGCCGGAACGCCTCCCGCGGGCGTGCATTTCATCTCAATTATACAACTTGTGTCCATTCCTCATAACGTGAATTCTCAACACTAGCTGGTAAGCTAAACCACAATGTAATAAAGAGCAGAAGGATTATGTACTGTTAAAGTTCTTTTTTTAAATATATTTGTGTTTCTACATCTATCCCTAAACCAGCGATGCAAGATAAATGATTATATTTTTAAAAGTAAATGATATATATTTTTAAAAAATCTTAAGTCATTGATATAAATGTATTTGGAAAAACTTCACCCCGCACTAGATTCTATGTCTGCTATGTGTTGTTTAGAGTATGAATAGAATAAGTTCCAATCCATAAAAGTTTGATATGAAGTGACCATCTTTAGAGAATCCGATTTTCGTCTTGTAAATTACAATGCACAAGAATAAAAGTGATTTGTAAAGAAGATAAGATGTGAAGAGAATGTATCTTTGTAATTTATCTGAGTCATAAGAACTAATGTTTGTGCCATACATTACTTACATTACATATAAGTTACGAGGCTTGTTATGTACTTGTTACAAAGTATATTTATTACTGTTGTAAGCCTGGGGAAAAACATTTTTGGCACATTTAAAGACACGTGATACTGTTCGTCATATATTTTGAATAGAACAATTCCTAAACGGTCCGGCGGGAATGCAGACTACGTGTTCTAGTCCTAGATTAGAATAGTTCCCAGGTGTTACATAAATGTATGAAACGACTGTATATGTTTATCATTTTTAAACATTGCTTTTATTTCATTTCAAGAAATATTTTTTATGATATGACATATATTCTAAACTCTAAAACTATCTAAACGGTGTTCAACGATATTGATGTAGGAATTTAACTGTAAATTCTTTAAAAATCAGTCATACGATTTTTTTAGATTACGTTTTAATGCCTAATTATATTTGTGTATTTTATTAAAAACAAAAAATTTAATATGGAAATTTAGATTTAAATATAATGATATTTAAAAAAAAACTAAAACGCAATAATAACTTTAAGCAAAACAGTTGTTAAGAAGCGACTATAAATAAATATACAATAAGGGAGTTGAACACAATCTTCGAGCGACATTTTATTAGTAAGCTTTACGTTTTACGAGCGGTCTGGAAACCTAAATAAAAAGAATTCTTCATATGGGAGACCTTTTGTCATTTTTTTACGGTAGGCTGTCAAAAGCTTTTACGATTTCATCTTTAGCCAGTTGGCGTTATATACGGTGCCTAATGCCTGAAAATACTGAAGAGAGCCCCTTGTTATTATCTTAATGATGAGGGTTTTTATCTTAAATTCCTTTGTTTGTGAAATAATGAGAAAATTGTTAACGTCTTTCAATGTTATGCGTAACCGAACTCTACAAGGAATTAGGAACATAATTGGAAAAACAGGGATGATAAAAACAATATATTCATTTTTGTTTTCTATAAATATTTTGTAAAATATAATGTTGTTAAATGAAATACGAGTTTATTCAAATTGGCTTACTTTCAAGTACTTTTGAATCTATTAAGTTCTATATTTGTATTCAGCCGTGGGTGGGGCTTACTGGCAGAATAGAATAATGGCTTCATGATATTGAAGTGGCGTAAATACCAACTTAAATATTTAAACACACCTTTTTACGCACAGATTCCTAACACTCAAGCTGCTGCATGAGCCTTTCTTGCACATAGTGCATACTTGCCAATTCGCATTGGACATGCGATGTGGGTTAAAAATGGAAAGGGATCCCCTGGATTCTGCAAATATAGTGAAAAGGGGAAGGGATGCCTTTTCCACAGTAAATTTAATTCTTTTGGTTTTCTTAGAATTTAAAAATAAATTATTTACTGTAAATCAGATCAATACCTCTTGCATTGTCACATTGTTTTAGGTGTTTGAAGAGATTGCAATTGACAAGATTTTGGTTAAAAAAGTACTAACAATCGAAAAAAATAAGCGTACATAAAGAAAAATAAAATTTGCAGTGGCCTTCAATGCCTGTCTAAAGGTGAGCCGGTACAATGAATCAAGCTGATAGAGCACTGAATGAATACTGGCTGCTGTCGCATAACTAGTGCAACAGCAGATATGTCACCAGCGTGCTGCCAGCCTTGAAGAAGAAAAAGGAAGAGTACATAAACGTGCTGTCCTCAAAACGCGACTTGCAGAGGTAAGTTGCTATGCCATGTACTGTATTGTGGTTCGTGTACACCCACAATGTACTGTGCGTTCGTATAGTTGACACTCATATAGAACTTTTGTAAATAAGACTTATTTTTCAACTATTGATTTATGGAAAATACTATTTAGTAGATTGAACTTACGATAGTCTCATTATTTTATATTCTCTAGTAGTTATACAGAGTCTGGGAATTTGTAAACGCACCCACGACACAGGAATAAATCTTACTCTGAGACAATGTTTAAACAATATGATAACTAAACAATTATTAACGAAAGTAGACCGTGTTTAATGTTTGAACTGGCTTCCCTTTCATGGTTCACCATCACCATACGCCACTAGTAGTTTGTAAAACAATTAGGATTAATTGTATGGTATTGTATGGCTAAAAAGTCATAAAAGTGGTATGGTCATTTTTTTAAATTACATATATTGATAAAAATCATCATTGATATATACAATGCAAATGACGACTCTGCGAATGTTTTCATAGCACCGCTGCTTGTTTTGAGGCTCATAAAGAAAGCATAAGTATCGGAAAGTTTCTATTAAATTTCTATACTTCGGAGGCGCGTGGACAAACAAATCCAATGACCACAAAAAGTTATGGGAAAAACTTCATCACAGCTCTGCCTCGGGCAAACTTGAAAAGCGAAAAAATATTGCTCATGTGTACGGGCAAAATATAATTATTTTTCCGGTAAAATATTTTTACGAAATTTTGTCGCCCCTGCCGTCGCGTCGCTGACATAATAAAATTATCATTTTTAGAAAAAAACGACAGAAGTTATTCTCGAGGATCCTGCCATTTATAAATTTATCTTAAGTTAGTAGATATATTACTGTAAAAGGAAGAAATAAAAATATTGAAAATTAAAGAATGTGTATCCCTTTTGCACCTATAAGGAATTTCATTCTTAAATGAAGGAGAGGATAGTGCTTCTCACATATCTTTCTACGTTCTCAACGTTTGGTACCTTTAAAAGAAAAATAAGTATTAGGTCCTTTCATATGAAATTGGCGTTTTTCGTACTGGCCACTTTAATCACAAATTTCTCCTCTTTGGTAAGGAATTCCAAATTCAAATTTGTACAGCTATAGACTCATGCCACTCATTTTTTTTTATTTTTTTTTTTATTCTGACTCGACACAGTGACTGCACCATACCTGATGGTAAGCATGGTGCAGTCAAAAAAGTCATTATTGGGGTGAAGCGATTGAAGGCCATGGGGAGGCTTTGGCTGTCTCCCTGGATATTTCCAAGGCATTTGACAGGGTCTGGCATGCAGGCCTTTTATGTAAGCTCCGATCCTATGGAATTCATAATGAACTCCTGTCCTGGATAACAGACTTCCTGAGTGAACGGTCTATTCGGGTAGTGGTTGATGGCTGCTCATCTGATCTCATGGCAATTAATGCCGGTGTTCCTCAGGGGTCAGTACTATCAGCAACATTATTCTTGCTTCACATCAACGATCTGCTAAAACCCGGTATCATTGGGTACGCAGATGATAGCACTGTTGTTGATAGATACTTGTCCAGGCCTCAGGCTGCTTCAATCGAAATCTGCAAAGAGAGGGAGGCGATGGTTCGGCGTGTTGATACGGCCTTAAATTTCGTATCCGATTGGGGTGATGCGAACCTGGTCAGGTTTAACGCGCTGAAGACGCAGGCCTGTCTCTTCTCCGCCAAACGGAGCCCTTTCGTCTTTGCTCCTACTTTCCAGGGTGTTAGCGTACCATTGGCTGATAGCCTCGAGCTTCTAGGCATGGAGCTAACTGCGGACCTTAACTTTGGGCGTTCGATTGAAGCTAAGGCTAAAACAGCTGCTCGGAAACTGGGGGTTCTTTTCAAGGTTAGGTGGCATTTTACGCCGACCCAACTTCTTAACCTGTATCAGGCGCAAGTTCGGCCGTGTGTGGAGTATTGCTGCCACCTTTGTGATGGTTCCGCCAAACACCATCTGGCTGCTTTGGACTCAATTGATCGCCGTGCTCGGCGACTCATTGCCGATGAGGCTCTTACGTCGCGTAAACTACTCAGTTTGGAACACCGGCGTAAAGTGGCTTGCCTTTCAGTTTTCTATAGACTATACTCTGGAGAGTGTGCGGCTGAGTTGTTTGATTTAGTTCCACCCTCCCCCTTCTACCATAAATTGACGAGACGCCGTGCTGGTTTGCACACTTTTGTGGTTGACATTCCTGCTGCTCGCACTAAGCGATTTGCCTCCTCCTTTTTGCTGCGTACCGCGAAGGAGTGGAACTCGCTTCCTGCGTCAGTGTTTCCGGCGTCATATGACATGGGAATCTTCAAACGTCGAGTGAATCGGTATTTGCTGGGTGAGCGCGCTCCATCGTCGGCCTCATCATCACTTTCCAGCAGGTGAGATTGAGGTCAAGCGCAAGCCTGTATGTAATAAAAAAAAATGTATTTGTGCTTCGATGATCGTCATTCATTTGTTTTTTTCTTCTGTTTTTTTCTGTTTGCGTCACTCATTTTACAAAATGGAAAACTTAAAATATCGCATTATTTACGAGTACGAGTTCCGCCGTGGCACTAGTGCTGCGGAAACAACTCGAAGGGTGAATGATGTGTATGGCGGTCGTGTTGCAAAAGAAAACACAGTTTGTTTTTGGTTCCAACGTTTTCGTTCTGGAAATTTCGACCTGCAGAACAAGCCCCGTGGACGGCCTGAGACTCAAGATGATAATGAAGAGTTGAAGGCTATTGTGGAAGCGGATCCATCGCAAACCACGTCCGAGTTAGCTGCAGGCTGCGATGTTAGTGATAAAACTGTTTTAATTCACTTGAAGCAAATTGGGAAGATTAAAAAGCTTGAAAGGTGGGTACCTCACGAATTGACTGAAGCAAACCGGCAAACGCGCGTCGACTGCTGCGTTACATTACTAAACCGGCACAATAATGAAGGTATTTTAAACCGAATCATTACCTGTGATAAAAAATGGGTTCTTTACGATAATCGGAAGCGCTCAGCGCAATGGTTGGATCCTGGCCAGCCAGCCAAATCCTGCCCCAAGCGAAAATTAACCCCAAAAAAGTTACTTGTAAGCGTTTGGTGGACTAGTGCCGGTATTGTTCATTACAGTTTTCTCAAATCTGGCCAGACTATTACGGCTGATGTCTATTGTCAGCAATTGCAAACCATGATGGAAAAGCTAGCGGCTAAACAACCTAGGCTGGTCAATCGCTCCACGCCACTGCTGCTTCACGACAACGCTAGACCACACACTGCGCAACAGACGGCTACTAAATTAGAAGAGCTTCAATTGGAAAGTCTAAGACATCCTCCGTACTCCCCGGACCTTGCTCCAACAGATTACCATTTTTTTTCGAAATTTGGATAACTTCTTGCAAGGGAAAAAAATCAACTCCGATGGGGCAGTCCAAATCGCCTTCAAAGATTTTATTGATTCCCGTCCGACTGGTTTTTTTAGTAAAGGGATCAATGAACTACCTATGAGATGGCAAAAGTGCATAGAAAATAATGGTTCATACTTTGATTAATTAAATATATTATATTAAAAAATATTCGACTTTTTGTTCCTCCCATACAAAACGCCAATTTCATATGTAAGGACCTAATATTTGTAAGATAAACGCGTTCCATCATTGATTTGTGTGTGGTTAAGATCAGCATTTGTTGGTAAATCGTAAAAAAGCTTATCAATTATCTAAATAAATATAATTTTACAATAACTATTTTTCAACGCCTTGGTGAATCTATATTACGCTTATCCTAAAGACACTGTCTGATCTTGAAACGCTAACATTCTACAATTTAAAGGCTTTATTAAGCTTTTATGTGCTTTAAGAGCACTTTACAAAGTTGGGAGGTTTCATGGATCTGTATATCTCAATTTGAATGGATTGGTTGCGAACAGACTGAGAATACTAATAGAACCTTTTGAGTTGAAGATGCAAAGCAATGATTATGTAATTGTACATTTTATTCATATTATAAATGCTAGTTTTAACGCCATAGTAAAATAGAATTTGATAAAATTTTGTTTATTTGTTTTATTTTTTATTATTTACTTCAACAGGCGGCATTTTATGCCGACCCAATTTCTTAATCAATTTCTTATCAGGTGCAAGTACGGTCGTGTGTGGACTATTGCTGCAACCTCTGGGATGGTTCCGCCAAACACTATTTGGCAGCCTTAGAATCAATTGATTGCCGAGCCCGGCGACTCATTGCCGATGAGGTTCTTACGTCGTGTAAACTATTCAGCTTGGAACACCAGCGTAGAGTGCCTTTCGGTTTTCTTAAACTATACTGTGGAGAGTGTGCAGTTGAGTTGTATAATTTAATTCTCCCCACCCCTTCTACCATAAATTGACAAGACGCCGTGCGGCTTGCATCCTTATGTGCTTGATATTTCAGCTGTTCGCATGAAGTGATTCGCCTCTTTTTTTTGCTACGAACTGCCAAGGAGTGCGATTCGCTTTCTGAATCTGTTTTTCCGACATTTTATGACATGGAAATCTACAAACATCGAGTGAATAGTTACATGGTGGGTGAGCGGCTCCATCTAAATAACTCTTCAGAACATTCGCCATGATACAGACGGTAGAAAACGTTTAGTGAGGTAGCATCTCTTTTTTTTGTTCCCCGGGGGTAAATCCTGCATAAGATCATCAGGGCCACTGTAAGGGCAGCGATCTTGGTGTGTCAGATACCTACTGATTAAAAAACCCCGGGGTTTACCTCTAATCGCTCCACCCGGGCCCTTTTTTTTTGTAACCCAGGGGAAATTCGTAACGGACCTCAGGGGGTGGTGAGGGTCGCCCCCCGGTGTGCGGACTTGCAACGACTATAACTTCCGGGGTGTTCCTTCTCTCTGCGGTATGGGAATTTATATTCATCCAAACGGCCGGGGAAAGAAAGCTACCTCTCTAGTACCTCTAGTAGCTTGAGGCTACCTCTCTTGGAGGGGTAGGAGTAAAGAGCCCACCCCTCCAAAGTCTTTCACTCAGGCGGTGCGTCGTTGACGTCTACACAACTAGAGCGATTCAAGATGCTTAGTAACGACGGGATCAAATGTAATAACTATTGTGTCAGAAATCGATGTATTTGCCATTGTATTTTCTTTTAATATCTGTGTAATGCTTTGCGTGTATCTAACTAAAATTGAGATAGCAAATGTTATATGAATATTGTATGTTAAAGTTATATCCACCTTGACCTATTTTCCCATAATATATGTAACTATGGAAGATTAAGTGTACATGACAAGTTATCCATTTCACGCTTCAAAGAATATATTGATTAAAAGCTCGTATCGCAGTGCTCTAATCGACGGGAGAAATTCAGTGGAACCCTAATAAATCCACTCTGACCTGTGTTCATTAATTTGCCTCCTGTCAAGCCCGTATCTGAAATTGTTGATGTTTTGCGCATGTTTGTGGCAAAATTTATTGAACCAATCATTTGTATCCCTAAAGTTAAGCGGCACTCGAGATGATTTATAATAATTGCTTTTACCTATATACATTGTTAGCTACTAATAATATGAGCATGTTTGCTTTAAGGTTGTTAATAAGGTGTATTTTTATTATTAAGCAAGCCCTATCACAACTGATTTCTTGTTTCACATGTAAACATAATTCTTTAAACAGAGTATATTATCTTGAAATGACTATACAAAATGCTTTTACTGGCATGAGATTAAATAATGTAATATTTGTAGAAATAGAGGCAAATTGTTTTATTCAATAGTACAAATAAATTAATTACTTCTGTTTGTTAAATGTCCTTATTTGCTTACCTTTCTTGGTCATTGTATATCGCTGAAATGTGTTTACACGAAAATGTTCGCCAATTAATACGAAATTTTACGCAAAGATGTATTTTCATACAGTTTTGCGCTTCAAAGAGTTTCTGGTACAATTGCTAAGTATATCTGCAGAAGTTTAGTATTCTACTCAGAATATAATAACAAAGGCAATAAAAACTTTTCGGTGGAAAAATATTAGTTTTCGGACCATCTGAATTTTGGAAGGCAGAGAAAGACAACAAAAGATTCTTCTTCATTTACTTGGAGTTGTAAAGTTAAATAAAAGTTTACTTGTTATGATCGACGTTCTCTGAAACAGGGTTAATTGATCTGTATACATAAGATTTTTATATAAAGTAAGTTTCGATACTTTAAGGATTTATATTTTATTTTTATAGGACCATCAGTGCAGCTGTAAGGGCAGCGGCTCTGATGTGTTAGAGTTCTACTAGCTAAAAACTTCTGGTGTATTCTTCAACTCGCTGCTAGTTAGGCCCGAGGATTATTAATTCTCCGACATCTCAATGAGCAAATAGCCTTTTTCAAGCCCAATCTCTAGAAGAGATGTTTCTAAAGAGCCCAGCTCTCAGGACCTCAGGAAAACATGTAGTTTTCCAGATAATAACAAGTGGGTTTTATTTAGTAATCCATAAAAATACTATTGTATATTATAGGAATACTATATGTTGTGCATAAATAAAAAAAATAAATTTTTTAAATAAACAATGTATTTGTCATATTTTAATTATGTTGTTATCTTTCGATACCATATTATAACTTGTTATTTATCATGTTACGAATTCCACAAGAATACAAAGTACTATTCATATTTTGTAAAAGAATAAATCCATTATACAAATTCAAAAAACTTTCAATATTTAATCGAATCATGGACAATAATTTCGTTTTTTTACGATAGTTGTAAAATGTTAGAATTTGCACCAAGATCATTGGTTTAGGTAAAAAGGGCACGATAGCTATATCGAAAATCCATTCGTGTAATTTGAGGCGAGCTGAAATGTCATTGTTGTTTAAGCGATTCAATCCTACACCCCGCCGGAACCTACATGGTACTATGAATTTTTAAACGATTTAAGGTGAACAGTAATTTCATCATAGCCATCCTTTTGCAAATATCTACAATTTTATTATTCTTTGAAATTTGATTTCAACGGAATTATTGTAGACATAATTATTATTCTTATCTCGAGTTTCAAAAACAATTCTTCAATTTTAAAACGCTTTGTGATGATTAAATTTGATAAATTATTAGTGTTTAAAAGCGTTATCAAATTTAAGGAGCGTTTATGAAACTGGGCGTTAGTTAACATCCTAATAATTCGAAACGATTATCCGCACGAAAAGATTGGCTTCTACATTCATTATGCGAACAGCTAAGGAGTGGAATATGCTTCCAGCTGCCATATTTCCGCGGTCTTATGACCTGGGAGTCTTTAAGAGAAGAGTGAATATGCATTTGTTGGGCGGACGTGGTTCATCATCGGACTCATCTTCACCTTCCACCAGGTGTGATTAAAGTCAAGCGTTCGCTTATAAATTAATTTAAAACAATGAAGATACCAAAGTTTTACCTTATATTTATGATACCAAAGTTAAAAAGTAAAAAAAAATGCTGATTCTTCTACATTTTACAGTAATCGAGACAACCTTGTGACAACATAGTGTTATTATTCCAATATTGAGTAACCCGGAAACAAAGTTCGAGTACGGCCCTTTTGTGAACGTGTGTAAATGGTACGGTCCATTTGTTCGCTCTATACATATTCAGCTGCAAGAAGTAATCACTAAAGATGTTTGTGTATGAGAATTTCTATAAATTGTGCACATGAAATATCAATAATAATATGCATTCTGTGGTAATAAATACACTACATTCGAGCTATTTAAGAAGTAACCTATCCTAAAATGTCGATAACTTGTGTGCAATGGTCATGTTTATTGTATTAAAATAATTCATCTCAGTTTTTTTGTATAAGTTAACTAGACGCCATTCGGAATTTTTATTTTTTTGCACTTTGTTGTTGTCTAACATACGAAGAAATTTGCATCCTTCTATATACTACGTACCGCCAAGCAGTGAAAAAAACAGTCGCTGTAGCCGAAATAGGCTGGTTGATGATATTTATGACTGTCACCTATGATACGAACACAAGCATTGCCGAAATTACATTGCTGATCTTGAAGAGCATATTTCACTCTAATTTGTAAAAGCCCTATATTATAATGCAAACACATTAGTATGCTCGAACGCTCCGAATTACCAATCTTAATCCATCTTATCTTAATGTTTCCATTTTACTTTAATATTTTGTATTATGATATTGTAAAAGTGGGCTCATCTCAATGATTGTATATAAACACGTTTTGATTAAATCCTTCACGCCAATTGATACAAGCCGGACGAGGTGTAAAAATAACATTGTTATATGAAAACATGTTCTGTCTCTTTTTTTATACCGACAGAGTGACTAAACCACACCAGGTGGAAAGTACATTATAGTCCTAAAAGGGCAGCAAGTGCCAACGGACCAGAATCCGTTGACAGCTGCTGACGTCATATAAGTCCACTCATACCACAACAGAAGATCCTAGGTATATAGACAACTTGAAGTTCAGAAGCTGATCCCGAAACACGACATGCTGAGGTGAGTCACTATGCCGGTCTTTGCGTTTGTGTTCTGTAGTCCCGATTAGCTTGGGCAATCATTTTGAAATAGTTTATTTTCATGTATGTTGTGTTACTTATGAGCAATATTGAAATACGTCTGAAACAGTACTCGAAAACGCAAGAGACAGTAGTCGAATAAGCATCAACAGTATGCTAGTAACTTCGAGCTTACATTCCTTTAAAAAAATATTTGTAATGAATTTAGAATGTTAAATTTGTATCACAAAACTTCAGTTGAAAATTAAATTTTCTAAATTGATACGCTTTTCTGTATGTTGTGATAGGGAATCTTCACCATGAAAAATGAAATCATAGCTATGAACAATTTGTCATTTTAATGTTTTCGCGTCTGCACCGGGTATGTCGGTATGGATAGACAATTTATAACGCGTGTCATATCCCCTTTGTGTGTTAAGGCGAAATATCTAGCATGAGGAGAGGAATGCAATTTGTTGGCGTAGAATACCGCGTAAAGTGTAATTTTGCATGCTTCTAATATGATTTTGTTAAAAAGGAATCTTTGATAACATTGACAATCGTTGTCGTTATGCTGGTCTACGTATACTGTGACAGTAAGCTTTTAGATATAAGAACAGCTGGATATACACAAGCAGATCTCGAAACTCGACAAGGCGAAGCGAGTCACTATGACTATCTTTACACTTGAATGCTGCGATCACTTCAAATGAACCAGTCATACAATCGCATATTAGTACAAAAATTTAAACAATAATGGAAAAAAATCTGTGAAATTTACTCGCAGTAATTGATAGATCAGATTATATTAGTTATAAATCGCGATGTGTAATTTTTAAATTTAAAACTTAATATAAAAATTATAGTGGATTGTTAAAATTTATTATATTAACTCGATGTTTTGACAATTTAGGAAAAATATAATAATTATTATTATATCAATGAACCCGTCTGGATGAGCTCTATCGTAAATATTATTTCGGTTAAATTCTATTGATTAAATTCAATCAAGTTGACGCGAATCTATTGAATGGCGGCTCTATGATACGATATTTCAGATTTATTGCTATAAGGCCGACAACTAAGCGATGAAAAGCAGTTGAGATAAGCGTAATATTATATTAAGGCAAGTGAAATTCCCACATCATAAAAATGGACCCGTGTAGGTGCCATAAAAACTATCATTTATTTTTACGACTTCGATCCTTGCGTTAATAATTATATTACTTTCAAATTTTATTACGATAATATGTATATTGAATATGTGTAAAGAGGAATACACTAACACATAGCTAATAGTCCACATACATAGGTTTATTTTAATTTATAGATATAAGTAATAGATAACTATATCAATGTACTTTTGTTTGGTAAAAAAAAAATTATAGTGATAAGTTTTTTTTAAAGATTTACCATATTATAAAGTTTATGAATAGTCATACTTCAAAAGTACTCCACGTCCGATCCAAGCGGGAGTCCCGCAAGGCTCCATTCTCGCTTCGCTTTTGTATAGTCTGTACTCTAACAACATACCAAAGCATCCTGACGTATAGCTATGCGGATGATTAGCAATCTACGTCTGACTTAAATACCTAATATATAAATGTTCAACTTAACTGTATTCGTCAGTGTTTTCAAGAAGCAGCGCGTGACTTAGGAAATGGGTTTCGCAAATGGCGGATCGATGTCAAAGATGAGAAGATTGTAGGAATACTCTTTTCTCGGAGAAGACGCGACCCTTCTACGCATACCTTGATACAAGGCAGTGTGTGTTCGCGCCGCCTTCTTCTTCTATTTGGCCGTTTTCATCGTATGCTGCATAAATGTTGTAAATTGTGACTTAGAAATAAGCAAAAGCTGTACAAAACCGTCATATAAACAGTGATAACCAAGCATAACGATAACCTAGCGTAGTATTTGCCAATAGCTTCCTGTCTTTTCTGAAAACCCTACTGGTTATTCAGAATAGATTCATGTGCAAAGAAGTTGGTGCCTCCCTATCCATGCGCAATTTCGATCCCCATGACGACGTCAAGTTGGATACGGTCGCCAGTTTTATGCGTAAAGCGTCTCGTCGATATTTCGATAAGGCGCCGTATCACCCAAACGAGTTAGTCTGTAACGCGTGCAATTACAGACCGATAAGCGGTATCGCGTTGGCAGTTCGCCACCCGCGTCACGTCTTGTTGGATCCCGACGATCCAATTACCGCGGCTTTAGAAGCCGCCGCTCAGAATAACAGTGAGGCATATCGCATACGTACAAACATCATTCTAAGTCACCGGCATCGTCGGTGGCACCGAAGGACGATAGTTTAGTTAATTGTCGACAACCGTTGTGTTTATGCTCGGAGATGCAGTTCCAATTGGACGTAGCTGTAAGTTTCTTTCGGCATTTCCTCTCAAGGTAGTCGCTTTCAAAGCGCTTTTAGATCACCTTAGATTCTTTCTCTAATTGCCCGCCTAAGTCAAGGTTCATAGCCACAAAGGTGCCTTTGCGTTGCCATCCAACCCAAAAATTCCTTGGCTGAACACCTTAAGTGCTCATTCGATCACTATCACTCGATAGAGTTGTAAAGGCTTTTCCCCGGCTAACAACATCTTGTCCTACCGAAGAAAAAAAGTACAAAAGCGTTTTAAGAATATGTTGTTAAATAAAAAGAAATAAGTTACTATTGGAAAGAATATATTTTTTATTTTAGCAAAATCATTTAAAACACTTATAATTGATTAATTTAATATAATTTACTCGCGGGCAGTAAACTTGAGGGAGTCTGCTGCCCGGAAAAGAGAGAGGATTTGAAGCAGTGGGTTATTTACTCCCGTACAACTCCCAGAGTGGTAGCCTCAACAAGGCTTTTCGCTCACTGGGCGTCTCGATGAAATTGGTTTCCCAGGCCAGGGTGGGGCGATTAGAGGGACATCCCGGGGGTTTTTAGCCAGTAGAAGTCTGACACACCGGGGTTGCTGCCTTCATAGCCGGGCGGCAAAAAAAAAAACAAAAATTAATTAAAATACTTATGTAAAGATAAATACAGAACATAAATAAACGAGAATTTCTTACAGCTAAAATATATCGAAACTAAAAATGAGAGAAAGTCATTACTGTATTTTAAATATTACATGTAAAATAAGATGAAAATAGAAACAGAGAATGATAATGGAATTATTTTTCTGAGCATTCGCTGAGCCAGCAGGGGTCGTTATTCAATTACAGGGGAGAGAAAATACGAGGCAATGTTTACCTGAGGCGCTGCGGGCCATCATAGCGAATCTTTGTATCTTAATTGACTATATCAGTGTGTTTACGTAGACCAAAAATACTTCGCATCCCCTTTTGTATATCATTTCCGAGTACGAAGCAGGGCCTTATACTGAAAATAGTATATATAGTCTTTAGCAATAAGGCGGAACGGTTATATTTTAGATTACCGAACTTGTTTCGGGATGCGCTTTCTATTTCACCACAGTCGTATTATTTGAATCAGATCTGATGAAACAATTTTCTGGCCAAAACCGAAAGGTTTTGACGCTCGATTTTAATTACTTTCAATATCTTTAACGTCTTTCTGCAGTAGTATTACCCCTGTATTGTATATATCTACGTTTACAATAATAAATAATAATATATCATTACACTATATCCGTGACGGAGTGAGCAGAGACACAATAGTGGCTGTATCCACTTTATGCTTAATTGTCATGTCCAACGTAATCAATAGTGCAGCGGATCGCTCTTCTCAGGGCACTTATATATGTACTAGCTTTTGCCAGTGGCTTCGCTCGCTATAAGAAGTATTATTATTAACTTGGTATAGTTTTTGCGGCTTTACTTTTGTTTAGCGTGTGTACACAATTAGGGCCTACAAAACTTCTTTGTACACAATATTCTTACCTATTCTGTCTTTAGGTGCTAAAACTATCAAACTTTCATCCCCTATTTTATTCCCTTAGTAGTGGACTTTATTAAAATCCTTTCTTAGCGGATGCCTACGTCATAACATCTACCTGCATACCAAATTTCAGCCCGATCCGTCCAGTGGTTTGGGCTGTGCGTTGATAGATCACTATGTCAGTCAGTCAGTCAGCCAGTCAGTCACCTTTGAGTTATATATATTTAGATAACAATGCTATTAGATACCATGCAGGTTTTCTGACGATGTTTTTCTTTTATCGGTGAGCATGTGGTGCATAAATCCGTACGTAATCTGGAAAAACCCAGAAGTACGTGCCGGTATTTTAACCTATAACCATTCGCGTTGCTGTGTATGAGAATCGGTCATCGCCATTTATAAATTTTATATGCATATATTTTTAAGCCCGAAACACTAGTTGAAAGCCGTACAAAATGAGCTTCATGTGGATATTCAAACCACTAACCAAAATGTAGGACTCGATATCTCTACCACTGAGCTAATCGAGTCGTCAATGATTAGTCTTATAAATCATTTTAACTTCTATTTGTTCAATATCGATTCGAAAATTTCAAGGATTAATGAAATAATTGATAATTCTATTACTATTATATTTATAGTATTCGAGATTGTACGCGGTTTAGCTGTTAGAGACGGCGTAAACTACGTCTGTGAGAATGTATATCGAAAACGATTTTTGTCATTTATTCGCAATAATCGAATATGTGAGCGGGTGCGCGTGATCTCATTGACACTAAGCTGGGACGCGGGTTGGTATCCATTATTCATGGTGTCCAACCCGACGTGAATAATATTTGATGCGGTTTTGAAGCGGTGTAGCGTTAGAATTTAGCTATTGCTAAATTTTCACGCCATGCCGATTTATGTACCAAAAATAGCCATATTGCATAAACCAACCATTAATAGTGCTGAGCTGGTATTGATTTTTCATTTGTTTAATTTATTTCATACAAAATTAAGTCGTGTATGCTTGAGACAATAAATATCTTAGTTTTAACAACTCTCATTGAATAAGACTATCGCTATAAGACGGATTAAATAAGCATTAGAAATATTTTAATGGTTGTTGCTTTTTTGGTGGTAGGGCTATTGCCCGAACTGGGTCATGACCACAGTACACAAGTGTAAAGACCGTCATAGTGACTCACTTTAGCCTGTCGCGTTTCGGGATCAGCTTGTGTATATCCAGTAACTCATATACCTAGAGACCTTCAGTCGTGGTATATGTAGGCCGACATGACGACGGAGACTATCAATGTATTTTTATTTTTTGATGGTCGCTTTCGCTTTTGGACTACACTGTACTTACCGTCAGGTGCACTGTAGTTACTTAGTCGAGACTGTGTAAAAAAATGAAACTTACTACTAATTACGTTCAGATGTTTCAATATTGTATGAAATCAATAATCGTCAAGAGAATTTGTTTTTATCTACATCTATGAATATTCTGCAAAAAATGTAGTCAAGCGTCGACGCTTAGCTGACTATACTTAGATAATTAATGTTTGTATTCAAAGCTTTGTCATAAAAATAATTCATAGAGCAATAAAAATATTGCTAGCATTTGCTATTTGGCTAAGTTTAGATCAAAAAGTAAAGGAGACTTATTCTGCGTCCATACGTTGTTTGCTTCAACCATAGAGTAACGCATTTAGTTGTTGTTAGTAAATTCCTTTTTTGTATTACGGACATTTCAGGAAATCGTGCAAGAATAGTATTCCATTATCAGGTTATATGTTAATTGAGTTTTGAATGGTATTTTCGTTTGAAGAAGATGGTTATTGTCACGCTGATGGTCGTTGATAACATTGATGGCTAACGATGATGGTCACGCTAAATCTCTTTCGAGATGAACAGAGATGCATTGGTGGCTGTATTTACTTTATGCTTGTATCTCGTGCCCAGCTTGACTAGTCATCAAGTAGTTGTTGGCAGATCGCTGTTTTCAGGGCACTTTCTCATGATATTCTTATTAGATGCCACGCGCGTTTCCTCAAGATATTTTCCTTCACTGGTGTGCATATTGAGCCTTAATTCGTATTAAATATTTAGAAAGGTAGATGACGGGATTCGAATCTACGATCACTTGCATTGGTGTGCGAGGATACCGGTTCTTTAACCACTCGGCCATCACAGCTACTAAACATGAGTACATAAATAAGCGCAAGTTGGTCATTTGATATAAATTGAATGTTATTCTGACTGTAACTGTTCGTAACTTTATGAATCAAGTGTTTCAAATGTTCTAGGATCATATTTGACATTTTCTTTTGTAAATTATGAAAAACTCTTCATTTGACCCTCATTTATTTATTTATAAATCGTCCTATCATATTCAATCTCTTATATATCTATCTACTTACTCTTTCTGATCCTATGCTATTTATTTGATTCCTGTACTTATGTTTACTTTTTCAATTGCACAGTCCACTAGAAATTTGAGATGTCATTTGCAAACAGCTTAATATCCTATTTTGAAACAGTTGATCCAAGATTAAATTGACTGAGTCTAAAGCTCGAGAATGCGGCGGTCTTACTGACAAACTACGCCTTTGATAGGGTAAGGCAGTTAAACAGACTTAAGCCTTGCGTCGCGCCGTGACTATAATTTAATTTTGATTAGGGTTCGTTCCATAAATAGATATAATAATATTATATTTTGCAGAAAGAGAATGCGGCCGTATGACAGAACCTTCTTGCAGTTTGCTCTCATCATAAATTTGATAACAATTTTACAAGGCGTTTAAGAGGCAGCGCTATTTAAAAATTATATTGTATTTTTATCATTCAATAACATCCGGTCAGCGATATTATTTTATTTAGCTTGTAATTTTGCTGCTGATATCGGCAGTAATGGAACAAAAGATAGCCTTTCTTGAACATATAGAAGATTCCATTCTTTGCTTGATTCTAAAAGGCAACATTCCACGGGAAAGAAATCCCGACTGTCACATAAACAATTGGCTAGATATAAAAAAGTAGACATTATTGAGCTCACTTTCAAGAGCATAACTTAGTGTTATAGAAAGTTTGCCTTATTAACCTTCTAACTTCATTACGATGATGACACCCAAAGATTATGAAGGTTCATTTCCAATCATGCTCTTATATTTTGTCTCCTGTCGATAAAATATTTTAACATTCGATATATACTCCTTATTATACATAATTTTAGTGCTAAGCGGAAACATGATTGTCTGTACCCATTTTTAGTTTATGTGAAACGTCACAGGCTAATTTGATCAAAAACATAGTTGATTGTGGTTTTCACGACACTATATTAATCATTTTTATTAGATGACATGTCAGATTTCTTATGCTGACTTTATGATATCAAAGGGTTTTATTATGAAGTACACGCTGGAATATAATATTGTATTTTTAATTTAAGACTATTATAAATATTTTAATTTTTGTATTTCAAATTCCTACTTTATTGTAAAAAGCAAAGCCTTAATTTTGACTACCAGTTGTCTCATGGACTGACAAAAATAGCTGTTTTTCTTTTAGAGGAAAATTTATCTTTTGCATTGTGCTGAATGCTTAAATAGTAAACTTATTCACTAATGAGCTAGCGTTTCATGCAGACATGTGTGGGCATGTTTAGATTTTGAGCACAACGTCTGGGTTTTTGATCTTAGGTACAGACTCTAACGAATATTTATAAATAGAAATGTCGTGCTCTGCAAATGGCAATACAAGTTCAAAAGTAATATGATTGTTGGAACTAAATAATATCCATCTACATATAGCCTTTATGTTATATTTTTATTTACTTAAGCACTTCTAAATTTACGTCGAATATTATGATATATTTAAAACAGTTCTCAAACGAATGGCAACTATCGAAAGACAGGGATCCGTCAATAATAACCGTTATTAATATATTATAGGTTTAATAATTACTATGTGGATTAAGCCATTTTTGTTTAGGGTGGTAGGTATGGTGGTAGAAAGTAGACCTACCGTAGGCTAAAGTGCAGGATAGCGTGTAAAATGAGATGATGATAGAAATGAAGAAAGTCCAGACAGCAAGTAGATAGACGTTTAATGAAGCACAATACAAATTCACAGCGAAAATGAGCAAGCACAAGTACAATAAATAAGGTAGAAGTAAAGTCCACAGAGAAACAATGTATATATGAACACGAAAATAATAATACAACACTATACAGAGCGCGAGCGGCGATAGCAAGACTCTTTTCGCCGGCTGCGCGGGCGGTTAAGCGCTTGCGTCGCGTGCGCGTGCACAATCCCCCCGCGCGCGCGTGTATACCACGGCTCTCAACCTTAGAGCCCGGTGCGAGTATCCAACGCACGACACGATATTAGAAATTAATACCAAGTGTGTTAGTGTGAAATGTGCTGATAAAATTACTTAGATAAATAAGGGAAGATATAATAATGTAATTTAAATAGTTGTTAGTTATAGGTTAGTAGTATAGTATTAAGAAAATAGATAATGGTAAGGACAGAAATAAATCAATAGATAGTGAATAGGCTACATATGTATCTCTTTTCACCTAGAAAGGAATACAGAGCGATGATGTAACTATTAAAAACTGCTCTAATATTATTCATAATGCGCTGTAATTAGCTAAAGCCAATATAAAGCGAATGTATCATATATCTAGAACAATCTAAGTTTATTTATAACCTCATGGCTCATAAGCAACATTATATGGTTGCCTCAGTGCTGCGTGTTGGTGCATAATAATTATCCATTCGTTACCGACTACCCAATTACCCACATAAAAGAGCCCGGTTGGTTTAGATACGCAATTATAATTACAAGCAGGCATTGCCTTTTATTAATATTAAGTATTTGTTTTATGTACTAAAGTCGCGGTCCAGCGGTTTCAGCGCCTGGTTTTTGTACAAGATTTGTGGGAAAGTGTTTGCAAAACCGTAAATCGTTTCCATAACGTAGGCAAAACTTTTGCAATGTTCTGAATACTTGATTTGTAGCTTTTTAAGTACTTTTTTTTCTTGGGCGTTTTTGGTTTAGTATAATTAGAACTTAATCGACCTTATTACAAAACCGAATTTTATTTTAGAATGGTTATAGTATGCAATCTTTAAAAAATGTTTTGTAAAAAAGACTATCTGTAGACTTATAAGCTAGATGTATCCCACCATACATAGTTTTGTTATATTTCAAAAGTATTAAGCAGTGTTTTGGATGAAAGCTACCAGGCGACTTTTGCTGACATTGTTAACAATTACGAGTATAGTCATATTTCAAACAATTTACAGAAACCCTTTACAAAAATAAGTGGCTTTTCGCGGATCTTAAAAAGATGCTCCAGGGAAAAAGATTTGGCTCGAATGAGGAGGTGATCGCTGCTACTGAGGTTCATTTTGAGTCAAAAGACAAATTGTTCTATTATTATTGGATAGTTAGAGAAGCGTTGGAATGATTGTATTAATTACACTTGAAGGAAACTATGTTGATGAATAATAAAGAATGTATCCGATAAAATGTTGTTTTCATAGTTAGTCCCGGGACTTATTGAACGATGTTAGCTCCGTAGGAATGTTTCCTTGTAGTGTCTGACCAAAAGTTTCAACCACCTTCGGCCAAAAAAACACTTTCGGTAAAATTTTCAAAACGAGACGAAATCTTTACTAAAGCCTAAGGTTTTAGAGTAAGCGTTAAACAAAGACTGATCTGGTTGCGACTTTTAAATTACTTTTGTGGACGGTAGGAGGAAGGGGACAATTTCGTGATCGACCGCGCCTTGCAAAAACTAGTTCGCTTGATTATTGCTATTTTTATGTAATTTTATGGTTTCATTTAAGTTTTGGTGCTATAAACGTATCAGAGATGGTTTTTTAAGGTCTTTTTATCGTTATAACTTTTAAATTTATAATGAAACAATATAAACGTAATTATATAAAGTTATATTTTTAATCAATTACAAAATTACTCCACAAGTTGTCAAAAGGTGACTAAAGCTCGCAGCAGAGCACTCCGGTCGGACACTATTTCCTTGTAACAAGTGTAAGGCCACTTTTGATGCATAATTATGAAAGCTGAAGCTCGGCGCAGTAAAATAAAATTGCGACCAATTACGACAAACAAGGTGGCTGTGCCTTCAGATTAATAATCTTAATTAACGGTTAAGGAGGGAGGAATCGTTAAAAGCGTCCCCGGAAGTGCCGCCAGTAAACTGAAGTATTTGCACATGATTTTACTACTACGTTGGATTCAAACGCTTTGCTTCGGCGAGATGTACATTATTACACATTCCCTTATCATAAACGAAGTTTAGTCGAATTTCCACTTTGTAGATTGATTTGTTTAAAAAAAATGTTTTTTATTAAATAAATGTTTAAGTTTTGTTTATTCAGAGGCAAAAAACTCGTGTGTATATGATATTTTTAAGGTACAAGAATATCACTTTTTATCTAGCTATCATCACGCCAAATCTCTATGGGAGTAAACCAAGAGAATGAAACGCTCTATTCAATTATTCTCCATGTCTTTTCGTTCCTAACGCGATCCGTGAGCGTTCCTCTGTATATATGTAGAATGAAGAGATCGCATTTCGATTGTATTAATACTTTTATGTTTATTACTAGCTGATCCGGCAAACGTTGTTTTGCTATATAAGTTATTGTAATATCTTCTAAGATGTTCATTGAAATTAAGTGATGTCAAAGACAATTTTGTTCACAATTAAATACTCTTAATCAACAACACATTTATTTGGATAAAGATTAATATTATTACGTTGATATAGCTCTTAACAAATAATGCATTAATTTCGACCAAATATGATTACCATAAAAACGGTTCTAGTGAGTTAATCTTAAAAGATAGACATATACTGTCGCGGACATTTTTTTAGATCATTTTAAGAGGAATAATTCTTTCTTACATATATTTTTGGTATCTTGAACCGTTTTTGCAGCGCACGCAATGGAAGCCCTCAAGGATGAATAATTTTCCCCGTTTTTTTCACATTTTCTATTATTTCTTCGCTCCTAATAATTGCATCGTGATGTTATATAGCCTATAGCCTTCCTCGATAAATGGTCTATTCAACTCAAAAAGAATTTTTCAATTCGAACTAGTAGTTCCTGAGATTAGCGCGTTCAAACAAACAAACAAACAAACAAACAAACAAACAAACTCTTCAGCTTTATAATATTAAGTATAGATTATGTGTTTTTGTTCACTTGTTTCTCTATTGTAGTGTGTTTGACAATAGAAAATTTATGGAACAAGATAATAAAGATCTAAAATTACTATTACAATTGACTAGAATTTATTTAATTCATTAATTAAAAAAAATACAAAGTACATACTGGGATATGCGCAATAAAAGGTGCCGTTTTTTTTAAATATTTTATAGGAGTTTAGTTCATTAATAAGCGTTATGTTTATTTACATCTACACTTTGTTTTTCGTCACCAATGAATAAAGTTATGTATTTACAACATAAGTGACAATAAACTTTTTTGAGTACTCATATATACATATAAAAAATCTTCCAGTCATAAAATTAATTTTACAGAAACATGTCTATGTTGTGCAAACATATTTTCCTTGACTCTACTGTTAAAATTAACACAGCCATTTATAATATTTTCTAAAGTAGATAAAAGATAAGGGCGTCATTAATTTTTTCATGCTAACAAACTCTGAACCTTCTTAGTTTCATTATGAACAAGCCCACTTGAGTGAATAGGTAGCTTTGTGCTTAGGGAGACTAACTAATGATCATGACAAAGCTTGTACGAGAGTACTTCATGTAAAAGCCGTTATCTTGTTAGGTTATTAATTAAATTTTATTTAATTTGCGAAATGGTGTAATCGGTTTTTGATATTAGCTGTTTTTATCGTGTCTGTCACTATTCCTGTAATATTTCAATGTGTGTAATATAATTTTAGTAGTATTTGAACACTTTTTTTTACTGTACAACGATGGAATTATCTAATCAATGGAAAGATCAATATTTATATCAGTTTGCAAGTGAGATATAATGTGGGAAACTTTACATTCATCTACGTCAACAGTACCTGCGATATAATCCACGAAGAGCCATTACATAACACTAAGCCCGGTTCTTTTTACTTATGTATAAAAACGTGACACCGAAATGGGAAGGTATCCAGATAAAAGTTACGCAACTCTATGTGTTGAAAACTTGATATGTCAAGGAAGATGCGTGCGTAAAAAACATTCAGGACACTTTCGTTATTCTGTATTTTTTAGAAAAATATTTTTATTTATCTTATATTAATACAATGTCTACTAGGGTTTATGTGTAAGTATTTAGGTTAATTCATTTGTTTCCCAATTGTGGTGCTTAGGTTAATAATTTACACTTAGGATCTAAGACACAAGTATTTAGGCACATAATTAAAAATACTTTAAATACGAAACCGTAAGGGGCCTCAGTAATATATTATAACGTAAATGTAATGTTTATTGAAGTTACGCGCTAACGTTGATTTAGGTTACACTAAATAGGTGAGATTAAATAAGAACGACATTATTATATTTGTCGACAAATGAAAAAATAAATTAGAGCTCTATGTAACAATTTGTGATCTAGTTTGTAACGTTATAGTTAATTCGTTATGCTTCGGTGAGTGATAAATAGGCTTCATTGCTACGTCTAAATAAGGCACTCTTCAAATACATCATTGAATAATTTAGGTTGTAACGTTGGAGTATATTCTACATGGAGTATAATATATCCATCATTATTGGATGTAAGTAATAACTGTTTTGAGAAAAAAATGTAGGTAGAGCGAAGTGAATACCGAAAATGCTATCCCGGTTTCCTACTCAGATAAAATAACAAACAATAAAAAGTTAAGGAAAAATTTCAGTCTCGCTAAAAATATATCAAGTATCCTTTTTATTGAGGACTGTAGAAATATGCTTTTTGGAGTATCTTGCTTACTACCGAAGATAAGATTTATTTATTAAATAAACTTTCGATTTTCTTTACAAATTATTGCTTCAAATTCAGTGAAATTTTCTATTTAAAGAAGCAAACAAAAACACTGACTATTTAAGAAGCAATAAGTATTAAAACACAAATTTTGATTTCGGACCTTGTTTTGAACTGTAGCTTCATGATTAAGATATAGCTTGTGTAAGGAATGATTCAGCAATTTGGTTAAATATTTATAAAAGGAACCTGACGAACTATGTAATGTTAATTTAATGTGCCATCAGTCAGCGGAATGATGGAGAAATCCGCATCTGAGAAGTAATTTATCTTAAGAAAAAATATCGAAATGAACGGAAAATTACACGTCAAGGTCGTTCTACCCGCAGAAAATCACACATTCCTGATAAATTGGCTGGTTGAGGTAGCCTATTTTGTAAAAAATTGAAGTTGAAATTTATTGGAAACCTAAAATTTGTACAATTATGTCGATTCGTTCTGGAAAGAGTTAAATCAGTAAAAGCACTTTTAGGGTGTTTAAATGAACCTTGATTTTGAAAATGAAATTAGGAATCCCTTATAACTTAATATAATCACGTTTTTAAGTACAAAGTAAAACTGAGTGACGCAATCAATCGCATGGACAGTGTAAATGACACTAAGGTAGCGCAGGCAGGCACTCATTCCCGCGAACGGTGCAGTATTCATAAGGCTACCTACATATTAATATATATATATATTTTTAATATATATAATACAGTGTAACTAATTTACTTCTAAAAAAATACTGTGTTTATTTAATAAGTATTAATGATTATGTCATAATCAATATATTGAATTACTCCAATCTTTTATATAGCCAAGGTTACGGAAGTAAATAGCTAGACGAGGTGAACTCAGCCTGGGCTGAAGAAAGGAAGGTCCTTCAGGATTGGGGCGATCTCTTGCTGCCAGCGGTGGTAAAAGCCATGGTCGGCAGCGAAGAGGCATGGCGAGGAGTCACAGCCTTTTGCGAGGTTGTGATGAAGCAGAAGGAAGCCGACGAAAGGGTCAGAGAGCGAACATCTTCTCTGGCTATTCGGCGGCCAAGGTACCATCGCCGGAGGGATGCGTTCGCTCAGAACGAGCGCGATATCCCCCTATGACAATAGCCTGGCAGAAGACTGGAGGGAGTCTGCTGTCCGGATAACAGGGAGGCGGGGTGCGGTGTCCGGCGCGCCGCCTGTGAGATAGGTATTGGAAGGGTGGGCTCTTTACCCCTACCCCTTCCTGAGAGGCAGCATCGACAAGGCATTTCGCTCTCCGGGCGTCTGGATGAATTTGGTTTCCCAGGCTCGGGTAGAGCGATTAGAGGGACACCCCGGGGGTTTTTGCCCTCACAGCGACTCTGATGGTCCTATGTAGGATTTTCCCCCGGGTTACCAAAAAAAATGCCTTTCAAAAAAAAAAATGGCAGTAGATTAGCCATGAAAGTAATTAGAAAGATGTCCGGTAATAAAGTATTTAATTAAATTGTAATTTTTGTAATATTCCTTGCTTAAGAGACCATTTCAGTAATATATTTTCCTAATTTTATCAAGATATAGATAATGTCTGCATTAGTCTTCATAACATTTATTAGTCGTGACAAGGGTCGTAGGAGAGAACTTAAAAAATGCGAATTAATTTACTAACCTTAAAATCACAAAGTTGTCCACTTTAACAAATGTATCACTATGAGTAATATTAACTAATACGTATTAATAAATAAATAAAAATGTAAATCATAGAAATAACATAAAGAGAAAAATTGTAAATTATAAAATTTTATGCTATAAATTTATTAAAAAAGACTGTTTAAAAAATCGGAATACTTTATATAGTTTTATGTCACTACAATAAAAATTGATTCAAGGAATTGCAGATGCAATGCAATGATGCAGAATATCAAGAAAAATCGAAGTAGAGTTGCCAGCCTAGCAGTGTTCAGTGTTTTATCGGTGGCACAGTGGAGAGTGTTCTCGGGAACTATATTCTTTTATTCCGCCAGCCCCATTTCATCATAAAATCACTAAACACTGTGTCTGATACCACCCTTATGTGGTGGATGTTCTTTATATCCGTACGAGAAGATTCACTTCTAAGAAGATTCATCATGCGAACGGCTAAGATGTGGAATATGCATCCAGCGACCATATTTACACGATCTTATGACCTGAGATTCTTTAAGAGAAGAGAGAATAGGCTATTGTTGGGCAGACGCGGTTGATCGTCGGACTTATCTTCGCCTTCAATCCAGGTGTGGTTGGATTCAAGCGTCCGCCTATAAATCATACAAAAAAATATAAAAGTAAGATGTGATATGTGCATCACACTTAATTGTTTATAATTCCATTTGCTATAGGTAAAACGATTAAAACGATTTCTCGATGTTACCTACCCACATTTTGCTGAAGTAAACATCGCGGTAAATGTTTTACCTTAAAAAATGTTTAACAAGAACACATCAAACAAAAAACTTGTTAAACAAAGCTATTAAAGCTGCCTTTGATATGTGCTTAATTTGAACTAAGCTTCGTTGAACTTAATATTAAGTAATTTCTTCATTTCAGAAGTCATTTGGTCTAAGATGTTAGAGATTTGAAAAAACTTTGTGAAGGTTAGTTAAATTTGTTTTTTCCAGCAATTACATCTGCGTAACGAAACTTTTTTCTTGTTAACTTTTTATAGTGTTTTATAGTCAAAAATTATGAAGCGAATTGTACCTGAACTAAATAATTTGGATGATTGTGTGTAGCATGCTAAAAGTTGCAGTATTTAGTATAACTCTATGTAATTCAAGTGAGCTTTTCTATGAGCATCTGGGGGCTTTTAAGCGGCCTGATAAGTCGGACATGGATAAGCTTTTAAATGTTCTATTATCCAAATTAGACGGCAAAGTCTCGCGTCAGATTGTCAGATTTTTGTAAAACCTTTCTCCGCAGCTCCAGAATTAACCACACCTTCTTTAAAATCTACAATATATCTGTAATAATAATAATAACAATATATCGTTACGTGCAATGGCGTGCATCCCAAATAAAGCATAAAAACCATTATCTTGTTATTCTTGGACATTTAACACACACATATATAAGTATATAGGTGTATATGCCGTGGTGGCTGCCGGCAGAATAGAATAGCACCCCCCTCTTCTTGCTGAGGTGTCGTAAAAGGCGACTAAGGTATCTCTTTAACACCGCAATTCAACCAGGTGTTCAGAGAAGGAAAACTCGACCAAACCTGCATCCCGCTCCCTCCCGATCGTACTGGTTCTCCATTCCATCGGGCCTGAGGGGGCTCGGACGAGAGAGTGCTTTTCTGGCTGCGCGTCCAGTTCTGCACTTAAATATCTCCTGCGCAATTGACTGTTTCCGAACCTCGATTTTCTTAATCGGTGTTGAAACAGTCGCCGTGGCCGAATCCGGCTAGGAAATCATCATATAGGTGTATACAGTATATGTATATACTTAAAATTTGAACGTCTAAGAGACTAGTATTTTGGTAAACACCACATTTTAAGTCAATATATTTATTAAACGTTCAAGTATAATAGGATAATGCATTTTAATGTTTATATGGGATGTACCCCACTGAATACGTGTATCCCTTTTGGGGTGAGCAGAGATATATTAGTAGCTGTATCCCACTGCGTTTATACAGGTTGGCCCATAAGTCCTTTGAAAAGTAAAATTTGAATAAAACGAACACGATGCGCGTGAGCGGTGCAAGGGAAGCGGGGACAGTAACTTCGGTTTCTGGGAATTTAGTCACGATGGAGCGTTTCACCGGAGCAGATCGTGCGTTTTGTGTGCGCGAGTTTTACCAAAACAACAATTCGGCAACGGTTGCGCGGCGTAAATTTCGAGAACACAAAGGTTTACACAATTTTGACAACACTCCAACTCTTCAAACGATTAAGAACTGGGTTCTTAAGTTCGAGAAGACCAGTTCGACGTTAGATGAACCGCAGTCGGGTCGCCCAAGGACATCACGTACGGAACAAAACATCGACTCAATGGCACAGTCTATTCGTGAAAATCCTACACTATCAAGTCGTAACCGTTCCAGTGCATTAAACGTACCCAGAACATCGTTACAACGGATTTTGAAGAAAGATTTATTTATGCACCCTTACAAAATCCAGTTGGTGCAAGAATTAAAAGATACTGACGTCATTCAGAGAGAAAATTATGCCAATGAAATGTTAAATCGGTTTACTTCGTTCAATAACATAATGTTCTCTGATGAGGCTCACTTCCATCTTAACGGGCATGTTAGTAAACAAATTTGCCGCTATTGGAGCTCCATCAATCCAAAACTTAGGCATCAGAAGCCCTTGCATAGTCCTAAAGTGACAGTTTGGGCCGCTATGTCAGCCCATAGCATCGTAGGGCCTTACTTCTTTGAGGACGGCAGAGGTCGCGCGGTTACTGTTACTTCGAAGCGATATGTAGCTATGATAGAGGAGTTTT
Source organism: Automeris io (assembly GCA_036320925.1). Lineage (NCBI taxonomy): Eukaryota > Metazoa > Arthropoda > Insecta > Lepidoptera > Saturniidae > Automeris > Automeris io. The sequence goes on along the minus strand of JAUDJH010000026.1, from coordinate 7,738,988 downwards.
TCACACCAGAATTGCAAAATGTTCCAGGCTTTAATGCTCAGACGTGGTTTCAACAAGATGGAGCAACTTCCCACACTTCTATGCCCGTTATCAGTCAACTTTTCCCTAGCAAAGTGATCTCTAAGAAAGGAGACATTTCCTGACCACCACGTAGACCGGATCTGACTCCAATGGATTTTTTTGTGGGGCTACCTTAAGGCTAAAGTGTACGTCACTAACCCGCGGTCAATTGATGCGCTAAAAGAAAACATCCGCAGAGAAATGGCAAGCATTTCGGTAGATACGTGCAGCGCAGTTATCGACAATTTTAGACGTCGTTTGCAAGAGTGCCGTGATCGCAACGGATTACATTTAGAAGACGTTACTTTCAAAAAATAATTCCCGTTTTTCAAGCTTTATTTGTAAATAAAAATATAATTCATAATGTAATTAGTTTTATTTTAATGATTTTTTTTTTCATTTCAAAGGACTTATGGACCACCCTGTATGTTGTGCTCAACGTGACCAGTAGCGCAGCTGATCACCATTCTCAGAGCACATATAGATGAAATTTCTATTAGGTGCCATGCAGGTTTCCTCGTGATTTTTTCCTTCACCATTGAACGTGTGGTGCCTAAATCCGTACATAATCTGGGACTGAATCTTAAATTGAAGAGCATGGTTACCTCTCCCTAATCTACTAGTATACCACAACCTTTAACTGTATAAATGTATCTATCTTAATAAATTAATTAATAGAATAATAAAGTAGAAAAATATTCCCATCCATAACCAAAATCCGGACTTTTACTAATAATCATGGAGTAATTATATTGAAAAAGTAGCTAATGACAATATTCTTATAATCTGTGATTAAATATTATAACACGTATATAAATAAAACGAAATACAAAATCTATTATATATATCGTACTTAAAACAATATTTATTAGACTTTTGAGGAAACAATGAAACGCTCTATCCGATTTAACGAATATAAACTATTATTTTGTGTTCCTTTTTGTTATAAACTCACATGGAGGTTTTTAACAAGAGCGTCCTTCACAAAGACGAGTAAAGCCTGTGTGACGACAACTCGTTAAAATTTTAATCCAGTCCGATATAAATCTGATTGAAAATGCACCGCCATACGGATCGTTACGCTCGCGCCGTGTTACGTGTGCCCGAGTTTTTGATGTATAAAAACCATTTATTTTTGTATACAATGCATAAAACTTTATTTTATATTTACATAGCTACCTTTTTTGCATGTATAGACTTGTTTACGATGACAGTCATTGCTATTTTTTTTTGTTAAAATACTATCGCAAAATATGAAAACCGTGACCACGTATATTTTAGCATAATGTCTATTCACTCTCCGCTTTCCTGGGCAAGTAGGGGCATTTTAGTGACAACTATTAACCCGCTATGTGTTTGTAGCAGCATTGAAAGTAATAATAAGGATTTCACTTGCAAAAAATTATACTTACGTGGTCTTTTAACCACAGCATATAAGTAGTTTTGTTTCATATGCTTTTTAGCTGGCTTGCCAAAATGTAAAGATTTATTTATAAGGTAGCCATTGGCCGATAGATTATACAAAAATATAACACTAATAACTTATGATAACATTCGTCTAAATGAAATGCATCAGCCGATTAAGGCTAGCGCACCATGCACCAAAAGTAAACATAAAATAATAATAATCATAAAAGAAATCAAATTTTACGTAAAAAATCAAACAATTAAAAAAACTGTTTATTTTATAGATCGATGCTTACTAATAAATATATTTATTAAAAATAAATAAATAATATTGAATGTGTTTAAAAAATAAAAATATTTTAGATTGCATTTGGCATTCGTTGTATTGTAATGAAATTAATGTGAATCTGTAACCTGTTTTAATAGTTGAAAAGATCCTTTTTACCTTATTGATACTATCCAAAGTTTTGTAGTTACCACACAGCTACTTATAATTACCAAGATATTCATATAATATATCGACTATAGTTATGTATTGCGTGGAAAGATGAAGTGTAATGTAAAATATTATTATTTTTCATTATAGACGTTATTGAAGTTTGGATGGTCGTTCGAGATGTATACAAAAGGCCACCGGTGAAAGTTCAGTAGCCAAATCGCGCATGTGAGTCAATGAGGTTTGAACGTCTTTAGTGTGAGTTTCCGGCGCAGTCGGTTGCCATTTGCTATATCGTTATATTTTCAGCATTGTGGATACAGTATTGGAAAAAATATTTTTTATAATCATTTTTAACTGAGAACGGGCTCAATAATGCATGGTTATTCAATCCATCTATGGTAAAGTAGCAGATAATATTTTTTTCTGTATCCTAAATATAAAATTATAAACGACTTTTAAAAACTTTCTAAAATGGTTTTATTAAAATATAGCCGGCGAAAAATTCTGTATTTTTGAGTGGGTGTATCGCTATTACTTAAACTTACTATTATGCTTATATTTAAGATTATTTAAGCTATATGTTATTCTATTTATTATGTTTTTTATTGCTTATAGATATTTCTAATAAGATGTAACACGAACGGGCCCTTCACAAAAATCAGCGCTGCAGACTTCCTCTGTGGCTTTAAGCTGATGAAGGTCCCATTTTCGCCATGTTTATATGTTTTTGTATTTTCTTTTGTTTCTGTATGTTGTTTGTGTTACTGCATTTAAATTTCTAGTTTTTTGTTAGTGTCTGGCGAAGTAAATACATTTCATTTCATTTCCTACATCTAGACTAATGCAATGGAAATATTCCTACTCAAATTAGTCCTCGTAATAAAGAGGCATCGCTAACAATGTATATTGTCTATTCAACAACATATCTGTTGATCGTGAGGACAAGTGACTCAACAAATTGCGCATTTTGTCGTTGTCTCGGGGGAGGTCGTTTCGGTGTTATTCTCGTGCAAATAGTACCAAGCGCCCGAGCTCATTCTATCAGTTTCCGCTACATCAACCTCGCTGCTTGTTACAATAGTAATGTAATAACCAGTACGGCATGTGTTGCGATGTGTTTAGACAAGTGTTTTTTAGATTCTAAATAAGTTTGATTTATATTATTAAGTCATGACTGTTTTTTTAATTAATAATTTATAGAATCTTCTGAACTCTATATCATGAGAATTTGTTCAATTATCACTTAATAAAATGATAATTAGTTAGGAAAAAAGCAAAGAAAGCAGGACACGTATTTATTTTGTAAATAACCTGTGTTATTATGTTATGTCAAAGGAAAGTCAGCTCAGCCTAACTAGAATTATCATTTGTTTCAGTTAATTTCCATATAGTAAATATACTACAAGCATATATTTAGTTACTTAACACAAAGTTAACATATTGTATATTTACAATATATGGCCTCATGATGCTTTGTTTCTAACGGGTGATGTCGGAATCTTTTACACAGAAGCGTAACAATCTCGGATGTGTGATTTATGATTAAAGTACCCTGGAAAATCAATGGAATTAGTTTAAAATCAAATAGTAAATCTCATCGAGCATGTCCCAGGAGGACATCATATGCTGCAATTTGAATTTTTTACCGAAGGTTATATTTTCTGCTATGTACGTTTACATGGCATAATTATGATGTTTCTATAAAATCTTATGTATAAAATTAGTGATCGATTAGTTGAATATTTGTTAACTTACTATTAGCCCAGTTTTTATGGCTGTCCGCTCAAGTCGAGGTCCGTACCCACAGGGGTGCCCTTGAGTAGCCACCCAACCCGTAAGTTGCTGGCTGGAGCACCATAAGTGCTCGGCCTCTTAAGTCCAGTGATATTGTAGCGGCCGTTGCCCCAGTCACCAATGTATATCCCGTCGAAAAATATAACTTAGCCCGTATCTGTCCAATATTGAACATATGCCTCTTCCATGGTTCGCCCCTGAGCTTGATCTTTGGGTCTTCTCTTCCAATAATTGCCAATTATTTTGCGAAAATCGTCTCCACTCAAAAGCATGTCTACTCCAATGTTTAGCTGTTCCTTTTTTTTACACTGGCTCGACATACTGACTACAGAGTACCTTATGGTAAGTACAGTGTAGTCCAAAAACGAAAGCGACTATCAGAGGATGAACATCCATTGATAGTCTACATCGTCATGTCGGCCCATATATACCACGACTAAAGGTCTCTAGGTATATGAGCTACTGGATATATTCAAGCTGATGCCGTAACGCAACAAGCCGAAACTGATCACTATGACGAGCTTTACGCCCATGTACTATGGTCGCAATCCAGTCGGGCACCGACGTCCTACCACCTCCCAAAAAATTCCTTTAAAAAATGTAATCAGCTCACCGTTACTTTAACCTGCTAGTCCTATGAACTATATCGATGACTTTGGTTCTCTAATGGATCACCTCATTTCTCATTCGATCCTTCAGAAAGACACCGAGTATAGCGCGTTTCATAATACGCTGAGTAACCTTAAATTTATGGACCAGTCGGAATGTGAACGTTCACACATCGGCTTCGATGTCATTACAAGTAGGGCGTGCTGGTACAACTGTCACCTACTTAGAATTAAAGAGTTGCTTAGCTAGATATCATTATGAGGGTAAAATTATTTTCGAGGTTTTGTCGCCTACAATTCTAGTCCGGAACATGGTTGTTATAGAAACTTTGTGATATAGATATTAATGAAAAAAATCTTTACTTCCATACCAGTAATTTCATAAAGTTATGTCATAGTAAGTTATAAGTTAGTTTTGTTTTGTATAAGTACTTTTATTAAAATGTGTTCTGCATTTTTATGGTGATACGTTTTCGTCTTGTGATTGCAATATATTTCTTTTTAAAATATTACGTACAAAATGAATCTCTTAAATAAGACATATCAGGTTTCCTTTCATTATCCGTATAATGCCTACTTTATACAATCGTTTATAAAAGTGAGTTCCATCGCAATTATTTTAGGTACAAATTTTGTACTTTTGTAATATTGATTATGATTTTTATTTTTGTATAATAGCTCCATTTTGTAAACAAAAAGCTAAGTTTTAAGAGCATTTGATTTCATTTAGATTGTACCGCACATATCATTATGTGATTTACGATGTAGTTCATTAAATCGAATTTGACATCTTATATTAACTTAAGCTTGTTGTAAAGTAAATCTCTACTTGAATATTTTATATATGAACATTTTCTTTATAGATGTTGATTTGATTAGAGTCGAGTGTCGAATATAGCAATTTGCAACGTTATGCCCCACTTCCATCGATCGTTTCCGATCCAACGGGATTAAAATCATTCTGTTACTTTTTATATTTTCATGTACACATTAATTTAGACAAAATATTCTCTATAATTTTATAAAAATATGATTTAGAAAATGTTTGGTATTGCTTTTTCTTTTTAAGCTTAAGAAACATATATATTATATTTGTTTCACAGAATATTTGCTTAATTAATACTCGTTTATATTCGCATTACGAATATTAGTTAAAATACGCAGCTTATTATCTTAAGATTAACACTCATTAAGATCCTGGAAGGCTCAGCAAGCCTCAAAGCAAGTGCTTGCCTTTGAAAACATTGCTACTTAATTAGAGAGCTCATGGCGCTTAACGTAAAATTATATTTACAGAATGTTTATGTCGAAATTTGAGTATTGCGTTGCGCCTTTCGAAAATACTGTTAAGCTGCGTTGCTTATTAAATCACTTTTATAATGCTACAGAATAAATTTAATGTATGACTTTGAAGCAGAAAATGAGTTCCCTATACTCAAGCAATGTTTGCAACATTTGTTAACGCAGTTTGAATGTAATTACTTTAATTTCTTAATTGTACTAATTGTGATTTTAAGATACTTGTTACAAATATTAAATTTTGTACGTATTCTAGTTCTTAGTCGGTAATAGGTATAGAAAATATTTATCTTTGAAATATAAAAAGGGATATAGCTAAAACAGCAGATTTAATAAAGTATATATATATATATAAAACAAATTGATGCATATTATAATATTTTTTCTTCACTCTTGCTGGTTACGAGTGTATTATTGTATCGAAATTTAAGTAATCTGTAGCGTGATAACGCATTGTGATTTCTCTTGATTTTAATTACATTGTGTCGTATTTTAATCAAGAAATTGTACAGGATATGATAAAAAGAATATGAATGAGCTTAAAAAATCATAGAAAATATTATGATGATGATGGATAATTTTATGCGCGTGTTTTGTGCAACATAGATTATCCTTCAATATATTTCAAATTTCTTGGTAATATTATAGGTTATAAATAGATAATATTGAAAAAATCAAACGTATCTTGGTGCGATCTGTGTATATATAAACGTAGGCTGTGATTATTACTAAAGTTATCAACTTCAAGCAGACCAGATGAGCAAGATATTGTAGGTTAAATATAGGAAATTGAGATACGAAACCGAAATTTCCAGCAAACTGTGAGAATTATAATTTCAATATTTTTTCAATGATTAAAAGTTAGTATTCTAACTTAAGATGGTCTGTTTTCTCGCAAGTGTGATGAAAAGACCGAGTTAAGCCACTTCTATCATACTATTATGTTATCCTGAAAAACGAGAGTGTAAAAAGAAGAAAAGGGTTCAAAGAGAAAGATTACTTCAATAATTTTTCAAGGGATATTTCTAAAGGTAAATTTATGAGTTTTTCTCGGAATATATACGGGGTATTGTCGTGTTGGCCGGCGGCATCGCATTTGTTGTTCCGTTATTACCCTTATTAAATACCGCCGTGATAAATATTACCTCGTTTGTGACGACCGGATCAAAATATCCAGGTAATATGAAAGAGCTGCCAGTTTCTATAGCAATTTGTTTTTATCGTGTTGATAACAGAAATTGTGCCACAAAAAACAATACAATTTTGGTTACAAGAATAATGCATAACGCATATGCAGGCAATACGCTAAATATATTTCCGATGTTGCATAGCTTCTATTAAGAAAGGAAGACATTACAGTAAAAAAAGGTTGAATGTGTGAATAACAAAACATTTTGCAAACAATTACGCATATTGCGCAAGCTCCATATACAGCTTAAGTTTGTACAATGGAGACTAGATAAATAAATAATGTAGGAGTATGTTACACACTTGTATATTTTAAACACAACAATATACCATTCTTTTTAGGGTAAGCAGATATATTAGAAACAAATAATTTTATTATTTACTTTATTTTGCACAGCCATCGTTTATTCCACTCATATCACAAGTTTTGAATACTTTGAAAGTATGTTTTAAGCGAAATTTTTCTTCGTAAGTGCAAAGTTTATCTGCTTCAATGGATGTGAGTTGTGACGTAATACATATCAATCGTAAGAAACAAACCCCCCTTGGGTCGACGCATGTAGTGGAAGAGATAAAACGTGCCCCTGACGTCGCGTCGAGATGTAGCTGCTTGATAAAACGCAATGCGAGGTAAAATGTGGAAAAATGATTGCCGATACTCTAAATTCCTTATATCAACACCATTATATAAATACAAATATTATTTACTACTTACTTACATAAGCATTACTTATTTACTTATTTTTGTGGTGGCAGGGCGATTGCCCGAAAAGGTTCTTGACCACAGTACACAAGTGTACAGACTGTCATAGGAACTCGCTTTGGCCTGTCGCGTTTCGGGATCAGATTGTGTACTTTCAATAACTCATATACCTAGAAACCTTCAGTCGTGGTATATGTGGGCCGACATAACGTCGGAAACTTTAATTTTGTTTTTGGACGACACTGTACTTACCATCAGGAGCAATGTAGTCACTTTGTCGAGCCACGGTAAAAAAAAGGCATTTTTTATGTAGGATTTTATTCACAAAAGATTGCATTAAAGCACATTTTATAAATTTTAAGGCTTTCTTTTCATACTCACAATGATTCGAATAAAAATTATATTAAGGTATTAATTTTTAAACAAGCTGCATATTGCAGCAACTGAAAGCGCTGAAAATTTTATTTTATAAAGAATATAAAAAAGAAACATTGCTCCCCATAAATACACACTGCTCAAAATTATGGCTCGAGGCACACTCAAAGAAATGACATTCATTTTATTGCGGCGACTGAGGCTTTCATTCAAATACAATTTAGTTAATGTAATTGCTGAAAGGTGATTCTATTGAAGATACCGAATATCGGTAAAAAGTAATATAATTTTATTTATACATTTTATTTAAAATGGTGCGTCATAAACGCCCGTCCCCTTCGCTTTACTAAAATTAAGGCCTAAGTGATAAGATTGTGAAGGCATTAATTAGCGAAAAATTTATATATCTAGCTTTGAATAAACGAGATTTAGGAAGTGAGGATAATAATAGGTTTTTATTTGGTTTAGTCACATTTATGTATTGCGTATGTCTCATATAACTACTTATTATCAGGTGGGCTGTTCGCCTGTTTGCCTTCTTTTTACATAAAAATTCAAACTTTCATTAACTTATAGCGTTAAAGACATCGAAAATTTAATTTATCAATGTAGTCAATAAATTTTATATTGTTACACACTTTCACATTTTATGTAAATTATATATCTATTGTGTGATATGTATGTATATCTCTGTAAGTCCGAAGCCGTGTAAGTTAAGAAATTAGTTCATCCAACGCCGCCTAAGTTTGTTTCAAGCACGGCTTTACTTCACTATAGAGGATATTGTGTTTTCCACGTACCATGAAATAATTGCTATTTGTATGCTATACTGTAACATAATAGAGTTGGGTGTTTATCTATAAGTTTATATATAGTGTTTATGTATATACTATAAGGAACTTGAGGTACTCCTTCTTACATTAATTAAACACTTTTTGTCTTTTTTCCCAATATATATTTTGTAAGATTATTATTATAATTACATAATGTTTTCCTTATTTTTATACTAATTTTTAACCTAAGACGCAATCCTTTTTTTAACCTGGGAGAAATCCCTAACGGACCTCAGGGGGGATGAGGGTTGCCTCCCAGTGTGTCGGACTTGCACCAACTAAAACCGCCAGGGTGTTCCTTCTCCCGCTTTCCGAGTGCCAAGGGCAAGGCCGGGCATTTTTCCTCGGTAAACCTAAGACGCAATCCTCAGAATCAAACAAAATACTTCTCATTTTCAAATTCGATCGATATTATTTTTTTTTATAATTCTCTTTCATAAAATATTCATTTCTTACTATGCTGCCAAAACATATTTACGTCATAGATATGTAAACTAATTTTAGAACCTTTTCACACAATCACTACAATACCATTATAAGTAGTGATCAACTAATAAAAATGTTACCATTTACTATGTTATATGATACATAAAGCATAATGAAATATGAATATTGAACAATTTTAAATTTCTAAAAAATTGTAACAAATATTTTTGCTCTCTAGTAGCATAGCATATTTGAAATAATGAAGTGTGGTCCGTTTTGCCTACAAAAATTCGTAAAATATAAATAATGTAAAGTTACATAAAGCTCAATCTACTCTAAATATTCGTAGGTTTAAAAGCTAACTGAATCTAAAACTCCACTACACTTGTTCAGCAATCAGGTTAAAGGTTTAAAGCTAATTTAACGAAAGCGGCCCGAATAAAGCCATAAAAAGATTTTACGCTCTACTCGCCACCTTTAATTTGCTTTAATTCATACAGGACAGGAAAATTATGTTTTAAGGTCATGCATAACATTTGAATAGGGAATTAAGGGCCGTTATAATCTCATTCCGGAGAATGTAATTTCAGAAATTCTGTTAATAAGAGAATGTCTAGTGCCAATTATTCGGAACATTAAGCGTTGGCTCTCTTTGTCTTAGATGGCTAGCTTTCATTATTATTGACCGAGTGAAGCGTGGTTTCTGAGTTGAATTAGAGGATTCGACAATTTTTCCATATATGTCTGTCAATCTTTCTGCCCGTCTATCACAGGCCTATAATTTTTAAACTAAACAAGATATCAATTTGAAAATTTATATTATATGTGACCCTTGACGCAAAGCCGAAAATTATCGATTATTTCATTTATGAAAACAAAGTTATGATACATTTTTTTATCCTGACTTGACATAAGGACCACACCATTCTTGTAAGCATGGTACAGTCCAAAAAAACGACTGTAACTATCAACAGTAAAGAAAATCAATCGACAGTCGCAGCGACCATGCCAGCCCACACCAATATCTCTTCAAGCTTCAGTTAAAGGATCCGATATCATAGAACGGTGGAAACACCATTTCCCAGTTCAATGACACGGCAAAAGTAAAATTTAGAGAATTTCTTAGTTCTAGCTGGGATATGAAATATCGTATAGCCGTGACTCCAAAAACTCGTGTGAGTATCCTTTAATGGGCGGGAGAGGGTGGAACAGCGTTTAATAGCTATTCAGATCGTTCGTAGTGATACAGACGGTAGAAAACCTTAACTGAGGCAATATCTCTGCGTAACAGGAGCAGGTCAAGATGTTTAGTTACGTCAGGATCATTCACAATGCAAACAGCCTTCCGCTGCAACCCATCCAGGACTATTGTGGACTCCCGTTAGCATCTCAACGAACCCTTATTTTGTTTACACTTTCGTGGAATCATAACAGCCCTCGTCGACCTCTAGAGCCGATATAGAGCAGTTTAGGAATCAAAGCACAACATGAAGGAGAATAAACGTTAATTTAAAGACCAAATTAAACGTTCCAACATATTGCACTTATAACATTCAAGTAAACTCTAGTAAATGAGTCAGCCTATCCAAGCGTATATCAATATGCGCATTAGTTTATCAAATACTAAGTCAGTTAATCAGTCTGTATTCACTGACCTCTTAGTTAATTGAATTAACGTTTGTGTCTTATGCTGCGATCCAATTATCAAATTAACTAAGCACAGATAATACCAAGTTAAATTACTTAGCAACTAATATATCACAAAAGCATTCCTATTAAACGTATACCTTCTGAACGAAATTAATTTGTAGGATCATAAGCGAAATATTAAGTCAGTCGAAGCCTATTTTTATATTCATGTATAAATATAAAAGAATTCTTTTGCATGTGATTTATTATCCTATATATATGTATATATACGAGTGTTACGCAAGAGCAAGCTGATTTATTTTATAGAATTTTTATATTGTTTGTTCGATTATTTTGCGCAATTACCTCATTTTAAAATTGCAAGGATAGAACTCGATTGAGGCTAAGGCTAAAATAGCTGCTCGGAAATTGGGGATTCTTTTCAAGGTCAGGTGGCATTTTACGCCGACCTAACTTCTTAACTTATATCAGGCGCAAGTACGGTCGTGTGTGAAGTATTGCTGCAACCTTTGGGACGGCTCCGCCAAACACCATTTGGCAGCTTTAGACTCAATTGATCGCCGAGCTCGGCGACTCATTGCCGATGAGGCTCTTACGTCGCGTAAACTATTCAGTTTGGATCACCGGCGTAGAGTGGCCTGCCTTTCGGTTTTCTATAGACTATACTCTGGAGAGTGTGCGACCGAGTTGTATGATTTGGTTCCCCCCTCCCCTTTCTACCATAAATTGACTAGACGCCGTGCGGGTTTGCACCCTTATATGATTGACATTCCAACTGCTCGCACGAAGCGATTCGCCCCCTCCTTTTTGCTGCGAACCGCCTAGGAGTGGAATTCAGTTATTGCGTCTGTGTTTCCATCTTCTTATGACATGGGAATTTTCAAATGTCGAGTGGATCGGTATTTGCTAGGCGAGCGCACTCCATAGTCGGCCTCATCATCGCTTTCCATCAGGTGAGATTGAGGTCAAGCGCAAGTTTATCAATAATAAAAAAAAGAACTTCAGATACAGCTCTGTGTCCCTTTAGTATTTGCCGCAATGCACCTTAGAAAAAAAGACCACTGAAAATTTTAACATGTTTATACTTTATATTGTCATATTTTCTATTAAAAAAGATTGCATCATAACTGATAGGTATATAAACCTTGTCTCTGTTCAATTTTTGCGCTTTGCTTGCCTCAAGAAAATGCTTACATTTTTAATTTTCACACACTGATTTACGTATCCGAAAGTAAAAACCCGTATAGATGACAGGTTAAAAAAGAAACTAATTCATTATTAGATGATAATGAAAATATATTTACATTACATTAGGCCTTTGAATCCCACGACTAGAATCAAACACGAATGGAAACCGCATTGTGATCTATCATGGCAGTTGACAGCACCCGCTCGGAATGATCTGATTAGAGTAGTAATTTCCTACGTCGGTTACGATTCAACCGTCATCGCTTTCACCTATTAAACGTTACAATAAATTTTAATTAAAATTTTCAAAAGCTCTTTTCACTGGCTAATAAATCCTTATCTGATTGTCAAAATTATTTTGCGGGTGTCTGCTGATTTGTTAATGAAAGACAAATGGATATAATATGTACTTTAGATTAAAATCTCTTTACATTTTAATTTTACAGTTAAAATAACGCTTTATTATGATATTATATAAATACTTATTCCGTCATATGCCTGTACTACTAGCGTTTAAAGACATGATATCCACTTGAAAACATTTATTCAAATCAGTACTATTTAAGAAATTATATGCCGTATTTTGTTTTATCGTTTGAAACTCGTCATTCTATTGATTTGTAAATATTTGATTGCATTAATAATTAAGGTTCTATATATCACATTTTTTTATTAGGACTAGGCATAATCACTGCCCCATACCTGATAAAAATACAATACAATCCAAAAATCATGAACCATTATCGAGATGCAACTTTTTTTTTTTGTTCGACAAAGTGACTACAGTGCACCTGATGGTAAGTGTAGTGTAGTTCAAAAACGAAAGCGACCATCAAAGGATGAAAATCTGTTGATAATCTCTGTCGTCATGTCGGCTCACATATACCACGACTGAAGGTCTCTAGGTATATGAGTTACTAAATATGCACAAGCTGATCCCGAAACGCGACAGGCCACACTATGACGGTCTTTACATTTGTGTACTATATTAATGACCCAGTTCGAGGAGTCGCCCTACCACCATAAAATTACCTGCCGATAGTCATGACTATCTCGGCCTCCACAAGTATCTCTTCACACTTTCTAATTTTTTATAGCGTAGTCTTCTAAGATGTAGTAATTGTATCCTTAATCTAGTTAACTATCTCCAATATATACTACATTTTCTCAATGATTGCGTTTGATTCTGCCGCCTAAACACAATCGCCTTAAGAATTTACTTTGGTTAAACGCAGACGTGGTAGCTGTTGCGACACGACCGAACTAATACATCTTCATTTAACTTCGTCGCCCTGAGCTACCGCACCTGAAAGGCAATTGTTTCGCAAATTATTTACATCACTCCTCCGACCGCGTTGACCCGGTGAGTTTTGGGCCCTTTTCAATTACACGGTCACGTGTCTAATTCAACTAATGACACCGTTCCGTGCCTGCTATTTGAGTTTAGTGTGGCGTTCTCACCATTTCAAGGTGTTAAATGGAAGTTACATGTTCTGCTTGTACGTGATTATGATCTCTACCAGGCAATGTATTTTAGGGTGCTTACGGCGCCTACGAAAGGCATCGTGTTAGCGTGAGGAGTTGCTATTTATTTTTGTAGGCGTTTGTCATTAAGTAAAATAGGTTTTACTGGTTTATTGCTTTCCTGTATAACCCTTCCTTGTTTCGTGATTATAATAATTTGTCTCTAATCTTAACTGTAATCTATAATATAAAACTGTTAAATTTGTTATTATTTTAAAGGAAAACGTCTACACGTAGCAATAAATTACACAAGTTAAAACAAACCATTGGTTCTTTTTTCTTAAAATCAAATTTTTGCCTATTTATCATACTTATTACTTAGATGTCTTTTCTACAACGTGTGTTTAAATTAAAATATTAAAGATAGATAAAGTACATGGTAAAAACTCTAGTAGTCTTTAATTTTTTGAAGTAATAAAAACAACGAAGCTATACTTCGTTAACTTTTAAATTAATTGATGTTTGTTGATTTTAGTCAGATTTTTACATGAAGGTTTATTTTTTTAAAGCTTTACTAGGTAATAGTTTAACTTTTTCTAATTGGTCGTTTATATGATGTTTCAAATCTTAGGTTGAAATTTATAGACGCTTCTTTGACTTTGCGTAGAATTCACTCAAACATTACAACACATTGTACATTACTCAGTGGATATCTAAGGATATGATGTCATAGGTTTGGTAAAATTGGTGTTGGCTCTGCGAATACTTACGCTGTGCTCAAGTTTCTATTATATATTTAGTTTTTTTTTATCAAAGACCAATTTATTTTCTGAGCACTTCGCCAAACGATGTCAAAGCACCGTTCATAAAAATCTCGACTTTAGTACTTACAAATTGAAACGTAATTTTTGGTTAATAGTAGAAAACAAAAATAATTGAGTGAATATGATACCTACACAATATCCAGAATAGTACACAAACTTTCGGATTATATTCGCGGTAGTGAAACTAAATTAAGTCTGCACTAGATGTTCTAACTAGTTTGTTAACTTGCTCTGCCTCACACGGTAATACATAAATGCAGATATTTCAAGTATTATTATATTTTCACAAAAGCGGATCGGATTCACTGTACTATTTTTATTAAATTTTATTTTAAATTGTATGTACATTAAGAACAATTTAATTATACAAACTGAAACGATGCACGTTTAAGAAGTGTTTTAAATTAAATAATCGAAGTTAATAATTATATTAACAATATTTGAATTAAAATTTCGCAGCTCTTATCTTTTAAATCGAATAATAAATATTTATTAAAGTTTACAATATTTTAATTTGTCAAAGTTATCCAAATTAATAGACGGTAATCGAGACAAAATAAAAATCAGGAAATTCAATTATAAGACTGCGAATTTAATGAATAAATTCTTTTACTGAATCTCGAACTGTTCTCGTATATAATAAAGAACAAATGAAATATGCTACATTATCTATACGAATTACGAACATCCTTTGTGCAGAAAGAGGTTACAGGCGGTGTTTTTCAAGTAATGTAGGTTTGAGTCGGTTTTCGAATTGTATAAAGTACTAGACATACTCGTATGTGAATGTTGTTACTTAATATCAAACCTCAGAAGCTGTTTAAAAAAATCTTTAATTGGCTAAAGGAAATCCATATCTAGCTATACGAATTAAATATCTTTTTAATTATTATTTAAAGCGAAAGGGATATAGTGTAAAGATATATTTTTTTCAGCAGGACAATAGTTGGGGGTTGGGTGAGACCTTCACAATTAAACCGGGCAAGATGAAGATTTGGTCTATATTATTATATAATATTTTTATTTAAGTGGATTCATTTCATAAATAAGTTTTTTTATTATTTTGATGGAAACTCTTTTTAATATTTGAAAATATTTTTCAATCTTCAATAACATTTCTTTTGTTAATAAATTAAACGCACTTATTATGTGTCTGTTAATATTTTTAATTTAATTTAATTTATAATTCAGTGAAAAAATTCATTTCACCTTATTTTTTATTTAACAAATAGTTAAGGTAAGGTATGTAAATTTTGTGTTTATATTACACCATAATAATTTACAATATCTCACTCAAGAAATTCTGTCTATTTTCTTAGACGAAAATATTCATTTGGGACCGACCGTACCTCTAAACGCCTTGTTCTAGGTGTAGGGAAAGTTTCTATGAGTCCTTTTAGCTTTATGTGAGTTATGTCTTTTTTGGGTAATACCGAACATTTAACAACAAAGGACTTACATTATGAATAAGAAGTGAGTGTAAAGAACATTCTAGGATGAATAGGTCTTATAGCAATTTAGTTAAATATTTCAAAAACTGCAAATGACTATAATACGTACCTATAGTTATGTCAGTAAATTATATAATAATGTGAGAAATAACTTTATTCACAAAATAAAATATGTTTGTTCTAAAGTTTAATATTTAGAAGACAAAGGAATTCAACATGTATTTTATACTCATTAGAAAAAACATCTTTTAAAGAAAACAAGTTCATGAAAAAGAACAAATTATTTGAATATTCCAGTTGAATGAAAAAATATGTATTAGAAAATAGAAATAAAGGTAAAATTTTTTGCAAGTGGTTTAATATATATTTGTAGAAATTATCCTAATAATAACAAATCTAAATACTATGTGTGAATAAAATTATAAAAGTTAATAATATATTTATTAACCAAAATACTGAGTAACATAATTAAAATACCTGAAGCTTAATTAGAAACTATGGAATTATTTACAATGATTCAATACAATTTCATATTACATTTTTACTCACAGCAGTAGAAAAAACTTTAAAACTAGGTGGTTTATAGGTATGGAATACGTAATAAGATCTTTGAATTCAACCTGAATTCTTGAGCTAAAAGTAAATTAATTGCAAACCATTTAAAGTGAAACGAAGATTCCAATGTCGTCAAACCCTTGTGAACACAAAAGTCAAAAAGCGATTGAATAAAAACGTCCGCGATACAGATTTGTGATGTTAATCTAATCTAATTTAAAATTAATCTGTAAGATGAAAAGCCTGCCCCGGGGTCCCGGTTCGGGAAGCTGGACATAATTGAGATGTTTCGGTATTCTCGTAAATTTCATTAGGGACCTTACCGCAGTTGGCATTTAAAAAAGAAGTACGTACGTACTCTTTCCTGTTCAAATCAACGAATTGGAATTCACATCTCTTGTATTTATGAGAGAAATATTTTATTCAATATATTATATCTATAGGAAGTAAACATGAAGATTCAGGCCTCAACCTATCATTTTAGTAATTAATAAACATACCCGTTTAAGAAGACTGAGTTTACAATGGTTTCTGTCCAGTTTTAGATACGATTCGTTAATTATAAGACACTTTTTAACACTAATTAATCATAAATTTGTATGTATTATAATTGATGATTCATTATGTTTAAGAAAATTTTAAAAGTTAAAAGTGTTTTTGAAACTGGACGTTAGTAAAGCTAACCTCAATATTCAAGATTATAAAAGTAAATAATTTTAATAGTTGTTTATTGATTAAAAAATTTATATTTGTGAAGAAAATTGGAAACAACAATAAAAAACTTGCATAAATTAAGACTGGAAATTATAAATTACAATTATTGATTAGGCAAAATAAATTATAAAAATAATTAACAGAGAAAACAGAAAGAGATTAATTGATTTTGTCTTTTTTTTATGCTGGACTAATGTTGACGGCCGGGACAGGCCTTTACAACTTAGCCAGGCAGTAGACTTGAGGGAGTCTGCTGCTCGGATGAGAGGAAGGTGGCAAGCAGTGTCCGGCACGTCGCCCATGAGAAAGGTTTTGTGAATTGGGCTCTTTACACCCACCCCTCTCAGAGGGGAAGCCTAAAAAGGTAGTTCGCTCCCCAGTCGTCTGAAAGAATCTGGATACCCAGGCCCTGGTGGAGTGATTGGAAGGACATCCCGGGGGATTTTGGTCAGTAGGAGTCTGACACACCGGGGTTGCTGCCCTCAGAGCGGCTTTGATGGTCGTATGTAGGATTTTCATCTGGGATATAAAAAAAGGCCTTTACAACTCAACCGGTTCAAGAGGGCGAGCACAGAAAGTATTCGGTCTGTGGGTACGCACCTCTACTTGGGCCGCCAGCCAGGGAAAGAATGCACGGTGACATTAGCGTTTCGGAAGCGACTACCTTGAGAAGAAACGCCAAAACAAACTCAAGACTGCGTCGGAGTAGCATTGATTTTGTCCATTACATGAGGTACATATAGCTTTTCGCAATGAGTTATAGCATTTGGTAAACTAAGTTTGAGTCTTTACAGTACATCAATAAATGGTTTTTGGCAGAAATCGAATAAAAACGATAACATAATTGAAATAGTCGTGCCCCGAGTTGATTTATAATAATAAGAAGTTATCGCTTGATTGAATATTATACTAATATTATTCAATATTATTCAACTACTGGAGCAGGACAGACTGTATGGGTCAAATTGTTTATTCGTATGTAATAAAATAATTAATTGGTATTATAGAAAAAAAACGTGTATTTTCTTTGAAAACAATCTTTATCTTTATAGACATTACATTCTTATGTTACTTATTATCGCAATAGATAATCGTAAGGAAAAACTATTTAATGTAACATCACTTAATACTAACCACTAACCATAGCTCTTAAAAGTTTATATAACGCCATAAAGGACAATGGAAAACTTACCAAATATTCACATATCCCCGCGATGTATTATGGTCGTTGAAGACGATAAAGATTTACGACTCAATAATACTTTGATTATTTCACAGATTCAAGGAAGTTGTGTTTTACGATGCGCGCAGCTCCTTATTTTGGCAATAATGTCTCGGTTATTACCATTCCGCAATCCCCCGGAATACGATGGATCAATACTTTATACTGTCTACGTACTTTTATTTAATTTAACATATTCTAGCTGTAGATAATATTGTTGAAGTATTAAGAAAAACCATTTTTTTTAACACCGAAAGGATACAGGTAGACTAACAGCTCAACTGATAGTGTACATTGTCGTCTATACGCGAATAGTAGCACCGAAGTATTGTATTGCCACGGTGTGACCAATCTTAATAATAAAAAAGGAGTCCATTTAAGGTTTTGTATACATTAATGGATGAAAAGATTCTCATTAAAATAGTCTAAATTTATTTATTTATATTTGTATAATTGGCAAAATAACAATACTTCCTGTGTTTGATAGTAAATATAATATTGCTCTTGTATAAGGGCTAGAGACGAGAATTTATTGACCATTGCCGTCATTATGTTGGCCTGCAATAATATGACGAAGGGCTTACATTAGCTATGTAGGCAACTGGTTGGGGCCAGTAGTAATAATTTATATGAATAATATCTACCTATGTTAAATTCTAAGGCTGATATAGTTCAGGAAATAAGTTAGTTTAACAAAAAAACTAAATATATAATAGGAACTTGAGTATAGCCTAAGTATTCGCCGAGCTAAATCTAAGTTGACGAATTCGGTAATTTAATATTTAAATTAATTTAATTTATACATTAAGTAATATAATCAATAATGTTTGGGTATAATGTAAGCAAGCTCAAATTAGCGACTATAAATTTCAGCTTTATATTGTATTGTGCTACAATTTACTATTCGACTGTGTTTGAGTTGATTTAGAATAAGTATTAGTATAAATAAAAGCAAAATATTTGCAATATATTTATGTAAGTTCTCGCCCGGTGAAGTTATGAGGGCCTTCCCAGGCCAACAGCATAATTTCCTGCCGAAATAAACTATATGTACGTGTGTGAAACTGTGTTAAAAGTACTCACTGATTGTTAAATAAAAAGGTCAACTGAAATACGATTTCATTATATACTCGTGATCTCTCGACTGCCTTTACGAGATCTGTGTTACAAGATTAATGAAATATTCCCTACACGCTGAAAGACGGCATGTAATTGTAATAATGGTCCGCCTTTTGTTGAACAAGTTTTTAATTAGAACACTTGAAGTAAACGAAAAATCTACTCGAAAATGCTGATGGAATTAAGGCTTCTACGTAACATTTCAATTTTGTTTTATTAATTGCTTTTTTCATTAAATCTTATATTTTTTTGTCTTAATATATCATGTAAGAACGTGAGAATTTAAATGTATGTATTATATGAGGCCGATTTTATATGTAGGTAGATTGCTATGATTTACTCTTTCAAACGTGTTTTGTGAATAGGTACTAATAAATTATATATACTGGACAGTTAGTTTATTTTGGCTGCTAGTCATATTACATGTAATATTTACTAATTGATTATTATCGGTATCGGCCAATGAAATAAATGTTTAAAAATATATTAAATCCATCGCGCAAATCTACAGCTGTGGATTGGCATCGGCCTGGTCCAGTAAATTTTTCCAGCTAGATCTGTTACTCGCTTTCTGCCTTTGACTCCCAATACCGAGGGTTTCTGCGTCCTGTTGTCTAACCTGCTCAGCGTAGACTTTTTTTTTATTGTTTTAAGGGCTTTTGCCATTTTGGCATATCAGCCCTATTGTACCCAATACAGTGAAAACCCCTCAGTTCTGAGAGAGTCGCTGATGAGTCAGTGCTACCATGTCCAACAACAATTTCATAGTATTCCCTGTCGGATCACATAGGACGCCATGAAAGGCGCCTACATCAAATAAGCTGACTCTGCATTGGCTCATCAGCGACTCTCTTGCACTTTTATTCCGGTCACACTCCATCAGCAAGTGATGCAAATCCTCCCGTTTTCCACAGGTACTGCAATTAGGCGATTCTATTTTCCTCATAAGATATGCAAAACTTGCCGATGGATAGTGACCGGAACTAAGTCTTAACGCTACCTTGATGTAGTGTCTACTCTGTAAGCTATTACTAAACCATGGGGAATGCAAGGGCTGACACTGTATCGTTTTATACCAAATTCCCTTCTCCTTACTTCTTTTATCAAAATGCTCCTTCCAGCTGTCAGCCATAATTTGCTTGTATTCCCCTAAAAATTCCCAATAATTTAGTTTAATTTTGTATTCTATACCGTTGGTTGATCCTAATTTAGCTTCAGTATCAGCGTAGACTTTACTCGGCAGCTACGGCCATCAGGCTTTTATAAAAAAAAAGAAAAGTGTTCTGACTTCGCACATCTTCAAAACGTCTCCCGCCCAACGAAGAGGTCCAACTTTTACAGTTTTGATGACGTCTGATTCGTTGTATACAATTGTATCACGTTCATTATCTACCACTCTCCAGAACAGCGCCAAAAACCGTCTTAATACTAAGCCGCGCGACAATTGTACTCTTATGTCGGAATCGGTATCATAACAATTAATACTGCATAATATTGCCGTTTGTCACTGCTGTGTGTCGTCACTGTTAGGCACCATATGCTCACCGGTGAAGGAAAATATTATGAGTAAATTCTCATGTTATATAACAAAAATGCTCTGTATATTATACATGTTCGAGAACAGTAGTCAGCTGCGCTATTGTCCCATTTAGACAAGACATATTAACGCAAAGTGGACACAACCATAAGTCATTAATGTATATCTATTAATATGAAAAGCAATAACGGAAATTCTTAATGTTAATTTAACGTAAATAGTATGTACCTTTGTATTAAATTAGGCATTCGATTTTTTTAGAATAATATTATATGAATAAATTCAAGCAAACCGCACTGACCCGGAGATAAATTATTAAAGTAAAGCCGGACTGTAATCTGCTCGTGTTACCTCCGAAGCGACAATAAATCACAATTCAATTATTACAATGTTGGTAATCATTGAAATATTGTAGCAAAACGGATGGTGCTCTGGTTAGGGCTTACTAGTTAGTGCGGTGTTAGTTTCATTATTGTTCTAACACGTTATTTACTCCACTCTCTCCTCTGTTAACTAGCCACGTGGACAGTTGACCATTGTATGATTGTATTCCAATTAAACTTCCTATGATACTACCTTAATATTTATTTAACTCCTGTCTTTTTCTAATCTCGATACTTACCTCTGGGTTTTTCCATATTACGTACGGATTTAGGCATCACTTGTTCACCAGTTAAGGAAAATACCTCGGAGGAGGAAGCTCGCATGACATCTGATAGAAATGTCATGTACAAGTGTCCTGAGAACAGCGATCAGCTGCGTTGCTGGTCTCGTTGGGCTCGACATATATGCGCAAACACACCCACTAATATATATCTGTTCACCCCGTAAGGGATATAGCGAAATGAAATATTGTTATTTTATTATTAATACATTTTTCTATTGTTTATCATAATAGAATTGAACTTACGCCTGTTATTAGGATATTGAGTAGAAAACAATGAAGTACAATTTTCATGTAATTTACTAAAAAGGAATCTTGGAAATAATAATTGCTTTTGATTAATTCCAGCTTACTTGAAATATATAAAAGGGCTTGTAAATGTTTCTGACTACTTCTATAAGAAGATGATATGATGAATCGTTGAAAGGAATATAAATGTTTTTGTTTATAAATAAATTAAAACACAGCAATGTTTTCGAGCGAAGTGAAGAGATTTCTTCACCTAAATGTAAGTGACATCTCGAACATTAATCACCAGCTCACAGAGATTTGTATGAAAGAGTTCCTAACAGAGTGACATTACGTTTTATGTCCAAATTAAACCTGTCTAAAACATTTCCCTTTTTGACGACCCCAGGGTTTATATTTTCTTACAACACTTCGTGTTTCAAACGAAAATAATTAATTACGCATCTAAATACCGATTTAATTTCCTATGGAACGCGAGTATCGAAATGGTATCGGAAAAACAAGTTTACAATATAATGTTAATATAAACGAAGAAATTGAAACGAGATTATATATTATAATGAAATTAATATCTTTGGGTTCGCCGTGAGAAATAAATTATAATGCAGGAATTTGAATTATTTGTGTTTAAGGTTCGATGTTATTACTAAATCATGACTCAAGAAAGATATAAGAGAGTTTAGTTTTAGTCTAATGCACTATAACAAATAGTTCGTGTGTTTATACAAACTTTACAGAATTAATTTCTAATTATACTATAAAAAATATTGAAAGAATGTAGTTTAGTGTAAATAGGTATTTAAAATTTAACACTGTGTGGACATATTAGAAATAACAGTTGCATGTTCGTAAAATTTATTATTATTAATGAAAATACACTGAAGTCAAGGAATTTGTATAATATGGTGAGTGGATGTTCTATCACTGACAAACAATCTACTAATATTAATAGCTTCACGATGCCTTATATTGTATAATATATGGCATGATGGCACAAACAAAGGCGTCGTGTGCTGAAGCAGTTCAGGTTGTATAGAGCGGTATGGTGTAAACAGAGCTTTATACTGATAAAATCATAGAACTTAGCCTAATGGAAGCGATAATAAAGTAAATAATTCAAACATAATATATTGCAGTAGTGCAATTGTCATTTTAATGCAAAGCATAATAAAAAACAATTTGGTTTTCGAATACATACATATACTAACCATAATTAGTCACAACACGCACTCCGAACTTTCTGAGTAAATTGTAACATAAAAAATTAAATGAAAGCTCACGTAAAGATGGGAAAAAAGCGCAAAAATTTCGCTAAAATGAGACACGGCGCAGTATAAAATTTGCCTGGCGCGTTTCACCGTCACTGTATTTTGTACTCTGTAGCGTCAAAAACCGCACGAAATTCATTCGTAAATAAAATTCGCCTGATATTTTCTCGCACGGTAAATTTCCGCAGTGTGGTCTAAGTCTAGCACGTGTATTTTGATGCCAATTCTCACTTGGATTTCCACCGCGTTACATCTTGCTACGAATTACTTCCATTATGACACTCTTGAGTAACGTTACCGACGCGAGTTTATTCGGGTAGTTACGTAATTTTCGTTATTTCAAAAATTATCAAACAAGCTGGCTTACCACCTATTGTTATCAACTTACAGACAACTGCCAAATGCAACTTACTAAGAAGTTCTCTAAGTCTCACTTTTGCCGAGTTGGGACATTTGTGAAGGCCGGCAAATTGCTGCGGTGTTGACAAGGTTTTCTTTACTGTTGATAGTCTTTGTCGATTTTTGGACTACACCATGCTTACCATCCGGCCAACTGTGTTCACATTGCATAGGTAGAATAAAAACAACGGCAAGAATAGAAGTATTAATATCATGTTGAACTTGAAGGAAAAAAAAGGGACTAGACTGGCTGTTTCCAACACGCGAAAGACCGAAGCAGGCTACTCTGACGGGTCTTGCTCAGATGCATTGAAATTGCGGTTCGATCTCACACGTAAGGTCTATTCAAATAG
Source organism: Automeris io (assembly GCA_036320925.1). NCBI lineage: Eukaryota > Metazoa > Arthropoda > Insecta > Lepidoptera > Saturniidae > Automeris > Automeris io. The sequence goes on along the minus strand of JAUDJH010000026.1, from coordinate 7,715,199 downwards.
TTTAGGCTTCAAGGATATCGCTAAGCAGAAAGCCTAATTAAAGTAGCATTCGATCGGCGATAACGCAGGGAAAACCCTACAGAATGTATGGCATTGACATAACATGATATTTTGTACTTTTCTACTGGCATTATCGTTGTTCTAATATTTCTTTGTCTATGCTCTCTGATACGCGTAGTTTGCGGCTGGTCAGGTGTACATTTAACTGTAAAACTTACAATAAAAACAGTAGAATTAAACCAGTTTTTCAGACGCTATTTACCTTTCAGTTGCTTATTTAGTAACAACTAGAGATACATGTAGGACATAAAGGGTAATCCCCTACTGAGCTACGCCGCCTTGATAAGAAGTTTTAGAAACAAGAAAGCGCGTATCCTAAGTGACAGTAAAACTGCACTACAAGTTTTACAAGACTATAATTCCTTTTATCCGGTTGCCTTTGACTCCATTGGTACGTTAATGTATCAAGGCTCACTTGCAATGTAGATATTTAGGACTCGTCCAGTTTCATACCATATAGATCTGTGTAGATCGTGTCTGTCCGGTAATTGATGACACGCAATAATTCATCGTTTGTGTGGAGTCTCACGCTCGCTGACGGCGTGGACGATCGTCGCTCGCACTTAATGTATCTCGATTACTGAACAAATGTACAATGCTCATTTAGCTGATAACACACCTCTGTAAAGCTGTAATGTCTGCCTTTAAGAAATACCGATTTATGTCTGAAATATGAGAATATTAATCTTCTGTGGTGTCAATTGCTATGGTCGTATCTAGAAGGGCGATAAGATCAACGATTGTTAAGAATGAAAGTCGGCATTTTATTGATTGTTGAGAATATATCAGGCAATTATTAATCTCATCACTTAGGGAGTAGCTTTCTAGTATTAAAAATGATATTATAATGAGTTAATTAAACCCATATTAATGTTCTGAAATTTAGAAAAATAAATTTAATAATTATGAAGAACTTTTTTGACATATAAAGAGTAGTTCACTGTTATGTTAAGATCTTTAATCCGCCGGGTGCTGAGGAAGCTGGCACAGCCTTGCCTTTGGTCTCGGCAAACGGGAGAAGGAAAACCCCGGGGGTTTAGTTGGTGCGACTCCGACACACCGGGGGGTGACTCTCATCGTCCCCTGACGGCCCACAACGGGTTTCCCCCGGGTTAAAAAAAAAAGAAGATCTTTAATTCTAAATTTATCTTTCATTTAAATTTAAGATATAATAAATTTATAATAGATCTAATAGATATAATAGATACAATAGATATATAATAGATGCTTATATATGTTCATTATAATTTATAGCGTACATTAAGAAGTACATTGAGTAATTATAATATAATTCTAAGTGTAACTAACAATATTAATGATCTATTTGGTTCGCACAGTATTGTATGTAGTATAACGTAGAGTTTGCATCTGACAATCACTAAAGACAATAAAATTATTAATAGAACAGACCAGACAATCGTCTAATTAATTACAGCTATTAGCTAATTACACGGCAAGGCGTTTAGTACGTGCGAGGCGTGTTCTCAGAACTGTAGGTGATTGATATTACTGCAGTTAATTTTAAGCTATTTATATATGAATTGCAGTAACATTAACATAGTTATTTAATGTTTCTCGATAAAAAAAAACAATTTTCAGTATTGTTTTGTATTCTACAGGTTAATGCTTGAACCTTAAAAAACGTATCGAGGGGTGAAAGGCTATATGGTTTAAAGGACACTTTTTGCTGATATAGTAATATATATATATTTAGAATCGGTAAAAAACGTTGATTTCGAAAATATATGTATTGCTGTATCACCAAAAAATGTCGCTTAAACCAAATAGCCTTTCACCCATCGATGTGTATTTTTGGAATCGGTAAAAAATCCTTAGTTCTAATATATTATTATTTAAATATAAAAATTAAAGCTCGGTATAGTGATTCTCCTCGACCAGTTGTGCGTCTGAAAATTAGTGTTCGTAATGTGTTTATCTGATTCTTTTTCTTTTTTACTAGGTAGCATGATACTAACATTTAATATGATATTGCAGTTATTTATAAATATAATGTAGTTTTTTAACATTAATAACTGAGGGTATTAAAGAGTAAATTAGTTAACATTCTGTAGTTTTCTCACTTTTTATGAATTTTCATTTATATATTTAAACAGCTTTAAGACGGTCCAAACATTATTGAGTAGATTTATTTTAAAAGCACATACATATGTTTTTTTTTCATTAGAAAGGTTTGAACAACTTGTGGGTAGAATTTCCATTACAATCGGTACAAGTTGATGATTAAACTAGCTACAGTGACCTGGCGTTCTTAGGACGAAATATTTAATTTTAAGCCCTTGGGGTTAGATTTACCAAAAACGTCGAAATACCAATTTATTGTTTCTAAGCAAAAATATAAATACCGGCTTTCCTAGTGTTTACTTTAGAATTGACAATTTTTTAAATACATTTCCAACCACTGCTCCACCACTTTAGGGGTAGAATATAAAAATAATCCGCACTTAGTGAATGCCTATATCATAAAAAAAAACCAAGTGTCCAAATTTAATGTTTCAAGCTTTAGAATTTTAGACTCTACGATGATATGTCAGCCAGAATAAGTAATATTGTTTATGTAGATTTATAAACTCCAGCTATCGTGAAACATGAAAATAAAGTAATTAGGAAAATTTATTATTTGTTTTAATAATCAAAGCCAAAAGTTACCAGGTGTTAAATAATTTAAATAGATGATAGAATTCTGTAATTAATCTCAGCCATTAACAGATTAAAGAGAATTTAGATAGCGAGGGCGTGTCCTCAGGGACTGTAAACATATTACAGTGTTCACAACGCAGTGACGGTGGAAGTTGATGACATTTCATTAACAACGATTGTCGCGTAGGCCAGTGTGAGGCTGACCCCATTAAAACAGAGAACTATATAATTATTATTTTTATACCAAACGGTGGCAAACAAACTAATACTCAAGTGACAAATAAGTTTTATTCGCTGATTCCATCGTTTCTATTTCACCACAACACAATTATACGCTGTTTTGGATACCCGTATGTGATGGATGTTACCTATATCTGCAATAAAATCTACCTACTTTGTTCATAATGCTGCGAAGGATGAGCGCGGTCTTCTATTTTTACACGTAGCCCAGAATCGTTACATACCAGCCGGCATCCAGCACCGGCGAGTAACGATTTCTATAATCCTATAATAGATAGCATTATCCCTTTTGTCTAAATTAGTATATTAGGCACTTTAAAGTACATAGATTCGCAGTGCAGACCTCCCACGATCTGTTTACTGTCGGCGTAAGGATTTGAAAAGTAATATTTTCTTAGTAGTATCTGCTTTATCACTAAAGATCATACAATTTACAATTCTGTATGTAACTGGGATATTTAGTATAGTAAAAACTTTTAAAATACAATAATTTGCTACACTGTTGACTACAAATTCAGTTTCTTTACGCAGGTTTTTACTCACTATTTCAATGCCTTTTACAGGAATATATTTCTGATGGTAAAGTACACGTAAAAAAATATATGAAATCAAGTGAGCGTGAACTTAGCGCGTTATATAAATCACGTCTCACAGTGTCGTATCCAGTATTAGTGCGTGTCGAATTGCGGAACGTGTGAACGAGATGGCAGATAATTCATATTGATTGTGCGGGAAAACTTAATTACAATTCGTTGAATATCTTTATTAAAATTAGGTTTTTTTTTAAGTTCTATATACTTTTATTTTTCATAGATTAATTATGTTAGCATGTTAACTTGAGGTTGCGATGTGCTATAATATCGCCTGGCTTGATCCCTCCCAGAGAGGAAGCCTGAATAAGGCTGTTCGCTCCCCGAGCGACTGGACGAATTTGGTTTCCCAGGCCTGGGTGGAGTGATTAGAGGGGCACCCCAGGGGTTTTTAGTCAGTAGGAGTCTGACACACCGGGGTCGCTGCCCTCACAGTGACCCTGATGGTCCAATGTAGGATTTTCCCCCGGGTTACCAAAAAAAAATCGCTTGGCTTGATACTATATTTCGTCAAATGTATGTCTGATGTCTTTCTTCTGAACAGTCCATGCGGTGATATTAGAGTATTGTAGGACTTGCAATTGTTTTGTTAAGGTTAAACCGCAATGAATACAACAAGAAGCTTATTTTTACTCCCGTGACATGTTCAAAAGCCGTAAATGGCAGAGATCCGGCAACACGGTCGCACTTAGAGTCACGCCGTGGTCGCCCGCGGCCTCTTGACATGAATTAAAAATGCACGTTGCATTAGTGCGCCAATGGCGACCCGTCATCCTACTTTGAGCTTCTCTATTTCCGGTGTGCCGACATTCATAGTTTTAGGATGTTTTTAAACTAGAACAATTTTACTTGTAACAAAATAATGAAAAGAACATAATATATCATACACTATGTCTTTATTTTGCGTCAATTGATTTCCTTTATCTACTTCTTACCTGTTGCTACTTAAGAAATTACCTCGGCAACACTTTACTATTAGGTATTTAATAATTAACGTCTAAGATTTGAACGCGAGTGGTTGTGGTCCTCTGTTTCGTTAATCGGAGAGAAAAATCATAAATTATTAAGGGCGGCTTACACTAACAAATTAAATCTAGTTTAGAGTTATATAAAATGCTATTTAGCACTGATCTGTACTTATTGTCTTGCACTAAATCAAAATCTAGTTATAACAACTCTTAAACTGAAATCATCATTAAGATTGAATCAAACCAATTCAATTAATAAGCGTTTTATACAAGCTTAAACTAGATTAATTCGTTAGTGCAAGCCGCCCTAAATAATGTTTCATTTATTAAACAAAATTTTTCTAATCCCTTTTTTATATGCAGTTGTTGCTTCCATATTTTTTGTCTTAAATTGTTTTGCTCGTATAATTGGAATCATTTTTTTATTTTATTTTTTCAAGCTGATAGTGGCAAGCTTATTGTTAGCTCACGTTCAGGATTAACGTCTAAGCTTTGATCGCGAGTGGTTCTGTCCTCTGTTTTGTTCATCCGAACTGTTTTGTTTTGTTTTGTTCATGTTTGATTTGTCTTTGTTGTGGCCTTCTGGAAGTGTTGTTCTTATTCTTTGCGTAGGTTTTGGATCAGGACAGCAACAAGATGCCCGGATTGCAAAGTGCTTCGAAGAATCGGTAATTTGCCTGATAGCGTGGAATGAATGCGCGTCGCTTGAGTCTTTGGTTTTGGCGTTAATCATAGACTACTGAATATTAAAGATTATTAACGACAGGCTCAAAAGAACTTCTATCCAGAGTCGTAAAACTTAATATTACAGGGTATTTAATTTGAATAAACTGTGGTACATTAAAACAGATGTTTACTACTAAGTCTTCTAAGATCATGTGCTTAAAAGAATAATATTTTTGATTATCAAATTATTCATTGAAATAAATGGTGAATAAACGCTATTAATATATAACTATTATATTATTGATATTATATCATTATTAACTTTATGATAAAAGTTTTTATATTTCCTGATATCGACATAATGTCGAAATGCTGAGAATAAGAGATATCGAAATGGGACTTAGAAGCTGCCCGTTGGCGTCACGTCATACTGCATGTCAGCAAGTCTACAAGCTATGTTACATAGTGTAAATTAAATAGTAGCAGGTAACATCGGAACCTTAACTTATCTAGTTAACTGCAAGCAGCAAAAAGGTACGAAAGCATTACTTGCATTTAATATTTTACCTCAAAGAATAAACTAGTTTCTTCTATTTATACGATGCTACATTTTGTTTATTAAATTAATTATTTTGTAATAGTATTCATCTATATATGAAAGAGTCACTATTCGATTACTTCAATTTGAAAAACATTTAATCATGATAATCAATATAAACCATTAATATTTATTAATGGGTCTTTTCTGATAATGTTTTGTGGCAAATCAACAAATTAGTAATTCATTGTTGTGTAAAGTCATCTTTAAAATTTAAAGATCGTTTCTTCATGTGGATGTAAGTCTTCTTCGGTAGGACAGTTTGCTGTTGGCCGGGAAATGTCTTTATAATTTTACCGGTCGTGAAGATATAAGTCAATCAAATTTATATCAATGCTTAAAAAAAGCTTTAAATAAAAAATAATCTGTATATTTTTTATCAAGAAACAACTATAGCGTTTGGTTAGAAAGACCTTTTTTTTTAACCCGGGGGAAATCCGTAACGGACCTCAGGGGGTGGTGAGGGCTGCCCCCCGGTGTGTCGGACTTGCACCAATTAAAACTCCCGGGGTGTTCCTCCTACTCGTTTGCCAGGGGCCAAAGGCACAGCATTGGCCACTTCCTCGGTACCCGGCGATGGTTAGAAATACCTAGAAGTAACAGAGTAGTATTTTCAGAAAAATAAAACCTTCTTATAACTCCTATTTTCAAATAAGGATATTATTACGTTTGATTATACATCAAACATTATTATTACATATCTATAATCAAAGACTAAATTAAACAGTTACATACAGTAATGAGATATATTCCACTTACGGCAACCGTCGTCGTTACGTTATATCAAACATACAAAAATCCTACTAGGAAATGAGTTTATAAATTACAAATCAGTCAAGCTAAGCAAAAGATCTTTTTGTACAAATAGTACCTATACAATATATATGTTTACACATGCACCGTCCCGAAATTAATAAGCAGAGAGAAACAACAAAGGACTAATACGAAAGACGAGAATGTGAAAATCGCTTACAAAGAGCGCAAAAATCTTAGCTAAGGCGCGTGGGTCAACAAAGATAATTTTTCCCGCAATAAATTGGAGGAGCGTACACTAGTTAATTACAGCTTTGTACCTGGGTTCCGGAGATAGAACAAAAATCGGTAAGTGCTTAAATTAAGCGTTTACTACAGAAGGCTCGCTAGCCAATAGCTGTGAATTGACATCCACAATGGCTTTTAAAAACCCCATATTTAATCTTTTTTTAATGTTGGTTACATTTTTTATAGCAAAAAGTATATTCAAAGAAATATGTTGCGTACATCGAGTGTTAGCAATATGGAAAAATTTGGATAAAAACCTTTTTGTTACGTACCAAAACACATACTGTTTTCGATGCTAAAAATATTTTCTTATATTCAAAATTACTTTACTATTTGACAAACAAACATAACAAAACAAGTTTTCATAGGACTGTCACAAACAATTTACCCGTGTATACATTAATAGATTTAATTGAAATACAATGAAGACGACATTTACTAATATTTTAAAAATTAGCAAGGTATATAGTAGTTAATTTTATTGCTCTTTTTTGTCTTATAGCCAATACATCGTAAATATATTTAGTAGTTATTTCATATTTCAATGTAACACATAAAATTATTTTCATACAATAACTCAGTGATACAAGTGCCTGCACTTTTCCCAGGCCACAACACGGGAGAACTATTAAGATATGTCAAAGTGCACTTTCTGTATCTACGCTTTTATGGTGTAAAATTGAAGCAGGCAGCCGCAGATAAGCACCTCGTGCCGCATAATGGAGACTGAAAGAAATTAGCGTTTGCTCATTAGCCATGCTCCAAGTTTTAGTTGCATTTAGAATTTTACGCTGCCAGCGGAGAAAAGTTTGATCCTTTATCGAGCACAGCTTAAAAGTTGATTCATTTTTAAGATCTACTCGTACATTATTTTTCTTATATTAAATAGAATATAAGAGTATTAAGTATATATACATAGTATAGATTAGAAAACGTTCGGTCTTGATACAAAATAGATAATTTTGATATCATACTTTTGTATTGATTATAGAGTATTCAATATGTAATTACCTTTTACAGTACTATTTAATAATGTAAGTTAATTGTAGACTCAACAATTTCTGAATTATTGTTATTTTAATATTTATTTTATAATCAAAGTTCTTTTAATAAATAAATTATCGACGTTTTGTAATATCTATTTTAGAGAGACATATTAACGCTATAATAAATTTCATATTTTGTTTTTTATCTTCAACTAGCTGTCCCGACAGACCTTGTTCTGCCCTATTTCTCTAAAACAAAGTCACATTGTTTTTTTTAATGTTAATAGCTATTGGCCTGTCGGCTGTTTTTTGAAAATTGTTTGAAAGAACCTGGCCTTAATGCTATATGTATAAAAATTGACAAATATTGACATTAATATTTATACGTCACTCAATAATTGTTTTGCCTTCCCGGAACCCGTCCACTAACATTTAAACTTTATGCTATGGTGTTAAAGTTCAAATTGACTTATAACAAATCTTTTGTATGAGAATATAGAAAAGTGTTGTTTTTAGACTTTTCAGATATTTTTTTAAAATCTTCTCTATGTTATAACCTTCCCCAGACTTCAACAAACAACAAAAAAGAAATCAGTCAAATCGGTTCAGCCGTTCTCGAGTTTCGCGGTTATCAAGACACTATGTAATATCTTCTAAGATGTTCATTGTAATTAAGTGATGTCAAAGACAATTTTGTTTACAATTAAATACTCTTAATCAACAACACATTTATTTGGATAAAGATTAATATTATTACGTTGATACAACTCTTAACAAATAATGCATTAATTTCGACCAAATTTGTTTACCATAAAAACGGTTCTAGTGACTTAATCTTAAAAGATAGACATATACTGTCGCGGATATTTTTTTAGACCATTTCAAGAGGAATAATTCTTCCATACATATATTTTTGGTATCTTGAACCGTTTTTGCAGCGCACGCAATGGAAGCCCTCAAGGATGAATAATTTTGCCCGTTTTTTTCACATTTTCCATTATTTCTTCGCTCCTAATAATGGCATCGTGATGTTATATAGCCTAAAGCCTTTCTCGATAAATGGTCTATTCCACTCAAAAAGAATTTTTCAATTCGAACCAGTAGTTCCTGAGATTAGCGCGTTCAAACAAACAAACAAACAAACAAACAAACTCTTCAGCTTTATAATATTAGTATAGATTTCTTTCTTATATCTTTCTTTAAATTTCTTATTTCCTTACTTCTTAAAGTTATTGTTATTATCTTTTAATTTATGGTTAAAGTAGCAATTTTATTAAGAAACAATTGAATTATATTAAAAATATACCAGGCGACAAATATGTAGTTCGACATTGCACTAAATCGGAAAACACTTCTGAAACAAAATGTTAAATCCGAACTAATCTTAAACTCGATTGCCGACACTCTGGAGAGTACATCCACTCCGTGGTTCGAATCATTCGCTTTGCAGATGTGTATTTTTCACAATCACATGCAATTTCATAGTCAGCTTTTTGAACTTCAAACAGTTGTAAAAACTTTAGATCGATAAGAAAATCGTCAGGATTTCGTTACAGTGGTGAGCTAATGATGTAACTTAGTATATTTTTTATAGAATATCTTCCATAAAATGAACAGTAAGATTCTATGAAATATATTTTCTTTTTAATATGAAAGCATTTTTTTCATAGAATTAAGTTGATCACTCTTATTCTAAATATGCGAAAATTACTTAATAAATATTTTTACTTGTCAGATTTAAAAATATTAAGATAATATACAATTACTCGCGACAATTTCGAACTTATTAAAATTAATTAGAGCGTCTATACATCACCGTAAGTTAAGGTTTCGTTTATTGATGAACCTCATTATCTAAATGTGTGAGCGTTTCGTGCCGTCCGCAGTCGGTACACTCGTTTTCATGAGTAATTGTTAAATGGTTTGTATCACGACGCTATTGTCATCAGGACAGCCGTGTAATCAGATGAAATGTTTACTTACCCAATATTAATCGCTTCGTAAAAAAGCTCCAATTTATTTAATTGCATTTTAAGTGTAAACAAGGGACAATTACAACATTTTGTTTGTTAAACTTGAATGTAAATAACCGGACAGTGTCCGTTGATGTTTGCGCCGGGTTGATTGCCTCTATCCAACAGCGTCGCTGCATCTATCTATTTTCCAACATATGTAAATTTTCAACAAGCCTTTTCGATTCGACGGATGCGTCCAATTCGCTAGTGGAATGGAAGTGAAATTGGAAAAATCGTCGTGAACCGTGCTCGGAGTTTTGTTGATAAAGAAATAACGGTTTATTATATGAGTGAGTTAATTTATGCATCGTCTTAGAATAAACACTATATAACAATAATACGTGACGATGAGTATTGTAGACCCTTTTTTAATAAGAAAAAGTAATATGGTTTGAAAAGCAGTGTGTGGTAGATGTGTACTAAAACTATACAAGTTATAATATATTTAAAACAGAGGTTCACAAATTTATTTTCTCATAGACCACTTTCATTATTTTGGAGGAACTCCTATTGCTACAGTTCTGACATCCAAAAATGTATCAAAAAATGTGAAGCTCCTAAAACTTTTTAGCCAAAAAATCTAAAAATTAGATATTTTAAGCTTCACAGTGTTTTTTTAAAACCACATTTAACCGAAATAGAGCCTATAAAAATGTGGAATTTTACTTTGCTTTCACAATTTTTTGAGTACTTTATTATTTTGAGTAGCGCTATCTATTAAAAGATAGCGCTAAGCCAACATTTTTGTTCTTAACTACCGAAACTTTTATTTTTATTGTACGAATTTACTTGCATGAATACGAGATTTGTGATTTTCAGTTCATTTAGGAACAGACCGACACTGGCAAGTATCTAACACTTGAATACATTGACGTCATAATACGATTTTTCATTTTTATTGTCTTTTGACCAAAAAGTGGTCCAAACAACTATCGTGTTTCAGCTGAAAACACGATAATTAAGAAAGAATATTTTTATTGTAGAGGCTTTGTAATTTTTCAATTCTGTCAAGAAAATCCTTGTTCGTAGAACGGTTTTTCCAGTTAAGAATTCAGTTCTAAGTAAAGATAAACAGAAATATTTCATCATTGTTGACAAAGATGAAAATTACGAGAAATTCTTAGTATAAATATAACTTAAAAAAAAATCTAATAAAATTCTCTAAATTTTTTCAATTATATTTATTCTCTTATCGAGTCTTTTAAAATACAATATTACTACGTTATATAAAATTACCATGAAATGAAACTAAATTAAAATTAAAATGTCCATGTTGATAAAAATGAAGTAAATTAAAATGTTTCTACTTAGAAATCCTTTACGAAACACTTAAGTTGGGTAATATCTTTTATATTTTATATAATTGTATACCTATAAATAAAAAGCTTTTACTGAAACTTCTTAAAAGAAAATAACTAAGATAATAATCTTATTATTTTAATATCAATATGCTTGAAAGTTGTTTGTATTCCTTATTTATCGTAAGTATTACGGGTACAGTTTTCGCGTACTTCTGTGTAATTGCTATATATTTGTATATAGAGTGTAATAATGATCTTATCTAAGCTGAAATAGGCATCATGATAACATAACCAAAATATACAAGAAAATTGTGTCAGTCATTAATATTAAAACGTTATTGTCATATAAAATTAAAGTAATTTTATCATGTTATGTTATGTAAATACAAACTGATCAAACGATTTATCTGTATCCAGACGTGAGCGGTGTGCGATGTGTTCCAGCGCTTTACACCATCCACTTCCCACACAGTTTACGTGAGGCCTGAAAAAGGCTGGAGGTCGCAGGAAGCTGAGGAAGCTCTCAAGGCACGGCCTTTGGCAGAAGGGAGAAGGAACACTCCGTTGGTATTAGTCGGTAAGAGTATGGCACACTTAGGAGGCAGCCCTGATCGCTGCTCTGATAGTCCATGAGGATTTTCATTGGGTTACCAAAAAAATAACGATTTAACTGGTGACTTGGGACTTAATGGGTCATATCATTGATGACGTCCTCATTGTATTACACGATGCTTTACTTTCCTCTATTCCTTTGTTGACGAGCTACGCAAGCTTTCAGTGTTACCATATAAGTTTCCTTTTTTATTAATTTTCGTTCACTAAGGATTGACTAAGGCTCAGCATCAGCTCTGCATAATTAAAATCAAGCTATCTAGAGTGGCCTGGGGAATCTAGCTCCTGCTTCCTGCTTAGTATTCTGTGCGTATCTTTTGAGGTAACTCTTCGCGTACACTGATCTTAACACTTAACGGATGGGCCCCGTAGATTTATGTTTTTCCATTCAGACTCCCTAGGACAAGCCACGTAATATACGTTTTTCTATTCTGACTTCCTAGGACGGGCCACGTAGAACTGCGTTTTTCCATTCTGACTTACTAGGACGGGCCCCGTAGATTTACATTTTCCATTCTGACTTCCTAGGATGAGCCACGTAAATATACGTTTTTCCATTCTAACTTACTAGGACGGGTCACGTGGATTTACGTTTTTGCTTAAATTTTAGATACATTGCGTTAGTTTTTTTTATTTTATAGATTTTTTCTTGGTGATTTTGTGGCTTAGTGTCCGGAAACTAGGAAAGACAGAGCAGATTCCGCCCCTTGATTAAGTGTTAAGGCTATTGTTGTTGAACCCGAACCCACTGTAACTGTTGTGTTCGATTGCCACGCCGATATGTTTAGATTCGCAGCGGCTTCCGAGACTTGAGACCGATCTTGTGCAACCACCTCTTCGAAGTTTGGATGTGCCTAAGTCTTAAACTGTGTTGGTGTGTTTATCTTTATGAAGTTACTACAATATAAACACTACTGTTGGATACATTAATGCGATTGCTATTAACAACATAAATTTCTGTGGTAACTATCGGCATTTTCGATTACAGCCTGGGTGAATAGAGTAGAATTTCATTCCACATTCCTATTTATCGGCCGCCGCATATTGTCCGAATCAATCACATTACTGTAATATTGTTTATCACGTTATTTAATACGAAGTATCAAGTTTGATATTACATTATTTGCTGGAAAACTGTATCTCTCATATAATAACCATTATTATTTTAGCATTATAGTAGACTTAAAATATACGTATCAGTTATCATTACAAAACTTGAGCATCGTAATAAATACCCTATAATATTATTTTTGTAATAATTTCAAAATATTATTAAAATAATTTATTACCACGTCTTATACTTTTTGTTGGTTCTATTGGTAATCTGGTAAAAGATGATATCGATGATAGTAAAAGAAAAAGAGGAAAATCAAAAATAATTGAGGCGATTAGATGCTTTCGGTGACGGGAACAAAATGGACAGAGTTCGCTCAGGATAGGGTTGATTTGAGGAGATTAAGGCTGAGATTTATTGACGCAATTTCGACTTTGCTTAGCAAAGTTCTCAAAAAATTAATTCGTTTTGACAAAAAACTGATATACAAATAATAGGAATTTCAATACAGCCATAGTATTCGCAGAGCTAAATCCATATTGACATAATCGGTGACTTACCAAATCGAAAAACGTAAAGTTACGTGCTGGGGATTCGAACCTAGGACTATTCGCGTTTCCGCTTACGGATACTAGTTCCTTATCATCTGGGTCGCCATCATAAAAATTCAAAAATTAATAATTATAAAGTAATTAATTGCAAATATAGATTCGAAGTATACACAGGTTTGGTATGAAACTAAAAAAATGCAAAGGTCGCGTAAATCAGCGCTGTACACAGATTCTTGTAACAGTTTTATTTTTTATTCCCATCATACATTCGTGTTTGACAGCAGTTATCGAGGTATAAAAATGACGGCGCTATATACATATACAATACTGTATCCTTAGCATTCCAAATAAATCCGATCAGCAATATTGTTTCATTTAACTTGAGGAACGACCACTAAATATATACCAAATGAAAGGCCTAATCATCAAATTGATTTGCTTGAGCCAAAAACCTTCCTGGAAAATTGTTTCTATTAACAAAATGAAAAACTGTAAGACAGCAGGATGCTGGATTGTGAGCAGGGTGGTTGATTAAAGTTATTTGATGGAGGTTTGTGTCGACTTTTTAGCGATATTAAGAGATTATCTTACTCAATCACGAAACTATGTATAACTTAATAGTCAATTAACGTCGTGTTTAATTTTTAGCTAAACCTACTCTAACTCACTTACTTCCACTCTCCCTTGCCACCCTAGCATGTGTATATAGGACCCTCTCCATTCTCCTTCTTCCCTCCTGTCCCAATCTTTTTCCCTATACCTCCGGAACTGTCCAACATGCGACGTGTGAAACGCGTGAAGGTTAAGCAATTATCGATTTTCTTAATTTTTCATTCAATACGAAACTTTTAGAAAGTATTAGAAATCTTTGAGGAAAGATCAATGAAATCCGCAAAGTCATTATCAACTTTTGGCGTGGCCAAGGCAACTAAGTATTCTTTCTGAAAATTATTATTATTTATTAATCGCGAAAAATGTCACCTAAAGTCACTCTTTCACCCCTTGATATAATCTAATAAAATAAGTATCAATAGTTTCATTAAGAATTTCTTGTTATTATGACGACACTGCTTGGAATAAAAGGTAAGTAGTTCGTGATTAAAGATTACACTTTTTTATAAATCTACTGCACTCGTGCAGAGTTCTATATAAAAAGGCCTTATGACCGGTGGTCGTAGGTGTGGTTTTAGGAAGACACGAATTTGGCGTTTTACAGTTTATTTGCACTTTAAGGCACACCGAACTGCGACGTACACGCACGTACTCCCGCCTTGGGTCTCGGTAGTCGACTAACTTCCAAGCGTCCCGTGCGCGCGCGCATCCTCTTACCCCGCACGTCTCGTAACACCCTAACGACCCTTAGGGCGACAACTGCGTATCGGGTTACGTCTACATGCTATAGCTCGATCCGATTACCGCGGAATTGTTTTCCGCCGATCCTCAATACAATCAGGTACACACATGCACCAGATACATTCCTCGGCAACGGCGCCGCCGGCGGCGCCGCACTAGAAGGATGGTTCATCCGACTGTCGTTAACCGGGCCGTCCTCGGCCCGAGACGCAGTATCTCTCCGACGCAGCCTTGAGTTTCTTTCGGCGTTTCTTCTCAAGGTAGTCGCTTCCGAAACGCTAGTAGATAACCTTAGGTTTAGGTTTTAATCTCAAATTGGCTGGCCGCCCAAGTCGAGGTTCGTACCCACAGGGGTGCCCTTGCGTAGCCACCCAACCCATATATCGCTGGCTGAGCACCTTCAGTGCTCGCCCACTCAAGTCCAGTGTAGCTTTAGAGGCCCTTACCCGGGTCACAAGCAACGGTCACGCAGAAAAAAAAAAAATGCTATAGCCCTGATTTAAGAAAATATTGCTTAATCCGACGCAGCCTTGAGTTTCTTTCGGCGTTTCTTCTCGAGGTAGTCGCTTCCGAAACGGTAGTAGATCACCATTAGGTTTCGAATTTTTGGCTGGCGGCAGAAGTCGAGGTCGAACCGACAGGTGTGCCCTAACCTAACCTAACCTAACCCATAAATTCGCTGGCTGAGCACCTTCTGTACTCGCCCCCTAAGCCCGGTTAAGCTGTATAGGCCTTCAGGCCTGTGCCAGGCCATCAGTAATTAGACCGTTCAAAAAAATGAAAATATTGCTTTGGTTAAAACGAAATTGTATTTTAGTAAATAAATCACCCTGAATTAGAGAATATAAAATAAATTGCATGTTCATTTCGGACATGTTATTGTAATCATTAATTAATATAAATAATATTAACGTTATTGTTGCTTGTGTTTGTAAAATTTACGATCAAACGTTAATCATGTCCCGCGCTTGTGGGTGGTCGGTGTTTCATGTGCTGTTAATAACTTAAAGTTCACACTGATATATTTATGGCTTCGAATAATAATCGAAACATTTGTAATTCTATAGCATTATATAAAAACACTTTTATATTAGGTCCTTACATATGAAATTGGCGTTTTGTATGGGAGGAACAAAAAGTCGAATATTTTTTAATATAATATATTTAATTAACCAAAGTATGAACCATTATTTTCTATGCACTTTTGCCATCTCATAGGTAGTTCATTAATCCCTTTATTAAAAAAACCAGTCGGACGGGAATCAATAAAATCTTTGAAGGCGATTTGGACTGCCCCATCGGAGTTGAATTTTTTCCCTTGCAAGAAGTTATCCCAATTTCGAAAAAAATGGTAATCTGTTGGAGCAAGGTCCGGGGAGTACGGAGGATGTCTTAGACTTTCCAATTGAAGCTCTTCTAATTTAGTAGCCGTCTGTTGCGCAATGTGTGGTCTAGCGTTGTCGTGAAGCAGCAGTGGCGTGGAGCGATTGACCAGCCTAGGTTGTTTAGCCGCTAGCTTTTCCATCATGGTTTGCAATTGCTGACAATAGACATCAGCCGTAATAGTCTGGCCAGATTTGAGAAAACTGTAATGAACAATACCGGCGCTAGTCCACCAAACGCTTACAAGTAACTTTTTTGGGGTTAATTTTCGCTTGGGGCAGGATTTGGCTGGCTGGCCAGGATCCAACCATTGCGCTGAGCGCTTCCGATTATCGTAAAGAACCCATTTTTCATCACAGGTAATGATTCGGTTTAAAATACCTTCATTATTGTGCCGGTTTAGTAATGTAACGCAGCAGTCGACGCGCGTTTGCCGGTTTGCTTCAGTCAATTCGTGAGGTACCCACCTTTCAAGCTTTTTAATCTTCCCAATTTGCTTCAAGTGAATTAAAACAGTTTTATCACTAACATCGCAGCCTGCAGCTAACTCGGACGTGGTTTGCGATGGATCCGCTTCCACAATAGCCTTCAACTCTTCATTATCAACTTGAGTCTCAGGCCGTCCACGGGGCTTGTTCTGCAGGTCGAAATTTCCAGAACGAAAACGTTGGAACCAAAAACGAACTGTGTTTTCTTTTGCAACACGACCACCATACACATCATTCACCCTTCGAGTTGTTTCCGCAGCACTAGTGCCACGGCGGAACTCGTACTCGTAAATAATGCGATATTTTAAGTTTTCCATTTTGTAAAATGAGTGACGCAAACAGAAAAAAACAGAAGAAAAAACAAATGAATGACGATCATCGAAGCACAAATACATGAGTCTATAGCTGTACAAATTTGAATTTGGAATTCCTTACCAAAGAGGAGAAATTTGTGATTAAAGTGGCCAGTACGAAAAACGCCAATTTCATATGTAAGGACCTAATATTTACTTTTCTGACCAGTATCATAATCCTTTCGTCCACTGATGGCCAAGAAAACTCCAAGAATCGCCACAACCCTTTGGTTTTTCTCATCAAATCCCAATAGGTTGTTTTTCACAAAGTAAAGAGACATCACTGAAAAAAAAAATGATTTAAAAGTTGCAATTCATTTGAGTTCTTTGTTATGGAGTTAGTTATTTTTAATTATACCGTGTGGTACCTGTATAGTAAAAATTATTCTAACACTTTCCCGCCGGCGGCTGAATTCGCTGTCTTCGGCATCTGACGGCTCTGTAAAATCAAATTTGTCTCATCGGGCGGCGCCGTTTGCACGTAATCGCATATCTCTCATTAAGTGCTTCTGCCGACTATGCCTGCGTTCATTTGCAAACGTTTTTTCTTTTTATTAGCATTAAATACAAATTAAATGTATGTCTTTCATTGTACCATTAATGGTACACGCCGCCCGATGAGACAATCGTGTATGTAACATAAATGGTACACGCCAACCGATGAAACAGTCCTCAATGTACTATTAATGGTACATGCCGGCAGGAACGTGTTGTCGGTAAAACTGTCTGCCCACCTGATACTAAGTAATTATCTCTATGGAACTGTAATACAAGGAACGTTTTTTTGCGTTTCCAACCAAAAGGATGTAATACGTATACAGCTATCTAAATTCTTTCTGAATAAGCCTCTCAGTAAGATCTATTTGTGAGTATTAAAAAAGAAAATAGTTCATGACAATTTTGATACAAAGCATAACGGTTGCATCCGGAGACCGCGCGTGAGGCGGGCAGTACTTCACGCCTTATTAGCGACAGGAATTAGAATTAATCAAGAGAATACCACCCAGCTAAAGGACAGAAAATAGACATTTATAATCTATGTAAGTTGGCTATTTGCCTTTGCTTATAATAGGTCCTTACATATGAAATTGGCGTTTTGTATGGGAGGAACAAAAAGTCGAATATTTTTTAATATAATATATTTAATTAATCAAAGTATGAACCATTATTTTCTATGCACATTTGCCATCTCATAGGTAGTTCATTGATCCCTTTACTAAAAAAACCAGTCGGACGGGAATCAATAAAATCTTTGAAGGCGATTTGGACTGCCCCATCGGAGTTGAATTTTTTCCCTTGCAAGAAGTTATCCAAATTTCGAAAAAAATGGTAATCTGTTGGAGCAAGGTTCGGGGAGTACGGAGGATGTCTTAGACTTTCCAATCGAAGCTCTTCTAATTTAGTAGCCCTCTGTTGCGCAGTGTGTGGTCTAGCGTTGTCGTGAAGCATCAGTGGCGTGGAGCGATTGACCAGCCTAGGTTGTTTAGCCGCTAGCTTTTCCGTCATGGTTTGCAATTGCTGACAATAGACATCAGCCGTAATAGTCTGGCCAGATTTGAGAAAACTGTAATGTACAATACCGGCACTAGTCCACCAAACGCTTACAAGTAACTTTTTTGGGGTTAATTTTCGCTTGGGGCAGGATTTGGCTGGCTGGCCAGGATCCAACCATTGCGCTGAGCGCTTCCGATTATCGTAAAGAACCCATTTTTCATCACAGGTAATGATTCGGTTTAAAATACCTTCATTATTGTGCCGGTTTAGTAATGTAACGCAGCAGTCGACGCGCGTTTGCCGGTTTGCTTCAGTCAATTCGTGAGGTACCCACCTTTCAAGCTTTTTAATCTTCCCAATTTGCTTCAAGTGAATTAAAACAGTTTTATCACTAACATCGCAGCCTGCAGCTAACTCGGACGTGGTTTGCGATGGATCCGCTTCCACAATAGCCTTCAACTCTTCATTATCAACTTGAGTCTCAGGCCGTCCACGGGGCTTGTTCTGCAGGTCGAAATTTCCAGAACGAAAACGTTGGAACCAAAAACGAACTGTGTTTTCTTTTGCAACACGACCGCCATACACATCATTCACCCTTCGAGTTGTTTCCGCAGCACTAGTGCCACGGCGGAACTCGTACTCGTAAATAATGCGATATTTTAAGTTTTCCATTTTGTAAAATGAGTGACGCAAACAGAAAAAAACAGAAGAAAAAAACAAATGAATGACGATCATCGAAGCACAAATACATGAGTCTATAGCTGTACAAATTTGAATTTGGAATTCCTTACCAAAGAGGAGAAATTTGTGATTAAAGTGGCCAGTACGAAAAACGCCAATTTCATATGTAAGGACCTAATATATTGTCTTAAACTATCCTACGGCTTAAATTACGCAATCCTTATTTTCAAACATGTACTTATAATTATATAATAGTAAACCTTTCACTGCCTTTAAATGAATTTATTAGGTTACTAAAAATTATTATACTAATTATTATCATAAAATGAGTGATAAATACTTACTTAATTTAAAGGAACGCAAAATATCCATTATTTGATGTAGGATAGTAGGAATTTGGTTAAATTTAGTTTTTGGAGTACACAGTCTGATATATAATGACATGTACAAAATTTAATGAAAACGACTCACACCCGTTTTAATTGATACTTTACGGTAATGGCTACTTACTACAGTTTTTTTGGATTTCATAATAATTAAGGTAAAATTACTAGTGTCCGACCGAAACTGGTTTTCCGGCCGAAACCGAAACCGAAACCGAAATTTCGGCCGTGGCTTCAGTTTTGGCCGAAACCGAAACCGAAACCGAAACTCACGTGGTCAAGTATAAAAGTCAACGTGGTCAAGTAAAAAAATGAAACAAAAACTTACATGTAATCAGTACCATCAAAGCATAACCTCTAAAGAATGTTTACGTCGGGTGATAACGCACTAAGTTGTGTTGCTATAGAGCAATGCGAATTAGATCCGTCAACTGTCGTCTAAACGACGCAGTTACACTCCGACGCAGCCTTGAGTTTCTTTCGGCGTTTCTTCTCAAGGTAGTCGCTTCCGAAACGCTAGTAGATCACCGTTAGGTTTCGTATTTCTGGCTGGCAGTCCAAGTCGAGGTTCGTACCCACAGGGGTGCCCTTGCATTGCCACCCAACCCATAAATTGCTGGCTGAGCACCCTCAGTGTTCGCCCACCCGCCCGGTTAAGTTGTGAAGACCTTTCCCGGTCAACAAACACGCGTAAATTCGAAAAAAAAAGCAATGCGAACGGCGCACGAATCCCGAACAGGGCCGCCAGCGTCCGTCAAAGCGTCGCCGCGAGAATCGAAGCTAGGCAAGCATGTACGACAACTACCGAAATCAGTTTCGGTTTCGGCAAAAGTTTCGGCCAATTTTGGCCGAAACCGAAACTACCGCCGAAACTTGATTTTTGGCCGAAACTCGGCCGAAACCGAAACCGAAACCGAACTTTCGGTCGGACACTAAAAATTACCTTATTCCATGAGATTTTAAAATTGGCATTAACTTACTTAAAATACCTAAACCGGTAAAAAAAGTTAGTAAGTTGCATGTTATTGGCATTTTTCTAAATTCTACTATATTTAGAGAAAACTTATCATAACTATTTGCTTTATCGAAACTGATGGTTTTACCTAAATATATGTACTTCTCTGTGTATTCTAATAGTTTCCCATTTAATTTAATTTGTTTTTTTTTTTAAAGCTGTTTGTCATCGACATGGAAATAGAAAGAAGAATACAGAAAACTTGGAACAAATACTGGAGTTTAAAAGAAATATTTAAAAGTAATATGCCAATAAGTTTAAAAACTAAGATAATGAACTCTAGCCTAATACCATGTTTGACTTACGGATGCCAGACGTGGTAATTCTCTACAAAAGCCAAGCAGAAATTCACCACCTGCCAGAGAGGAATGGAGAGAAGCATGCTAAAGATAAAAAAATGGACAAAATAAAACACACAAAAATTAGAACTATAACAAGAGCTATAGATGCCTTAAGCCATGCTCAGAAGCTCAAGTGGAAATGGGCAGGTCATGTAGCGAGGCTAAAGGACAAAAGGTGGACCCTAAAAATTACCTTGTGGGGAGGCCCACAGGGTAAAAGGCGAATAGGGAAACCTATACCAAGATGGGATGACGAAATAAAAAAAATTGCAGGCCCAAGATGGCATGAAATAGCTCAAAACAAAGATGCTTGGACATCGTTGGAGGAGGTCTTTACCCGCTAAGGGGTTCTTGAAATAGCAAACACTAAATCTAGCAGATAAATGTAAATAACAAAAAAAAAGAACAAATAAAGGCTTTTTATTTTTATTTTTAATTTTTATTTATTTACCATAACTATAGAAATATTAAGTATTCAAAAGAAGACAAAATATTATAGCATTAGATAAAATATTAGCTATAATGTATGCATGAAAGAAATGTCATAGATATATTGTTAATTATATATCTAGACAAAAAGAGGTCACTAGGTGATATATCCTTAATATACCTACTTGAATTAAACAGCAATGTAACTTAAATATTTATTTTATACCTATCCTGAAGCTGGAAAATATGAATATATTCTTAGCTCTATTAAAAACTTGAAGTTAACATGCGCTTTTAAAAGCATATCCAGACATTCAAGATTCAAAGGTTTTCAAATCCGAAGAATAGGATTCAAAGATGATACAATATATAAATTATAGACCTTTTCGATGAGAACTGTTGCCGTACCAATACCTTTTTATACTAGCTTGGAACAGTAACTAAGCCACAACTGATGTTCAGCACATCACAATCCAAAAATCGAGTGCAAGTGTCAAAAAACAAGTGATTTTTTCTTCCAGAGGGTCCATAATCATACCGACCTATTTAAAAGACTCTTCTCACATCTTACAAAGGAACCAATATCATAGAACGAGGGGTATTGTAGTGATTGTGTGTAAGAAGTTCATAAAATTAGATTACATATCTGTGGTGTAAATATATGTTGACCGTTTAGTAAAAAAAGAATGTTTTATGAAACAGAAATATAAAAAAAGGAAGATTGATCGTATTTGAAAATCAGGAGCATTTTGATTATTCTATGGATTGGGTTTTATTCATAAGGAAAGGTTGAAAAATTAGTATAAAAGTAAGGAGAAATTTTATGTAATTATATCAATTTTTTACAAATTATTATTAAAGTGATAATAAGTGTTTCATTGTAGACCAAGACCAAAACGATCACAGTATACATGGAAGATCATTCCATAACCTGATGACACGGTAGAGGCAAGAATTGAAAAACTTTTTAGTGTTATCGACTTAGATCAGTCTTACAAAATTTTACATCAATGTCGGTATATCACTAATACAAAAATACTAGATTAGAGAGAAATATATTGATTATTGTATTTTTACTTAATGTGAAATATTGGTTAAACTTTCCTCGCGATCCCTATGCGTCAGCTATGTTATCAACATAATTTCGCTTACGCAACTTATACAAATGTCGCCCCAATGATGTTCAAAGTAACACATACCAACAAAATTATAAAAGTTTTCGATGCGTGTCTTGTTTGGACAACTCATTTACGAGCTCCCGACTGTAATTTCTCTTCGATTGTGAGCCTTTTGACGAAATAAATAAGATGTATGTCTTGAAAAACGGACTACAGGAAATAGCAAAGTAATGCTGGCGTAGAAACAGCCGTCACCACTATTGTAGGGGGTCAAAAGCGGTATCCGATGCGATCGATGTCATACGAGCGTCGATACTCAGTACTTATCGGAAATGTTAAACAAAATGTTTATTCTGTAAACTTATACTAGTAGTTTAAAAACGTATTTTGTATTTAAATTAACATTATTTTATTTTATGTTAATAAACATACCAAAATTATTATTTAACCAATAAAAACATTATTTTATTAATAATTCCAATAACAGTTTTCAGTATTAAGCCCCAATAATAAGATTAAGATATAAAAAGTAAATTCCAGGGTGGTGGGTGGTGACCTGTCGCTGCCGGCGCTCGTTCGCGCGATGGTCGGCATCGATAGGGCATGGCAGGCGGTCCTCAGGTACTGTGAGGAAGTCATAGTGAGGAAGGAGGCGGCGGAGTGGAACAGGAAGGCAATAGCCGGCTCTGACAATCCGATTCGCCCCCTACACAAGACAGGACAAAGGAGGAGGGCCTTCGCCAAAGGCCTTCCTCCTTAAAACCGGATAAAACGCCTGGGCGGTGCGCTTGAGGGAGAGTGCTGCCTAATTTATCCAGGCGAGAGCGGTGTGTGACGTGTTCCGGCACACCGCTCCAAGATATTGAGGTGTGCGAGGGGTGGCTCCTTACATCACTCCTCGCAGTGCAGAGATGTGGCCTTACAAAAGGCCAGACGTTGCCGAGGGTCGGAGAAGAGGATGACACTGTACCTCTGGCTCCGGTCAGACGGGAAGAAGGAACACCCTGGGGGCTTTAGTCGGTGCAAGTCCGACACACTGGGGGACAACAGTCCGTTAGAGATTACCCCGGGCTGTCAAAAAAAATTAGAAAAAAAAAAGTTAATTCATACGAAAAACTGGAGTGAATACTTCAAGGCAGTTCGTTACTTTACCTCGACCACGTAGATTATTGGCTTTATAAATAAAGCGTGGATCAATAAAATAGATTAATATTTTCGACTGAAATACAATATATCTCGTAAATTGTACATTGCTAGGTATTATTTTTATGGATTCTGCAACATGTTATTGACAATCACAATATTTGTGAGCCTTACGGATATACGAGCTTAATAAAATACGTACTATATAGCAACATTTATACGTAGATATTAGTTTACAAAATATAGGGGAGACTGGTCAGCTAGGAGGGCTATTTGTACAAGCACATTCGCTACGATATGTCTCCATTAGGACGTATTTTCTTGGAGGGTCACCAGGCGTTCGTTTCGATAAACATTGGATGCTTACTTAAGGGCTTTGCATAAGATAGTGCCAGCTTCACTTACTTGATTTTATACTTAAGCAATATTGTATCCAACTTACATTAACATGAGTTGGAGCCCGAGATGCAATAGCTAAGTGATCGATTCTTGAGCGGGTGGAAACGTAGCTTCGATTCTCATACGGAAAATATTGTATGGCCTATAGGTACTTTTTAAGGTGCTGATGAGTATTTTTGCATGTAGAATTATATTTATATTTGTTTATACAAAGTCAGAAAAAATTAAAAAGTAAAACATGCGAAATTATCCACAGATATTTGAAGCCTCATGCCAAAATCGGTTTCATAGAAATTATAACCACATAGTAGTGCCGACTGCCATTGCGGCACATGTCATCTCCGTCTGCTGCTTCCATCTACCGAGTATTGTATTGTAGCAATTTTTTTTTATACTGGCTCAACAAAGTGACTACATTGCACCGGAACAGGTACCAACGTAAGTACAGTGGAGTCCAAAAACGAAAGCGATCATCAAAGAATGAAAATTCATTGATAGTTTCCGTTGTCATGTCGGCCTACATATACCACGACTGAAGGTGTCTAGGTATGTGATTTACTGGATATACACAAGCTGATCTCGAAACGCAATAAGTCAAAGTGAGTCACTATGACGGTCTATACACTTGTGTATTGTGGTTATGACCCAGTTCGGGTAATAGACTTACCACCAAAAGCGTTATCTATACTAATATTATAAAGCTGAAGAGTTTGTTTGTTTGTTTGTTTGTTTGAACGCGCTAATCTCAGGAATTACTGGTTCGAATTGAAAAAATATTTTTGTGTTGAATAGAGCATTTATCGAGGAATGCTTTAGGCTATATAACATCACGATGCAACTACTAGGAGCGAAGAAATAATGGAAAATGTGAAAAAAACGGGGAAAATTATTCATCCTTGAGGACTTCCATTGCGTGCACTGTGAAAACGGTTCAAGATACCAAAAATATACGTAAAAAAAATTATTCCTCTTGAAATGATCTAAAAAACTGTCCCCGGCAGTATATATCTATCTTTTAAGATTAACTCACTAGAACCGTTTTTATGGTAATCAAATTTGGTCGAAATTAATGAATTATTTGTTAAGAGTTGTATCAACGTAATAATATTAATCTTTATCCAAATAAATGTGTTATTGATTAAGAGTATTTAATTATGAACAAAATGTCTTTGGCATCACTTAATTTCAATGAACATCTTAGAAGATTTTACAATAACTTATATAGCAAAACAACGTTTGCCGGATCAGCTAGTGTTAAAATATAATGTTAACGTGCAATAACTTTTTTGATTGGAATTTTGATGATTGTCGCGAGCACTGCACTATGTTAAGCTGGATGTTTAAATGAAAGACCGTGCTGTAGAACCATGATATATTAGATTCTCAATATATTTGCAATTTTATGTTACGAAACAATTGTGTGTTCTAATTCGGTTGTAACGCCATCTAGTTTTATATAATGATACTAACTGAGCATAAATGATTAATTTTAAATCTCAAGTATTTTAAACAATGATTTTCATTTGAATCAGAATAATGTTCATTTACATATAACAAGTAGTGCGTTTCATAAAGTAATAATTATTCATTGATGTTTAAAAGGTCACTTAAAATTTAATGAGCGTTTCTGCAGCTCTGTATAAGAGGATCAAAAGCGTTAAAAATTATGCCATAAATTTCTTGACAATATTTAAATAAATTATATTCTGCAAACAAAATTTTGTTAAAGTCGTTCTAAATAAATTATACGAATGAAGACAGACGAAATTTATAATTATCAAAAGTTTAAACTGAGAGCTTAGAAAATAAAGCTCTCTTTACACAGAAATTCCTAATTGAAGATTTAAATAGAAAGATAATTAAATTATGGATTTAAATAATGGTCATTCATAATGGTAACGTTCAAATTAAACTCTTATGTGAGTCTATTAAGAATATAACATGTTTATATAAGTGGTTGGAACTAAATAAACATTACATTCCTCATTGTTTTCACAGTTGCTCCCTAATATATTTGTGTTATTTTAATAGCGATGCTTAATTACAGTGTATTGGGATGCGAATATTACTCTTTGATAGAACTCAGTATAATTATTAGTAATATTTTATATTAATTTCATCAAAAATACTAAACTAACAATTTTTATTTGGGAATATGTATAATATTATTTACGTGAAATAAATTAAACTTCTAAATAATTTATTTTACACTGTATTACACAAATGAAACCTAAATTGATAATATATCTATCTGTGTCTTTTTACATGATCGGTAAAATGAGTCACTACATCTGATGGTAAAAACGGGATAATCAAAGAACAGCTGCAACCGCCCAGAGATAAGTCTATTGAGATATAGCGTCATTATGCAAGCCTAAATATACATACTACAATTGAAAAACTCTTTGTATAGATAAGTAAACAAACAACTCGTCCTAGAATGCGTCCGGCTGAAGTTCGCTTCATGAGTTCATGAGTTTTTAAGTCAGTTATAGTGACGAATCACTATAACTCATGTTCTGATCCCAAATCAATTGGGCATAAACGCTTTACAAGCTGCCTGCATCTCATTGAAACAACAATTGGGTGTTTTGTGCAGGATTTTGAAGAAACTCAGGAGTAAGAACAGAATAGTCTTCAATAACGGCGAAATCTTTTACTATCTCGAATGCATATAAAAACATAATAAATGTGGCTACCAGAAACGAAGTGGTCCAAGTAAACATTATTGAGTTACTAGTTTGCTGTAATATTCAAAACTATTAATTTTCAACGCCAATATCATAGATGTGTCCATTCATATCCTTGTAGTATTGTGGCTTTTATTTATTATTGGTAGAACAAAATAGCTTATACCTTTGTTAATTATTTTATACTAAAGTTCCAAGCTACTTTGCTTCGATGGGCCTA
Organism: Automeris io; assembly: GCA_036320925.1. Lineage (NCBI taxonomy): Eukaryota > Metazoa > Arthropoda > Insecta > Lepidoptera > Saturniidae > Automeris > Automeris io. The sequence continues at coordinate 7,688,369 of JAUDJH010000026.1, read as the reverse complement.
ATATATATGTATAACACATTTAATCGAGGATATATAGCTTCGCGTGTATTTTTAGTATCCTCTAACTCCCCGAGGAAGTAGGCTAGTTTAGACACGTCATTTGATATTTAACGTTCCCAATAGATTAATATTGTAATATATATGTCTAATATACTTGTTAATGTGATAAATGCGTGTATTTCACGCCCTAAAAGTTTATTTGGGTATCGTAGGCAGCCGGAAAGAACCACATTTCGTATTTATTTTGTCTCTTATTAGAATTATTCCTCTAATATTTCAAATGTAACAAGTAAATATACAACATATTCGGTTGACTTTGTAACTCTTATTATGTTTATTCATTTTAGTATGTAAGTTTACACTTCTCGTCAAATAATGTTTAGGAATGTATCTTGAAACGGAAGTTTATTTAGCTGATTGCAATATTTATAACACTTTTGCTACAGAAATATTATAGTTTAATTATTTTGTAAATTTATTTAGCCGAATGTAATATTTTTAACACTTTGTTACAGAAATATAATCTAATTAAATCATGTTTATCTCTTGCCATGTCTTGTAAATTTGAAAACGGCTTTTGCATTTTAATCTTATGTACATAGATTCAGTAGCTATAAGTGAAAATAATGTAGCAATAATAAAATTGTTATTATTATTCCTTGTGTAGATACTATTGTATTCATAAAAAAGAAATTAAAAAAATGGAAAATTTATTTCTGTCAGCAAAACATATATTTAATAGTGATCAGTATGTTTAAATTGTGTAAGCTCATAATTTTTAGAAGCTCAATATACATTGTCAAATGTGTTGATGGATATAGTTGATACGTTTTAAAATGAACTGTGTTAAGCTTATATAACTAATGATATATCTCATCAAGATAAGATACAACACCTGCAAAATTACTAACTGTTGGTTTATAGAATCCGAAATTTTGTTTTACACTTGCTCAACATTGTGACTACAGTGCTCCTGATGGTAATTACAGTGTAGTCCAAACACGAAAGCAACCATCAAAGAATGAAAATCCATTGATAATATCCGTCGTTATGTCAGCCCACATATATCACGACTGAAGGTCTCTAGGTATATGAGTTACTGGATATACACAGGCTGATCCCGAAACGCGACTGGCGAATGCGAGTCACTTTGACGGTCTTTAAGCTTGTGTACTGTGGTCTTGAACCAGTTCGGGCAATCGCCCTACCACCACAAAAAAAACGTTCCTTAGGAAACTATTTCACAGATCAACGAAACTGCAAAGAACCATAGACTCTAGACGATATTAAAGTTACTCTTTGAAGAAATATAGGTGAAATATAAATTATATGTAAGTTTAATTTTGTTAACTTTCCTTTATTATACTTACCTTTTATTTGTAGAAAATAATACTTACTTAGTTTTCACGAGTTTCTATTGTATTATAAAGGAAACTCGTAACATAACTGTTCTCGTTGAAAATTCTTAAATGTAAAGTGTCGCTCTTCGTCCCACCCGGGCTTCTATGATGCTCGGAGTTGGCAATTCATCTGGCAGGTAGCCAGCAATACGTCCGTGCGGACAGAACATCTAGGAATACAATGTTTTATAACCTAGATTTTATAATTATTAACTCTTTCTTTTAACAGTAAGGTTATTGTATAGGTAAAAGTTGGTGACTCGGTTGGCACAGTGATCAGGTAGAAAATTGACTTACGGGCCATAGGTCGTGAGTTCGGATTCTTTACGAAACAAGAATTTGTGCGGACTTCATGTAGTTGTGCTTTATTTGGGTTTTTGTTGCTGGTCAGATTCGTGTTTTTAAACGCACTCACGACTCAGGAATAAACCTTGTTGCGGGGCTGTTTGAAAAATGTATAATTTTTTGTATGAAATTGTTAGTCTATCAGTATTATGGCGAGTGTTCTGAAGAGTTATTTAACCTTGTATCACCCCCTCTCCCCTTCTGAATAGAACCACGCGCACACGTCTACGGAATCACAGCTATACGGTATCTCATATCCCAGCTAGGACTAAGAAGTTCTCTAACTCTGGCCGTATTGTTGGGCTGTAGTCTTCCGGCGAACGTATTCCCACCATCCTATGATATGGGATCCTTTAAACGTAGCGTAAAGATATATTTGTGCAGACCGGGATGATCGCTGCGACTATTGATGGGTTTTCCTTAACTTTCGATAGTTCTTGCCGTTTTTTAGACTGCACCATACTTACCATCAGGTGTGCTGCGATCACTGTGTCAAGTCAGGACAAAAAAAGATCTAATAATGATTTTAACCTGTTAGGAATGTTTATCTTTTGTGAACAAAAAAAAAATTAAAGCAATTCTATCGTAGATATTCAACAAGAAACTTATATAAACTTCAGTTTAGTCGTAGCATCAAGAAAGTTAATAATTTTAATTAGGGAATTAGAATTAAAGGTCGGTAACTTATTCGTATAAAAGCAGTTTAACGTATTGTCGAAATTCAAACTGTGGAGAGTCTCCAGGTATGGGCTGGCGTCGACGCAGACTGCCTCTTTGTGGTACAATTAAAATTTAATGCGAAGCTTTTCGAGTTGCTGCCTTATGTAACCTTTACATTGTATAAAACACGCTTGCATTCATATATACACATATATATACAACGTGTATGTTCTTTTTGTGAGTTTATTTAATCTAGATTTTTTCGAAATTTTCTCCCTGAATCTTTTTTTCGCGGAAATAAACTAAATCTTATGTGAGAATCATTTAATCGTAAATTGAAACAGTAGAAGTTCAATAACAATTTTTCTTTTATCAATATTAAATTATTATTTTATTATACAATTAATTATATATACATATATTTATTAACACGTTCTCGATAACGTGACCCACCGGTGGGTCACACTTGACTGCTCCGTGGGGCGGCGTGACTAACCGGTGGGTCACACTTGACTTTTTCGTGTTAACGAGATAAGACAATCCCGCCTAACGCGGAAAAACGTAGATATTCACCCCGATGTGAACGAGTAGTAGTTTATTATGAAAGTTTTACATATGTATTATGTTATTACATATAATTGCTAAAAGGAAAAAAGTATAAAACGCATTATTTTAATGAATTGGTCCACACGGGCCTGGGAAACCAAATTCATTTAGACGCCTGGAGATCCAAAAGTTTATGTGAGGCTACCTCTCTGGGAGGGGTGGGAGTAAAGATCCCACTCTTCCAAAATCTCTCAATCAGGTGGCGCGACGGGCACTGCGCACCACCTCCTTCTCATCTAGGCAGCAGACTTCTTCAGATCTATTGAAGTAAATAGCCTATTCCAAGTAAATAATTTCCCAGCTGCATGTAAATCTTGAATTTATACGAAATATTGAATAAAGTGTACGGTAAATAAATATTATAATTAAAGGTTATCAGTATTTAAGGAAAGCAATCAACTGTACCGTAGTCAGTAAATTCATTTTCTAATTAAACAATAATGACAGAATGTTTACGGAGCGCGAATTGAAATGAAATATTTCGACCAATGTAATCGTTTAAATTATTTGGCGTTGATGATGTATGTAGGTAAATCAATTTGTCAAAAACATATATGTATATCATCGGAATTATATAATTTTATTTGTTTGTTAGCTTTAACTAATAAATAATGTTGATCGATGTACATTTTTTAAAGATGTATATACAGTCAAAACCGTCCATGACGACGTAGTTTAGGACAACATACCGGTTATATTGAGATAGAACAAGGGTCCCAGAAAAAAAAATTGGACTTCGTATCAAGAAATCATCACCGGCTTTTACGACTAAATTTAAGTAGTCCCTTCGATGTCGTTATAACACATTTTTACTGTATTTTAATTGCTGGATAAATTCTTTACCTATTTTAAAAACTACTAAAACTAAAAAAAATTGGTTTTTATGTAGATAATTCTGAAAATTAGTCAAATTGATCATTTAATTTTCAGTATAATTTTTGTCAGTATTTTTTTTTAAAAGGCTTTATATTATTAAAGAAATTAGTGCAGAACGAATTGGAATATCTAATATTACTTTCTAGCCATAGGCATCATTACTTGTATAATTAAAGTTTTTTAATAAGTATCTACTTAGCCGCATTCATGAAGATTGTTTGAGGCTTTAAATATAGCTTTATAGAGCTGCATTTTGTCACTTTCGAACTCCATTGGATTTTAACAGTAGCTTAGATTAATCATAACAAGTTATTTATCGTTTTCACAGTGAACACAGGTATTAATATATCTTAGCTTATGCCGGAAGGAATATAGCGAGTTTGATATTTTATTGCTATTATTTATATATTTCATTATGCTTTTACTTTCTTTGAAGGTCTAATGGAAAAGTTTTTAGCATAATTAGGGTCACCAAATGTTAAGGTACTCGTCCCGTTAATAATGCAATAACGTCACGTAATGTGCGCTAATGAAAACTGTTCTATGTCGACTGAATTTAGAATAATTTTGAAACATGTCAAACAAATGTAAGATTTATTTAAGCTTTTTATAATACAGATAAAGAGTACTTAATATTTTTTAAATAGGTTGACTACCATATATTCATTTCTATATATTTAATTAATAAATAGAATATTGATAATTGTTAATGTTTATAACCTGTTGTAGTAAATTAACTGTGGCTGTGAGGGAATAGCGGATAATGGACCGATTTACATGCGTAGCAACGCAAGTGGTCGTAGGTTCAAATCCCGATACTTACCTCTGAGTTATCCAGATTACGTACGGATTTAGGCACCACGTGTTTACCGGTAAAGGAAAACATCTTGAATTTTTGAATTTTGAAGGAATTTAATATAGAAGTGTCCTGTGAATGGCGATCAAATGTGCTACTGGTCACGCAGGACATGATATATAAACATCCACTTATGTATCTCTTGTCACCCTGTTAGGAATATACCGTGACGATATATTATTATTATAAATTGACAAATAGGATTTTTTTTTTGATAATGTTAAGGGGGCTGTTTTTGTATGTCTCTTTATTCATACGAAATATAAAGACAAATATTTTATATATAAAGCGATGTGAGAAGTATAAACCTCTTAAAAAAACTATTCAAAGAAAACCCAATCACTATAAAATATCTTGTGTTTACACATCAAACTCTGCCTACTTATTTAATACTCTGTCTAGAACTACTTACTTGTTTGTTCCATTTGAGAACGTCATTATGCCTTCTTTGATGTTAACGTTAAAAACTAATTTGTCCCCAGGCGGATCGAGGTCAACCCCCAGCCAGGGCTACAAGCTTTTGATATGTCGGTTACGGTTTATTATTAGCCTAAATGTCTCGAAAATATTTTAGTCAAGTTTAAAAGTAATTTTACCCAATAATAAATGTTATGTATAGCTAAAGTTTAAAAAAAAAAGTCATTAAATGCGCTATAAGGAATCTGGCAGTCTTTGCTCGGTATCTAGGACTCAGCAACGGCCACTAAACAACGAGATATTTTTTTTTTTTTAAGCGGACCATCTACTGATTGCCTGGAAAGGCATTTACAGTTCAACCGAGCTTAGGGGGGCGAGCACAGAAGGTGCTCAGCCAGCGAGTTTTTGGGTTGGGTGGCAATGCAAGGGCACCCCTGTGGGTACGAACCTCGACTTGGACCGCCAGCCAAAAAGTACTAACCCTACGGGTGATCTACCAGCGTTTCGGAAGTGACTACCTTGAGAAGAAACGCCGAAAGAAACTCAAGGCTGCGTCGGAGTGGAACTGCGCCTCGGAGCGAAAACGCACCGGTTGGCAGCAGTTGACTGAACTATGCTTCTTCGGCGCCGCCGGCGACGCCGGTGTCGTGGAGTGAAGCTAGTGTGTGTGTACCTCACTGTTTGATCGGTCGGTGGCACACCGAGATACTGCTCTCTGTGGATTTATATGGAAAGACACCCGATTTCAGCGCAGCGCTGACAAACAGCATGTTAAGCTCGAAATAAAAAGAATAACAAAACTCATATAAAGGATGTTACTCGAGAAGATTGTGAAATAGGTTATTGTTTATTTGCTTTTTTATAATTTTTGCAAATTAGATTAGTGTTTTTCTTTTTGTCACTGTTCCTGTCCGGGTTACTCGTATTTCTGTTTTTTTTTCTGTACAAGTAGTCTACACTTTTAAATATAGTCGCATTTGTAATGTATCTTGTCCATGTGTTATATATTTTTATGTTTGTGTTAATTTAGATTATGTAAGTGGTCTTATAAATAAATAAATCGGATACCTTTCCATATAAACGCAGACAGAGCAGTAGTCCCCCCTCCCCCTTCGAACATAAATTGACACGACGCCGTGCGGGTTTGCACCCTCATGCAGTTGACGTTCCAGCTGCTCGCACGAAGCGATTCGCCTCCTCCTTTGTGCTACGAACCACCAAGGAGTGGGATCCGCTAACTGCGTCTGTGTTTCCAACATCTCATGACATGAGAATCTTCAAACGTCGAGTGAATCGGTAATTTCTGCGTGAGCGCGCTCCATCGTAGGCCTCATCATCACTTTGCAGTAGGTGAGATTGAGGTCAAGCGCAAGCCTGTCAGTAATTAAAAAAAGTACATCGAGGCCTGGTGGACACTGTTGAATCGCCGCTGCTGAGGAACAACTTTCAGAATCGTACCTTTATTATCATTTCATATAATTGTCAATTTATAGTTTCATATAGCAAATTGTTCATAACTTATGGACTAAATTCGATTAGTGTTTTTGTAATAGTTCATTGCTTATAATCTTATCATATGTCTAATTATTGTAAATAATCTAAGCAGAATTGTAAGTTTTTTTTTATACCGACTCGACACGGTGACTGCATCATACCTCATGGTAAGCATGGTGCAGTCCAAAAAACGCCAACGACTATCGACAGGCAAGAAAAACCTATCGGTAGTCACAGCGATCATGCCGGCCTGCACAAATATCTCTTTACGCTACGTTTAAAAGATCCCATATCATAGGATGGTAGGAACACGGTCGCTGGAAGACCATTCCACAGCCCAACGACACGGCAAAAAAAGGAGTTAGAGAACTTCTTAGTCCTGGCCGGGATATGAGATACAGTATAACTGTAACACCGCAAACCCGCGCGCGTGGATCTATTCAGGAAGGGAGAGGTTGGAACAAGGTTAAACAACTCTTCAGCGCACTTGCCATGATACAGATGGTACAAAACGCTCAGTGAGGCAACGTCTCTGCGCAACTGAAGTGGTAAATCCTGTACATAACCACATTTTTTAGCATTTATAACATTATTTGTACCATTATTTATGTCCCGTTAATAAAAGATTGAATTGTTTGACTAATAAATACTTTCCTTCATTTTAATTCTACGTTCATAATTGTTTGTAGGACAGCGAATTTATTGTTATCTATATTTTGATGTGTATCAAAACCTTTGTACCCTTTTTTACGAAAATTGTGTGGAAATTTCATACTCCTCCAGAGTATGAAATTTGGCACACTTATAGTTTATAAGGAGAAAGAGTGCAGAATGCTAATATTATTTTAAAAAGTAATGCACAAAAATAAATTAAATAAAATAAAAACATTACACATACTAACATGCATTAGGCATACACACATACGTATATATAGTCTTTTCTTTTAGGTTAAAGTCTTTGGTCAAATTGAGAATATATTGTTTTTCTTTAATGCTATTTGTCTATAGTGTTACTGAATGTCAAACATAACCATAATTATGCTTCATATTGTAACGAAATTCATTTATAAACAACATATTAGTTATTTTAAATTAATTATGGTGAAATTTCGACCATTACTATTATTAAAAAGTTAATTTAATATTATATATACCGAGGTGAGTTTTAGCAGACATCATTGTTAAAGAACGACCATTTTTATGTACATAGAAACAATAAATACTCATAGCAGAGCAATTTAGTATACACTTTTCAATGGTAACTATAAAAATAATATATAATTATTATGTTATGCATATAATGCATTCTCAATAGAAGATTAAATATTAAAATAACAAGAATACATACCTATTTACGAACGGATATTCCGCTCTGTATGTTCCAAGCTCTTGGGAATTTTGCTTCATTTCTCGGCAACCCTGAAGGCGAGTCAGATAATGTTTACTTAAGCCCAACTTGCTCGGTTTCGAAAGTACGTAACTCGGAGAATTCGTGAACAAAAACAAGAGCCTGCGGCGTTTATTGTTAGAAACCTATTTGTTATACATGCTTATCTAAGTATTAATTTCGTGCGTTGGATATTCCCCTAGTGGTGAACAGTTTATGGTAATTTCTTAAAATAAGCCTCATTTACATTTGACATTGATAAATTTAATTTATACTTGATGTGTAGTGTGTATTATTAGTCAATACTATTAAAAATATTTACCTAAAGTAGATTTTATATAAATAATACCCTTTCATAATCAACGTATTAAATAATAGTAATGTATAAATTTATATCTTGTTTACAAATTCGTTATTATTTGTTACGGCTGCCCCATTATCCCTGACCTGAAAATATTTTTATTTTGTTTGTAAAAATGTTGAGGATAAAATGAGTATCCTGTTTTTTGATAGTTGTGTTCGATTTATGGATTACGAATATTACGGTAAGCTCGACATCAGGTGTAGTGTAATTACTTTACCGCCCTAGTATGAAATATAATTCGACGGCTATACAATCCTTCGACGGCTATACAATCCATCTAACAACTTTAAACATCTAATTGATAAACTTTTTTGTGTAAGTTGTGGGTGGTATCACAGATAACATCTACCATTTATTGATGGAATGTGTTCGAACTGAATTTGTAAGAGAGGCGTTTGTGAGTGCCTTTGGTCTGAACGAACTAGATGTTGTGATGCTTAACAAAGTCTTAACCAAACTATTTGATGAAGCGTCTGGTCTGCTCAGATCAATGGCCCGATATGTCGTATGTTTGATATTTTTGTATAAGGATACGATGGGGCTGACATACGTACACACGTAAAAGTCCCCTTGTAGCGACAATATTATGCAGTCGGACCAACGCCGATGCAACCATCTCAGACGCCAGCGTACGAGGCTGGGGTACCACGCAAATGATTACCTCGCTTGGTGATCTGGGGCAGTGCTACCGAAACTTTTATGTGGACGCTACCTTCTGACGAATTTAATAAATCGGTCTCATATGTTATACCAAACGATTGTGTAAATAAGTTAACAATTAATTAATTATTGTTACCTTATTTACACAATTTTAATTTTAATTAAATTAATCACAATTATATTGGTGGTGTTTTCATTTATATGTGCTCACCCGCACCACCTATAGACTAAATTAATAGAATTAAAAAAAGAAAAAGATGGCTTTACAATAGATACTAAAACTTTTTACAAATTAAAGGGATTTACGAGCACATTTTTTATCTTTACTAAACATAGTCACCACACGACGTCTGATAGTAAATATGGTGTAGTCCAAGAAATAACTACGATTATCAACAGTAAAGAAAAATCTCTTGATTGTTGCAGTGATCATGCCTGGCTGCACAAATATCTCTTTACGTTGCGTTTAAAGGACCCAATACTACCAGGGTGGTGGGTGGTGACTGCCGGCACTAGCTCGCGCGATGGTCGGTAGTGACAGAGCATGGCAGGCGGTCCTCTCCATCACGGAGGAGACTACGCAGGTGAAAGAAGCGGCGGAGCGGGATCGGGAGGCTATTGCCACCGCCGATAACCCAATCCGCCGCCCAGCTCGGACAGGACGCCGGAGGAGGGCCTTCGCCAGAGGCCTTCCTCCATAACAGGACATACGCCGGGCGGCGCGCTTGAGGGAGCACGTCGCCCAGATCCTGGCGTGAGCGGTGTGTGATGTGTTCCCACAAGCCGCTGCAATGACAATTCAAGGAGACGAGGGGGGGGGGGGATGGCACTCTACACCACTCTCCCCGAAATGTGTTAGGTGTACGTGGGGGGGGGCGACTATTTAACCGCCCCCCGCTTCTACTAAACGAGGCCTGAACAAGGCCGGACGTCGCCGGATGCCGAGGAAGATGGCTCGGCTTTGCCCTTAGCATCCGGCAGACGGGAGAAGGAACACCCCGGTGGTTTTAGTCGGGGCAGGTCCGACACACCGGGGGAGCGGCCCTCACCGCTCCCCTGACGGTCCGTAGGGATTTCCACCGGGTTAACAAAAAAAAGAAGGACCCAATACTACGGTCGGTGGGAACACGCTTGCTGTACAACCATTTACAGCTCAGCGGACTTGGTAAAAGTAAGAGTTAGATAAATTTTTACAACTTCTATTCAACATAATGATTTATATTTATTTACCATAATTTTTATAGGTCTTTGTTTTGCAGATATCTAACATTCCAGTATAATGTTGTTTTTTTATTATTAACAAGGGCTTGTTCATATTTTGTGAGTAAATATAGGACGTGCTAAAAATTAAAATATGTAAAACGGTGGTGGTATAGGAAGTCGTAAATTCATTGTACCCTTATTTATACGAATTGTTAACACAGCTGGAGCTTCCGTAAGATGTTATTTTTTACATGTTTTCTGTATAAAAGCATGACATGGCGGTATGTATACAATATGTATTAATGTAGTAATCCAATAGAAAACAGTCAGTCAAATAATTAAATACCATAAAAAACCTGCGTTTGATCGACTATTTTAAGCCCCAGAACATGAAACAATCATCTTTTATCTGTAAGTATTTTTAGATTAGTCCTAATCAATCGTTTTTCGATATCAGCTTCTATTTACCAAGAATTTCCTTGTTCTTTTCTTTCACGAACGGCATCATCATGAGGCAACAGGAAATGATGAAATAATACGTAATAATTCGTTATTCGGTAATAAACGTTACCATTCTTTTGTTAACACTAGATTGCCCAGAGCAGTCATGTTGATTGTTTTTAAAGTTTAGTTATATAAAAAACATATATTTATAAGGAACCAATTTTTTAAAATATTATGACTTTTTATATATTATCTTATAGCATTTATTAATAGTTGTACTTACCTCCCCCTCTCTTTATTCCTTATATACGTATGTGCTATACCTATATTCAGTCTTTCTAGTGTTAATTAAATACATATTAGCCAAACTCAACTTTTCCCAGCAACGTTGTGAGACGTGCGATCAACAGGCCTTTCCAGGCAGTAGACTTCAGAAAGTCTGCTGACCGGATGAGAGGGTTCTGGAGGGGAGGGTCCTTTACACCTACACCCTCCCAGCGAAGAAGTTTTAACAAGGCTGTTCGCTCCCCGGGCTTCTGGACAAATTCGTATTCCCAGGCTCGGGTGGAGCGATTAAAAGGACATATCCGTGGGTTTTTAAGTCAGTAGGAGTCTGACACACGAGGATCGCTGCCCTCACAGCGTGTCCTGATGGGCCTAGGCAGGATATTAACACGGGTTACAAAAAAAAAATCAACAGGCGTACCACCTCGCCCGGTTTAGTTGTAAAGTTCTATCCCGGCCAACTCATATACTGTTCGAACAAAAAAAGTTAAAAAGAGGCTGGCATCTTGGATACCCTCATTATGGTATTACGGATTTTCAAAAAATTTTAAGTGTAAAAATCGAATACGTTTATTGTAATCCCAGCTTTGACCGTCCAATTCTCCGTCCGCCCGATATTGATATTAATTGAACGACGCGGGAACGGTCCGGTCGCAATGTAACAGTCTAATAAAAGTCTTTGTCGATTGTAAGAAATCCTTTTGTGACTTACAATGATACGGTATCTGATAAATCCAAATCAAGAAATATATTAAAGGTACATTTATGGATTCGTTTAATATTTTATTCTCATTATTACATTATTTTTTAACATATCCAATCATGTTTCGGTTACAATGACTATTATTTATATGGGAGACTTGAAAATTGTTCCATAATTATTCAATGACCCCCCATAAAGCCCTTTCAGTGTGATAAATAGGGTCAATAGTGATGTAATTTTAAATTGTGCCAATTACTGGCAACCAGAGATGGGCAAAATGTAATCTGATTAATGATCAACGATTACAAAATTTAGTCGTAATTTTAATTTTCTTGCTCTGTAATCATGATTAAACCCATTTAAAACATTAAGAAATCATAAATGTGTATACGATGTGTGATTTTGTAGTGTTTAAAACATAAATGAGCAAAAAATGATATTAATGGTAAAAAACGTAAAATGTAATCGTCAATCATTTTCATTAATCTGATTACTTTTTGCTCATCTATACTGGCAACACAGTAACAGGAACAAAATTTTATTTTTATAAACATCTTAAAGTAATTCTTACCTTTAGAGAATTTCGTCAAATCCTTAAACAGTTAGATCAAAATAGTTTTTTTGTAATGGTTTCACAAAGTGACAACATTGCACCAAATGGAAAGTATAGTGTAAGTCAGGGCAGCCAACCTGCAGGTCGCGAGCCACATGCGGCTCTTTGATGGATTATTTGTGGCTCTCGATGAATGTACCCTTTTTATTGTTGTGCTATTATGATTAAATTTTAAAAAATCAATACCTTTTTTGTATACATTTTAAATACATATTTAATTGCGGCGGACGAAAAATTTCTAATTTTGAAAAATATTTCGAACTATCTTGGAGTTTCCACCTCTGGTGTAGACCAAGAATGGCAACGACAGCCAGGGGACGAAGATCTATTGACAGCAGCTATCGCCATATCGGCCCACATATACCACGACGGAAGGTCTCTAGGGATATTAAAAACTGGATATACACAAGCTGATCCCGAAACAAGACAGGCTGCGAAACGAGCGACGTGACATTTCATTGACTTACTCGTATGCCAAATTTTAATACTAATTATTATTACTGAAGTAAGGTAACTACTATAAAACGAAATGTAAACATTTTTTATTCCTTATCTACATTAAAAAAAAATCTGTTAGCCTTAGTACAAAATTTCAGCTTTATAAGTCCAAGGGCTTAGGCTAGCAGTCGATAAATCAGTTAGTTTCTCAGGTTTTTCACTCTCCTAGTAGGTAAAGTTGCAAAAGACTATCAAAAAAGACTATCCCGAACAACAGCATTTTGTTTTGTTGGAAAAAAGGGCTTTTTTGTATTGATGAGCAGGCTTGATTATGACCTTATTTCTTATGTTGTATTCGTACAAGTGACTAATAAATTATTTGTTACTTAATACTTTGTTATTTAATACTTAATTAATAAAGTTGATACGATTAGCTTAAGTCAATCATATAGCGTTGTTATAATACTCGTATCTAATCATGACGATCTAGTTTACAATAAAATTGTTTTATTTAAGTGAAGGGTTTAGGGCCGTGGAGGAATACGTCCTGCATGGCGCGAGGCAAACTATTCATTAATTTAGGTAACATAGGTATATTGTATTTATTTACTCTCATGCCATATACATTTTTTTTTATTACATACAGGCTTGCGCTTGACCTCAATCACACCTGCTGGAAAGTGATGATGAGGCCGACGATGGAGCGCCCTCACCCAGCAAATACCGATTCACTCGACGTTTGAAGATTCCCATGTCATAAGACGCCGGAAACACTGACGCAGGAAGCGAGTTCCACTCCTTCGCGGTACGCAGCAAAAAGGAGGAGGCAAATCGCTTAGTGCGAGCAGCAGGAATGTCAACCACAAAAGGGTGCAAACCAGCACGGCGTCTCGTCAATTTATGGTAGAAGGTGGAGGGTGGAACTAAATCATACAACTCAGCCGCACACTCTCCAGAGTATAGTCTATAGAAAACCGAATGGCAAGCCACTTTACGCCGGTGTTCCAAACTGAGTAGTTTACGCGACGTAAGAGCCTCATCGGCAATGAGTCGCCGAGCTCGGCGATCAATTGAGTCCAAAGCAGCCAGATGGTGTTTGGCGGAACCATCCCAAAGGTGGCAGCAATACTCCACACACGACCGAAATTGCGCCTGATACAGGTTAAGAAGTTGGGTCGGCGTAAAATGCCGCCTAACCTTGAAAAGAACCCCCAGTTTCCGAGCAGCTGTTTTAGCCTTAGCTTCAATCGAACGCCCAAAGTTAAGGTCCGCAGTTAGCTCCATGCCTAGAAGCTCGAGGCTATCAGCCAATGGTACGCTAACACCCTGGAAAGTAGGAGCCAAGACGAAAGGGCTCCGTTTGGCGGAGAAGAGACAGGTCTGCGTCTTCAGCGCGTTAAAACTGACCAGGTTCGCATCACCCCAATCGGATACGAAATTTAAAGCCGCATCAACACGCCGAACCATCGCCTCCCTCTCTTTGCAGATTTCGATTGAAGCAGCCTGACATATACATACATTACATACATATATTACATATATTATTGTATTTCGGTATAAAGTACAGACAAATACAAATACTTAATAGTACTGTTAACTGTAAACATTTAAATTACCTATCTTTTATGATTTCTTTGGGTTTTAATTGAGCTAACAACAAGTTTATTTACTTATTCATCGCAATAAAATGTCATACGTGTTTTGTCGGATTTAGTTTTAAAAGCAGCTGTATTTTTTAAATAGCGGACAATAAATGCTGAGCATTTTATTTTTATTGCCAATTAAACAATTAACCCGTTGAGAAGCACAAAAGGCTTACAGCTTCCCCACTGTGCCGAGCGAAATTTTATACTCATTGAAGGCGTATTGTGGTGAAATTTAAGTTCTGTTCACGAGCTTCTGAGATGAAAGCGTTTTGGTTGAATAAACGCTGCTATTTCATTTTAAATGAGGAAGTCTCACAGCTGGGCCACGGAGGGATAGTTGGCTAAATTAGGCTGTGATTTTCTTGAGGGTTCATTATATTTAGGAATCTCTTAAGTATTATTGTGCTCTGTATTTTGCGTTCCAAATTATAAACGTTCATTAATAAACCTATCCTGGCAAAATGTACTTTCTTACTGTTAGGGCCATATTTGAAAATCATTATCATTAATGTATCAATAAGTCATGAATGATATATGTATTTAAGTAAGGATATAATGATGATGACGATGATGATGTCCTAGCCGGTTTCGGCCACGGCGACTGTTTCAACACCGGTTAAAAATTCGAGGTCCAGTTTTCGGAAACAGTCAATTGCGCAGGAGATATTTAAGTGCATAACTGGACGCGCAGCCAGAAAAGCACTCTCTCGTCCGAGCTCCCTCAGGCCCGATGGAAAGGAGAAACAGTACAATCGGGAGGGAGCAGGATGCAGGTTTGGTCGAGTTTTCCCTTCTCTAAACACCTGGTTGAATTGCGGTGTTCAAGAGATACCTTAGTCGCCTTTTACGACACCTCAGCAAGAAGAGGGGGGTGCTATTCTATTCTGCCGGCAGCCACCACGGCTTAAGGATATAATATTCTAGTATTCATAGGACTAGTATAAGCTTGAAGGTTGAAACTAGGTCAATGTTTGTAATTTTCCTTAAATTATGATTTATTTATTTATTTTAAACTTCCTAATCTATACAATACAATTTTCGTATATTAAATAAGAAATAATAGTAGCCAATCACTTTTTACTATTACTATTGCAAATATTTTAAAATTTCATCCATGTAGATTATCTGGATAACTCTGCTGCTCCTAAACTTGTATGTGTGACCCACATTGTGCGATTTAAGTAGCAAACCTTAATACGAAATGTTTGTTCACATGTAAGGCAAATCATAATTGCAGAGGTCATAGTAAATGAAATTTATAGCCACAGGTGGTCAGGATTGTTACGCTAGATACCGTTTCTGTGTGTTGATGTATCTTCCTTCATTTGTTGTGAAAGTAACATCTTCTGCTATAAAGTGAATTTTGCGTCCATCTTCGCAAAAGTAAGGTAAAACTGAGAGTTGGATGTAAAATCTGGGATATAATGATACTGAGCAACTGTTACAGGAATAATTGCATCTAAATATGTTTGTAAATTTTATTGGTGATTGTAGAACGTGATTGTTTCTATTGCCTTATAAAAAAAAAAATCTTTTGCTGTAATTATTATTGTAATATTTTTGTGACTTTTAAAATAATTAGAATAGTGATTGGAGAGGCGTGTAAATAGCCCTCCATATGAGCGGGGAACGTATCTTGGTTGGCGGTTAAGAGAAACAAAAATAGGTCAAAAAACGAGTATTAAGGAAACTTATCACTCCATAAATCGCAGCTGATATACCAGAATATCTGAATCACTAACCTGTAGGTCTGCAGCTCGTCCAGTATATGCTACAGCACGGTAAGGTTCCAGGAGTCCGGTAGAGGCCACGGGCACAGTAAGTTTCCTCTCGCACAATTACACCTTATTTCTCTTCTTAATAACAACGTCGTGTGGCGGTTTTATTATATTAATAAGGCGGTTTAAATCTATTTTAAAATAAGATCGGAGATAGCACGACGTCGCGGCGGTTGCATACAATTGTTATAGTAGTAATGTAATGATTGACGTTTTTGTGACGTCAAACAAGAGCGGTGGTAATATGAGCGACATCTGTTGGTTTCACTACAGAATCAGGGATGCAGATAATCCTTATATCATTCGCAAGTAACTTATGGAGTGATAGGGGATTGGAAGAAGCTGGGGGCAACCCTAGCCTCGGACGATCCGCAGCCTCTTCTCGATGAGATCCCTGACACCTTCTCCTCCATAGAGGACACCGATCGGGCAATCGATGCGCTCACCAGCCATCTTCAAGGCGCTGTAGCCGACGCCACCAGGGAGGCCCCAGTGGGTGACTTACACCGCTGGAGGCTCCCTGAGGACGTGAGGAGGTTGATGACTGCAAAGAACGCCGCCACCAGGGCTCACGATAGATACCCCACTGTGGAAAACAGAGCGAGGTTGCGCGCCTTACAGAGGCAAGTAAGGAAGCGCATATCCGAACTCCGTAATGCACAGTGGGACTCCTTCATGTCCGAGATCTCACCGTCCCACCAGGCCTACTGGAGGGTGGCGAGATCTCTCAAATCCGATCAGGACCGCTCACTGCCTCCTCTAGTAGGGCCAGACAACTCTGTCTCTTTCGATGATATCGAAAAGGCCGAATGTCTGGGAGACAGTTTAGAGAGCCAATGCTCTCCTAGCACTCTTCCAGTGGACCCCGAATTTTTGGCCCGCGTTGACTCCGAAGTCGAACGCATAGTCGCCACCCCCCCTAGTGTAGAACTGGCGCCCGTTACAGCCGATGAAGTCAAGGACATCATCAAACGCCTCCCTATTAGGAAAGCCCCCGGCCTGGACGGTATCTCGAACCGTGTACTCAGGTCGTTACCCGAAAAATTAATTTTATTACTCGTCGTCATCTTCAATGCGGCGATCAAGAATTGCGTCTTTCCAAACGTGTGGAAAGACGCAGGCATCATAGGGATCCCCAAACCGGGTAAACCCAAAAATGTCCCGACAAGCTATAGACCCATCAGTCTCATCAAGACGATGGGTAAGCTGTACGAGCGGTTGCTTCTCAACCGTCTCCAGGACTTCGTAACGTCCAACAACATCCTCAGAGATGAACAGTTCGGCTTCCGAGCCAAACATTCATGCGTCCATCAGGTGCATCGCATCACTGAGCATGTCCTTCAACAATTCTCTCGCTCCAAGCACGGAGCCCATACCGGAGCAGTCTTCCTCGACGTGGCGAAAGCGTTCGACAAAGTCTGGCACAACGGCTTGATTTACACACTTGCTTCACACTTACGGCGTGCCAGACAGTCTCGTGCACATCTTACGAGACTACTTGTCGAATCGTTTCTTTCGCTATCGCGTCGAGGGAACTCTCTCCTCCCCACATCCTATTCGAGCTGGAGTCCCGCAAGGCTCCATACTCGCCCCGCTTCTGTACAGTCTGTATACCAACGACTTACCGAAGCACCCGAGCGTAGAGCTAGCTCTCTATGCGGATGACACCGCACTCTACGTGTCGGACTTTAATCTCTCTGTTATTATTAACAAATTACAGAAAGCCATGACTCTTCTAGGCATATGGTTCCGGAAGTGGAGAATTGAAGTCAACCCCGAGAAAAGCGTAGCAATACTCTTCTCTCGGAGGAGGCCGAAATTTCTGCCAGGAAACGTATTCCTATATGACAAACCCATCCCATGGTTCAAAAAGGTCAAATATCTCGGGGTCACACTCGACGATAGATTGACCTTTTCAGAACATATCAGGACCGTGCGAAATCGCGCCGCCTTCATTCTCTGCAAATTGTATCATTTGCTGTCCAGTCATAGTAAACTGTCCCTTAGAAATAAGGTGACACTTTACAAGACAGTCGTTAGACCGGTGATGACCTACGCTTCTGTAGTATTCGCCCAAACCTCCCCGTCCTCTTTGAACACCCTTCAGGTCGTTCAAACAAAATTCATGCGTAGAGCCGTGAACGCACCACGGTACATACGCAACCTCGATCTCCATGACGACTTCGGTCTGGAAACGATCGCCAGTTACATGCGTGAAGCGTCTCGTCGTTACTTCGACAAGGCGCAGCACCACTCTAATCAATTAATCAGTAAATCTTGCGTCTACGCACGCAAGAGTGAATTCGCACCCGTCATTCGTCGTCCTCGCGACGTGCTAGGGGATCCGGATGATCCAATCACAGTGGCTGTAAAAAGAGCCACCGATCGATCAAACAGTGAGGTACACACACACACTAGTTTCATTCCAAGACACCGGCGTCGCCGGCGGCGCCGAAGAAGGATAGTTCAGTCAACTGCTGCCAACCGGTGCGTTTACGCACCGAGGCGCAGTTCTACTCCGACGCAGCCTTGAGTTTCTTTCGGCGTTTCTTCTCAAGGTAGTCACTTCCGAAACGCTGGTAGATCACCCGTAGGGTTAGTACTTTATTTGGCTGGCGGTCCAAGTCGAGGTTCGTACCCACAGGGGTGCCCTTGCATTGCCACCCAACCCAAAAATTTCGCTGGCTGAGCACCTTCTGTGCTCGCCCTCTAAGCCCGGTTGAGCTGAAAATGCCTTTCCCGGCAATCAGTAGTTAGTCCGCTTCAAAAAAAAAAAAAAATGGAGTGATAGAAGAATTTTGGTATGAAGCGGAAATATCTTAATCGCCTCACCATGCTCCCCCCTTTGGAAGGTCAAGAGATCTTCCAAAACGACAAACTTAATACCTTATGGATAACAAGTAGTAACTTAACTAGCTACCCTAAACGTTAAGATGCGTATTATAAGGCACTATAGTGAAATATAAATATATAATAATAGATAAACTATGCGGTCAGATTAATAGATTATATATAAATATACAATAAGCGGCTGAATTATAAACTAGGCGGTCAGATTAATTGTTTAATATATAAATATACATAAGCGGCTGAATTATAAACTAGGCGGTCAGATTAATTGTTTAATATATAAATATAGATAAGCGGCTGAATTATTAACTAGGCGGTCAGATTAATTGTTTATATATACATATACATAAGCGGCTGAATTATTGACTATGCAGTCAGAAAAATTATATAATATATAAATATAAAATAAGCGGCTGAATTATTGAATAAACTAAGTTTATTTACACACGAGTAATATTATCTGAGCCAGGGTATATTTCAGTAATTATCCCTAATGGCCAGTTTAAGGAAGGAGAATCCTCTTGTCCAACTAATACGACAGTTCCAATTTGAACGGGATTCTCAGGCGGTGCCCATTTCTGCCTGACTTGCAGCGCGTCTGCGTCAGAAAAACTTCCTGAACTACATCTTCTTTCTAAAGTCATAAATCGACGAGAACCGGTAGAATAAGAATTGTTCGACTCATTGGGATTTCGATAGAAAGGGGAGGCTACAGAGCACCTACCCTCTGTGTCCTTAGTGACAGAAGATCTGTACAAACTTGTACATTTTATATTATTAGGGTTTACAAATTGTTTAGGGGATATTTTATCTAATTCCCAGAATTTTTGCACCAAATCATTACGTGCTACAGCAGTAAACGAAGCGGGGGCGGTGTGAGTATTCGTGCTGGGATAGTCACCCATAAGCACATAACCAAGAGTGGTCGAAAAGGCGGGGGGTAAATTTGCTCCTAACTCAACTCTCTTTCCTAAGTATATATATGGAAACAGCTGAGCTCCTAATAAAAGGTCGCTATTTCCGGGTATATTCCACGTGAGATCAGCTAAAGGTATGCTGCTCTCGGCAGTCATGTCACACTTACTAATAAAGTGCGAAGGCAACTTGTCAGTAATGCAGTCAACCACTAAAGCCTGTATATTATATTTATTCTTCGGGTATACGCGTGACTGAATGTCTATATTCACATAGCCATAAATCGGACGTGAACTAAGACCTACACCCATGATGTACGAATTATTTAACGGAATAATCGGCTGGTTAAGCGCTTTGCAACAATCCACAGTAATTAAATTATTCTGTGAACCATTGTCAAGTAAACAACGAATAATTGCCTTATTATTATTGCCGATACTCGAAGCGGCGTAAACTTGAGCGGTAGAAAGCAGAACATTAAAACAAGGCTGCTTAACCCCTAACGGCGCGCGCGCAATGCTCACAACTGAGGTATTAGATTCGAGCGCAGGCGTCTGCGGTGTGCGAGCGCTATCAAGCGCGGCGCTGACGTTACTTTGTAACGCGATATCTTCACGACCGTTTATCGGAATGGTAGGCGGAGCTGTATAACTATGTTTACTTTTGCTATGAAAATGCAAAAACGTGTGGTGTCGTTTGCTGCATATCTCGCAACAAGACGACGATTTACATTTAGAAACGGAGTGTGATATACTCAAACAATTCACACAACCGTGTTTCGATTTAATAAAATCATATTTATTTTGCGGGGTATTCAAACTTTTAAATCCTTTACATTTATATAATTGCGTATGATCTGACCCACTACAGTAAGCACAGATCTGCGCAGGAGTTGCAGGAATATTAGCATTTTTAGTTATGAAAGTCTTGTAAGTCGACGACCTCGTCGTATCAGCGGACTTATTAATACGTTTTGAGGCGCGAGTATTGGAATTATCATTTATATTATTTGGGCGACTCAAAATCTTAACTTGATCTTGAACAAAGGAAATTAATTGATCATATGTGGGTACATCGACACCACGTACAGACATCTCGAAATTCTGCATTGTTTGTGAATCAAGTTTTCGTAAAGCGCAATTTAATAAAATAAAATCCGTTAAATCATCGATTTCCAATTGTTTCAATGCTGCAACCAAAGCGGAATATTTTTCAATAAATGTATCTAAACTGTCAGCAGTATGTATGCAAGATTCTATGTCTAGAATATTATCTATGTAGTGAGTACCTAAACGTCGTTTATCTTGATATTTATTAATTAAGCGACTCCAAATGACGCTGTAGGTCTTTCCGGAAGGCACAGTGCCTGCCGTCACCCTCAACGCCTTGTCGGTGAGTTTACCCACGAGATACTGCACACGTTGCGAGTCAGACAGTTTAGGGTTATCATGTATATTGGATTTAAAAGATTCATAAAATTTAGGCCAGTCCTCGAGGCTACCATCGAAACTTGGCAAATCTATGGGCGGTAACTTTATCGAATCTGAGATTTCTGAGCTATTCGCGACAATATTCGGGGATGACCTTGGATTTAAGATTTTATTTCGGACTCGTTTCACTGCCGTATACAAGTCGTCAAACCTAGTTAAATCCTCATAATCAGGATCATCCGTTGGGCTGATAGTTAATTTTATATTATTAATCTCGTCAATGATATGCTCGAATTTCTCTCGATATTCATCAACAATCTCAGAAGCGGTCAAGAACTGTTCATTTGGGCGGGACTCGAAGCTAGAAACATTTTTAGCTAAGCCGTGCATATTACTAAGCCTAGCAAAAATTGCTTCCTTTTTGTAAGTTAATATTTTTATTTTAGAATATAATTCTGCGGTTGCTTTATTAGTAGCCATTGTGTAAGCAATATATAAATAGGTACCAAATAATATTACGAACCTATTTTTTATTTATAATATAGTATGTTTGTATTTGTATATATTATACGTATTTATATATATTATATATATTATATATATGTATAAAATTAATGGACAGGCATATAATTATGAACGCTTGTCGAAGGCGGGTTATCAAGTATGCACTATGTGCAGCAATGGTGCATGCAGCAGCTTAGATGTTAGGAAGCCGCAAGCAGTCGGGCATGCCGTATACCTTAGTCGGCTCTTACGACCCCTCAGTATGAGGAAGAGGGAGGCACTATTCTAATCTGCCGGTAACCCCACGGCTAATAATAATACAAATAATATATACACAATAAATAAAGTATGATAAATAAATGATAAATAGCTACCTACGAACTTCACTGGAAATTTCCAGTGAACCAGTGAACAAAAAGTTAATGTAGGTAGCCAAATAAAAAATATGTAAATTTTATGAAATGTACTAATTATTATGTACTAAGTTTATAGTTAACTACTAATTATAATTATGTAGTAACTGCTCTGGAACTATCCAGGCTCGACCGGACCAAAATTATGGAGAGGCGTGTAAATAGCCCTCCATATGAGCGGGGAACGTATCTTGGTTGGCGGTTAAGAGAAACAAAAATAGGTCAAAAAACGAGTATTAAGGAAACTTATCACTCCATAAATCGCAGCTGATATACCAGAATATCTGAATCACTAACCTGTAGGTCTGCAGCTCGTCCAGTATATGGTACAGCACGGTAAGGTTCCAGGAGTCCGGTAGAGGCCACGGGCACAGTAAGTTTCCTCTCGCACAATTACACCTTATTTCTCTTCTTAATAACAACGTCGTGTGGCGGTTTTAGTATATTAATAAGGCGGTTTAAATCTATTTTAAAATAAGATCGGAGATAGCACGACGTCGCGGCGGTTGCATACAATTGTTATAGTAGTAATGTAATGAATGACGTTTTTGTGACGTCAAACAAGAGCGGTGGTAATATGAGCGACATCTGTTGGTTTCACTACAGAATCAGGGATGCAGATAATCCTTATATCATTCGCAAGTAACTTATGGAGTGATAGAAGAATTTTGGTATGAAGCGGAAATATCTTAACCGCCTCACCAGTGATGTTTCTTGGTAACTGGCGTTAACTGTAGTCAATGATTAAGATACTTTTTTAAATTGTTTTCTTGTCTATATGTTATATGTATATTAATTGAAAGTTGAGTTGAAGCTATGCAGCGGATATAAACTGCGCGTGGCGTGTTGTGTGTCATGAATAACTGACCCCCAAGATATAGGTAATCCTAGTTTGTATGTCAGTTGACTTTTTTTTTTTTTTTTTTTTTTACTTGGGGAAAATCCTCATAGGACCGTCCCGGCCGCGACGGGGGGTAGGCAGCCGGGGTGTGCCGGACTTTTACCAGCTAAAAACCCCAAGGTGACTACTTCTGCGAATTAGTGGGGACTGCGGGTCCTGTAATCAAATCGCCGCAGCCCCACTACGCCGCGCCTGATAGGCACAATCACGGGGGGGAGACGCCACCTCCCCCGATATCACCTAGTATACTTCAGCAGAGCGCGTCACAACGCACCGCCGTCTTCTCGGGGATTGCTGACCGGTCGCTCAGAGCCCCCACCCTGAACAGCCACAACCCCTAAGACATCAGCTGGCCGGTCGTGGTTCGACCGATCCGCTGGGACTGATATGCCGGGGCGGTTGTCGACAGCCCGGCGTCTTCTTCGAGCGGCCTTCTGCCGTTCTCGCTCGGCAGCCTCCTTCTGGGACATAACTTCCTCACAGAAGGAGGCCACGGCCCTCCAGTTGCCAGGCCCTGCCAGCATGGCCGACACCACTGCCGGCAGGGAGAGGTCGTGTCCGATCCATCGGACCAGGTCCCGCCGCTCGCTGTCCCACGCCAGACAATGTGCGAGCGTATGCTGGGCGGAATCTAGGTCCGAACTGCAGTGGTAGCACCGGGTCGTTGCTTCTCGTCCAAACCGGCACAAGTACTCAGGGAAACATCCATGACCCGTGAGTACCTGTGTCAGATGGTAGGTGACGTGATCTCTGCTATCAAGCCAGGCTTCGAGGTTCGGCAAAATGGCGCCGACCACGCGTTGGCGCATGCAGCGCTCCTCATTAAGCTGCGCGCGCCACGTATTTACGGCTGATCGGCGCTCTAGCGCCTTCAGCCTCTCGAGCGCCATAGGAGGCACGCTTTCGCCTCTCAGGCGGGATTCGTGGACCCGGTTGAAGACTGCCAAGTCCACTTCCGCCTGGATATTAAAGGGCAAAAAGCGTGCCAGGATCGTCGCCGCCTCATAGGAGATTGTTCGATAGCCACGTGCGATCCGTATGGCCATCAACCGCTGCAGACTGTGTAACTTCTGCCTGCAGCGGCGGACGCGCAGTCTGTGACCCCAGACTGGCGCCCCGTAGAGAGCCACGGACCGCACGACTCCGGCATAGAGGCGGCGCACTCCTTCAGACGGTCCCCCGAGATTGGGTAGGAGTCGATGCAAGGCACCCACTACCCTCTGAACCCGGGGGACGAGGCGCTCGATGTGTTCCTCGAAGCCCCAACGACCGTCAAGGGTGAGCCCGAGGTACTTAATGAACCGGCCCACCCTTATATGTACGTCACCTATTCTGATCCACGAATCGGGTGGTTCCCTACTTCGCGGCAGTTTATGGAACCATAACGCCTCGCATTTATGAGGCGCTACCCGCAAACCCAATTCATGGATCTTAGAAACGACCCGTGCTACTCCATGCTCGGCGAGCTCGGTGGTCCCTGCGAAGGATTCCCCGGCGGCAAGTACTAGCGTATCGTCTGCATAACAGACGACGCTGACACCGTCGGGGAGTTCAGCACGCAAGACCGCGTCGTACGCGAGGTTCCATAAAAGGGGACCCAGAACCGACCCCTGCGGAACCCCGCAGTACACCTCCCTCGTATAGCGAATATCGTTCCGACCCACGTACGAGATGTACCTGTCGCGCAGGTACGCCCCAACGATACAGCGCAGGTAGGGGGGCACGTTATGATGTTCGAGCGCCCCCCTGATTGCAGCCCAGGGCAGGGTGTTAAAAGCGTTGGAAATATCTAAGCTTACGCCTAGGACCACCCTACCCTGAGAAACGGCTTGTTGCGACAGGGACCGAACCCTTAAAATTGCGTCTATCGTAGAACGGCCCTGTCGGAATCCGAACTGCATATCATGCAGGTCGGGGCCGACGCGCGACAGATGCCAGCTAAGACGGGCGGCAATCACCCGCTCAAAAAGCTTGCCGCTCTCGTCTAGCAGACATATGGGTCGGTACGCAGAGGGAGAATCCGCGGCCCTGCCATCCTTCTTTAATAGGACCAACGCAGCCGACTTCCAGGCCCTGGGAAAGATTCCAGTACGGAGGCAGCTATCAAAAAGCTGCCTCAATCTATCGCCTAGGGCAGCCAAAGCCAAGGCCAAAGCCATGCCTGGGATCCCATCCGGACCTGGCGCAGTGTTTTTGGCTTTCAGGCGGCTGACGGCTCGATCCAGTTCACCCTTAGTCACCCCGTATTCGTCGCACCAATCGGACCCCGGTGCAAGGGTGGTTGTGGGAGTTAGGGAATCGTCATGGACCCGCGGAAAGAGACAATTAACTGTCTCAGCGACTAACTGCGGATCCATGGTTTGCGTAAGAGGAGGAACCCATGAACGGAGTTTACCCATGACAATCTTATAAGGGCGTCCCCATATGTCAGTTGACTAGGATATCCCGCTTTCAAAGTGTCTCTTGCATAAATTGTTTTTATTATTTTGTTTTTATCTTTCACCCAGAAAGCGATTTGCATTCAAGAATTTTTTTATACATTTTTCATTTTGAGAAATTTACATAAGGCATAAAGTGATAATTGTTACAACGTTACTCTTTATTATTTTAAAATATTTTTCAAAAAATAATAGATTAAATCTTTGAGCAAGGATGACGAAATGGAATTAATAGATATCTTTGTTCTCTATATATCCTGAGTCCATAAATGGGCAAAATGTAATCAGATTAATAAAAAACGATCACGATTACATTTTGCGTTTTTCATCATTAATATGACTGCATTTTGCTCATCTACGTTTTAAACACTACGGAATCTTCAATTGCATATTTATGACTCTTTATTATTTTGAAGGGATTTAATCATGATAAGAGATCAATAAAATGAAAATTACGACTACATTTTGTTATCTTTAAACATTAATTAGATTACATTTTACCCCTCTCTGCCTGTATCTTATAAACGTTTTTGGTCTTTGATAAAAGGATTATACTTAATGTGAGATAAATATAGAGCAGTTTTATTGAAAACATAGCAGAAAAACGCACACGGGTCTGCGGAGTCACAGCTTTTCAGTAGCTCATATCACGACTAGGACTATAAAGTTCTCTAACTCTTACTTTTGCCGAGTTATTGAGCTGTGGAATGGTCTCCCGGCGAGCGTGTTTCCATCGCCTATGATATGAGGTCTTTTAAGCGAAGCATGAAGAGATATTTGTGCAGGCCGGCATGACCGCTGCAGCTATGGCTTTTGTTTGGTATCGGTAGTCGTTGTCGTTTTTGGACTGTATCAAGCTTACCATCAGGTATGGTGTGATCACTGTGCCGTGTCTGGATAAAAAAAAACGGAAAGTGAACAATTAGAAATAATGCACAGGTAAGCCTGTCAGATAAATACTGATGTATAAGGAGAGGGTAATAATTAATAACAATCAATCAGTTTAAAGGTGTTATTAGAAACATTGTGTGTATGGTTTTGGTTCTCGGACAGTTAAAATCGGTGGTATGCAAATTTTGACTCATTTATCAGGGAAGCTCCTTGAATTTCAATTAGGTGTTAGAAACTAAAATTATTACTTTATTATTTTGCCGTTCAGACGGGACTTCAGAGACATTCAAATTAAAATTGAATAACTAAATTATTAAAGGGGTAGAAACAGTAAATTAAATCCAAAGACTTTTTATGATTTATTATTAAAAATCTCTTTTGACTTGAACACGATCACTAAATTACAGACAGTTAAAGAAATATTTCATAATAACATTGAGATTATTTACGTTGTATCAGTCGAGTTTACAATTTTAGTGGTTTCAAGACCGAAGTCACTCCCACTGACCGATAAAAAATATTATACATTGTTACCTAACTATTTACATCACATATTATCTGTGTAGATAGAAATTGATATAAAACCTTAGATGCGGTAGAAAGCTATAGCACTACGCCTTAATAGTCATAAAAAGGAATGTCCATTTTGTCACGGTAAAACTTTATTGTTTCTAAACTGTTACTAACGACCATTGTAAAAGAAGTTACACAACAAATATTTTGTATACAAATTCATAATGTCTTTTATACATCTATTGACATATATTGTACGCATGTATTTATTTTTACAGAATTGATTATACAAAAAATATACGTTGGATAAATAGTAACAGTAAATATATTACAAATTGTTCTTAATTGGAGCTTTCACGTATTAAACCCCAATTAGGTATGTCTAATGTGCTCAAATGGCATAATATTACAAATACCTTAATAGAAACTTTAACTCACAAAATTATAGAGCTAGCGTGTGTAACAGCAAAGTAAAATTAGCCCAACTTCTTTTAAGTAGTAAATCAAACGGAATAAGCGTTGTTACAACTGATGTTTTAATTAGTTCTTTCTTTCAATTTCAATTTTACAACGCATGTAATAAGATTATATTATTTGAAACCCTATTATTTAAAAACTAAGGCTCCCTCATGACATTTATATAATTTACTATCATATATACACAAAAAAAGAAAATGTGCACCATTTTTGCAAATATTTACAAAATATACATAGTTATTCTAACAATTATTAACAATCATTGCAATAGAATTGTAACATTATACATTCGTAATGAATTATTATATTTTCGAACAAAAATAAATATTTACCTAAATTGGACCATAGACAGTTGAAGATGTTTTGAATTCAAATAAAGTTAACTAAACGATGCATTATAAAAGGTTTATTTAATCATTCAAATACCATTTAGATATTTGTATTACATAATACAAAATTCTGTTATAAATATTGATAAAAGACGTCCAAGAACTAAATGCAATAACTAAATTGGCAGGTTTTCAACGCGTAAAAAATCTGAAACATTTTTCAGCCTTTTCATGTACCTATTATCTACTAAAAATTGATAAGTAACAACAACGTAGTCATGGCGTTTCTAGGAAACGATCGCCATAACAATACATACAAATAATTAATTAGGCTCTTCTATCACTTCGACGTATACAGTCCACGTTTTTAATATCATTCGACTTATATTTACACTTCGTGACACATTTTTGGACAGCTCGTCTTATAGACTCACTGAGAAAGATAGTCCTACTTTGTATTCATGGGTATTTTTGGAATGTTGGTTTGCAATGACGCAGGTTTTCTATTCGATGACGTATTTAAACATCTAGGCCTTGTCGTTGTACTCTCGTAGTTAGAAGCCCTTCGGAGGAGATGGAGGCGGGAATGCTGAAGGGGTTCGACCCTTCAGCTTTGTGCTATGGAATCCAACGGCACCACCAATTTTCCGTTGGAGTAGCTGCAACAAAACAAAACATTAGACCTTAACTTTTCATAAGCGTCTTATATTTTTTTTAAATATATTATTACCACAATCAATTTACAAGTGATGAAGTTTATCGTGTAAGGATAGAAATTGTTAGTAATAAAATGTTATTAACCTGTATGGTATAGTGCTTGTTCTGGATTTAGCTCGGCTTGGTCTAGATGCTTCATCTGCAACCAATATAACAAATGTAAGCCATCATAATCAAGCCATAATTTTCATCGGATTTATCAGAGTTTCCGCTTGGTTACAGTTTTCATAGAGTCGTTTTAATAAACTGGCTACTCACGCTACTGTCTCGGTTCTTAGGGAACAATATTTATCTTAACTCGAAGTTAGAAGAAGCGATACCTTAATGAGAGAACTTTGTATCAACTTCGTTAATGATTTCTGACCTAGCTTCAGCAAAACGACTTATTTAACCTTCAGAATTTTAATGTTCTTTGGATAATAAAATATTAAGTTATGAGTAAGCATGCTAAATCATAATAATAATAAAAAGGCCTTGGAAATGCTCACTGAGGAAATAGACTTAATTGGACGCGCACAAGTATATTTTAAGAAAAATAAATTAAAACTGTTTCACTGGTAGAAAGTCCATCTATTGTTTAATTTTAACAGTTGAGAAATATAATTACCTGCATATAATTAAGATATTTAGATTTAAAGTTGTAGAATGTAGAAAATAAACACCTTTCTGCCAGCAAAGTGCCAAGTTTGGTTGGACCCTTACCATAGTGCGGCTAACATCGTTGTGAGAGGCACGCATCGCATTTGACGGGCTCGGTACGCCGCTTGGTCTGAGAGCCCTGCGAGCCGGACTTACGCCGGAAAGTGTACCTAACGAGCAGACCTGCAATGCAAAACGCGGCACCGTTAACAAAATAAACAAACAAACTAAAATGAAAACAACAAACAGTAAGCCACGCGCGCGCGTCCATTTGAAAAACGCCTATGGGCGGACGAAAGCGGGCGAAAATAAAACAGAAATGATGCTCTCAGGGTTTTCATGACTTGATGCCGTTCGGATTCATTCACGTTTTATGTGAGAATGGGACTTAATACACTTTTATTTTTATTTTTTCAGAAAAATGTTTTGTTGGCTGTGTATGATGGTATAACCTAAGTGATAGATATTCCGATTGAATGTCCTAACTGTGTTGTTTGAGCTAAATACAGATGTTAAATGTCCATTTCTTAAGCCGTAGTAAATATCAATATATTTTATGTTACAGCGATTAAACGAACGAATGTTAGTTTTGATGGCACACTTAAGCTAAAAATGGTTACTCACCAGTTAAACCTGCTTTGTTTATGCTATTTGAACTCGAAAATCCAGATATTTTCTTCCAGGATTTCTTATTCCAGAACCCACTCGATTTGGCATCACCACAACTTGAACTTCGAGGAGATTGTGCATCTCTAACACAGCGTGCTCCACATTCATCGGCACCGAGAATTCTTACACCAGCTCCTCGCGTTCCATATGCAACAGCTGGCAAATGCGGTACTGAACCCGTGGGCTTTCGTCGCAAACTGCCTACATAACTAGCACCACTACTGCTACCACTAAATCCACTATCTAAGTCTGGCGGATTACAGCTGGCCGGTGATAGTAATTCGTCTGTAGGACCAACACGAAGTAACTCTTCAATATTATCTCTATCTTCTGCTCTTTCTGAATCAGGAGATTCACATTCGGGCATAAGCATAGCTTCAACACTAAGATTTAATTCTCCCAAAATTCGTTTATGTCTAGATTCTACTCGACGCACTTCTTCTTCTACCACACTTCTGTCTAGTGACATGAGTGACTGTCGAGGTGGGTATCGATGTTTTGGACAAGTTCTTGATCCATCTGTTATTTCTTCATAAATATTTTCTTCTGTCCCGTATCTCGTTACGTAATTATGACGTGCCGTACGATCTCGTGGTATGCCACCGCGACCTCGCTGACGATTCGTTTTCCTTGAAGAAGAAGGCATTGATAAATGATGGTCATAATAAGCGTACGAATAGTCAACAGGTTCGAATCGTTCCATTGTCGCGGCTATATTACTCCTATTCCATGATTGTGGAGGTTGTTCTCGAGATATATTGATAGCTGCGAGCCTGGCTGGGAGAATTTCATCAAGATCTCTAGCACACCGCTCGTCTAAAGATTGGGCACCATCATCATCTTCCCGCTTGTGTTTTCTGTGCGGTCGCCGCGATGTTTGCGATCGACCATGGCTCCGTTCAAAATCGGATATATGACTGTTGGTGTAATCTGGTGTATGGCTACGATTGTATTCTCCTGGCCGATGCTTACAATCAAGTGTGTGGTGGTAATCGGGCGTGTGTCTTGAACTATAACTGGAAGTTCCTTCATAGTCCGATCGATCGTAGGATGGGCTGTCATCTGCATTGCTAGTGTGTGGATGAGGACAGTCAGCCGCTATGCCGGATTCAGAAGATGGGTAGTCGTGTACTTCTGCAGTAGTCAGGACTCGATCGTCGGGACGAGCGGGTTCTGAGGCGGCGTGTCGGTGATGTGGTCGAGGCCGGGTTGATTCTCGATAGCTTGCAAAAGTTCGTTGCAATGATGGCTGATGCGGGTACAATCCACGTCGGGAATCGAACACCGCCTCCCCCGGCTCGTCGGGGCTTGGCGGCGCGCTGCGTGATTCCATTGCTCATCCTCTCATCACCAACTAGTACCTGTAAGAGAGAAATATTTTATATTTAACTTTGAGTCTTATACAATAAACAAAATTAGTGGAAATATACATAGGTATATAAGCATTAGAAATATAAATATTACGTTTTAACAGTTAATTAATGCAAAAGTGGTATAGAAAGATCTAAGGATAGTTCTTAACCAATCTCAATAAAAACATTTTTTTTATGTTGTATAAATATATATAGTTTAGTGATGTGAATTCTTTTATTTCATAAAACAATACTTCATTTATAATATAGAATTATTAAATTCACTTTATAAAAATCCCAGACGCGGCGACGTGGTTGAATCGAGGGCAATGAATCCAAAATTACGTGCTCCGTGATAAGGGTAGGGTGACGATCAACACAGCAGCCGACGTCGATATATCATCATCAGTCGACGGATAATAAATCGGGGACCCTGCACACGCTGTTTACACTTTATATCAAAGCGGTATCTAATGGACCTTTTTAATGTATGTTACAATTTAAAAAAGAAATCATACCAATATTATTGTACCTTGGAACATTATCTAAGATATTGCGAACATTAATTCATAAATATAGTTTCGAATACGGGTAATGGCGCTCAATTGAGCCATTAAATTAACTTTACATCACGAAATCGATTTGAACATACCATTTATAGGTTTAAGAAAGCATTACCTAAATATTATAATCATGTGATAAACTGCTTTGAATAAATAAAAAAGTATTGGAAATAAACTTTTGTGGATAGCCCATACACGATAAAGTAAGCCCGATTTGCATAGATTATGGAAATACGCAATTCATCACATTCGTTTCATCATAACAATATTCCGCCATCAGCATATCTATTGCGTTTCCCCCAAAAGTTATGTCGCGTTCCGCAGCAATTTATTGCGATAACGATAAGTATCCGTGAACTAGTGTCGTAGTACCATCAAAAGGGCTCGGGCATAGGGCTTCCAGTTTTAAACACAATTCGAGTCAGGGACCAGAATTTCGGGAACTACTATTATCTCGAATTTTCCGGGAAGTTTGAGTCCATCGATACTGCAAATAAACTAAACATTTTTAAATGGTCTTTTCTTTTAAGGATAATATATGAGTTTTAAAGGGATTTAAGTACTTGACAAATAATTATTTTACTTTAAAAAAGCACGTTATATTAAGTTTTATTTATCCGAAATTTTTAAAACTTCCATGCTGTCTCTAAGCATAAATCAATCGAGAAGTTAATCTCGTTCAAATTCACCCGCTACCTATTTTTCATTTTAAAAATGTTGGTCTGTAATTTATGAACACATATCTTTTTTAAATATTTGTATATGACACCAGAGTGACAATAATTAATTGTGAATCTTTTTCTTTCGAGTCTCGAAAGTTTATTTCCAAGCCTGTATTGTTTATAAGCTCTCTACCTCGAAAATAGAGAAAAAAATCCAGTGATTTTCGGGATTTTGAGACTCGTGACTCTTGGGATGGAAGCCCTAATTGGAGTCGCGTCGCCCTGATGGGCGTATCCATAGTAACGTACCCGTGGTTTATCGGCCCGCTTCCGCCCGATATTCCTTGCATGTAAATCATCATCAACGCTGAGAAAGACGCTAAAGCGCCCGTTGACCGTCCAATATGGGCTATCACATGTAATAACCGGCAACGAGTAATAATTTTTAGAATATATTGAATACATTACATATATCTACACTAAAAATAGTAATGCGCTTTCCTTGTTTTTATTTTTAAGTATTTTGAGGTGTCAGTGTTAAGGCCCTCATAGTGATTCGCTTTGGCCTGTTGCGTTTCGGGATCAGCTTGTGTATTCCAGTTATTATACCTGGAGACCATTAGTCGTGGTATTTGTGTGCAGATATGACGACGGAGACTATCAGCGGATGTTTCTCCTTTGATGGTCGCTTTCGTTTATGGACTACACTGTACTTACCATCAGGTGTACTGTAGTCACTTTGTCGTACTCGTGTAAAAAAAACAATTGTAATAATAATTTAAAGAAAAATTTGATATTGTATTTACAAAATGGGATTTCAAAGTGTAATTGTAGCATGTACATTATTTATGTTTGTAGGAAAACACCATGAGGAAGGCCGCATAGCATCTGATAGAAATGTCATGTTTAAAGTTCCCTGAGTGACGGCGATCAGCTACGCTACTGTTCGCGTTGGGCACAACATATAAGCGCAAAGTGGATACAACCACTAATATACCTCTGCTCATCCCGTTAGAGATATGGTGTGCCGATATATGTATATTTATTAAAATAAGCCGTGGTGGCTGCCGGCAGAATAGAATAGCACCCCCCTCTTCTTGCTGAGGTGTCGTAAGAGGCGACTAAAGTATCTCTTTAACAACGCAATTCAACCAGGTGTTCAGAGAAGGAAAACTCGACCAAACCTGCATCCTGCTCCCTCCCGATCGTACTGGTTCTCCTTTCCATCGGGCTTGAGGGAGTTCGGACGAGAGAGTGCTTGTCTGGCTGCGCGTCCAGTTATACACTTAAATATCTCCTGCGCAATTGACTGTTTTCGAAAACTGGACCTCGTATTTCTTAATCGGTGTTGAAACAGTCGCCATGGCCGAAACCGGCCAGGACATCATCATCATCATTTATTTAAATATATCTTATTTTAACTTCACATCAAATAAATACTGAAAAATGTAATCTAAAAGCAAAGTCGCTATAGTTAAAATTACGAGTATATTTAATTTTTAAATATCACGTAATTTACAAAGAAAAATAAAAAAGTTATTATAAAATGGCAGGTAATTCTATCATCTTAGGTATGTCTTATGTTTTTTTAAAGCCGAATGAAGGTTTTATTTTTTATTTTCATGGCTTGGATTTTGCTGTATTTTAGAAATGTTAATAAGTAAATATTAATACTATACGGGAAAATTACAATATAAAAATCTTTAGAATAACATTATTTTAACGTGTGTGATATCAATTTTTTGTTCCCCTTCGTAAGTTCCCCTTTTATAGGCTTATGGAATATATTAGGGATAAAAATCATGCTGGCTTCTAATAGCGGCATAATTGCTTTGAAATGTTTTATTGCTGTAGGATAATAATTAATTAATCGATAAAAAATTGCTTTCGATGATTTATTATTAATGTGTGCACTGATTAACCCCGTCCTTTTAAGTACGTTTAAATTGATTACCTTGTTATTTAATGACTATTTTGGAAAGAAATTACTGTTTACTAGAATTAAAGAACTATGAAACTGTGGTAACATAATTAATATTATTACTATTTTTAGAATGTAAATTATAAATATTCTATTAAAATAATCCTTACTTACTGAACATACAATAAAAATGGTTCAACTTACATTTAACTTAATAAAGTCTACGTATTTATTTTGATTAAAACTGTCACTGGTATATTAAAAAAACCGTCTTAGACTGAAATTTATATATGCTATTTCGACTTTGCTTAGCAAAGTTCTCAAAAAATAAATACGTTTTGATAAAAAAAAACTGAATATATAATAGGAACTTGAGTATAGCCATAGTATTCGCAGAGCCAAATTCATGTTAACAAAGTCGGTGACTTACCAAATCCTTAGACATTGATTGAGTAAAGTCTAAGCAAACTTAAAGTGGCGTCTATAAATCTCAGCCTTACTAAAGAAGTAAGAAGAAGTATAAAGTTTAATTACAATACTATTCGCACAGTAATTAAATATCATACAGCAAACGTCTAATCTATTGTATTTTCACAAAAGGCGATTATTGATTCCCTGAAGTATTTTAATTTTAAAGTGGCATTTTAATTAAATATAACATACATTCACAAAATAGGTAATAATATAAATTCTAAAATGTGAGTATACAATTTTGCATCATCATAAATAATAATCAACTATCACGTGGCGATAAAATAATAAGCATTTTCATTTCCTATGCACCCTACATTATGTCTCATTATAAATAATAGGTTTTTTGTTGCGTGGACACATGTGGCCGGCGTCGAAATAAGCGATTACTTATAAGTGCGGGGGCTACTTAGCATTATAATATGTTGCTTTAAGCACTTATTACAAGCTTTTATCTTGAATATAATATTTTATGGAACCAAAAAGAGAGAAAGGCAAGCAGTCCACAGGATGAAAAGTGGTAACTACATTTCTTTTACTTATTCGTCAACACGTTTTTAGTTTCATTGTCTCCTTTTCAAAATGTTGTTACAATAATAGAGATGCCCAACAGCAAATATCACTAATAAGCTATGGTGGTATATACAAATAACTATTACTAAATTCTAAATATTATTGTGAACACTATTAACAATTAATTTTTAATCTGTAATAATTATATTCTGAGTTGGCAACCATAATTTATAAGGTGTCAGAATGGAAACGGAACTATGACAGTAAGTTTATAAAGGCGGGGGCTTAAGTATAAATATAGTGGAGAGAAGATGTTGATATTAAGTGTTAATATTCTGTAAATGAATAACAAATAATTACGAGGCCAAGGGTTGATGCAATAATCAGAACAGGTGTCCATAGATTCAGTATGAGGACAAAGGAGAATCTAAATATAAGAGTTGTTGTATGACGTGTAGTTATCAGATAAGTTTTAGAGTTATATTAATATTAGGTCCTTACATATGAAATTGGCGTTTTGTATGGGAGGAACAAAAAGTCGAATATTTTTTAATACAATATATTTAATTAATCAAAGTATGAACCATTATTTTCTATGCACTTTTGCCATCTCATAGGTAGTTCATTGATCCCTTTACTAAAAAAACCAGTCGGACAGGAATCAATAAAATCTTTGAAGGCGATTTGGACTGCCCCATCGGAGTTGAATTTTTTCCCTTGCAAGAAGTTATCCAAATTTCGAAAAAAAATGGTAATCTGTTGGAGCAAGGTCCGGGGAGTACGGAGGATGTCTTAGACTTTCCAATTGAAGCTCTTCTAATTTAGTAGCCGTCTGTTGCGCAGTGTGTGGTCTAGCGTTGTCGTGAAGCAGCAGTGGCGTGGAGCGATTGACCAGCCTAGGTTGTTTAGCCGCTAGCTTTTCCATCATGGTTTGCAATTGCTGACAATAGACATCAGCCGTAATAGTCTGGCCATATTTGAGAAAACTGTAATGAACAATACCGGCACTAGTCCACCAAACGCTTACAAGTAACTTTTTTGGGGTTAATTTTCGCTTGGGGCAGGATTTGGCTGGCTGGCCAGGATCCAACCATTGCGCTGAGCGCTTCCGATTATCGTAAAGAACCCATTTTTCATCACAGGTAATGATTCGGTATAAAATACCTTCATTATTGTGCCGGTTTAGTAATGTAACGCAGCAGTTGACGCGCGTTTGCCGGTTTGCTTCAGTCAATTCGTGAGGTACCCACCTTTCAAGCTTTTTAATCTTCCCAATTTGCTTCAAGTGAATTAAAACAGTTTTATCACTAACATCGCAGCCTGCAGCTAACTCGGACGTGGTTTGCGATGGATCCGCTTCCACAATAGCCTTCAACTCTTCATTATCAACTTGAGTCTCAGGCCGTCCACGGGGCTTGTTCTGCAGGTCGAAATTTCCAGAACGAAAAAGTTGGAACCAAAAACGAACTGTGTTTTCTTTTGCAACACGACCGCCATACACATCATTCACCCTTCGAGTTGTTTCCGCAGCACTAGTGCCACGGCGGAACTCGTACTCGTAAATAATGCGATATTTTAAGTTTTCCATTTTGTAAAATGAGTGACGCAAACAGAAAAAAACAGAAGAAAAAATCAAATGAATGACGATCATCGAAGCACAAATACATGAGTCTATAGCTGTACAAATTTGAATTTGGAATTCATTACCAAAGAGGAGAAATTTGTGATTAAAGTGGCCAGTACGAAAAACGCCAATTTCATATGTAAGGACCTAATATAATATTTTATACCTTTAATAGTATATACTAACATAAAAAAAATATGAATAAATGTGAATATAGTGTCTATAAAAGGATAAGGCACGTAGATACCAAGTTCGTTAGCTTTATAATTGTGGCTATGAGCAATTATTATTCTTGTACAAACAGCGTGTGTCTAAGTATAGTTTCACTCAATAGGTGGCCGACCTAAATGAATGCTTGTCACGTTTTAATTTATCCCAAGCCTGCAATGAAGCGAGCTTATGAAATCGAATGGGTTGCCTAAATATTTGTGAGTAGTAATTTAAATGTGTTATACGTAGAGACTTGAGGGTGTGGTGGTGGTTGCTGATTACATTCAACACTTTAATCTTGATATACAATGAAAATACAATAATAAATATAAAGATATTTATGTTTCTTTTTTGGTGGTAATGCCGATAGCCTGAACCGGGTCAATAACCACAGTACACAAGTGTAAAGACCCTCATAGTGACTCGCTTTGGTCTGTCGCGTTTAGTGATCAGCTTGTGTTTATTCAGTAACCCATATAACTAGTGAAACTTCAGTCATAGTATATGTGGGCCGACATGAAGACGGAGACTATCATGAGATTTTCATGCTTTAATTGTCGCTTTCGTTGTTGGACTACAGTATACTTATCATCTGGTGTAATGTAGTAACTTACCAAACTAGTGTTAAAAAAAATAAAAGCACATTTTGTATAAAATAGCTATATTTATTAAATATCTAATGAAATTATCAAAGAGAATCAAATCAAAATGAGATACATTTATAATGTAAGAAAGGGCTTTCAAAACCGGTTTATTATAGTACTAATCGGTACCTACAAATTGTAACGAGAAATATTATTCCTGGACTTTATCGGTAAATTTAATGCGGCATTAAAGCAACACCGCTAAGTGGGCTCTGAGATCTTCACGTTTTACAGCTGGAGTATAGTTAGTAAAATTTTGCCAAACAAAGCATTCACAAGGTGCTTTTAGCTTAAATTTAATCGCTTATATTATAATTATGTGTTTTTACAGCCTAAAAGTAAAAGATTTAAAAGTTATATGCCCCTGACATGATAATTAATCATTAGGTATTCCTATATACCTTTATTAGCTGATTCTATAAAAATGCTGATTTATTTTTGTACTTACGTTAAGTCATCAATTAAAAACAAGTAAATTGGTAATTTAAAATATTTCAGTAAATTTTTAACAATCATACACGTATCATTATAACAGAACTAAGTTTAAAATAAATAAAATTAATTTAAAATAAATAATACAAAGTTAAGTAAATGTACTTTACGTTAGATATAATAAAATATATATAACACTAATCCTATACCTTGTTCATTTTACAAATTGCCCCATGTCAGACAAAAACAAGTTAGTTTTGTTTGTGAAATAAATATTTAATATATTATTTTGATTCTAGTTTATTTTAATACAATAGTATTTTAGTACCTTAATCGATAAATATTTATTTCCACTATTTATACTAAATGTGGAAATTTACATGTAAAGAGTTGTTATAAGGGACTTCGTAAAATGAACAAGTTATAAATAATGATATACGTAATACTCCAGTCCGAAAAAAATCAAAAACATACCACTTACTTTCTTCCAAAATAGAATAAACCAAATAAATTTAAATTATATTTCTAGCTAAAACTACCTAGGGTTATCAAAATTCAGTAAAGCAAAGAACGTATTACAAATGCTTAGTCACATAAGTGAAACAATTATTCAGACGTGTTTTCGACGTAACCCACTTACAATGGGTATTTTTTCAATGAAATTGTATATGTAATTGTTATTATGCTATATTTCATTGTTTATGTTCATGATTGATTTTATTTTGTGTTATAAGTGTAAACTTGATCCTGTAATTTGGAACACACAGCGGGATATGTTCGCCTACGTTACATTTTCTTTAATTTATTTACATTACCCGACGAACTCACGTACAGGAATTAACTTAAATAAATAAAAATTAATTATTAGTTAGGTGATAAAAAATTAATGTTTCTAAGCGTATGTAGGCTAATACAAAAAATAAAACAAAACGAGCGGAGAATTCGCGGTAATCAAACTGACTCATCTAGAATGGTTTTGTTTGATTGTCTATATTCATATAATTATAAAACTGACAGTTAAATTTCGCAGAACAAAATACTTCATATTAAAAATTGAGTCATGTAAGAAATAATAATTTAAAGATAAATCTATTTTATATTTTAAACACTTCCATTTTATACATTTATAATACATTTAGGTTGGTAATAAATCCACCGTGAACCTTTAAAAACGTGTAAACAATAATATATTGTGGACGAATAACATAATAGCTAGACCAGTAAATTTTATACTGCTCAAACTAACCTGCCACTTGACAAATCCTAACTACAAACTAAAATCTTACTTTGAACTTTACAGACATAACATAGTACAAACAGCTCCATTAAAAATCTTTGTTTTATAAATTTAAATACCGTTTTACAGTTGAATTTAAGATTACAATTGTTTTTATGAATAAACATTAATATTGATTTTAATACTGTAACATCGTAATTTTTTTTTTCTAAAAATAGATTCTTTTTAGTATGAAATGTGGCATGATTGTGTTGAACGGTATAGCATGTACTAATGTAATCGCCTTTTTATTTATTAACTAGCTGTCCCGGCAGACCTTGTTCTGCCCTATTTTTCTAAAACAAAGTCATATTGTTTTTTTTAATGTTAATAGCTTCCCCGACAGATTTTTTTTTAAAATTGTTTGAAAGAACCTGGCCTTAATGCTATATGTATAAAAATTTACAAATATTGACATTAATATTTATACGTCACTCAATTGTTTTGCCTTCCCGGAACCCGTCCACTGACATTTAAACTTTATGGTATGGTGTTAAAGTTCAAATTGACTTTAAAATATTATTACGAATTTTTTGTATGAGAATATAGAAAAGTGTTGTTTTTAGACTTTTTCAGACAATTTTTTTAATTTTTCTCTCCGTAATAACCTTCCCCATACTTCAACAAACACAACAAAAAAGAAAGAAAGAAAAAAAAGAAGAACAAGAAGAAAGGTTTAGTCGTTCTCGAGTTTCGCGCTTATCAAGACAGCTGATCCGGCAAACGTAGTTTTGCTATATAAGTTATTGTAATATCTTCTATGATGTTCATTGAAATTAAGTGATGTCAAAGACAATTTTGTTCATAATTAAATACTCTTAATCAACAAAACATTTATTTGGATAAAGATTAATATTATTTCGTTGATACAACTCTTAATGCATTAATTTCGACCAAATTCGATTACCATAAAAACGGTTCTAGTTAGTTAATCTTAAAAGATAGGCATATACTGTCGGAGACATTTTTTTAGATCATTTCAAGAGGAATAATTCTTTCATACATATACTTATGGTATCTTGTACCGTTTTCGCAGCGCACGCAATGGAAGCCTTCAAGGATGAATAATTTTCCCCGTTTTTTTCACATTTTCCATTATTTCTTCGCTCCTAATATTTGCATCGTGATGTTATATAGCCTAAAGCCTTCCTCGATAAATAGTCTATTTAACACAAAAAGAATTTTTCAATTCGAACCAGTAGTTCCTGAGATTAGCGCGTTCAAACAAACAAACAAACAAACTCTTCAGCTTTATAATATTAGTATAGATATGTGTTGTTGGTTAAGAGTATTTAATTGTGAACAAAATTGTCTTTGACATCACTTAATTTCAATGAACATCTTAGAAGATATTCCAAATCTTATATAGCAAAACAACGTTTGCCGGATCAGCTAGTTTATTATATCTTAAATTTGATCCCATTTTAATATGGTGCAGGATTGATACATGTCTTCGAAAGTATAAGCCAGAACTTTTGAATTGACAACAGCATAATCTATGTCCCTCTACATCTCCCTCGTGTGTAGACAGATGTTGAGAATCGAGACTGTTTCCAAGCGTATTTAAGGTTTTTTTTTTTTTATAGCCCGGGGGATATTGTTGACGGACCTCAGGGAGCTTTTTGGTTGTCGGACTTGCACCGACTAAAACCCCCGGGGTTACACAGCGCTCTCGCCTGGATAATTTTAATTTTAATTAAACACAACACAACACAACCGAACACAACACAACCGAACAGAACGGAATACAACCGAACATAACCGAACACAACCGAACACAACCGAACAGAACGGAATACAACCGAACATAACCGAACACAACCGAACACAACCGAACACATCCGAACACAACCAAACACAACCGAACACATCCGAACAGAACCGAACACAACCGAACACAACCGAACACAACCGAACAGAACCGAACACAACCGAACACAACCGAATACAACCGAACACAACCGAACACAACCGAACAGAACCGAACACAACCGAACATAACCGAACACAACCGAACATAACCGAACACAACCGAACAGAACCGAACACAACCGAACACAACACAACCGAGTACAACCGAACACAACCGAACACAACCGAACAGAACCGAACACAACCGAACACAACCGAACACAACCGAACATAACCGAACAGAACCGAACATAACCGAACACAACCGAACACAACACAACCGAGTACAACCGAACACAACCGAACACAACCGAACACAACCGAACACAACCGAACATAACCGAACACAACCGAACACAACCGAACATAACCGAACACAACCGAACATAACCGAACACAACCGAACACAACACAACCGAGTACAACCGAACACAACCGAACACAACCGAACACAACCGAACACAACCGAACACAACCGAACACAACACAACCGAACACAACCGAACACAACCGAACACAACACAACCGAACACAACCGAACAGAACCGAACATAGCCGAACATAACCGAACACAACCGAACACAACCGAACACAACACAACCGAATACAACCGAACACAACCGAACACAACCGAAGACAACCGAACACAACCGAACACAACCGAACACAACCGAACACAACCGAACACAACCGAACAGAACCGAACACAACCGAACACAACCGAACACAACCGAACACAACCAAACACACCCGAACACAACCAAACAGAACCGAACACAACCAAACACAACCGAACACAACCAAACACACCCGAACACAACCAAACAGAACCGAACACAACCGAACACAACCGAACACAACCGAACATAACCGAACACAACCGAACACAACACAACCGAGTACAACCGAACACAACCGAACACAACACAACCGAATACAACCGAACACAACCGAACAGAACCGAACATAACCGAACACAACCGAACACAACACAACCGAGTACAACCGAACACAACCGAACACAACACAACCGAGTACAACCGAACACAACCGAACAGAACCGAACACAACCGAACATAACCGAACACAACCGAACACAACACAACCGAACACAACCGAACACAACCGAACACAACACAACCGAATACAACCGAACACAACCGAACACAACCGAACATAACCGAACACAACCGAACAGAACCGAACACAACCGAACATAACCGAACACAACCGAACACAACACAACCGAACACAACCGAACACAACCGAACACAACCGAACACAACCGAACACAACCGAACACAACCGAACAGAACCGAACACAACCGAACACAACACAACCGAACACAACCGAACACAACCGAACAGAACCGAACACAACCGAACACAACCGAACATAACCGAACAGAACCGAACATAACCGAACACAACCGAACACAACACAACCGAGTACAACCGAACACAACCGAACACAACCGAACAGAACCGAACACAACCGAACACAACCGAACACAACCGAACATAACCGAACAGAACCGAACATAACCGAACACAACCGAACACAACACAACCGAGTACAACCGAACACAACCGAACACAACCGAACACAACCGAACACAACCGAACACAACCGAACACAACCGAACATAACCGAACACAACCGAACACAACCGAACAGAACCGAACACAACCGAACATAACCGAACACAACCGAACACAACACAACCGAACACAACCGAACACAACCGAACACAACCGAACACAACCGTACACAACCGAACACAACCGAACACAACCGAACACAACCGAACACAACCGAACACAACCGAACAGAACCGAACAGAACCGAACAGAACCGAACACAACCGAACATAACCGAACACAACCGAACACAACACAACCGAGTACAACCGAACACAACCGAACACAACCGAACAGAACCGAACACAACACAACCGAACACAACCGAACAGAACTGAACATAGCCGAACATAACCGAACACAACCGAACACAACACAACCGAATACAACCGAACACAACCGAACACAACCGAACACAACCGAAGACAACCGAACACAACCGAACACAACCGAACACAACCGAACACAACCGAACACAACCGAACAGAACCGAACACAACACAACCGAACAGAACCGAACACAACCGAACACAACACAACCGAATACAACCGAACACAACCGAACACAACCGAACACAACGGAACACAACCGAACAGAACCGAACACAACACAACCGAACACAACCGAACAGAACCGAACACAACCGAACACAACCGAACATAACCGAACACAACCGAACACAACACAACCGAACACAACCGAACACAACCGAACACAACCGAACACAACCGAACACAACCGAACACAACCGAACACAACCGAACACAACCGAACACAACCGAACACAACACAACACAACACAACACAACCGAACACAACCGAACACAACACAATACTACCGAACACAACCGAACACAACACAACCGAATACAACCGAACACAACCGAACACAACCGAACACAACCGAACACAACCGAACACAACCGAACACAACCGAACACAACCGAACACAACCGAACACAACCGAACACAACACAACACAACACAACACAACCGAACACAACACAATACTACCGAACACAACACAACACACAACACAACCGAACATAACCGAACATAACCGAACACAACCGAACACAACCGAACACAACCGAACACAACCGAACACAACCGAACACACCCGAACACAACCAAACAGAACCGAACACAACCGAACACAACCGAACACAACCGAACACAACCGAACACAACCGAACACAACACAACACAACACAACACAACCGAACACAACCGAACACAACACAATACTACCGAACACAACACAACACACAACACAACCGAACAGAACCGAACATAACCGAACACAACCGAACACAACACAACCGAGTACAACCGAACACAACCGAACACAACACAACCGAGTACAACCGAACACAACCGAACAGAACCGAACACAACCGAACACAACCGAACACAACACAACCGAACACAACCGAACACAACACAACCGAATACAACCGAACACAACCGAACACAACCGAACATAACCGAACACAACCGAACACAACCGAACAGAACCGAACACAACCGAACATAACCGAACACAACCGAACACAACACAACCGAACACAACCGAACACAACCGAACACAACCGAACACAACCGAACACAACCGAACACAACCGAACACAACACAACACAACACAACACAACACAACCGAACACAACCGAACACAACACAATACTACCGAACACAACCGAACACAACACAACCGAATACAACCGAACACAACCGAACA
Source organism: Automeris io (assembly GCA_036320925.1). Lineage (NCBI taxonomy): Eukaryota > Metazoa > Arthropoda > Insecta > Lepidoptera > Saturniidae > Automeris > Automeris io. Next base: position 7,643,548 of record JAUDJH010000026.1, on the reverse strand, counting down.
CAACCGAACACAACCGAACACAACCGAACACAACCGAACACAACCGAACACAACCGAACACAACCGAACACAACACAACACAACACAACACAACCGAACACAACCGAACACAACACAATACTACCGAACACAACACAACACACAACACAACCGAACATAACCGAACATAACCGAACACAACCGAACACAACCGAACACAACCGAACACAACCGAACACAACCGAACACACCCGAACACAACCAAACAGAACCGAACACAACCGAACACAACCGAACACAACCGAACACAACCGAACACAACCGAACACAACACAACCGAACACAACCGAACAGAACCGAACATAGCCGAACATAACCGAACAGAACCGAACATAGCCGAACATAACCGAACACAACCGAACACAACCGAACACAACCGAAGACAACCGAACACAACCGAACACAACCGAACACAACCGAACACAACCGAACACAACCGAACAGAACCGAACACAACCGAACACAACCGAACACAACCGAACACAACCAAACACACCCGAACACAACCAAACAGAACCGAACACAACCAAACACAACCGAACACAACCAAACACACCCGAACACAACCAAACAGAACCGAACACAACCGAACACAACCGAACATAACCGAACACAACCGAACACAACACAACCGAGTACAACCGAACACAACCGAACACAACACAACCGAATACAACCGAACACAACCGAACAGAACCGAACATAACCGAACACAACCGAACACAACACAACCGAGTACAACCGAACACAACCGAACACAACACAACCGAGTACAACCGAACACAACCGAACAGAACCGAACACAACCGAACATAACCGAACACAACCGAACACAACACAACCGAACACAACCGAACACAACCGAACACAACACAACCGAATACAACCGAACACAACCGAACACAACCGAACATAACCGAACACAACCGAACACAACCGAACAGAACCGAACACAACCGAACATAACCGAACACAACCGAACACAACACAACCGAACACAACCGAACACAACCGAACACAACCGAACACAACCGAACACAACCGAACACAACCGAACACAACCGAACAGAACCGAACACAACCGAACACAACACAACCGAACACAACCGAACACAACCGAACAGAACCGAACACAACCGAACACAACCGAACATAACCGAACAGAACCGAACATAACCGAACACAACCGAACACAACACAACCGAGTACAACCGAACACAACCGAACACAACCGAACAGAACCGAACACAACCGAACACAACCGAACACAACCGAACATAACCGAACAGAACCGAACATAACCGAACACAACCGAACACAACACAACCGAGTACAACCGAACACAACCGAACACAACCGAACACAACCGAACACAACCGAACACAACCGAACATAACCGAACACAACCGAACACAACCGAACAGAACCGAACACAACCGAACATAACCGAACACAACCGAACACAACACAACCGAACACAACCGAACACAACCGAACACAACCGAACACAACCGTACACAACCGAACACAACCGAACACAACCGAACACAACCGAACACAACCGAACACAACCGAACAGAACCGAACAGAACCGAACAGAACCGAACACAACCGAACATAACCGAACACAACCGAACACAACACAACCGAGTACAACCGAACACAACCGAACACAACCGAACAGAACCGAACACAACACAACCGAACACAACACAACCGAACACAACCGAACAGAACTGAACATAGCCGAACATAACCGAACACAACCGAACACAACACAACCGAATACAACCGAACACAACCGAACACAACCGAAGACAACCGAACACAACCGAACACAACCGAACACAACCGAACACAACCGAACACAACCGAACACAACCGAACAGAACCGAACACAACACAACCGAACAGAACCGAACACAACCGAACACAACACAACCGAATACAACCGAACACAACCGAACACAACCGAACACAACGGAACACAACCGAACAGAACCGAACACAACACAACCGAACACAACCGAACAGAACCGAACACAACCGAACACAACCGAACATAACCGAACACAACCGAACACAACACAACCGAACACAACCGAACACAACCGAACACAACCGAACACAACCGAACACAACACAACACAACACAACACAACACAACCGAACACAACCGAACACAACACAATACTACCGAACACAACCGAACACAACACAACCGAATACAACCGAACACAACCGAACACAACCGAACACAACCGAACACAACCGAACACAACCGAACACAACCGAACACAACCGAACACAACCGAACACAACACAACACAACACAACACAACCGAACACAACCGAACACAACACAATACTACCGAACACAACACAACACACAACACAACCGAACATAACCGAACATAACCGAACACAACCGAACACAACCGAACACAACCGAACACAACCGAACACAACCGAACACAACCGAACATAACCGAACACAACACAACACAACACAACCGAACACAACACAACACAACACAAAAAAGTGTTAAAGTTCAAATTGACTTTAAAATATTATTACGAATTTTTTGTATGAGAATATAGAAAAGTGTTGTTTTTAGAATTTTTCAGACATTTTTTTTAATTTTTCTCTCCGTAATAACCTTCCCCATACTTCAACAAACACAACAAAAAAGAAATCAGTCAAATCGGTTTAGTCGTTCTCGAGTTTCGCGCTTATCAAGACATAGCTGATCCGGCAAACGTAGTTTTGCTATATAAGTTATTGTAATATCTTCTATGATGTTCATTGAAATTAAGTGATGTCAAAGACAATTTTGTTCATAATTAAATACTCTTAATCAACAAAACATTTATTTGGATAAAGATTAATATTATTACGTTGATACAACTCTTAACAAATAATGCATTAATTTCGACCAAATATGTTTACCATAAAAACGGTTCTAGTGACTTAATTTTAAAAGATAGACATATACTGTCGCGGACATTTTTTTAGATCATTTCAAGAGGAATAATTCTTTCATACATATATTTTTGGTATCTTGTACCGTTTTCGCAGCGCACGCAATGGAAGCCTATAAGGATGACTAATTTTCCCCGTTTTTTTCACATTTTCCATTATTTCTTCGCTCCTAATAGTTGCATCGTGATGTTATATAGCCTAAAGCCTTCCTCGATAAATAGTCTATTTAACACAAAAAGAATTTTTCAATTCGAATCAGTAGTTCCTGAGATTAGCGCGTTCAAACAAACAAACAAACAAACAAACTCTTCAGCTTTATAATATTATAGTATAGATAAGCAGCAGTAGTGGCTCCATAATCAAATGTACAATATATTATGCAAATTAAGAAAGGGTAGCACCTTAATAACGACGTCGCTTACAGTAGAATGAGACGATCCACGCGGAAAAAGGAAAATCGTTCAACGATGCTTTCAAATTGGAAAAATATTTTATCAGATCGGGCAAGAATTTTTATATAATACGCGGATGTAATATAGAAGGTAAGTGTATTTTTAAGATTCATAACAAATACTGCGATGGTTTATATCTGCAAATTAAAAATAACTATTCGACATCTTCTATTTCTTTATGATTTTATTCGCGGCAGTTTAACAGAGAACTTTACTATAAATAAATACCGTTTTATTAAAATAGTTTTAGGTACTAAAATTATGTGACGAATATGTAAATTTGTCGCGAGTTATATATGTCTTTAAGAATGTATTTATATCTTTGTCACTTAAATGTTTGTAAATTGATGCAAACCTAATTTGAACCATACACACATATAGAAAAAGTACGTACGTAAGCCAAATATGATTCATTTGTGTTGAACAGCTTATTCAAATTTTAGGAGCGTTTCTAAAATTTGGTGTCAGACTGGAATGGCGGAGTTATGGTGCTGAGTTAGGCATATATTTAAGGCTTTGGTCGCCTTGATCATTAAAAAATTAATGTTCTTTTATATAAGCAATATATAGTTATAGTGACCAAAAACCATTAAGTTAATTATTTTACAGAGATTAAATTAACGACAATAGTACAAATAAGACAAACATTGAAAATAGAAAACGCATTTAGATATATAACTAAACGCCCGATTAATACTCGTATGTTTCGTTGCCTTGTATAGGCGCGTAACCAATAAAATATCACTAAAATTAAGGACATTCAAAAGTGAAAATTTGCCGTCAGCTTTGAAGAAACGACCGGCGAATCGGCTACCAGCCTATAAAACGTAACGTCACATTCATTTGCAATTCAAGAGTCTTCAGCCTGTATTATGCCTAATAAAATTTACATATTTAAATTAAACTAAGAAATAACAAGACACTGAAACCATCACGGTGCTTAGATTGTCCCGAGGTTTCTTAACGCAAGCATTTTATCTAATATTTGTTAAGATTGTTAAAGTTATTTTTATTGGCCAAGTTTATTTTTAGCCCAGTTTATTTTGTATTCATTTACTTTGCTCTCGTACGTCGACTACAACTCTGGTTGTGTAACTAATTATTGTTGTTAAGAATACGCAATACACATGGCATTAGTATTTAAATGTAATTAGGTATTTGAAGACCACAGGGGAAAAACAAGAAATGTGAGTAAAGCGTCAAATTTAGGTAATAATGTTAGCAAGTGGCATTTCTGCGTGTTTTGATAAAGTAAAATACAAAATACTTATATGTTTTTAGTTATTCATGTATGGCAAAAATATTGTTGGTCCATGCGACATATCGGCAAAAACCTAAGTAATTATAGAATACATATTTTTTTAATATTTTCATCGACATATATATTTATTTTTTATTAAAATATAATATTGAATATTTTTAGATTAATGCTATAATATCAAAATAAGCATTATAATTGTTAAATATTGATTATATGTTCTATTTATTTGATAAATAGTTTAAAGCATCCTTTGCACGTATTAACTTATTTTTACTCTTAACTATGTATGGCTCGTCGTTTCAACTTGAGTACACATGCTGTGGTTACGCATAAAACAAAACGCAAAAGCTTAAAGTGTCCTATTAATTAGAAATCGCGTTTAACTGGCATTTCATGTTTTTCCGTGTAGTTTTCATTTTCTTACAATATTTTCAATGGTAGGTTTAACTCCGTATTTAAGCTGTAAAATGCTGTTATATCGGCACTTACCTACATCTTACGATCCGTCTCTACGTCATCTTTTAACCACGTAGCTACCACAGCATCATAACCGTAGTAAATTCGTGGTTTTATGTAAATTGATCAGCTAAATATATTAAATTATTCGTCTGGCTGATATGAAACTACGATAGCATTCACCGCTATCGTGTGTTCCATGCAGATACATTCGTGTTTCGAGTTCACATGACGAGAAACGACCTCTGACATCAATCAGTCAGCGATATGATAATGTTCTCTCATTTTGAGACCGATATCAATGTTTGTTTGATATAGTGAACGTAGCTTACAATTTTTCACCTTCAATGTATATTATTTATACTACTTATTGCAATTTTTATTCATTTTTAGCTTTCCTCATATTCTTTTTTTGTTATTAAGGCAGTGTTAAGATAATTAGGGATCTTAGTGACTATTAATTGTAGACTTTCGGATATGATAAAAATTAACTATTGGGCTGAGGTATTGAACTTTTATTTTGATTTATTATAAAATAAACATATAATATAATATAATAAACATATAATAAGGATAACTTTTGAGTTGTAAACATCGTGCCAACAATGTCGAAAATTGTAGCTTTATAAAAAGGCCTTATCTATACTAATATTATAAAGCTGAAGAGTTTGTTTGTTTGTTTGTTTGTTTGTTTGTTTGTTTGAACGCGCTAATCTCTGGAACTACTGGTTCGAATTGAAAAATTCTTTTTGAGTTGAATAGACCATTTATCGAGGAAGGCTATAGGCTATATAACATCACGATGCAATTATTAGAAGCGAAGAAATAATGGAAAATGTGAAAAAAACGGGCAAAATTTTTCATCCTTGAGGGCTTCCATTGCGTGCGCTGCAAAAACGGTTCAAGATACCAAAAATATATGTAAGAAAGAATTATTCCTCTTGAGATGATCTAAAAAAATGTCCGCGACAGTATATGTTTATCTTTTAAGATAAAGTCACTAGAACCGTTTTTATGGTAAACAAATTTGGTCGAAATTAATGCATTATTTGTTAAGAGTTGTATCAACGTAATAATATTAATCTTTATCCAAATAAATGCTTTGTTGATTAAGAGTATTTAATTATGAACAAAATTGTCTTTGACATCACTTAATTTCAATGAACATCATAGAAGATATTACAATAACTTATATAGCAAAACTACGTTTGCCGGATCAGCTATGTCTTGATAAGCGCGAAACTCGAGAACGACTAAACCGATTTGACTGATTTCTTTTTTGTTGTGTTTGTTGAAGTCTGGGGAAGGTTATTACGGACAGAAAAATTAAAAAAATTGTCTGAAAAAGTCTAAAAACAACACTTTTCTATATTCTCATACAAAAAATTCGTAATAATATTTAAAAGTCAATTTGAACTTTAACACCATACCATAAAGTTTAAATGTCAGTGGACGGGTTCCGGGAAGACAAAACAATTGAGTGACGTATAAATATTAATGTCAATATTTGTCAATTTTTATACATATAGCATTAAGGCCAGGTTCTTTCAAACAATTTTCAAAAAAATCTGACGGGGAGGCTATTAACATTAAAAAAAACAATATGACTTTGTTTTAGAGAAATAGGGCAGAACAAGGTCTGCCGGGACAGCTAGTTGTTTATAAAATTTAAATGAGAACGCTACTAACGACTGGTGTAATAAAACAAATTATTTCGAAGCTTAAATACACATTGTTTTATATCTTTGGAAAATAATTTATTTATATATGGTCAATATTGTGAAGAGAAACTATAGTTAAATGGGAAATTATTATATAACATAGCCGTATTTATGTAAAAGTTATATACATAGATTGTACATTCTTCACTTTCCTTACAGTTATTGTTTTCTAGGTCAGTAGATACATTTAAGACTTAATAAAAGTAATACATTTTATTAAAATTACACTTGTTGCAATAGTTCATTTCCTTTAAAGATAAATAAAACAATATAAATGGTGAAAATTAGTGGACACAAAAGCGAAGCCCGTTGATACGTTTCTTTAGTAATCATTTCGAGTTATTAACCATCCGAGATTCTTTATGTCAATTAATAATTTCCATATGTGTTACGATGCCTCCAAATGACTCACTTTAGAGTTTATGGTCTCAATAAAATGAAGTAAAACAGTCAAAATGATATAAAAGTAGAAATGAATAAGCGTAATGCAGGCAACGGACCCCGCGGCCCGGCGTTTCAAAGCCGGTAAGCCGAGCTTTGGTCACTCACTAAGTTACGTGGGAGAGGCTAACTACTAACGGTAGCTTTTACCTTAGCATCGCAAGTCACGGGGACTAATGAAGCCACTCAACAAAACGTTGGCAGAATCCTTTGTAAATAATTTAATCAATTTATTTTGACGCGGCACAAATTAACCCCGGATATATGAAAGGTCGAGTAAAATGTAACTGTTAATAGGTATTTATAGGTTATACCTTATCAGTGTGATTAATATATTAAAACTTATCTGCAATATCAAGATCTACTTATATTCTGAACATAATAGAAGAAAAAAAGAAGAAAATGAAAGCAATTTACAAAGCAAGCTCTCATTTAACAATTTATTATGTGTGCAGCATTTGTGCTGTGATCTGTTAATACTTAATAAACCTCATCGAAAGTGGATTGATTATTTCAAAAGATGGACCTCCTAGACCAAAAACTGGTATCCAGGTGAAAAAGTTATTCAACTTGTTGAAAATAAAAATGTAACTTCAATAAGTTCTGTTCAATTATCTTTACTAATCGAAAACCACGCGACATGTCTCCGTAATCATTGGTCACATGTCTAAAGGAAAATCAACTCGAGCTTTTTATCTTACACAATTGGATATAGTTTTGATGAAGGATTCTGATTTCTAGATGAAAATTGTTGATGATTAAATCTCTTCAGTAATATATTTAAAAAATAGGTTACCAATATATGTAAATAGCTGTATATGAAAAAATGTTTTGTAATTTCTATTAATTATATAGTTTTTCGTAAAAGTAAATGGCATAATAAAAATAAATTTATTTATTTCTTTTATTTTTTACATTTTTAGGGAAATATGCATGAATAAAACACTAATACACAATAAAAATACACAAAAAAAATAGCTTGCATGGCTCTAATGACGTTTTTGTTTTGTCTAGCGTACTTTATGTCTTTGTACAGGTGCCGGGCAACTGGAAGAATAAGGATTCCCAGACCCAGGTGGAGTGATTTGAGGGACACTCCGGGGCTTTTTAGTCAGCAGAACACATCGCAGTCGTTGCCCTGACAGCGACCATGATGGTCCTGATAGGACTTGCCTCGGGGCAACCAAAAACAAAAAACATGTGAAATATTGAGATAACATTATTTATTATTGGTATATAATGAAAGATGATCTACTCAATCAAGTAGCATTATAAGGTTTCTTAGATTAAAATAAAACTAAATATTGAATTGGAATTTTAAATACAAAGACACACGACTACCATTACAATTCGTTACTCCCACTACAGTAGCAGCTTTTCTTGTTAATGAAAATAACAAAACGAAACAAAGAGAAACAATTTAGCGGAAAATGCAAGTCACGGAAATAATCAAATAAAAAGTCGGAACAACAGTGTTTTAGTAGGATTTACTTACGTAGGAAAATGTATTATTATCAAGGCACAGCATGTATTATATTAATATTGGCGATCCCGGCCTGCAGGCCCAAGTGCGATTTACACTCAAAAATAGCGGACTTTCAAAGAAATGCCTATTTGAGCCGTTTAGAGGTAGAAAAATCCGCCTTTAGTGGGTGCTAACGATATAATAAAAACTAATGTTTCTAACTTCTGTAATTTATGCTCCACAGTGATATGTCAACCAGGAAAAGTCTTTTTGTGTATATAAATTCACTTATATTTTTATAAAAGGAAAATTGTGTTGTAGTGTATATATATTTGTTTATTTTAAAAGAATATTAATAAAAATGGTGGTTTTTAACAAAAAAAAAAAATTATTAAGCACTTAAATAGATACGTAGTGATATATACTTGTCTTATGCAGAATAAAGAATGAAAACATTTTTTTGTTAATTATAATACATACCACGTCATATAATTTATGAAATACGATTTCACAATTTCTCTAAAATGACAGAAACCGGCATTTAATATTATTCGGCTGTTCTCCGGATCTTGTATTTAATAATGCACAAAAATTTATACATATATATAATTGGGGAATAATATTAGTAAATCAATTGGTCTTTAAGGTATTTTTAAGAGGATTTTTTGTAGACAATTGTAATGCACGAAATATTCACCTGGGCCAATCTGGCTCTGGTAGTCTAACCAAGTTTTAGCAATATAGAAAAAATAAGTTTCTAAGTGAAAGCACTCGTTAACATCTATTTTCGTATTTTCAATAGCAGTCTATATAAAAATTTCTATAATTGACCAGAATGTGTTAGCTCCACGTAATTTTACTTAATGTATTCGTTCCATATCGCAAGTCACTAAACCAATGGAAGTTGTAAGTTCCCTTGAAATACCTTCAAAGTTTTCCTTCGAGTTACTAAAACAGGCGGTTTCATGGAAAAATTACAAACTCGACGACTGTGGAGTATGTGTCTGTAATGACTTTACGGTTCGGGAGAGCACGTACGGCGTGTAAAGAGAGGGCATAATTTAAGCTTTCAAGTTTCAAAATCATCAAGTCTTTTAATCCAACTTAGTATATGACTTTGGTTCATATTCAAATTTTATTTATGAGTATAGAATTCGACGCTTTTGAAGCATAGACTTGAAATTTTTACTAAGTTGTACATTTACGGGAGCACCCTTCAAAATAGATTTTTTATTTAATTTAATATCTTTATCAGCTTTGCGTCAAAGATTTACATATCGAGGGGTAAAAAGATATTTGGTTTAAGTGAAATTTTTTGGTGACCTAGTTATATATACATATATATATATATATATATATATTTGGAATCGGTAAAAAACGCTGATACCCGAATATATATAAAATGATCAATGTGGAAATATTGCTGCACAACTGGAGAGGTTCAAGATACTTAGTAATGTCTGGACCATTAATAATGCGGACAGTCCTCCGCTGCGATCTATCCAGGGCGTCAATCAAGTACTGGGCAGAACCGTCCCAGAGATGCGAACAATATTCCATGTATGGCCTGATCTGGGCCTTATACAATAGGTTCAGGTGCTCAATACCTAGTGAGGTAAATGACTGCTAATTTCAAAGCAGCATATGTCTATTTTCGTTATTTACTTAATCTCTACATGATAGGAATTTAGCAATGGCTAAATTTTATAAATATACTTTAGTATAAATAAGAGAATTAGTTAATTCTATACAAGATGCGCAACCTATAAAAGTGATAAATGCAAGATAGAAGTAAGTAGCCCTAAAATTGTTTATTCCGTACACGAATATTTATCGAAGCGGAAAGGAAAAAGTCGGTGACTACTTTGACGATGTCCGCGTCACTCCACAAGTCATCTCGAGGTGTAGTGACAGGCTGACAAATTTATTTAAAAATATTTTTTAAGAGCTTTGTTCTTTATTTACAGATATAATGCAACATTGAACAACAAAAAGCTGAGATGGCATTATGAGCATTCACAGTCAAAATAACTTAGTTGATAAATATATAGTAAAAGAAAAAATAGCCATTGTTTTATTAATTAAGATAACACATTATAATTTAAAATAATATTATAATCGGGCAATTTGGTAAAAATTACTTTTATGGATCTTTGGTGCCATTTTTTTTTTTGGTAACCCGGGGGAATTCCCTAACGGACCTTCAGGAGGCGGTGGGGCCGCCCCCGGTGTGTCGGACTTGCACCGACTAAAACTCCCGGGGTGTTCCTTCTCCCGCCTACTGGGTGCCAAGGGCAAGGCTGAGCCATCTTCCTCGGCACCCTGCGAGGTTTAGCCTTCTGCCCCATCTACTTGGCGAGGGATGGTACTTTGGCACCATGGAAATTTTACTGATTTACAATTTGGTGTTTGAAAAAATATGAACGTAATTTTCTTTTATTCCATGATGAATGAATAATTTGATCAGTTAAGAATATTGTTAACATTTAAGGAAAAGAAAGAAAGAAGATTTATAAGATTTTTGTTTTATTTTTTGTAAGATTCATATAAAAAATGATAAAAAGATATATATATGTAGGTATATGTGGGCCGGCATGACAACGGTAACTGTCAATGGATCCTAGTTTCATGGCGGCTACTGCTGTTCTTGTTCTACGCTGTGCGTTCCATTAAATGCTGTGTAGTGGGCACTTTGTCAAACCAGTGTCAAAGAATCTAAACTAGTGATGCCACGAATAGTGAATTGGCCGAATACCGAATATTCGGCAACGCTGTCGGCCGAAGCGCCGAATATTCGGCCGCCGAATATTCGGCATGGAATACATGCTTGTCGGGGGCGCGTTAGCTTGATTAAGGCAAGTTGCAACCTGTTTTCCTCGTTGCGTTGGCGCGGCCAGCAAAGACAATACAATACCCAATACAAACGAAAAACAATACCCAAACCTTTCGAAATTTGCTAAAGTTTATCTTTCTTCTCCTGGAAGTAGCGTGTTTAGTGAGAGGTTATTTTCTGAGGCTAGTAACATTTACGATGAAAAGCGTAATCGTTTGCTACCAAAAAATGCTGAAAAGCTTATTTTCATCCATCACAACTTACCACTGATCAATTTTGATTACTAAAGTGTTGTAATTTGGAAATAAATAGATAATTTTGAGTAATATAACGTGCCTTTTTTACATGATTTGGTATTCGGTATTCGGCCGAATAGTACGTACTATTCGGCCGAATACCGAATAGCAAAAAAAGTGGCCGAATAGGCCGAATACCGAATAGTTACCGAATATTCGTGGCATCTCTAATCTAAACCACGGTGGATAGTTCATTGTGTTAAAATTCCATTGATTTTAGCTAATAACACAATATAATCCCATCTCCAGATGCATTAAGTACGTACCGCCTTCGAAACGGATGAGACGTATCCATCATTTGCTTATCCGCTTTATGTCAACATTAAATTTTAATGTCATGATGATTGATGTTCGCTTTCAAATTGGCAGTGAACTTTAGCGGAACCTCTTCGATTCAGTAATCTTGTTACGAAGAAAAATATTTACAATATTTAGAATAGAACAACATTTATCTGGTACGTAATATTGTATAGCGGACAACGTAGAAGAATAATTTAATCAAGGAGCAAAACAACAAATACAAATGTCTACATAGTATTGTAATGAAAAGGAAGTTCCTCAAGAAATTGTGGCCTTTTTTTACACTGGCTCGACATAGTGACTGATGGTAAGTACAGTTTAGTCCAAAAACGAAAGCGACCATCAAAGAATGCAAATCCATTGATAGTCTCCATCGTCATGACGGCGCACATATACCACGACTGAAGGTCTCTAGGTATATGAGTTACTGGATATACACAAGCTGATCTCGAAACGCGACAGGCCAAAGCGAGTCACTATGACGGTTTCTACACTTGTGTACTGTGGTCATGACCCGATTCGGGCAATTGCCCTAAAAATCGTCTTTCCACTGGTGGATGAGTAATGTGATTTTGGCAAAGGGGACGGTAACTCAGCATATGCTAGGTGAAAATCTGAGTCACTCATAATTGAATTTCAGCTAAGACCCATTTGACACCAAATCAATAAGTAAACTTAGATTTTAATTTGTTAGTTTTTTATTCAATAAAAAAATGTCTTAAGACAAAACCGCTGCTATCCAGTAGAGGGCTCGTTTCGCCATATTTATTATAATATATTTCTTATCATTTCTTCGTTTCTGTTAAACTTATTTCATTACAGTGAACTGTAACACTAAAATTAAATTGTCCAAACAATTTTTTTTTCAAATAATACAAGTTCCTGTTAAGAATACATTATTTTCCTGTATAAAATAAATGTTAAGAAATCGCGCTTTAACCGGTAACTTAAACGCGATGTATTACCGTATAAATCAACAATATAGACTCAGGTTAACTATGTAAAAATAAAAATGAACTGTGATCTGCCGTCAACGTCCCGACGGGTAAGGCGACGGTACAAAACGAAGAAATCTTTTTACCGTCGCGACTGGTGGAAATACTTAGTAATTGTTCGAAAATGCAATATTCTTTTTATATAAATGATGCAAACTTGAATAGTTTCGTTATTCATTGCTTCTGTATATTGAAAACTGTGTATAATCCCAAGTTTATGTATACCAATGTACATAAAACGAATGATCAAATTTTATTATCTCTACAAAGATATACGTAGGTTTAGATTATTTTTGCTTACGTTAATTTAACATTACAACAACTGGGCCGGTCAATATTGCTTGTATTAATTTTAATCTTAAAAACTTTTCAAATAATTTGTCGATTTGATAATAACATTATTGTTATAAAAAGATTCTTTAAAAAAATGTTGTTGTCTAATAAGAATCTTCTATAGCTCAACAATAACCAAAGCGATATAGAAATAGATCTAAGTAAACTGATGGTAGGTATATTGTTAAAAACATGTTATTATATGAACGATAGTAGTAAATGCTATATACTTTTATATCAATATTTTTGTTGGATTCCATACTTTTTTATAACTTAACTTTAATAAGTTTAAAAATCTCAAATTTTATTTAACAATATTTAAAATACATTAAGCTTATTATAATTGTTGTAGAATTTCTAATGTATATTACTTTATTTTAATACAATTAATAATAAACTTTGAATTGAAATATAATTTTGGTTTTCATATACCGTTGAAACATTTTGGTAAATACAAATTCATCTATATCAAAAATATCATAAACATTGTAAAAATTTTAGACAGATTTTTCTTACGATTTTTATTTTTGCATTATTTCCTTGCATATATTGCGTAAAATTCATACTGCAACAAATATTATGAACTTTAGCCAAATGCAATACCTTTCACGCAAACCTTGAAACAATACTATCCGTCTGTAAGCCACATCCCTCACACCCATATTAAACTTAACTTACGTGGTGGACATTTCCTACATCTGTACTAAAAAGTTTGATTCATCCGTCATAGCCCGCACAACAAGGGAGTGGAATAATCTCTCTGCGTTTGTTTTCTCATAATCTTACACACTGGGAGCCTTTGACAAAGAGTGAATAGACAATTGTTGGGCGAACGCGATTCATCATTGGCATCATATTGACCTACCACCAGATGTGATTGATGTCAAGCATTAGCCTGCACTTCTTCAATAAAGCCCTGTTCACAATATTAAAAAAAATATAATATTAAACGCAAAGTTTGAATAGCCACTAGTGTATCTTTACTTACTCTGGAATGGATAGCGTGGATAGCGCGTGACATATATTATCTCTATAATATAAAAATGAATCGTTAAATGTGTATAAGCGCGAAACTCGAGAACGGCTGAACCGATTTGGCTGATTTCTTTTTTGTTGTGTTTATTGAAGTCTGTGGAAGGTTATTACGGAGAGAAAAATTTAAAAAAATGTCTGAAAAAGTCTAAAAACAACACTTTTCTATATTCTCATACAAAAAATTCGTAATAATATTCAAAAGTCAATTTGAACTTTAAAACCATACCATAAAGTTTAAATGTTAGTGGACGGGTTCCGGGAAGGCAAAACAATTGAGTGACGTATAAATATTAATGTCAGTGTTTGTCAATTTTTATACATATAACATTAAGGCCAGGTTCCTTCAAATAATTTTCAAAAAACAGCCGACGGGCCAATAAGTTTTGGCATAATGAAATCTGACGGGGAAGCTATTAACATTAAAAAAACAATGTAACTTTGTTTTAGAGAAATAGGGCAGAACAAGGTCTGCCGGGACAGCTAGTTATCAATATAGGCAAGCTTTTCAAAAGAATTATCTCATTTGGCATAGGTTCGACGTTTATTGTGACAAGTTTTATTTAGTCCCCTACATAAATATGTAGTCAACGATTTGGCATCAAGTGACAAACGGTCAATTTGCTAGTGAAATAGTAGCTGTGTCCGTCCGTTTCGCACCGCTAAAGCCAGCGCACGGTCGCATGCGTCGCCCGCCGGAAAAATGTACCTCTCATGAAATTTAATGTGGAAATGTCTTGAAACGACGCCAAACCCCGCGCCTGAATTATTTATGATCCGCTATTTTAATGGCGTCCCCGTTCGTTCATTAAAGTGAGAGTATTTCTTAATTCTGTATGCCAAGTTCGTGTTGCATTCCTTGTTATATTTAATGTTAAGGTTTTAATGGATGAGTTATTCTTTTCAAGTCGTATGCTTCATGCAAATTAAAAAGATATGTTAATGAATACACTTTTGTACTTCTCTCTTTAAATTACAGATTTAGAGGGAGTATAATTTGAAAAACATGCTATATTTTCTTAAATCAGTGTTCTATTCTAGTATGAAATATATCTAGGATTGATTATTGATGGAAAACTCAGTGTTCATGGTGTAATCTTCCAAAATTAACTAGTTTAAAATATGCATGACCTGATAAAATATTTAGAAAAATTTACATTACATATTTCATATTCAATGTCATTATTTCTTATTAATACTTCGATATATTCTTTTTGTTGATACCTTTTATAACGTTATGTGTACCCTCTACAAAATTATTAGATAGGCTCTAACAAATTGTATTCTATATAGTATAAAAAAATAGTATCAAATAAAAAATAGTAGAAATAATATTTACATAACATATCCCTTTTGGGGTGAGCAGACAGATATACGTTAGTGACTGTATCCACTAAAAGATAAAAATTATAATAATATTACAACTAAACAAAAAAATTATAAGTCACACTTTTTTCAAGTATTTATCCTCACTTTTATTTGTTAACATACAATAACTATCGACGAGTGGGTTGTGATAGTTTACACAAAATAGAATATGAGACGCATGTATGACAAGTACACAGATCAATAAATCAATCGCCTACGCAACAGGCTGCCAGTATTCCTGCGAATATCAGTGCATTCTGCCACCAATCGTAAATACAGTTGAGCTTGCTTATAAGACATCGCATTGTGAGAGCGTCAGAAATAATAAAATTTATTAGTCTAAACTTTCTCAAGCTACTACTGGGGTTGTACTAAAGAATTACTTTGCCAGTTTTTTATATCCTTATACAATTACTTAAGGTTTTTCTCATATAATAATAATAATATAATATTTACTAACAATTACACACATTGACCTAGTCCCAAATTAAGTTTGCGCTTGTACTATGGGTACTAGTCAAAGATATACATACTTAAATACATATATACAGCCATGACTCGTGACAAACTCATCTGCTCATCACAGAAAAGTTTTCCACTACCGGGACTCGAATCAAAGACCTTAGCATCGTAAGTAGGGTTACTACAAACTGCGCTATCAGGCTGTCATATAATATATTGATAACGTATACCACTATAATTTAACGCTTACGATAAAAATATTGAGCATGCCCGTGTAAATCATATTTATATTCACATGTTCTATTTTGTGTACCTTGTCTTTTCTTCAATGTCACCTATCTTGTATACCTATTAATACACAATTAATAAAATAAAATATTAATTATTTCTAACAAATTTCCTTAGACATTATAATTCCTATCCATGGTTAGAATACATGCAAGTAACAAATGGAAAAGGAATAAAATATGTCAACAAATCCGTAGAAATATGTTATGAAATTGACTAAGAGAAAACAAACCTTGTAATGTTTGCTGGAAGTCTTAACGTTCCACAAATAGTACGTGACAATTCATAGCAAAAAGGGCAAAAGATACTAGTAAAATAAATTTCATGGGAAAATACTTACTTAGACACGATAATATCAAAGTAAACAGCCACTTAATAAATTCGGGACGGTGGAAATGTCGGCAAGTCGACGCAGCAACAGTACGGTGGCACGAAAATGTTATGTAAACAGGCAGAGTATCTCTCAACCCTGGCCTGGGGTCGTCCTACTGAATAAATAACGCCAAAGCAAAAGCAAACTCAAACAAAAGTAAATTTATTCACCAAATACGACGATTAATACACGATCTCACGACAGATTTATATTTGTGCTCCAGCCCGAGAATAAGGACATTTATTTTATTACGAGCTACCACGCACTATAAAGCTTGCTACAACCGGTTTGGCTGTTTTACTCCGGCCACAACATATGCATGTATTCACAGATAATGTCATGTTTTTGCTATGAATTCATGAAATTCCTACTTGGTATCTTTTGATAGCTTTACATTTATGGTTAGTGTGGACTAAGTATAATAGATGCATTTTCCGTTGAAATTTTTTAATACTTTTATTGTTTAAGTAGAAAAATATACAGTAATATTATGAAAGCTCTATTCCTATGAGTAGTTTCAGCCCAATGCCTAACAAATATATAAAACTAGAGATGATCGATTCAATTTCAGAGTTTTCTAAATAGTCACACCATTCAGTTTATATAATTTAAAATAAGAGATAAACAAGGACAAAAGGCGGTGAATCAATTAAAATTACTGAGATACAGTTCTGTTTCAGGCCCAAATTAACGTAAATTTAAACTTTGTAATTTTTATATACACCGATTTAGCGTAACAAGAATAAATAAAACAATATGTTGGGACGTATATAATATAATATTTCAAGATATTCACATTGTTCTCCCCTGAAACTAAGCTTTCACTTGGGCTATGGGTACTCAACAAAGATATGCGTATACAATCGCGACAAACTAATCTGCTTATCACAGAACAGGATGCCGGTACCGGGACTCGCCCAGGAACTTCAGCGCCACAGGTGTGTACATTCTAAGACTGCAAACTATGTTAGGGTTTAAACGATTTAATATTTTTATACAGCCATGCCAGCTGACACCGCATCTGAAGACAGCTAGAGTGCAGTTCAAGAATGACGGTGACTACCAAGAGATAAGAGTCCAGGCTGATCACTAATGGTAACAGAATGAATGTACCTAGTTGATCCCGAAACGCAACAGGTAGAACCCTGGTGCTAACAAACTTAACCTATCACTTCAAACATAAAATTCTATCAGTTTCATTTTCAAATGAAGGAATAGTGGTGATGCTATAAAGAGAAAATCAGCTTTGGAACGGAAATTGAAGTTCCGTAGCTCAGGGCGCGAGGACGCACTCCGGATGTACCGTCATTAAAACCACTTCCACTCCTTTATATGATTGTATATAGTTGCGTTGTAAGTATTTAATTTCTACAGGTATTTGAATGTCACGATCACGCAACATTTATTCAAAATATTAATTAATCTATTAAATTTTCACATATTTATTTTAATTAACTGCCTAACTAATATGATATATATAAATGCAAGAAAGCGGGTAAATGTTTAGGCGACAGGTTTTTTATTTTTTAAGTGGGATACCTAAAAAAACGGTATTTAAACCATTTTAAATGGTATTATGTATCAGTAGAGTGCACCTGTGCAAGGTAAGATTTTTTTTTTAATGATTGACAGGAATACTCGTCACTTCAATTATTCCTGGAGGAGTTTGAAAACGAGGCACATGATGGACCGCATTTACCCCAGAAATGGATATTTTCTCTTTCAGAGTAATTATTTTAGTGTACCCTACAACTCTTTCTTTAAAGTCATCCAAACGTAGAAAAATAGACGAAGATAGTGTATTCCACTCTTAGGCTGAAATATATAGACACAAGTTTAACTTTGCTTAGACTTTACTAAAACATTACAAATGTAATGAACTCAATGAATTTCAAAGGATTTAGTAAGACACCGATATTATCAACATGGACTTGGCTCTGTGAATACTATGCCTATATTCAAGTTCATATTATTTATTCAATTTTTTGTCAAAATCAATTTGTTTTGAGAACTTTGCTAAGCAAAGTGAAAATTGCGTCTATAAGTTTCAGCCTTAGTCTATTTCTGAGATCTATTTTTTAACTATAATCTAATCAAATCTAATTTTACTTACTTGACACTGGCAGTAGTGAAAAAGTTGCCATAAATAAGAGAAGATAAGTTTACTTTAGCGGATATATATTTCCTCATTGGTAAAGCGAGGGAAGTTGCGGGCAGAACTTATAATGTTAAACAAATAAGTTGTCTGTCTAATAGGAATTAATTAATTAATGTTTGTATTCAGTAAAGCTGTCAATCTGGTCATTTCACAAGACGATAACTTTATTTGTTTTAAATAAAATAACAAACAATTTCTCACGGCCGATCCGACGTTATGGCGGACCAACTGGGGATTTCTTTGTTATCGCAGGGGCGTAAGGCAAACAAATTTTAGAGGATACGTCCCAACATGTGGTGTTATTTCTATTTAAAATTTCGTCTAATAACAAAACAAGATAAACTTTCCTTGAACCCACGTTGCACGTGTGCCAAAAGTGAACTGTTTTAAGTTGACAGCTGCTGAATTTACGACGTTTATAACCATTTTAATTTCCCAATTATTGTATTACTGAAAATTTGTTCAAATATTAGTTATATTCTGTCCGTATCACCGTTTACATGTTGACCATTATATAATTCATATATTGACAATAGGTACTAGCAGGGCATACATTTTAATACAGCATATTTGCTTGTAGGTTTGTACGTTGCACGAAAAAAGTCATAATGATTTTGTTCAAGACCTATTGCTAGCCCCATTCCTGGTATAGCTTTTGTATAAATTTACTAATTTATTAGCCAGTTCAATAATGTTAAGAAATGAAAAAAATAATAATGTTAGTGGCTACCGTATTTTTTAAACTGTGTTGCAGCCATCAGCGCCCAACTCCTATGTTATATAAAAACAAATTATTTATCAAAAGAATTACTATACTTATCTACTACTGAGATATATACTCGTAATTATACAATACAATACATGACAGCGTTTACGCGTGCGGTTGTGTGTAATTACACACAGTAGGATTACAACACTCTGTGTGTTGAAAATATAACACATTTTTAAACAAATCGCATTTTTTACACTAGGTCGACAAACTACACCGCTCTAAGGTGCGGTGCAGTTACTTACCTAATTTCTGTTGAAATAATTAAAAACAAAGAAAAAACAAACACTCACACGTGCCAATTTCCTAGAAGACATTAATAAACAGTTATAAGTATAGTGAGTGACAAATAGAGCACTAAACAACGTGACTTCAAAGCGTCATAAATTGCAATTGATTTAGCAAATGGCGCCCTCAGCTTAGGCTGAGAGTCCGGAGTGACTTAGGTACAAAGAAGAGGATTATACAGTAATCCCAGAGAGAGATATCAGAACACGCGCCTTACTCAGGACCACATTAAACCCGCATTAGCTCTACAGCCTACGACTAAAATTTTGTTATATCTAGCCTAATTTATTTGTCCCTTTTTAAGGTGTCATTCAGTGGGACGGGCAGCAGTCGGTAGCAGACGGCACTATAATGCATTATTAATTTACATGAGACTGATTCCAGCATGCAACTGCAAAAGCAGCGCCGCCATTTTCCCCGTGTTTAAAAAAAAGTAAAATAATTTATGGGATTTAAATCATATATAAAATTATTTACAAGCACGTTTAGATATTTGAGATTTTTAATATTTGTTTAAAAGGAATGAGGTATATACGTTATTATTGTTAAATGACTGCTAAGAGTCTAGCAACAGACAGATGAAATTTTATATGATTGTAAAAACTCTTGATGGTTTTTTTGACAGTTAAGCAATTTTATACTACAAAATTAGGATAAGCTTGTTGAGTTTTAGAGTAACAATTTCCACACAAAACTACGAGATTAGTGTAGAGAATGGAGATTAGAGTATAATCTCCGTCGCAGCAGTTGACATACGGTCTGAATAAGCGTTGGACAGCAGTTTAGGGTTGAGAATTGTGATTCTTCTTTGTCAATTTAGTTGAAACGTATAGATTACACAACATTAAAAGAAATTGCAAATATTGCATTTTTTTAGAGCCCTCAAAAGTATGTCTTAGCTTTAAGCTTCTTTGAGGTGTTTGAATTGTTATTATATGTATCTATTAGAAAATATGCCTGATTATGAAATAACCCCATTTCTTCAACATGACTTGTGTGTCAAATTTTCATCAATTATTTATTCATTGATTCTAATATATATTTTTAATAATTCCAAACCGACTCACCTTACGACATATTTAGCCTGCTATATTCACTTGATTCTGAAATGAAAGACATAAAATATTTTAGTGTCAGTCATTTTATTAAATAGAATGTAAGCTGCACTTATCAAATATAATAATAATATAATAGATATAAAATATAATAGTAGACATAAAATATAAAATAGTGATGGGGAGTGTGAGAAGTAGTTACCTCGCGACTAGTGAGTGAGTCATCCTGTTATTTGTGACGACACGAGGGCCTTGACTAACATTCGGTGAACGATAATAGAAAAACGCAACATGTATGCAATTGACATAATGAGACAACGTGATATTTTGAAAGCTATACATTTTGCTCTTTCTACTAGCATTTACGTTTATCTAATGCTACTTTTTCTAGGCCATATGCTCACTAACTTAAAATATAAAATTAGAAATATAAGGTTAAAAAAAATAGAAAATTGTTTTAATAAGATAAAAGATGTATTTTTAAGTAATGAAAAAATGTAACAAAAACAGACCTCCCAAACTTCAGCGTCACGACTGGACAGTGGTCAACGATTGCCCGACAATGGGGCAGCGCCCACATGCGGGAATATTGACTTACAATAAATGTCACATATTTCTTAATAGACTAACACCTAGAAAGCCGACAGCCGACGAGTCTATTGGGGCGGTCATTACATCACTTAAAACGGTTTACGTCAATAAAATTCATGTCGTTTTACTTATGGTGTCGGAGTTATAAACTTTGTTTTCGTTTTGTCTGCTGTTGGACTCATAACGATATTTCAAAATTGCTGTTACTTTGGTCACTCTTTAAACTTCATTTTTCATAAAACAACGCTATAAATAACCAACATATTTTTCTATTTGCTGAATAATTGAACGTGCTTATTTTTTAAGTGAAGCTTTTATTAAATTTAAGTTTTTATATTTCTGCTCATCTTAAAAGAGAAATAGTGTGACGATGTATTATTATTATCATCGAATGGCCATCATATATTAGATATATTTTTAGTGAGAAAATATATAATATTAAGAATTGTTATCATAAAAATAAAAATAAAACAGATAATATTTCAGTGTTTAATCCCTTCTAATTTAACCGGAATCATTTACCGCATTAATACATCACTGTATAATTCGAAAACTCAGTGATATGAGTCTAAATCTGGTTATTGTAGGATTTTTTTTTACACTGGCTCGACATAGTGATTACAGAGTACCTGATGGTAAGTACAATGTAGTCCAAAAACGAAAGCGACTATCAAAGGATGAAAATCCGTTGATAGTCTACATCGTCATGTCGGCCCACATATACCACGACTGAAGGTCTCTAGTTATATGAGGTACTGGATATACACAAGCTGACCACGAAACGCGACAAGCCGAAACTGGTCACTATGACGGGATCTACACCCATGTACTGTGGTCGCGATCCAGACAGGCACCGACGCCCTACCACCTCGCTGCTGCTCATTTAGCACCACCCAGGAGTCACGTCTAGGGAAACTAGGGTAAAGCCTACAGACGCGAACAGCTTCGACTCCCAAATTTTAGTATATCCTATAATATAATAAAAAATATTGTTATTATTATTTCGAAAGTAACTGTAATAAAATAAAATATTTAAAAACATATGGTATAGATAAGCTATCTTTTATGACTGATTGTTATATAATACTTGTTACGCTTGCAATTCTAAACTATAACTTGGTACAAACAAAGTAACCGCTTCATTAGCGCGGGCGGGAGCGGAAGCGGAGGAACAACTGAAATCTAAAGTTCCGCATGTCCGAATGGGAACAAAACTATACTATACTATGTTACAACCCTATTCTGGCGACTTTTGAAATATTTACGTGTTTATACTTTCATTTATATATGTAAAAATGATATAGGTAATAATACAGTATGTTTTGAAAATCTTGTCCGACCGAAAAGGGGAATATTGGTGTCAAAATTACATTACTAAAATACGTTAGAAAATTATATTATTCATGAATTTAAAAAAATACTCTCCTCTAAAATTGTAGGAATTCAATTATTTTACAAGCAATATAAGTTTGGATTATTTATTAAAATCAATGTAAAGACTAATAAAACGCAATGAAAATAATCATTTTTAATTGTAATTTATTGGTGCTTGGAATATTCTGACGTCATGATTTACTAACATCATCTTTTATTTTCCTTTTTTCTTTATTCCCAAGCTAGTCACGCTCTTAGTGTTGCCTGTAAGATTCCATATTTAAATAATTTAATTTTGTTCAGGATAGATTTCAATTATTCTTGAAGTAAAAAGGATAACGAAAATAGAATCTTATATAGATACCGAGTAATGCCTTCACGTGTCGGACAGAGTTTTTAAAACATTCTGTAATTTCTTTACAACACAGGGAGCGTTGTTATTGTGTTGCTGACCAGAAGGACGATGTTCACAGCCCTCTTTAAGAACCCCATGGCGTAAGTCTGAGGAAAAATTGTACCCAGAAGCAATAGGTCAGAGCGGAACTCTTTCTTTTCATTAAAGTACGCGACAAAATGACTAAGAGATAAGAATGACTTCTACTTATAAGAACTCGATTAACACAATCCTAGTCCTCAATCACAACAGAATAGCGGATTGCTATCACTTGTTTCATTATTCATCTCTCTCGCTTACCAGACGACGCGACGGTACATTAGCATTTTAAATTAAGTAATGAATTTAGTAGCGGAAGACCAGCAGAGGCGAGGCCCAAACATAAAAACGTACGAATATTTAAATGGATTAGATTGAAAGGCTCTTCAATGAGCCATAGAAAGCTGTTAACCTAATTCCTTTGAAACGGGCCTGTTGTAAAAACTATGTCGGCAATTGATATTTTTTAAATATATTTTAAAATAATAGGTTTCATTAATTTCTGAATACTTAAAGTATTATTGTTTGTTAATTAAATAGCATTGTTTTTACGAAGACACTGTTTTGGTAATATTTGATTTCCGTGAAGTTTAATTTAAAAAATCTAAACGTGTAAGGCTTTTTACAAAATTGGCGGAAATATTATCTGTATATTTGAAATATTTAACCAGAAGACGAGAAATAAAATGTCAAGCCACTACATAGTAAGTAATTAATTATGCCTTTGAACAACTTTCTTACTTAGGACACGGGACGATTACAAACGGAAATATTACAAAACACATTTCAAAAATTCCTTTACTATATTAACATAAGTTTACAATTGAAATTGAAAGTAATACTTAAACCGCAAAAGCCACGACATTCCGAGGGGCTTAAAATAAAAATATTTTCAAGTATTTAAAAAACACTAAAACGAGTTTTCTCACTTTTTAACTACAATACTTCATTAAAAGAAATAGGAGAAATTGTGGTAAAAATAATTAGACATTTCCATTTCATCGGTGGTTTTCTAAATAATAATAAAATATCGTCACGATATTTCCCTTTCGCGGTAAGCAGAGACATATAATTGGTTGTATCCACTTAGTACTTATATTTCGTGCCCAACGTGACCAAGTAGCACAGCTGATCGCCGTTTTCAAGACACTTACGCATCACATTTCTGGCAGACGCTATGCGGGATTCCTCACGATGTTTCCCTTTACCGGTGACCATGTGGTATCGAAGGCCTTTTTTAATATGGATAAATTCAGAGGCAAGTGCTTGGATTCGAACCTTCGACCATTCGCGTTGTTGCACATGGATACTGATTCTTTATCCACTAGGTGACCACAGCCACGAATACATTTAAATACCTAAATGCGTTCTTCTAAATTCCTCTTAATATAGTACCAGTTTCAGAATCTCTTAGACTAACCTGATATTGTCAGAAATAGGTTTTAGAAATATTAATTAGTGTACTATCTGTCCATATTAAAAACACATTTATAAGTAAATAAGTAAAATTTCAATGTAAGTAAAAACGAATTGTAAGCGTACATGAATCGACCTTTTTCGTCTGCTTGTAACGACTATTTAAAAAAAACCCCTTAACAGTCTAATTCTCTGTTAAAAAAGCCCCGTCACCTGACTTACGGTATTATAATTAAGCCGGCGCTACATAGATAAAGCTTTTTAATTTGGTCGGGCGTGCGAGCGAGTCTTTGGATTTCGAAGGTTAATCCGCGCCCACGCGGTTTCACCGCTTACCGGACAGGGCTGTATTTAGTTACCCATTCAGAGTTCAATGACCACCTCTTTATCCAATTTTTTGGCATTCTTAATATCAGTATAAGGTATTTTAACTAATGAAATAATATTAAATGAAAACAAATTCACATTTTTTTTGTATCAGTTAATTTATTAATATAGTATTATTGTTAAACCATTTTGAAATTAATACTATTTGTAAGCTAGAAACTACATTTGTATATAAATATTATCAAATAAGCCTACGTTTTATCTTTTAACTTTCCACATCCTTTCCTTACTCCTTAAAATAAATATAAAATTGCATCTTATCATGATATAATAAAGAAAATATAAATTAATGATGAAAGAAATAGAACTTTTAGAGGTGTATTCAGTTCTTCTAACTTTATTTTTCAATTTAGGAAAATAGATATAGCAGTATATTAAAATTGGTGCCTGTGTTTCTACTTAATTACCTGCCTGCCTTGAACTCTAATCGCCCGTTCATATTATGATTATTTTGAGGAATATGCATGAGAGCATTACTACGCTATTGATTTTGAATGGAATAAGTCGATAAAAGACACGAGCTTACGTCGCACGGTGGAGTGGCTATATCAGAATGATATTTTGTAACTTTATCGTCTTTCATTTCTGTCGGCTTTGAAACAATGACGACACTAACAGTAAAAATTTAAAAGTTATTTTAATGGGCTTATTTATTAACGCTATTGGTTTTTAATTGATTTACATTATAGATTAATTAAATATGATACAACTAGCCCCCAATCATCTGTATTAGCAATTTGGAGTGAGCAGTGCTTAATAAAAATTTGTTGAGTACAAATAGAACGCAATAACGTTATTTTACTGTTACGAAAAAAACTAATTCAGTTTGCTATCTAGTGTAGGATGGCTACAACTGCTACTACTACAGAAAGATCAAGGCTCTATTTCCATTAAACCAACTTGTGATAATATAAATCTAATAAATACGTCTTTATTTTATTGAACTTTCAGGGATAGTTCGTCGTAACTAAATGTAGTACTTGCTCGAGTTACATTGTTTAACTACTTCTCGGATTCTGTCCTAACAATCATATCCCATTTTTTAAGTTGGAAAATATATATTTAAAATGAGAAAGTCCTATTGAGATCGTTTATATAGTTTCAGTTTGATGGCTGAAAAAGTTACAAACATCGTAAAAAAATAAATGCGATGAGATTGTTTTTATATCCGAACTTAATCTATTATGATTATTAAATATGATACTAATATTGCATTTAATTGGACTGTCTCATTTTTGAAAAGAATGATAAATAATTTTGACTATGTACTTTTAACACTACATTATTCTTTTTTTAAATATACAAACATATACCCTCTCATTGTCACAAACAAACATATACACACACACACCTATTTCTTATATGTTGCGAGTTGACTGTTACTTTATTTTTCCTTTATTTGTTAGTTTTTAAATATTATCATTGTGTAACTGACACAACATGTAAAACTATACCGTATGTAATATATCTGTAAGTGCTGACCAATGATAGAGAATAAATTAATTAATTAATTTAAAACTCGTTGAATTAATATTTTTTACAAAACAACATTAAGTATATTTATGACTGTTTTAAATGGAATCCATCCAAATGATCTTGGGTAAACAAATCTACCAAAACATGTCACTATCAGAAAAAGGGAACAGAAAATGGCAATCAGTCAACTCATTCTGCCGCATTATATGTAATTATTATTAACATTAATTTATCTTATAGCCCGATGTCAGAACCAGAGCCCGAGCACAAAGGCTCTAGCTACATGTGAACTTGCTTCGAGGGTTCTGACAATGGACCCAATGTTTAACAATAAGAGGTCTAAAATATCCGTCAAATTTCCAGCTGTGAGATTTGATAATAAATTTAATTCATTATTTTCCATATTCTAAAGTGATGAAAACTCTACAATATGTAGGACTTTCATAAAATTAACTTTTATTAATATAAACAAAATATTTTCTTTAAATAAAAGTCATGAGAATAGCTTGTATAGTATTATAGTAAATTATAAATTATAAACTCATGTATCATCTATAAAGATGGCGGCAGATAAATGATGCGTTTATCTCGATTATTATAAAACCACGACGGAATGTTATTCTGTCATCTTGAGTTATTAAAATAGAGTATTCAGAGACTTCTGTACGCGAACTAATCATCAATAGCGATTTTTATATTTGCAGGATAATTACCGAAAATTACTAAGCCGATTTTGAAGGGGCTTTCGCAGCTGCTACACAGATTCTCCAACTTAGAGGTGTATATAGTATATTTTATTATTTTTGGTTGGGTAGAACACGAGTTATAGTGTAATAAAATTAAAGCTATAAATAATTCATCATTATATTACTGTTATTTATATTCATCAGCGAAGTTAATAAAAAATATGTTTTTTTTTTACACTAGCTCGAAAATGTAACTACAGTGCACCTGACGGTAAGTACAGTGTAGTCCAAAAACGAAAGCGATTATCTACGAATGAAAATCCATTGATAGTCTCCATCGTCCTGAAGGTCTCTAGGTATATGATCTGCTGGACATACTGGATCCCGAAACGCGACAGGCCAAAGCGAATCACTATGACGGTTTTTACACTTGTATACTGTGGTCATGACCCAGTTCGGACAATCGGCCTACCACCAAAGTGTATATAGTTTCTAATTTAAATTTAAGTCGGATGATTCGTAGGTTTCATCATTACACTAAACATTAAGGTAAATCTAATTGAAGTTTCTTCAAAATTTATTTACGGTTGTAAACGCGGTCAGTTACTTGATGATATATTAATATACATAAATAATGTTCTGGTTTAGTTGTTAATAATATGGTGTTGCGCTACGTCATTCAATTTCAACAGTATGTAGAACGAACTTGAAGGATGGGCCGGCGTGAAAGATAAATGAAGTTAACAACCATACGTTAAATGTTGAAACAGAGCCGGTTACTTGTGTAACAAGCAATTTGAGTAATAAGAGAGTCAGGCGGTAACATTTTTAATAGTTTATTGTTGATGTTTGAACTCAAACTATATTATATATACGAGCTATGGAAATGACACTTCTTAGTATTATATTTCCTTGTGTGATCGAATCAGAAATGAAAAAAATCCGTAGATGAATGCGAGTCACCGACATAGCCCAGTAAATTAACGAGTTGATATAGTAGTAGGTAGAACACATAGTTCTTACAGAAAAGGAATTTTGGGCAGCAAAATTCTCAAGTGCAGATCAAGTATTAGCAAACGCTGTGAGGGACATCCAACTACAATGTAGACGGATGATCTAAACAAGGTGGCAGGACGACGCTAGATGTAGACTGTTTAGAAGCTTGTTAGAATAACTACTTATTATTTTTATTTTTTTCAACTGGCTCAATTAAGTGAGTACAGTGTAGTTCAAAAACGAAAGCTACCATCAAAAGATGAAAAACTGTTAATTGTTTCCGTCGTCATATCGGCCCACATATACCACGACCGAAGGTAGGGATATGAGTTACCGGATATCAACAAGCTGATTTCGAAACGCGACAGGCCAAAGCGTGTCATTATGACGGTTTTACACTTGTGTACTGTGGTTATGACTCGGTTCGAGCAATCGCCTTACCACCAAAAAAAGAAGAAGAATCTATTAGAAAAGATTTATGCCCTGTATTGGTGTCCTATGGCAAATATGATAATAATGTTGTAAAGCTAGAAGATTTATATAATAGTATAGTTTATTTCCATTACTCCTTCAATTATCACATATTACTCTTTAACTGTTCCCATCAAGGTTTACCTATATAGCACCAGATAGATTTTGGATATTATTAAATGAGCTTTTGATTGAATTTAACTTTTATAAATACCTAAAAAACTGAGTTTCAGTAGAAGAGCCATAATTAACTGGAGCTTCCTACCTAAGAGTATAGTTCTAACAAATGGTAAAATTATATAAATAATATGTTAAGCATGTATCAGTAGCCTCTAATATATGTATGTTTATGTATACTGTGTTTATGCTTGTTCGTGCTCGCCTTTGACATCTTTTTATGTTACAATGTGCTTGTATTTCTGTGATGCTTACAGACGGATTAGAAACATAATAACAGTGAAAAAAGCGTCATGCACGACGAAATATAAAACATCCTTTAATCTTGGCCCGGATATATCACGTGACGGGAAAGGAAAATGTCACCCGTTTTATTTCAATTATTATAGACCACATTTGCTCAGGAAATATGTAAATTGTTATATTTTTGACATATTGTTTGGTTGGCTCAATGTTTTCTCGTTGTTTTTGTGTGTTCTCAAAATAAAGGAAGTTATTTGATATTTCAACGAATGTCGACAGCACATGCGACTGAAGTGTTCCGAACTTTCAAAGCTTGTCATGCGGTCCATAAACGTTGCTTATTTTGGCATAGTGAATTTGAATATATATTTTAATAACAATGATGATGTTCTAGCCAGTTTCGGCCACGGCGACTGTTTCAACGCCAATTAAGAAAATCGAGGTCCAGTTTTCGGAAACAATCAATTGCGCAGGAGATATTTAAGTGCATAACTGGACGCGCAGCCAGAAAAGCACTCTCTCGTCCGAGCTCCCTCAGACCCGATGGAAAGGAGAACCAGTACGATCGGGAGGGAGCGGGATGCAGGTTTGGTCGAGTTTTCCTTCTCTGAACACCTGGTAGAATTGCGGGGTTAAAGAGATACCTTAGTCGCCTTTTACGACACCTCAGCAGGAAGAGGGGGGTGCTATTCTATTCTGCCGGCAGCCACCACGGCTTAATAACAATAATTATATATCGTCACGCTATATCCATTTCAGGTTGAGCAGAGATACATTAGTGGCCGTAACATCTTTGCGCTTATATATCGTGTCCAACGTGACCAGTACCGCAGCTGATTGTCGGTCACAAGGCACTTAGACATAACTTTTTTATTATAATATATGCCATGCGGGCTTCCTCACAATATTTTCCTTCTTCGGTAAGCATGTGGTGCTTAAACCAATAGATAATCTGAAAAATCATAGAGGGGCGAGCCAAGGTGCGAAGCTACGATTATTCGCGTTTTCGGACATATATACAGGCTCCTTATCTAATAGACCAACCACTACAGACAACACGGCAAAGCTACTAGACTTTTTACAAATTAGTTGTATGTTTATTTCACATATTTTGAAAACTTTGTACTAATATTATAAAGCTGAAGAGTTTGTTTGTTTGTTTGTTTGAACGCGCTAATCTCAGGATTTACTGGTTCGAATTGAAAAATTCTTTTTGAGTTGAATAGACCATTTATCGAGGAAGGCTTTAGGCTATATAACATCACGATGTAATTATTAGGAGCGAAGAAATAATGGAAAATGTGAAAAAAACGGGGAAAATTATTCATTTTTGAGATTCATGGAGGCCTCCATTGCGTGCGCTGCAAAAACGGTTCAAGATACCAAAAATATATGTAAAAAAGAATGATTCCTCTTGAAATGATCTAAAAAAACGACAGTATATGACTATCTTTTAAGATTAAGTCACTAGAACCGTTTTTATGGTAAACAAATTTGGTCGAAATTAATGCATTATTTGTTAAGAGTTGTATCAACGTAATAATATTTATCTTTATCCAAATAAATGTCTTGTTGATTAAGAGTATTTAATTGTGAACAAAATTGTCTTTGACATCACTTAATTTGAATGAACATCTTAGAAGATATTACAAAACCTTATATAGCAAAACAACATTTGCCGGATCAGCTAGTCATATATTATAGAGAAGTATACAGAGTAAAACAAACATAAATCAGTATCAAGTATATACCGCTCTTAATAAAAAATATAAATATATAGCAGACCTATAGCGCAGTTTGTAGCGACCCTACTTAAAATGCTAAAGTCCTGGGTTCGAGTTCCAGTAGTGGTAAACTTTTCTGTGATGAGTTTTTCACGAGGCATGGTTGTATATATGTATTTAAGTATGTATATCTTTCTCTAGTAGATAGTATAAGCACAAGCTTAATTTGGGACTATATCAGTTATGTGTGTAACTCTTAGTAAATATTATTATTAATTGTTATTAAAATATGTTGTCTTGAAAGTTTTGAAGTTTTGAAACTTGAAAATAGTAATTAGTATATGAATGCGTTGAAATATATAGATTGGATTTATCAATTAGACTTTTAATAATAATAATATTTAATAATAAAAAACTTACAAATACATCAATAAATGTTATAGTTTCGCGAATAATAAAGTATCAAATTTCTAACAACTCTTTCTTTTACTTATTTATGATTAAAATGCCATGCTTATGAATACATAAACGTTCTCTGATATTAACCTTATAATATTATGTATTATTGCCACCTTATAATATTATGTATTATAATATTCTATATTATATAAAATATTTGAGGCGATACTCGTAGCAATAACATATAAGTCGTGACCTCGTTTCACATTTCCATGCGAGTGGTAAACTGATTCAGTACAAGCCAATAATAAGACTGATCCACTTAAACTTCACATCGATAGTCCTCAAACCTTTGAGCCTGCGTTGATGACGTCACATAAAAGCAATTATTTTTATTTCTCACAACACAAGCTAAATGGATGAGGCTTTAAAAACGCCCTTTATAACCAAAGCTCTTTGTATTAAAAATTCCAAATTACTTTTGTTTGTCAATCTTTAAATTTGCACGGAATTTTTAAACAGAAGATTACCGGTAAAATGAAAAGAGTTTTGCGAATTATTTTTCTCAACACGAATATTTTAGAAGAAAATGATTTTAGCTCGTAAATTTTTACGACAGATTAAATTGTTTCAGAAATACGGTGTAGTTACTTCGCTTGCCTGTAATACAATCGCACACTCACACATATATTCTTTTAAAATCACGAAAGATAGTGCTTTGGACACACAAAAAAAATGTGACAATATTAAATTTGCCTGTTGAAATAGTATAGCAAGATAAAGAATACAACGGTCTTTTTTTGCTTAACAATTCTTTTAGTTATTGTTAAGCTGTAAATGCTGACATATTTGTTGTAAATGTTACAATTGGTTAAAAAATGAGATGAGGCTAAATGAAAATAAACTATTAAAATAGAGTTACATAGTTTAAAGTGTGTCATAACCATATTGTGTTGTAGCGATGTGCTGTCGAAAGTTTGTAACTAGTAAAGGGTTGTTTCAACTGTGAATGCGACAACACAGAGCAGTTGTTCTAAATTAAATTGAGTCAATGGAATGGCTAATATATCATTCAAGTCATTGTTATCACTACCGAGCTGCTAGTATCCTCATTTTCTTATGGTTAATATAGAAAATGCACAAAATCTCGATAAATGATTTCTAAGATACTGTCAAAATAGCAGAAAAATTACAAAAAATATTTTAACTAAATTGTTTAAATAATTTTTTCCGCAATATCTTGTTATAAATTATAATTTATATCTCCCGGCGTCACGAGGGTTGTCGCGGCAGGCCTATCAGACAGAAAGGGTCAACTACGCGAGATAATAGGCAAGGGGGAAATCCTCACCGAAGTAAAAACTCGGAAAAGCGAGATTTTACTACGGATTTCAACAAGAAACATCTTCAGCTTTTTGTTTATTCTTTGACGTGGAAATGCAATTTTATTTTATACACTTAAAAAGAAAATTTCTTTTAAAGTTAAAATAAATGTACCTTTTATTGACGGCCTCATAGTGAACCTAGGTTCGAGTCCCGGTAGCGGCGAACTTTTCTATGATATATAGGTTGATTTATCGCGAGTTATGGATGTATGTATTTATTTATAATAATCATTGTCTAGTACCTATATGACATGCGCAAGCTTACTTTGGAGCTAGGTTATTTTTTTGTAATTGTCCAGAAAATATTTAATATGTGGAAGAATTATATAAGATAATACTTTTTTGCAAATTAACGTTAAAATGTTGCTACAGATGAAGCTTATCACGAGTCTGATAAGTAATTTGTTAGTAATATCGTATTAAGTCTTTTTATTCCATATGTCATTATAAATATTCAAATGGATTATATAAATTATATTTTATATTAATAACAAGTATATTTTGAAATAAATATATATTAATAAAAATGGTTTAGTAATATAAGAAAAATAAATAGTAAAAATTAATAATACATCTTTACCTTTACACATGTTACAGAAATTTATCGTTTTGCTGTCAATTCTACTGAATCAGGATTAAGCGAGGGAAACGTAAAAGTCGTTCCTTGTAGCCATCTTTGGCTTAAACATATTCGTTTAGCCCCCAGCATTAGGGGGTGATGATTAATGAAGCGTATTCTGTAGGCGTACGACATTGCGTCTGGCCTTTTACATTCATAAATAAACAAGAATTTAATATATTATAACGTGACAAATCTTGAGTTACATTTGTATTTGAAATCGAATTATTTTTATTAAAAATTTAACAGATATTACTTAAACTGTTCCTATTCAATAAATAAGTCTAAAATAGGTTATGTAATAATATTTTCAGTATTTGTAGGTCATTCTTCCCATTGAAAGTCACTGATTCCTATTAATAAGTAATGTAGTTTGCTTCCTGCCATTTTGCAAATAAAAAATTGATGAAATCTTACTTTTGTATTTTGGTCTGCACTAAATTAACTCTTTGGTCTAAATAGTTAATAAGCGTTATATTTATAAAGCAATTCATTGATACCAAGTAAAAATATAGTTTATTTTTTGGTCTAAATTTGACAAGAGACAAATAGGAGACAACTGTATGTATATATCAAGCTATAGAAAACATTTTTTTTTGTTTTCTATATAGTTTTAACAATATTACATAAACTGCATCACTCGTAAAAAAGGGAATTGCTTGTATTTTTATAACAATTGGAATACATTATGAAAACATTTATTTACGAACATTTTTGCAAATAAGGATATTATAAATAGTATCTGTCTATAATAACAGTTCTTTATGAATATCCATTTTATATCGCGTGCATTCTAAGCATAATCATTTGTTACCAAAATGCTTTCCTCGAAGGCTGTCACCGGGTAAATTGAATACAATTTATCATGCAATATGTAAACTGTATACGCCTAATCATTTATAACGTCAAGATATATTTTATAGCTTGTATATAT
The DNA here is from genome assembly GCA_036320925.1 of Automeris io. Taxonomy (NCBI): domain Eukaryota; kingdom Metazoa; phylum Arthropoda; class Insecta; order Lepidoptera; family Saturniidae; genus Automeris; species Automeris io. The sequence continues at coordinate 7,608,869 of JAUDJH010000026.1, read as the reverse complement.
TAAATTTGTCGTCTTTAACAAATTCAGCGTACGTGTGTAAATGTTGTTAATCCTATTTATCCTCTCTTACAAGTACAATAGAGGTAATATTCACTGATTACGTTCGTAAAATATTATGTAAGGTTTACATGTACGAGTTTCAAACATATTTGGCCACTATTATTACATGATTACTATGTTTATTAAAGTTGGGAGAAACAATGTAGAACATTTTATTTTCTCTATTTCTTTAATACAGAATTTACTTATCTCTATCATATATATATATATATATATATATATTACTTTTAAGGCAACTTGTAATTATTTATTAATTACATTATCCCAGAATTAACAAAACGTATGATTAACTTTATTATTAATAAAAACTGAATTATTAATTAAAATTAATTAAAAACTTTTCTTTCTTTCATTTTATTTACCAGATTATAAATACACGTGTTTCATTGCGTATAGAAACAATTCCCTTTTTAAATAAGGACGATTTCACGATCACGTAAATAACAAACTTGAATACAAAATAAAAAGTTTAAAATTATTTGCAAACTAAATGAAGTATCAAATTAACAATTTATTATTAGCTGAAAATTATTTTCTTGTTCAGCAAAAATTACAAAGTGAAGACGATAAAACGAGAAAATCTTAAAAATGCAAGTTGTAACAAAAATTTGCAATATCTCATACCTAAAAGATCCTACTTTTAGATGTCAGATACAAAATGAAACCTTCCAGATGTCTGCACAAATGAAGCTTTAACATTTTCTCTTCTACAAAAATATAAAGGAGCTCTTTCCTAATGCAGTGCCGTTAGTGATTTATTAGATATACTTCTAATGGTACAAATAAATTACAGACTGAAACAACTACATTAAAGCAATAAAACTCAATAAAGAGTGACAATGACCGTGTAAGGATCAAGTATCAGCGTCACGTTTAATTGACCCAATGTTTTATGGTATTATAGGGCTTCACAATAAGAACGACATTAAACACTACTAGGGAGCAAGTTAATGGACCATTAAATTTACCAATAAATTAAAGTTAATCATGACTAATTGGTGTGTAATAAGTAAAATTCACTTACGCGTATCGAAATCAATAGAAATTCCAACGGGTGGTCCCATAAACTTACTATCAGGCTTTTGTTGAGAAGATGATAGCTAGCTAAAAGCCTAAGCTCATAAAAATTCAGATAATTTTAAGATTCCGAACAGAAAATTGTCCAAAAACTCCATTAACAATCTTTATATGACACTATAAGAGTCGATGACATTTTATGATAAATGAAAGCTTTATTCAGGTTCTATTTAATAAGTTAGAGTTTGTTTGTTGAATTAGTAATCGCGTCGGCTAAAGAAAACGATTCTCCATTTAGGTAAAACCCTTCATTAAACTTATCTGAGTTGGATCTAAGCTCGAATCCGTGTAACGTAATCGATTCGGTTACGAGAAGCCGCGAAGGACAAAGTGCGGTCACGAATTTACATATAAATTCAGGATTATTTTAATTTAAAACGCATTCCGACAGTTTATTTGCATATATATGAGGGAACAGCATCGTTTCTTTGTCGCAGTCGGCTAATATAGCAGTTCGCTGAGTTTGTAGATTACGAGCTGGGGCGAGGGTGCACGCGTTGCCTATAGAATACACATAAAATACTTTTCTAACAAACAAACATTACACCGAGCCGATGTGTGACCACTTAATAAAATTAAGCAATTTGTTCGATGTGAACTACGCCTATATTTGCAGAGGGTGTATAAAAGCTTTTAAGCTGAATAATTTTTCTTATTTTCATTAACAAATTAAGTGAGACAATTATCTTAAAAGTATCTTGAAAGGTTATCTGAAATTACGACTTAAAAAAATAAAAATAAAAAATAATTTAAATTTTGTAAAATAAGAGCCATTTTATTCATTAACAGTTGCCGTTCCAATAGTACGGTATCTACCAGTGAAATTTCTTTTACTGTCTTGTCGCAAAAATCAGTAATCAGTACCAATTTTAAATTTGAGATTCATTAATAACTTCAGAATATAAATTGTGTTACCTTATTTTCGAATTTCCGTCCGTATTTAAAACATTAAAAAAAATTGCTACCATACGTATTGACTACGATGCCATGAGTGTATTCAAAAACACAAATCCAACATGCATAAACATTAAAAACCTAGATCGAGAACAACTACAAGTTCGTTACTCAGCCTCGGATCTCGAATTTTTATCAAGAGGGGCAAAAACTACAGTGTACTACCTCTACGTAAGTACTTTTACTTTTTTTATTCCCCAATTATGTAGAAGATTAACCCAATAAAAATTGTTTACAGCACAGCTAGTAGAGAATTTCGTATTCTACAAGTTATGTAAGAGTGTAAACTCATTTATCGCATAGGAAATATTTACGAATATACAAATTTAATGACCTTTAAACTTGAATAATTTGTACGTGATAACGGCATCTTATGAGACTTTTGAGTTAACTTTTAGAATGTCAAAAAAAATTGTTATACAAATTTTCACCCTTTTTTTTACTAAAGGTTGATTCACTTTTTGCGATATATTATTAAGCAGGTACTCTGGGTGATGTACTTGTTTATCGCTACTATTATATAATTTGATACCCGTAGCGACGGCTTGTAGATCCGTCCTTTTTTGGTAACACGGCGGAAATCCCTAACGGACCTTCAGGAGGAGGTGAGGGCCGCCCCCCAGTGTGTGGGACTTGCGCCGACTAAAACCCCTGGGGTATTCTCTCTCACGTCTGCCGAGTGCCAAGGTCAAGGTTGAACCATCTTGGTATCCATACTTGGTAAGGGTTGGTTAAATAGTTACCACCATCACGTACTCCTAACATATTGGCGGGGAGAATGGTGTAAAGTGCCACCCTCCCCTCATCTCCATGATTTGTCATTGGAGCGGTGTGCGGGAATACATCGCACATCACTCACGCGTGGACCTGGGCCTGGGACGACTTGTAGATCCGTTGCTAACGTTACTTACTTAATGTAAATATATAATATGAAATATGAAAATAAAACAATATGTTTCAAAAGGTAGTGCATAATTTTATTAGGAACTGAAATATATGAATCCCTTTGAAAAGGCTAGAATTAAGATAATTATTGTTTAAAAAAAGGTGAAAATAAACTGCCAGCGAAGATGTTATGCATTTCAAAAATTTCTCATGGCAAATATATACATAAACAAAACAAGACTTTTGAAATATTACAGACATAACATATTCTAATAGCTTCAGTATCAAAGCGCCTGAAAATATAAGTCCTTGATGTTACATTAATGAACGCAGTCTTAATACACAAGGTATTAAATCTGTCATTCGCTAAAACACATATACAATACGTCTTCCGACATATGTGGGGTAGATTGGGCTCGTCCCGTTGCACTAATAGCTCGTAAATATTTCAACTCCAGCGGCGGATACATGTGCATTTCGACAAAAATGTTCGCTTATAAAACATATGAGCCCATCACTTTGAACTCTCCCATTCGTTACGTATCCGACGACTGCAACAACAATACCGGGGCCTATTTCAAAGTTAAAAGTCACTTAAAAACTCAAACGGGTATCAGGCCTTTCATCAATTTTAGCCAGAGTTCGAAGACTAACAGCTGTATTGAGCAACGATTTCCAACAATCACTTAACATGCTCGCACAGTATAAGGTTGCACCAATAAACTAAAGAGTATCAATTTCGATAAGTGTAAAAATATATTGGCCTGTTTGTATGAAATGTCTATTTTCTTGAATATTTTGTAGCAAAACGTGTTTGTTAAATTCCTTGTTGGATCGAATATTATATAATGTCTACTATAAATTTAGGTGTTTAGTTATCGGTACTCGATCCAACAAGGAACTCAATAAACACGTGTTGCTACAAAATATAAAAAAAATAGACATTTCATTCATACTGGTAAAGTATACCATTATATTTGCATTTGTTTTTTACTAATTTGCAATATATTTTATATTCAATAGTCAACTATATGCTATTTTATGGTGGTAGGGTGATTGCGCGAACTGGGTCGTGATCACAGTACACAAGTGTAAAGACCGTCATAGGAACTCGCTTTGGCCTGTCACGTTTCGGGATCAACTTGTGTATATCCAGTGACTCATATACCTAGAGAGCTTCAGTCGTGGTATATATGGGCCGACATAATGACGGTATCTAATCAATGGATTTTCGTCCTTTGATAGTCTCTTTCATTTATGGACTACACTGTACTCAATTTATCGAGTCAGTGTAAAGAAAACAGTCAACTTAATGATGATGATAATAATGCTTCTGAATCCTTATAATTTACTAATCTAAAAGGTTTAGGTTAGTATTTGTTTTTACTAAATCCTGAGTGATAGATCAATCAAGATTTATTGTTGATTTTCACAACTGTAATATATAAGAGTTTGGTCACATATTGACTACTGGGTATTTTTTTGACTAAGATTAAATAATATTAAGTTTATAGATGTATATAATAAAAGTAATCACAGAAAGAAGTTTTGCTCGTTTTATTTGCTGTATTACTTTTATTTAAATTACACTTTTCTTCTATTTATTAATTAAAACACTTACATAATATAGTGTACTTTGAAACATACATAAATTTATAAAACATAAATGTGGTGATACATTACAAATGCGACTACACTTAAAAGTGAAGATTTTTTTAATTGTTATTATATATAGGCGGACGCTTGACCTCAATCACACATGATGGAAGGTGAAGATGAGTTCGATGATGATCCGCGTCCACCTAACAAATTCATTCTCCTCTTAAAGACTCCCAGGTCATAAGATCGCGGAAACATGACCGCTGGAAGCATATTCCACTCGTTAGCTGTTCGCATGGATAATGTAGAAGCGAACCTTTGCGTGCAGATATAAGGAATAAGCACCACATACGGGTATAGTATTCGACACGATGTCTAGTGGTTTTGTGATGGAATGGAACAGCCTTTACTTTTTTCTTTTATATTCCAGTGCTGTAAATATTTTCATATAGGTAAGGTCAACTAGGATTAACGAGTGTTTATAACCGAATCAGTTTATATTAATTTAATAATTTAGATGTGTACATTTATTTATACTTTAATTTAATGATAAAAAGTTAAACAGTAAAACAATATAACTGACCAAAATTGATAATATAAAGAATTATACAATTTAATTAAATTGAATATTAACAAATTTTGAAATAAAAGCTATGTAACGAATGTATATTATTGCTTTATATACTAGACGCAACATTCTTCCAGCATGGATTTCACTTCTAACAGATTTTATGGAGCTCAACTCAGATTAACTCTCATGGCGTACTTTAGCTCTGTGTATTACTGGAATATATGAATGGCTTGAAGTGTAACTTTTATGTGACATTGCGCTTACATACGAGTTTATAGTTTATTTATCTTTCTATATTAACCAAATCTCAATATTCATGTCTATTGTAATATTGGCTTACATTTTTTGTATTGTTATGTCATTGTTATGCTTATTTATATTATTTGTTTCGGATTAAACACTTTTTTGTCAGCAAGTTTTATTTCAGATGACCAGATAAGATATTCATGTTTCTGACGTATTAAAATTCAAATACAATAAACTGACGAATTTAAATTAGGTAGTTTTTATGGCATAACATAAAAACTGTAATTTTTCTAGTAGTTATATGTTGTTGTAAAATTTTGCATTTACAAGATTACGAGGATCACAGAATATATTGTATCTAATTTTAAGTCAATATATATAAAATGTCCGGGTTTTATCAAATAATGTATTATATGCTTCTATAGGATTAATCGTGGTAGCATATCGAGCAAATTATTATACAAAAAAATTGTGTAATCGAAACCAAAAATAAAATTGTGAATTAAAAAAAATGATATAATACAAAACTAACAGGAAAATCAGTTATATAAAACAAAGAATGAATGCCGTAGTCATAGAGAACATAATAAAAGAACTAAACACTGAATCGTGAGTCATGTTTGCCACCGACACAATAATAGGCGAATATAATAGCCCGAATCACGTTCAGTTGCGTATACCATGAGAAAAGTTACCGCGGGACGAAGGATTTATTTGTCAACTTTGCTCTGATAAAAGTTTGTTTGACATTTGATAGTAAGGCCTGTCCTAGCTCTCTCGCAAATAACTTTTGAAAGCCGCCTCTCTTTTAGCTTCGGATTAATTTCTTATATTGAATTTAAGAAACCTGATTTCTTTGTAAGTGCTCTATTTGTTTAGTAATATTCACCAGAGAATTCTTTCTAATACAACTAACGTAAAGTAAATAGTAAGAACGACGTGTGTCCTGTATACAATACAAAAATATCTAAAGAGACAAAATATGTAACATCAATAATTTCTTAGAAAGGTAAACTAAGAATGACTTTTCGAATTATATAGAAATACATAAAGGACATTCAAAACTTGAACAAACAGTAAATTAACAGTTAATTAAAAAATTAATTCGATTAAAAATCCAAAGATTCGGTTCACTACACCGAAAGTTTTTCCATCTAAAAAACTTTTCAACAATGAAACTTCGCAGACGAAAACACAATTCGACAATCTAGATTAATTTGTTCGGTTGATATTACAAAGTATTTGGCATTTAACACGGACCACCCTCAGGTTCAAAATAATATTTTACAAACAGTTAACGATCTATTTACATGAGCGCCGCTGTAGGGCGGAATGATCGGTGGTGGAACGCCTCAAAGGAATGCCATAAAAGCTAGGAAGTTGACAAATCTCTCGACGTTATTTCTGTACTAATTAGAAGAGAAGGCGTGGGCGACATCTCACTAATGACAAACGTAAAATAAGGGCATGTCGCACTGTCTGCAAGTAACGAGAAGTGAGCGACCAACAAAAGGAGAATTCCAAATTAGTTATGTATCTAAATTTTATCTATTTTACAAATACTGTGTAAGGTCCATATGACGGTCACTTAATTAACGAAAAACTCCCCAAAATCAAAATCATTAACATTTACTGAACAAGTAAATAAAAATGACTGAAATTCCTTATATATTTTTCTAATAAAACGTGCTTCCAAGTCCTATCGTTATTAATACTTAATAGTAAATTAATAATAATATCTTATTAGGGCTTAATTAGTACGACGCTATGTTAATAATGAGATTCATTTCACGAGACTTCTTGAATGGCACCCCTTACGTGTAATGTTCACAAGAATAAATTCATTTGTCACCCAAACCCCCTATTTGTGAACGCTTAAAAAGTTATATTTGTTTTTCACGTCAATTTATTAGGGATAAGGCTTTCTGTAAACTGTAATAAACTACACCGTTTATACAGCTTAGCAGTAGAGATAATCTATTCGATCTAGTTTTATTTTAGTTGAATTTTACAAACGTTTACCATGATTGATATTTGATATCATCTCTATATTTATTGTAAGTACTTACTTCCAAAGTCTCATTTGTCCAAAATATTTGTTTTGATGATCTGAAACAATAATAAAATTAAATATATATTATTATATAATTATTCAGGATTAAGAAAAACCAAACACGGTCGAGTATTAAGAAGCTTCTGTACACAATGTTCTGTACACAATTGTTTATAACAATTTTGTCTGTTGATGTGTTTGGTCCGATGTCTCGCTGAAACTATGGAACTGATCTTGATGTAGTCTCCCATTATTACTATATTATATTTTCCAGCTTGTATGTGTTTGATTGGTCATAATTAGTTAGACTAAACGGAAAATATAGCCTGAATAATGTACAACACGCGGCTATTATATTATTTGGGATAAAGTGTAACAAAACAGAGAATATGTGCATATACATTTGTTTGTGTGTACACATATATATTTATATATGTTTACATATGTATATATGTACGTATAAACAACCAGTGCATGATTTAAATCGATTGAAATAAAACATTGATTTTTCCATCGTAGTAAATAACTATTCTGCACTGTAGAAGCTAAATAAAATGGTTTTCTTTGTAATATTAATATCATTGTTAAATAAATGAACACATTTAATTCAACTTATTCAGAGGTATTTTCTTATTATTAACACGGACGAAGTCCCGGATATAAGTTAGTTATATGTACAGTAACGCCATTAAAATACGTAATAATTAAAATATTATTAAGAATTGCTTTTTTATATAATCCTCATTTGAAACCTAGTATATATGACAAGTTTTTATTACGTTTTCTATTTAATTTGAGCTCTATTGACTTTTACAGTGTGTATTAAAAACCCTGTCCGATCCGAAAGGGGCATATTTGAGTCACGATGTCATTAACGAAATATATTTAAAAAAAAAAGATATGAACATTTAAAAGTTATTCTCATTTAAAATTGATGGAATTATATTATTTTACAATTGATATAATATCGGATTACTTACAAAAATCAGTGAAAAGGTTAATCAAACGGTTTAATTGATAAGATAATCGGTATATGATATTTACAGAAGTCATGATTATTATGACGGCATTACCTGTTAGAATGATCCATTGCTTTCCTTTTTTCATTGTTTCATACTAATTTATTTCAATGTTATCCATTTTTTGCTCTTTAACTAAACATGGTTATATAAATAGAATTTAATATCTATACTAAGTAACGTCTTAACGAGTAGGACATAGAGTTTAATACATACTGTATTTTAAATCTACTATTTTTTTATTATCATATAAATATAATTTATATGCCTAAGTACAAGTTTGATATAATTTTGAAATTTGTTTTAAATCTGATACGCTGACTTACTTTCAAACTTTAATTAACAAACCAACTTCATCCACATAATATAAAATGTTAACGTAATTACAAATTATTCATTAATTAAACATCACGAACTCAACTGTGGCATGTTATGTCACTCAACTCGGTGTCAGCAGGTCGAGAGGAATGGAAATTGCGTTGAAAAAAAAAATTAAAAGTTTCAGTTTATTTTAATGCAGTGCTCTGCACATCGACTAATTATAATTTGATTTTTAATGGCATGTTATAAATTAACTTGCTGAAAATGTTATTTACGAACTGATTCGTCTCTTCTCTTTACTGCTAACCGCCAAGGAGTGAAATTCGCTTCATGAGTCCGTTTTTCCAGCTTCTTACGACAACGGGATTTTCAAACGACGAGTGAATCGGTATTTATTGGGTGAACACGCTCTATCATCGGACACATCTTCAGTTTCCACCAAGTGTGATTGACTTCGAGCGTTTTCCTATAAATAATTTAAAAAAAACTTATTCTTAACAACGCTTTATGATCAGGTACTCCATTAGCCAAGCCGAATCGAAGAAACACCTATTCTTATCATTGTATCAACCATAGCTTCTTTTATATAAACTATTAATTCAAGGAATACTATTATTAATTATGGACATCTCCTTTTTACTATAGTTTATTTATACTCTGGAATCGAAGAGTCATGTCACCCCTTTAATTATCCAAACAAACTCTTTATATTAGGTCCTTACATATGAAATTGGCGTTTTGTATGGGAGGAACAAAAAGTCGAATATTTTTTAATATAATATATTTAATTAATCAAAGTATGAACCATTATTTTCTATGCACTTTTGCCATCTCATAGGTAGTTCATTGATCCCTTTACTAAAAAAACCAGTCGGACGGGAATCAATAAAATCTTTGAAGGCGATTTGGACTGCCCCATCGGAGTTGAATTTTTTCCCTTGCAAGAAGTTATTCAAATTTCGAAAAAAATGGTAATCTGTTGGAGCAAGGTCCGGGGAGTACGGAGGATGTCTTAGACTTTCCAATTGAAGCTCTTCTAATTTAGTAGCCGTCTGTTGCGCAGTGTGTGGTCTAGCGTTGTCGTGAAGCAGCAGTGCCGTGGAGCGATTGACCAGCCTAGGTTGTTTAGCCGCTAGCTTTTCCATCATGGTTTGCAATTGCTGACAATAGACATCAGCCGTAATAGTCTGGCCAGATTTGAGAAAACTGTAATGAACAATACCGGCACTAGTCCACCAAATGCTTACAAGTAACTTTTTTGGGGTTAATTTTCGCTTGGGGCAGGATTTGGCTGGCTGGCCAGGATCCAACCATTGCGCTGAGCGCTTCCGATTATCGTAAAGAACCCATTTTTCATCACAGGTAATGATTCGGTTTAAAATATCTTCATTATTGTGCCGGTTTAGTAATGTAACGCAGCAGTCGACGCGCGTTTGCCGGTTTGCTTCAGTCAATTCGTGAGGTACCCACCTTTCAAGCTTTTTAATCTTCCCAATTTGCTTCAAGTGAATTAAAACAGTTTTATCACTAACATCGCAGCCTGTAGCTAACTCGGACGTGGTTTGCGATGGATCCGCTTCCACAATAGCCTTCAACTCTTCATTATCAACTTGAGTCTCAGGCCGTCCACGGGGCTTGTTCTGCAGGTCGAAATTTCCAGAACGAAAACGTTGGAACCAAAAACGAACTGTGTTTTCTTTTGCAACACGACCGCCATACACATCATTCACCCTTCGAGTTGTTTCCGCAGCACTAGTGCCACGGCGGAACTCGTACTCGTAAATAATGCGATATTTTAAGTTTTCCATTTTGTAAAATGAGTGACGCAATCAGAAAAAACAGAAGAAAAAAACAAATGAATGACGATCATCGAAGCACAAATACATGAGTCTATAGCTGTACAAATGTGAATTTGGAATTCCTTACCAAAGAGGAGAAATTTGTGATTAAAGTGGCCAGTACGAAAAACGCCAATTTCATATGTAAGGACCTAATATATGTAGTTGGCAACTCATAATATAATTATTACGAATTGTAAACACATTGTTAATATTCACAATAAAAATCAGTATTTAATCATTTTATTCCATTGTTATTTATTAAGAGTATCAATGATATTTGATGTTGTGGTTAACCATTATTATAAAAAGATACTTTGTGGAACCGACCCAGACATGCGTACAGTATTCCACGCAGGGCCTGACCTGAGTTTTATTTTATAAGCTATGTGTAAATTACGCAGTTTATAAATATTATTAAGATCTGAATTGATTCAAACATTATATATGTATATATTTATCACAAAACTGCAGATGCAATTACAATGTTAAATTTATTATATTTTAATTGGGTTACATCAAATTATCAAGTGACCCACAGCCCGATGACTCGTGCGTTCTGCGTCGTATAGATAAACGTGATCAATTAACTTAATTAAAGTTAACAGATAATGTCGAAATTTATATAATGTACCTCGTTGAAGGCATCGTTCTTTAGTTGCTTGCTATATAATAGTACATTCAAATACAGTAACTTTTTATTCGCACAAATCATTTGAATCCACTCTGGATTTTACCCATAGATGGGGAAAATGTAATCAGATTAATAAAAATGATTACGATTACATTTTACGTTTATTACTATTAATATGTCTGCATTTTGCTTATCTATGTTTTAAACACTACAGAATCCCTGATTGTATACACGTCTATGATTTCTTAATGTTTTAAATGGATTTAATCATGATTACAGACCAAGAAAATCGAAATTACAACTACATTTTGTAAACGTTAATCATTAATCATATGGGCTTATAAAATAGATAATAATACGTACAGATTCAAGTACAAGGCTATATGGATCAATTTGAAAATGTATATTGAATTTCTGAACTATAAATTATCTGAAAGTAACATAGTCTATAGAATTGTCTGAAAATATTTTTACACAACTATACTTATAAATAAAACTGTTTTAATTTTTATGGACTTATGTAATAACAATATAAATATCGTTAATTCTTAAAGAGCGTTCGCTCGATTAATCCACAAGACAATGTTCTGAAGGTACTAACATAAACTTCCAAAACAAAGGGTAATTTTCATTTATTACGTAGATTATGTTGTACGAAACTTTGTTGTTTACATTTTACGTCAATGTTTTGCCTATTACGGCAACAAGATGACTATTATAAAGCTATTAATGCTATTTTAACGAAAGATTTCTGATAATTACATCTTGAGATGTAATTGTAGACTCTATTCTAAATAATGGAAACAAGAGAACAAAAAATTTCGATCCGAAATAATTACACGGTAGTATCGCTTAAAATTGTTTCAAGTTATTATAAAACTCTATTGTGTTTCTATTATATTGAATATTAATAAAATCATGTGTAAGAATAATTGTCGGTATATATCGATAAAAATGTAATATTGAAAAAATTATTACAATGTTAGATGCCATAGTAATATTTACTCAAACTATGTATAAGTATTTAAACAGCTGAAATTAGTTACAAATACTTAAAAAAACATAAGTGTGCTGATGATTTTCTCCTAAAATAAACCTAAGTTAAAAAAATCTGCAAGCTTTTACAACCTATGTTGCGAAAAAAAAAATCCAAAATGCCGTACGTATAGTACTGTGAACCTTTTTATTATTAGCAGAAAGATACAGTTTTCTTTTTAATATTCCGTCATCCCATAAACCAAAGCAAGTAAGAAAAGTAGAAAAGGGTAAATAGCTAGCTAATTAAGCAAGTGTATGTTCAGTACGAATTAGTTGCTCAATTAGAATCACATTACGTGGAACAATTTACCGCTAACCGCTTGTGGGGCGACCGATGCTCTCCGAATAACAAAATGGCCGGTCGATCTCCTTATTACAACTTAGAGACGTTCATTTTTAGAATAGACGTATGAGACCTTCTGACCTCCAGATCCAGAGAACCAAAAATAAAAATATTGACAGTAAAATATGCTGTCATTATTTTTAAATGTATTAAAACTCAATTAATTTAAGCATTTCTTTTGCTACTAATGTTACATCCAATTTTAGAAACGCTCATTAAATTTGAAAGCGTTTGTAAACACTAATGCTTCATAAATTTGTATACAATTGAGGATTCAGTAATGTTTAAAAGCTATTAAAATGTAAGAATCGTTTCTGAAACTAGACGTTAATCAAAAGTAACAACCAATATAACAAGCCAACAAACCACCAATGGAGGTCTTGCAATATGACAAAACTTTACCAATTACATTTTTTTAACTAACCTGTTTTGAATAACCCATTAAATTGATCACTATAAATTTTTGCCCTGATATATGCACTAAATTGTACTAAAATATAGCCTGTAGACTTTCTATTAGATTAGAAGAAAAGAAGTAATGTCGAATAGTAAGTTAGAGTCAAATCATTTATCGAGGTTCTAAATTTTATGTAGGTAAATAGTTAGTAGTCACTTCATTATGTGAGACTTGTTTTTTGTAGTCATTGTGTTGAATATGCCAACATTAATATTGGGGAAAAGACTGAAAAATCATTTCCCATATTCTCTGATCTGTACTTATGTCTATAAGTAAAGATAACTTCGGAACAACATCGGATTTAAAACTAATATTTATACTGAGTTTTCAATATATTTAAACAATTTAATTTCCGTATATTCTATTTCTAATCATTTTGATTCATTTTGGTATATACTGGTTGTTATATACCTGTATAACTCGATGAAGATAAATATGATCGCTAAATTAATTAACTTAATATTTCCAATACATAATTTGGCAAGCGTGGTTCGTGTATTACTTAATTAAATTAAATATTCCTAACAGATACGTTACTTAAAATTATGTAGGTCTTCAGGCAATTTTTGTATTCGCAAGCAAAGGAGAAATTACCTTAATATTTTAATTTATTATGTAAATATATTAAATTTATTTTCGTAAAGGTGTTTGCATTACATTAAAATAATATAAAAATATTGAAGCCAGATTTTTGTTGAACAGTTTTAATATGGATACTATAATCAATGCCTTAATTAATATTATAATTATAAAGTTAGTTCCTCAGCGACGTCTATTTATTTATAGAGTAGCCAGTTGCCGATACATTATATAAAATATTACAATGACAATTATTGACAAAAAACATTAAAATGCATCAACTGGTGAAAGCTACCGCAGTATGCACCAGAAGTAAAAAAAAATAGCAATATTATAAAACAAAATTTACATTATTTACGTAAATAAATTACGTCATTATATTTACGTTATTTCTTCATATCAAATAAAGCTTACAATCCAAGGCGGTTCTTAAAAAAGAAAATTAATATTACCGATAAATACGTTTCTTAACTCTATGGCACAACCAGTAAAACATTTTGACCATGATATCCCGAAAATCGTGATGAGACCACCCAGATTCTTTGTGAAGCTAAATAAAATAAAAACGGCATATAAATAACAGTGCTCTCGCATAATTGATCACAAATTAAAACTTGCGGCGCGTCCGAAATGTTAAACGTTCGATGTCGCCGAAAGCGAAATTAGTATCTGCATGTATAAACACACACAGACACATAATACCGCCTCGATCGTAGGGTTGCGCTCTAACTTACTGGCAGCAAAAAAAAAAAAAACAAAACGTTAGCCTCGGACACTTTTCCGAAAAGCTTTTAATACAATCGATATACGTTTTTTTACTACAAATTGACCTATATTCTGCAGCTCTATGATTTATAATAACGCTTTTAAGATTTCCAACAACACCCGCCAGTCTATGTTCTATGATAAAAGGTAAAAAGAAGTTGTAATATTTTACACAGGGAAACAAAAATTATAATGTACTTTAAACAAAAAATATAGTTCTAACCATACGTCATTGCACATAGCTTACGTACATACGTATATGTATATATATATATATATATATATATATAGTAGTATAGCATAATAGTGCATAGTCCACAATATAGAACTAAAAGTACGAACTTAAGACACGAAAACCAAGATGTTTTTTTTTTCAGTGTAGTGAATAGTTTAAATCTAGTTAGTAACGCCTTTTTGTATTCTTATGTCAGAATATAACAGAACAAAAAATAATTTATACTTTTAGATTTTTGTTACGCCATCATAACTGAACAAGATGTGTTCTAATGAATGATTAATGATAAATAACACTGATTCATCTTTAAGGTTTGATTAAATTCAATGTTTTGATTTTGATTTACAACAACAAACAAGTTCTCGTTCTTAGACAGGTTTATGTAGGCACTTTGTAAAATACCTTTGTGATACTTCATGCATATACATATGTTATTTACTTGTTTTTCATAGTAAATTAAATTAATAATTATTTTTCTTGTTACAAATATATATACATTTGTACATGATACCTATGTTTTGATCATTTCAAACTGAATACTAAAACAATCCTTATTGAAATCATACAAATTGAATTACTAGTTTTTTTTTACACTGGCTCGACAAAGTGACTACAATACAACTGATGATAAGTACAGTGTAGTCCAAAAACGAAAGCGACGATCTAAGGATGAAAACCCGTTAATAGTCTCCGTCATCCTGTCGGTCCACATATACCACGACTCTCTAGGTATATGAGTACCTGGATATACAACACAAGCTGATCCCGAAACGCGACAGGCCAAAGCGAATCACTATGACAGTCTTGCGTTGCTTGTGTGTACTGTGCTCATGGCCCAGTTCGGGAAATTGCCCTGCCACCAAAAAAATACAGTTAGTGCTTTATTATTAGTGTAAAATCAATCTGTTTATTTTTAATTATATTAAATATGTAATATTATATGTATTGTTTATTGTATTATATGTAATATTTGTAAATATTATTAATAATCAAAATATTGCTAACCCTAACTACACGCAAGCTCACAATCTGTGTTTACTTCGTCCAAACAATGTATGGTATTCAGAACTACAATATGTCACTAAAAATAAGTATCTCAGTTTTGTTAAGACATTACTGCCTTTTATCATTGTAGTTGTTTATTATTTGAAGCATTGTGAAATATTATAATAGTTCTTTTTATTTCTCTTTTTAATGGTAGTGGATATGGTGATAGTACTATTTTGAATTCTGTTTAGTATACTCCATTACAAGTATATTTTTTATATGACATAAGTAGCGTGTGTATTAATTTATAATTAATGTTAAATATATAATTTTGCTCAATAAATAAAATGTTTGTAGTAGGTTTTTTTTCGAATTGGGCAATACGTTGATGGCCGGGATAGACTTTCACAACTAAACCGGGCGAGAGGGCAAACACTAAGGTGCTCAGCCGGCAAATTTGTGGGTTGAGTGGCAAGGCAAGGGCACCCCTGTGGGTACGACCACGACTTGGACCACCAGCCAAAATACGAAACCTAACGGTGATCTACTACCGTTTGGGTTTGTACTAGCTGAAGTTACTATATATTTTTTTTATTCTATTAATTTAGGGGACTTTTGCGTGTGTACGTATGTCAGCCCCATCTACAGAACCTAATACAGAATAGCCTACCCTAAAATAGAATACAGAAATACCTAACATATGATTTATGGTGCCATTGATCTGAACAGGTCAGACGCCTCATTGGATAATACTTCTGTTAAGATTTTGCTAAACATCCCGACATCTAGTCTGTTCAGACCAAAGGCACTCACAAACGCCTCTCTCACAGATTCAGTATAAATATTTATAACGTAAATTATATTTAAAAGTAAATTAAACATTGCCATTATTATGGTGTGATATCATATCGCAGTCGTCACCTTTGGAGGTTTCTTGTACATTCAAATATTCTTAGAAGAGTTTAGTAATGCTGAGTTATGACCAGAAGTGTCGGATTCTTCCACGAAGGTGTGTTAAAATAGGTATAATAATTCTTTCACCACTAAGATTTGAGATTCTTAAACCGATAACACTGCACTTCAAACAACTTACTGGTTTTACCGGTATTCAACGAGTACTCGTGTACCAATAAGTATTATATTAAAAGTGGAATTTTATACCAATAAAGAATCCATTTTAGTTTCTTTTTAATTATACATATGTACGTTACGAGATAATTTAAACATAATATAGCACTATAAAATAATAGTAGCATTATATTTTATCATAAACATAAAGATGTTTAGTAAACAACTGAATTCTTTTAAGTATTTTATAAATATCAATTATGAAATTATGGATTATGGTTGAACGAAATTTTGGATGTTCATGAAAATATATTGCTAGATGGACCGTAGAATGGAATTTTTGCTTTTAATTTATGTAAAATAAAAATAATTACATCATTTTAAATTAAATACAAAAGTTAATTGACCGTCTTATTTACTCTAGGTTGACTAATGTCCAATTGGAACGCGAGGAGAAGTGTTCTTTGTTTCGTCCAACAGGGAATTGCTAATTTGTCATTTTTGTAGTCTTTTGAAAGTTATATTCTTATTGTTTAGGCAGCGACAAGATGCCCGAATGGTAAATTGCTGCAAAAAATGGTCAATTATCTGATGGCGTGTGGTGGAGTGCTTGTCGCTTGAGTCGTTGGTTTTGACGTCAATCGGAGAGTACTGAATATTAAAAATACTGAAGACTGGTTCCAAAGGACTTCTATCCAGAGGCGGAAAACTTAATATAAGAAATTACTCTAGGTTCCCGAAAACCAGAAACTCATCTCTACTACTACAAGTTTATCTGCTGGGTAATATGCAATTATAATTTGGACATGTTATATTTGTGTTCTATTAAGCAAAAGCAACTGAAATTAAGATACTTTTGCAATGCCTTTCTTTATACTTGTAGTCATCAATATGTTTTGACATATTTGCTTATGAAGAGTCGGTGATACAGCTTGGCCTGTCTGTAATATATAAAAAAGCCTTATTTCTTTCAAGTTATGTCTACAAAATAGTATTTTAATCTTCTTATTATAATGTATTATAATATTTTCTTATTGTTGTTGTTTTTTTGGTAATAGTATGTAGGTATGTGTTTTTTGTTTAACATAGCTTTATTTGATTTATGTAACGTTATTTAAAATATAATCTTTCGTTTATTTATTTAATTAATATATTTTCAGTAAAATTTACTATTGGCTTTATTATTGGTTGTGATGGTCTAACGGATAATAGACCGGTATCCAAGCGCGACGACTCGAATGGTTGTAGGTTAAAAACCTGGTTCGTACCTCTGGGTTGTTCCAGTTTCGTACCGATTTAGGCATCATACGCTTACCGCTGAAGGAAAAAATCGTTAGGAAGCCTTCATTGCATTTGATAGAAATGTCATGTGTAAGTATCCGGAGAACGGCGATCAGCTGCGCTATTGGTCATGTTGGGCTCGACATATAAGTGCAAAGTGGATACAACCACTACTGTATATCTGCTCACCCCGTAAAGAATATAGTGTGACGATATATTATTATTAGAGATACAAAGCTCAAGAAAAAATATCGTTACATCGCGACATGTAAATTGGGTCATAAAGTAAAAAAATATATGTCTAAATCGATTCAGTTTTAATGTTTCCTCATTTCTAATTTAAATTAAGGAATAGGTAAAAGCTAATCTGTAAACAAAATGGAATAAATGACTTCATACTAGTATTGATACTGAACTGTCCATTTGCTTTTGATACATTCCAATTTCCATAACAGTTCTTCGGCTATTTTACAAACCAGTCTTATAATTAAGATAATTCCAATTTAATTGAGAGACCTTACCGTTCTAATCACAACATATAAACGTGTAGTTAAAAATACTTAAAACTATTACCGCATAAACCGATGTACGTATACATATTCAATACGGTGGTCTAGAACATTTCTAAGATGCTAATGGAGCCTGGATCCTGCAACATGTTAACTTGGTAGCCTCGCATTTGCAGGCAATTCCATACATACGCGGGTCTAGAATATTCTTAAATATTGCCCTACGTGAGCGGGGTCGTCAACATGCTGCGAGATAAGGTAAGGTTTGGATCCTTTAAATTATGATCAATAACCTAATTTTTTAAGGCAAATATCGCTTGAAAATAATATTGTTTTTCTCGATAAAGTGAGTTTTGGCCAAGAGTTAAATTAAAAGTATTCGGAATATCGATATTATTGTAGAGTTTAGTAAATGTTAAGGAATTGAAAAATACTTGTATTGACAACTGGTATTATATTATTTCTGACTACCCCAACAGAGACTTCGCGTAAGGATAAGCAGATAATACTCTATTCTGCCTAATTCTTTGTTAGGGATATCCCAATATAACTGTAGATAATCTTAAAATATAGAAACTTCGCAAATAAAATAATATTAATATTGCAGAGAAGTAATTACTATTTATTTTACATGATCTCTCTAATGTAGAACGGCTAACATAGAATTAGGAAATATAAAGAAAACAAGCGATAAAAGTGAAGCCAAAAAATGTTTTTAATTTAACTAAATTAAACACCAGATTTTAAGTCAATAAATTTATTAAATGTCAAATTATAACAAGATAATGCTTTTTTACTTTATATGGGATGCACGCGACTGCTATATAGTAGGTATACAATGGTTTTATCATTTGTAGTTGTCAATTTTCGAACTACGTAAAAAAATATCATCACTTGAAAAAACCTTTATCAATATAGATATAAGAAACAAGCTTTTAAAATTTAATGATAACTTTCCCACACTTTCAATAGATTAACTATATTGCTCCATTTTATCTATCAATCTATAACTTTAAGGACTTAGAATGTAACTAGCCGTCAATCATTGTACAAGGCTGCATTCAATAGAGATTCTTGTCGAAGACACCTTGGCTTGCACGCATTAAAATTCATTGAATGCTTGTCCAATATAGGACTATGTGACATGATTACAGGGCGAACGTCTCCTTGAAAATTATTTTTAAACTTACATCAATTTGTTTTTTAAGCATTCGATATAACGTCAACAATTGCATAGTCAGGTAGGTATCCACGAGCTTACTTCGATACTGGTCACGTTAGGCACAACATATAAACGCAAGGTAGATACAGACATTATTGTATATCTGCTCACTCCAAAGGGATATAGCGTGATGATATGTTATTATAATTACTCGGAAGATTATGATTAATGCGAACAATTTTTTTTTATAGCATCTGCTAAATGAAATCCGTAATATATTATAAGAATATATTTATTGCGTAACAGTAATAATGTGTAAGTAACTAACTTGTTTTTATTCTAATATAATAGTTTACAGCAATCGAAGGCTTAAAATAATACATAAACAAAACATCCAACATTTGCTATTTGTTGTTGTTTGTATATACTTAAAGTTTAGCTTGTTTAAGTTAATATGATTTCACAAAATCAGAACAGTTACTGTTTCAATAGTTTTAAATATATTTATAACCATACATTTATTCTACTAACTATAATGAAAGAGCAGTAGATGTAAAATAAAATCATTTTTTGGTTATATATTTTTATTTTCGATTAATAATCACAGGTCATGAAAATTGTGTATACTTACATCTATCATTTGAATTAACCGAACAAATTTTTTCTAATTCGTTTGTCAAGTACGGATAAAAAACTTGAAGGCAGTGAGACATCACGTATTTGTTAAGTCACGTAACGCATCAAGGAGACACTCAGTTCAGTTTCGCTTCTACGTGTATAAAATTATAAATACGTAAGGAAAATTAAGATGGAGGTAATTTAAACAATGGAATGTATGCAGATCAATGGATGAACTATCAAAATAACCACTGCTGAGTGCCGGACGCTTCTTATCTATATAATATAAAGTAGGGATGTAACGGAGGCAGTTTTATCGGAAACGAAGTCGGAGTCGGAGTTTTTAAATTTGATTTATCGGAGTCGGATTCGGAGTCGGAATCGGAGTCGGAGGCAACGTCAGTCATAAGTGACGGCAGAATAAAATAGTTTTATTAAGGGACAAATAAAAACATTATTCAGTGAACCTTTTTAATTAGAAAGTGATAAATTTACAAATACACAGACAATAAAAATTGCTGTTTCTTATTAATATTTTCATAGTACTGTGAGAAAGCGATTACCTGAGCTACTGGTCGCGTAGTCCATGACATTTAAGCGCAAAGTGGATAAAACCACTATTGTATGTCTGCTCACATAGCGTGATAGCGTGAAGATATGTTATTTATTATATCTTAAATTTGATCCCATTTTAATATGGTGCAGGATTGATACATGTCTTCGAAAGTATAAGCCAGAACTTTTGAATTGACAACAGCATAATCGATTTCCCTCTACATCTCCCTCGTGTGTAGACAGATGTTGAGAATCGAGACTGTTTCCAAGCGTATATCAGGTTTTTTTTTTGATAGCCCGGGGGATATTGTTGACGGACCTCAGGGAGCTTTTTGGTTGTCGGACTTGCACCGACTAAAACCCCCGGGGTCACACAGCGCTCTCGCCTGGATAAGTTGGGCGTCACGCTCCCTCAAGCGCATCGCCGACGGATATCAAGTTGGGTCAACACAACACAACACAACACTTTTTTTTTTTTTTTTTTTTGGTAACCCGGGGGAAATCCTGCATTGGATCGTCAGGGGAGTGGTGAGGGCCACTCCCCCGGTATGCCGGACTCTTACCGACTAAAACCCCCGGGGTGCTCCTTCACTCGCGTCTACGCCAGCCCCCGGGCACACCGAGGACTTCCAAGAGGGCTGGCGCGCGATCCGCCCTGTGGGCTTCTCCACAGTCGGGAGGGTCTAAAGGTCCCTCGACCACCGCCTAGTGGTGCGCGGAAGCACGCACAACACCACTGGAGCTTTGAAGTCAGGCAACGGCCCCCTCAGGCTCGTTGCCCGACGCTCCCCTAGAGGCAAAACTGCCGAGCAGCGACTTTGGTGCCGCCGCTGGCGAGGCCTCCTTTTCCATAGGTTCCACGCGCACCTGGGACAACGGAACGTCGTCAGCGGTGGCGGGAGCTTTCCTCTGCTGACCCAGAGGCCTCTTAATGGGTCTCTTGGCCGCTGCGCAGGCCGCGCTTCCGAGCCGATGGCCGGCCCGCTTGCCGGCGTCAGCGCAAACGCAGCATCGAGGCTGAGCCTCGCAGCCCTGGGCTTTGTGCCCGGGCTGGCCACACCTATAGCAACGACCGCTGCGGTTTGTGGTTGCTTTGCACGTTTGCCCCACGTGTCCGGGTTCCAGGCAGCGGTAACACCGAAACACGCGGGGCTCTAACAGGCGGATCTGGGTCCTGGCCCAGCCGATCCTAAGTCCCTTCTCAAGTAAGGTTTGGGCCGCGGTGGCTGGGCAAGTCACCCAGACCGTTCCGAGGTTGAACCTTGTCATTCTGATTTCGCTTGCCCGGACTTGATCTTCCGGGCAGCCTCCGACCATGGCGATAGCGCTCACGAGATCCTCCCTGATGACGGTGTCATCGAGGCCCGTGATTTTTAGGTCAGCGCGCTTGTACGGCCGCGTGACCTTCACGTCCTCCGCAGGGAGGATCTCTTTCAGGACTTCGAGGAGGGCGTCCGCCTTCTTATTGGCCTCCTCGGGCTCTCCGGGCACGCGCAGGATGCGCGCGTCGGTGAGCGTGCCTCTCATCTCCATGTCCCGCATGTCGAGACCGATCAGGTGCCCGTGGACCTCTCCACGTGCTTCCTCCAAGACAGCTTTGTATGTGACGCCCCTTTCGATCGCTTGGGGCGTCAGCTGTATAAGGATTCCAGCTGTTTTCGGCGGCCGGATCTTGCGTTTCCGCGCTCCTTTCTTCTTTTTCTTAGGGGCGGCCTCTTTGGAGGGGCCCCTGTTGCCCTTGTTCTGCCTGGAGGGCTTGTCCCTCTTCACCACCTCTGACCAGCTGCCCTCGGTACCGGCGGGCTGGGTCGAAGTTGGAGGTGGTGGGGGTGCCTCCAGAGATGTCGTGTTCGTGTTTGCAGCGGGGCGGCTCTTCTTCCCCTTCCCCTTACCTTTGGTGGGTTTGGGGTTGGGGTTGAGGCTGGGTCCCGGTGCGTCTACATCCGTTGTGAGGACGTCTTCCGCGGCGTCGTCTGCCGGCTTGGGCTTTGCCTTTCGCGCGGCTTTCTTCGCCGCAGGAGGCGCCCTCTCGTGCTGTAGCGGCGGTCGCAGGAGCTTGCCTTCCAGCACTTCATACCGCCGCTGCATGTCCCTCATGGTACCCACGACCTCGCTTAGTACCGAGCGGATCTCGGCGAGGTCGTGGGACTGTGTCTCATCCAGTCGTTGGGCAGGGTCCTTGGCGGAAGGCAGCAAGAGACCCTGCCTGTTGTAATCACGTATCTCTGCACGGAGAGCGGAGTAATCTTCTCGCATCTCCTGCAGCTCCCTCCTTAACCGGGAGTTCTCCGAGTGGAGCTTCCGTATTTCTTCGTTGACCGTGGAGGCTTTGGAGGCCTCTATGTCTGCCTCTAGGGCATCCAGAGCCATCTTAGCGTCACGATGGATGGTGCCCTTAATATTCTTCGACTTGGCGAACAGTTCCCTCACCAAGCCGGCATTCCTCATCATTCTGGCGCTTCTGTCGTACACAGAGTCGCCTTCGTCCTCGGCCGAGGTGACCAAGAGACGGGACGTCTCTCGTGGACGAGAGTTGCGCGACGTCTGGAGCAGGTCACGCCGAGCCTGCAGCTCCTCTGCCTCCTTCTGCTCGGCCTTGAGCTTCTTCTTCGCCTCCCACAGTCCCACGTTCTTCCCGTGGGTAAGGGGGCGGCCTCTGCCACGTTGGGGGAGCACCAAGGTCTTTGCAGGTGTCTCCCCGTCTGTGTCACAGTCAGAAGACTGCGCGCTCTTATAAGAGCGTTTTCGCTCCAAGGTGGATGTGGAGCCCACCGTCATAAGACTCTGTCCAGAGTCGGAATCCTCCAAGCGCTCGCATATAACGCGAGCCACTTGCATACTAAAATCAGTGTCCGTTAAGGATGCCTTGGTCGTCGGTGCGGTAGGGGAGTCGGCCCTACCGCCAAGCGCAACTTTGCCCCCCCCAGAGAACGTGGGGCTGCACCGGTCCGAGGACCGGTGGAGGGATTCTCCGGCCGCAGAGCGACCGGTACCCTCCTGGGGTAATACCTCTTTTAGTTGTGCTTGCATACTTTCTTTTTGGCGTTCATCAAATTGTCATCCATCATCAGGAGTTTAAGAAACAAAGAAAGAATAAAACAGAAGAGAAAACAAAAGGGGTAGAGAATAAGAAGAAGAAAACCAAAAGAAGAAGAAGGGGGAATACAAAAGAAGAGATCATTCATCGCCTAACATTACCTAACATACGAGCCTAACAAAGAAACCTAACATGAATATCCAGGAGTTGAGGAACACGGGAGAAAGTGGGGATGGGAAACGAGTGGGGGAGAGAGAGAGTGTGAGAGGGAGGAATTACTGGGGAAGGATGAGAGAAACGAGACGGGAAATTAAGGAAAAGGTAAGGTGGGAATGAGGAGAGGGCTGACTGACTGCACCGGCGAACCGATGGGCGATGGGGTCGTCACGTCCCGACGCCGGGAACACAACACAACACAACCCAACACAACACAACACAACCCAACACAACACAACCTAACTTGGGCAAATAAAAGCTGTTGTTCACAAAGTGTTGGATATATCAGAAACCGTTATCCTCCAGTGAACATTGTCCAGTGAACAAATTAAATCAAATTTGCTGCAGGGTTGTTTTTGTGTTAATTTCTATTTTACTTAATTTAATGTAAATGTAAAATAAAAAAACCTTTTAGTAATAAATTTAAATGTATATTTAGTTTTAAATTTAATAATTTAATCATATTTTTTTAATCAAAATTTAAAAAAAATGTCTTCTACAAATTAAGTAGCACTGATTGTTTGATTAATTGATATTATGTTTCAACAACATATAAAGTAAAATCAAATGAATTGACTGCAACAGTGGTGGTGACCTCCGATGAATACCTCCGATTAAAAAGTTTCGGAACCGAAGTCGGAACCGAAGGTGTAATAACGATCGGAAGTTCCGACTTATCGGAGTCGGAGTCGAAGCTCCGTAACATCCCTGATATAAAGTGTAGTTTTATTTCAACCATGTCCTTGCTGCGGTCGGCGAGAGCGTCATTCGGCCGTCTATCTCAACAACAAATCACTACTCCAATAGAACTTGCATCATTTGATAACCAGAAAAGTTATCTTAATACAACACAATTTGGCTTACATTTGCTTGAAAACCACTGCAAAAATAAAACATTCCCTACGCCAAGCCGTGCAGTCTTATCGAGCAATAGCAATCTGCGAACACTATTTTGTTATTTTTGCAGAAGTAATGTAGATGAGCGAAGAAATATTACCAACTTTGCCATTAAGGCGATATTTATGGACCAAACGCAGTTACCCTCGGTGTTGAAATTATTAATGGCATATTTTGTTGTAACGAAAACACTAGGATTATTCTTAAAGATTAAATACCATATATATTTTCATGTGTAAATAAGAATTCATAAACAATTCTGTTTTTAGTGTTATTACAAAAAATACAAAAAACCTACAAAAGAATATGGAGCATCAAATATATAGAACATATTATTGTTAAAGTTGATTCTGAAACAATTAATATAGAATAACGGTTACGAACAATTATATACTATGAGCTAGTTCCAAGCTAACCTTAGACTTGCAGTATGGGTAGTAGATAAAAGTATACATATTATATAGAAATATACATCCATCACTCAAACCCAGGATGTTCAGCGTCATATGATTATCACCAACTGTGACATCAGGCTTTCAAATGATAAATTAATACTGAGAATAAAAACGATGATACTGAATATCCAAAATATTAAACAAGGATTAGGTAAGTATAATAAATTAACATTAATAATGTATCTAGAATATGTTAATCTGTTACTGACATTAGATTTCGCATCATTTCATAATCACTCATCAATATGTATCTATTTAAAAATTGATGTCGATGTGAAGATATATTCACTGGACTGGATGTACTGAATATTCATTGACTTTATGCGAATCGATTAAAATTAAGGTTACATCGCAACGTATCCTCTAAAATTAATGTATATTAAAATTAGTTGTCAAATACGAGTCGGTATCGTTACGATAAAATATAATTTTTTTCTTTCGCATATTAACAAATCCAAGGTTTTTATAGGTATAAAAAATATAAGGTTTTTATAAATATTCTGTGATATTTATAAATATCACAGAAATCCTCCTTTTATCCAGTGTAAACTTTGAATTTATTAATCTAGCATGCTGCGATTATCTATTTCTTTTTTTTTACACTGGCTCGACATAGTGACTACATAGTACCTGATGGAAACACAATGTAGTATAAAAACGAAAGCAACTATCAAAGGATGAAAATCCATTGATAGTCTACATCACCATGTCGGCCCACATATACCACGACTGAAGGTCTCTAGGTATATGAGCTACTGGATTTCGTAATTATCAACCTAAAATACCAATATTTGTAACAGTAACACTATTAAATTAAAAACAACCACATTGCTGAATATCCTTGTTATATGTATTTCACAGTGTTTCAATTAATGAGTTGATAGAATTATACTCGTATATTCTATATTGACTGTCAAAACAGCTAAAGCTATCATCAAGCAACGCGTTTTCAATTATTATCAATTTTTTAATAGTCACAATTGTACAAATACATTTACCTCATTGCCTCAAAGGCTCGAATCTTAGCGAGATTACTTTCACACTCATCCCCTCGGGGTCCTAAAGATATATTTTATTATGTTAATAGAATCAAATTTAATATTAATCTGGATGAAGAAAAAATGGCTGCCGAGTTTGTAATGATTAAAACACTTCACTTCCTGCTCTCTTTTTTACATAAAAAAGAGCATTTGAAAATTTTATTCAGGATCGTATAGCGAGTGATTTTAACGAGCTTTTATTTGGAGTTAGAGTGGTATTCTACGGAACTAATGAATGTCAAAGAGCACTTTATTAAATAGTGTATTGCTGCGAGAAATTCGATATTTTTTAATAATTCAGTTTAACATCTTACACCTTTTGATACTCTAGGCCTGAGTTTTATATACGTTATTTCAACTTTACTTAGCAAAGTTCTTAAAAAAAAAAATTCTTCTTGACAAAAAACTGAATATATAATATGAACTTGAGTAAAGCCATAGTATTCATAGAGCCAAGTACCTACATGTTGACAAAATCGGTGACTTACCAAATCCTTTGATATTTATTGAGTTATATAAACTGTAATGTTTTAGTAAAATCTAAGCAAACTTAAAGTTGCATCTATAAATCTCAGACTAAGCTTTTAACGTAAAGTTTTTTACCGCTGAGCTATTTCGAACTATTTATAAATTATTTATCCATTGTATATTATATTATATAGAACCTATAAAAGTAGGACAATACAATATTAAATTAATTATTCAAAGTCTATACATTGAAATAAGTCGCATTATAAATAGAAAACAGATTTAATTTAATCAATTCATCATTTGAAGCACAATTTCAAAACATGACCAACATTCAATTATTATCGCATTATTCCATCTACGCAAACCGTGCGTTAAAATTTAATTACGAGTAATGTTGCTTCCGAAAGTCATCGGTTCATCACAGAGCGACGCAGATGAAATATAATTCAAAATAATATAATTTCAGAGCGTGTGGGTCTATTTAGTTACGGGTCCAACCCACCGTAACTATAATATGACTGGTTGATAAACCTTTTTAACTTAGGGCTGTCATCTACATTCTATTCTTACAGATGTAGAAATGTTTTTTAAAGTTTTAAAACAGGTTTTAACCAGTAATGGATCATTAATGTGTCACTTCGATAAACTTTAAGGTACAATAGTGTCCATAATCGTCTTTAAATTTAAAAGGAATTCTACATAGGGGATAAGTCTTACAAATATCTTAATACGATTCAATAACCTTCTATAATTCGTTTCCTGTCAGTAATTAATTTTCTTGGAATACTGAATTAATTTACTTATTTCCAATCTACGGAAAAAACGTAACTTTAAAAATGAAGTCCAAGAATATAATCTTGTTTTCGGTATCATTTTAAATTGTTTGGTATATTAGTAATATCTTATAAAACGACTATAATTGACGGTATCAAATGTCTCTTTAACTATCTATTTGTATAAATGCTAAGTCAATAAAAAAATTGGCATTTATAAATAAATTACATTATCAAAATTATGAGAATATATCTTACTGTAATTCTGAGAAGTATTTATAAATACATTTTTAAAAATCATTTGCTCGTAGTTTCTAATTTTATTATGTGAATTAAAGAAGTTACACAAGTTTTGATACATTAGTAGCAAAACTACGCAAAGAGTTTTACAATTTCGTGGTACTCCACAATAATAAAGACGGCGATAAGCTTTAAGTATATTCATAAACTATATTTAAACTTTTAAGAGTTTTTTTTTTTATTCGGTATAAATTTAAATTTAAGCAGTTAATTGCAGGACAACCTTGGTATCAAGGATCATATTTTGAACTATTATCCTAGAAAACCGGTTATTTGATCTACAAAAGTCTTTTACAGCCAACCACTTAACGTCAACGTGCTTGGTACATATTCAAGTGAATAAATATCAATTTTGCTAAATATTCTCCATCGTTTCATAATTTTAATATGCATAGAATATAATTGTAATAAATAATATTAGGCAGAATATTAGGGCGTCCATAAGTTTTTTTTATTATATTATAATTCAGTCTTACATAGAATTTTTGCATTGATTTTTTTATATTATAAACTAATGTAACTGTCAAAAAATGATATTCGAAATATTATAATATTAGAATGATCGTTAACTCACAATTTTATTTAGGAATAGAAAAATAACTTTCGTTTTCATTGATTTTCTACAAAATTGTGTAGTATTTTTTGTGTATTTAGGATACCTTCAAAAAGAACTAAACGGTATTTTGTTTTGGGGTCTTAATAATTTTGAAATGTTGTCAATTCTATTTTATATTTAAAATAATATCTCATAATTATTGAAAATTAAATACAGTTACATAGCTTCGCAATAATTAATTTAAATATTATACGTATAAGTTGTTCTACTTGTATATATACTAATAGATTATTCTAAGAAATAAAAAACTAATGTATTAATTGAATTCATAAAACATGTTAATATTTAAGAAATGTTTGTGAAATGTTGAAAATGTATATTTCAATATAAAGCAATATTTATTTTTAGTATAGGGTTAAAGTATGATTTAAGTAAGTTCATTATTATTACAAAAAATAATCTCATGTCCAGTTTAAAAAAAGACGCCTTTAAATAGTAATGAATCGTCAATTGCATATAAGTTTATATAATAATTTATAAAGTCTAAAATCGTCCTAAAAGTTAGGAGAGGTTCTGATACAGGTTACTTTTTTATATAGGAAATAAATTATCCTTTACAATAAAGAACATGTTTTTATTAAAGAAAATATGCTATCTTTTGTAGTATAGAACCGTTTACCAAGTTTGAATTCGTAGAAAAAATAAACTTCTCTTTAGGATAATATCAACATATCATAAAGATTACAAACATATAATTTATTTTAACTTGTGACTACAAAGATTATTATTATAATTATATCTAAAAAGTAAATATTTACCAAATAATATGAAAAAGATGGTTCAAATCTCCAAAATTAAAATAATTATCTTGTTTTATAAATGCTAATATAGAAGATAAAATAACAGTACAAATACAGTAAAAACATGTACTTTTTTGCAATTAAAAAGACATAAATTCCGTCGGAAAGCTTTAATTTTAATGTTTGTTAATTGCTACCACATTAAACTTCGTTTAATATAAAGTTTGGTTTTTATGTGTTATTAAAAGGTGTTTGCGATGATTTTCATCATAAATTTTTAATTCAAAGGAAGCTTATCCTTTAATATACGCTATTAGCAGGGCAGCTTAGCTCTCGTTGTTTGTTTGTGAAAATTAATTCTTTATGTAAAGTATGTAGTTTAAATTTGGCACTCAAATGAATTGCCTACCACTAGCAATAACTACTCCTGTCTTTGTGGTGAAAAATGAATTCGGTGTCGAAGACACCACATGATTTTCAAGGATATTCAAGAATTGAGCGATTTTTTTGTATCTCCAAAATAATGGTATCGTTTCTCAGTCAGGCTTCATGCCATCAAATGGATTAAGAGTTAATTGGAAAGCACTATGTCCGAGGACTATAGCGGGTAGGATCTTCCATTTAAGCGATTCGTGTAGTGGTCGTATTTTTTTAGCTCAGCTCCAACACATATTTGCAGTCGAAAGGTATTTCCCAGAAAATAACTGTACCAATTCGCGTTAAAGTATAACTTTGTAGTTGTAAAATTTTGTTGTTACATCTATATACATATTATTAACATAGTGGTTAATATTTTATTTTTTACACTGGCTCGACATAGTGACTACAGCGTACCTGATGTTAAGTACAGTGTAGTCCAAAAACGAAAGCGACCATCAAAGGATGAAAATCCATTGAGAGTCTACATCGTCATGTCGGCCCACATATACCACGACTGAAGGTCTCTAGGTTAATATCATATTATATATGTACACATTAAATACAGGACATATTGTAAACAATGAAAAAAAGACACATTATCTTAAAAATTAGATTAACTTTCTTAAAATAAAACCACAACAGTCCATGTACTCCATAGTTCTAAACTTAACACTACATTTTTAATACCGTGTTACTCTACTTTTTGTGTGTTTAAATTTGTTATAAGCTGATTCAATGACAAGGGTCTGTCAAAAATGGCTGGTCATTGACAAGAGGCATCCATCCGCCTGTTTTTTATCCACAGTTTTTTCAAGCACAGGTGATGCTTCGAACCCACACTTAGGCGGCGTTAACCTGTAATCTAAATTCATTTCTCGATTCCACCACAGTCATATCTCTGTTTTTATTATAGGCTTCGAACCCATTTGCGGGTTTCTTTTATTCTAAACAAATTACTCCATGTCTGCTTGACTTTAACGACAAACGATAGCTTTTTGTATTACACCAGCTGCTTTAAATGATTAAATAGGCACCTTGTAAAAAATGTTGATACTATGAGTGTTGTGTCGTGACTATTCAATATATCAGGAACTAAGAGGGTAAAGGAAGAAACTTCCCGCCCCGGACAAAAACTCCGCGTGCGTCAGTCTACTCGTGCCCATTGCCTCTGTAACCATGTCGAAACGTGGAGCTAGAATTAAAAGTAAGCTAATGCGCATAAGCCTTTTAAAATATTTGTGAGTACAAATCGCGAAAGTTTTAAATGTGTCACAAATAAAGAATACCTAATATCTTGGATTTATTATAATAAAATTAGTTTATTTTTCTTACTCGGCAACAAGACATAAATAAAGAAAAACTCTCATCTTTTTGCTTAACACAATATAGTTACTTTGTAGGACAATTTATAAAATTCAAGGCCTCACTCGCAGATGTCTTCTAGACTAATATAATATTCCATATTTGCGGGAAAGGTTCTCACTCTCTGGAACGCCTACATTCTTAATGCGTTTGACACGTATTTTATCTTCTTTTTTAGTTTGGACTGTGTTTGTTGATATGGCACAAATCTACACTTTCTTTTTTAAGTAACAACAAAACAAAACAAAAAAAAAGTAAGTTTTAAGAAAATCAGGAGAAAACCAGAGAATAAATAGAATAGATATCTTCAAAATTGCAGATAAGCTAGCCGCCATTAATATATAGATTAAATAGCCGTATATGTATTTTTTTATTACAACCAAGAGTACGTTTATCCTCAACTAGCTGATCCGGCAAACGTTGTTTTGCTATATAAGGTTTTGTAATATCTTCTAAGATGTGCATTGAAATTAAGTGATGTCAAAGACAATTTTGTTCACAATTAAAGACTCTTAATCAACAACACATTTATTTGGATAAAGATTAATATTATTACGTTGATACAACTCTTAACAAATAATGCATTAATTTCGACCAAATTTGTTTACCATAAAAACGGTTCTAGTGAGTTAATCTTAAACGATAGACATATACTGTCGCAGACATTTTTTTAGATCACTTCAATAGGAATAATTCTTTCTTACATATATTTTTGGTATCTTGAACCGTTTTTGCAGCGCACGCAATGGAAGCCCTCAAGGATGAATAATCTTCCCCGTTTTTTTCACATTTTCCATTATTTCTTCGCTCCTAATAGTTTTATTGTGATGTTATATAGCCTAAAGCCTTCCTCGATAAATGGTCTATTCAACACAAAAATATTTTTTCGATTCGAACCAGTAGTTCCTGAGATTAGCGCGTTCAAACAAACAAACAAATAAACTCTTCAGCTTTATAATATTAGTATAGACTAGCTGATCCGGCAAACGTTGTTTTGCTATATAAGGTTTTGTAATATCTTCTAAGATGTTCATTGAAATTAAGTGATGTCAAAGACAATTTTGTTCACAATTAAATACTCGTAATCAACAACACATTTATTTGTATGAAGATTTACGTTGATACAATTCCTAACAAATAATGCATTAATTTCGACTAAATTTTATTACTATAAAAATTGTTCTAGTGACTTAACCTTAAAAGATAGACATATACTGTCGCGGACATTTTTTTAGATCATTTCAAGTGGAATAATTCTTTCTTACATATATTTTTGGTATCTTGAACCGTTTTCGCAGCGCACGCAATGGAAGCCTTCAAAGATGAATAATTTTCCCAGTTTTTTTCACATTTTCCATAATTTCTTCGCTCCTAACAGTTGGATCGTGATGTTATATAGCCTAAAGCCTTCCTCGATAAATAGTCTATTTAACACAAAAATAATTTTTCAATTCGAACCAGTAGTTCCTGAGATTAGCGCGTTCAAACAAACAAACAAACAAACAAACTCTTCAGCTTTATAATATTAGTATAGATTACTCATGATGGAAGGGGTTGATGAGGCAAATGACGGAACTTGCTCAAGTTAAGCTACTGAATCGCTGATGTTATGTGATGAATACACCGGTAGCAAAGTCCACTCATAGTGGTACACAGTATAAAAGAGGAGGTGATTCACTTTGTAAAAATAATTGAAATATTAACAACACACTGGAACAATAAAACAGATAAATAGTAATTTGTTCAATTATTTTCAACGACATCAAAAACCAACGTAGTAAATTAACGCTCACTGAATCGAGTAATTGCAATGATTTCAAAGAGAAGTTAAAATTTGTTTTACTTTATTTTTCCACATTTCTTTGTCTTCACTTTAACATTTAAACGATTGTCCTATTAAATATGAACAAGTTTTTGGTCTACGTTGCGTTCAATAAAGGGGGTTGAATCTAAAGATACATATTACATACATACACACATATTATACATACATACACATACATACACATATACATATTATTATATTTTTAAAAGAGCAGGAAAGACGTGTATATTGAATGTGGAAAATTACAAAAACTAATTCCATTTGGATAATAAAATGCGGCACGCATTAATTCATACTTACTTTACTATTTTATGTAAAAAGGTACTTAATATTTACAAAATTGTGATTGTTAAGTGAAATAATAAGGGTAATGATAGATATTATAGAAATAGGAATA
Source organism: Automeris io (assembly GCA_036320925.1). Classification (NCBI taxonomy): domain Eukaryota; kingdom Metazoa; phylum Arthropoda; class Insecta; order Lepidoptera; family Saturniidae; genus Automeris; species Automeris io. The sequence continues at coordinate 7,575,466 of JAUDJH010000026.1, read as the reverse complement.
GAACATGTTTGATATTTTTAAAATTACTAATAATAGACAAAAACAGTCTGAACATCGACGCCAGTTTTGGTAGTCGTCAAGTACGCATTTTTGATTTAACAAAAAATAATTATTTGTAAGAGAAACAGGCTCGTTATTTTTTAAACATATTAAACAACACGTGTACATATATATAGGAAATGATTGAATTCCAACTGTGTAACAGTAATATTTATAAGCAAAGTGCAAAGACCACGCGAATGATATATGTAAATTATCCTAAAAGTGCCGTATACAGTTACCCAAACGAGTATCATTTCTATGACCAGTCCAACCATTCAAGGAATCAGACATTTCGCACTTTATATGCTGATGTGTTTTTTAATGAAATTAATCGAGACGTCTCAAGAATAATGTTGCATCAATATTGTTTGAAAGCATTGTCTCCTTGCTTATTGAAATTCATGAATGACCCTCCTGGCTCCAAATGGAATGTTATTATGGCGAAAGGACATAAGCTCGAATATTTACAATCTGTTCAAAAACTTTGTTAGATTCATATACATTCTCATTTTAATATACTTAATACGTTGCATTTATTTACATATTGCATTTATACACTTTTCAGTAAAATATTATATAAAGCAGTTTTTGCAAGTTTATTTTGTTAAAACAATATAAAATGTTAGTAAAATACAACCATGCAATTTAATTTCTAATTTTCAGTAATGACGTAATTTTCAAATACGACGCCGTAATATTTGTTGGGATCGCTTGCGCACCGGCCGCGGTGGACGGTAGAAGAGAGAATCGTGGGATGTCTTGATCGACCGTGACTTGTGATACGGAGGTCGCTAAGTTAATGCCTATTTATCGAATTTATAATTTTTTATATTAAGTTTTGGTGCAATAAAATTATCTGTGATGAACGTATGGTGTTCTTAAGGCCTTTTAACGTCATGGTATTTTATATAATACAAATTAAACCATAATACGTTAATTAGTAGGTATATCTAATATACCACATAAGGTAAAAAATAGACTATATCATTGTGAATTACATTACTTATAGATATCTACCAATGTTCGTAGTTTATTTTAAGATTGTATACGATTTATATTAACGGTAACCGACAGTAAGCCTGTAACTGTAAATTAAGTAGATAGATAATATACTGTAGCTTATTACAAACAATGAGATAAGTGAAGCATAAGCTCCAAAGAAAACCTAACAATTACGGACTGGTCAAAGAATGCGTGTTACACGCAATATGAACACACACGAATCATTTAGCCCACTGATGAATTATGAAACTGTCTTACATGTGAGGTAAGATTGATGTATTAGTCGCTCTTTGATCCAAACACAGCTGCAAACTGTAAATACGATTGTATAACGATAATATAATATAACATCATGGTATATCTCTTTTGGGGCCAGCAGATATACATTTTACACTTGAATGTCGTGATCAACGTAACGACTAGCACATCTGATCACCGTTTTCAGACCACTAAACGGTAGAACTTATTAAATTATTAAATAATATATAGGTAGGTATACCTTCAATGTTTTCTTTCATTAACGTATTTAATATCTACGTTCGTATTTAATCGGGTAAAATTCAAATGAGTTTGCAAAGATTCGAATCCACGATCATTCCCCTTATGCACATGGTCGCGGGCCCTATCAACCTATCTACAATATCTCGTAAATATATTCGTACCTGAATAAAATTACCATAGTAAGAGACAGCTTTAATTCTTTGTTCAAAATTAAAAGTAACATACCTTTTCTGATATTGACCTTTGGTATAGAGTACTTTAAATAGAGCGTAAAGAGATGTTTATGTAGATTTAACTATATTTTCAATAATCGATTCTTTTTGGACTGCTTTGTAGCTTTCCTGTTTTGAAGAGCACAGCATGAGGTCACACGAAGTTTTACCTTTTGACCTCCTAGCCTCATTATGAAGATGGCACCCTATGGTGAATATGTATGTACTCATCACCATACTCAATGTAATTATTATTTAGAATCGTAATAAAAAAATCGTAGTAAGTATCGTCCTAGTTTCCCTACACGTGACTCCTGGGTGGTGCTAAACGAGCAGCAGCGAGGTGGTAGGGCGGCGGTGCCCCTCTGGATCGCGACCACAGTGCATGGGTGTAAAGCCCGTCATAGTGAACAGTTTCGGCTTGTCGCGTTTCGGGATCAGCTTGTGCATATCCAGTAGCTCATATACCTAGAGACCTTCAGTCGTGGTATATGTGGGCCGACATGACGATATAGACTATCAATGGATTTTCATCCTTTGATAGTCGCTTTCGTATTTGGACTACACTGTACTTACCATCAGGTACTCTGTAGTCACTATGTCGAGCCAGTGTAAAAAAAAGTAAAAAAATAATCTTGTGAATTAATTATGATTGTCTATAAAGTTTTCGTAATTAAATTTTGTCTAGCTATTTATATAAAGGATAACTACTGGAGAGGCGTGTAAATAGCCCTCCATATGAGCGGGGAACGTATCTTGGTTGGCGGTTAAGAGAAATTAAAATTAGGTCAAAAACGAGTATTAAGGAAACTTATCACTCCATAAATCGCAGCTGATATACCAGAATGTCTGAATCACTAACCTGTAGGTCTGCAGCTCATCCAGTATATGCTACAGCACGGTAAGGTTCCAGGAGTCCGGTAGAGGCCACGGGCGCAGAAAAGTTTCCTCTCGCACAATTACACCCTATTTCTCTTCTTAATAGCAACGTCGTGTGGCGGTTTTATTATATTAATAAGGCGGTTTAAATATATTTTTAAAATAAGATCGGAGATAGCACGACGTCGCGGCGGTTGCATACAATTGTTATAGAGTAGTAATGAATGACGTTTTTGTGTAAGAGCGGTGGTAGTATGTGCGACATCTATTGGTTTCACTACAGAATCAGGGATGCAGATAATCCTTATATCATTCGCAAGTAACTTATGGAGTGATAGAAGGATTTTGGTATGAAGCGGAAATATCTTAACCGCCTCACCAACTACTATGAACCACAATAACAAAAGTATTAATATATAAAACAGATTTATCTTAAATTAGAAATGAGTTCATAATTCTTTGTTGATTTAAAAAATGCGTAAGAGTCGATTCAAGGATTTTAACAAAGCTCTATTGTACAAAGATTTTGCCTAGCCAATCGGAGCCGACAGCCAACATGGGCGTGGCCAATCTCGTGCTTTTAATCTTTACATACCGTGAACAAAGCAAGCCATACAATTCCCAGTAAAGTGAGAACTAATAATACATTCACTCACTTTTTTAACTATGCAAATAAATATTAAAGAAAGTACATAAACGGAAATGGGGTTGAATGTTTTTAACAATTCAAAACAAAAGCTTGTACGGTCCACTTCAAGTCCATAGTATTTGTGTAGTTGAAATTATGTAGAATATAATTAAAAGGTAATGAAAAGATAAGAGAAACATAAAGAATGACGAGTACTGTTATAAAATTGGTACAACAACAAGGTGGAAATGGCTTGTACAACTAAAAAAAGACATTTAGAAAATGATAAAAATTACGAGCCAAGTGCATATCGATCTCGCGCACAAAGGGTTTCATACAAGTAAACTATGAATCTACTACGCTGTAAAGAAAATATAATTCGGAATTTTTTATTTGGTAATGATTTCAACTAGCAATAATCGCACCTCGGATAAACCACAATGGTTACGAGATCTCTTTCATCCATTATGAGCGGTGCGCAGTGTACGGCGTGCCGCCTGAGAGAGAGGTTTTGGAGTAGGCTCTTTACTCCTACCCCTCCTAAAAAGTCAGCCTCAATAAGCCTTTTCGCTCCCCGGACGTCTGGATGAATTTAGTTTCCTAGGCCCGAGTGGAGCGATTAGAGAGAGACACCCCAGGAGTTTTTAGCCAGTAGGGGTTTGACACATCGGTGTCGCTGCCTTCACAGCGTCCCTGATGATCCTATGTATGATTTTCCCCCGGGATACAAAAAAAAATCTCTTAATTTTAATTTGTATGTCAATACAGATACACCAATTTCAAATTAATACCTACTCACATTCCAGAGAAAAAGGGTTTTAGCAGATACACGAATAATAAAGTGATCTTCAGTGAGTTTCGTTTTTCCTTTTGAGGTACTGAATCTTAAAAATATGATATTTATTTCTTTGATTATAGGATATAGACACGGAGTATAGATATTATTACCAGATATTATTTCACATTATTCGTTTATTCATATATGTCCTTTGTTGTAGAAATATGTAATAAGCAAACAATGTAACAATTACATTTTGTAAACGATTTGAACATTTTAATATAAGAGAACGTTTTACCATCAAAGTTGTCTTTGATGGACAATATTAAATAAATATCATGACTCTTTGTTCATTTTGGGATGAAGAGAGAAGGGTGGTTTGCGTCATTGCTCTGATTTCAAAGTTAAACTCAAACTAAGTAAATAATCTCACTAATTATTTTAAATTATTATAAATATTAACCACAATCCAGTTACGGTATAGGAAAATTGTTTAAGTAATTATGTGTTGTGTGTTTTGTTTTTATTGTGTCATAAAAACAAAATTCCATTACAGATTATAACAATAGATAAAAAATTCCTTACTTATCACTTGTGGGTCGCTACGATTGGGGCATACATAGTTATGTAGATTATAATTTGTCAGTTTATCGCTTTAATAGCTACTTGCCAGTAATTACCACTCTCATGTACTTTAAATTAATTTTCCAAGAGCACTGAAGCGGCGAACGACCATCCATTAACTTTTGATATTGCATACTGAGACAATAATACGTATAATAAGCACCTAGTGGGTATTTACGCCTACACGAGAGAACATTCTCCATCATTATATTATAATCAAATGTAATTTCGTTTCATTAATGCAGCCGTATATGCCTAATTTATATTTTAATTTCATTATTTTAAGTAAACAAAACAGATAAAAATTCAAATCGATGCTGTACGAAACTCGTTTCGTTTTATAAGGTGAGCATTTAAATTCAAATAAATAGTTTAGACGATAAATTCCAACGATAGTGGACATTAGAGTCAAACCTACCGTAATTATTGAATGTGTTGGACCACTAAACTACAGGTGGTATTTAATTTTGTGTTTCGAGTGTTGCATTATAATCAATATTAACTACAATAAATGGTTGTGCATACTGACTTATTTCATTATGTTAAGGTAAAACTCCTATTTCTAATGGTAAGACATTGGTAGATAAAGTCTAAAGAAGATGTGTAGTTAGTGGTTCTAAAGAATTAAGAACATAAACTGTTAAATCGAAAATATGTGTCCACAGTGTACATACAGTGTCCGTAATGTAACATTATATCCACAGTGCAGATTTATTGAATGTGTGATATCCGATTGAGTTCAGAAATCCTAGTGGGAATTTTACAATTTTTTTAAGGGTTACTTTATAATACTGTAATAGTCCGGAAAACTAAAATATCATGCCAAAAGAGTATAGACTCAAACCAAAACTCAAAATAACTTTCTTTAAATGGACTTATTACAAGCATGTTAACTCGTCAATAAAATGAATCTACGACCGGTTCGGAAAGCAGGATCTACCGAGAAAAGCCTGTAAGAAATTGTGTTAGTCCCCATTTTCAACAGATTATTCGTTAGATATAAATTAAATTGAATAAAATGTTCTATGAGAAATCTAACGTATAGCCACGTGCACTTATGAGCGAAACAATTATTGAGCCAAGCAATTAATATAAAATATTTAATTGAACCTTTTGAAATTTCCCACGAAATAATCATCAAATATAAATGTATCAAACGTTGAAAAAAGTAGAGCTAAACAAAAACAAGTAGTGGTTGTTGTAACACTTGTCAGTACTTAATGTTATTCATTCCTACGAGACATTACAAACTTTAGCTAAAATAGTGACATGAATTCCTTTAACACGTAAGACATCTTATTCCAATTACTAAATAACTATAACTCTTTAGCATAATTTTCTAATTCTAGGCAAAAAAGTATTATTTAAATAAGCTGTTTCATTTAATCTCTTTTCGAGAATCAGGAATGCGTAGTAGACGAAACTCGTACTCCGTAAAACCAAATCGAAGAAGGCGTTAAGAAGATAAAATTAAAACACAACGATTATTATAATTTACGTCTTTAAAATAATTAGCATAAGACGTGTCACGTAATCCCTTGTAAAGACAGAATTTAGCATATAAAATGATAATAGGGGAGCTTTTTTAGTTTATTTGCCTTATGCATCGCATCGGATACCAAGCCAGTCTGAGTGTGACGAGAACCACTGAATGCTTTTTAATGGGCTGGCTACGCATTAAATTATTGTAAGTCATATGCCTCCATAATAGTAGTGTCGCTTGGCAAGCGTAGGAGGCAATGACGATAAAAATGGAATTAAGTTTTGTAATAGAATAGGCTTTGGCTTCTCTCATCGTAAATCGCGGCTTGACAAAATATTTAATAACTATTTATTGGAATATTATGTGCGATACTCGAATTGTAATCCATGTGATCCGAATTGTGGAAAGTTCATTACAATATATCAAGCGATGTAAATTATGGGACTTTTTAAAATCGATTGTTTATTCTTATTGTTTGTTACTTGCAACTGTTAAACGTGATATGCAATAGACTTTAGCTTAATTATTTTTCAACATTTTATGAATTGTAGATAATAAATGTTATTTTTAGTACATTAGTGAACTTATATTTTTCTAGCCATTAAGGCTTTACAGTTTACTCCTATTAATGTTTATTTCTTGTTATTTTTGTCATTACACATTGTTTTTTGGTAAATAAAACAATTAAAATAGGGGCATGTCAAATAATGAAATAGAATATTTCTGTTCAATTTTTACTGCAATTACTAATTGGAATTACAAAAATAAAATGCGTCACACAAACCCTTGAGTAGAAAGAAATTACACGCGTACGCAATTCCAGAATGTTACTAAGATATCATTAATAAAAATTACGCAAACGGCAACAAGTTCCGCTATGACTAAGCATTACTCAAATAAACTGCGGTATAAAGCTTGGACGTGGAAAGGTACCTTGAACTAAAATGGTGTTCGCTTCCCATTTTACCTTAACGGCGCATTGTTAGCAATGTTAACGCATCATTGTCATGTCACAATTTTAAAATGGTTTTTAGACACATGGTAAGTGTATGTTAATACTATAGGGCGGTTCCAGCTGACGGAACATGTGTTGAGGCTATTGTTAAAAAAATTCAAAACCGACAAGCAACAGGAATTTTGGTGATAACATCAACAACAGTCGCTTAACATGATATTAGGTACGCACCAGGTATTTACGAATTCATTAAAAAAACAGTTTCATTCTATAACATTTTACTAGTGAGTTTTAATGGGACTATTCAAATTGTATTTGAATTTGTAGTTACCATTAAATCTATTTAAGAGATAAAAGCTTCAGGTGAGGTCCCACACTTTCTTTATTTTCATTCTAAAATATTTTCAGACTAAAAAATTTCTATTTAGTATTTTTAATGGATATTAATTTTGAGATATTTTTTATAAGAAATATATAAAACATAATAAGAAATACAAGAACTACTGAATTTTACGAAGCTTTTCAGCTCACCGCATTCTCTCGTTGGAGACATGTTCAGAATTTAAAAAAGAAACACCAAATTCTACTGAGGTGAAGTAAGATCACGCTTGCACTCAACCAGTACTTTTAACTAAATTGAAGTTGCGGGAAAGAGTGCATCCCGCGATCCCGCGATGCACGTGACGCATCAGTCTTCGCTCGCCTGTACTTTAACGTGAGTGGATTACAGGGGACTTTCAAGGACTTCGCCGCGCAGTGTTCGGTCGTCGGTATCTTAGGACGTGAAACACGATCTTCTCTCAAAAAGGTACGTTGAACAAAAACAACAGGAAATAGCACGGTTTATTTGGTTAGTTGTCTACTCCGGACTTTGGCTCTGTGATCACTTTGGCTCTTGAATGAAAATAAAATCTTGTATAAACGTTCTAATCCATAAAAATATAAATCAGTTATAAGACGGGTGTAAAATAACACTTATTAAAAAATGTAAATTATTTATTAGTAAATGTTATGAATAATGTAATTATATATTCATAAAAAGGATTCAGTTAAAACTCTCTACAAATTCTCAATATCATAGTCTTATGAATAAAACCAGCAACTTAATATATTCCTTTACTACCAGCCTTATCAGAAAGAGTATTAACAAGGAAAGGGTTAATCTATACTAATATTATAAAGCTGAAGAGTTTGTTTGTTTGTTTGAACGCCCTATCTCAGGAACTACTGGTTCGAATTGAAAAATTCTTTTTGAATTGAATAGACCATTTATCGAGGAAGGCTTTAGGATATATAACATCACGATCCAATTATTAGGAGCGAAGAAATAATGGAAAATGTGAAAAAAACGGGGAAAATTATTCATCCTTGAAGGCTTCCATTGCGTGCGCTGCGAAAACGGTTCAAGATACCAAAAATATATGTAAGAAAGAATCATTCCTCTTAAAATGATCTAAAAAAATGTCCATGACTATCTTTTAAGATTAAGTCACTAGAATCGTTTTTATGGCAAACAAATTTGGTCGAAATTAATGCATTATTTGTTAAGAGTTGTATCAACGTAATAATATTAATCTTTATCCAAATAAATTTGTTGTTGATTAAGAGTATTTAATTGTGAACAAAATTGTCTTTGACATCACTTAATTTCAATGAACATCTTAGAAGATATTACAAAACCTTATACAGCAAAACAACGTTTGCCGGGTCAGCTAGTCATTCATAAATTTGAAATGAGTGGATTAGGAGACAATTTATAATTCACCTATATAGACAAGTTGTTTACCATATTGAAGAGCAAGTGGGAAATTGTGTGTAGCTTGTAGAATGTTGAACCAATAGACAGAAGATTTATTTAAATAAGAAGATGATTTGAGAAAATCTAACAAATCGTAAGATGACTGTCATGAAGAGGTCACACGCCCTGGATAAGATGTAAGCAGACTCTACATGCGAGCCAATCCTAACAGATTATTCTAGGCAATAATGGACGCCGTTTGAATGATATGATGGCATGCTTACTGCATAATAATTATTTTATTGAAATACATAAACTATTTTTTTTCTAACCCGGGAGAAAATCCTGCATAGCACCATCAGGGACGCTGTGAGAGCAGCGACCGCAGTATGTCAGACTCCTACTGGCTAAAAACCCCCGGGATGTGCCTCTAATCGCTCCACCCGACCCTGGAAAAGCAAACTCAACCAGACCCCCGGAGAGCAAAAAGTCTTGTTAAGGCTACTTTTCTGAGAGGGGTGTGAGTAAACAACCCACCCCTCCAAAACCTCTCAAGTGGTGCGCCGAACACTGCACCGCCTCCCACTCATCCGGGCAGCAGAATCCCTCAAGTCTACTGCCCGGCACATCAAGTGATACTACAAGTTAAATGTTAATTTAACTTAACAGTGAGGTGATCTTATACGGAAGATCTGGTGTCTGTCGGAACTGGCAGGACATTGAATGGAGACTACAAATTACTTAAGGTGGAGTGACGATTTGTGTAAGACGAGTCAAAAAGAGTAATGTAGAAGAGCCTAGATTTGTGACGTTTATTGGGGATGTCTATGCCCATCAGTGCCATATAGAGAATGATGATTTTAACACCATAACTACAGCGTTAAGCGTTTCGACATCATCCTTTAAATATACGCATACTGATCTATCTATATTCATAAATAATATTGACAGAGTCAAATTTGAATAATGCATCTCTATTCAAATACTTGATGACTATTGTAGGACGCCTCGATGCATTTTATAGGACGTGTGTTGTGTCGCGCTCGGTCGGCATAACAAGTATTTGCGGTCGAGCAACAGCGTTGCATATGGGGACTCATCGTCTGATGTCCAACAGTGTATTGGCATGGCTTGCGGTTGAATTAATCATTGGTGTTTTTTCCTAGAAGAGTCGGCACCGTTATCTACTTATGTGGTAGATAAATCAATATTAATGTTTTGACACCACACCTTTTTTCGACACCATGCACCTACTTACTGAATATTTCATTGTAATATATTGTTAGCACTATGTTACATGTTCTCTCTTGTGTCATACGCTTTTTGTCATGAAATTAAAAATATTATAACTATATTATTACCTACATCTTACGAGTACATGACATTCAGAACACAAAGTTGTCGTTTTTTACCGAAGAAATACTTGATAGGCAAACAAACTATTCCTTTTAATATGAAACTGTAATCAGGACGATTGTCCACGCATCGAACCTCCTACCATCAACTACTTCCAAACATTTTTGAATCGTCAAAAAAAGGAAAGTGAATTTACCACCGGTTCGGAAAGCAGAATCTACCGAGAAGAGCCGGCAAGAAACTTTGGTAGTTGCTCCTTTTAACATAATGAGGTACAATAACAGGTATAATATACAAATAAAGCATTGAATGCCCCGCGAGAAAGATTGCATATATTAAGACCACGCACTTTTATCATTCAACAGTCATTAATGGAATAATATCCCTTTTTTAGCAATTTAGTTTTAATAGTTTTTTTTTTTTATTTCAATAGTGGTAACTCCAAGATGTCTTTAGATCATCATACAGAAATGTAGTTTAAATTAAAATTATATCTATCTAACAACACGCCAAATCTCTATTGAGTTAGGCAGAGATAACGTAACGTCACGTCTGAGTATATTGCGAACCTATTTTGCTTCCTTATCATTAAGTAATCCCTTCATGCACTCTTACCTACATAAAATTACTTTTTTTATCTAAAAACACACAACTAACTAAATTCACGGTTTAGTATGTTGTCATTGCTACCATAGACGAAGCTTTGATCAGAAATTAGTAAGTACATATGATTAACATTCGAGAGTATTTTACAATCTGAGTGTACTTAAATGTGAAATACTAGTGTTGTTTGTATATAATTTCAAATTAACATAAGTTTTAATTTAAAGTCCACAAAATGTACGAGTAACAAATACACGTAACTCTTAGTTTTCTATATCAGTTGAACTATATAATGATTATAAATATTAGCAATTCTTGAATGAGGTCATACTATCGGTCTCTTCAACATTAATGTAACTGCATCGTATCGATGTTCCCCCAGGGATCTATCATATACCTTACGGCTAGCTTACACTAGCGTGAGACAATTAAACTCCTGACCCTTTGTTCACATACGTCCTCTTTAGAAAGGTGTTATTAGGTAGGTACTAAATAACTTCCAATTAGGTAATCAATGCGACAAAATATACTATAGTACTGGTATGCAGTATACTATCATATTTCACAGTGGTAAGCAGTATATTCGCCTGCAACTATACATTCTTCGTAATAAAAATGTTTATAATAAAGTTTTTACTAAATTTGATAATGTTCCGACGTTTATATTTTTACATGTAAGATGATATAATATCACGTATGAAACTTTAGTTCTTTTAATAATAATAAAAAAAGAATTGGAGATTTCTGTGACTTTTTTAGACAAGCATACTTGTGCTAAAATATACTATGTTAATTGTATATCTTTAGCACACTCAACTTACTGCTATGAGACCATTAGTCACATTCCCGTAGTCCGGCGAAACCTGTGATTGGCGTTGCACCCCGGGAGTTTTAGTCGGTGATAGTCCGACACATCGGGTGGCCCTCACCACTCCCCTGACGGACCATAATGGGTTTCCCCCGGGTTGCCAAAAAAAAAGAAGCACACTCAACTTGAAATCGCCCTGGTGCGATTTTCACCTAAAACAGACAAATTCTCTAATAAACTTTCATCTTTAACCCCTTTAGGGATAGTATATAAAAAAACCGCCCTTAATGGGTGTCTACACCATAAAAAAACCTAGTGTAAAAAAATCATGTTTCTAGTTTCTACAGTTTAAGGTCTTCGTCAACGATGATAATTCAGTCAGGACAAGTCTTTACATATAAAAAATTATATAGGTAACAGAAAGGACAAATGTTGCCCAAGAACGTATTACCATGTTTTTAGTTATGGATTCCCCGTACTGGCTCAGTTATAAACAACAATGTGTACTGAATATAACCTACACAGAACATATATCATCTATGTATGACAATATTCTTAAAAAAAAAATTATAATGTAAAATATAAACTAGATATCTACTTTGTAAGACTAAAATTCCTCGCCTAGTGTGAAACGTGTCAGGGACAGAATTGCGCCTCGCCTGCGCCGGGTACTCGGTGCTAATTGACAGCTACATCGGATGGTCGCCACGCCAGATACTCTGGATATAATGTACCTATTTTGAGTCTGTTTGACAGAATACATTTACACGTTATTTAAAACAGTTCTACTTAACTAACAATACGTTGACATCAAGCAATATGCGTGATGGACCTGGATAAGCCACAAGTTTCGTAGAGCCAACACCCACATACACAAAAAAACTCTACATTGGAGAAGCCAGGGTACGAGATCATATGGCAGTTCCTGACAAACCTGGACCCGTTTGATGCGCAGGACAGTTAAAATGGAGATGCATTCTAGGCACCTTCTATCGCAAACCTAAGCAATAGAATATTGTGACAAACTAGCCACTATAAACAAACTCTTGGATTATCTGATACAATCAAAAAGGTTTTTAGTATTTCGTTGGAAATTCACAACAATTTTTTTTATATTAATGATTTAATTTACCCACACAAATAATGTAAAATAGACTTGTAACTGAAATCAGTTTTCGATAAAACTGTAGGGCTTTTAAGCAGTTTCAGTCTGTTTAATTTGAATGCTTTAAACTTCTACACCTATCTCCGTTAAATGGTAGCATATTACAAAAATAAGTCGATGAAGTCCTATTTTAATATTTAATTTAATTCATAAATTGATAGTTTTCTAAGTGTGTATGTTCAGAATAAAATTGAAATTCATTATTGTTTTACTATGATTTAAAATAATAACTAACGTATCAACTTTAAATGTAAAACGAGATTGTGCTATTTCAGAATATGAAATATTTAAGGTAACACATTAGTAATTTGCCTAACGAAAACAACACATAAACCGAATAAGACCAGAAGCTCTACACATACTTAAAAGGTTTCAACTGTGGTAACATATCCTTTAAAACGGATTAGTTTCTGGTAACCACTTAGTTTTTATTTACACTGTTTTTTTTTTTGTAGCCCGAAAGAAATTCTTCAAATGACCATCAGGGACGCTGTGAGGGCAGCGACCACGGTGTATCAAACTCCTACTGCCTAAAAACCCTCGGAGTATCCCGCTAATTGCTGCACCCTGGCCTGGGAAACCAAATTCATCCAGACGCCTGGGGAACGAAAAGCCTTGCTGAGGCTACTTCTCTGAGAAGGTGGGAGTAAAAAGCCCACCCTTCTAAAACCTCTGTATCAGGCGGCGCGCCAGACACTGCGCATCGTTCATAATGGATGAGAGAGATCATCATCATCCGTTATGAGGCCATTCAACATATAAACATATCTTTCGTATGGTATATACGAACCCTTAGGATAGATAACGAATTTAAATTTATTAGAACATTTATTTGATTAATTATCTTATTATTAATTTAATTTTTAATTAAGAATAATGCTTCAGATTGAGATACACCACTAGGACCTATGAGACTGCAAAATTAGTAACACCGTATCACACGTCCCCACAACTCCTGACTTGCATAACTTTCCCCATCTCATAAATTGCATTTTGCGGAATTGCAACGTTCTACATTTACATAAATTGCATACGGTTTCAAACATGAATTAGTAAAAACATGTACTTTAAAAATATATAATAGTTTTAATCACTTAGTCAAATCAGAGCATTAATTATTTAGATTCAAATATAGCAGAGATCGTGGTGATTTGGTAGAAACCTAGAAGATAATAAATGTGCATTATGATTTTGAAGATTTTGAAAGAACATTTTATATTCAGTGGCAGTCAATAAAAGAACAACCTACACAAGCACATGCTAAGAAACAGGATTGTCAAAGCGTGGACTTATCTCCCAGAATACATAATATCAACTCTAAATGTGAACCAATTTAAAAATCGCTTGGACAAATTCTATTTCAATCACAAAAAGAAATAATTAAAAGAAAAAGAAGTGAAATAACAGGATACAGGCACTTATTAGTTGTTTCAACAGCTTGCCTGATAATAAATAAATAAATATTAGCTTCTCTAATGTAGACCATTATTCGCAACACTTTACCTCAATAATTATAGTTTGAAACGTATAATTTAGATTATTATTTATTAGACTAGTATATTATATATTAATCAAATCTTAGATAACGATCAGCATGGTATTAATTTTAGTTAAAAAGAGACATTAGCGATTTATATAATAAAGATGTTGATAAAATCATAATTGATTTATTTTCCGAAGCAGGTTGAGTGAACTCTAATTTAGTTACTTTTGTTAGCACTGCCAATGACAATAACATTTATCAAATTACGCGGGATAGCGGTTAGGAGGCGATACTGCGGGGGTAGCATCGAGAAACAAAATTGACAAAGCAAGCAAAAGGCTTTCAAGGCTCGCGTGTTGCGACGTGTTTGCATCAGTAATTTGTTTGTTGGCGGCAGCTCACGGCTGACTACATTAATGGATCTTCGCTCCGCACGCGACCAGACTATCTAGACATGCCACTCACTAAACACAGAACTTTAACATATTCTCTATATATAATTCAGTGTTATTTTAGTTTAATTTTCTTTATTAAGTATATTATTTTATAATCATGGTCGGAATGGCAGGTGAAGGTGTACCAGAGATAAGTTGGTACATCCGTTGCGAGGTGATCCGATGACATTTATAAGGTTATAAAACTTAGATATTAATAACGATGGCTTATATTAAAATTTATGAACAATTTCAAATATTTCTGAGAAGTATGTAAATAATATCATTCCAATAGCTGTCTTCTCTTAATGAAGTCTAAGAATCACTTAAGCCTATGCTGAATTTACTTGTCATCGTTGATTCAATATAAATTACAATAATTACTTTTTCTATAAAAAAATAAAAATAAATATTAAGTTATTGGAAGAGTAAACTAGAACGGCTACAAGAAAACTACAGCTGCTGAAGTATCGATCCTGTCTTTCTTCATAACACTGATATTGATGTTATAATAAAGATTACCATGTATTATATTTTAGAAATATCCTTTCATTTGAAGAGAATTACTTGCAAACTATAAGTAGCACAAAGTTATAGTTCCTACAAAGCCGCTCGGTCCTGTCTACAATTTCGGTCTCAAGCCACTATTTCAACATGAAATAATAGTTAACTATAAATGTGTTATTCAAAGTTATGCAAATTGCAATTATTCTTCGTGCAGTCTCCACGGTCTGATGTCGTCATTTCTCTCTAATTATCGCAGAAAATAGCTGACTCTATTGCTGTTCAAAATATTTATTTAAAATTATAGCAGTTTATATAAATTATCAATTTAATTAATGAGAGCAAATTCCGGTGCGTTATTACTTTTATAGCAATATAATGAACAATTTTATACATTCTATTCATACAAAGAATATTATTATCGTTATTATAAAATATTACATTTCCACGACAACTCTGTTATTTTTATGCTTCTTTAGAAATACTCAAACGTTATAAGAGTATAGAAAAATAATTACAAAGACCATTGTTCAATGCTAAATATTTTATTTTACTAAATTAATTATCTATAAACACACAAGAGTAATATATGCTGTAATTAAAAAATAAAATTCTCAGCAAGTTTGTTTCAAGAAATCTACTATAGTTCTTATAAATTTTATCTTACACGCCAACCATAAAACCTAGCGTTCCTGCTGAGCCAATTAAACGGACCTGTACTTAAACTTTTCTGCAATGTACGTAGAAGTTTTTGTTTGAATAACCTCATTCCATTATATTTTTAATGATGAAAAGTATTGACTTTAGTCGATTGCAGTTTTTGGTTTATACCCCCTTTATTCCTATTTAAAGCTAATAAGTAATATCAATAAAATTATCAGTCTTTCAAAACTGTAGCTGCATATTGTTTTATCATATTATATTTGTTCTCTTTCTGCTGTTTTGATACTATAATTGATAACTCTTACAGAAATTTAAGTATTAACTAAGTAATTTAATAAGTGATTCATTCTATTAGGTCCTTACATATGAAATTGGCGTTTTGTATGGGAGGAACAAAAAGTCGAATATTTTTTAATATAATATATTTAATTAATCAAAGTATGAACCATTATTTTCTATGCACTTTTGCCATCTCATAGGTAGTTCATTGATCCCTTTACTAAAAAAACCAGTCGGACGGGAATCAATAAAATCTTTGAAGGCGATTTGGACTGCCCCATCGGAGTTGAATTTTTTCCCTTGCAAGAAGTTATCCAAATTTCGAAAAAAAATGGTAATCGGTTGGAGCAAGGTCCGGGGAGTACGGAGGATGTCTTAGACTTTCCAATTGAAGCTCTTCTAATTTAGTAGCCGTCTGTTGCGCAGTGTGTGGTCTAGCGTTGTCGTGAAGCAGCAGTGGCGTAGAGCGATTGACCAGCCTAGGTTGTTTAGCCGCTAGCTTTTCCATCATGGTTTGCAATTGCTGACAATAGACATTAGCCGTAATAGTCTGGCCAGATTTGAGAAAACTGTAATGAACAATACCGGCACTAGTCCACCAAACGCTTACAAGTAACTTTTTTGGGGTTAATTTTCGCTTGGGGCAGGATTTGGCTGGCTGGCCAGGATCCAACCATTGCGCTGAGCGCTTCCGATTATCGTAAAGAACCCATTTTTCATCACAGGTAATGATTCGGTTTAAAATACCTTCATTATTGTGCCGGTTTAGTAATGTAACGCAGCAGTCGACGCGCGATTGCCGGTTTGCTTCAGTCAATTCGTGAGGTACCCACCTTTCAAGCTTTTTAATCTTCCCAATTTGCTTCAAGTGAATTAAAACAGTTTTATCACTAACATTGCAGCCTGCAGCTAACTCGGACGTGGTTTGCGATGGATCCGCTTCCACAATAGCCTTCAACTCTTCATTATCAACTTGAGTCTCAGGCCGTCCACGGGGCTTGTTCTGCAGGTCGAAATTTCCAGAAAAAAAACGTTGGAACCTAAAACGAACTGTGTTTTCTTTTGCAACACGACCGCCATACACATCATTCACCCTTAGAGTTGTTTCCGCAGCACTAGTGCCACGGCGGAACTCGTACTCGTAAATAATGCGATATTTTAAGTTTTCCATTTTGTAAAATGAGTGACGCAAATAGAAAAAACAAATGAATGACGATCATCGAAGCACAAATACATGAGTCTATAGCTGTACAAATTTGAATTTGGAATTTCTTACCAAAGAGGAGAAATTTGTGATTAAAGTGGCCAGTACGAAAAACGCCAATTTCATATGTAAGGACCTCATATATTATAATATACAATTTAAGTAGCGAGTAGTTCAACGAACTAAAGAATATAAACGGCAAACAAAACTATCAGCTATGCCATTATTTGTTAAATAAGTTACTTGTCGTGTCCCAAAGCACCCTCGACTATAAATCTATCAACTCAACTAGACTTTAATACTCGCTATAGCCACTTCATTTCCGGTCACATATAAAATCCATTTTAGTCATTTGAACTATAAAATAACCCCAAATACCAAAAACATGTAAATAAAACAATTATATTTTTTTGGCTTTGATAAATAATTACTTGACGAGGGAATAGATATGACTCGGTTATGATTTATACTGGAAGTAAGTTTCGTGGCTTATATTAACACAAACAGACCACTCTGGAAGAAAACGTCGAATATAGCACAGATAGTTCTGGTTACAAATAAATGTAAGCTCTAATGTCTCGCCTAGACGCCCATCGATCTCTTGTTTGCTTGTAGATTATAAGTGAACCAATCTTCGTATGATCGCTTACCAACATAAGAAATCATAACCCATAACATTATTTTACAGAATTTTCTCCATATTTTGATTGTATGCCATGAACCATTTATAGTAACTAGATCTATGTTAAAAGTTTATAACGCTTTGTCTCTTTTGCGTACTTATATACTCTGTTCATTTTACGAAGTCTCTTATAATAATTCTTTGAACGTAAATTTCCATATTTAGTATAAACAGTGAAGATAAATGTTTATCAATTGAGGTATTAAAACAGACTAGAATCAAAATAAAACATTAAATAATTCTTTAACTAGCAAAACGAACCTATTTCTTGTCTGCCATGGGGGACTTCGTAAAATGAACAAGGTGTAAGTAATCGAATTCGCTTCCTGGGTATATTTCTCCTTCACGATAAAACATAAGTATTATCAAGTAACAAGTGAACCAGTATTTCCTAAACGAGCGTTTACGGCCTCGTCTTCGCTTTTCATAAGGCGAGTTTGAAGTCAAGCGTCAGGCTGTTGCAATAATTTTAAAATTTGTAAAACTATTGTAAATAATGTAATAATTTTTATGTAGTCTATATCACAAAATACATTAATAAAATCTGGATTCCATCGTACTTATGAGCTTACTTAGAACTGCCAGTGAGTGTGTGTAATAAGGTACAATAAAGGTGTGTAATAAGGTAATATAAAGGAGAAGAAAATGGTAAGGTAAAGTTTTAATTTAATCGGTCTAGTAATTTTTGTTGGTAATAAACAAATAGAAACACATGCATTGTTATCTATATATAGATTAAAATTACTAAATTACTATTGTGTTCATAAGCTCCTAAAATCGAATAAATTATTTGATAATATTTTCAGTCTCGAATTCGTTAAAATTTTATTATAAAATGTACATTTCGTAGTTATATATCACTTTGTTAAGACAATCATTATATACCTAAAGCAAATCTCTCTGCAACGTGCAGATTGCGATTATTTGGAAGTTTATAATATATAACCTACAAGTTTTCATTTATACTTATGTACTTAAATTTTATGAATGATAATTTAAAAAGTAATAAACAATATGTTTTATAATCATTCATGTCCATATATACCTATTTTATAAGTTTATAAAAGCTCTGTTACCACATTTTAATAATGTTGGTATAGCAAAAAAGTTTCTTAAAAATATTTTCACATTATACTACAATACTTATGAGCAGTTAATAAATGTACGGATAAAGTAAACTTAGAGAACATTTCATTATAAATGACTACACATTTTGCTTACATGTAAAAAATTCGCAAGTATGATTTTACAGAAGTCTACTAAAAGCTTTGTGTAGCCGAGCGTGAGTACATTATCAAGACCGACTAGACTTGACGTAAATTTGTAGATTATTCAAGTTGAATTCTCTTGAAAAAGAAAAGAACTAAATATCAATATACGAGAACTTGTCAAAGGCAAATGTAACATACGTACATAGCGACCTTCAAGTCGATAACTTGCCAATTCTGCTATAGATATTTTTCTCGCATAGTCCTTCAACTTCTGAAGTTTCACGAAAAGTTATATTGAAGACAGAATTGGAAAAATACCATATATTTTTATTTATATATAATTGTATGTACTTGAATTAAATTATTATTTTTATCTGTCTTTCTATCTTTTTTTTTAATTTATTCTTTATTAGGGGCTTTTAACTTACGTCATATCAGCCCCATCGTAGCCTAACATATAGAAATAAAACCTTTCATACAGTTTCCATAGCATTTCGGCAGTTGCTTTAGTGGGCACCGCCAAAATGCTATGGAACATACCAACATCCAATCTATTTAATTTCAATTCACATATAACATCCTTTCTTACATTAGCGTTCTGGACGCACTCAATCAGGACATGCTGAATATCGTCTATAATTTTGCACTCAGGACACATTGGAGACGGTATCTTTTTCATGAGATGAGCAAATTTTCCAGATGGAATATGTCCAGAACGCAATCTGTGTAATAAAATAACCTGAGATCTCTTCAGCATCACATCGCAGAACCAGGGGCTCCGAGCAGGCTGACTTTGTATAATTTTGTACCAAATACCTTTTTCTTTTGATGTTTTATCAAAGTATTCTTTCCACATGTTATAAATAGACTTTTTAATTGAACCTAATATTTCTGAATAATGATTGTAAATATATACTTCTGTCTTTCTATCAATACAGCTATTACTTACCTCTGCCGAGCCGTCGGAAGTATTCGGATTCCCAGGTTCGGCGAAGGCGAAGAGAGGGCAGTGCTGGGACCCCGGTGGTTTTAGTCGGGGCAGGTCCGACACTCCGGGGGAAGTGGCCCTCACCACTTCTCCTGACGGTCCGTAGGGATTTCCACCGGATTAACAAAAAAAAAAAGCTATTACTTGCCGGGATAAGTTGAATGAATAGACTGAGACTTCTCTAGTTTATCTTAGCAAACCTCATTCATCTTTTTATCATTGCTTATGCACTTTCATGTACTCATGCCGATGCCGGGTGCCATTAAGTAAAAATACCTCTTCATTTGGTCCGTGTAGGTAAATTTCTGTATGGCTCTGCTCATATTTCACACATCCGTATATGTATGTACACGCATGCCACAAGCACTTATTTTTCCACTCCGACGCAGACTTGAGTTTCTTTCGGCGTTTCTTCTCAAGGTAGTCTCCTCCGAAACGCTAGTAGATCATCACCCGTAGGGCTCGTATTTTTTTGGCTGGCGTCCCAAGTCGAGGTTCGTACCCACAGGGGTGCCCTTTGCATTGCCACCCAACCCATAAACTCACTGGCTGAGCACCTTCTGTGCTCGCTCCCTAAGCCTGGTTAAGCTGTATAGGCCTTTCCCGGCCATCAGTAGATAGTCCATTACAAAAAAAAGCACTATTTTTTTTAATGGTAATATTCACCGCGCTTCATTAACAATCTTGCTAAATTAAAAATTCCACATTTGAGGAACACTAGTTGGTACTTAATAGAAAAAATGTTTATTTATCAGCCTAAATACGTAAAACAGCAGAAGCACAAATGGAACATAAATTCAAAGAGGCAAGTTGTGACGATCACTCAGCGGGACACAATGGTACATTGTACCGCATCACGATGTAAAGCTACGTAAGTGCCGACCTTACCAAGCCGTGCGTAAGAAAATGTAGTTAGGAATAAAAGCAAAACAATATAAAAGTTTGATTAATACAAAACACCGTTCGCTTTTTTATTCATAGCTACATATTATGTATACAAGACACAGTGCAATAGAATGTTTTATTATCAACATCTTTTATTATAGATTTGTACTGTGATTATTAATACGTATGGGTCAAATTGGACGTAAACAAATGTCAGTTAAACAAATACCCGTTACAAAAATGGCATGTATACTTCACTACTATTCAAATAATTATATTTCAATAGTTGTTCTGGGGAAATGTTCGGCTGGTAAACTCAAATCATTTCCAAATAAATACCTGCCTACCACATGAGCCATATAATCTTTAGGATATTTTCTTTAATAACCGCATGTCATACAACGAAAATATCATATGTAATGTTTGAAGAACAGCTATCAGCTGCGCTACTAGTCACATTGGGCGTAACAAAAAAGCGCGAAGTAGATACATATACATAGTTGGAGAAGGGAGCAGTTCGCGCAGGACTCCCAGCGCGACGAGCTCCCCTCCTGACACAGGCTGGGCAGGTGACGTTGAGGGCGTCCCCGTCCAGTACAGAGAGGAGGCGAGGGGTTTAAATCCTCCTTCACGCCTGGCCTGCCCAAAGGCCAACGCCCGCCGAGTCGTCGGAAGTATTCGGATTCCCAGGCTCGGCGAAGGCGAAGAGAGGGCAGTGCTGGCACCCCGGTGGTTTTAGTCGGGGCAGGTCCGACACACCGGGGGAAGTGGCCCTCACCACTTCCCCTGACGGTCCGTAGGGATTTCCACCGGGATAACAAAAAAAAACATATACATAGTTATATTGTAACAAAATAGGTACTAAAATAAATACAGTATTAAAGATAATATAGTATTCTTACATCAAGTTAAAATTCTGTGCATTGTGACTTTATGACAAAACCTGGGCACTAAATATCTCGAGTTAAATACGGCAATTATTCAGGGAAGGCACAAAGTTTCATTGTGCGTGCCTCAACGTGACCTCTTTCGAATAATATGCTCACTAAATTTGAACTTTCATGCCTTGTCATCCGACATAAGTATTTTAGTGTGGTAACACTTATTTACATTTAATAGTATGTGTCTTTGACAAGGGTGACGCATGGCATGTGTTTTAATAATGTTTGATAAAAACACTATTAAGCAAGATATATAAAGGGTGTCTCAGAATGTTTTTCATTTTTTGATGTTATATAAAAAAACAACATTATCCATTAAAACTTGATTTATTTATTGTTAAATTAAAGAGCAGATCTTGAAGTTTATTTATGAAAAACAACCGTTTGCAAATGTTCACCATTTACTTGTTCACACTCATTTAGCCTGGAGCTAAAATTTTCAATCACTCGCTGGAGCATTGCTCTTGGAATAGCGTTGATTTCTTCAGTGATTCTTTGCTTCAAAACGTTCAGGTTTGGTGGCAATGGATTGTAAACTTTACTTTTTAGGTAGCCCCATAAGAAAAAATCAGCAGGCGTTAAATCAGGACTCCTCGGTGGCCAGTTTATGTCTCCTCGGCGGCTTATCACTCTTCCGGGGAATAAATCGTGAAGAGCAGCTAATGAGTCATTTGTTACATGAGAAGTGGCCCCATCTTGCTGGAAAAAGGTGTTGCGGTTGTAGCCAGACTGGTTTTGCATTTCTGTAGCCAAAAAAGGCCGGATCATATGGCAATATCGATCAGAATTAACGGTCTGAGTTCGACCTCGGTTATCCTCAAAAAAATAAGGACCGATAATTCCTTGACTTGATATGGCAGCCCAAACAACCACTTTTGGTGAGTACAAGGGCTTCTGATGCAGTTCTAGCGGATTCTCGGTAGCCCAGTATCTGCAATTTTGTTTATTCACGTGACCGTTGATGTGAAAATTCGATTCGTCGGAGAACCAGATGTTATTGAAACTCCTAAAACGGTTTTTCATTGTCCTGCAGAATTCGACTCGTTTATCAGGATCATCAGGCTTCATTTCTTGAACAATAACAATTTTATATGGGTGAAAATGCAAATCTTTCGAAATAATGCGATAAACCGTAGATTTGTTCAAATTCAGAGAAGCTGCGCGCAATCTCAACGACTGTCGTGGGTCGTCCATAACAGACTGGCGAACGCGGTCGACGTTCGTGCTCGCCCTTGATGTCCTTTTGCGCCCAGATGATTTGTCCGGCATTGTATTCCCAGTCTCTTCAAACTTGCACACCCAATGTTTAATTAAATTGGCACTTGGCACATGTTTTAAGCTTGTTAAATTAAAATGTGTCCTGTAGAGACGACGAACAATAGTGTAGGAATCGTTGTTTTTATAAAACGCTCGCACGCAAAACGCGCGCTGCGGTCCCGTGAAACGATTCATGGCTACTAAACTTAACAAGCCGGCCAAGCGTTTGAGACCACTCCCCTCCCCCTGCTACCAGCGATCGGCGCGTATTGGTCAATTCAAAAACGAAAAACATTCTGAGACACCCCTTACATACATATACATTTCAAATAATAATATGTAATTTTTTTGGTTTATTTTCGGGAATCGCTGGTTACAGCAATAAAATAATATTACTAACGGATATAAAATATTCACTTCACTTTTGTAAGTCGTGTCCAAAGTGAGAAGGTAACGCAAGAAATTGCTATTTTTTAGGTCGATATTTAAAAACGCTATTTAAATTGTTTCAAATTATACTTAACGTCAGAAATTATTTTATTTCATTGATGTCAAAGTATATGGTAAGATATAGATTTCTTTAACTTGACTCTACGAATACTAAGGCTGTATCCATGTCTGCCAAATATTCCGTTTTTGTCACATACGAACTCATTTTCTAAGAAAAGTTTAAGCAAAGCAGAAATACTTACAATAAATCGAAAGCATAGTGCTCAAAGTTTTGTCATTTTATCAATAAAAGCAAAATAAATAATTATGTTGGGTTAGAATGATATATGAATGATATATTATAGATATATATATACTGGATTTAAAATAGGGTGATGGCTATTACTCGTTCACGTAATAAGGAGGATAAACTCTTAGTTGCAAAGAGTAAGAGAAAAGAGATTGAGAGAGATTTTATCGGTATAAGTACTCCAAACGATAATTGAAATGCCTGCTAAAATACAGATCAAACAGCTTGTAACGCTGCGCAAATTTATAGGCGAGACAACCTACGTTATAACAGCGGTTACCTTGTAGCGGAAAGGTGCTGATCGAGGCAGCAAAAATACTTTATTTCGATCACTAGTGTACAGTAAGGAGGATGTTTAAGTGTTCAATATAGTAATATAGAGGAATTGATTAGATGTATGTAATCTATACTTGTTTATAGTATCTAGTGCTTAAGAGAAAAGATGATTATATTTTAGTTTATAAAATTTATTGTCATTAAAATAAAATAGTCACATTAGCAAACTTTAATAAAAACTAATTGGAACAGAAATCGTAGTAACTTCAGTTCACTAATATACATATGCTTAACCCGAATGGGATATAACGTAACAATATGTAATTATTATTAAATTAATGAATACAAAGTAAATAACACTTGAAGTTAATTTAAAACAGATTCTAAACCAAAAATTACGAGGTACATAGTTTATGAAATTGGAAAGATTTTATTAATAGAATACGATACTCCCCTTCGATCTTTATAAAAGATAAACCATCGTAACCAGAGAAACGTTCCCGCGCCTTTTGAGACTTCATGCCAATATTCAACTCGGATAATAAAAAAATGAGACCGAGATACCTTGAAGATGTTTATCGCATTAATATAATGCGGCATTAAGATTACAATGGGTCGGCTCTAGCGAGGCCCAATATAAGGAGCTGAGAGGGCCTGCGTGCTTTGTTGTGAAAATAACTTTATGCCTCAGAAGGCGGGGGACTGTACAAAGCAGTACCACTTTCAATAAAGCCAATGGTTTTTCTAAAATATACCATGCTCTCATCTGTTGCAATTCTTTTGTGCGTGTTCTCATTTACTTTTGTACTCAATAATAGCACATTAGAGTCAATTTTGGTTTTAAAAACTTACAAAAACATTTTTTTTTTACACTGGCTCGACAAAGTTACTACAGTGCACCTGATGTTAAGTACAGTGTAGTCCAAAAACAAAAGCGGCCATCAAAGGATAAAAAATCATTGATAGTCGCCGTCGTCATGTAGGCCCACATATACCACGACTGAATGCCTCTAGGTATATGAGTTACTGGATATACACAAGATGATCCCGAAACGGGACAGACTAAAGCGAGTCACTATGACGGTCATCACCCAGTTCGGGTAATCGCCCTACCACCAAAAAACTCCTAATATCGTAACAATTCTCTATTGTATCTTCGTAGGGGCCTGGGGGGGTAGGGGTTATATTTTGGGAGTCGAAGCTGCTCGCGTCCGTAGGCTTTACCCTAGTTACCCTACACGTGACTCCCGGGTGGTGCTAAACGAGCAGCAGCGAGGTGGTAGGGCGCCGGTGCCCGTCTGGATCGCGACCACAGTGCATGGGTGTAAAGCCCGTCATAGTAACCAATTTCGGCTTGTCGCGTTTCGGGATCAGCTTGTGCATATCCAGTAGCTCATATACCTAGAGACCTTCAGTCGTGGTATATGTGGGCCGACATGACGATGTAGACTATCAATGGATTTTCATCCTTTAATAGTCGCTTTCGTTTTTGGACTACACTATACTTACCATCAGGTACTCTGTAGTCACTATGTCGAGCCAGTGTAAAAAAAAAGATATACATATAATTGTATGTTTCCTATCGATAGAAAAGAGATTATCGAACCAAATTTAGTTTAAGCGATTCTAGCCTATTAATTCCAAACATGGTTTAAGGTTTACATACAGAAAGTTTTGCCATAAAGGCTTGGTTCACAAATATAGGTAATAAGCGAATATTTACGGAAGTAAAACAGAGCCTGGTACAAGTCTAATTGCTATCAAACGAAGCCGCTACCCGTAAAGTACAGACAATCGCTACACTATAATTACAGACAAGTTATTTAGGGCCAGACCTTAAGCAGATATTTAAGTTCATTACCATTAAACTATTGATTTAGACGTTCTTATTAAAGCAACATATTATCTAACTTGGTTATACATTAAAAGCAAGATAAGCATTTAGTTTCCCGCTCCCTCTTCCACCATAAATTGACAAGACGCTGGGCGGGTTTGCGCTCTTATATGATTCACATTTCAGCTGCTCGCACGAAGCGATTCGCCTCCTCTTTTTTGCTGCCAAAGAGTGGAATTCGCTTCCTGCGTCTGTGTTTCTAACATTTTATGACATGGGAGTCTTTAAACGTGGAGTGAAATTGCTGGGTGAGCGCGTTCCATCATCGACCTCATCATCACTTTCCAGCAGGTGAGATTGAAGTAAAACGAAGCTTGTCTGTAATAAAAAAGAAAATTAATTAAGATATTTCTCTTTCGAACAATAAATTCTGATATGAATAAGTCTACATACATCAACATAATGCTTAGTGTTATTTACATCCAAACCTCGATCAGCACGAAAAGATCGAATTTATTACATCATAAGTCATGAGGGTTAAGTAATAATCGTCGACAATGGGCAATAAAGAGTTTATAGGCAGTAAAGTTCGATCCGATCGCACGTCGGAAGTCAAATGCACGAATTTCAGAAGTATCTCCCCATAAACAGTGCATGAAGTCGCACTTCAGTTCGATAATGGCTTTTCAACCTAATTACATTCAAAAATGTGCCTACTTTTATAGACGCAGTTTTTGTGTTATTACCCCAATGTTATGTGATTACGTCATTAACACGTATAGTTTACGACTTGATTGAGCTTACTTCAATGTTTGTCGAGACAGTAATAAAATACCGAATGAAAGTAACGATGTATGTAAATAGCATATAATTATTTACGTAACGCTATAAACATTTTTACTTATATTTTAATGTTAAGCATAAAATTTATATGTGAATGTCATCTCATTTTAAATATAAATTACTAAATCGTTTGACTACAAAATCGTATACTGATGTAAGATGTTAAGAATAATCTGAAACCAGTTGGACGATCGGGTTAACAAGGCGATTACTTAAAGTGTAAATAGACGTCATCAGATATTTACTCATAAAAAATATTAATAGGCAAGTTTCTTCTCGTATAAACTTGTACAATATAATAAAGCTTGTTTATTTGTAATAGCTATAAAAACTATGCAGCTTTTTTGGATTGAAACCTTGAAACTGTATATTCAGGTTACAATTTACGATAGTAAGCTAAAGGGTTGATTAGCAGATGGTATTAATTTGAAACATAGCCTTTAATATATTTATTATAAAATAGGTACATGTACTTACAGGAATTGTGGTCGTGTGTTTAAAATAAACACAGACGAAGTATGGTGTCCTAACATAACATTATTGTTTTGTTTCAGCGTTTTGTTAGACATGTTACCCTATGTCTACATCAGTAGGCAGTTGCTTTGAATTTCAAATAGTAAATAGTTTGGAATTTCAAGGAGAAAAGTTTAATGAATGGGATTAAAAAAGTAATACAGAAAAAAATATAGTATGATTGTTAAGTCGTCAGTTGATGATGTTGGGAAAATTTGAGAACAACTTAAAGAAACTATACATTTCTTACTTCATTCTTGCACGTAACACAAATACGACAATACAAATATGCATACAAATATTATTTCTATTGTACTTATAATATTTACATACCACGTTTTGATAAAATAACCTTAAAATGAATACTATACGTATTTGTGGGCACACTAGGGAAATAAATCGTATGTCCATGAATAATTTAGTATACCACAAATAACACTTCCTGTTATCGACAACTTAAGTATTCATCGGTGAACAAACAGTGTTTCATTCCGGCATGGTTTTGAAAAGCGGATGCATGAGTTAGTAAGTATATCGTCTCTATTCATACATTTTCATTAGGTTCAATAATGTAATCCATAAACCAACCATTTTAGTGGTAGGGCGATTACCCGAACTGGGTCATGACCACACGTGTAAAGACCGTCATAGTGATTCGTTTTCGCCTGTCGCGTTTCGGGATTAGGTTGTGTGCATCCAGTAATTCATATACCTTCAGTCGTGGTATATGTGCGCCGACATGACGACGGACACTATCAATGGACTTTCATCCTTTGATGATCACATTTGTTTTTGGACTACACTCTATTTATCATCAGGTGGATTGTAGTTACTATGTCGAGCCAGTGTAAAAAAAATAGACAAACGTTTCACTTTAATTCAGATAACGCAGTGAATCAAACATATTATTAAGTAAAAAATACTACTGAAAATTCATTTACTTTGTACCAAACAACTCCAAAAATACTCATTAATAAAATAAAATACACTTAAAACCGCATCTCTTATATTCGATGAAATTTAGAAAGAAAACAAAGTGATTATTCCTTCATAACATTCCGTCCTATTGTGAAACTTTATTCTTATAAAATGACTCCTTATTCGGCAGTAATAAGATGTAAAATCTCACCCCGGATTGTGCATATTTCATTTTGTAAGTGTCGTAAAGATTCGCTTACCTGCTTGTTTGTTGTGAGTTGAAAAGGGGCCTTTGGGTGGAGACCCTTTTTTATCATTGAATTTTAGGTGTATGTGGGAATTTTATAGGAACCCCGAAACGGCACGTTCTGCTCTCACAGCTGGGATGCATTTGGTTTCAAACCTGCGCTAAACACATGTCGATTTTGGTCATAAAATGTCAACGTTTGGTTCAAGTGTTAAAAATTAAAATATTTTTTAATAGTATACAGTCGTTCATTGTTTCTCGGGCCGCAGCTGCATGTTTTCAATTACGTTCAGATGATTGATGGGCCTATACGTTGTATCTTTCCACACTTGAACAAGTTTATCGATGCAATCGATAGTCGAACTACTATTAATTTTATCAGAAAGGCTCCGTACTCACACGCGGCGCGCTAACAAAATGCAATGTCATCTATCTCCCGTCCATCCGCAGCGCCCGGATCGAACCCTCGGAATTACTTCAATCGCTTAAAATAAACACAGATTCTCGGAAATGTGCAAAGGTATCGCTACTAACATTTTATATCTACCATACATTCTATTTGGTTTACCATATATTTACTTACTATTTGGGTTAAATAGAATTTTGTGGCAGTTGTTGTTTATGTTAGATAAAATACACTTTCATAGATTAAACATTCATTCATTCATTTACTTAAACTTCATGTCTATTAATATCAAGTATTTAATTAAGCTTGATAAAACTAACAAATGTCATTTGAATATTTACTACTCAAGTGTCAAATCTTATAATCTCTGTAATATATACTAGTATTTAAATAATTTCTGTCGTAAGGTTTTAACCGTAATATTTAATTTCTTTACGTAATTAACTAATAAGGAGTAAGTAATGCTTAAAACAGCTGGAATTCTAGCAAGAAATCCGACGGACGGCGCTCAGCAGGACGCCCCGACAATAGCAACCAAATTAAAAGGAACCGTAAACGTTTCGACTTGAGCCTTGCTAAAATTTATTGCTTTGAGTTTTTTCTCTTGTTTCACTCGCTAATGAGATTCGAATGTTGCAGCTGTATTATTCGCGATGTCGGGCGAAGATTAAAAAATCTGAAAATCTCACCAGTGTTTTTATTTGCGAAGGATAATACATTTACCGCAAATTAAAGTCCTTCCTTCGTTGTTTGTTTTGATAAAGTATGTTTTCCTTACAATGTAAATTGAAACGGAGCATTCAATATAAAATATTTTCATCGTGAGCGTATTGAAATTTGTGCGAGTAGACGCGAGTAGGTTGTGGAGCGGCTTATTGCAACCGATAGGTACCACGGACAGGAGATTCCTGATTTGAAATTCTATCTCGAAGCTATAAAGCTGGTATTAAAATGGAGGTTTATCTACGCGGGTGGTCCTTACATTATGTTGGCCGTGGAAAAAGAAGCACGAAAGTAAATTTGCCAATCTTTCTGGGCACTATTAGGCTACCAGTGTAGAAGTATAGTCTAGAACGATAGATATTAATGTATTTTCCGATTAGCTTATTCTTTTATAATATCTTTTCTCCATGATTTTTATTATTATAATAACTGACTCAATCGAAGCATTTTAGAATAATAACTTCTTATTTGCAGCCTTAACAGAAATATGAGCTCACATGTACCTAGCCTTTTCATATTGATATAATAAAAGTGCCGAATATCCTAACAGAAATTACCGTATTATTAAAACAAACATGGAACTATAAATATTGTTATAGCTCTATATCTAATATTTTTGCTCTTAGAACCAGTACAATAGAAACAACATTCCCGAATCCAAACAATGGAAATAAAGTACAATTTTATTGAAAAAATACTCTTTTCAGAATAGTGATAAGGATTATCATAGTATTGATGAGAAATGTTGTCGTAATATCCTATTAATATAAACATGCTAGATAATGAAACTCAAATTTATTAAAGCAATGAAATGACTAATATATTGTACAATTAGATAACGATATAAAACAAAAAGTTAGTGACGTGAAACGAATAATGCAATAGAAATTAAATGCGACAAACTAGATCCGTGGAACAAAATGCCGATCTTTTGATGGACTGACGAAGCTAAGTACGGACAAAGGGACAATAGTGAAAGCGCAAAGTATCCAAGCGTGTCGATCCCAGTGTCTACTTCCGGTAATGTGGGAACGTCTTTTTATTACCACAAAAAAATATAAATAAATAAATTATTACATATTACAAAATTGATAAAATCATTGAAATTGTCACCCTTTTTTATGAATATTAAAATGTATTCTAAATAAAAAATAAACTATTATAATATTATTGAGCGATAAAAAAGGTAAAATTGATTTACATCTAATGATATAACTTTTTTCTATATTAAACTGCTATAATGTAACTTATAATTAAAATTGAGAATTCTTATTAACTATTTACTAGAATGCAACGGAAAGTGTATAGAAAATCCAAGAGCGCATCAAATTCACCTCCGCCTATCGTTACATTCCTAAACAATAGTTCATCAAAAGGTATCGGTCCCACTGACACGTCATTATACGGACCATCGAGTTTCCTCTCTGTGTCACTTGTGTTTTCTTCATACGAACTGTGGGTCACTGTTATTAGATAAATTACTTTAGAATCACAAATTCTCCACCATTCCACTACGTTGTGCGAAGTAGCCAGAATATATCTAGTTAAAATATAAACGATAATATCTATTTTATTCCGTCCGCCGATTCCTGACATGTGATAAGTGTATCAGACACAACTTGTAACTTACAAGTAGGGTGGCCCTTACCAAATACTACCCTAGCAACGGAACCTCCTCACAGAAAGTATGATTTATCGGTAAAACTTGCACCATTATTCATTTCACCATTCGTTACTTCAATAAAAATAACGTCTCCCGATAATTTATTAGAAGGAGTATGGATTTTTATTATAGGTATATGTCTATTTTAGAGTGCACTCTGTCGAGTTATTACTTCATAAATAAAAGATTTGATTTACGGTATCCTCTGAGTACCATTAAAACTTTTGAATGTTATGAAAGTTTCTCTTTATATGACTCTGGTCGAAATATACTTCACATTCTTCTCGTATATTTACGATCATGAATTTACTTTAGGTTGATGCGGTTAAATCATTATTTACTTATTCTTCAACAAGTTCTTATATAATAGCAGGAAAGTTTATATTTTTTGTTATTTTAACACAGCTGGTACAACATCGATGCTTCTGAGAAAGGCAGGTGCAAATTTCAAATTACAATAATTTCAATACTGCACTTTTTATTAATGAAGGAAATGGAAATTAATTATGCGTATTTGAATATTCTTTACTTTTAGTTAAGCTATAAAATATTATTACAAAACAAACTAAATATGATTATTATGTTAAAAAACTAAATTCAATATAAGCTATTTAATAAACAACCAAATATAACTTTAAAAAATTTAAGCTTTTAAGTATTAAGAAACTTACTTTTAAAGTAGTCACAAGTATCTTTCACGTATTTTACCAGATAAAAGTAGTGAAAAAGTTTTAACGCTTGTATTCCACAATTAACTCAACTATAAACTAATTGAACAACAAACAATTGATTTAATACAAGTCACTTTTTCACTAGTTATTCCTAACTTTATTAACAATTAACACATCACAGAAAGTCTTAATATCACTTATTACTATGGTTAAAAATCTCGTCTATAATCACTGTTCGAAAGAACTGAAGCTTTTGAAAAGCATGGACAACACTACACAATTAGTATCGGTCTCACAACGTGTAATCACATAGACTGGCCGAACCGGTTATCGGAGTGACCGAACGCAAACGTTTTACAACACGGCGTTCTTACGAACCGACCGTGCGAGGCTCTCTGTCGTCTGCATGAGGATAGTGCTACCAACACGGACTAGAAAATCTCCCTGAAAATATTCAAAATTCACTTAAAAAGACTAATTACGATTATTGGCTGCATAAATCTTAAAATAAATGCCTATTCACAGCCAACCACAATATGCCAGCAGTTTTATAAATTGATATTATGTGTTTGAAATAGTACTTATTTATCCTATTTTATCTTAAATTGCCGTATTCAAACAGAGTAAAGAATTCTGGTTCTTAAGAAAATTCCGCAGCCCTAATGAAAATTCCTAATGTTAGGGATAAAACCCCTTTGTTGGCAGCACTAGTATCGGAGAAGCCCTACGGCGGGCGAGGGGGCCGCTGATAGACGAAAATGGCTTCACAAGTTAATTTTTTTCTCTTTTCCTCCTTTAATATTTCGCATATGCCGTGCGCTGCCGACGGTGCACGCGCATGCGCCCCGTCCCCAGGCATGTAGGGGTTGTAATGTAACGCGATGCACCCGCACTTTACATAACTTATTGGGCCGTTTATTGAAGCCACTGTTTAATAATACCCTTTCCATGTCGGCTTTGTGCGTAGCTTCCTCAGAGCTCGTGTTCTAACGAAGAGAATATTAATCCTTGTTTAGAATACTTTACCGGACCGAATCTGTTCATTAATCTCAATGTAAACATGTTATTGTTTGTAGCACGTAAGCGGTAATAAATAGAGAAAGTTACGTACCTATATTAACTTCAATTTACTTCAAGAATTATCAATTTTGATTAACGTCAAGTTTTTTATTTGAAATACCACAGAATACATAATAATATTTCATAGGTTTCTCATAAAATGTGACAATGAAAATGGCCGATTTCTGTCATTAATAAATTATTTTTAACTAAGCCGTTAACATGGATCAATACTTTAAATACTGCAGTTAAAACCTCTAAACCGTCTGCATTATCGGTATAAATTCATACTGAACAGTCCATTTCCTAAACTAAGTTCCTAAATTACTTTTGTTAATTTTAGACTCTTTGAAATGGTGAGATTTTCGCGCAATGAATCTAGTGACATAGGCTTATTAGGTAGATTAATTAGTAATATTCCGAGGACAAATTTTTATGCGTTTTGCAAGATTTACTTTTAATAATTAGTTGACGCCAAAAACGAGAGTTCTTGTGTAATTTTAAAATTTCCAACTATGAAAAATCCATATATTACAATTTTTTACTAATCCATAAAGTTAATCTTGTAAAAATCTTGACACTGAGGCCTCAGATATTTACAATTGTTATAATTTCCCTAAAACAATTCTAGTACTTCATTAAAGAAACTCTGCAAACAGTTTAATACACTTTAGATACTTTTTTCTCTTACGCGGAGTATATCAAATATGTAAATACTTATCTTTTGACTATTTTAAGTATTAAGAACATTTTGAAAGAAGCTAAATATGGCCTTAATACAACAATATCACCAAAATTTGTTCCTATTATAATATATTTTATTATGTATATGGAGAAGTAATTTATAGCGCGTCCCTGATTTTAACAAAGCTCGTTAATAGGAGGTTTGGTGAAATAATCTCAGAATTAGCATACAGTCCACCAGTGACGTGCATAGAGAATTTGTATAGGGAAGGCAGAATTCGCGTAATGAATTTGAATATTAGATTATTATAGTAAACATTATATTGCTTTCATAAGAGAGATAAATGACGTGAATATATGATAGATGTGAATATAAGTGATTTCTTTTTTGTTTAACTTCAAGCAATGTATTCCAAACTTATTTATCATTAGGGCATGCAATGCTTTTATGCATCTATGACATGAACGCTACTGCAGTCCACAAGAGATCATCAATCGCACCGACCATTCTACAGATCAACGAATTATAATAAAATTTATAAGAACCTTTTTTATTTATTTATAAGTTTTTTTTTTGTTACCCGGGGGAAAATGCTGCATAGGAACATCAGGGTTGCCGTGAGGGCAGCGACCCCGCTATGTCAGACTCCTACTGACTAAAAACCCCCGGGATGTCGCTCTTATCGCTCCACCCTGGCCTGGAAAACCAAACTCATTAAGACGCCCGGAGAGCGAAAAGCTTTGTTGAGGTTACCTCTCCGGGAGGGGTGGGCTCTTTAATCCCACCTCTCCAAAACCTCTCTCTCTCAGGCGATGCGCTAAACATTATGCACCGTCTCCCTCTCATCCGGCCAGCAAACCCCCTCAATTCTACTGCCCGCCTATTGTCACCGGGGGATATAGCGCTCGTTCTAGGCGAAAGCGTCCCTCCGGCGACGGTGCTTTGGCTGCCGAATGGCCGGAGGAGATGTTCGCTCTCGGACCCTTTCTGCGGCTCCTATAAATACATTCTAAAATATGTTACTCTAATAATTTTTAATACGCTAAGTTTGCTGCAATATCTCTATTCCTACGCAAAATTTGATGCTCTTTCAGAATTTAATTTAATTCGACCATTTTTTTTCTCGGTATCGAATCGAAATTACGAAAGATTCTGAAAGAGCATCAAATTTCGTGTAGGAATAGATGTATAACATTATTTTTTTCGTCCGATAACATAAAAATTAAACACGTAGAAAAGTTAGTAAAAAATCTAATCATCTCGGCGTTAATGGGTTAAAGTAAATAATACTTATTAATACACTACAAAACATTTCATATTTGAAAAGGTATAATTTAATAAAGAATCTCTACATCTTCTCAAATGAGGCAAAACAATTTACATCGAGTTATAAATGTAAAGGAGGAAATTGATAAACGCAAAGTTAAACAAAGTGAGAAAGCTCTCATCGTCGACCCAGTTAAAACTTTTAATTCACAGTGAATAAATGTGTACAACTTTTTTCAAAGTTGAGTGATTATGGAAAAAAGGAAAATAATAAAATTTAATTTTTTCCCCAACATTCTTGATATTTTATTACTTAGCTGTAGTAATTACATTCTTTACAAATAATAAGTCAATTTGATCAATATATTATTGTAACAAACATTAACTATATAGACAAAATACTATTTTTACTTAAAAGGGGATTACCATATCTTACATGCAAACCTTATCCCGTAAAATTTTTAGTTTAATAATCAATAATAATAATATATCATTAATCTATTATTCGTTTCGGTGTGAGCAGAGATACACATTAGTGACTGTATCCCCTTTGCGCTTTTATGTTGTGCCCAACGTGACCAGTAGAGCAACTGATAGTCGTACTCTGGGCATTTACAGTTCAGTATCATTGGGCAATTTTATTAGATGCCATGCGGGTTTCCTCACGATGTTTTCTTTTACCGGTAAACCTGTGGTGCCTAAATCCATACTCAATCTGAATAATCCAGAACTACATACCGCGATTCGAACCCAAGACCATTCGCGTTTCTACGCATCAATACCAATCCCTTATCCACCAGGCCACCCACACATACTCAGACACATGTTAATGTATATTTCTGGATAATTACTTTAGTTTTTTTTTGTCGTAATCAAATACTCAATAACATAGCTTCCTCGTGCGTGGTTATGGCTGTTCAGGGTGGGGGCTCTGAGCGACCGGTCAGCAACCCCCGAGAAGACGGCGGTGCGTTGTAACGGGCTCTGCTGAAGTATACTGGGTGGTATCGGGGGCGGGGCGGCGTTTCCCCCCCGTGATTGTGCCTGTCAGGCGCGGCGTAGTGGAGCTGCGGCGATTTGATTACAGGACCCGCAGTCCCCACTAATTCACAGAAGTAGTCACCTTGGGGATTTTAGCTGGTAAAAGTCCGACACACTCCGGCTGCCACCCCCTTCGCAGCCGGGACGGTCTTATGAGGATTTTCCCCAAGTTTAAAAAAAAAAAGCTCCCCCGTGAGTGATCAGAAGGTGAAATAATAAGTAAGTAATTATTTATTACTCAGATATAAAAAAAATGTCATCAGCAAACGGTCACGGTTTACCAATCACCAATGTGTCTTTGTTCTATCCAAAAAATGTATTGCATAACGATATACCATTGTTTTATAAAACGAAAATATATTTTTATGCACTCACCGTAACATTATTAAAATGGTAAAAAAGAGCGATGTCAACTCAACGACTTTGCAAGTGCTAAAATTGTTTTAATTTACATTCATTCCTAACATGCTGATTGTGGGATTGCGTGTTCCGACTTGATATCAACTAAAAGCGCAATTCGGATAGGTAATATGGATATACCTATTCATAATAACATCATAAATAATATTTTTATATACATAATGACGACGGTTATAAGATATTATTACTTGTGCAGAATTTTATAACTAACAGGTAAAACTACGGAATAAAGTAATGTCTATATTATGAAAACCACTAAATAGTTGTACCCAAACATTTGGACAAAGCTCAAAAACTTACTTTAAGTTGTAAATAAAGACTTAATAATTAAGAAAGTAATTTATTCTTAAATCTTACTAGAGTAATAAATGATTAAGATTTAAAAAGGTTGCATAAATTTTATTATAAACAAAACTAAATAAAAATGGGAAGCATGTATAAAATATTGTAAAAATAACAATATATTGTCACAATATTCCTTTCATGGTGAGCAGTGTTACAATAATGGCTGATATATCGAGGGGTGAAAGGCTATTTGGTTTAAGGTTTTTTGATAAAGTAATATGTACATATATTTGGAACTGGTAAATAACGCTGATTCCAAAAAATATATGTATATATATATATATATTATATCACCTAAAAATGTAGCTTAAACCAAATAGCCTTTCACCCCTTGATATATACATATACAAGGAAGATCCATAAAATCTTTCTTCTACCGTTAACGCAAGTATAGCTATACTGAGTGCACGTAAACAGAAAATGCCATTAACTACCGAATGAGCAACACTTTCAGTAAGGTGTTCATTCTTTAGGCATTCTTATTTTATTTGCAGGGCCATATTCAGTATTCAATGCATAAAACGTCCTATGCTTCAAAAACGGAAATACTAAATTCAACACGTCTACCACAACTAAGGTTTTTAGAAACATTTTATAATGGGAGCTAATAGTAGTTCAATATGAATTATAACCACCGCTACCACGATAACCACTTACTATTAGATGCAACGCCTCTCTGGTAGCCGATAGAAGATAGAAATGTCAAAAGCGGCTACTGTGCATTATTGGAATTTAAACTAACAACATTCATAAGTCAATTTAAATCGACATAAAAGTTTTAAAGTTACAAAATATTGGTTTAATAAAACAAAAATATTAAAAGTAAGTGTTTAAGTTATAAGAAAAAATTTAGCACAAAATATAATATAAGAAAGCAGAATCACAAATAATGCCGTTCGTAATATTCTTCTATGATAAATTAAATTGCCTATATAATTGAAATTTCATCAATTGAGTATGTAAAGGAAATTGGTTCCTTTATTGAAATTTAATGAATTAAATTATGAAATTTTTCAAGATGGATTCAAACCAAAAGCGGTAGCGTTTCAAATTATCAAATTGTAAATTAAGCCTGTGTAATGACCATCCTATGATATAGGATCCTTTAAGCGTAACGTGAAGAGCTATTTGTGCAGGCCAGCATGATCGCTGCGGCTACCGATTGGTTTTTCTTAACTATCGATAGTCCTTGTTTTTTTGGTCTGCTCCATGCTTACTGTCAGGTGTGGTGCGGTCACTGTCTCGAGTCAGGATAAAGAAAAAGAATTGATCTCAATTGTCTGTATTTAAGCTCTCATATCAAATGTGATGACAACAATACATACATGGTATTAATCTGAAACTCTTATAAATCAAAAATGTTAAAGTAAGAAAAATTGAGAGTAACAGTGAGGTCATTTTGAGAAATGACGATTGTCGATAAAAATCGCTGTATAAAATACGATTTTCCGTAAATTATTTCTACACGATTTTTTAGAATAAGTAGTACTTTATTCTTATGACCTGTCATTTGAAAATATTAAAGTTTGCATTTTAACACAATAATCCACTTGATTACAAAATTACAACATATTTTAGATGAGGTTGAATGTGTGAAACAATAAACCAAAGCGGCTACAAATAAAAGAAAAAGAATTTAACATTAAAAAAAGTCCTTCCATAATAAAACATCAATATATTCTCATTGGCTATCTAATTTTATATCAATTACTACGTGTAGCTTAAGAAAAATCACGCTGATACATGTAAGAAAGCAATAACGTGAAATCTGTGATGTGTCCTAAAAATTTAGATAACCCACTATGCAACATTATGATTTAATTGTTGTAATACACAATCAGCTTATGCATTAGTCCACAAGCTACTGTAGTACGGCATCACAGCTCAAGTTTTACGTCATAAAGGCACCCACTGACGGCGCCCTTGTTGATATTCATGATGGGCTCGGGTTTTCGCAGAAGCTCGCCGCTCTGCCTCGCTCAGCCCTGCCTACGTCAGCTAAATTGCTTTATTGCCGTCATCTATAGGTAAATATGAACAAGACGAGCCAGTTCCGCGGCTTAACAAGTCTATTATAGCACTCGATTAAAGTCTCCAGATGATTATGGCGTGTATGCAAAGTCATCGTAAAGATAAATGTAGTAGAGGATAAGGTTATAACTAAGTTAATAGAGTTAATGCACATTCACTGATATGAATTGTGTCAAAAAGTCTCAAGTAAGACTTAATACAAAGAAAATCTTACCATAAAAATGCTTAATTCATTTTGAATACAACATCGTTCTATTCACATGCAAAAACAAAATTGCAGTAGAAATCAGGCATATAAAGGAAATCAATTTAACTGCCAAGATTTGACTATCAAAATCAGACTCTCAGAATTGATCGAATTTATAATTACGATTACTAACTGTTATATAGTTTTAAGTAGATGTAATACACAGATGTATTATTCGAGAATAGAATTATAGTATTTTTTCTACCCTTTTTATTATTGCTTTTGATCAGGTTAAAATTTAATTACTTGCAACACTACAAAGGAAATGAATGATCCCGGATACCCATTAGAGTCGATGTAATAATAAACAAGCAAAATGATTACGAAGACACGAAAGGCCCTCTAAATGAAATTGCGAATAAACAACGCTGTCAAGTTATTCAAACTTTAGTCCTTTGCTCACAGTTTTAATAAACAAACAAATAAGGAAAGTTTTGTCTGTAATCGTTATCTATTGTTTTTTGACCTCGATATCAAAAACGGGAAAGTTACAGATATTTCTAAACATATAAGTAAATTAAAAATATTTATAATAAAACTATTTCATTATTACAGTCGATTGTTAAGTATAAAATAAAAAATAGTATAGTTCCACAACTAAAATTGCTAAAATTTATCATAAATCACCTAGTGTATAGAATTTTGTGGGACACTCAGTAAAGTTCTAGCTTATGGTGGGAAGGTCATTAGTCGTTTAGGGAATACATTCTAGAATTCCGCTAGTGAGATTTAGGTTAATTCAACAAGTTTAAAAATAATAAACGTTGCATATTTGGAATCGGATATTTAATAGTTTCTGTTACGAGAAGTGAAAGGCTGTTCGTTTTAAGTGACATTTTTAGGCGATATTCTGTAATACACATTTTCGGAATCAGTGTTTTCCACCGATTTTTGAAATTAAAATCACCAAAAAATGGCGCTTAAGCCTGAAAGCTGTTCACACCTCGATTAGACATCTATCATAATGAGTCACAATTTGTGACTTCATTGTACTGTAGCTAGAAAAACTTAAATAATAACTTTTGAACAGATGTAATGGTCTATTTAACCAACTTTTTAATAATGATCAGATTTATTTCCGAACTGAGAACCATTAATGTGATTTCTCTTATCCCAAATAGAATAAGTATAGTGTGAAAAAATATTGATAGCTAATCATAAATACTTGTATCTCAAAGGAAGGCGAGACTTCTTTATCCAATTTGGATTTTCTTGTATTGAAAATCAAGAATAAAGCGTGATTGCTGGTTCGCGTGAGGCTCTGTGATAGTTTTATGTTAGATAAGCGAAATAAGTATCTCATATGTTCAGAGTTAAAGATATTTTTTGCTATAGTTATAGCACGACTTAATTGTAAATATTTATCTTCTCTGTATCAGTCAGCAATATGTATATATATATATATTATATATGTATGGATAATTGATCTTATCTACACCTAAGACACGCACTTACGTTGTGGCGAGGCTGGGGAGTATAAAATGACAATAGTGACCATCAAGGCTTAGATTTAGTCATCTTAGATTTTTACCCAATAGAAAGAAGTTCAACACACTTCAGCGGCTAAATTAAAATGAGCTCCTGGCTACAAACAACCATTGGTTACAATGTCGTAGTCACCAATTATTGACAGTCTAGCGCGCAGGCTTCATGAATAATCTAATTAGATTATATTTTTAATATTATAATAAGTACTATTATGTTCCTGTAATATGTTCTCGTGCCGCGAAATTCTTTGCTCTACAAAATAATCCTTTAAACCAAAATGATGAACATTATCATCATATCTTTCTGTTTCTCCTTCAGTAATATTTCTTCAGGGACAGTTTGGGAGAGGTTTTGTAGAGCTGCTTTTAAATATAATCGCTAGTCCATGACCTGGCAAAAGTTCTGATATTTTTGGCTTATTTATGATTTACTTAATTATTACACAAGGAGTCTAATTATCTTTATCAGGCGGGAAAATTTTACTGAGAATTGAAAAGCTAAATGGTTTAAACTAAATTTTTTGGTGATATAGTAATATATATATATATATCACTATATCGTCAAAAAATGTCGCTTAAACCAAATAGTCTTTCACCTTTCGATTAGATCTATTAGTCAAAAGTATCATTCGTCATCAATAATGAGGAAAGCAGCAAGAATTTCTTTACAATTCATGACCTTTTTTGGTAATCCAGGCTAAAATCCTGCGTAGGACCGTCGGGGCCGCCGTGAGGGACGCACTACCCCAGTGTGCTAGACTTTTACTGGCTTAATATTCCCGGGGTATCATCTCCACATCGCTGCTAACCGGATCTAAGGGGCCACATTCTTCCTTTGGCCCGGTGTACGAAAGGCCTATAAAAGCCTCACTTCATAATCTACCGCTTTATATACAGTACAAACTAGCATTAAAAGTGGCACACAGCGCCAAAATACAACTAACTTTCTCAGATTTGGCAACAATATGCTCAATGTAAACTTTAAACGGTTTTACCACATAGTGAGCACATATTAATCTGGAATTTCAGCCGATCAGATAACCGAGTCTACTACCATTGTCACAGTTGGCTGTGACTCCGCTTCCCTTGCCAAATATGTCGCAACAGATACGGTCACAGTCCGAGATTTACTACTGGAATTGTGTCACACCCGTTTGCCGAATGCGCGTAAATGTACACATCCATGTCGCGGCACAACGTGCACTGGGTCCCACAATACAATCGAAAACTTTGTTGATTTATTTAGAAAATTTTATACAAGTTATCAACAAATATTTTGGTTTAGTTGCGAGCGTTCCTTTGGGTTATTTCACAAAGTTTATTTATCGTTCTTGATCGATCTGAGCTTTGAAACTTCAACTCATTGAAGTAGGATAAGTTAAGGATAAGCAAGGACTATAACAATTATAGACAAAATTATTCAGTGTATTCATTAAATTCACTTATGTTTTTTTACGGCTTGTCAATGTTGCCGTGGAAAAGTCACTGGGGATCCCGAAAATGATTTATTTTAGCCTATTAAATAATATATCAATTTTTTAATAATATTATTTCAAAATAGCACACAATATGTGATAATAGAAATCATTGCTTTTATATAGTAATGTTTAATAAAAAGGTGAAATAATTTAATCGAAGTCTCTAATAAAAAATTAAAATATATGTTCTTATTTAAGATTCTTGTTCAAGATTATTAAATTGTAATCTCTCAATGTAGGGTTCCATAAAATTAGAAGGATATGATGTTTAATTTCCTTAAAAGTTAAGGAGTTCCACCTATAAAATACCCATGATTTCTTAAACTAGTAAATTATTCGCTCAATCTACGAGAGTAGCATGCATGGAGGACTAAACGTGAGAATATCGTAAATGTCTAAGCGAACTGTTCCACCTCTAGCGGAAAGTAAGTGTGCACGAGTGAAAATATTCCCTCAGTAAATTCAGGCGTGCCTCATTATTTCGCTTCGACTCGACGTCCTTCTAAATAAATGTTATTAAATGCAAAAGTAATTTTAAAGCAAATGTAAACGTTTCGTGAGCCCAACTCAGCTTAAACGCTTGCAATTAAGATCTTTGCACGTTGGTACGTACGTACGTAAGGTTCCCTGTATTAAATGCGTTTTTAACTTTGAAATGTTTTTTAATCTCATCAGTTTTATGAAAAAAATTTAATCACTTTACCGCAATATGGTTTGAAATGTGTATATAGACACTTATTACTTGAGCTATGCGGAAGGGACAGAAATATAAAATCATTTTACAACCCACAAGTACTTGTTGTCGTAAAACTTAATAACTTGATGGCGTCCTCAAATGTTTTTGGACACCCGTCAGCCAAGTTACGCAAATATAGTACGAACATAAAAATGCAACAGCCTTTCAGGAAAATTCAATTATTTTAAATAAGCAATACTATAGTATAATTTTTTTTTATTATTCGCATCCTGTACATAGTCATATATTTTAATTCGATATTAAGGTAACTTACGTTGTATCAAGTGCAGTGTAGTTAGTTTGTGGAGACATAGCAATAAAGTTGTTTTTAATAAAAGAGCTTAATAAAATATCTCCTTTCATATAAAATCATACAAAAAAAATCTTTAAAATATAACTGGCTATCTAAGAACAAGCTTAACATAAATCTATATAAATTTAATAATTCGCGAAAGTTTTAATGAAAACGATATTCGTCACTACAGGGGAACTTATTTTTTTCTAATAAGAGTGGTGTTAAAACATGTTTTACTATTACTGAAATTTTGCG
Organism: Automeris io; assembly: GCA_036320925.1. Classification (NCBI taxonomy): domain Eukaryota; kingdom Metazoa; phylum Arthropoda; class Insecta; order Lepidoptera; family Saturniidae; genus Automeris; species Automeris io. Next base: position 7,531,983 of record JAUDJH010000026.1, on the reverse strand, counting down.
ATTGAAGCAAATGATGTTAAAAATAGGTTTGACCTTTGTCACCTTACATATACGATATATAAAATATTTTATTACATTACTACTTGAGCCGGACATTTGGCGAAATGCGTTGATGGCAGGTGAGATTATGTAATAAACGAGCGTGGCCCTGGCTAGGTAAGCGGAGCGTAGGACGCATGGCTGAGAGATGGCCTGACGATATTATAAAGGCACAGAGCCGTGCTTGTATATTATTACTACAGGATCGAGAAAAGTGACACAGTACCATGGAAGTCAATACTCAATTGTGAACGAAAACGGGTTGTCGATGGTGACGAGATAGAGCTCTGCGATAGAGCTGTAGAAAGTTATCCCCAGATTTTTACATTTAATTAATAAATCTACTTTCTATGGTAGTCGGCAAAATAGTTGGAACGCATTTAAAAAAATCAAATGACTAACAAGCCCAGTTATTAGTGTACTAATTCATATAGCACCAAGCAGAGATGGGCAAAATGTAATCTGATGAATGATTAACGATTACAAAATGTAGTCGGAATTTTAATTTTCTTGCTCTGTAATCATTAAATCCATTTAAAACATTAAGATTTCATTAAAAAAAAAATAGATGAACAAAATGCAGGTATATTAATGGTAAAAAACGCAAAATGTAATCGTAATCATTTTTATTAATCTGATTATATTTTGCCCATCTATGGCACCAAGTAACCTATATCTCGTCGTCAGAACTGTGTGCAGTGTTTGTCAATAAGCCATATATTTCATGGAGGCCAGTTGACCCGGAAAAATAATTCGCCTTTGCCCGTTATGTTATTAACGGACCTTAATGGCGTCATGTGGATAGTTTATCTGGCTCTGATGTTCAGTCTAATGTCCATAGCGGTCGTTTTATACGGCTTGGCTGAGATATAATAACAACATAAAATAATTTGATTATCCGTGAACGTCATTGGCTGTTTAACTTGAGCCAAGTTGAAACAATGATGATGATGATAATGAAACTGTTTTTCACCGGTTCCTCTATTATGAAACTATGTATCACTTCAGCGTTTTAACATAATAATAATATATCGTCACGCTATATCACTTTCGGGGTGAACCGAGATACATTAGTATTTGTATCCACTTTGGGCTTATATGACCAGTAGCACAACTGATCGCTGTTCTCAGGGCACCTACACATAACATTTCTATTAAATGCCACGCGAGTCCCCTCACGATGTTTTCCTTCACAGGTGAGCTAAATCTGAATCTCAATGTAATCTAAATCTAAAGGTCTTAATCCGTAATTAATATGAAAAAATCCATATGTTTGTGCAGGGATTCGAATCTACGAACATTCGCGGCGCAACGCACGTATACAGGTCTTTTATCCTCTAGGCCACCACAGACAGTTCACAGCAACGTCCGTTATCGAGGTCAGCGTAGCAGGAAATATAGCCTAATAATAATAATTATCATTGTAATTATAATCACCTGGACAACTGATAACGTTAGACACGCCATATAAGCGCAAAGTAAATAAGTCACTAATTAATCTTTGCTCATATCGGAAGAGATATACTGTGATTTTTATAATAATCTTGATCAAAATACACTTTAAAATTAGCAAGTGTTATCAGACAGTTAACTTTGCTCTAGTTTTTAGCCATTGACAATATCACATGTTTTACATTATTCGTGTTTTTTTTTTCGTAAAAATATATGTACCCATTTGTGTAACAATACCCGATAAAATGGAAAAGTTATTAAATTTGTTATTTTAACTCAAAACAATTGACTATTAGCTAAATAAATCTTCAAAGTAAAGCAACTTAATTTCTAGTCTATTTATAATAATTGTATTATTGATCAGGAGACTAGCGTGAGGTATTTTACCCTCGACAAAAAATTCAAATACTCTATTTTAGTAGTCACTTGTCATTGAACTTTCCTTGCGAAATATCGCAAAACAAAGCTATTTTCACGATTTGTTCAGCTGAATTGTCTTTACAATGAAGTCTCGTTCACGAACACACCTCGAGGGTCGGCGGAGTCTTAACGAGGAAATAGTGGTCGTAAATCACGGGAAATTCATTCTTATTGAATTTCCTTTTGTCGGTGAACGGAAGCACCGCCTAGCTTTTTGTTCCAAATGGACGATTTAAGACATGTTAAGTTTTTTGACCCGCTCACTTTCGTCCTATTTACAATGTAATTAACAAACAAAAGATCGTTTCAGGACTATTCGATTTGAATTCTATTTGTGCAAATTCATATAAATTTAATGCCTATTGAAATTGCTTAAATATTATAAAGTGTGACGTTTTAATATAAACCTATTATTTATATACTATAAGCTATTATTATTTCTCATTGACCAACACGTCGGTCAATGAGAATGCCAGCCACGCATCAGTCCGGGATAAATGGAGAGCTGTAGTGCTGTCCGCCTCCAAACTATATGCCACACCTCGCGTTGTGTGGTCAATGTGCCGAGTCGGAATAAAAAAAGGTAAAAGAAGCAGACCAAAAAGAAATGAGACAATGATATCCTTGGCGTGGCATCTAGGTGTGAAGAAAATGGACAACGTTAATCCAAGATATAGTTAACTGGAGCAAGTCGGTGAAGGCCTTCACCCAAAAAGAGTTCACAAATGTCGATAAGTAATCTCAACTAAGGCTACCAACAATAGGAATAGGTATATAAATAAGGAACCTAAGTTTTAATTGTCGACATAAAATCTCCTGCCCTGCATTCTTATATCAGTTGCACAATGGAGAGTGTTCTCGGGAGCTACATTCTTTAACTCCGTCAGCCCCATTTAATCATAAAACCATTAGACACCGTGTCGGATACCATCCATGGGTGGTGGAAGTTCCTTATATTCGTACGAAAAGATCCACAGACAGGTAAGGAGTGGAATATGCTTCCAGCGTGCATATTTCCACGATCGTATGACTTAGGAGTCTTTAAGAGAAAACTGAATAGGCATTAGTTGAGTGGACGCGGTCCGTCATGGGATTTATCTTCACCCACCACCTGGTGTGATTGAAGTCAAGCGTCAGCGTGTAAATCATTAAAAAATGAGATGGGTATATTTTGACAATAATCACAGTAAAAATTACACACACATACAAACACACTCTCTGTCAAGAGCATACGACAAAAAAAAAGAAAATTATTTACATATTTCACCAAACACTAATATTATTTATTTTATTACCCATTAAATAGTTTACGAGTATATTCGTATTTTTTACATCCTGCTTGTGCTTGTTGCAGCCATAGAGTATTGGTAGAAAATTATATTTAGCATTTAGACTGAGATTTATAGAAACAACCTTAACTTAGCTTAGCCTTTATTAAAACATTATAATTTATATTACTCGATGAATGTCAAAGGATTTGGTGAGTCATCGATTTTGATAATATGGACTTGGCTCTGCGAATATTATGGCTATACTCAAGTTCCTATTATATATTCAGATTTCTTTTATTTGTTTCAAAACTTTTTTTTGTGTACTTTGCTAAGCAAAGTCGAAATAACGTTTGTAAATCTCATCCTTAGTTTACCATTTAAACTTTTATTATGCAGAAATAATTAATTAACAATATACTTCCAGTTTGCGCATATTTTTATGTTTGTTAAGGTTTATTTGAATTTAGGTTTGAACTATAATGAAACGCTTTGAAAACCGAGGTCCGAAGTTATCTGTTAATGAATGTTACAATTATGATCTTTAGCTATGGTGTTTCCCGAAAGATAAATCACACATTTATGGTAAAGCTTGGTATAAATGAATAATTTATAACTGGGTTTATGTGTTATGAAGCGAAAACCAAAATAGTAATTTCAATAAATGTTATCATTTTTCAGTTCTATTGTATATAATGAAATAATTTCATTTGTGGATATTTGTAAGAGAGAGCTTAGAGTAAAATAGCGCTATTATTAGAGTTATAGAACATTATAGAATAACACACAAGTTACTAGTTTTCTGTAAATTGTTTCTCATTCTAGAATTGTGCTCCAGATGCCCTAAACTAGATGTATATTATGTTTTTATTTTTACATAGTATTAATACTATTTATTGAAGAAAAACGACTTTACAATTTCCCTGAACAATACAATTTAGGCAACACATTACACTGCGGAAGGTCAAAGCTTCAGTACGAGAGCTGAGAAAACTACCACTATATGAAGATAGTGGGTCGACTTCATGTGCACCAAGCACTATATTTAATACTGTGTCTAAGGATACACATGTGTGTAAAATCATCCTAATAGAAATTTACTAACAGAATACTTTTAGCCGTATAGAGAAAAGAGCTTCTGCTAGCCTATGAAATAGTGGATTCGGCTCTTGTTCACGCTTTTACCTATTTTATGTTCGTCGGCCGTGATCCCCATTAGGTACAAAATGTTATAATACCGTCACCTCTAGCACACACGACTGATATTCACAGAGAATGTGCGCAGAAACGAGCGGATAAATTAAAAAAGTTTTCCAAATTTTAACTCCCAACTTCGTTCGGGTGTTAGTAGTTGCTGATGGTTGAAAACCGAATGAGTTGCTTTTTGGAATATGCTTCTAAATTAGCCAATTTTCACCTTTGTTTTGACAGTACTCTATATTATTGTCTACTAAAAAAGGTCTATCTATGTAAATTAATTAGTTTAGTAAAGTTGAAAGAGTTATACTTAAATAAGGAATTGATTCGTGTCGAAGTTGCAACCTTTATCCAAAAATTCAAAAAAATTACCGTAGACCATTGATCCAATCAAAGCAATGCAACAAACAGCAAATAGATTATAGTCTAATAATGCCAACGGCTTCTAAAGAACTAATGTCAACTGATATTTACTGTCATTATGTTGAATTTCCAGAAAAAAGACAAATAGAAGAGCGAGATATCAAAACAATTTGCAATGCGATGCTAAATTTTTCCAGTAATTGCGAGTCAGTGTCATTGAAAGAATAAAATAACTTTTATTTAGCATATAAAATAAAAGAATTGGTTAGCCAAGGTAGAAAACAATAAAAGCAAATAACTTGTGTTGTAATGATGCACCAAAGGAAAGTCAGTTTAGATTCCACTAGCTGAGTCACACAGCTTTGAGCATTAGCTAGCATTTATTCGGTATATCAGCGCGCAGAAAACAGCGAAGAAGGAAATAAAGCGCACTGCACTGCAGCGAGACTTTCCATAGTAGAATTTCAAAATAAATAATATTCTGATTTTTCTTTAGCTTTGAATAATTATTTAAGATCTAGTTCTCTTATATCTCCTTGCTCTGTGCCAACTAGTTACATGTATGAAAGAGGTATCATTAAAAACACAAGTATTCCCGAGCATTGTACCTTGTTCGCACAACAAACATCAAAAGCGAGTTGCAAGTGTATTACATTTATCTATGCTTCGGAACGATGAAAGCGTCCATTAAGGAGCTATCGGAATAGATACGTGCACTCGAGGTGGGTTTTGGCTCGTCAATATATCGATGGCGCAGCAATTGAACCGGGATCTTGGCATCTGTCTCGACAAATAACGAGACGAGAAAAAGACGTATCACCATATTGTTGTAAGATGTAATTTCCTTTTTCTTATACATTGGAAAAGAAGTGCTAAATAAATCAGCTATAGAATAATAACTAAATAAACATTAATTTCTAAAAACACAAATAACTTATGACCTATTTAATCAACAAATACTTAGTACTAAAAGTTAATTTAGCTCGAAATTCTTAAACAAATACAATATGTATAAAAAAAATTAAGAAGTGTTTATATACTTAAAAAGTTAAAATTAAGAATTACTGTTTTAAGACTTTATGAACATTTATGAGAAAAATGGGATGACTGAATGCGATCTTATAATAATTTAGATGTGGTATCTGTTTATATTATTAATTTATTTATATAATTTTCTATTCTGATAATTACGCGGGAGACAAGACTTCTTACAAATTACTTAATCAAGCTCCCCTACTTACAATATACGAGAGTTCTCCACTTTAAATTAATTTCAAACAAGATCTTAGTCGGGAGTCAGCTGTATTAAAGAGTATTTATCGCGTGGTACTTAGTTTTACATTTTCTATTAAAAGTTCGTCAAACTTATTCGTTAAGCAATAGAGCTGCGTCAACAAATTTAAACTTTCCGCCATTTGTAGGGGTTCAGCTTAGTGAAACCATTTGTTGCTTGTTTTGATAAACGAGTTTACAGCGAAGCGAATGTTTTACCGTAAAATGTTTTATGATTTTGTTGACGCAATGCCCTTACCCTGGTGACAATAACATTTGCTTTAAGTTTTATTTTTGACACAGATGTTTACATTATTGAAACTTGATAATTTGTCATTGTTGGCTTGGAAACTGAATACAGGAGAATCAGCAATAGGACTATATACTTAAAAATACCACCAAAGAAAAATGCATGACAGAACCAGGAAATTAAGAAATACACTTAAATATAATTTATTAATAACACGTGAAACATAATATTTTCTATAAGCTCATTCATGCTCAGTTTGTTCTATCGTGTTTTTTCTTTAACTACGTAGCATTTCTTGATAGAAGCACGAGGTAGAAATTTCATAATATAGTTAAAATCAAGGCTTCACAAAACATCGACTCAAAACAGATAGTTGAAATTTCATGCGAATCTATTTAATATATATATATATATATATATATATATATATATTTCCACCTCTGGCACGTGTGCGCTGCTTATTATGTTTCCAAATCTAAGAAAACAACTTATAAGATTATAGAAACTAGGTAAGTGGTAGCGTTTATCACATTCTAGAATGTTACGTCCATTCATTGAAGCCATTAACGAAGAAATGCTAAGCGAGCAGATGTGAGATGGTAGCCCCTATAAGACGTTAGTGCTCGACTGGATTACAACACAATAGCGTATCAAGAATCTGTTTTTCTATCTATATTTAATATGTAAGTTTTTGAGAAACGTGTGATTCACCTTCTACTTTCTTTGCTCTTGCTGTGTGGCGAGCACGTTCCATCGTCGGCCACATTATCGCTTTCCATCAGATGACAATGAAGTAAAGTGTTAACGCGTTTGTAATTAAGAAAACTCAATTCTATTGTAGGTGACTGTAGCCATTTTTTATAAGAAAGGCAGTAGTGAGCTTGTTAGCCACAAAACATTCTTTACTAAAACATAAAATATACCTATATTACACAATGAAGAGTTTGTATTTTATATGATCATATCTAGAACGGAAAATAATGGTCAATGATTCCTGAAGCAATAACATATTAAAAGTCTACATAAATGTAATTAAAAGCCAATCTCGTTACACGTACTGTAACTTTTGGTGTGAAGCTGATGAGAGTACAAACAGGGTGCTACTTATAAAGTTAATTTACCAGTTTGCCATGTTTGTTGGCTCGTCAATCAAGATTCATAGCTTCGCGCACCGTAGTTACCAAGGTGTATTGAATTGTAATTTGTAACGCTAAAACGCAGAGTTTGTAGATTGCAGGTGATATTATGCAGAGACCTACGATAAATATTCAAAAGAGATTTTTTTACGATCATATCGTTTACGTTCATATAATTAAATCATTTAATTACCTCTTTGTATTTTTTTTAACTGAGGGAGACTGTGGAACTGCTATTCGAAATGTCAGATTTATAATGGGATTCTTATATATTCTATAACAACAATTTGTTGAACAAATAATGATTTTTACTGTTAATATAATAATAAAAATAATAATGTAATTTTAAAATGAATAAACCAAGTTTTAGAAGAGAAATCAAATGTATTCATTACATATACTCTAGTTTATAGTTACATAAATTGTTCATCTTAAAAGATACATTATACTACCAGGATTACAGTATTATAAAAACATCATGTCATAAATATTAAATAAAAACATCAACATTCATTAATCTACAGGAATGGAAAAGAATCATAAAAACTTCACAATACCAATTTCCAGTGAAAATGGAAATCCTGTTACAATCGCGTTGTAATCAAATTTTTAATCTGCAATAACCCAATTACAGTCGATTCCTGTCTATATTATAAGCGTTTGTTGGATAAAGAGGATCGTTACGAGCAAAAATCGAGATGATTTTTCTAAGGAGCCCTCGGTTAATTAGGTCGGACTCGGTTACCCGAGATGGGAGCCTTAACTTTATGTCACGTCATATTGAGCGAATATCACTTAAAATTATCAAGACATGTAATCCTATAGTGTGATTGTAACTTTGTTAGTTTAGACTTCAGAAAGTCACTACATATGGATCTGAATGTAATAAAAAAAGCTGTTGTTCGTTTTTCCTAATTACAAATATTTGTATATAAATCTGTCAAAGCCAGGGTAGTAGAAGTAAATGCTTTGTGAATTTTAAATCTACAGCAATTATGCTTTATAGTAATAGTTTAGTAACAGATAATAAATACTCTTTACTGTTAATATACAATATTAAATTACGCTTTTAAAATAAATTTGTTACAGGATTTAAATGTTTTCATTCATTCTATTCACTTGGGTCACAATTATTATTTTAACCGTAAATACTCATTCTAATGGCATGATATGGTTTCCATGTTATGAAAGCTACCCCAAACAATCTGTATATTTGATTTGGAGGCGTAAAACACGATAAAAGGAATACAAATATTAAAATTACTGTAACAATTTGTTCCTATCATTTGTTAAAACACTGAAACAAATTAATGATTTTCAGTGAAAGAAAAAACGTTATATTTATTATTCTTTGTATTAGTTATTCTTTTAAATAAAGTTGTCGACTTAAATCAAAACCTTTATTCATTATGTTTATTTAATAACAGTCCGTTCGTGCGAATACTTAGTACTATTATACAAGACTTACTTTATGTTTTACAAAATTTCCAACAATAATATTGTAGTAGCAGTTTGAACAGGCTACATAGTGAAACTTGGTCTCATTGGGGTAACAAGTAAGCGTACTTTATGTAAATAATACTGCTTGCTATCGATATTCATATTACATTCTAACAGAGAGTTATTTTAATTTTTGTGTCCAAAGAAAAAAATAATATACTAAAAAGTCTTCCCTCCTTTTCAAATGCTGCTTTTTCTTCAAGTTGAAATTTTCTACTGAATTTGAGCAAAAAGTATTTCTAAAATCATGGAGAGGTAAAATTTTTGCATGAATGCCTTCTAGAACGATTGAGGTCGAATCACTGAAAACTGTGCTTTCTCCACAGAACGGTTAACGTGGCGCCGGCTAAAAATTTAGTGAGTGTAAAGAGCTCCCGCTCTAGAGGGACGACAAGCGTTTTGCGACTCGCACTAATGTTAAGTCATAGCTTGAGGCTTCTCATTATCTGAAACACGAGTAAAAAGTTAAACAAGTGATTGGAGCTTCACTAGAGAATCTCTATCAAAACTGTCACGGGTATAAACTAAAAATACATTAAATTTTACGGCAAACTAATGGGATATTAATATTTAATCTCTGTTTGAGCGGTTTCAAGCTTCTCAGATATAAAAGGTGACAAAGAATGGGATATTATAACAGAAACAACATTAAAAGCGGCAATATAACTCGCGGTGACCATAAAGTGATATGTTGTGGAAACTAAACCGATACTCTAAAAGTATCTCGAACCATAACAATAGCAGTTTATTTAGATGCTTATTCCTTTGAATTTTTAACTTTTTTACAAATTAAGGACTTTGATTGTGACATTATAGTCCGTAATTTTGTAAATGTGATTGATCAGCGTTCACACGTTCATCAATGAAGAAGTATGTCATGAAAAAACTGGCAAGGTAACTAACAAAAATGTCATTTCATGGATCATTGGATACGACATACAAACGTAAAGTGAATACAGCTACAAATGAATAAGAGCTCAGCCCCAAAGTGTTATAGTGTTACAGTTTATTAAGCGTGTTTCGGAAGAACATCGAAAGCGACAATTTGCATTTTTACAGGAGAAAGTTTTTTATTACATCTAAAGTATTTAAGTGGCTGTAGTATCCTCCTAGATACTACAAAAAGGTACGATAAGATTCGGATATCCAATCGCGGTGTAGGTTCGAATCTCGGCACATACATTTTGATTTTTCCAGTTTAAACACGGATTTAGGCGCATATGCTCACCTGTGAAGAAAAACATCGTGAACAATCCGCATGGCATCTAATAGAAATGTCATGTGTAAGTGCCCTAAGATAAGTGAGTACCTATGCTACTGGTCACGTAGGTAAAGAAATAAAAGCGCAAAGTGAAACAACCACTAATGTACCTCGAAAGGGATATTAGCGTAACTATAAATTGTTATTAGGTATATTTTTGACAATTTAACAAAAACTCATATATCTAGTCGCCGATTAATTTAGTAAATGTTAACTACTTAAAGTTAAGTAGTAACAAAAGTAAATAATAATAATGATGAAACCATTTTCGAGATTTTGTCGCATATTATTATAATTATTTACTCAATGTCTTTTATCATTTTAGAATTTTATTGTCAAATAAATGTATGGGTTAATGAAAGCTTCAAATAGATACTGATGGTATTGTATTGTCGCATACTTACCAAGCAGGCAAGAGGCAAAAACATTATCTGAAGGAATAGTCGGCTAGACGGAGAAGGCTTAAGCGCTCACATTTATGACGCTATAGCGACTCAAATGCCGTGGAAGTGATACAACCCGAGATCATTCTGGTCTTTACTACCAGATTTGCTACACGAACAATATAACGCGTAGTTTCTATCTTATATATTAATTTAATTCTCCATTTATACTCTATCACAGAGGCGTTTATCCCATATAAAGCACAAAAAGCATTATATCGTTATACTTGGACTTTGTTATATGTATATATATATATATATACTTAAAATTTGGTTCAATTTAGACTCTCAGACTCTCTTCTCTCTGCTATTTTGGTAAGCACCAGATTTTAAGTCAAAATATTTATAAAATGTCCAAGTATAACAAGATAATGCTTTATATGGGATGCATGCTACTGCTCGAAAGTAGTTTATTTATTACTACAGAATACATAATGATATTCCATAGTAGACAGTCATAATTTTACAGTTGTTTATTTTTCTTATATTAAGAACTTTTGTATGATAATGAATAGCCAATGTGATTAATAAACAAAAGACAATCTGATAAGTTGTTTCATTATGGCCACCATTATTAGGTTGTTTAAATCCAACTAATATTTGGGAATTTCTGTTACAAGTGACACAACATCCTAAACGTATGTAACATTTAAACATATGGTAAACGTAGGCAGTTTGTGGATTAAAAGAAAATATAAATATTGATTTCTGATCACGTTCAGGTTAAAATATAATTTACCGACATAAAGGAGATTATGCCTGGCTCTCCAATTTTACGTAACTCGCATATTTGCGAGAATAGACACAATTTCAAGCAAAGGATACTACAAAGAGTCCATAAAGTATATTATGATGTGTTTCGAGATTGCTGAATTGCCTTCAATTTCCTCCTTCGAGAGCCCTACACTATTTCTTGAACATTATCATAAAAAGTCTCTGCTATCTCGAGAATATGATTCAATGCTATTTATATTATTTGAAATTTGCTTTTATATTTTTATCCCTATTGGTAATAAAGCTTTAAACTTAGCTTTAAGCTTTTTTTTAGTATATGAAGCATATTACGAACAAATATCAATTCAGGTTTTAATATAGTAAAGCAATTAAAAAAAAAATATGATAGTAACAATAACACTAGCGTTCTTTTCAATTAACAAATATAAACTGTGCTTTATGATTATCTTTACATGTTGTGTTACTATTTTAAGATATACCTACCGAATGTTTAATTTGTAAAATTAATAATAAGCTTACACTTGACTTCAATCTCGCCTAATGGAAAGTGAAAATAAACCTAATGATGGAGGGCAAACGTCCTAAAAACGCGTGTTGTTCGTAAACAAGTATATCGAGGGGTGAAAGGCTCTTTGGTTTAAGCGATATTTTTTGGTGATATAGTAATATATATATATATATATATATATATATATATATTCGGAATCAGCGTTTATTACCAATTCCGAAAATATATATATATTACTATATCACCAAAAAATATCGCTTAAACCAAAGAGCCTTTCACCCCTCAATATTATTTTTGATTAGTTTATGTCTATGTGTTATTACAAATAAAAATGCTGACGCGACTGAAGTCGCGGGCAGTCTTCTAGTTATTCATATAAAACGAATAGTAACTGTCTGGTGGCCGCAATTTATTCCTCTCACAAACACGAGCCCCGCTGATTCAATATTGACACTGTCTGAAGCCGTACGTAGCCTACTCCCCGGTGCTTCGGATAGAATCTAACTTCGAAGATACGACTTTGTGCTCGGTTTTTAAGTTTCCAGTGCATCCGCATTCAGTTGAGGTCGCCCTGCAATTCCGGTGCTTGTTTATTGTTTGATTGTTACCAAGAATCGCAGTAACGGGCTTCAGTAACATGAGTTGTTCTTGTTTACTTGAGACAAAGGGATGTTTATCTTTTCTTACATTATAGAAGATTCACATTTAGAAAGGAGGTACAAAAGAGTAGATAATTTATTGCTATATTTGTGGGACAATTATATATTTTAATTACAAGAAGATCGTTTTAAGGCCTCGTTCTACGATTATTAGTTGAAATAGTTAAGTATTGTACTTTTTGCCATACATTATCTAATCAGTTTTTTATTTAAGAAGAGCCTAGGATTCAATGGTGGATAATTAAGAAGGACTTATGTCAAACATGGAATCAAGTGGGCCGAAGACGATGGTTATTCCTCTAACAACGGAAAAGGCTAGATGCTAGTCACTTAAATATTGATGAAACAATGAGATTTTAGTAACTATTTAAAAGGATTAATAGATTTCTGCCTCCATAACTTATCCCATTTTCGAATGGTCGTCAAATATCGAATAAAAGCTCTTAAAGGAAATTGTACCAATTGATTGGCATCCGCACTCACCGGATCGTCTCTTTCAAATGGATGCCATCGCTCAAAGTCAAAGTTAATCCTTTGCTAATGAGTCCAAAAGCAGCATTGTTGAGAGCGGCTTAGGTTTTGTTACTCTCCTCTGCAATTCGTCCCTCACTTGAATGTATTAAGCCTATCATTGTAATCGACGATCCGGCCTTTATTTTTACAGTGACCGCTCACAGGTTCACTCATATTTAAATTCAATATAAAACAAAAATTTCTTGCTTTATAAATGAAAGCAACTGTCGTGAGAGTTTTGAAAAATTCTAAAACAGTTACTTATTTATTATATTAACTTACTTACTGGAATAAGTAACAGAAACAAGGATTAAGCGCTAACTGATTTATTCAAAGTTTTAGTCCTACGAGTACTGACGTATAATTTCTCATCACCCACTACATATACCTCTAATAATGATAGTGACAGAAATAGGGTAACCTCAAAGCAAAAATACAAATCACTTTCATTTGCGTTCTCATATTTCCTAAAATTAGGCTTTATCCCTGTCCATATCTAAAAAAATATTTGTGCAATACTTCGGCTTTGTAGATCCAAGTGCTTAGGCAGAACTTTGAGTCGGTTTGTCAACATTTTTTTAATATAATATAAGTTAAAATATATTACTTAATTAAATCTAAAGTATTGTTTATTTATCGTTTGGTACATAATTTTGTTATTATTCCTAATCACGAAACTTTTATTCTTTATACGTCGCATGTCATTTTCCGGACGTAAACTGCTTACTATATCCAAAGTATGTTTAATTTATATGAGTAACGAAGACAAAATAGATTTAGTAAATGCCTGAACACAATAATCGGGCGCGTGTATGTATGGTTGTCACGAAACGTGACACGAGTTGGTGAGTGCGGTCTGTCGGTGACACGCAAAAGCTGCATCAATCATAACAAACACAGGACAATAGGAGTTTTTATCCGAAATCTTACATCCCTAAGGGATACGTCCGCAGCCAGTTTCTTTCGCATTTGTCATATTTTCCACTTACGTGCAATCAACTATTTTTTCTTAATTTTTTTAAAGACGGTAGATCTTGTTTTAATTCTTTTGTAATATAATAGAGATTTTCATTGAGCAATTATAATGGTATCGGTAATTTTAGATATTATTTCAGGTCCTTTAATTAAATGATATTCTCGTGGGAGGCTTTGTACACAATATCTAATTAAAATTTCTTAATGAAATCTCTAAAAAACTTTCATTCATTGTAATATTGTAATTAGTTTTAAAAGAACTCAATTTATTGTTAAAGTATACATACTTACAAAGATTTTGGGATGGAGTGCAATAATATTGCGTATAAACTATATTTGCAATGGTTTTTTAAATTAGCATTATTATATACCATGAATAAATATAAATAATATATCATTTTCAATATTCATAATCGACTTTTGGCAGTTCCTCGTAACTTTACAATATGAATCTGTTTTAAACCAAACAATGTACTACAACATTAAAAGTAAATATTGTATCTATTAATAGACTTTTTCTATTGAACTTTATGTATATTTAAAAACGTGAAAGTATATTTTATCTTAAATGTTATATAAGAAGCTACATAAAAATGCAAGGCGTTTGTTACACGCTTATCGATATATCGATTTTTGTACTATTGTACTCAAAGCATGTCACGATAAACGGATGTAACTGATCTGAGAGTAGTTTTCAAAGTGACAAGTGTTCCAGGATGCGGAAAAGTTTCCCATACACTTTTCAACAGAAAAAGACGATTCACGTGGGAAATAAAAAGGTATACTTAGAATAAAAGAACGTAAATTCGATTCAATATTTTAGTTTACAAAATTTAACAAATATAATATGCCACTGATATTAATAAAAATTAATTTATCTCATTACTATTATTTATAAGCTGAGTAACTTTATATATGCAACAGGAGCATAGTTCAAAAGAAAATGCAAAATCATTATCAGATGAAATAAATAAAACGATGGAGACATAACTCGCGACAAAAGTACTTAAAACCAACATGCAATATCTAGAAATTACTAAAGATTGATGCGCGGTTTGTACGGATAGATAAGACTAACAATTAGTTCTTTTATCTACCTAAGTGTGGAATACTTCGTATCGTTATTATAAATATTCTATTTTAAACTTTTTTTTACCTAAAATGCTTAAATTGAGTTTCAATGTAGGCTTGCATCGGTTCTATGAATAATAGACACATAATAATCACGGTTGACGAACTAACATCTTTATTTATTATTGAAGAAACTATATAGGGATTTTCATCAGCTTTACAGTTATGGTCAATCTCACTTCTAACTGCCTTAGTTACCAGTAATCAAGAGTATAATTATTAATCTTTTTTAAGAAATACTATTCAATAATAAGTACAATAAATTAATAACTAAGTATGACTTAATTCGAATAATTCGACTAAATTCAAACATAAGCAGCACTTGGGCTACGCTTTGTTCTTGTGCTAAAAAAAGTAAAAAGCCGGACATTTCTTGCTTTGAAATCTGAATGAGTGAAAAGTGACACCTCACACCTCGAACAAACTTAAAACTCAAAGGTTTTTCAAGCAAAGGTTCGTAGCCTGACGGAAAATTTCCTAAGAGCGTATTTAAGTAGACACCCAAAACCCAAGTGCCGCAGTAAACAAAACAAGAAATGGGCCGATCATTTCAAAATCCTGGCTCTTAATAGCACTTACAACATCAAAGAATGCGCCACTTGAAAAAGTCGATGTAACGGAAAACACGAAGTTTTTAGGAGAAAATTTCACACATAAATAACGTCACATGCGTTCTTATCCGCCATTATTTGGTCTCACTGAAGTTTCGGCGTACGTACATTTTTACAATGCTTCCGAAAGCGCTGGAATTTCTCTTGCAGATACCGTGATGCAATGTTATCGAATTATTTACCCGGTTACGTATTAATAACACGTATAATACTACTTAATTAATAATACGTATAATTTAGAATCAAGACAAACTGAAACACACAGATATGAACAGGTTAAATTATATATAGGCAAATTAATTCTCATAACATTTTTTTTGCATTAACTATTTAGCATATTATATATATATTTAGAATACACGATAAAAAATATTAAAACTACGGGACCACAAGTTTGTTATTTTTCTGATCCATGTTAACCCATGGTCATCCAAAATAAATGCTGGATGTGAATGCTGAATCCAACAGATACATAATTAAATCTAGAGGTGAAAAATGCTATTAATTTTAAGCTATATTTTTTTAATGATATTTAGTTATGTATATTTTCAAAAGCAGCATTCTTGACTGATTAGATTTAAAACAAAGCTTTTGAGTGTTCATATTTATAAATAAAAAAAATATAACTTTCTTCTACAAATACATTTAAGTACGCACAATAGAGAGTATAACCCTTCGTTTATAATAATAGCTTTTCCTTTTAAACATATCCTAAAGTAAGCATCGTCTCATAAACCAATGGCTTAACAAACTTCATTACAATTCACCTATCTGGTATACTGTTCGTGGTTTGTGTTAGTTAAACTTTACTCGATCTCGAAACTGTAACAAAGGCTCCCCAATTCCGTGAAGTTCATCAAAGTTATCCGGTTATGATAATCTTTGAATTTTCTGGTATACAAAGATGATTTCTTCGAAGCTTTATGTTTTTTCTATAACGCTTTACATAGAAACTATATTAATTTGTTTTCATCTGTAACCAGCCGCTAGACTATAATCAGATAACTGTGAAGTAACAAGTAGAATTTTAAAAGTAGGTAGAAAGAGAAAAACGGAAAAAATGTGTCTCTTTATCTCCGTTCATTTTAATAAATTGATTGTATGCCGAAATTTTATCGACTAAAAACTCCTGGATACTCCTTCTGCCACGTAGCTGCTGGTCCTTGGGGGCAGACTTGCACTCTGCCACGGAACCGACACGCGGATTCTCTTTTGAGCCACCTCAAAACAATGTGGGTGAGGGAGAGATAGCCTACTCCTTGATCAACTGTTTGGACTCTATACGGGAGCACTCACACAGCGCTGCCTTCGTGTACGGACAGTCGGCTCAATCAAGTACCACTACCACATTGTCATGGCGGGAGTCGCGCGGAGAATGGCACGCATAAGCTCCCCACAGGCGTCTAGTTCTTCGGAGCCGAATAGCCAGAGTGGTAGTACACTTTCTGTTCCATTCGGCCACAAAATAGTAGTGAGGCATTCGTCAAATATGTCAATTTTTACTTATTAATCAATACATACATTGAATCCTTTTCTAATCCACTTTTTGTTTTTTGTAACGCGGGGAAACCCATTATGGGCCGTCAGAAGGCGGTGAGGGCCGTTCCCCGTTGTGTCGAACTCGCACCGATAAAAACCCCCAGGGAGTACCTCCTAACCGTCTGCCGGGCCCAAGGGCAAGGCCGTGCCATCTTCCTCGGTACCCGGCGATTTCTAATCCACCTATATAATATTATTTAACATCAGTTACTAAACTAATATATCTTAAAAGGCATTAAGCTTAAAAGTTTTAAAATATTTTTTTTTTTAGTTTATACTGATCAGTATTTTACTGTTACGTTTTATTTCATTTATGTAAGAATGTACGTGGCTTATTCCTCATATTCTTTTGTAAGTTTACATATTCACATGCGCTACAAAGCAGACAATTGACAAAATTCGGTAAAAGTTCTGTCTCACCTTCTGAGAACATACCTGATTTAATATAACGAGCGAGCTAACTCCAGACAAATTAATAATACAAGGCGAGCTTCTTATTTATTAAAACACTGTTTAATATCTTACTATCAAACAGAACTTAATATTTTACAGGATTATTCTTTGAATAGCTTTCAGCACATTTTACTTTTTCGTATCTATAGCAAAATAAATTCGCTATAAGAACATTGAAAAAAAGAAAAAGCTTAGATAATGTAAATGAAACAGTGAAAATTTCAATATTAGTGTTTAATAATGATCCATTCTACGGCCTTACATAATATTTAAGTCGCTATTCTTGTTTGACGATTGATGATAAAGAATACCTAATTAAAATTATGACATTCGAAAGATATTATCGTAGATATGTACAGGACCGTGTTATGATTATGCCGTGGGATGCTTATAGAAATAGAAGCCAGCAGCAGATGTTCCGTATAAATAGTATATCTGAGCATAGTATTACAAATATATTTCTCATTATAATTCAACAGACTTTTAATGTTTTGCTTACTGAAATACGGCATACAGATTAAAAGCACATTCATTTCACGGTACGCTGACATCGCCTCGACATATTTGAGAAAAGCTTAAAATTAAATTTCTCCACATTATAAGATTTTTTTTCCTTATATCTATATACTCGTATGTAAAATTAATTAACGAGATACATTAAATGTGACGTCATTATCAAGCTAATATCGTTGAAAATTCCGTACTATTTTGTACTCATTATTACGAGTATAAGATTTATTTTAATAAAAAATAATTAGCAGTATTTAAGTTTTTATTTTATACATAAAAGAGGAAATTACAAAACAAATATAAAAAAAGCTATCAATTTTAAAGATTTTATAAAATATATATCACCCATACCTACTCATGGATTCACACCATGTTTAACAAATTGTTCAAATATTTTCAAATATAGCATTGTTTAAAGCGCAAACATTTCTATCGCCACTTGGGATAGCTGTGACAACAGGTTTAATTAATGACATGAAAAGATTTATCAATAAAGAATTAAGATGTTACTACACGCTATTTTAAATTCAATAATAATTGTAACGATGATTTGTATCATATATTGGTGGAAAATGTCAAAGCACAGGCAGCGAGAAAGTTCCTATTGAAAGCCCATAGTTGTAACAATTTCGGTGCGAACCTAGATATATGTATTGCGGGATTTCAGCGGTATAGCCTGCAGTCAAACCAAGAGTAATGATTACTCCACACTATGACCAAAATTGTTTTTTTTATAACACTGGAGTTAGCATGTACCTGGGTCAAAAAAACCAAAAATATCGAAAGAAAAAGATTTGCAAGGCTGCATAATAACACGGTTGGAAACTCAATCGCTTATTTTGGTTTCTATGTAATTTTTTACTAACAAACGTGTATCTGTTGCTTAACGATTTCAATTTAAAACTGTGCACCAATCTGTTCGCAATCATCAAGCTGCAAACACATTGTAAACTTATATACGTTCCTCGTAGACATTGAAGTGAAACGAGACTCCTTTGAATACCATCGAAATACGCCCCGATATTTGTATGAGGCTCACACAACCTCCTTCAGTTTATTTTCGCCCTACGATGAACGCGGGTGATGTATAGGGCTATCAAATATCTTTTATAAATACATATCTCATATATGTTCTTTATATGAAATAAATCCTTCTTTTGGGTAACATTCCTACTTTATCTTCCCTATTTACTTACAGTTTTTATGATCATCTCCTAAGTTGAAATACATATTATGCCAAGTAGCCAATTTAAATAGACTAGGATATTTTCTGTGTATTTATTCTGATTTATAATAATGATATATCGTCATATAATATATTAGGGATAAACAGAGGTAAAATAGTGGATCGTATCCAATGCGACCAGTAGCGCAGTTGATTGCCGTTCTAAGAGTACTTACATATTTTCGAGGGGTGGGCTCTTTACTACTACCCCTCCCAGAGAGGCAGCCTTAAACAAGACTTTTCGCTCCCCAGGCGCCTGGATGAGTTTGGTCTCCCAGCCCCGGGTTGAGCGATTAGAGGGACACTCCGGTGATTTTTAATCATTAGGAGTTCGACGCACCGGGATCGCTACCCTCACAGCCCCTCTAATGGTCCTATGTAGTATTTACCCTCGGAATACAAAAAAAAAGCACTTGCATATGACATTGCTATTAGATGCCATGCGGGTTTTCTCACATTGTTTTCCTTTACCAGTGAGAACGTGAGGCCTAAATCTGTACTTATTCAGGAAAAGCCTAAATGTACGTTCTGGGATTCGAACCTACGATCATTGGCGTTGCCATGCATGGTTATCGGTCCCTAATCCACTAGGCCACCACAATATATTTGAATTGATTGCATTTGAATGTATTTAACTATGAAATTAAAAGTTACAAATAAGGAAAGATATAGTTATTATTCGCTTAATAAATTCCATGGATCATACCCATAGTCTACCTCGTGAGTAAGTTTTTGCGGAAAGATCATTTGTAAGCTTAATAACTAAAAATATAGACAACGTATCTAGTTAGCTGGTTATGTCATACCAGCTCCCGTTTTTGTATGTAGCAATGTTTGTAACAATTTCAATACGTATACGTAATTTCCAATTAAAACAACACTAAATGCTTATTTCGCACATTTAAAGCAGATATAGATCTTTGTAAAGAACTTCAAAGTGACTCGCTTCGGCCTGTCGCGTTTCGGGATCATCTTGTGTATATCCAATAACTCATATACCTAGAGACCTTCAGTCGTGGTATATGTGGGCCGACATGACGACGGAGACTCAAAGGATTTTCATCCTTTAATAATCGCTGTTATTTTTCGACTACATTATACTTACCATCGGGTGCGCTGTAGTCACTTTGTCGAGCCAGTGTAAAAAAAAAGGTATGAGATATAAATAATTCAAATAAACCGCTATTTCGCCCTTCCCATTGATTGAACTAATGGTTTCAGCTTCAAATTTTAGTCTTTTGTATCTGTTGTCTTTATTGCCAACCCTGGCTTAGTTTGCGCTCATGTGATGCAGGTCGCGACGCGCACAAAACACCCGATAGTGGCTCACAGCAGAGTGTAATTTCCCTCAAGTGTGCCACTCGGAATGCCGCGCCCTAGACGCGCCGGCAATCAACTGAGAAGTGTATGCGTCGCTCCCCCGATTCTATCTGAAAAATAACATTAGGAGGGCCTACCCTAAGAAATTGCAAACTGATCCGTCTGCTAACACCAATATCATGGAGGGAATTCATTTTTATCACACCTACACCAAAAAACTTCAATATTAACTATGCATATACAAATTAATATGGATCAATAAAAATTTTACTTTTTGAAATATTTATAATAAAGGAAGATTAGAAAACTGACATCATCTACAAATTCGCCGAGCCGTCTGAAGTATCCGGATTCCCAGGCTCGGCGAAAGCGAAGAGAGTTCAGTGCTGGCACCCTGGTGGTTTTAGTCGGGGCAGGTCCGACACACCGGGGGGAGTGACCCTCACCACTTCCCCTGACGGTCCGTAGGGATTTCCACCGGGTCAACAAAAACAAAAAAAAAACATCTACAAATAATTCATGCTATAATATTTACATTCACAAAAAAATAACATATAATGAATTTCGACCAAAAGCAATAAGGTGTGGTTTTTTTAATTACTTCTTTAAAATACCAATGATATGTTACCTTTTTTCGAAACTGGGAAATTATATGATATAAAAAAAAATTTAATCCAATAAGTAAAAAGCAAGATATTATGTTAGTAGAAATATATCACGAAAATAGCATAGATTAACGATTTTAGACCATTCCTAACTAATATAATACTTACCAGAATAAAAAATCCCTGTTAACACCCTCCAATTAAAAATGCATCTTCACTATCTTTGTTCGACTGAGATAGCATACTATATAAAAGATATCAAAGTAGAGAAAGTTGATTTTTCTCGCAAAACAAGCAGAATCGCCGGAAGCGACAGCCACTACTGCTTCCGATTTAGAAAACAATATAAAGCTTACAACGGTGCTCCTGCCAATATTTTCTCAATAATGATGTATAAAAATAACTTTCCAGACGCGATGATTCAGTTTCTTGTTTGAGACTAACTTTATTCTTGCTCTTTGGTTTTATGACACTTGAACCCCTTTTAAAATACTCGTAATTAATCTAAGTTTGTATATTGCTTAGATATATATTTACTAGGTTACCAACACAACAAACCTATGTTGCAACGGTCAACAAGCGATAAGAAATATTTTTTGTTACAAGTTCTGTTCCGACTATCTGTTACACTTTGGTATTATAAAACTGTTCAGAATTAAAGAATGAACATATTTTACTTTACTCAAGCAGCAAGTAAAGTACGGCTGAAGTCAATTTTTTTTTTGGATTAACATAAAATTATGTTAAAAAATATATTAAACATAAATATAATGATTCTCAATTACCTAAAAAATCGAATACAAAAAGTGATTAAAGCTCAATCTCGAAAGAGTTCTGAAATTTTAAAACACTTTTACATATTAATGAATAGTTAATTACATAAAAAATTGGGATTAATTAGTCTTTAAAGCCGTTTAAAAATTTAAGGAGTGTTTCAAAGATTGGGTGTGAATACGAGAATAATAGTTTGCATTTCGAAAAGTAAAAAGTATCTAAAATCTTAGTATAAAGCGAGCTTCAAAGTCCGTCTTAGGGTGTACAAGGCGTAGTATCTAATTAAATTTGTTAGGTGTCAACATAAAGTTCCTTTTCGTCTGGCTTGTCCGCTGACTTACATTTGAATCGTGTCGTTGTGAAGTCGGCTCACGTCGCACACTGAATCAATTTCGCGTCAGGCCGACTTTCCCGGCTGACACGGAGTCACCTACTTCAATTATTGGCTTTGTATTTAACACTAGGAAAAGAGAGGTAGGAGCGTTTATAAGATCAACTTTCTCGTTAAACTAATGAAATCATTTATTAAATATACATACATATATTCATCATTCTTCAGACTAATGTACTTGTACTCTACGTGTCTTATGTCCGACTATAGCCTGTCTTCGTTTATAATCAACCTCTGTATGCCCAGTTGTTCAGATACCTAGTAAGCGTTTGTCATTGTATATTTGGGCAGGTATAACGACTAGAGATGCCACGAATATTCGGCAACTATTCGGTATTCGGCCTATTCGGCCACTTTTTTTGCTATTCGGTATTCGGTCGAATAGTACGTACTATTCGGCCGAATACCGAATAGCAAATCATGTACTAAAGGCACGTTATATTACTCAAAATTATCTATTTATTTCCAAATTACAACACTTTAGTAATTAAAATTGATCAGTGGTAAGTTTTGATGGATGAAAATAAGCTTTTCAGCATTTTTTGGTAGCAAACGATTACGCTGTTCATCGTAAATGTTACTAGCCTCAGAAAATAACCTCTCACTAAACACGCTCTTCCAGGAGAAGAAAGATAAACTTTAGCAAATTTCGAAAGCTTTGGGTATTGTTTTTCGTTTGTATTGGGTATTGTATTGTCTTTGCTGGCCGCGCCAACGCAACGAGGAAAACAGGTTGCAACTTTCTTTAATCCAGCTAACGCGCCCCCGACAAGCATGTATTCCATGCCGAATATTCGGCGCTTCGGCCGACAGCGTTGCCGAATATTCGGTATTCAGCCAATTCACTATTCGTGGCATCACTAATAACGACAGTGATAGTTAATGGATTCTTACCCATTGTTGTTCGCTGTCCTTCTTAAACTACAATGTGCTTTACATCGTGCTTTGTAATCACCTTATAGAGTAAATACCAAAAAACATTACCATATGTATAATTAGCATTATATGTAAGTACTAGCTGATCCGGCAAACATTGTTTTGCTATATAAGGTTTTGTAATACCTTCTAAGATGTTCATTGAAATTAAGTGATGTCAAAGACAATTTTGTTCACAATTAAATACTCTTAATCAACAACACATTTATTTGGATAAAGATTAATATTATTACGTTGATACAACTCTTAACAAATAATGCATTAATTTCGACCAAATTTGTTTACCATAAAAACGGTTCTATTGACTTAATCTTAAAAGATAGACATATACTGTCGCGGACATTTTTTTAGATCATTTCAAGAGAAATAATTCTTTCTTACATATATTTTTGGTATCTTGAACCGTTTTTGCAGCGCACGCAATGGAAGCCCTCAAGGATGAATAATTTTCCCCGTTTTTTTTTCACATTTTCCATTATTTCTTCAGTCCTAATAATTGCATCGTGATGTTATATAGCCTAAAGCCTTCCTCGATAAATGGTCTATTCAACTCAAAAAGAATTTTTCAATTCGAACCAGTACTTCCTGAGATTAGCGCGTTCAAACAAACAAACAAACAAACTCTTCAGCTTTATAATATTAGTATAGATTCTTTCTTACATATATTTTTGGTATCTTGAACCGTTTTTGCAGCGCACGCAATGGAAGCCCTCAAGGATGAATAATTTTCCCCGTTTTTTTCACATTTTCCATTATTTCTTCAGTCCTAATAATTGCATCGTGATGTTATATAGCCTAAAGCCTTCCTCGATAAATGGTCTATTCAACTCAAAAAGAATTTTTCAATTCGAACCAGTACTTCCTGAGATTAGCGCGTTCAAACAAACAAACAAACAAACTCTTCAGCTTTATAATATTAGTATAGATTCTTTCTTACATATATTTTTAGTATCTTGAACCGTTTTTGCAGCGCACGCAATGGAAGCCCTCAAGGATGAATAATTTTCCCCGTTTTTTCACATTTTCCATTATTTCTTCAGTCCTAATAATTGCATCGTGATGTTATATAGCCTAAAGCCTTCCTCGAGAAATGGTCTATTCAACTCAAAAAGAATTTTTAAATTCGAACCAGTAGTTCCTGAGATTAGCGCGTTCAAACAAACAAACAAACAAACTCTTCAGCTTTATAATATTAGTATAGATTCTTTCTTACATATATTTTTGGTATCTTGAACCGTTTTTGCAGCGCACGCAATGGAAGCCCTCAAGGATGAATAATTTCCCCCTTTTTTTCACATTTTCCATTATTTCTTCAGTCCTAATAATTGCATCGTGATGTTATATAGCCTAAAGCCTTCCTCGATAAATGGTCTATTCAACTCAAAAAGAATTTTTCAATTCGAACCAGTACTTCCTGAGATTAGCGCGTTCAAACAAACAAACAAACAAACTCTTCAGCTTTATAATATTAGTATAGATTCTTTCTTACATATAAAGGGTGTCTCAGAATGTTTTTCATTTTTTGATGTTAAATAAAAAACAACATTATCCATTAAAACTTGTTTTATTTATTGTTAAATTAAAGAGCAGATCTTGAAGTTTATTTATGAAAAACAACCGTTTGCAAATGTTCACCATTTACTTGTTCACACTCATTTAGCCTGGAGCTAAAATTTTCAATCACTCGCTGGAGCATTGCTCTTGGAATAGCGTTGATTTCTTCAGTGATTCTTTGCTTCAAAACGTTCAGGTTTGGTGGCAATGGATTGTAAACTTTACTTTTTAGGTAGCACCATAAGAAAAAATCAGCAGGCGTTAAATCAGGACTCCTCGGTGGCCAGTTTATGTCTCCTCGGCGGCTTATCACTCTTCCGGGGAATAAATCGTGAAGAGCAGCTAATGAGTCATTTGTTACATGAGAAGTGGCCCCATCTTGCTGGAAAAAGGTGTTGCGGTTGTAGCCAGACTGGTTTTGCATTTCTGTAGCCAAAAAAGTCCGGATCATATGGCAATATCGATCAGAATTAACGGTCTGAGTTCGACCTCGGTTATCCTCAAAAAAATAAGGACCGATAATTCCTTGACTTGATATGGCAGCCCAAACAACCACTTTTGGTGAGTACAAGGGCTTCTGATGCAGTTCTAGCGGATTCTCGGTAGCCCAGTATCTGCAATTTTGTTTATTCACGTGACCGTTGATGTGAAAATTCGATTTGTCGGAGAACCAGATGTTATTGAAACTCCTAAAACGGTTTTTCATTGTCCTGCAGAATTCGACTCGTTTATCAGGATCATCAGGCTTCATTTCTTGAACAATAACAATTTTATATGGGTGAAAATGCAAATCTTTCGAAATAATGCGATAAACCGTAGATTTGTTCAAATTCAGAGAAGCTGCGCGCAATCTCAACGACTGTCGTGGGTCGTCCATAACAGACTGGCGAACGCGGTCGACGTTCGTGCTCGCCCTTGATGTCCTTTTGCGCCCAGATGATTTGTCCGGCATTGTATTCCCAGTCTCTTCAAACTTGCACACCCAATGTTTAATTAAATTGGCACTTGGCACATGTTTTAAGCTTGTTAAATTAAAATGTATCCTGTAGAGACGACGAACAATAGTGTAGGAATCGTTGTTTTTATAAAACGCTCGCACGCAAAACGCGCGCTGCGGTCCCGTGAAACGATTCATGGCTACTAAGCTTAACAAGCCGGCCAAGCGTTTGAGACCACTCCCCTCCCCCTGCTACCAGCGATCGGCGCGTATTGGTCAATTCAAAAACGAAAAACATTCTGAGACACCCCTTATTTTTGGTATCTTGAACCGTTTTTGCAGCGCACGCAATGGAAGCCCTCAAGGATGAATAATTTTCCCCGTTTTTTTCACATTTTCCATTATTTTTTCAGTCCTAATAATTGCATCGTGATGTTATATAGCCTAAAGCCTTCCTCGATAAATGGTCTATTCAACTCAAAAAGAATTTTTCAATTCGAACCAGTACTTCCTGAGATTAGCGCGTTCAAACAAACAAACAAACAAACTCTTCAGCTTTATAATATTAGTATAGATATACAATAAACATATGTTCTAAATTTTCATCATGATCGCTGTAAAAACGTCTCTCTCATTTTTATAAGTTCTTAAAATGTATATTTACATCTACTATTATATATAATGGTGGCACTATCGATTTTATGCATTAGGATGTAAGTTACATGCATGATGTTTATATTTTTTTAAATTACAATTAATGCCATTAAATAAATAAAATAAAATTAAAAAATATTGTCATGTTTTGGTAAGTTAATTTTGAATCATGGTTATATAATTAACCTATAACAATAAATGTAATGGCGGTTAAAATTAAAAATGTTTTGAGAAGAAAATACAAAAGCCTGTCTAGATACACACTTAATACATTAAATCATTTTTTTTATAGCTACAAGCAAACGGTTGACCTTAATCACACCTTGTGGAAAAAGAGTCCGATGATAGAACGGCCTTATCCGACAAATGCCTATTCACTTTTCTATTAAAGTGTCCAGTTCAAAAGAACGTGGAAATATTATCACATGGAGCCTATTCCGCTCTTTTGGTTTTCGCATTGTGAATAAAGAATGTTACTTTTAGTGCTGATTGTAGGAATATCCACCACATTCAGATATATCCGACACGAAATGTAACGCTTTTGTAATGAAATGGTTATGGTAGAATTAGAGATTGAGCACACTCCCCAGAGTGCAATCAGTAAGACCAGTGGCGTGCACTGGCTTCTGAAATAAGGCAAGCAATCCGTACAAAAACTTATCTCGGGTCTTTTACATCTCACCAGCTTAGTGCTACACAAGAGCTTTGCGTCGTGCACTAAATTGGTAGCGTTAAAAAGCTAGCCAAAACATATCCAAGCAATATTTTTGGTTCACTTATAATGTAGTGGGTGCCCGAAAATATATTATTTTTTCAGGTCACGTTTTTTCGCGGCTTTTTTGAAAATTATTTAAATCGTAATATCCTGCAACATTCCAATTGCCTTTATTATTACGAAATAAAATGCAGCTATGATGGCCTAGTGGATAAAGAGATATCAATGCGCAGAAACGCGAACGGTCTTAGGTTTTAATCCCTGCTTGTACCTCTAGGTTTTACAAAATTAAATACGGATTTAATTAAACACTATATGTTGACCGGTAAAGAAAACATCGTGAGGAAATCAGCATGGGATGTAATAACATAAAAAAAATTGCATTTAGAAACATATCATGTGTGAGTGCCCGAAGAATGGCATTCAGCTGCGCTACAGGTCACGTTGGGCACGACATATATGTGCAAACTGGATACAGTCACTAATGTATCTCTGCTCACCCCGAAAGAGATATAGTGTGGCTATTACAATTATTATTACTAAAATATAGAAAACATAAAATAAGCAATTTGTATGAAAAAAAAACCACCCATAGGTGGTTGGTTTAATTAGGATTAATATTATTAAAATATTTCTAGCAAAAATTTCGTGTTACCTGTACCTGATTTTATGATACTTCAATTTTAGAAATACACTGTCCTTATAAATATGTTATTTAAAATTATAAGATAACTTTGAAAATGAGTTATTCTTTCTAATAATTTCGGAAAGCAGAATTCCCGACCACTAATTTCATATAAGAATCTTTCCATAATTCGTACACTAAATAATATAAACCACGATAATTCGAAATAAATTAACAGAAACAATTAAATTCGAAGAAAAACTAAACATAACACGATCACAAGCGTACTCGTATATTTTTAACTGTATATAATTGTTGACTACGAAACTTGTATATAAATCTTTTTTTTTTTCAAAATTAAATATTTGTCACTGAAATCAGAATATAATGTTTAATAAATCATATGACTTATTTGTAATTACTATTCATTTGTATAAAACTACAGAACACTATACATAATTGGAAAATAATTATCAGAGATAGATAGCAAATACGTGCCACTATACGATAATGTTTTCACTTTCGATTTTGGTTTCTCCCAAGTTTATTTAGAAAATCTCCCGAATTTTTTTTAGAAATTCGTAGATTTAGGGAGCATAATTAAAATAAAGTACAACAAATCACATATTTCAAGCTTAATATCTTGTTTAATTAAATTTTAGCTGGTATTTTGTTTTTTTTTTTTTAATTACAAACAGGCTTGAGTTCTACCTCAATATCACCTGATGGAAAGTCACGATGAGGTTGATGATGTTCCTAAGCTATACATATTATTAGTCATTTTTCCCCAAAAAGGAAAAAATCCCTAAAAGTGGAAACATTGAATCCAATACACAATATGGCGAACTGTCATAACCGTCCGACTACGGAATTATAATTGAATACTTTTTTTTTCCAAATTTAATATATGAAATCAAAATCAGAATGTAATGTTTAAAAAATCGAAAAACTTATTTTAAACCATTATTCATTTATATAAAACATTATAAAACTACTTTTTTTTGTTCAGAAGCTTGCCTCTGTTTTTTTTTTAGATTAAGTACGCATTTAGGTACCACAAGTTCATCGGTGAAGGGAACACGCGTGGCATATAATAAAAATTTCATACCCTAAGAGCTGCACTACTGGTTACGTTGGGTACGACATATAAGCGCAATGTACAGCAGCCACTAGTGTAGGTATCTGCTCACCCCGAAAGAGATATAGCGTGGTTATTATTTTAAATAATACTCGTTTTTTATTTTCAATTATCTAGGGTAATATAAACGAATGTTTATAAATAATAGTGCGTTGATGACAAATAGCTATGTACAGCTAAGTCATCATAGGTACTGAACAATAAAAACTTCCCCTAGGAAATTCATAAGTATTGCATACGGTAACAATGAGTACATGCATGCTCACATATAAACAATATACGATGTAGCTAACAGCTCAAGTGTTAAAGTCGCTAAAACGATGTTTATTTGAATAATTAATAACATACTTATAAGTAATACAATATTTTTGAAATAATTGTTACTTTAGCCAAATAGTAAATCTTATTATTATCATTTATGTTTCTATTATTTTCTCAAATCATTGAAATTTACGCATTACATGCAATCATCGTAAAAGTCGTTCATTTTTCTGTTAAATACCCTGTGTATTAAATATTGAGGTGTATTTATTTATAATATAAAACATCAAAAGAGTCTATGCAACATGTACTTATTTGATTGATTGATTGATTGATTGATTTATGTAATGAGACAAGACAGTAAGACACTAAAAGTATTATTTAAATTAGGTATATTAACAGACTTTATAATGTGAAAAAAAAACATTCTTAAATTCAAATTAGTATAAGTTGCTTATAGTTGTATAAGTTCAATTTAAGATAATTCTAAATTAAAAAATAATAATAATATAGAAAACTGGTAAAACATAGTACTTTTCTTATTTTTAGAGTTATAAATTAAACAGTAAATCTAAAACGATATCGGTTTACGTACACAAAAAAAAATGTTAGAACACGGTGCTTATTCACTCATAAAACGAGCCCAATAAAACTTTATCTTTACGGCTATAGTAAGTATTTTGCTTAGCACAGAAGACGAGATAAACAAAATTTTGAATTTCACTCGTAAATCTGCGCAAACTCAGTTTTCTTGTCAGAAAATATCCAATATCCGCACCATAATAATAACACTATAGTTTAATTTCGTTTAATACTTTATCCATGTGCTTTGTTCCAACGTTTGTTAGAAACCTTACGTTTGATTTATAGATATATTCTTTTAACTTTTAGATTAATAAATATAAAATATTGCTTTAATATATTAGCGTCATTTTAGCATCCAGTTAGAGTCAAACAGAGGCCAGAATAGGGAGACCCGCCCCTGCCGCGCACCGACTTCATTCTCTCACAGAGTAGCCCACTTAAGTAAAATTAGCTTCTTGTGTAGCGCAAAGAACACTATCGGATGTTTTGTAGTTACGGTAATGCCTTCCCGTTTGACGTGCTGAGATGAAAAGAAGGGCGCACCGTGCTGTGATCCCAATCGGTACAGCTTATTAACGTGAAATTATCAAACGAGAGAGATATTTAGTTACACGTATATTTTCCATCACTTGCACTGAATTAAATAAGCTGCATATCGAAAATATTCAAATAATTTAGTAAAATTGTTTTAATAAATTATTATAATGTTAGTCATAATTTAAGATAAAAAAGCGATAAAGCGGGAATGTAATTTTTCACTTACCTACTGCAAACACTCAAACTTTAACTCGCTTATAACCAAACCAGCTATTAACCAAATTATATTTATGACATCCCTAATAATTAACATGCTTTTAATTAGTTATTCATGTTATTTGCTTATTAATAAGTTACTTTAAAAATAATAATATATAAACGTTATTTTCATTACTGAAATCGCCAAATTTAAAAAGTAGTACAAAATAGTAAGGCGTTATCAAACGACTTAAAATTATAGTTTATTTTTAAATTTATACTTGTTAAAAATATATGATACCTTACATATCCATTAATTTGAAAAAAAAAACTGTAATTTATGTAGTTTCTAAAATTATATCTAATCTACTTTTTAAACGAAAGAACAAGCAAATTCTAAATTAAATATTTCAACTAATACCTACTTCTTAAATATACAATAACATGTTACATTGTTTTAACAGATTGTTTAATCTGTAATAACATACATAAATAAGATATCTATTATATCACGTTACATCACAGTAACAAACAAAGCGGGGTCTATTTAATTAAGCATAATATTTCCCAAAATATTTAGACTTAAGACTACAATACAATAATCACGCCTCCAGGGGAGAAAGTGAGCTGGCACTGAATAAAGCTTTACAGGTAACATCGTGGTTTAGCGGCCAGCCACAAATAGCCAACCGGGCGCGTCGGAACCTATACACACACGAAATTGCTGTCTTTGGCTCAGAAATAAACTAAAATTTAAAATAAGTTTTAGGATTCTATTAGCCAGACATGCTAGGCATCGAAAGCGTACAAAAATAACTTATAACTATATTAATTGGATCAGAACACGCGACTAGTAATTTTAACACACAATTTGCATCCTTGATAGCTTGACAGCAGCCCTGCTGTTTATAACTAGATATGTTAACTAGTTTTATAGTTGAATATGTATATACCATTTTACAAATATTAATGAGCCGATACTGTATACAATAGTAGTGAATTTATAAGTAGTAGGTATTTCAGAGATTCCTAGATGTAAAAAAAGTATTTTTATCATAAATGTCTATGGATCAGTAAGTTTCACTATGTTTTTTGTTTAATCTAGATGGCCGTGGTCGTGTTTCTGGACTGTACCATGTTTACAAAGACGTTTTGTGTTCTCTAAGAAAATTAAAAAAAAACTTATAAGAACACAATAAGATTATAAAAGCTAAATAATTTATTATTTATTTTGATATAACGTATACGCGTAACTGACTCTGAGTTTCGCCGGGTTTCGAGGAAGGTGGCTCAGCCTTGCCCTTGGCACTCGGCAGGCGGGAGAAGGAACACCCCGGGGGTTTTAGTCGGTGCAAGTCCGACACACCAGGGGCGGCCCTCACAGCTCCCTGAAAGTCCGTTAGGGATTTCCCCCGGGTTACCAAAAAAATTTACTCTGAGTTAGACGATTTTTTTATTTACGTAATAGTTTAAGAAGTGGCAAAATTCAGTTATTATATTTATTTACCATATTTTAATTATAACCGACACAGCACATTTTCTTAAAATTAATTATAGAAAAACTAAAAAACCAGTGCCAGTTAAAAAGTTACATTTGAAAATTACATTCTATTACTATGTTTTGGGTCATTCTATAGTATACGAATAGGTGCATAAGTGTTGTGTTTGAGTGTGTGGACGTGTATTTGCGTGTGTGCGTTTATTTCGGTTTTGCATCTGAGTCCTCCGATTGTAGTTTAGAAAAAAAAACACAAGTTTGCAGCTAGTTATTAGTTAGTTGCGGTTTGTAATAAGATATTTTGTTGCTAGTATTTGATATAATTACCAAGATTATTATATAAGAAATAAGCTAATACATTCAACAACTGACTTCTGTCACTCTTTGAATATTTGCTTAAGCTAAGCCGCGTATTGTAATAAGGGCGACTGAGCCATTATGCACAGAAATACCTAGTCGCTAACATATTTTATTACTCCCTTAATTGCTCGTGGAAGTATATCTCTAAATCAGCTGGCAACTTTGTTCCCTCTAATTAAGCGTAATCTTTCCCTAAACTTTACTGATATATATAGAGTAGGCATGGTTAGAAATTTAAAACAAAATAATCACATTAAAAACGTATGACTTCTTTTTTCTTATTTTTAACCACTTTTTATTCATACTCAACTCCTGTATTTTATAATATTAAATTTTAGCGCGCAAAGTTAATAGTAAATGCGCGCGGGCAGTGGCGATGCATAGGGCACTCGCCCCTCACTGCGCCAGTCTTAATTTGATGATCACATGAACGGTTGCGCGCTCCTACGCTCCGCGATTGCGCTCCGAATTTCGCGTTAAACTGCACCGCGCGAACGGCACATAATTTATTATAACCATTTCGTTAATGCGCGTGACAACAACTGTCACTGGACCCATCACTGGTTTCACCTCTAGCAGTCACCGCAGTTTTTAGACTATAATGTACTTGTAATATAGGTACATTATCGTGTCTCTATTAAAAATAAAAAATAATCAAGACATCGGCATAAATTATTGTCTTTAAGTTTATTTGTATTAGAAGGCAGTTTACTAGCAGGCTTTATACTAAAACTTGGATTTTATTTCTTAGCACGAAGTCATAACGGCTTACTGCCAGAGTTTACGATGCAATACGCACAGCTACTACACTTTGCTTGTAATTGAATCGCAGGCGCTTGCTATAAACGCGGCTTTGACGTTATTTCGATTAAATCCAACTTTACGCACAGCCAGTGTCTCCCTCTTTATAACTCTTTTTTTCTATTCGTATTACCGCAAGTAATATTTTGTCGAAAATAAAGATTATATTCAGATATTTATTTCCTACTAATAATAATAATGCACAATATATGAGAAAAATCGAACTATGCAGCAACGAAACAACATAGTTAAGATGCCATCCTGTATGGCAGAAGAATATAAATGGGCAAAATGTAATCAGATTAATGAAAAAAGATTACATTTTGCGTTTTTCATCGTTAATATTTGCTCGTCTATGTTTTAAACATTACGGAATCCTCAATTGCACACATATTTATGACTCCTTAATGTTTTGAAGGGTTTTAATCATGACCACAGAGCAATAAAATTAAAATTAAGACTACATTTTGTAATCATTAATCAGATTACAAAATTTAATTAATTAATATTTTATTTATGGAATAAAATATTATTTCATAATGAGTATTAAGAGAAACCAATCTCCAATCGGTTTTCACAATAAGTATTTTAAGAGTTTTATCAAATTTAGTAGCTTGCGATATACCGCGTTCGTTTAATAATATTAATTCACTTTGCGCTTTAAAATTCATATGATTTTAGGGTAACAGATGCTGTGAGTAAATTCCAAAGAGTAGTGTTTCGCATCACAAATGAGGTTGGAATCGCTTCGGGCGAATTTGTGGCATACTTTCGACACGTAGGTGAACCCTATTCATTTCTTTGTGTTCCTGCAGTAAAACGAAAATAGGTAATCTAATCTGTACATCTCTTTCTACAATTTACAGAAATCCGCTTATATAGTTACTATTATAAACCATGGTAAAACAATTTAAGATCTAGTGATTATTAATAACACGCAATTAATACTTTTTTTTTTTTTGTAATATTTACAAGTATAATTTTTATTTACTGAGTTATAAAGACATATTAACCATCACACTCTACTCACTTACTAACAACTATTACTCACTCACTTGAATAAACGTGGTTACAGTAGTGACCAAGAGACTAGAGAAAAACAAGAGAGGAGACATCCCGCCTACCTGATATTATGAATATTTAAAATTCTATTAATAAGCAAAAATAAATACTTACTTTAAAGATTAACTTACACAAATATGTACACACGGATAAAAATTTTACTCACTAAATTATTATAATCTGTTTCAATTTTTTTTTTTTAGATCGTACATATAACAGCGTGATTTTAAACATTAATTAATAAAAAAAATAGGTTTTATATAATTTTAATTATTAAAAATTTATATTTTAATATATTCTACTTAATAATTTGATCAGGGAGACGCTCAAGTCCGACCATCACACTAAAGTTTCTTCTGTTAAAATTTTGTTTTGAAACAAATTATCCACCCTTAGGTTCAAAAAGAAACTTTCTATGTTCTTACGACTAAAATTAAATAAAAATATGAACTGTAACGTTTTGATTACTTTAATACTTTTGATTAAACAACTAACAATCTGCATTAGCTCAATTAGCTTAGAAGAAAAATTAATAAAGAAAAGGTTTTAATAAATTTGAGGTTTTATGGTGGTATCTTAAATAAAACAATTCATACTAGGACAATATTTTTGTAAATATGTCTGGCAGTAAACGATGAAGATATCAATGATCTTACACATTTATCCAATCAATGTATATTAAAACTGCTAACTTATATGTAAGTGAAAAAAGAACAGAGCCAGCAAGCACAGTAAGAAAGCGAATTCAACTCGTTCACAGGTTTAAATGAAAGAGCGAATCTTTTAGTGTAACTATTGGAATATGTGGTGAGCAGTGGCGTGCATTCCATAGAAACATAAAAAACATTATGTTATACTTGTATCTATAATATAAAAATGAATCGTTAAATGTGTATAAGCGCGAAACTCGAGAACGGCTGAACCGATTTGGCTGATATCTTTTTTGTTGTGTTTGTTGAAGTCTGGGGAAGGTTATTACGGAGAGAAAAATTAAAAAAATTGTCTGAAAAACTCTAAAAACAGCACTTTTCTATATTCTCATACAAAAAATTCGTAATAATATTTAAAAGTCAATTTGAACTTTAACACCATACCATAAAGTTTAAATGTTAGTGGACGGGTTCCGGGAAGGCAAAACAATTATTGAGTGACGTATAAATATTAATGTCAATATTTGTCAATTTTTATACATATAGCATTAAGGCCAGGTTCCTTCAAACAATTTCTAAAAAACGGCCGCCAGGCCAATAGGTTTTGGCAGAATAAAATCTGACGGGGAAGCTATTAACATTAAAAAAACAATGTGACTTTATTTTAGAGAAATAGGGCAGAACAAGGTCTGCCGGGACAGCTAGTATTTAATAAATATATTATATAAAAAATGGATTATGAGACTCCTATTCAATTAAATTATCAAAATTTAAGTCAATATGCTTTTAAATATCTAAGTATAACAAGACTATGCTTTTTATACCTATATGATATGCCCGCCACTGATGGTAAGCAGTAGCATTAATTCCATAGATGCATGAAAGCATTGCTTGCCCTTACAATAAATAAGTCTGGAATAAATTATTTAAAAATGAAGAAATACGTATCTAAATACATTAATACGTGTTATATTTTTACTGCATGTTTCTTTCGTATAAAAACTGTATAATATTTACTATAATAATATAATATTCAAATTACGCGAACACTGCCTACCTTGTTCAAATAACCTATGCACGTCACTGAAGATAAGTATATGGTAGTAGCATTGTAAGTACCATAGCCTTCGTTGCGTCTTGTAGCCTCCTGATGAGGATGATAATATTAAAGATTGTCTCTTGTAAACTTATGATTTGTAATACACTCAAAGACGTAGGCAAAACCTGATTCCGTGACAAATTCTTCGGATGGTCAGCAGCTAAAGTTTTAAATCGATTGAATAGTGCTATCTGTGTGTGAAGTGGAAGCAATTCGTCAACGTCCCTGTATAATCCCCCCTCAATGAGTTCTAAGCCCGCCAGTAGGGATGCCGTGTCATCCATCACGGGCCGAGTAGATCCACGATACCCACACGCCGATTCTGTTAAGTCATTGCACAGAAACTATCCCGCCTCTTAAAAAGATCTCGAGCCTCTTTTTAGTTCAGTATAAAGACGTTTTCAATTTGGGAAGGCAGCCTATTATCGAAGCCACCGCGTACAATGATTATATTTGCGATTAAATTTTTTACACGATCAAATACGATCAAATAGTTTATATAACAATGTATAGATATACTAACTAAATACATATGCACATGTAGTCTTGTAATTTCTAAAACTTTCTGTCAATGCCAATTACATGTACGTATGTTTTTTTTTTAACATAGAGATTTAACCTTTTTTTATTGCATTTCAATCACAATCGATATTTGTTTATTCTATTTGTTTATTATTAATAGACGAAGGAAATTGAACATTAAAACAAGCAATTTGAAGGCGAGCGTAAAATTTACTGTAGAAAAAATACGTTTGTAATATACGGGAAAACTACCCCATACGTTTTTACAGCGTAATATAACGTTTTACTAGTACCAAGGAAATAATAATGTTAGGAAAGAGTACCGAAATATCTGGTCGTGTACAAGCCGGCTGCGCATCTGGTGCCGATTCAATTTATCGTGGAAACGTGATGTTCGTAGGACACTGAACTGTGTCAATGAAATACTACTATTTATTGCAAATGCTTCGTTACTAGCACATATATTATTGATATGATAGAATACGTTAACTTTAAATATTTATTTAGCAACAATTGGGGAAACTCACGTTTTGAATCGCCAATAGATTATTTTACCTTTGTACCACAAGTCTTCAACTAGACCCAGGACATCTGTAGATGAACATAGATTTCCTCAATAGTTTCCAGAACAAATGATATTTATCATGCAAGTAGTAAAAAAAAAACTAAAAATAAGTAAATAATACATTACAATTTATTTGCTTTAATTATTAATTTCGTTATTCAAAATACTAGCTCCCTACTGTGTCATCATGCTTAAATGCTGGACAAGAAAGTAATGTTAAACTAGTGGAAATGAAGAATAAATAATAATTGAAAACTTTTGCTTTAAGTTTCAGTAACTATTTATAATCAGTCTATAATATATTCGAGATAAATTAGATATATTTCCATTTTGATATTTGCTATACAGGATAAGCTTTGACTATTAAAATCCTATATTCCGTTTCTCTGATATTTTTAACAATTAATTAATACTTGTAATCATATAAAACAGATGATATATCGTATGCTGTAATATCTTTTCATAGTATCAAAGTAAAAAAAATATACGAACCTTCACGAGATGGGTGGAAGTACATTAGTGGGTATGTTAACTTTGATCTTGCACATAAAACTTTACATATTCTTTTGAAAAATCAACACGAATGTTAAATGATGTAAAACACTAGTGAATACGTGACCTACATGTTTGAAACCACTTTAGCGAAGCTTCAAAATTTCAAGCAACGCAAACATATACAATCCAAAAGGCAAATAAACAGCGCCAGGCTTACATCAGAGATAAGGAAGCAAACAAGCTGACGTACCGGAAACGCCCCGCTCTGACAGTTTCCGGTGCAGCCGAGGGCGGAAATCTACCGTTGGCGTTAAAGTCGTAAACATAAGAGGCTGCAATAAGCCAACATTGGGTGTGTGGATCACGTGAGAGCTTACCACTTTACGGTCCAGATACTTTATTTGGCCAGTAAAAACGATCGAGGTTTTAGCAAATATTTCATTACAATAAAAAGAATTAAAAAAGAATTCTTATGAAATATTTCAGCAACATCTTTATTGTAACGTTACATTCGAAATTTAATCATCCAAGCGGATAATTTTTATACAACAATGAAATTGGCTCTGTGTGTCCATATTTCTATGTTCTTTTGGTTTTCCTTTTAAAAGGATAGTAAAGAAATATTAATTACGCACACATATTCTAACGACTGTCTCATCTTCGCCTTTCACCAGGTAGATATAAAAAAACAGCTTT
The DNA here is from genome assembly GCA_036320925.1 of Automeris io. NCBI lineage: Eukaryota > Metazoa > Arthropoda > Insecta > Lepidoptera > Saturniidae > Automeris > Automeris io. The sequence goes on along the minus strand of JAUDJH010000026.1, from coordinate 7,493,545 downwards.
CCTTACTCTCATATAATATTAATAATAATAAATAATATTATAGGTCTATTTGAAACCAGTGAATTTCTTAAATTAAAATAATACATTTATTACTCCTCTTTATTTGCAGTCGGATGCAATCTACATCTAAACGTATACCTTCATCGTATTATGCCATACTATATCCTATACTGATTTGCATCGTAATTTCTAGTGTTAATTAATACATATACATATATAGTTATTTAACATATCTACTAAATTCTCATAATGATCGTAAAGACGATGTTAACTTTCGCTGTGTCCTAATCCTGCGTAAGATTGGAGCCGGTAGATACTGAAACAATAGTCGTCTCAAGGAAAGGTTGAACATAATACTCGTGTTACATGGCCTTTTAGCACGTTATACTGCGCTTTAATACGCCAACTCAACGAGAATATCTACTTTTATTGTAAAAGGTGGAAACTCATTTGGACTTGTATTAAATTTTATGCCTCACCCGACGTTATAACTACGTAACAGTATGTCAAATGTGAGTGTTATGTTTATTTTATGAATAATCTGAGTTCCCTGAGGAATTGCACTTTATTTATATTAATAATCAAACAAGATTTATGAACATACATGTTTTTTTGTAATCCGAAGGAAAATCCTTCATAGACACCTGCACAGGAAACTGTGAGAGCAGCGACCCTGGTGTGTCAGACTCGTACAGACTAAAAACTCTCCGAGGTCTTCTTCTTACCACTCCACCCGGGCCTGGGACTCTAGATTCTTCTAGATGCCCGGGGAGCGTACCGCCTGTTTAAGGTTCATCTCTTCAAAGTGTGAGTGTAAAGAGCCCACCCCTCCAAACCATTCTCACGGGCATTTATAAACATACATTATTCATATCATTTATAACTAAATTAAGCACTTGTTTTAATTTAATATTGTAATGTGCACTCTGCCAGCACACTCTAGCGGACGCCGTAATGGTTGGACGGATCGCTTGCACACCGGCCGCGGTGGACGGTAGGAGGGAGAATAGTGCAACGTTTAGTGATCGACCGTTCGTTGTGATACATAGCTCTCTTGATTAGTAGATATTTTATGCAGTTCAGATGTTTTAAGTAAATGTGCAATAAACGTTTTTGTGATGGACTTTTCGTGTTATACTGCCTTGTAGTGTTAAAAAAAATCTATTTAATATCTATTGTTTTGTTTTAATATCTATGGTAATAGATAGATTTTCCAGTAAGATGATTTATTTAAGATTTTATTTATCAAAAACAACATTTAAATAAATTTAACACAATTGTATTTAAGACGTAATAGCATAGTGAAAAGAAAACATTTTCAGAAGATGAGTCTGCATTTTTCTTACAATGTTAACGTTTAAAATGAATGGTCATCTAGATGCAGTGTTAAGTATATAATACTCTCAGAATTGGCGTCTCAGGACAGGTCTTTAGTGTAACATTGTTGTTTTTACCGTAAAACGAGGTTTCGCAAATCGTTTAATGTCTTTTTATGGGCCATTGCAGGGCCACGTTGACGTTTTATGTGCCGCTTGTCAAATGGCTTTTATCGTATTCCAAATAATCACTGAGCAGATGCCATTTTGGACCTTCTTTTAACGAACCCATCTTTGATTGCATCAGTATTTTCCTTTGAAACTTAAAAAAATAGTATTTTTAACTAAACACTAGGCTATTTTACAAAACTTATTCCTACATATAAAAACTTCAAAATTGTTTAAGCCTTCATCAATAGTACATATTAATAAGAAATATTGCTTATTGTATAATATTGTAATTACAAGAATATCCCTATTGTTTTTTGTTGAATGAAAGCTTAATTTAAAGAAGGAAAATCATTTTTAGCATTTTTTTTTATTTTATATGTGTTAGTTTAAGATGCTTTTTTTAATAAGCTCTGAATTTTATTCCATAAATAAATAATAAGCTCTCCGTAATCGTTCATACTTTATTTGGTCTACTTACGTATTTTTTTATAATCCATACACAAAGAAAATTCAATTATTAACATTGGCAGCGTAAGTTAGTCTTCTAGCTGCGCATTTAAATATTGTAATCTGTTATATATATTTATAAATTAATAACTATTAATTTCATCTTTCAATATATTGTTGTGCTTTTATTTTCTCAATAATAAGTCACAAACCATTTTCGTACACTCACAGAAATGAACAATACGAACGTGTTTAAAATTACTGGCTGCTAACAAATTCAGTTTCCGTCGTAAATGTTGGTACGAACGCAATTTGTGATTGATTTCCTGTGCCCCGTACGTTTTCCGCTGAGTTATGTAGGTGTTGAGAAAATATGCCTCGATGAGCAGCGAATAGTTCCACTATTCGATAAACGAGATTGATTGTTCTCTTAAACGGCCTGTCGGTCTCATTATTGTAGAGTAAAAATATTATTGTTTATTACGAGACATTATTTATATCTTGGTAATCAACAACCGTTGAAGTTGCAATAGTTTGTACAACCGAAACTATGTGCAGTGTTTGTAACTTTGTACATGTTTACGTATGAATAATTCCTATAAATATTATACTACTATCATATTTTTACCAATCAGTTATATGTAAAGGTAGAACGGAAGAAATAAAATAGTGGCGATAAAACAATGATTTATTTGAAATAGGTAAAAGATCATTACAAAGTTTCAGCTAACAGACACAGTATCGCGTAAAAATAAACATAAAGTAAAAGACAGACAGACCCTCTTTGTAAGTGTAAACGCGGTGAGGGGTACGCGTTTCCGATTTCGAACCCTGTAAGAACTACTTTTAATTAAATTGAGCGCTCTTACCTGCTCTTCGAAACTCTTTTAAGTGATTTCGTGATAAACTTCACTGTGAACCTAACTACACTTTCACATTTACAAAAAAGAAACAGTTGAAATAAAATATTTATTAGGAAAGGAGATATCACAGGATTTTTTCATGAATCATCAATTTTTTTTCATGGAAATATTGTATTGAATTCAATATTAGCCACAGATTATCGCATTATCTACCTATTGTATTGTAATGTAAAAAAAATATTCTTTTAATACCATATCGAGGAGTGAAAGCTTATTTGCTTTAAGCGATATTTTTTGGTGATATAGTAATATATAATATATATTTTCAGACTCAGCATTTTTTACCGATTCCGAATAAATATATTTTACTAGATCACCAAAAAATGTCGCTTCAGCCAAATAGCCTTTCACCCTCGCCCTCGATATGATATATCTAATTGATATCGTTCTTCATAATAATATAGATGTTTTAATTTTCGCTAGCAAAAAACACCTCTTAGAGAGATTGCCTCAACAAGACTTCTTGCTCCCCTGACGTCTGGATGAATTTGGTTTCCCAGGCTCTGGTGGAGAAATTAAAGGGACATCCCGGGGGTTTTTTTCCAGTAGGAGTCTGACACACCGGGGTCGCTGCCCTTATAGCGTCACTGATGTTCCTAAGCAGGATTTCCCCCGGGTTACAAAAAAACACCAAGCATAGTCAGTTTGCTCATGACTCAGTATTAGATTTCTACATCCATTTCAGCCCGTATCGATCTACTACTGAACATAAACTTCTATCGAGGATCACCGCCTGCTGATATTTACTCTAGTCAGTACACATTTTAAAAACATTCAATTGAAATTAGCAAGTCATCTGTCCATCCCTATGGGTATTTCACATTACCCCTGACGCGGCGTCATGATTTACGCTTAAGAATCTTCAGGTTTCCTTATGTTTCAATACTAGGTCCAGAATGTGGTTATAGCATACTTGATGGCAACGACACAGTAATCTAAGAACGGCGACGACATCTAAGAGACGAGAAACCGAGTCACCATCGTCATGCCGGCCCACATATACCACTTTTGAACGTCACTACTCTAGGTATATTAATATTTGAAGGTACACAAACTAAACCTGAAACACGATAGGTCGAAGTCAGTTAATAGACAATACATTATCTATTATAGTTACAAGTGTAGAGACTGTTACGACGTTGTTTCCCGCATATTCGATGGGGCAGAAAATAATTTTAGTTGTATGTAATTTTTCAGTCTGAATTAATTAATTCTTAAATTTGTTTGCAATTCCCTTGTAAATAGTCTGATAAAACCTATTGCCAAGAAAGAAGTTATAACAAACATAATGAAAAAAAGACAATTAGAGCTGTTGATTTTACTTCTTTACTTATAACAAAGAAAGAAAATAGTGATAGTAAACATAGTTAGGGCAGTGAAAACAACATTGCGACGATATTGTTGTGCCGCAGTGACCAAGGAACTTTAACGATTTTTTTTATCGACCATTTGCTGCGTGCAGTGGCTTTTTGTTTTGCAGAACGTAATCTCTTAAGCACGTAAGTTAATGCTGAAGATTGTAAACACGCCACTAGTAGCTGTATTGACTAATGAGTAATGATGAACTTAAATTAGTCCACGCTAACTTTAGTATGCTTATAGCTTCAGTAAATCGTTAACAAAGTAATGAAATTCTTTCAATTTATTTTAAATCTGGAATTAGTACATATTAAAAATTTTTGAGTAGGTCTGACCTCATCATTTATGATAGACAATAGTGCTGTGACCAATGATGGATTGCACTCCCACAACAAATAATAATTCGCTCATTCTTAATGACTTTAGACTACATGCGATGTTATGATGCTAGAAAACAGACATTGGCAACGAATTTGTGGAATTGTATTAAAACAATACTAGTACATTTAATTTATTTCACGGTATTAGTGCATTTAATTGTCAGAACTTAAAATAACTCTATAAAGAAAGCAAACTTTTACTTGGTTTTATAGCTTTCCTGAAGTAAAATCAATTTGCAGATAGACTGACTCACAAAGCAAAAATTAATGATTTATTTTAAATCTATCTAGATTATAACATACTTGTTAATGCTCGACAATATTTTTATACTGACTCAAGAAATAGCTTCTCCGTAAGTGATAGAAAATGCAGTCTTGTCCAAGAACGACAGCAATTTTACTATGGAACATGAATTCATTGACTTCATAGCAATACCGGTGTTTGCACTAGTGTACTATGGTTCACCAGTGCATTGTAAAAAAGTAGAGTGGTTTAAAGAGGTGGTCTTCTTTACAATATTACACTAACGCTGAATAATGACAATTGAACGAATGCTTTCCTTTCAAATATAATATTTTATACCGTTAACATTGAGCACGCATTACGTAGATATATTCAATTCAGTAAATGTTGTATCCTTGATACACGTTTGTAGGATTAAGCTTTGCATATTCTAGAACAGTGAGCTTCTCGGTATGAGGCCGCAATCCTTGTGCAGATTACATATTCAAGTGATGCAATAAATTGCCGAGTAACACGCACTAAACCTGCAATCATTTTATTGTTCCTACGGTGAATTCCATTCATGCGTAATGCTTTCTTTATCGCCTAGATAACTAATAAGTTTTTTGTAAGGAGTGACTAAAAGTACTAATTAAAATGATAATTTACTTATTAATACAATCGTGTAACGTATTCATAATGATAAAATTATACAACAACATTAGTGTACGACACTTTTTGAAATACTGATACTTTTTAAAAAATAAACAGAAGTATTAAAAGACAAAATATCTAAATTCGTGTTGATAAATAAACATTATGACATTCCAGGTAAACAAAGACAGATATTTCAGCGCCTGTATCCACGTCTTCCACTTATACGCTATGAAATTTTAAAATATATAATAATTAAAGAAATAAGAGAATAGTAAAGCACAAAACCGTACCGAATAGTCATTACGCGACTATGTGATATTTGGAAAAATATGTCAATCCTATTCAATTTCTACTTTTATACTAACCTTATCCGATATTATATTTGATAAGGTATATAAGTATATATCCATCCTGGATGTTTTTATATGGCATTTAATACTCAGCAATTTAATAAAGTGAAATAGGAGTAGTCCGATCATATATGAACTATAATATAGAAAACCGTTAGAGTACACAACTTCTGAAGTGAGTATAGCGTCTCCGCAAATGTAGTTAAGGTTTAGATTAAAAGAAAATTTAGCAGACTGGATATTTATAAAAATTTGCATACCGGGATAGAGGACGAAGGCAAGCTTTATAGTAGATCTACATATATCCAGTTGCTATATGCAAGCTCAAATAAAATTGACGGATGGAATCTTACGAAAACGTGTTACACCAAACCCCAGCCGTAGTACAATCATTATAACAATATGGCTTTAATCCTTTTCTATTTCGAATCAGTGGAACGCCTTGTTTCGCAAGGAAGAGTAGATGGAACTATGTCTCGTGAAAGGTTTCCCATATGTTGGATTGACCAAATTAAATCTATGACTAAAGCGTCGTTAAACCACCGTCAAACATAAATGAAGATAATCCAGGATAAATAAAAAGCTGTAATGCTGCGCGCTCCTAAATGTTATGGCTGACCACGACTGCTCTACCAAGAGCATATAATTAAAAAGAAGATTTCGAATCATTATCAGTGTGATAATGAAGTTTAAATTATATTATTATAAAATATTGTGATATACTGAACATAACAAAGTTTGTCACAAGAATGAACAAAGTATACGAATAAATATGACAGCAACTAATGGTAAAAATCTGAAAAAGCATAGAAAAAGTCACATAACACTTAGTAAAAGTTACCAGCGGAGAATTAACTTCACCTGTTACAACTAAATACTCTACCCCGAAACAGGAAGTACAAAGCTACGTAACTAAGGCGAAAGTTGTTATCATCACTTTTAAAAACGCGCTCAGTTTATCCGTGTACATTACACTAACGCGTCGTTATAAAACACGCTGCAGACCATTTGAGCTCGGTACAAGGATAACATATTGTAAGGGATACTGCTGTTATTTTTATACGGCGGATCCCAAGTGGACTACAAATCAAGATAACAAGCAGAGATAGAGGTCAGACGGAAATATTTACACATAGGAGACTTTATGTATTATATTAGAAAATTTATTCTACAATATAATATTACAAATGGGGTCTCATTTAATATAATATAATATTTTTATACAAATGTACTGGGCGGTTTTGCAATATTACGTAAATTAAAGTAAATTCATATATCAATAGTCTTCATTGAAATCAAGAGAGGCAAAAATATTCCTTAAGGTTTAATAAAGAAAAGGTTTATATTATGACTGGATTAAGAATATTCTCGTAAAGCTACAATAAAGACCAAACACTAGCCAGCTGAGGGTTTATTTGAAATTATATTGTCATATTTACTTTTGTATTATCTTCATATTAAAGTGATATTAAAATATATACGTAATATTGTTGACAAGTTTATCGAAATATACATTAATGAATTTGTACAATATTTTGCTTTAGTCATACGTTCGAAGGATTATTTATTAAATATTAAGAAACTATTTAAATGCACTTCAGAAGTCGATCGTTTTGTAAGCGTTTAACTTATTGAGCATGAAGATCCATGTGCAATGCTCTAACTTGTCCAAACTATCAACAAACTTTATTGCTTCCAGTGAGATTTCACTTTGGTACCTACAATAAGCAGTATATAAGCAGTTATATATAAGTAGTTCGTCTACTTTTATTTCAAATATACCACTTACAAGTAACGTAATTGTAAAAAAAAAGTATTGTCAACGTACTTAAAAAACGGGTAAATATTTTTTTACTAGCTGGGTAAAGTGACTATACTGTATCCGATCGTAAGCACAGTGTAATTCAAAATCCGACATCCACTGGCAAGAAACAGGAGACAAGTTCATCCGCATGTGCCGTGTTCTCCTCATGTTGGCTTTCTGAAATATTGTAGAGCTAAACATTCCTAATATAACACTAAAATTAGGTAGTACCAACTGCGTGTAGAAGTTGTTCTGTTGGACATTTTCACAACTTATAATGTTAGCTTTAAGAAATAGCTTTAATATCGAATTGACGATATAAAATACGTTCACGAGTTTAATTAGACCACAATGCTTATTATTTTATGATACAATTTCAAAGGTACGCATTCTACTTTTTTTTTGTTTTTGTAACGTCATTTTTTATTATATTAATAATATTTATACAATTCACGAAAATTATTGGTATAGGAGATATAATTACGAAAGGAAACTCTCAAAAGATGGTCATTTTAATGTGTTAATATCAGACAATACGAGATAGTTGCGTAATACATAGCTCCTTAGAGATCCATTTTACTATTATTTAGTATTCATAATGGTTTTGAATGTGTTTCAAATATTATTTACTGAAATTATATGTGCCGACTGGAAAATAGATATAATATAGCCTTAGTTCGTTCCTGTAATGAAAAACTTAATTTATTTGCTATTAAAATTAACCTTAATATTTTGTACAGTATTATTGCTTAGTTTAGTAGTAAACATAACAAGCAAATCTCACTAAATGTGCTGACTTTAGCTCACTCTCCGCTCTTGTGATTAACTTCAGAATAAGGCAATTCATCCAAAGAACAAGTTTATTACTTTCAACTTTTCCGTTCAATACGAGAGGTCCCTGGAAATTCACTCGTACAATGGGTCCAATTACAGAAATCGTAAAGATTTGGGAATTTTACCAGTTTTCATCGTTTTTAGACGGTTAATCTGCTTCCACTGAATTTCAACGGTTATAATTAAAGAAGTTTAGGATTTTCAGAACCATTATTACAGAATGCTGAATATAAAACAGAAATAATTATATTCAATTTGTGGGAATGCTGGCCTTCTGAAAAGTAAATCAATAAAATACATTTATTAAAGTTAAAAGAAAACACAATAACATATTTGTTTCATACTCTTATATTTAATTATAAAAGTTAGTTGGTGTAGGACGAACATAGGTCATAGGCGGCGGTTGCGGCCGTTGGGTTACGTTGAGGGCCTCGACTTTATGTTTTGCGGAATTCCCCTTCTGATAATGAACTGTGATTGGTCGACTGAAATAGCGTTAGGGACTTCCCTTTCTTATTTATCGATCACGTGACCGGGATCACGTGAGGATTGCGCAGGAGCGCGGGTCGGTACGTTAGCTGCGCGTCACGTCAGTCCGCTAGAAGCTCCGCTCGAACACACCCGCGCTACATTGGTAATTAAGTAAATAAGCAAATATGTAGGAATATGTAATAGGAACAAAAATAAAAAGTTTTCCTTAAGTTTGTTTCCATAATAATGATAATATATCGCCACGATATACCTTTTCTGGGTGAGCAGAGTACATACTTATCGCACATCAAAGCTGATTTGGGATACTTGATTAAAATAAACTGCTATTTCGCCCTTCCAACCACCACAGCCGCAATTCTTATTTTTATTGTTTATAGTGCATTTTTTAATATTAGTATATTTTATTGTTTATAGTGCATTTTCTATTATGAAACTAATAATGCAACAAATAATACTTATCACCTTATTACCATTACTACTTACTTTACCTATTATTATTTCCACAATTAATATGAATATCTTACTTTTCACTAGTACCAATAAAATCATATTTGATTAAGTCATAAGGCTTTTATTTGGGCTAATATATGACCTACAAAAGGTCGTCCGCTTATCCCTACAATAATTTACGAAGCATAATCTTTTCAATATTAGAAAAAAAGGTTAGATTTATGGTGAAAGTAGTATAATATCTAAAAAATGTGACCTGCTTATTACAATTAGAAGGCTAGAAGTACTTGAAATTGTATGTAATATGTGTGAACTGTATTTATTACTTCAACAATATAATTTGATCTATTTTACTTAGGGTCTATAAAAATAAATATTTTTCGAATTAATATAAGTTATAAATATCAAATTTTATTTAAATTCCCTACTTTACTACATTTCAAGTAGGGATGTAACGGAGGCAGTTTTATCGGAACCGAAGTCGGAGTCGGAGTTTTCAAATTTGATTTATCGGAGTCGGATTCGGAGTCGGAATCGGAGGCAATGTCAGTCACAAGTGACGGCAGAATAAAATAGTTTTATTAAGGGACAAATAAAAACATTATTCAGTGAACCTTTTTAATTAGAAAGTGATAAATTTACAAATACACAGACAATAAAAATTGCTGTTTCTTATTAACATTTTCATAGTACTGTGAGAAAGCGATTACCTGAGCTACTGGTCGCGTAGTCCACGACATTTAAGCGCAAAGTGGATAAAACCACTATTGTATGTCTGCTCACATAGCGTGATAGCGTGAAGATATGTTATTTGTTATATCTTAAATTTGATCCCATTTTAATATGGTGCAGGATTGATACATGTCTTCTAAAGTATAAGCCAGAACTTTTGAATTGACAACAGCATAATCCATTTCCCTCTACATCTCCCTCGTGTGTAGACAGATGTGGAGAATCGAGACTGTTTCCAAGCGTATATCAGGTTTTTTTTTGATAGCCCGGGGGATATTATTGACGAACCTCAGGGATCTTTTTGGTTGTCGGACTTGCAACGACTAAAACCCCCGGGGTCACACAGCGCTCTCGCCTGGATAAGTTGGGCGGCGGAGCGTGCGCTCAAGCGCATCGCCGGCGTATATCAAGTTGGGTCAACACAACCCAACACAACACAACACAACCCAACACAACACAACACAACACAACACAACACAACACAACACTTTTTTTTTTTTTTTTGTTAACCCGGTGGAAATCCCTAACGGACCGTCAGGGGAAGTGGTGAGGGCCACTTCCCCCGGTGTGTCGGACCTGCCCCGACTAAAACCACCGGGGTGCCAGTACTGCCTCTCCTCGCCTTCGCCGAGCCTGGGAATCCAGATACTTCCGACGACTCGGCGGGCGTTGGCCTTCGGGCAGGCCTCCTCTCTTGGAGGGGGAATTTAAACCCCCTCAGGACCTCTCTTGGGGAACGGCGTGTGGGCACACACACGCCGACCCTTCCTCTCTGCACTGGACGGGGACGCCCTCAACGTCACCCGCCCAGCCTGTGTCAGGAGGGGAGCGCCTCGCGCTGGGAGTCCTGCGCGAATTGCTCCCTTCTCCCGAGCCGCCTTGTTCGGCGGCGGCGCCGAGGGTTGCGGGGATTGGCGACATGCCGCTCCCGCTCCGCCGCTTCCTTCTTGCTTATGACGGCCTCACAAAAGGCCGCCAACCCTCGCCATGCCGATTCCCTGTCAGTGGCCGCTTTGATTACGGCCGACAGGGAAAGGTCGTGGCCGACGACCTGCCGTAGCTCGGCTCTCTCATTGGCCCAAGCTGGGCACTCCTCCAGCGCGTGTTGCGCTCTCTCGACTGGGCAGCCATCACAGTGGTTGCACGTTTCCGTCGGCTCGCTCCCGGGAGTCAGACACAGGTATCTCCCGAAGCTGCCGTGCCCCGAGAGAACCTGTGTCATCCGGTATGTGAGCGAGCCATGACCACGTGACAACCACTGTTTTAGAATTGGACGGACTGCCTCGATAGTCCAACGGCCGGCGCTAGGATTGCCCAGCCTGGACTCCCACTCTTGTATGGCGCTCTCATTGAGGAGTGCCCTCTTCCTCCTTACTTCTGCCGGGGCCAACCGCAGGCCCTGGGCTCTCTTCTCCTCGCGCCACTGGTACAGCTGCGCGAGGGTTCGTGCGTCCAGGTCCCACGGCACGGACCCAGCCAACACGCAGGCCGCCTCGCACGAAATCGTACAGTACCCCCTGATCACTCGGATGGCCATAGCTCTCTGTGGGCGACGGAGGAGAGCTATGTTCCGGCGGCTTAGTCGATCAGCCCACACGGGGGCACCGTACATCACCATCGAGCGGACGACCTGCGTGTATAGAAGTCTGCAGGCCACGCTCGGGCCTCCCACATTGGGCATTATCCTGCTCAGGGCCCCTAGGACCTTCTGGATTCTGGGCATCAGAAGGTCAAAGTGGGGCCCAAAGTCCCATCGGCTGTCGAGGACCAGTCCCAGGTACTTCATGGTACTCTCGACGCCGATGCGGACACCACTCACGATGATGTGCGAGTCTGGGGGAGGCGCTCTTCGGGGGCCCTGGAAATAAATGGCCTCCGATTTGTGGAGCGCTACCTCTAGCCCCAACCGCCTGATCCTCCCCACCACCTGGGCCACCGCAGCGGTGGCCAGGATTGCCACATTCCGGTATGTATCACCGGTTGCCATGACCAGTGTGTCATCCGCGTAGCAGGTGACTTCCACCCCTCGGAGATTAGCGCCCCTGAGGACGAAGTCGTAGCCGATGTTCCACAGGAGCGGGCCAAGGACGGACCCCTGTGGAACACCGCACGTCATCTCATGCTTCCCCCACTCATTCCTCCCGGGGTAGACGATGCTTCTCTCCGAGAGGTACGCTGCTATCACGCGGCGGATGTACCCTGGCAACCGGTGATACCTGAGCGCCTCATGTATACATTCCCAGGGGAGGGAGTTGAACGCATTGGCGATGTCAAGGGATACCGCCAAGGCAACCCCTCCCCGGGAAGCTGTTTCCTGCGCTTTGGCCCGGACCCTCATAATCGCAGAGATGGTAGAGCGATTGCGGCGGAAGCCGAATTGGTTTTCCGCCAGGTCCGGGCCTGTCCCCTCCAGGTGAGCGGTGATGCGGTCAACAATCACCCGCTCAAACATTTTGTTGACCTCGTCCAACAGGACAATGGGCCTGAAGGACGAGGGTGTCTCGTCCGTGCGCCCTGGCTTCCGCAGGAGGACAAGTCGGCCTGTCTTCCACCTGCGCGGAATGGTGGCTCGCGCTAGACAGGCGTCGAACATCCTCCTGAGTCGCGGTTCCAGGGCGTCGAAAGTCATGGCCCAGATCTTGCCGTGGACTCCGTCGAGTCCAGGGGCCGCCTTCTTGGTCTTGAGCCTCTCTATCACCCTCTCCAGCTCTTCCCGGGTGACTGGTGGGGGAGGCTCAAGGCCTTCCTCTTCCATGATTGGTAGCGGAGGTTGGTAGTCACCTCTTCTAGGAAAGAGGGCCCCAACAATCTCCTCCACTTTGGAGGGTTGGAGAGTTTGGGTCTCCGGGGGGGCATATGGGCGCATTTTGTCGCGCACTAACTTATACGGCCTCCCCCACGGATCCCCGTCCAACTGCTCCAGAAACTCCTGCCTCGCTTCGTCGATAGACCGCGCGATGGCCACCTGCATCGCCGTCTTATTTTCCCTGTAGAGGCCGTATAGGCGGTCCTCCTCTGACTGATCGCGCCGTCTTCTCCGACGATAACGAGTGTACCGGCGTCTCGACGAGACACACTCGCTTCGCAGCTGAGCTATCTCGTCGTTCCACCAGTACACCCGACGTCTGGGGGAGGGACGCTCTCTCATCCTCGTCATGGAGGCGTCGCAAATATGCGTCATGGCCACCCGCAGCCAGTCCGCTTCTTCTTCCACACTAACTTCACCCCCTGGCACGGGCAGCCACGACTGCACAATGGCCGCCTCCTCCAGCATCTCCGGATCCAGACTCCGGAGGCTCCACCTGGGATAGACTTCGTTCGGGGCTCGGGTGGTAAATGCCCCTTCCGAACGCCAGGCGGAGACCTCGAACCGGATATAGCTGTGATCCGAGAGCGTCTCCTCATTGACCCTGACTCCCCACCTATGCACGCGATCCGTCAGGGAGGGACTTGCGAATGTCAAGTCTATGATGGAGCCTCCGTTCCTCCTGACGCACGTGTCCTCCGACCCGCGGTTCAGGACGCAGAGGCCCATTTCAATTGCCCACTCATTTAATCTCTCGCCCCGTGCGTTGGTCGTCCTGCTCCCCCAAGCAGGCGACTTGGCGTTGAAGTCCCCGCCTAACAGCACGGGACGAGGATGTATCCGTCCAATGAGCGCGCCCAGCCGGACGAGGAACCCCTCGAACTGGGCCTGGGTCTTACTGGGGGAAATGTAGACCGAGACCACAGTTATCTCGCCCAGCAGGGCAGCTACGTATCCATCGCCCCTCTCCACACTCCTAAAAGAGGGGACGCCCAGATTGGGTTTCCTCACTATCATCGCCAAGTCCGATCGGTCCCCCACACAGTCGAGGCTGTTCGGGGGGACGAAGTACGGCTCGGAGATGAGGCCCACTCCGATGCCCCACTGCACCATGCTCTGCGAGAGGAGGTTTTGAGCTCCGGTGCAGTGGTTCAGGTTCGCCTGGATGAATTTGAGGCGAGACCTATCCATTAGTGGTCATCGGAGTGGGCACGTCGTTCGGCACCAGTTCTGGCGCCGGTTGACCGGACTGCAGCTGAGTCGAGGGATTTTCCCCAGTAGCAGCAGTTCCGCTTCCCCTCTTCTTAGTGGGCTTGAAGGCCGCAGCACAGCCTTTGCCCCCGACTTTGTGGTCAGCCGGCTTGTTCGCGAGAGCACATACCGTGCAATACGGTTTTTGCGTGCACTCCCGCGCTATGTGCCCCAGCTGACCACAGCTGAAGCATTGGCTGCCCCTATCCACTTCAGCGGTGCAACGTGCCCTGACGTGGCCAGGCTCGAGGCACCTGAAACAGCGCAGGACCCTCGGTTGTAGGAGCCTGACCTGCACCGCTCCCCATCCCACTACGACCTTGCGACCGTCCGTCACTTGCTTGGCTGCTGCTACTGGGCAACTGAGCCAAAGCGCCCCCATGCCATTCACACTCTGCCGGATCACCCCCACTCTTATTTCACTGACGTGACAATCTCCGGCCTTGGCTATCGCCGCGACCACCTCCTCTTCTGTGACAGAGTCCTCGATGCCGGTGACCCTGACGTCCGCTCTTTTGATGGCCCGGTTGATTCTGATGCCAGGGTCATCGAACTTGCTCCTCAGAGCAGCGGCCAGCGCGTCCGCTTTCTCACCGCTCTCAAGCCCCGGCACCTGCAGGACTCGCCCCCCTGTAACCGATTTCCGGACGTGGAGGTGCTCAATCCCCAGACTGTCCAGATCGAGCTCCGTTCTGGCCCTCCTCATCACGTCCGAGTAGGAGAGCCCGGCCTTCTGGGACTCCTCGCTCAGGACTAGAGTGACAGCCGTCGTCTTTGGCGGACGGAGCTTGGGCTGCCCACTCTTCTTTTTCTGCTCTTTCTTTTTCAGCTTCTTTTTCTTCGGGGCTGGCTGGTTGGGCTTAGCGCCTTTGGGGCCGCGCTTGGCTTTCCCATTCTTACCTGCAACCTGCCAGACCTCGTCTGTCCTCTCTTCTTCTTCTCTTCCTTTTTCCTGAGGCTTGGCCGTATTCCCCTTCCCAGCCTTGTCCTCACTATTCTCTACCTTCTTGTCTTTCGCCACCTTCTCTATTTTCCTCTTCTTTCTTTTGGCGGTGGGCTGTCCCAGTTCTGGGAAAGACTCATCGTCAAAGTTCACTTCTCCTTCTGGCCAGTCCGGATCCGTGGGCGCGGGAAGCGTAGGAGCATCCCGGCTCTTTGCTCTATCCGAGGCAAGGGGCGGCCTCAAGCGAGGCTCCGGAGGGAGCAGACTCCTGAATGGAGCGAGCCTTACATCGAGCAGCTTGCCAACGGCATGCAGAACTTGCCGCTCGATGCTGTCAGCCTGGGGCGCTGGAGTTGTCGCAGGCGGGGGGACTGAGACCTCCTCCCGCCGCGCTGCGCCCCTGGCCATCTCCACTCTTATCTCCTCGAGCTGCTTCTTCAGCTCCGCGTTTTCAGACCGCAACCTATCAACGTCTGACTGGAGCTTCGCAGTCTCTCCGGATACCGTCTTCTTATGCATGGATTCGAAGGCAAGGGTGAGTTCCCTCGAAGCCAGCTTAAGATGCTTCACGTAGGTACCCTTCAGGTTGCCTGACGTGTCCGCCACCTTGTTGATGAGGCCCGTATATTTTTTGACTACGTCCTCAATCTCGTAAGCAGTCTGGTCCTCGCTTACATTCGACGACGCCTCTGACAGACGTGACGATCTTGTCTTTGGGAGGCTTCTGGCTTCTTCTAGGAACTCTTTTTCTACCTGAAGTTCCATAGCCTCCCTTTCTACACGTAAGAGGTCCGCCTTCGCTTGAGCCAAGCCCACGTATTGGCCTGTGGTGGGCGGCCTGCCTCTGCCTCTACGGGGTTCCAGTGATCTGGTTCCCTCTGGTGAAGTGCTGCTCGAGCTGCTTTTGGAGCGAGCACTTTCGTACCTCCTCTTTCTGCCGGCGGCACTCGACGCGACCGACATCAGGCTTTGATCAGATTCATCGCCTGAGTCGTCCACGTTTCCTCTCGCGCTGCTACCAGCGCCGTCAGATCTGGACCTTTCGTGCTCCAGCACGCCTCTTTCCGTCTGACTCTTCAGCTCCCTACTCTTCATCTTTTTAGTTTTAGGTTTTTTGTTAGTTTTAGGTGACATCTCAATTTTGTTCCCACGAGTATGGGGGAAATAAACCGTCCACCCGGGCAGTGCCCCCTGTACCCGGGTAAGCCTAGCGTAACCCGTCAGAGGATTGGCCGGTACTCTGACGGGGGTCGCACTAGAGACTGACATACCCTTCAGCCATGCATCCCCTCACGGTGCGCCGCCGCTTGGGATTAGGGGTAGTTTTTTATAGAGGTTGTCCTCCTCGCAGCCCGGCCAATGAAGGCAAGACCCTCGGTCCAGACCTGCAGCCGTGAGACATGACCACAGACGCCGCAGGCCGGATTACGAGCTCCTGACGCTTGTCAACAGACGCCGTACGAAGAAGACATCAACAACGAATCCTACCATAAGAATCAACAGGTAAGCACCCTAAACATTACAGGTGATCCTAGCAGACGAAATCGAAGAAGATGGAGCTTCTCAGCACGAGGACTGATGACTTGCCCGACGGTATGGTAAGTACACGCCGGACACGTCTCCACTCCGGGGAAAGGAAATGACAGGTAAGGATTTCAGGTAAAGGAGAGCGGAGGGGAGCAACGAGAAAGGTAGGGATTAACTTGGAAGGAGAGAGAAACAAGAAAGGAGACAAGGAAAGGTAAGGTGGGAGGGGGAGAGGGCTGACTGACTGCACCGGCGAACCGATGGGCGATGGGGTCGTCACGTCCCGACGCCGAAACACAACACAACACAACACAACACAACACAACACAACACAACACAACACAACCCTTTTTTTTTTTTTTTTTTACTTGGGGAAAATCCTCATAGGACCGTCTCGACTGCACAGGGGGGTTGCGCAGCCGAGGTGTGTCGGACTTATACCGACTAAAAACCCCAAGGTGACTACTTCTGCGCATTGGCGGGGACTGCGGGTCCTGTAATCAATTCGCCGCAGCCCCGTCGCGCCGCGCCCAGTGGGCACGAACTCGGGGGAAGTTGTTGCCTTCCCCGATACTGCTCGTTATATTTAGGCAGAGCACGTCACAATGCTCTGCCTACTCCCCGAGGGTCGCTAACCAGTCGCTCAGGGCCCCCACCCTGAGCGGCCACGACCCCAAACACATCAGCCAACCGGTCGTGGATCGACCGATCGGCTGGGACTGATGCACCAGGGCGGTTGCCGGCACCCTGGCTCCTTCTTCGAGCGGCCTTTTTCCGCTCTCGCTCTGCAGCCTCCTTCTGGGACATAACATCCTCACAGAAGGAGGCCACGGCCCTCCAATTGTCATACCCTGCCAGCATAGCCGACACCACTGCTGGCAGGGAGAGGTCGTGTCCGATCCTTCGGACCAGGTCCCACCGCTCGCTATCCCACGCCGGACAGTGTGCGAGCGTATGTTGGGCGGAATCCAGGTCCGAACTGCAGTGGTAGCATTGGGCCGTCGCTTCTCGTCCAAACCGGCACAGGTACTCAGGGAAACATCCATGTCCCGTGAGTACCTGAGTCAGACGGTAGGTGACGTGGTCTCTACAACCCAGCCAGGCTTCGAGGTTCGGCAGAATGGCGCCGACCACGCGCTGGCGCATGCATCGTACCTCATTGAGCTGCTCGCGCCACATTCTGATTGCTGATCGACGCTCTTCCGCCTTCAGCCTTTCAAGCGCCGCGGGAGGCACACTTACGCCTCTCAGGCGGAGTTCACGAACTCGTTTGAACACTGCCGTATCCACCTCCGCCTGGATGTTAAAGGGCAGAAAGCGTGCCAAGATTGTCGCCGCCTCATAGGAGATGGTTCTATAGCCGCGTGCGATCCGTATGGCCATCAACCGCTGCAGACTGTGTAGCTTCTGTCTGCAGCGGCGGACGCGCAGTCTGTGACCCCAGACTGGCGCCCCGTATAGGGCCACGGACCGCACGACACCGGCATAGAGGCGACGAACACCCTCAGTGGGTCCCCCGAGATTGGGTAGGAGTCGGTGCAGAGCACCCACTACCCTTTGAACCCGGGGGACGAGGCGCTCGATATGTTCCTCGAAGCCCCAACGACCGTCAAGGGTGAGCCCGAGATACCTAATGAACCGGCCCACCCTTACATGTGTGTCACCTACTCGGATCGACGAATCGGGTGGTTCCCTGCCTCGCGGCAGTTTATGGAACCATAACGCCTCGCACTTATGAGGCGCTACCCGAAGGCCCAAATCGTGGATCTTGGAAACGACCCGTGCTACCCCCTGCTCGGCGAGCTCGATGGTCCCTGCGAAGGATTCCCCGGCGGCAAGTACTAGCGTGTCATCTGCATAACAGACGACGCTGACACCGCCGGGGAGTTGCGCACGCAAGACCGCGTCGTACGCGAGGTTCCATAAAAGGGGTCCTAGAACCGACCCCTGTGGAACCCCGCAATACACCTCCCTCGTATAACGAGTATTGTTTCGACCCATGTACGAGATGTACCTGTCCTGCAGATACGCCCCGACAATACAGCGCAGGTAAGGGGGCACATTGTGATGTTCGAGCGCCCCCTTGATCGCAGTCCAGGGCAGGGTGTTAAAAGCATTGGAAATATCCAAACTTACACCTAGCACCACCCTGCCCTGAGAGACAGCTAGTTGCGACAGGGACCGAACACTTAATATTGCGTCCAGTGTTGAGCGGCCCTGTCGAAATCCAAACTGCATATCATGCAGGTCGGGGCCGACGCGTGACAGATGCTGACTGAGACGGGCGGCAATAATACGCTCAAAGAGTTTACCGCTCTCGTCCAGCAGGCATATGGGTCGGAACGCAGAGGGAGACTCCGCGGCCCTGCTATCCTTCTTGATTAGGACCAACTCTGCCGACTTCCAAGCCTTGGGGAAGGTTCCAGTACGGAGACAGCTGTCAAAAAGCTGCCTCAACCTTTCACCCAGGGCTGCCAAAGCCAAGGCCAAGGCCAGGCCCGGGATGCCATCCGGGCCTGGAGCTGTGTTTTTGGCCTTCAGGCGGCTGACTGCTCGGTCCAATTCCCCCTCGGTTACCCTGAACTCGTCGCACCAATCAGAAGGCGATGTAGGGGTGGCTGGGGGGCTTGAAGGACCGCCATGGACCCGTGGAAAGAGATAATCGACCGTCTTTGCAACTAATAACGGGTCCATGGTCTGCGTCAACGGGGGAACCCATGGGTGGAGTTTACCCATGACGACCCTATATGGGCGTCCCCAAGGGTCCCTACTCAGTCCCTCAAGTAGCTCTTTCCAAGACCGAGCCTTGGCGTCCGAGATGGCTTTACGGAACGCCCGTTGAGCCGCCTGATATACGACGTAGGCAGTGGCAATTTCGTCAGCCGATGCTCGCCTTCTCCTCCGGGCACGTTGAAACTGGCGTCGGGTACGAAGGCACTCCGCACGAAGTGGAACTAAGTTCTCCGACCACCAGTAAACGGCCCGGTACCTAGAGCACCTGGTCCGAGGCATGGAAGCGTCGCATATAGACTTCATTTCATTCCGGAACCAGGTGGCTTCTGCTTCTGGATCGGACACTTCTCCTCTTTCTGGCCATGCTGCGACGTTGGCAGCAGCGGTAAGAAAATCCCTGTCAAGTCTTTTAAGGGACCAACGTCGCGTGGAGCTGCTGTTTTGGGTCCTGGAAATTTCTGAGTGGCATATGTTAAAAATGATGTGGCGGTGGTCAGATAGAGTGACCACTTCTTCAGCCACACGCCACTCCGATACCATACTGATGGCAGAGGGAGTCGCCCACGTGAGATCCACGATCGACTCCCCCTGCCAGCGCACACAGGTGCTTACTGAACCCCGGTTGAGCAGCCGGAGGTCCAGACATGCAGACCACTCTAGAAGCGTGTCTCCCCTTGGATCGTTCCGGTGATCACCCCAGACCCTCGAATGGGCGTTAAAATCACCGAGTACAATCATGCGACGAGGTAGGCATCTGTGAATACACGCAGCAACCTCGTCTAGGAATTGCTCGTAGTCGGCGAGAGACACGTTAGGGGAGACATAGCAGCCCACCATGGCCAGAGGGCCCCACTCTACGGCAACATATCCTTGTCCACATTCTAGGAGGGAACAGGGAGGACCTCCATTCCAATGAATGGCTACGGAGCCCACCAAATCGCCGAACCAGCGGGGATGGGCAGCTGGAACGTGATAAGGCTCCGCCACCACGGCTAAAGCAACTGACCATTCCGCAACGGCTTGCAGTAGCAGGTTCTGCGCGTCGCGGCAGTGGTTTAGATTGCACTGAAGGACCTTATGGAGGGCCATAATTAGATTTCCATGCTAGGGTCCTCTACGTGTTGGCTCGTAGGAGCCAACGTGGCGCCGTTTAACGCCTCATTCTCAACGGGCGGGGAGGCTTGGGGCCCCTGCTTAGCCCCCGCCTCTATATTCTTCTTTTTGGGTGGAGTGCACCTCTTGCTACCCAGTCTGTGATCCGCTGTGCGGCCCAGATCCGCGCAAACGGGGCAACGAGGAGTCTGCGAGGTGCAATCCCTGACCCGATGAGTCGATTCAGCGCACCTATAACAGCAGACGCTCCTGTCTGTCTGGTTGGAGCACTGACTTTTTACGTGCCCAAGCTCAAGGCAACGATAGCAGCGCAAAGCACGCGGCCCCAGTATCTCGACGCGTACTGACGCCCAGCCAACATAGATGCGCTTGGTAACCGCAATCTTGCGCGCTGCAATAGCTGGGCACCGGACCCATACAGAGCCCATGCGATTGCGCGTCTGATGAATTTCTCCGACCTTAACAGCCTCCACAGCGCAATCCCCAGCTTTTGCGACCGCCATTGCCACCATATCTGTTGTTATAGAGTCGTCAAGGTCTCGTATCCGAAGCTCCGCCATCTTGATCGGACGTGAGACACGAACTCCAAATTCCTGCAACTGTTCTTGCAGCTTACGGGCCAGATTGTCGGCCTTGACGTCACGGCCTTCACCGGGAACTTCCATGAGAAGGGCGCCGGTTATCGTCTTTCGCTGGGTGACATACTCTATGCCAAATTCTGACAAGCTAACTCGCTGGCGAGCAGCAACCATCACTTCACCGTAGGTTGCTGTTGACCCTTCAGCCAGGGTCACCGTGATTGCAGCTACTGCCGGTACCCTGGGCACCTTCTGTGCCACCGTCTTTATTCCACCCTTCTTTTTATTTTTGCCTCCCTGAGGGTGAGCTCTGGGAGGTTTGACATTCTGAGAGTTCGCCTTATTACCTTTTCTCTTGACCGCCGTAGCCCATTCTGTTCCTGGTACTGGCAACTGGGGCATTAAGTGCACCGGGTTAGTGGAAGGATGGGTGGTCGGCAAGGAAGGCCACTCAGAAGCTAGGTCTGACACCATCCGCTTATTTTTTACCTTCCGCTTCTTCTTTTTAGGTTTAGGAGAGTGCAAAGGCTGCGGTGGATCTGCTACCATCAAATTTGGCACAGACTGACCCAGAGGTGGCCGCAACGATCGCGCCTCTAAAACTTTAATGGCTGCTGCCAACTGGCGGCTAATTTCTGCACTGATATCCAAGCTCAATTGGTCTCGCCCTGGGCTTGGAGGTAGACGACGGGGTGGTACCTGGGCGTCTGGAGGTGGCTGCACCCTGGTAGTGGCTGGAGACGGCACCCTGACATCCACAGACAAAGATTCGGGTAGAGGCGGCCGTACGCTCTCTGCAGCAGTTGGAGCGACTGCTTTAGCCACTTGTTGACGGAGGAGCACAATTTCTTCCTCCATGCGGCGCCTTTCGGCTCGTTCACAGGTCAAGTCCGATCGCAGTGCGGCAATCTCCTGATGAAGCACCTGCGCGTCGGACTGGTTCAGACGATGCGCCAGTTCGTTTGAGGCTGCCTGTATGTTACGCGCAGCAAGGCGAAGGCTGCGGACATAAGGCCCCTTCAGGTTGCGAGACTTGTCCGCAACCATGCCTACAACAGAGAGGTTTTCTCCCATACAGGCGACCAGACCTTCAGTCTGTCGCTCTTGCATCTCCTTGGCCAGTACTTCAGGGAGGGGAAGAGTTTTCATTGCACGAGTGACTCTGATGTTGGAGGAATCACTGAGTAATACCTCCTCAATGCCGATATCATCTTCCCCAGAACTTCCTGGAAGAGCCACCATCTTGCGTCCTGGAGGACCAGCACCGCCCGTTAATAGCGGCTGAGCACCTCGCTTACGAGGCCTCTTCTCCGTGGAGCAGTTAGAGGTAGCGGAAACGGAGTTTACGGACAAGACAGAGCAATCGCTGTCCTCACCATCATTCTGCCTAGCGCTTTTTGTCTGCGTGGACATCGTAGGCCGACCTTTAGGCCGGTTATGTGTAGCCCGTGGTGCCAAAGAAGCCGTTGGTTCCTTAAATGGCACAACCGGAACAGCAGTATCCATATCACCTGCAACTTCGGAGTCCTTGGGAATAGCCGTGGTCGTTAAATTGGATTTTCGCAAACTTTCGCCCCCCCCAGAGAACGCGGGGCAGCCCGGGCCCGTGGGCCCAGGGAGGGATTCTCCGGCAGAGCCGGTACCCTCCTGGGGTTAATTCCTATTTAAATTTGCGTCCATCATTACTCTACTACTAGACGTCAAGTTTGCAGTACGCCTGCCAGGTCGATATAAGAAAAACAATCAACCTGCCAGCCGTTGTTCGGAACTAGGCCGTTGGGACTCTAAAGATGTCCTCATCCGCCCCAGCCCGATACTAAGTGCGCTGCTCACATACCACACTTAGGAGTGTTTATCGGCTCTCCAGCCTAGATCCGCGGTGTTCTGCGAAAACAGGGTCACCTCGCGTAGGGTGTGGCTCTTCACCACGCACCGACGGTCTTGGAGTGGCAGGCTAGGGTCCCTCTCAAGGAGATGAACGCTGATTCGCCTGTGAACCCACTCCCTGCATGCATTTTCCCTCCCCTGCATGCTTAACCCCAACACAACACAACCCAACACAACCCAACACAACACAACCTAACTTGGGCTAATAAAAGCTGTTGTTCACAAAGTGTTGGATATATCAGAAACCGTTATCCTCCAGTAAACATTGTCCAGTGAACAAATTAAATCAAATTTGCTGCTAATTTCTATTTTACTTAATTTAATGTAAATGTAAAATAAAAAAACCTTTTAGTAATAAATTTAAATGTACATTTAGTTTTAATATTTAATAATTTAATCATATTTTTTTAATCTAAATTTATAAATGTCTTCTACAAATTAAGTAGCACTGAGTGTTTGATTAATTGATATTATGTTTCAACAACATATAAAGTAAAATCAAATGAATTGACTGCAACAGTGGTGGTGACCTCCGATGAATACCTCCGATTAAAAAGCTTCGGAACCGAAATCGGAACCGAAGGCGTAATAACCATCGGAAGTTCCGACTTATCGGAGTCGGAGTCGAAGCTCCGTAACATCCCTGATTTCAAGTATAATTGTCATTAGGTTATATTAATAATATTTACTATACTTGCTTTATATACTGATAGCTCTCAAGTTTCAATATGAAGATTTATATCTATATAAAGTATATCACAAATGAAGTGTTTCAGCGTGTATTGGAAATACGATAATATGGTAGTACCTACACTACAACACAACGCCGAAACAAAGGCTTTCTGTTGCATAGCAGTGTTCTTTGTGATCGAACAAAAATTCATTATATTCACACATATCGACTGGTTAAAGGCTACCCATAGTTATATACAGGCACATACATAGTTATAGTTAGGCATATGGTTATAGGCTATATATATTCGGAATCAGCGTTTTCAAATATATATATATATATATTTATTTTTATATATTTTTTTTATTTTATATATAAATATATATATTTATTAATGTTTGTTGTTTTTTGGTGATATAGTAATTATATATATAATTACTATGTCACCAAAAAATGTCGCTTAAACCAAATAGCTTTTCACCAGTCGATATGACCAACCTCTAGTACTAATCAAACATGTATAATAAGTCTTATTTTCATTGTTATGCGAATCATCAATTAACGTTATTCTATATAATTAACAAGTTTACATTTTCCTTTCCGTATATTATAGGGATTCTAAGCCTGTACCTTACAAACTCCCTAATACCCTAGAAAATATACACGTATCAGTGAAAAATATTGCCCAACCTAAAAGACAAGGGAGTGTCTTATTTGTTGGGGAACGGAATTTTTTCAATTAAGTTTCACTGATTTTAGCCTTTTCGTTATTCTAAATTTTTGTGTATGTCACGAATATAATTTGTTCACGGAATGTGTCCGATCTGAATCTATGAGAGAGGCGTTTGTGAGCACCTTTGGTCTGAACAGACTTGACGTCGGGATGTTTTACAAAGTCTTAACAGAACTGTTATCTGATAAGGCGTCTGGTCTGTTCAGATCAATGACCCCATATGTCATATATTAAGTGTTTCTGTATTAGGGTACAATGGGGCTAACATAAGTACACACGTAAAAGCTCCTAAATGAATAGAATTAAAAAAAAGTCACGAATATATTGAATAAAAAGAATTGACACTATTTCTACATATTAACAACAGTTGTAAAATACGTGTCAATATTTTTTATTATTTAAAATTTCGTAATAATCTGTGTTTATCTCAACCTGAAAAAAAGTTGAGAATCATTGATATAGTTAGTTTGAGATCTTCTAAATTATTAGATAGTTCTACAAGTTTTCAAGGAATATTTTTTTTCTTATTATATACTTATAAGGTCTTAAATCTATTATATTAATAATTTTTCATAACATTATGACGTCATAAAGTTATATTCACTCTTATCTAAGCACAGTTAGGTATCACTATCATCTCGCTCGTTAAATTGACGATTGTTGTTAAATTGATGAGTGCAAGCGATTTCGTGGATCTTTGTTTTACGACAGCCCTCTCGTTGTCGCTATTTGTCAAAAGATTCAACTAAACGTTTAACCATTATCTTAACATAAAACAGTGCTCAAATTTAACGACCACACTTAAATGGAATAATCGTTGCGACACGAAATAAAAGCAAATTGAAATCTGTCAGTCTAAACAAAATTATGCAATGTATCTCTGACCTGCAATCTCAATTTAAAGTTCATTTCTCTTAGGTATCATCCCATCTATGTGAGGAATAGTGTAGGGATGTTACAAATATGCGATTTTGGATAGGGAAAAAGGTAACATAAAGTCGGTTAAAAATATATAATTTCGGTTCAGGTTACGATTGGGACATTGGGTATATTATTCTTTTCGGACAATTTTTGTTGTGTTATTTTATTAGAAAGTACTTTTATTCTTTTATTAAAAAGAAAATAACATGTTGGAATTGACTGCTGTGTAAGAGGTACTTAGTAAACTGAATAAGGTGTATTTTCATACTAAACTAGTATATTTATTTTAATCTATTAACAAAATGATATTTTATCAGTACACGCAAGCACAAAATTCAAAGCTAATAGACTCATTAAGATACACATTTTTTTTACTTATTCAATGCATTCTTTCACTTCTAATATCCGACAGTTTGAAAATTGATATATTTATTCTTAACATCCCCAGTATACAGCAAACGAAAATTGCTCACGGAAGCAAAAACTCTTTATGTATTTCAAGGATACGTTATGCTTATAAAGCCACAGTATGCAATAGAAGAATTGAAAATAGAGTTCTTGTTATTTCAAGTACATGTGGAGTGGAATATAAAGGGGAACATTGTCTCTGGCTCCTCGTTATGCACCGCTTCAGACGTTCTGATAACAAACCGTGGGTTAGACGTGCACCCTTAATAAAATACATACGTATAAGTTAAATAAACAATAGCATAAATTCTACTAGAAATTTTGTTTTATCTTATACTAGCTGATCCGGCAAACGTTGTTTTGCTATGTAAGGTTTTGTAATATCTTCTAAGATGTTAATTGAAATTAAGTGATGTCAAAGACAATTTTGTTCACAATTAAATACTCTTAATCAACAACACATTTATTTGGATAAAGATTAATATTATTACGTTGATACAACTCTTAACAAATAATGCATTAATTTCGACCAAATTTGTTTACCATAAAAACGGTTCTAGTGACTTAATCTTAAAAGATAGACATACACTGTCGCGGACATTTTTTTAGATCATTTCAAGAGGAATAATTCCTTCTTACATATATTTTTGGTATCTTGAACCGTTTTTGCAGCGCACGCAATGGAAGCCCTCAAGGATGAATAATTTTGCCCGTTTTTTTCACATTTTCCATTATTTCTTCGCTCCTAATAATTGTATCGTGATGTTATATAGCCTAAAGCCTTCCTCGATAAATGGTCTATTCCACTCAAAAAGAATTTTTCAATTCGAACCAGTAGTTCCTGAGGTTAGCGCGTTCAAACAAACAAACAAACAAACAAACAAACAAACTCTTCAGCTTTATAATATTAGTATAGATATACCCATCATAACCAGAAATTGATCTTGTTTTAAGTTAGAATGCATGTAATAAAAATGTGATCATTACTTCAAAATTGATTTATTCTTTTCAGCGTGATGTTGAAATAAACACACAAACAAACAGTTTTATAAAAATTGTGTTTAGAATCCTCTAGTCTATATAGTCCAATCTCTCTTTTTTTTAAACATGTTGAAATAACAATTAGTTATCCCCTAAAGAGATTTTTATTTAAATTTTAATTATAATAATATATAAATAAATTTAAATTAAGTACGTATTTAGGCACCACATGCTCACCTGTGAAGGAAAACATTGTGAGGAAAGTTCAGGAAAGCCGTATGACTTCTACTAGAAATTTCATGTGTAAGTGTCCTGAGAACAGCAATCAGCTACGCTCCTGGTCACGTTGAGCACGGCATACAAGCGCATAGTGGAGACAGCCACTAATGTATATCTGCTAACCCCAAAAGGTACGTAGCGTGAACATATATTATCAAAATAATTTATAATTATAGAAATTTCTAAATAAAAATATTCCAAAACACAGACGTAATAAATCATTAGTCACACTTGGCTCCCCCGAGAGTTTCCGCGGCGAGTCGACAACTACGGGAAATTGCATCGGTGTACCATATAGCGATAATTTATTAATTTGTCCGTTCATATTACGGCTCTTGTAGGCTGCAGTTGATGTATAGTCGTGTTGTAATATCGGCGAACGTTCGTAGGTTATTACAGTTTCTAGCTTGGTTTATTTATATTAGGGCACTTGTTTCACGCAACAGGAGTTACACACTAGGAGTGGATTTAGTAGGAGTACTCTGCAAGAGCAGACTATTGCAATTGGGGAATAAACGAAGTTTTGGGAGTCGAAGCTGCTCGCGTCTGTAGGCTTTACCCTAGTTTCCCTACACGTGACTTCTGGGTGGTGCTAAACGAGCAGCAGCGAGGTGGTAGGGCGTCGGTGCCCGTCTGGATCGCGACCACAGTACATAGGTGTAAAACCCGTCATAGTGACCAGTTTCGGCTTGTCGCGTTTCGGGATCAGCTTGTGTATATCCAGTGGCTCATATACCTAAAGACCTTCAGTCGTGGTATATGTGGGCTGACATGACGATGTAGACTATCAATGAACTTTCATCCTTTGATAGTCGCTTTCGTTTTTGGACTACACTGTACTTACCATCAGGTACTCTTCACTCACTATATCGAGCCAGTGTAAAAAAAAAACGCCATATAACGAACTCCTATGTAATGAAGATCTTCCTGAAACGAAAAACTCCTTAAATTTGGCTTGTTTGCTTGGCGTATAAATTATTCACACTCAGAATTCCGTAACGTAGCAATATTAATTATTCCGAAGAGAATAAATATTTATCATTGGCTTGGAAATGCTTTTTAAGGTGTGCGCAAACAGTCCAAAAAAATTGCGCGTACATTTGTTTATTGTGCACTCGTGTGACAACACTTAGAGAAACATATTCCCAAGCACCGGTCGATCCACCCCCTAAAGTTCAAAAACCATTTTTCGCTTTGCACTTTTTTAGTTATTATTTTTAGTTGATAAAAACAAACACAATATAAACAAAAGATTGAATAAAAACACATCTAATAGACCTAACAGATTATTTCAAATAAATTTCGTGAGCTCATCATAGTATTTCTATTTCTACTTTTTATATTTTAACTAAAACAAACTAAATTGCGAAGAAACCGCTCTATTTTTTCAATTTTATTATTATAAAGTTTACATTGTATTTTAATAAAACTGAAGAAATAGCAAAAGCATCTTAATATTATTAAGACCTAAACCTTTACAAGCGTCATGCAAAACATGCTACAAGTTCTGTTCACAAGAAATTACGCTTTCTGGTTTATAGTCAGCGTTATATTAACACCCTACAGGTGGTAAATATAATTCCAAACGAACCAACTTAATTTTCAATTGGTCAAAATAATTAAAATTTATAATATCAGATCTACAAGTATATGGGTTTTATATAAACTAAAAACAATGGCGAGAAATCGAACATTAAGCAAGCAAGCAAGTATGGATTTATAGAACAGACTCAACAATAGATTCTTTATTATAAGGAAAAATGGAAACGTTATCTACAAAGTGTATAAAAAGGAAAGACGCCCTTAAAAATGAATATTAGATTACTGTGAATCAATTTATAACGTCAATACGACAATTGGGGTGGAGAGGAGGCCTCGTGCGACCGCTTCAGTTGCGGTAATCCGTCAATGTCCGAAGTAAAGCCCCTTAAATGCTTTCTTAAATACGGCACCGGACCACGTCCACCCTACTCTTGTGTCCGCTTTGGATGTGCTCGATCGATAAAAAGCCTAGACCGTGAGCTGCTTGTCAGTTATTTGAAATACTTTTCATCCGTATTAAACTCAAATGAAAATCGAGAAACAATCATTTTCACGACTTGATTGACATGGTCATTGAGCAATAGGTTTCTGTACGCTAAAGGTAATGAGTTTAATCTTCAGATGGTACAAATATTTGTATAACGCAGAAGTAGGTCCATTATGAAGTGAACTAACGTTTACAATGCTTCATGCAATAATAACAACAAAATATTATTGCGGTATTACTAAAAATTATAATCATATTAAATTTACCAATGACTCTTATGACTTCACTCCTTGTTTTTCAATAGAACCTGTTATTTTTACGCTCTTAGAGACAACCTTATCACATACTTTGATAGCCTCTCTGCTATCTAATCTTTGAAATGTCGTAACTTCATAATACTAGCTTTCCTGCGAGACTCTGGCACCCTCATATCTTTTTTTAGATAACATATTTTATATTTAAATAAATACAAAGTTTCTTGTAATAACTTTTTATTATAGGCTCTGTTCCGATTTAAGTTAATGCATGGAAATGAACAAATCATATATCAAAAGTAAGTCATAGCTAAGAAAAGTGTCTAAATTAGAAGATATAATACCATTAATTTTATGTTCTACTCTTTCTTAGAATTTTTAAATATTGTACCAAACCCGTCTGTTAAATATTAGGTACTAACTAATTATTATTATCTAAATACCTAGATATTTCTAAAATAATCACATTCTAGGAATTCGATTCCTTAGATATTCATTATTTCATAGGATTGTACATAAATACAAGAATTAGGTATATATTGTATATAAATAATTCTTGAATATATAAAATGAAAAATGATTGAATGATAATTATTTTTCACTTTAGGGAGATAATTCTTGTCACCCTATTTTATATTTCGTTATCTATTTATATTTTGTTTTTAGTTTTAAGAATAAAGTTGAAAAGATCTCGAAGTATTGTCAAAAGGTAGGCAGCCTGCAGCCAGTATGCTCCACAACAAACATTTGAAACGTTACAAATTCAATAAATATTTTCCGTATCGGTGTAGCATTATTTCCCGATACAAAGCTGAAGATGTCTGTGGAGTCTGTATTCCAAAGATAGCTTGTATGCGGTAGAAATGAGCAAATAAATCAATTACACACCGCCAGGCGGCGCCACGGGAAATAATTGGATTTGTACTCACGCGCCCCAGGGGTCGATAGCTAGTTTATTGCCTAACAGAGTTCGATTCCGGAAAAACTGACGAGCCTTGAAACAACGGATATCTTTGAGAGAAATTGAAATACTTATTCTATTCGCAAAATATATTTTCTAATATAATTCCTCAATAAAAATACTTTGAAAACTTCGCCTAACTATATAAGATAAAAATCACACCATGCAGCCATGGAACTAATAATATAACTTGACGCGATATAATTGATCACATGTCAACTTTACCGTGCAATTCTATTACATAAACAGTATTGGTAACATTCACAGTGTAAGCTTACCTTTATTTCTATTCTATATATATATATATATATATATATATATATATATATTATCTTTATTCTACACTAAAATAACACCAACGCAATTAATACTAAGTACAGCGTTTCGAGAACATTTAGTGTCGTCAAGCCAGTCTAATATACTTCGTACGAATGTTTTTTAAATCCTAATTTCAAGAATTAAATGTAGCTTATAAATACAAAATGAAATATAAAAATAAATTGCGTTCAATTACAACTCAAGAATATTCGAGTTTCAACTGTATACGAATTTTTATTATAGCCTAATAAATAATACGTGATATAAATTAGCTATATGACTAACTCTATTACTTCGCTTCGGCCTGTCGCGTTCCAGGATCAGCACGTGTTCTTCCAGCTCTTCATGTATCTAGTGACCAGTGGCGTGCATCCCATATAAAACACTAGCTGATCCGGCAAACGTTGTTTTGCTATATAAGTTATTGCAATATCTTCTAAGATGTTCATTGAAATTAAGTGATGTCAAAGACAATTTTATTCACAATTAAATACTCTTAATCAACAACACATTTATTTGGATAAATATTAATATTATTACGTTGATACAACTCTTAACAAATAATGCATTAATTTCGACCGAATTCGATTACCATAAAAACGGCTCTAGTGAGTTAATCTTAAAAGATAGACATATACTGTCGGGGACATTTTTTTAGATCATTTCAAGAGGAATAATTCTTTCATACATATATTTTTGGTATCTTGAATCGTATTCGCAGCGCACGCAATGGAAGCCTTCAAGGATGAATAATTTTCCCCGTTTTTTTCACATTTTACATTATTTCTTCGCTCCTAATAGTTGCGTCGTGATGTTATATAGCCTAAAGCCTTCCTCGATAAATAGTCTATTCAACACAAAAAGAATGTTTCAATTCGAACCAGTAGTTCCTGAGATTAGCGCGTTCAAACAAACAAACAAACAAACTCTTCAGCTTTATAATATTAGTATAGATAAAAAGCATTATCTCGTTATACTTGGACATTTCATACATATTTACCTAAAATTTTAGTCCAATTTGGACTCTCAGACCGCTTTTTTGTAAACACCAGATTTTAAGTCAATATATATATATATATATATATATATATATTATTCTGATTTGAAACAGTGACTGCACCATACCTGATGGTAAGCATGGTATAGTCCAAAAAACGCCAACGACTATCGTCAGGTAAAAAAAACCCATCGGTAGTAGCAGCGATCATGCCGGCCTACAAAAATATCTCTTCACGCTACGCTATCGGAGGATATATACGCTAAAGGATCCCTATCATAGGATGGTGGGAACGAGCTCGCTGGAAGACCAATCCACAGCCCAACGACACGGCAAAAGAAGGAGTCAGAGAACTTCTTAGTCCTGTCCGGGATGTGAGATACCGTATAGCTGTGACACCGCAAACCGGCGCGCGTGGTGCTATTCAGGAAGGGAGAGGTCAAATGTCCCAGTATGTACAACTAGATAATGGTTTTTATGCTTTATATGGGATGCTCGCCTCTTCTAATGCCGTGCTATATTCAGAATGACATGACAACGGTGTCTGGTAATAGATTATTGTATCTTGGTATTTATTGCCGTTCCTTCACTACACTTTTCATCGGGAGCGCTATGGTCACTTTGCCAATCCAGTATAAAAAAATAACCTTTTGAGCCTTTTCACGCAAATCTATTCGAAAAAACGAAGCAGCTGAGTACTTATGTCAAGATATCATAAACACTTTTTTATTTCTCTCTCTATTGTGAACCACTATAAATAAGACCAAGTGCACATCAGCGTATAGTAAGACTCGTAAATATCAGTTGCTATGTTATATCTACAATTCATATCGTTCTAAGTACCTTCACTAAAGAACGTACTTTATCGGTATTTACGATTGTGTTTATATCTAAAGTTTATAAAGATGTTGAATAAAATAAAGTTTATTACTAAAATCCGACGTCTAAACAATAGAGCATTATTGCTAATAGGGCGATGGCCCGAGCTGAGTCGTGACCACAGTACACAAGTGTAAAGACGGTCATAGTGATTCGCTTTGGCCTGTCGCGTTTCGAGATCAGCACTAGCAGATCTAGTAACTCATATACTTAGTGACCTTCAGTCGTGGTATATGTGATATATGACGTGGTACATAACGACGGAGGTTATCAACGGATTATTAGCCTTTGATGGTCGCTTTCGTTTTTGGACTACATTGTACTTACCATTAGGTGCAATGTAGTACTTTGTCGAGCCAGTATAAAAAAGATTTGTAAGTTTTTTAAACCTTACAAAAACTTATAACAATATGGCACATATTCCAAATTAAAAAAAAAATAAAGGAACATGTCCCATATTATTATCATTTAAGAGTATCATAAATTTGAAAATTATAATCATTAATTGATTTAGCACTTAATCAATATTATTATACTATATATAACAGTATTGATATAATATATCAATACTATTATAAATACTTAAAAATACTGTTTGATTGATTTTTTGCTGGCAACGATGTATTTCTTATTGCAAAGAAGTGAAATTAGCTCGATTGATTGCATAAAAGATTAAATTAAATTCAATGCATTTTTAATAGTTTAACTTCTTTTCATTATACTAATTATCAATCTAAATGCAATGTACTACTATAATTAATATAGAAAATACTTTTGGAAATAAAATCCGGAATTCTAGGCAATTACAATAAATTATCTTGGCACGAATCAAAAGTCACATTTAATTAAAACTAGTTGAAGTAACATAAAAGTAAGACCCCAAAATCTTCGTCAGCGACGCTTGATCGTCCAAAATTAGTCCGGAACTTGCCCCCGAATTCATATACCTCTCCGTTAACTAACAAGTGTAAAAGTTTTAACTACATTCGACAAGATTATAGTATCAAAGTTCATTATACAATTTACAGCATACAAACTTGTATCATAATAAAGTTTCCACTTCTTATGTTTTAATTTGACAATTTTTTTTACCCGGTGGATACCCATTATGGGCCAGGGGGCAGTGAGGGCCGCCCCTCTGGTTTGCCAGACTCTCATCGACTAAAACCAGCGGGGTGTTTCTCTCCACACGCATGGTGCGCCGAGCTACGGGAATATGACGGTTGGTCTCACCGCGGCCCGACGCGGGATAAGCCCCAAGGGCAACGCCACAGTCATAGTGGAGGTGGGAGAGAAGAGTGATCACCCCTTTCTCTTTAATTTGACAATTAGGTCAATTCTAGATCAGGATATTTAAAGGATTTATCAACAATATGTTAGGATATTTTTATATAATTATAGTCTATTTTAAGTAATGTTTTAATAATCATTAGTAAAAAAAAACATTGTTTTCCACGCCTCAACATCTGGATTCGCCTAATTATTATATATTAAACAAACATAATCAGTTTAAAGTATCACAGTTCTCTTTAATTAAATTCTCTGTAAAAATAAGTTTTACATACCTATACTTGCATATGTATAAGGATCCTCTAAAATGGCGAAGAAAAGGAATTTAGTAATCTTCATAGTCCTGTCGTAACAATTATTTCAAATGACACAAGAAAAAAATAAATGATAAGCACAATGAGGTAATAATAACAAATACACTTATTATCTTAATTTAAAAACAAAGTAGTATTTGTTTATCAAAATTAAAGTCAAACAAGATAAGGCTTAAGGCTCATTTTATCATGGAAAAATTATATATTTAGAAGATAAAATAAAATGCAGAACATGGAGCGTCGACGTAGAGTCGCCTGCCTTGCAATCTTTTACCGTTTGCACAGTGGAGAGTGATTTCAGGAACTCCATTCTTTGATTCGACCAGTCCCCTTCCATCATAAAACCATTAGACATCGAGTCGGATGGCATCCTTATGTGGTGGATGTTCCTTATATTCACACGAAAAAATCGCTTCTACATTCATCATGCGAACGGCTAAGGAGTGGAATATGCTTCCAGCGGCCATATTTCGGCGATGTTATGATCTGGGAGTCTTTAAGAGAAGAATGAATAGTCATTTGTTGAGCGCACGCGTTGCACGGTTCATGATCGGATTCATTTTCACCTTCCACCAGGTGTGATTGAGTTCAAGCGTTCGCCTATAAATAAATTTTAAAAAAAGATAAAAATATCCTTATTTTACATAACATAATTAAATCTATAATTAGAATTTGTTAAAAAAAAAACGGGCACACCTAATAGTTTTATTATGTATACATATATGTTATTAATATAATCGTGATTATGTATATAGTTATAATAATAATGATTATGTATTAATTTATCTTTTCTGTAATTCTATGATTACTAATACGAGTGAAAATTATAATATT
This sequence comes from Automeris io, assembly GCA_036320925.1. Classification (NCBI taxonomy): domain Eukaryota; kingdom Metazoa; phylum Arthropoda; class Insecta; order Lepidoptera; family Saturniidae; genus Automeris; species Automeris io. The sequence continues at coordinate 7,458,698 of JAUDJH010000026.1, read as the reverse complement.
AGCTTTAGTTTTCTGTAGTATAATTTATAGTGTAATAATGGAAATCTTGTTAATTTATGGGGAAAATTATCCCCTTTGAAGCAGTAATTAAGATCGTCCTACTATCCGCTCTATACCTACGTAATGTCAGCGACTTAGTATTCACTGTTAGTTAGCAAACTCTAGGCTTATATTATAAAGCCCATGAGTCTATAGATATTAACACCAAAGCCAATCAAAATAAATTGGGACTGGTTTTACTCAAAATTATCCAAAACCTTACTCGAAACATTTAAACTATAATAATAGCTAAGACAAGTTATACTTTTATGTACTGATTCTCTATTATAATGTTTTAGTGTTAAATATATGTTTAAGTCTTGATTGTTTAAACTTTTCTTGAATAAATGGCTCACACAGACCTTAACATCGGATGGATGAAAGAATAAAGTATGAAAGGCAGTGGAATGTTAGTAGTGCGAAAATCTAATCGCTTTGTAAAATCAGTGTAGATAGAGATGAAGTCTTATTGAAACCCTTATTGTTCTGGCAATACACTATAATGAAATAAATTTAACACTACCAAGAGCGTAAAAAATGTTTCAATTTATTGTATATATACATATATGTATATAATTCTGAGTAGGTATATAATACCTATACCTTGAGTTAATAGATTGAAGTTTCAAACATAATAATTAATTTCACATATAGTGTAAGTGGTTCCCAAGAGGTGGAACAAGTTTGAATTCGATTCGCACGAACTTAAGAGAGAACTATTTGTGGCGAGAAGAGTACGATTAAAGCAAATTATTTGCAAAAGTGTACTTGCAAATTGTACTAAAGAAAGTCACACGTCTATTAACTTATTTAAAAAAAAATCTTTTTACTAAGTATTATACTTTTATATACAGTTTCTAAGAGTAGGTATTTAAAAACTCTACTTTGTGGTGTAGTATTTTATACTATTTTATATTATACTATTTTAGTACAGTTTTTTTTTAAATAAAGACCATAGTAAAATAAACCAATATACAACAACAATACATAGTTCGGAATCTCAAGTTTTGTAATATACTCTACTAATTGAATAAATTCATCATCATCATCAGCCTATCCTAGTCCACAGCTGGACATAGGCCTCTCCTAACAAGTGCCATTGAGTCCGGTCTTCGGCTTTTCTCATCCAATCTTTTCTGACCAACTTTCGCAGGTCGTAGCTCCACCTTGCTGGGGGTGCCCCACGCTACGTCTGCCAATCCACGGTCTTCACTCAAGAACCTGCCTGCTCCAACGACCATCAACTATTCGGCATATATGGTCTGCCCACTGCCACTTCAGCTTGCTAATACGAAGAGTTATGTCGACAACTTTGGTTCTCTGTCTGATAACAAATATATAATTTACACAAATAGTGAATAAATAACATGCCTTTTTTTGGTTGGGGAAAATCCTCATAAGACCGTCCCGGCCACGAAGGGGGTGGCAGCCGGGGTGTGCCGGACTTTTACCAGCTAAAAACCCCAAGCTGACTACTTCTGCGAATTAGTGGGGACTGCGGGTCCTGTAATCAATTCGCCGCAGAAAAAACATGCCTAAATTAACTGTACTAGTTTCTATATATTGTTAATTTTGATTGGAAATAAATAAGCAATGTTTATTAAGCCAAAGCAAATCTGATTTCTGAATAATATTATTTTTACCAGAAGTCTGTGTTATATCGGATGGAAAACCTGCTAACTATTAGCCAGTACATTAACACGGCACACAACAACGTCAGGACTTCGTCGACTAACAAGAATCCTATTCTAAAATATTCGACATTACATTTACTATACCGGATAATATAAGCAAAAAGTTTTACTTTAATTTCGGTTAAATGTTTTGACCTCAGGGCTTAGACGAAATAGTATTCTATTTAGCATTAATTAAGTGTTAATTTTAGATGCCGTTAGCAGAAAATATTTATAATAAAACGAGATAGGCATACCATAACGTGATATTTTAGAAACTTATGTCAATCAAATACGCTTCTACTAGGGTTGAGGGAGTGTGTCGTCCAAAAAGGGTGCGAGCGGCACACGATGTGTTCCCACGTGCCGCTCAAGAACGTCGAGGCGAGAGAGTGGGGTGGCTCTTTACACCACCCCTCCCCAACCGAGTAGAGGCTGCACACCTTGCCGAGTATCGAGAATGAGGCCCTAGTTGTGCCCTCGATCCTGGTAGCTGGAAGGTAGAACACCCTGGGGGTTTTAGTCGGTGCAAATCCGACACACCGGGGGCGACCCTCACAGTCCCCTGAGGTGCGAAGGGATTTCCCCCGGGTTACAAAAAAAAGGTTATCACTGATAGATTATTAATTTTTCAAGGCCATCAAGTTAAATAGGTGATAGAAATTCAGTATATAAAATGACGATGATGATGACTATGGTATACACTTTCAAAAATCAGTAGCGTCCATCCCATAGAAGCATAAAAATTTATTATCTTGTTAAACGTGTTCAATAAACAAATAGACTTACAATTTAGTCTAATTTCAACTCTGAGATTTGGAATCTGGTTTGTATTAAATGTTAACTTAATATATTTATTAAATATCCAAAAATAAAAAATCAATGCTTTTTATGCTTTTATAGGATTCGCGCCACTGCGAAAAATAGTGATACCAAAAAAAGAACTATATTTTGTGCCTCCACATTTAATGTTGGCTCAACAGCTTCACATAGATTATACTTATTCCAAGAAGAAGAAAATATCGTTTGTTTTGTCTATAACATTACAATATCTAAAGGTTTTAAGAATAACACTCCTGAAAATTGCAGTCGCTGAAATGGCAGAAGGCCACATCGTCGGCTGCCAAACGAACTGTGAAAATAATGGCCACAGAGTACGTCTTAAATCGGTTAATGCTCTCAACAACGTTCTGTAGACGATTTTTTTTTCATATATAATAGCACCGCTGCTGAATCGACAAACAAACAATCTCAAGATGTTGTAAAGTGCATATAAATTATAAACATATATTGAATTAGAATTGTTTTCTTTATATTGATGTGTTCTTTACAATTCAATTTTTATATTATACACGTCTGTTGACTTTAGTTGTTTGTTGTTTTTTTCAGTTTAACTGCAGTTACGTTTATTTTATGGCTATGTGGATACTGGATAAGTGACTGATATCCATGCGCGATAACATGAATGGTCATAGGTTGGTATCCCGGCACGTACTTCTGTTCTAGGTTTTTCCAGATTGAGTACAAAATTAGGTCCCACATGCTCTCCGGCGAAGGCAAACATCGCGAAAAAAACCGCATGGTATTTAATAAAAATTGTATGTGTCAGTGCCCTGAGAACGGCGATCAGTTGCGCTACTGGTCACTTTATGCACGACATATAAGTGTAAAGGCGACACAGCATCTAATGCATCTTAGCTCATCCTAGACGGGGTATAGCGTAACGATATATTATTTATCATTTTTAAATCGATATAATACGCTAAAATTATAATTATCGAATCACCAATTTCGCAATTGATAAACCATTAATGTTTAAAATCATTTTAGATTTTGTGGATTGTTATTGAAACTGTGGGTATAAGAAAAATAAATTATGCATAATTTTTTTAAGTATTATCATGTAAAGAACGCTTTTTAGCCTTTTTATTAAATATTCGCTCCTCAGATAAAACACACTATTATTCATTTTATCTATATAAATTATAGCACTATTTTGACCACCCTTGTACAATGTTTTGTGAACAAACTATTTCCGCAGTGAAAGCGATCCGGAAATTAAAACCGAAGAAAAGTCTCGCGGGACATTAGCTTGTCGAGAGAAAGGGATTTAATTTTGAATTGTTTCGTGCTTGTATTTGTTTTCAGACAAATAAAGAACGAACGAAATATAATTTCATTCAAATAAACCTATAACAAGAACTTCTAATCAAGAAACTGATTTTTTATTAGTGCGGAAAGTGGAATCTATATGAAAGAAACAAAGGGAAAATATGGTCGCTGCTATAAACATATTGTATTGAATGTCTCTTGAATTTTTTTATATTAGTTCAACAAAGTTACTGCATGGCACCTGATGGTAAATACAGTGTAGTCAAAGAACGGCAACTCCCATCGCTATGTCGGCCCACACATATGTATGTATATACTAGAGATGCCACGAATATTCGGCAACTAATCGGTATTCGGCCTATTCGGCCACTTTTTTTGCTATTCGAATAGTACGTACTATTCGGCCGATTACCGAATACCAAATCATGTAAAAAAGGCACGTTATATTACTCAAAATTATCTATTTATTTCCAAATTACAACACTTTAGTAATTAAAATCGATCAGTGGTAAGTTGTGATGGATGAAAATAAGCTTTTCAGCATTTTTTGATAGCAAACGATTACGCTTTTCATCGTAAATGTTACTAGCCTCAGAAAATAACATCTCACTAAACACGCTACTTCCATGAGAAGAAAGATAAACTTTAGCAAATTTCGAAAGGTTTGGGTATTGTTTTTCGTTTGTATTGGGTATTGTATTGTCTTTGCTGGCCGCGCCAATGCAACGAGGAAAACAGGTTGCAACTTGCCTTAATCCAGCTAACGCGCCCCCGACAAGCATGTATTCCATGCCGAATATTCGGCGGCCGAATATTCGGCGCTTCGGCCGACAGCGTTGCCGAATATTCGGTATTCGGTATTCGGCCAATTCACTATTCGTGGCATCACTAGTATATACACCGACGAAAGGTCTCTTGGAATATGAATAACTCGATATACACAAGCTAATCCCAAAACGGGACAGGCCTAAGCGAGTCACTACGACTATAATTATAGAAAATATTGATTATATTGCATTTTATATATTAATATTATATCTTAATAAACTATCATGATGACGTATCCCCGTCAAAAAATAATCATTGATCGAATAGTATCATTATCAATGAAATTATTGTGATACATATCTTAACGATACTAATGACATAAATATACACCAAGGCCCCATTTTTTTTATTTCTTTCAGGAATGCGCTAGATCTCAATCTCACCTGCTGAAAAACGCTGATGAGGCCGACGATGGAGCGCGCTCGCCTAGCAAATACCGATTCACTAGACGTTTGAAGATTCCCATGTCATAAGATGTTGGAAACACAGACGCAGGAAGTGAATTCCACTCCTTGCCGGTTCACAGCAAAAAGGAGGAGACGAATCGCTTCGTACGAGCAGCTGGAATGTCAACCACATAAGGGTGAAAACCCACACGGAGTCTTGTCAATTTATGCTAAATAGTCCACAGAGCGCTTTAAATATTATTTCACGTACTATAAATAACTAGTACAAAAACTCATCCAGTGCGATTCGGACTCACGCAACCAGGGTTCTTTTTATTTTTGTATGTATCAATGTAACCAAAAAATCATTATTTTTGAGATGTAATTACAAAATTACGGATTTGAGGCTGTTTCGAATAATTGTTCTATTGCTTCTTGCCAAATGCCAATGCATTGAAAATTCAAAATCATTGATCATTGATTTGATTGATAACTCTGTAGACTTTAATTGCCTTGAAAAATATGCGAGATAAACGATTGTATCTTATGATTTCTTTGACTTGCTACAAAGATCTCTAAACTTATGAATTTGATATTAATTTCAACCTGATACCTCCAAGCGTTTCTGAAAAAAATAATATTGATAGACATAAAAACAGACAAACAATGATGCGATCCTATAATGGTTTCTCTTTAAAGTTTGGACCTCTAAAAAATCCGGCTATGTACGAATCAGATGCGCGTACGTTAGGTTCCGTAAAAACTTAAAATGTATGAAAAAAGTTATCTTTAATTCGATTAACTACAACTGTTCAGATTTTCTTTTGCCATACAATATAATGATTCTCACAGGAAACGAAGATTATTTCTGTAAAAAAATAAAATTAGTAAATTCAGTGAATTTTAGTGGAAAATTCATGCGTGACCAAAACTGTTACTTAATGTCTTAACAGATAGAGGGATAATAAAGTGATTCTATAAGGGTTCCAATTTCACGTTTGAAGCACGGAACTCTAAAATTAACGCGTAGTATTTCAATATTCTCAGATTTTTTCTAATTGTACGAAACACAATTTTTTCTGTCTGTTGTTCGATATTCTGCGATGTTCGGAAACAGTACTAGAATATAATGATAATAATAAAATGATAATGAATGTAATAATGATAATGAACGTTTAACGTAACAACGTCAACAAGACTTAGGTTATCTCGAGTTTAAAAGTATCCATATTTTAATGTTAAATAGGATGGATGTGTATAATTTTATTATTTATTACAATAAACTTTTCTATAATAATAATGTAGTATCAACCTATATACCCATCGGATTGACCAGAAATGTGTATTCATGTTTGGGTTTGTATTAATGAAATTTATTATATCTGCGTTGTGTCCAAAATGAGAAATTCGTGAAAAATGAATTCGTGTAAAAATGTCCTTCTAATTTTATTGTCTGTAATAATTTAATGGTGGTCAAAGTTATATCCTCCATGAACATAAAATCAATGATAAAAGATGATGCTTATTGTAATAAAAAGATTTCGTTATGTGATAATTAAATTAATAAAGAATTTACTTTCCGGATTAACTTTAAATTATATACACACAACACAAATGACAATTGTAAATCTTCCATAGTTATTTATCAGTTTTACTGGAATCATGGCCACTGTAATTGTCAATATTTTAACCGATAATAACTACATTCTGCTATTATTTAGTTCACTGTAAGCGAGATACTATTCGTTTTCTTTATAAAACTATTAGTTTAATTAACATTAGAAAATTTTTAATATATTCCGATTAAACAGTGAAGTGTGAATTGTTTTTTGCTTATACACAAAAATTATAATGTGTATAGAGCTATTTCTGGAAAAATATTGTGATTAATAAATAATTAAGTATTTTTAAACGTCTACCTTTTACTACAACATATTATATCGTGTAGGTAAGTCAATAATGCTTTTCTACACATATAAAAAAAATCAAGCTTCAAAACTTTTATAACCTAACTATGGTAATATCCATAGCTACGTCCTTACGTTGGTTTTGGGTTTACAAAGTTTTATAACCTCATCATCACCAGTCTCTGTTGGAGCATTTAACTTAAAAGTTGCTCAAAGTATCTTTGATATTTCCATTATAAATATTACTTACCTACTTTTTATAACAACAAACATTGCATGTATAAAACAAAGACAAATAAATATCCCTCTGTTAAACAGTAATTGTTGTATCAACGTCAATATGATGCTATTCCTTTCACGTATATACCATATATTTTACATTTACGATTTTCTAGCCATAAGCTAGATTTGGCGGGTCGCACGTCACCTCGTCGCTTTGTCCGCTGGGAAGCTAGGATGGCATCGACAGTCGCGTTGGGAATCGAATCAATTTGTCGGGACAACATTGAACACGTTCGTTCTTCGTACAGAGTCTTATGTAATCTCACATTGGTAACGATCCGTCGTGCTATTGGGAAATCTCCCTCGCCTAACTGCACTATCAACCTTTCTACTTATATTCCCATTTTTTGTTTCATTTTAATAGGTTTAAAAACAATTGTTAAACCTCAGGCTACCAACGATAGCTGTGTGGTACAAATATGAGGTTGGCAAGCTTCGCTCGCTCGGGGCGAGGTGCTCTTGCCAAATGTGCCATCCGATAGCGCCAGAACACTGTAGCAAATTTACAACCACCCTATTAGCACTAAATCTAAACATTAACCCGATTCAGACCAAACTTCACAGTAGCTCATTCGGAATATTGGTAGCAAATTGCTGGATAATTTCTTGCGACACTCATTTCTTCGGGCAATTTTTTGGCATTATAAAATAATAAAAGAAAATATACTTTAAATGTATTATAATAAACTGACCCTTAATAAGGTCTACTTTTGACAAAGTTATTTTAAAGCCGATGAATTATTTAGTGAATTAATACAACCTTACACGAAATAAACCCAAACATAATAGAGTGTTAGTATATAATATTACGTGTTTTATGTTTCAAATTTTGAATGTCTTCTCTTATATTAAGTGGTCTTATTAAGAAATCATTGCTTTTGCTCTGTAGTGTTTATTTATGGACTAGCTGTCCCGGCAGACCTTGTTCTGCCCTATTTCTCTAAAACAAAGTCACATTGTTTTTTTTTTAATGTTAATAGCTATTGGCCTGTCGGCTGTTTTTTGAAAATTGTTTGAAGGAACCTGGCCTAAATGCTATATGTATAAAAATTGACAAATATTGACATTAATATTTATACGTCACTCAATAATTGTTTTGCCTTCCCGGAACCCGTCCACTAACATTTAAACTTTATGCTATGGTGTTAAAGTTCAAATTGACTTATAACAAATCTTTTGTATGAGAATATAGAAAAGTGTTGTTTTTAGACTTTTTCAGATAATTTTTTAAAATCTTCTCTCTGTTACGACCTTCCCCAGACTTCAACAAACACAACAAAAAAGAAATCAGTCAAATCGGTTCAGCCGTTCTCGAATTTCGCGGTTATCAAGACACTATAGCTGATCCGGCAAACGTTGTTTTGCTATATAACGTTTTGTAATATCTTCTAAGATGTTCATTGAAATTAAGTGATGTCAAAGACAATTTTGTTCACAATTAAATATTCTTAATCAACAACACATTTATTTGGATAAAGATTAATATTATTACGTTGATACAACTCTTAACAAATAATGCATTAATTTCGACCAAATTTGTTTACCATAAAAACGGTTCTAGTGACTTAATCTTAAAAGATAGACATATACTGTCGCGGACATTTTTTTAGATGATTTCAAGAGGAATAATTCTTTCATACATATATTTTTGGTATCTTGAACCGTTTTTGCAGCGCACGCAATGGAAGCCCTCAAGGATGAATAATTTTGCCCGTTTTTTTTCACATTTTCCATTATTTCTTCGCTCCTAATAATTGCATCGTAATGTTATATAGCCTAAAGCCTTCCTCGATAAATGGTTTATTCCACTCAAAAAGAATTTTTCAATTCGAACCAGTAGTTCCTGAGATTAGCGCGTTCAAACAAACAAACAAACTCTTCAGCTTTATAATATTAGTATAGATTTAATTCACTTATTTAGATTGTTTTAGCTTCTGCCCACTCAACGCTGTTCGAAATATATTATAGATAAAACCTGAATCACACTGAATTAGTGGAACTTGACCGTTTTCTCGACTTCATCAATGATACTATTGATTTCAGGGTCATTTATGCGTAGTCATTATGTCTAAATACAATATATCAGTGGCAGCTCCGGTCATTCAAGACCGAGATTTCACCAAACCAATTTTTTGTGGACCTGGACCTTGTGATATCTGGCCGTCAGTAACTGAGGCTCTCACTAAACCCGTGATCTCTCCAATGTGCGAAGAGTACCATAAGGTAGTGTCTACTAAATTAAGCTAACGAATACTTTAATGACGTTCAATCAAGCGTGATATTAGACTTCGATATGTATTTATCCACGTACTGGGTATCGTAAAGTAGCGTTCAGGCTTGTGGCATTTCATCGGAACAAAACTTCGCCGTAACTGTGTTATGATAAAAGTACATCGAAACCAATATTTATATAAGTACATCAAAACAAATATTAAATACCGTCCACACTACCGAAACCAACACGCATACATGATCCAGTCACGGAGTTCTGTGACGATGAAATATTACAAGTCTAGATGCAGCCTAAGTGAGAAAATATGGTAGCGCTTTTGTGGCAATTTATCATTTGTCTGTTTCTAGAAACATCATACACATAGACCTCAACAGGAATGTATGAATTTGAGTCGTTTTAAAAAAAATGTAACGTTTTTGGACATGTCGTCATGATCACGACAACTATATAAGGGCATTATTTAGTTTCTCAACCCTTGGGGTTTATTTTATTGATTACGCTTTGCTTTAAACAGTGTAACCTTTTTATACGACAAAGTAACTACAGTAAATCTAATGGTAAGTACTGTGCCGTCCGTGATGGTGATACCAAAAGGAAGAGATTCCAGTTATAGTTATTACCGTCATGCCGGCCTATTAAAATGCACTGACATTGAAAATTAATAGGTAATAAGAATAAAGAACCGATTGTAGGCAACATAATCCTGAAACATTTCAGGATTTGATTCAATCTGGCACATGCCAGATTGAATCAAATCACTGCAACGATAATAACTAAAAAACTCATACAGGTAATCGACGATATACGGGAGGGTATCAAGTATTTGTTTCAAACAAGATGTGAAACAGTATTTCCTGTGAGTGGATCAGGACATAGCGGAATGGAAACTATAATCAGCAACATTGTAACACCCGGAGAAACAATACTCATTGCTACCAGAGGCATATGGGACGAGCGTGCTTACAAAATAGCCACTAGATATGGTGCGTTCCATTATATTTATACCCATTTATTCATCAATCAATGGGCTACTTTAAATATCTTTCAGGTCCCCAGAATCAGAGTGATTCTATTGAAATTGTTAACACAATTTTACTAAACCAGCCAGTCCTGGTTTTTAATTAACATATCTTTAAAAGAAAATTACAACGGAATACTTGTAACAAAATAAATTCTTAAAAGGTAAAAAAGACTTACAACAAAAATTATATTTTTGTTACAAATAAATTTAATCGTTTCTATCAACGGTTAATCATCGTCGTATCAATAATTAATATTTCTAGTAATTCGGCAAATCAAATTAAGTCTAAAACTATTTATTAAATCCAGACTTCATCTCTTTGGTTACAATGGTCGCATCTATAAAGTAATAGAGTACTGATGTACCTTACATAATACTCGCAATGATTTAACGTTATAAAAGGCTTAAAGTCATTAGTAAATAGAAAGATTAGTTGAAGAGAAGAGCTGAAGACCGGTTCAGTAGTGCTTATTTAAAAAATGCTTATATCCAGGAGTAGACCAGGGTGGTCTGATGATATTGGTAAAGGGCATTAATCTGTCTTAATAATTTCTTCTTAAAATATCATTATGTAATAATAAAAATATTTTAGATAACTGTAACGCTTGAGTTGAAACGATATAAAGTACCACAGATACACTATCGCTGTTTTCGTATATGCCTGTTAACGTATGCAAACAATTAACACAACATATTTTACGTTTTATTACCACTTTTAGCATACGGCGTGCAAAACATGAAACAACTAAGCCTTCATTACATCTGAAATTATTTTTATGAACCGAATAGAATAAATATCATTATTACATCATTATTATCAAGTTTGATATTAAACTTTGATATTGTCTAACTACGCCGGTTGCCTGTTGGGTTTGGCAGAATTAGCAGAACTCCATTTCTCTCTATCTATTTACACATCTTTTTTCACCTCAATATTCAAGCACTCTCATCGATTTTATGTACTCTTATACTAATCTTTCATCAGAGCCCCTTTATTTGATCTTTGCACATAAATGTCGGATATTAGATCTACTCGCATATTGTATATATTTTTAATTATTATTTCTTCATTCATCCTGTCACGTATCTGAAAAGCCGAATCAGCGAAACATGGCTTTATGAATGCTGTCGATGGCACTATCTTTTAAATCAGGCGTTTTGCGTATCTCTTCCTTTGTATTAATTACATTAAAATCATGCTTTATATTTTATTGTAACAATATAAAGGGATATAAGCAGTCAAAAAGTAATAGATACTATTATAACATTTTCAATATTTATAAAAACAGCTAAAATAATAATGAATATTAAAAATCAATATTACAAAGTATGTTTCATAATATTTATTTATTATATAACCTGCAGTAGAATTTACAGTTGGTTTTTATATGACTACTACACACAGGTCTGAAGACGATTGTATCGAAAATTCCACTCAACGAGACATTCAGTCTAGAACACTTGGAAGCAGAGCTTCAGAAACATAGACCAACCGCCCTATTCATAACACACGGTGACTCTTCAACGGGGACAGTCCAAAAATTGGAAGGACTTGGTGAAATCTGTCACAGGTTACAATATACTTCATTATATAATTAGTAGATAGATAATTTTAGAAACGCCCTTTGCGTTGCATTTTGAAATCAACCCGTATTGACTTGTTTGAACTTCTCTTCTTGTCTTTTAAGGTCAGCAAAGCGATGGTAATACTTCTGATCTTTCTCTCATTTATGTCAGTAATCACTTTATGTCAATCCATGTTAGCTTACTTGACAACTTTTGGTATAAAAAATAGTTAAAACGATTATTATTTAACAAGTTTTGTAAAAAACGATATGGTTTTTTGTCTCCGATTTCTATTTAATCTATTTTCTATTGAATTATTTTACTTATAAACTTTCTTCAAATATGATAACATAAGTTTTTACTTTACCTTTGCTGATACACGTGATGAACTTGACCTTTGTGATGAGGTTCAAAAATATGTAGTAAATTTTCCGGTATAGGTAAAATTATTGTGTCCAATTTAACTAATTGACATTTTGTTTTGTTATGCTTAATGCTTTCAGATATGGTTGTCTGTTATTAGTAGATACAGTTGTAACAGCAGGAGGAGTCCCTTTTCTTATGGATGATTGGGGAATAGATGCAGTATACACGTCCACCCAAAAGGCTCTCAGTGGTCCAGCAGGTATTTCACCTGTGGCTTTCAGCCAACGTGCTTTGTAAGTACTTGATTGAAAAAGATTTCACCTATATAGGTACTGTCTGTCTGTTTAATTTTATGTGCTGGATTAATTTCTATGTATGTGTATGTAACGACACATAAAGATGAATGACTTGAGCTCAATTTATTTCTAGAACTTTCTTTAAATTTAACTTTGTTAATTGACGCAAATTTTATCAAGTAGTTTAAATATTTAACAATTCTGGCTAAAGTATGAAATATCTATGTATGTATATTTAGCCTATTTTGACTAAGGTGACTTTTAGCAGAATCACGTCTCTTGATAGTCACCAAAGTTCTTGAATTGCACAATATTTGGTTTAACCAAAATAAAAGTAATTTTTAATTTTAACGTTTATTGTTGCTTATGATTCAGAGATAAAATTAAGAACAGAAAGCATGAGCCACCCTTCTATTTCGACGCTAAGCTTCTAGCAGGACAATGGAGTTGCTATGGACAAACAAGGGCGTACGTATAAAACAATATTTACTGAATTTATTATTCATATCTTTGAAATAAACCAAGAAGCAGCAGATAAGATATCAATTATCTTTATTTTGCTAGTAGCGATCACGGTGAGCTTTTGAAAGCGGTCTTGATTAAGTAAATTAGTCGTGAAACAGTACATTAAAGATAATCGTCCAACTGGGCTTTTTAACTGCTTATTTACGCACACTTTACTACCTAATGCAGCGTTGCCCAACAACTTTTATTGATGGACCTCTAAAATGACATGTTTATTGGTGTAAACTCTTAGGAATATATTCATAGACCCTAATTAGGAGCTCATGAGAAAATCTAACGTAATTTTAAGGTTATTTTCGGAATATATTTAACCAACAAAACTTAATATGTATCTCTAGAAAAAAAATTGAAGATAGGTAAATGGGTCCATTTACCAAATTCGATTCTTGCTGTTTGCATCATAAATAACAACCACCTTCTGGATTTTAGCCTTGGTACTTCACAAATAACTCCTGAGTGGTTGTACATTAGCAGTGCAGTGGTTTTGGGTAATCTAAATTATAGTATTTATGAGTGTGCGTACAGTGTGGATCCTCTCGGTCACTTGAGTGGTAGATTGGTAAGTTTAGGCAGGAGTAGACGTGTTTACCTCTGACCAGTGGTCTCGAACGCCCATTCCATAGTACAGTACATTTACAAAACTGAATACCGACCACATCACATGCGGGCAAAACATATCAAAGTGACCGTTTTGACCTGTTGCATTTCTAAATCAGCGTGTGTATGCTTAGAGTATATATACATTCCACTGAAATATACTTAGCCCGGCATAAAAACTACGAATCTCAGTGCGCTATCATAGGTCAATAGTCACCACCGTTCATGAACTCCGCTGTGTTTATCATCAAGTGTGGTGCAATCTATTTGCAGAATCTTAAATTAACAATAATATAATTATTAAAACGTAGATTTATTCTCTAGAAAATTAATCAATACTTTCAGTCTGTTTATGTAAATTTTTATTTTAGATATCACCACACCTTAAGCCCGCCTCTTCTTTGGGCCCTGCGGCAATGTCTTCGAGAAGTCATCGAGGAGACGCTACCGAAGTCTTGGGCACGACACGCTGCGACTACAGCTCACTTTCACAAACGGTTGCAAGATCTGTCCTTTCAGTTCCTCGTACCTAAGTCTGAAGATAGATTGGCTACAGTCACAACTATAGTTCTCCCCAGAGGATATGACTACATACAATTTTGTGCATATATGAGAGAGAAGTAAGACAGCGTTGTGTTCGCTTGATAGTTTTATATTGACTTGAAAAAGTGACTACAGCGTACCAAATGTAAAATGTAGTAGTAATGTAAATGTAGTTTAAAAGCAGCAACGACTACCAAGGGACAAGAATCTATGAGCTATCGCTGTCGTCATGCCGGCCCTCAGATACCACGACTGACGATCTCGAGGGTATAAGTACAATTGGAGGTACACAAACTGATCTCTAAACGCGACAGGCCCAAGCCACGACCAAGTTCGACAATCACCCTACAGATGCGGTAACATATTTATTACAACATTTTACAGAAATAATTTTATCCTAACTTTCCTCTCAATATTTTCACACAACTACTTGTGACGTTACGACATTCTAAGCATTGACGATTCCACTCTGACGCAGCCTTGAGTTTCTTTCGGCGTTTCTTCTCAAGTTAGTCGCTTCCGAAACGCTAGTAGATCACTGTAAGGTTTCGTATTTGGCTGGCGGCCCAAGTCGAGGTCGTACCCACAGGGATGCCCTTGCGTTACCACCCAACATATACATTTGCCGGCTGAGCACCTCAGTATTCGCCCTCTCACCCGGTTTAGTTGTGAAGGTCTATGCCGGCCATCAAAGTATTGTCCAGTTTGAAAAAAAAAGACAATAACAAGTTGTTAGCAAAACCTTACGCAATAAATGACGTAAATTTTACAATCTTGATACCATAGCCCTATACTTTGTGATGTTTTCCTAAACCTTACTTTGGTGCTACATAAGCCACGCTGTGGCTGTATGGCATTATTTCATAATTGAATCAAAACAACAATTCATATTTATAAAGTCTGTCATTATGACTCGTTTAGGCCTATTGCGTATCAGAATCACTTCATACAAACCCAGTTATCCTTATACCTAGAAACGGTTTGTTATGGTATTTATATTTAGACCGAGATGAGGATTGTGAGGGTCACTGGATTCTTGGTATTTGGAAGCCACTGCCGCCGGTATTTAACTATATTGTGCTTACCATCATATTCGATGTAATTCAGTTTACATTGCCTGAATAAAAAAAGATATATTTAATCATTAGTTTCTTATCATGTAACGAGTTTTTTGTTTTGTTTTTAGGTATAATATTGTAATATTCGGCGGACTGGGCCCTACTGTTGGTAAATCTTTACGTATTGGCTTGATGGGAGTCAATTCCACCCTACAAATTGCTGATGCTGTTGCAGACGCTATGGCAGCGACTTTAAATAAATTAACTAAATCATCACTGTAATTTTATTACTTCTTAAAAACTTTAACAATGTATATAATTGAAAATAAAGTGTGTTAATAAAAAAATATTGTTGTATATAACTGCTAAACCAAATACGTATGTATTCTGCAAACTTACTAAATTGAGTACCCGATAACTTTTTTTTTTGTAATCCGGGGGAAAATCCCGGACAACTGTGAGGACAGCGAACCTGGTGTGTCAGACTTCTACTGACTAAAAACCCCCGGAGTGTCTCTCTAATCACTCCACCCGGCCCTGGGAAACCAAATTCATCCAGACGCCTGGGGAGGGAAATGTCTTGTTGAGCTTGCCTCTCTGCGAGGGGTAGGAGTAAAGAGCCCACGCCTCCAAAACCTATCTCTCAGACGGTGCGTAGGACACTGCGCACCGCCTCCCCCTCATCCGGGCAGCAGACTCCCTCAATTGTAGTGCCCGGTTACACTAGCAATAGATTAACCATACACAAATCTGAGCCCAGCTTTACACAGTTATATATCATGATTCAAATAAACGATGACGAATGTAATTATCGTTACGCATCATTTAATCTGACCCCACGAGCTGAGAAGATTAATCCTATCAGTTATAAAATCAAAAATAGAACATAAAAAAACTGTTATCTTATCAGCTCTGATAAGGGTGGTAAATAAAAGGGGCGAAATTTATTCACAACCTGCATACCCTACTAGCTGTCGTTGAAATTCGATGTGCCTTTGAGTATATAAATTAAATAAATTCCACAAACAGCAGGATATAAAATATCAAAGAAATACAATTAAATAAGTAAATTCAATATTTTGTATTAATATTATTATTTATTCTTCATATTTACAATATATTTACATTTCAAAATAAAAAGGTATAAACTTTAAAATATATCTTATAATTATTATTATAAAATTAATTATGGGATATCAACAGTAACATTATACCTATTATATATCACACATATAATCATGTGCACCAATATCAAAAATAGATACTAATTGCCGAAAACTATAGCATTCTTAAAAAAAACATTAAGAAAATAGAAAAATTTTAAAAATCATAAAATGACATTTTGTATGTTTTTTCATATTTCTTATCAAATCTTTTTTTTTTCTTTATAAATAATTTAGTTGAATTTAAAGATCTATTAACAGTGCTAATTCTCTTGACTTCTGTCATGGATTTTGTATTTTCTGAGAAAAATATAACCTATAACAGTCTCTCTTGCACATTTATTGTAAACTTGTATTACAAATTGTAATAACGATGTTTGTATAGAAATTTATCTATAGAACAAATTCCAGGTCTCAACGCTATCTTAAATTCAGGTTTACATAAAAACAAAAAAATATAACTCAAAACAAGGTTATTTTGTACTTGATACGATATGTAGAAGATAAAATTGACTCACATAAATAATTGTAAATGTTATTATTATAGTGACAATGATAATTTCTTATAGATATTATTTTCATTGCCTTGAAATTTCTTTCGCACTCTTTACAAAGAATAGCGTGGTGACTTTGATTTTAATGACACAGAATAATTATGTTTCATATCGTATTTATATTGAAAATAACTCAAAGTACTTGTGTTATAATATTATAAATTGCTAACAACAAGATTATGTTATCGGTTGCCCTCACCGTCCCACTCAATACAGGTATATCAAGACCTAAGAAAATCCATAAAACCTTTGGAAGATCTTGCGTAAAACTTCTATGAATAGCGGTATTTTATTAAGTTTTTTCGTATTTAATACATAGTTCAATTAATAAGATCAAGAATACGGTAAAGAAAATAAATAACCAAATAAAAAAGTCACAGGAAAAGAAAATTATTATAGATACATTAACCTTTCCCAGAAAACGCAACTCATGTATGTCGTCAGTATTCTAAAAGACCGATGCTTAAATAATAAAGTAGCATTTACATTTTACGAAGCCGTAGGAATTTTTACGTAAATCAAATCGATTTATTAATTACATATTTTCCTCTTTCTTTCATAAAATTAAAATCGCTCAAAATATTATTATTTTCTGCAGCAATATCTTGTTAATTGTTTATTAATTATTGTAAATGATATAGTTTGTCGACAGATTCAACGAAGTAAATATGTCTATGTATGAAACAAAAGTGTCTGCACCAGAAATGAAATGCCGTGACATTACAAAGCCACTCATGTGCGGTCCAGGACCTAGCGATCTCTGGCCATCAGTAGCCGAAGCTCTTTGTAAACCTATAATATCACCGATATGCGAAGAGTACTATAAGGTAACTACTTATTCATTACGTAAATTATTACTGCAATGAGCGGTTTAAATGATTTTTTTTTTATTTTGTCTCAGCTACCATTTCTCCTATATATTTCGTATCCTTTCACTCGATGATTGGTTGAAAGAAATTACTCTGGATAATAAAAATAAGCATAATGGTCAAAACTGAAGTGTGAAATACATATACTTTTTTTATATATTCTGGTTTGACAAAGTGACTAAAGTGCACCTGATGGAAAAGAAAGTATGGTTCAAGAATGACAACAACTATAAAACCACGAAAATCTATTGACAGTCACCGTTGCTGTGCTTTCCTTGGCGCAATAAAGTATTTTGTGTTATGTTTTATTATACTTTGTACGATTTTATATATTTTCTTAATTATTTCATATAAAAATATTACAGGACAATGATAAATAAAAAATCCATAAATTAATTTAAAATAATATTTATTTAATCCTTTTGAATAAAATATATTTACAGGTTATAGACGATATTCGTGAAGGTCTTAAGTATTTATTCCAAACAAACTGTCCGACGGTGTTTGCCGTCAGTGGATCAGGTAACAGTGGAATGGAAACGGTAATCAGCAACCTCGTGGCACCTGGCGAAACGATACTCATCGCTACTAGAGGCATGTGGGACGAACGCGCCTACTAAATGTCTGTTAAACATGGTAACACACAGCAAATCGTAATTAAAAAATGTAAAAACATTTTATTAGCTATTTTTATATAATATTTTTTCTACGAAAAGTACATTAGAATTACAAATAAAGCTAACCGTATACTATTAGGTATTATTAACTCTGTAGGTACAATAGTGTTTTGAGGCTGTTTGATATTTTACTAGATACTCAAACTGTTTATGAAATGTAATCCGAAAAAGCAGTTTTTTATGACTTTTACCAATGCAACCTATCTGTAAAACAGTAGATCGAGTTTTTGTAATGTAGGCTTAAATATCTACTTATAATCTTCCATATATTTTAAAACAAAGAAAATTTATAGCTGTGTATTAATTTCATTGGGATTAATTAATATTAATTTATTGGAGGTGTAAAAAACGCAGTATTTATATTTTAATATTGTCTATATTAAAAAATAGAGTTGTCGCGAATGTAAAAATATTACAACTAAACTTATTTGTAATAAAGATAATATAAAATATTCCAATTCTTTTTAATCGTAAATTATTATTTATATAATATAAAAATATACAAGATTATGTGATATTAATTTATAAATACAGGTCTGAGAACGATTATAACGAAAATTCCACTCAATCAAACATTCAGTATAGACCACTTGGAAACAGAGCTCCGGCAACATAGACCAACTGCATTATTTATAACACATGGCGACTCTTCTACAGGGACAGTCCAAAAATTGGAAGGACTTGGTGAAATTTGTCACAGGTATTAGATGAAAATTTTAATTTTATGGTCACTACACTGTCACGCGAACACAAACACAATTACTATGAAAAGTTCTGGAAATTTACAACAACGTAAAAAAAATCACTTATTTATATTACATAGCTCACGGAACAATGTTGTCGATTAGATATGTTACGTTCAACTAAACCTTATATTAGGTCCTTACATATGAAATTGGCGTTTTTCGTACTGGCCACTTTAATCACAAATTTCTCCTCTTTGGTAAGGAATTCCAAATTCAAATTTGTACAGCTATAGACTCATGTATTTGTGCTTCGATGATCATCATTCATTTGATTTTTTCTTCTGTTTTTTTCTGTTTGCGTCACTCATTTTACAAAATGGAAAACTTAAAATATCGCATTATTTACGAGTACGAGTTCCGCCGTGGCACTAGTGCTGCGGAAACAACTCGAAGGGTGAATAATGTGTATGGGGGTCGTGTTGCAAAAGAAAATACAGTTCGTTTTTGGTTCCAACGTTTTCGTTCTGGAAATTTCGACCTGCAGAACAAGCTCCGTGGACGGCCTGAGACTCAAGTTGATAATGAAGAGTTGAAGGCTATTGTGGAAGCTGATCCATCGCAAACCACGTCCGAGTTAGCTGCAGGCTGCGATGTTAGTGATAAAACTGCTTTAATTCACTTGAAGCAAATTGGGAAGATTAAAAAGCTTGAAAGGTGGGTACCTCACGAATTGACTGAAGCAAACCGGCAAACGCGCGTCGACTGCTGCGTTACATTACTAAACCGGCACAATAATGAAGGTATTTTAAACCGAATCATTACCTGTGATGAAAAATGGGTTCTTTACGATAATCGGAAGCGCTCAGCGCAATGGTTGGATCCTGGCCAGCCAGCCAAATCCTGCCCCAAGCGAAAATTAACCCCAAAAAAGTTACTTGTAAGCGTTTGGTGGACTAGTGCCGGTATTGTTCATTACAGTTTTCTCAAATCTGGCCAGACTATTACGGCTGATGTCTATTGTCAGCAATTGCAAACCATGATGGAAAAGCTAGCGGCTAAATAACCAAGGCTGGTCAATCGCTCCACGCCACTGCTGCTTCACGACAACGCTAGACCACACACTGCGCAACAGACGGCTACTAAATTAGAAGAGCTTCAATTGGAAAGTCTAAGACATCCTCCGTACTCCCCGGACCTTGCTCCAACAGATTACCATTTTTTTCGAAATTTGGATAACTTCTTGCAAGGGAAAAAATTCAACTCCGATGGGGCAGTCCAAATCGCCTTCAAAGATTTTATTGATTCCCGTCCGACTGGTTTTTTTAGTAAAGGGATCAATGAACTACCTATGAGATGGCAAAAGTGCATAGAAAATAATGGTTCATACTTTGATTAATTAAATATATTATATTAAAAAATATTCGACTTTTTGTTCCTCCCATACAAAACGCCAATTTCATATGTAAGGACCTAATATTTACCGCGAAGCCATTTTGTCACATTTGTTTTAAAATATCTTGTTGATAAAAATACAATCGCTATAAATATAGATATAATACTGATAAAATAATGTAGTTTACGTAAGAAACTATTTATCAATAATAATAAATCCGGTGTTTCGTGAAAGCGAAGTAAATTAGAATTTTCACCGTACCTCAGGGTTAATTACAAGGGATTGGCTTTACAGTTAGGCTCGAAATTCAAATAAAATTGTACGCACGCAAGCATACACCTATGCGATTTTTTCCCAAACAAAGGTATTCGAATTTACCATATACTCGAAATCGAACGAAAATATAATGTGAAATGAATTTCACTATTCCTTAGTATTGATTCTTATCGCTGATCTTTGCGCTATTAATTATCAATCTAGTATAGCCTCAGAATGATATGGTATTCTAATAAAATTTAAAATATATGGCAGTAATACCTTTTGTATTAAAAAATGAAACCTAATAAAAATATATTTAATATATATTTGCATAATTTTATTAACATCGAAAAGTAAACTGTAGGTCATAAATGTAACAAATCTCACTTTATTGCCCCACGCGCTCCTATAATACTGGGTATTATAGTGAAAGTTTTAATTTTGCTTATCGCACACTCTTATGGCGTTTGGATTGGCCGGCAAACATGTGACAAACAAAGAAACTATAGACGTGACATTATCTAAGTATGAAATAATCAAATCATAAAAACACAATCAATAAATTACCATAATGCATTTTAATGATGTCATTTTTTATAGGAGGCATTATTAGACACGAATTGCAATCTAATATTTAACTTTTTTTGTTACACTCGATATCGAAAAATCATAAATAGGTATATATAAAGTAGTTTTTTTAATTAATATGTGGAACTATTGTATAAAGAATACAATTTTTAGTTTTACAATAACGCACATTGCAATGTAATCACGTTTTATAACCCAAGAAACTGTGAGAGAGACTGCGAACAATTTAATTAAATTCGCTATTTCCCACTCTCTTTTGATTTGATTTTTACTTGGACCTAGATTGTGGAATACGTTTGAGTTGGAAACTCTTTAATTGCATCTCATAAAATTGACTGCAATCAGCATTCAACGGTAAATGCTAATGAATCTTCTATTTACCTGTGTTTATGATTATGCAGTATTTTCTAAAAAAAAATCTAAGATATTACTAAACAAATTTTTATTATATTATTTTCATAATAAATTAGAATTCCAACTCAAACCAGTTTTATTGTATAGGTTATTTATAATTTAAATTATGAAACATTAATGCAATATCTAATGTTCTTTAGCGTGTTAACTTAATTTAGTTAGGTATATTAATTAAACTTAATCCCAAAACATATCAGAATGAATTAATTATCTTCGCACTAAGTTTTTCAATTTTACAGATACGGAACGCTCTTGCTGGTAGACACTGTAGCGGCAGTGGGGGGTGTTCCTTTTTTCATGGACGATTGGGGAGTTGACGGAGCCTATGCTTCAACACAAAAAGCGCTTAGTGGACCAGCAGGAATATCATCAGTGGCGTTTAGCCAGCGCGCTTTGTAAGTTCTATTTTTTGAGATTTTAACACAAATGCCTCCTACATCTAAATAACATCTGGTGAAAAGCGAAAATGAGGGAGACAATAGATCGCATTTGCTCGACAAATTTCTATTTTCTTTAAAGGCTCCTAAATCAAAAGCGTGTTGAAATATAAACGCCCCTGCGTTTAGGATATTCCACTTCTTTCCTGTTCTCTTATGAGTTAAAAAGTAAATCCTTTAGTGTGGATTCTTGTAGCATTTATTTACCACACAAGATGGACATCCAATATAGCTTGCAGTTGTTTTATATTATGAAGTATAATTTCATCAAATCCTTATCATGTTATCACGCAATATTTTTACGGGGTGAGCAGAGATTTGTGGGTGACAGAGTATCCACTTTGCGTTTATGTCATGCCTAGCGTAAACAGTAGCATAGATGATCGTTGTTCTCAGGGCACTTATGTATATATGATATTTCTATTAGATGTGATGCGGGTTTCCTAATGATGTTTTCTTTCATCTGTGAACCTGTAATAAAGTAAATGAAATTACTAAAAATCACTTTTTGATTATATTTTAATGAACAGTAAATATTTTTCTTAATTACAGAGACAAAATCAATAACAGTAAACATGAACCACCGTTCTATTTCGACGCTAAATTGTTGGCAGAGCAATGGTATTGTTACGGGACCCCGAGAAGGTATGTTGTAGTTGTTTCATCTATTTTTTTTCTACCAAGTAACTACATTCCACCTGACGGAAAGCACAGTGTAGTTCGAAAACGAAAAATCCGTTAACACTCACCATCGCTATATCGGCCAATATAACCCGCTACTCTCTAGGTATATGAACAACTGGATACATACAAACTGATCCCGAAATGCGACAGGCCGAAGCAAATCATAATGACGGTATTTGCACTTGTGTAAAATGGCAATCGCCCTTCCAACTAAAAACATACGTATAGTTTAAAACCTTAAATAGGATGGCACAGTTTAGATTTTCTCAGAGCACTATATCCAGTGGTAAAAGGCTATTTGATTTAAGCGACATTTTTTGGTAATATATATTTTCGGAAACAGCGTTTTTTTGCCGATTCCAAAAATATATACATATTACTATGTCGCCAAAAAATGTTGCTTAAACTTAATAGCCGTTCACCCCTCGATATGGTATAATCTCTTTGAATTACTACTAATTCGTATTTGTAAATACGCATTCTCTATATGAGATTCCAGTGTGCGGCAAGCATGTTCTAAGGATTATGTTAATTAATAATTATAACTTTTTAGATATCATCACACTCTAAGCCCACCGCTTCTCTGGGCCCTTCGAGAATGTCTTCAAGTGCTCATCAAGGAAACTCTGCCGGCATCTTGGGCTCGTCACGCAACAAATACAGCTCATTTTCACAAACGTTTACAAGAACTTAATTTCAAGTTTCTCGTGCCTAATCCTGAAGACAGACTCGCCACTGTCACAACGATAGAACTCCCTGAAGGCTTTAAAGATGTTGAATTTTCTAAACATATGAGACATAAGTAAGCAAGCAGTTCATTTGTATGGATTATTAATAATTTACCGTTTGGTTACTGGCTTTGTATCTTTGAGATAGTCTTTTTTTGTGAAGAGCAAAAGCGTCCGTTTTTCTGGTGTGTGGTTCGATTTTGAAACCCATGACATCGTTGCGTTGGGTCTTAGGTTATTAATGAGATGGAGGTGGTGGGTACGTGTCCTGCGCACCGCCTGATAAAGAGGTCTTAAGTGATGGGCTCTTTGCACCAATCTCTACACGACATGGAGCACAAAAGGCTATTCGCTTGCTTGTTGGAGATAAACAGATCCCCAGTCCCTGCTAACAGCAATTTAAGCGATATCCTTGGTTTAGTCACTAGGAGTCTAACACACCGCGTTTGCTGCCTTCACGGCGATCTAGATAGTCCTATGCAGGATTTTCCCTAGGTTACAAAAAAAAGTCTTAGCTCGGCGACGTCTGGCCTTTTACAGGCCTCTCCTATTGTACTGGGGATGGCTAATGATGCCATCCCACGCCCGCTCCTACCATAATTTCGAGGAGAGTGGTGTAAAATGCTACCTTCCCTCATCCCTATGAAATTGTCATTAGAGCGATGTGCGGGAACACACGCACACCGCTCACGCCTATACTCTTTATAACCATATTTAACATACGTGTAATAATTTTAGATTGTTATATACATATAATTAAAACTAGCATTTTCATTTTCAGATACAACATACTTATTTTTCCGGGCCTGGGCCCAACTGTGGGCAAAGCTTTGCGCATTGGTTTGATGGGGTTCAACTCTACCATTGACGTTGCGGACGCCCTTGCCGACGCAATGGCAATGACTTTGAGAGACTTGAGTCAAAAGTGTTGACTTTCTATATTTATATTATATATATATACGGTCCTTAGACTGTCTTTTTACGAATGTACTTTACACCATATTGTAATGTATAAGTAATAATATTTTGTGAAAATAGTAGGCACTTACAACCTACTCGCTTTCACATTGTAAATGTATATATATACAGTGCAAATTCTATATAATGACCCTCAAGGGACTGTGCATATTTTGACGTTATAGAGAGTTGTTGTTAAATGGAGAGAAGAAAAATCTGTATTAGAAAAAGTAAAAGTTTTAAACTCTTACTTGCCATGTTTACAGTTTGAAAGTTTGTGAGCAACTAAGAATATGATAACGTATAGATAATCCATGACTCCTACTAACAACAGTCAACAAGAGCAAGTAATCTCAATTTGTAAAAAAATGAACGGATTTCTTATAAAGTTCGGTATGTGCAATGCCGACAGTCGAGTTTATTACGGGCTAGGATAATAAAGCGACAAAAGAACGTACACAGCTGCGCAGTTTTTACTAATTTTGGCAACTTATAAGTCATCTTAGCTTAAAAAGTACTTTATATTATTAAATTACTGTCGTTATTGAGAGTGGGTGTAATGCTATATAGAGTGTATCATTATATGGGAAACAAGCTAAACCAACCAAAGTCGAGTGATATCGACGTTTTAGGGAGTTTGTCGTTAAATCGAGTGACGTTACATAGAGTTTACACTGTATGTAGATTCAATAGTGTACTTTCATTTTTAATAGATATACCAAAAAACGGCAAACGGTCTTTACACTAGATTTCCCAGAGCAGTCATTTTGACTGTTTTTAAAGTTTAGTTATATAGCATTTATTAATAGTAGTACTTACCTCCCCCTCTCTTTATTCCCTATATACGAATGTGCTATACCTATATTCAGTCCCTCTAGTGTTCAAGGCTACCTGATTAAAAATACTACTATGGCTTATAACCGAGTGCTCACCAGAGATGTCACAATCGTGTTGAATATTCGATATAACCTTATTTATTATCCATCATATTTTTTTTTAAACATATAATACATATTACTGTTTAGCTTTAGCGTATACCCACCTATAGATCTCTGCCGTGGTATATTTAGGTCAGCACAATTACGATGTCAGTAGACTCTTATTTCTTGGGCATTACTGCTGTTCTTGATCTAAGCAATACTTAATTTCAGATGCGTTGAAATCAATTAACCTAAGCAGTTTAAAAATAAAATTAAACAAAAAACTATTGTTCTCAGGCCATTTATTTCATAATATCTGAATAGCAGGTTACAAAACTATTGCTTGGATACGTTTCATTATGTTATAACATGAATTTCTTATAATTCTTTAAAAGAAAACAATAGACACTTTTTTAAATTGACAATCAATATTAGCGTAATGATGTGCAATAGTTATTAACCATAATTAGTTACAAAATATGATAGAAAAACAACGCAACATAAGCGATATCATGGGTTCTTTATGGCCATTAATTGTTATTTGCAAGCCATAGGTGACACTACATTTCTATTGTTAGATTATACAACATAATAATTAAAACCCAAAGTATTTAACTCTTGTTCTTAGGTAATTAAATTATATTTACGTTATTCTCTAAAACATTAGACGTCCTGCTTATCAAATTTCAGTTTATATTCCAGATCGAAATACAAACCTAGCCGATAAACTTTAATACAAACTCATTACAAATTTCGAAGGACTAGAACCCACAACGAAACAAGTTTTATATTACGAAATGTTCTTTTTAGTAATCACAAGCGCAATGAACAAATCTTTAAAAATTGCACCGTTTTAAATATATCTCCTCAGGTCTTATCCTCACAATTTTAGCTTTGGCGTTCTTGCATTAATCAGTCCGTAAAACACCATCTAGCGCCCGCGCATAATGTCTGAAACGGCGTCATACATGCCATAATATCTCCATTACACTCCGTAGCGATGCCCACGTAACCTACTATACTAAAAATAAATTCTTACACATCAATAATTAAACAGTCATATCGCTAGCTACATGGCATTCATTTCCATCACAACAACACATTTGGACTAGCTTCCTTAATTACAAAACTAAAACATTAACCTAGTAAGTAATTAAACAAAACTAGTCACGATATTTTATAAAAGTAAATATGCTTATAACTAATGATTTATATCGGTACAATCCGTTATATATGTTTAAAGTATATAATATTAAAAACTAAGTCGCTACAATAATTATATTTACAATGAACTTGTCCAAGACAATCGCACTGTCACCTGAGTAAAATGATAACAAAGATAAGAAACATGAAAATATACTATCAATTGTGATAGGTATGAACATGCAAGACTACCATTGTATAAACATAACCAAGTGTCGTAAATGTTACTTACATTTCCTAAAAATATTGTATTACTAGTGTAATATTCTATTGACTAAGTAAATAAAAATAAAACAAATGTTAACAATTTCCTTACGTATAACGCAATTGTGCGACTCTATACATCACAAATAGAATTAAGAAGATTAAATCTGTAATATAGATACAAATCTAAAGCAAATGCACAGACAAGGCGACCAATAAAACAAGTGCTTACGTTGGGTCGTACACAACAGCTCACAATAATGAGCATCACGTATCATACGAAGTTAGAAATGTAAATAAATATGCACATAAGTAGTATTATAGTTTATATTTACAATTAAGAAAATATGGCACATCGTTTATCGACCGCGCTCGCACCTCTACTGATGAAACCGAGCGATCTGTCCCTAATCGACTAATAAATACTATATGAATCTATAACGGATGATAATGCGCCTATAAATTTTGGGGATAACTCATAATACCAATTAAATACCGGTGGGTAAGTGTATATTCAACGCCATTTAAAAATACACAGTAAAGCTACGTCCATCGTCGATCGATTCAGAGTCGTCGCGCGGCCGACCCTCTCTACAACCTACTGTTAAATATATCGCTACGAGCTAACTGAACGACCAACTAACCCACAAAACTGGCTCCAATAAAACTATTTAATTGTGACAATTTTTAGTTTTCTCTACATAAAAATTATATTGATTTTTCTTTTCAAGTGCACAACTAGCTTATATATTTCTTAGTGCATACGTCAAATACAAGAGAATGTTATTTAAATTGCATAAGCAAACAATTTTAAACTAATATGTATTTGTGGTAGAACTACGAACTTCATATTGGTTGAAATATTTTGTATTTAAAATTCATGTTTTTATTTCTTTTCGTATACAATATATGCATTATTTTTCTACCAATATAAGGTTAGTTCTCCTGCTTTTATAAAAAACATCTAAAAAAAGGTCCTATAATATTTATGAAAGCTTTATGTATGCAGCTGGTTTCGATAGCACGGCGCCTGTCGATCAGTTCGGTCTCGACGCGACCTAAAACTAGATCCGATTCGCACATAATGTCTGTCAGTCACTTAGCATTCAGGCAGTCCGGGATTTAGACGGGGTCGGGCGCAGTAATACTGTGTCCAGCGCTACGCGAAGGGTGTTCAGCTGGGCAGTGGCGGATGCGTGCGGTCGAGGCGAGGCGCGCGTTGTCGTCGATGCCGTGTGCACGCGCAGCAAGCGTCCACTCGACGCCGCCTCTGACAAGCTGCACGACCGCATCTCTTGCGTACGCACGTCACCTCACCATCCTAACATATCAACAATTTTATTATTTCACACTTCCAAAAGCCTATCTGAGAGCCTAAATAAAATATCATTATTTTTTATTAATTTTTTGGCAGGGCAATATGCTTTTGGTCGGAAAAGGCCTTTACAACTTCACCAGCCGAAGAAGGCAAGCACATAAGGTGCTCAGATAGCAATTTATGGATTAATTGGAGACGCAAGAATACCCCTGTGGGTAAGAACCTCGGCTTGAGCTGTCAGCCAAGAAACGAACCTAATGGTGATTTACTAGCATTTTGGAAGCGACTACCATGAGAAGAGACGCCGAAAGATACATCGGAATAGAAATAGTATTCTACCAGCGGTAACCTTAATAGCAAATCAAAAAATGTACAGAATTAACATAAACTATCAAAATATCATGTGGTCAACATTATGTTAATTAACACATTATAATTTTTGAGTTTCTACTAACGTTATACAAGGTGTCTCAAAAGTAAGTTCACATTTGCTTATCTTATTACGCGAAAGCAACTATTCTGAGGGGCGCGGTGGGTATGTCAGTCGGTAGTCTGACTCTTGGGAATTTAGTCGCTATGGAGCGTTCCTCTGGTGCGGACCGTGCGTTGTGCGTACGTGAGTTTTACAAAAACGGTAATTCGGCGACTGTAGCGCGTAGAAAATTCTGCAGTATTCGACATATTCGTCACTTAAATGATGCGCCTAGCACTCGACTCATTGCAAAATAGGTTGAGAAGTTTGAAGAGACTGGGTCAACTCTGGAGAAACCAAAATCTGGGCGGCCAAGAACATCAAGAACAGCCGAAAACGTGGACAGTGTTACTCAGTCTATTCGAGATGATCCAAACCTCTCGATTCGGAAGCGTGCTGTTGCTTTAAATGTGCACAGATCTTCATTATGCCGCATTTTACACAAAGATTTAAAGCTGCACCCGTACAAAATTCAGTTAGTGCAAGAACTGAAGCCTGAAGATGCTGGTCAGAGGCTTGCCTTTGTAAATCAGATGATTGAGCGCTTTCCAACGTTCTTGTTTTCTGATGAAGCCCATTTTCACCTGAATGGGCATGTAAACAAGCAAAATTGTCGTTACTGGAGTGCAACCAACCCAAAACAAAAACATCAGAAACCGCTACATTCACCCAAAGTCACCGAATGGGCAGCGATGTCGGCGCGAGGAATTATCGGCCCTTACTTTTTTGAAGATGGAAGGGGACGCACACTCACAGTGAATTCAGAGCGTTATGTGGAGATGTTAGAGGAGTTTTTCGTACCCCAACTGCAAAACTTTCCTGGTTACAACCAAAGAACATGGTTCCAGCAGGATGGAGCAACTTCACACACGTCCAACAGATCTCTGCCTCGAGTTCGAGAAATTTTTCCGAACAAATTAATCTCCAGGCGAGGTGACATAAATTGGCCTCCACGGAGTCCCGATTTAACGCCTATGGATTTTTTCCTGTGGTGTTATGTCAAATCAAAAGTTTACGTTAATAAACCGACTTCCCTGGCACAATTAAAAGAAAATATCCGTCATGAAATGGCAGCCATCACGGAGACTACCTGCCGAGCTGTCATAGGCAATTTTAGTGCCCGACTAAATGAATCCCGAGAGCGCAACGGTTTACATTTGGACGATGTTATTTTTAAAAAATAAATTCCCAAACAGCGTACTTCAATATAAAATAAACATTTTTTCAATAAAGCTAAGACTTTTCTTTTAAAAAAAGATTTAAATGTGAACTTTCTTTTGAGACACCTTGTATTTGATAAAATATTACTTTGTCTAGATCGTTCGAGTAGATCTATTCGTCGGTTGAATAGTCATCCCAAAAATTCAAGCTTATTCTAAATTTAAATTATTTAACATTTTCATTGTCAAATTTTAGAAAATTTTTAGTTAGCGTCCCTGCCGAATGATTAAGAAACGTTCTGTACAATTTGCAATTTAAAAACATAATCTAGTTCGACAAGTAAATCTCGTAAAAATTCAATCTCATTCCAAATATCGGTGGAAAGACCTGAAGGATTGATCTCCTATAACTGCATGTCGACAATGGGATACTAACTACTAAATTGACAGAAGTATTGAAGTATATGAGCATTAGAATTTTATAACACTCGAATTTCGATCTTATTTAGATTTCTTATTTCGTACTTATTAGCTGAGGGTTTCGGGTTGGACGGTTGTAAGCTGTTGTAAACACTTACCTTGCATCGACAAGTGACACATCTTTGCTCTCCGTGAGAATGAATTGATGGATGCACTTCCTTGCCGTTTGGTAACGGTCCGTCAGGAAATTTACAGCCCCCTTCAGCCAATATCTCTTCAGCGGTTCTCGGTGTGCCCTGGTCTTTCGGCGTTTCTTCTTCTGGCTTCTTCAATTTTGCCTACAACAATATTTAAAGTATTACAGAGATTCGTTTTATAATCAGGTATGAAAGGAATAAACCTTATAATAACGTATTAAATTTAATAGATATTTTAAAAAATGACGCAATTATTGCCCTTACGATCATATTGACCAGCAGACTGATCACAAAGAGGTTCGATTACCCAACAAAAGGTTTTCACTTGGTTCTTAGATCAAGAATCGGTTACTGAAGGTGGTGTTGCCCAATATAACACGCATTATAAAGAAATTTCTCACTCTACGCTCCTAATTACTTTTTTTTTTTAATTGACGCGCATTGAATGGCCGGGAGAGGTCTTCACAACTAAACCGGGCGGGGCCTAATTACTGGTGGCTTGGACCTCAAGTCCCGCTTCCGTAAATTGACATGTTTTATTATAAAAAATATCTTCCGATTAATGAAGGGTAAATAATGGAATAGATGAAATAATTGTTTAACTTACCTCAGGACACACGCGGCAACAAGCTTTCTTGTCCGGCCTGTAAGCATCTTTCTCACTGCATCGCAATGGAGGACATTGTACACGTGGACATTGTATTTGCTTGGTGGCGAAGTTGCACGTGCAAATTGCACACGTATCGTATCCCCCCGGAACTAAATACGGGTGCCATGACGAGCCTGGCGCGTAGCTCTGACCAGCTAGGACGCAGCTACCCGTCTCAGTCCACACAGCAGTCGTTGAATCTAAAATAAAATTCTTAATTCAACACTTTACCCTACTGATACCAAGGAATGTATCACATAAAATATAGACCCATAAAATCGACGAATACAGACAATGAATCCTTACCTTTTAACTGTCGTTGCAATTAATTCATGATTACAAATATTTCCTAGGTACTATGGCTGAGATTTATAGCTATTTCGACTTTCTTAGCAAACTTCTCAAAAAATAAATTCGTTTAGACAAAAAACTAAATTTTAAATTTAGTTCCTACCATCACATACAGTGTAGTTATTGTACAAAGTTAGTACAAAAATATCTCGTAAAGTTGGTCACTAAGGCTGATTTATAGATGCAATTACGACTTTACTTAGCAAAGTTCTCAAAAAATAAATTCGTCTTGACAAAAAACTGAATATATAACAGGAACTTAAGTATAGCCATAGTATTCACAGAACCAAGTCAATATTGACAAAATAGGTGACTTACTGGAAAGATTATGTGACAGGATGATTAGAGACAAAGCACTAATTACCTTACCAATTCATAAGAATCAACACGCATATAGCTCTGGAAAATCAACAGAGTCAGCCCTACATATGGTGGTAGGCAAAATTGAAAATGCGATAAAAAACAAACAAATATGTCTAGGCACGTTCATAGATATAGAAGGAGCATTCGACAAAACAAACTTCAATAGCATCAATATTGCACTACATCGACATAATGTTGATAGCAATATTATAGGATGGATTGAAAATATGCTCAGCAAAAGAATAATCAGGATTGCTGATGGACAAAATAGTGGAGCACTGGTTGCAAGAGGATGCCCCCAAGGAGCGGTACTATCTCCACTTTTGTGGAATATAGTAGTGAACGACCTCATCCACACTCTTAACTCTAGATATTTTTATACAATTGGGTATGCAGATGATATCGCCATCCTTGTAACCGGTAGATATGCCGGTACGGTATGCGATGTCACACAAGCTGCAATAAGAATAGTAGAAAAGTGGTGCGCAGAGAATAACCTCTCTGTGAACCCCTTAAAAACAGAATTGGTTATGTTCACAAATAAACGCAACCTAGGCAACTACTTTCTACCGCGCATGGGAAATATTGAACTGAAACTAAAAACAGAGGTAAAATACCTCGGAATTATCTTGGACCACAAACTAAGTTGGAACAATCATTTAGAAAACAAGCTTAAGAGGGCCAGTATTGCCTTCTGGCAATGCCGCAGGATGCTAGGCAAAAAATGGGGCCTAGCACCAAAAATCATAAACTGTCTTTATTTAGCGGTAATACGACCTATGGTAAGTTATGGAGCATTGGTGTGGTGAACTAGAACTAAGCTCATAACAGCCGTCAATAGGTTAAGACAATTTCAACGACAAGCATGCATGGCCATCACGGGATGTATGGGAACCACCCCCGCAAATGCCCTAGAAACCATGCTAGATATGATACCTCTACACCTTTTTGTACAACAAGAAGCGATATCAGCAGCCATACGAATGAAAACCATAAATCTGTGGAACGACAATGGTGCTCCTCACACCAGAATTTTGAAAGAATTCACAGATGATATCCCACTACTTGAATCAATCTGCGATAAGGTACCTGTACAATTTGTCTTTGATAAGAAATACAAAATACAATTACATGAGGAAGACTATGAGAGCAAAAATGTAAAAGAGTTGAGGATCTTCACTGACGGCTCCAAGACAGATTCAGGAACCGGCACTGGCGTCTACTCTGAAGATCTTAATATTAAGATCTTCATGACGCTGGGCATTTACAATACTGTATTCCAAGCGGAATGCATGGGTATCCTACTGGCAGCCCATGCAATCCTCTCCAGGAAGATAAAAAATCAACCAATCCGAATATTATCGGATAGCAAAGCAGCACTGTTGGCCATAGGAAGTAAAAACTATAACTCGAACCTGGTCCAGCAGTGCCACCAAGCCTTAACTCAGGTATGCTTAAACAATAACATTACAACCCTACAATGGATTAAAGGACACAGCGGATCACGCGGAAATGATGCTGCAGACGAACTCGCAAGAAGAGGATCAGATATGAAAGTGTTCGGACCTGAGCCGATTATTCCACTCCCCTTCAGCTGGTTCAAATCTGAGATACGTCAAAGAATAAGACGTCTGAGGGATTCGGACTGGAACAACCTGGTAGAATGCAGACAGGCTAGAGAGGAATTGCCTCGAGCGAATCCAAGGATCTCTAAAGCTGTTCTGCGTCTCAGTAAATTACAGATACGTAGAGTCACCGGAGCCATAACAGGACACGGTTATTATAATAGACATCTCTTTTATTTAGGTGTCACAGAAACTACTCTGTGCAGAGCATGCATGGGAGAAGAGGAGACAGCCAGGCATGTGATTATGGAATGCAATGCACTGGCAGCATACCGGACACAACACCTCGGTTCACCGGGGTCTCTTCAGGAAGCAACCAGCAACATCAGGCGGCTGGCGGATTTCCTGGAGGAGCTGGGCTGGGATGATTGAAATCATCCCAACCTGGCCTCACGCAAAATAGGCGCACTTAGACGTCGAGTTGCGGAGAACGAGCCCGTCTCAACCTTATACCTTATACCTTAATGGGTGACTTATCAAATCGTTTTGAGTAATATAAATTGTAATGTTTTAGTAAAGTCTAAGCAAAATCAAAGTTGTGTTTATAAATTTCAGCCTATATATATTATACTTTAATTAGATGTGGTGTATATCACTTTGTCGAATCAGTAAAAAAAAAACTAATCGAAATTATATTGTATTCTAACCTAAGAGTAAAATACGCTCCCCACGTCTATATTTCTATGACCTTACGATTTAATTATTTAAAAGAAGAGAAAATACGCATTTGTTGAGTACATGATGCACAATCAGCCTCATCTTCAACCAGAAACGATTGAGGTCAAGCAGCTACTTGTATGTAATAAAAAAGCTAAAGTAATATCTGTGCTTCTATGATGTTAATATTATTTTGTAAGATATTTATCGATGGCATCAAGGCTTAAGCATACAGTATCCCGAAGATAATTATTGTTATAATATACTTACTGGTACAAATAGGACAACATTGTCCAGGCGGCTGTATGGTTGGGACAAGGCAATCGACCTGAGGACATTGCACTGGCTCACATCTCGGCATATCCAACACACACCAGCACTTCGAACATGTCTGCAATATAAAAACGAGGATCTCTATACAAAATGAAACTAAATATTTTACAGTACACAGGGACTTTAATATTGTAAATCTATCATTACATTAGGGGTTGCGCAAATATAAAACAAAAACAAAACTGAACTGTAGACATTTCTATGGCTTTGCAGTTTTATAATATTCAATATACTATAGCTACCACAGGAACGTGTATTTTTATTAAATATTCATATATACATAGATAAATTTACTATCATAGAACTAAAATATTTCAAATGTTACATATTCCGTTTCAAAAAGAAAATCTAAATTTGTGAGAAAAAAATACTCATTAAATAAAGATCAATTAAGAATATTATTTTTTCTAAGTACAAATAAGCTTAATTAAAACTTTTAAAGTTTGCAAAATAATTTAAATATTTCATTCACATAACTATTATTAAAACATTTAGTATTATGTCTAATAATTTTTGAAAAACCATTTTTAAGTAATATTTTAACATAATATTATTAGAATAATGTTATTTTAATTTGAATAGTACGTACTTATTATTATAAAAAAAATGTCACCTCAGTATCGGTCCAAGTCTCGCCTAACTTGTAACGCTTGTCACCTTGTTTGCAAAAGCCTCCATTCATACGGTAAATAGAGTAGTCAGAGAATTGATCTTCCAAAGGTCCTGAAGTATATTTGACATTTAATTCATTGTCTGTCGTTCCTGGAACGGTGGGTAAGCACGACGTTGGCACGCTTATCTGAAATTATTACAGGATTTCATTTAGTTATTATCGTTTTCTAATCAAATTACGGTATTAATTTGATCTTAATCTCTTTCGATTAAAACGTTAATATGGCCGAAGATAATCTATTTTATCAATAAACATCGATAATTTTTTTTAATGTAAGTTAGTTAATAAGTATTTAATTCTACACTCTCTTAGTACTTTGAATATAACTAGAATTACATGCTAACATATCCAACATAAAATCAGTTGCTTTCATATAAATAGTTCCAATGTTTTTTTTTTGTAACTGGGTAATACGTTGATGGCCGGGATAGACCTTCACAAATAAACCGGGCGAAAGGGCGAACACTGAGGTGCTTAGCCGGGAAATTTATAGGTTGAGTGGCAACGCGAGGGCACCCCTGTGGGTACGACCTCGACTTGGGTCGCCAGCCATATACGAAACCTAACAGTGATATACTGGCGTTTCGGAAGCGACTAACCTGAGAAGAAACGCCGAAAGAAACTCAAGGCTGCGTCGGTGTGGATATCCAATGTCCATAAAGTAATTATTATTTTACGCCTTACCTGGGTCATGTGATCCAAGCCTTAGCAGCATACGCAAAACAAAAATCACAATTAATTCAAGAACATATGTTGTCTTCATATTTCAATTCATTTTTAATAAACACAAATTTACTGGTGTAAAAAGTATGAATCTTTATCCAATATTCATCTGATTTCGGAAACGTTATCCTACATTGAGACTAAGTCTGAGATTTATAGACGCTATTTCAACTTTGCTTAGCGAAGTTCTCAAAACTAAATTCGTTTTGACGAAAAACTGAATTTATAATAGAAACTTGAGTAAAGGCATAGTATTCGCAATGCCAAGTCCATTTTGACAAAATCGGTGACTTACCTAATCCTTTGACATTAATTGAGTAATATAAATTGTAATATTTTAGTGAAGTCTTAGCAAACTTAAAGGTGCGTCAATAAACTTCAGCCTTACACCTTTTACAATCACAATTTTCAAATGCACAAACATCAAACCGCAGTTTTACTCAAAATTTATTAGAAATATTTCTGAAGTATGTGGATCGAATCCATGATCAGTAGTACAAAGTTGATATATTGGTAAAAATTACTGACCTGGGGTACTCGCGTGCGCAACCAAACTGTTATGTTGTCTTGCGAACGGAGCTCGAGATAAGCTGCGCCGACGTGCAGTGCCACCAGCTCAGCTGATGTGGGTTCAAGCACCCATCCCTCGTCTCCACTCAGTTCTCTTGTGTTACCTTCCCCACCCGCGTGAGTCTCCAGCCACCAAGATGAACGCGATCGAGAATTACCTCCCGTTACTACGGTCTGAAATATAAAATTTATTTCGACACTATTAATACGAGGTGTCTCAAAAGAAAGTTCACATTTAAAAAATCGATTTAAAAAAAGTAAGAAGTTTATTGAAAAAATATTTATTACAATAAACTGTTTTGGATTTTTTTTTTTTAATAATATCGTTCAAATGTAAACCGTTGCGCTCACGCTATTCATTTTATCGAGCACTAAAATTGCCTATGACCGCTCGGCAGGTATTCTGCGTGATGGCCGCCATTTCGTTACGGATATTTTCTTTTAATTGTGCCAGGGAAGTCTGCTTATATATAAGTATAATAAGAGTTGTAACCGTAATAAATAGTAGTAGAAATGTAATGTTATGATATAAATAACCTATATTCTGCGCCATAGGTGAACTAGACAACTCAATTATTCTCACTCCTCTCTAACGTCGGAAGCACGATCTAACCTATCTGGTTTGCCAATAACTGTATTACAGGAATCAATGCGTCATATAACCTTTTAATGATTTACGACTATTATGTTTGCCTCTACGATATATAAGAAGTTTAACTTCAATCACTCTTGATTAAAAATGTCAATGAGGCCGATGACGGAACGCGCAATTAGCAAATGCCTATTCATAGTCCATTGGGTAAAATTATATATGGGGATGCGTTTCTCAGAGAACGCAATTTTATTGTGTAGATGAGATGGGGATGGGAGGTTTATTGTAAAGTCAAATCTAAGAACTTGTATTTAGAGTCGAAAACCTTGTCGTTCGGCCAACACCTTTAAAAAAGGGTACAGATGGTTTTAATTGTTTATCTGATAAACTATAAAACTGGGTTTTTCTTAACTGTCGATAAGCGTTGTAGTTTTTTGAACTGCACCATGCTTACCATCAGGTGTGGTGGGGTCACTGTATCGGGTCAAAGTAATAAAAAAAAACTGCCGGAGCGTTTGAGCCTCAAACGCAATTCATAAGGACTCTGACTTTGTATTCTTAATGCGTATAGAAGCGCTATTATAAATAGCATTAATAAAGATATGAATCATGAAGATAATATCATCGTGATCAATGTCTACAAGTGTCCCGGTACTAATAAACATCCAAACGTGTCTTAGGAATCATGACAATGATAATTTTTTCGATTGTCTTCAATTAACGTACTGTTTCTAACGTTAAAACTGAAGTGTCTTACCAATCAACCATATTAAAGTGCTTGGATCATGTGACATTAGATATATTGATATTAACACAAATATTTGTAAATATATTATATATTAATAAGCTAACAATTTCGTTGTTATTTTAGTTACAAGTACCTACAATGTAGATTGATAACTAGAATAATAAAAATTATATCTCAAAAATCATCTCTAACAATTACATTCAAACATACGAACACATAATGCCATGTGCACTGTCATTCGCATACAATACACATACAACTACCTAAAACTATTTTTCTTGTTTATAATGTCAACGATAAAGGAGAACGTAGGTCAAGTTTCGTTTTTAGTCCATTAAAATAGAATTGTTTTCATAACTAAAAGTAGATGTCTAATTTAAACTGGAGTATGACGCACTTGCTAAAGTAAATCAAAAATAAACCAAAATAACCATACATACACATATTCATTCTTTCACTGGCTACCCACTTACTCACATACTATAACACCATACAGCATACTATCCTATAATTATAACTTGTAACATCGTAAGTGGCACTATAGCTTTTATCTCGTACTATGTATTATAGTTATAAAAATCGAACTTAAGGTACAGCTCATGACCACAGTACACAAGTGTAAATACCGTCATAGTAACTCGCTTTGGACTGTCGCGTTTCGGGATCAGCTTGTGTCTATCCAGACAGAGACCTTCAGTCGTGGTATATGTGGGACACAACGTGGAGACTATCAACGGATTTTCATCCTTTGATGGTCGCTTTCGTTTTTGGACTACATTGTACTTACCATTAGGTACTCTGTAGTCACTATGTTCAAATAGTGTAAAAAAAGGTACCTCATAATATAATCCGCATAAAGAATCCACGGAGACCCAGGTAAGCCCCGTCATGGTGTTTGGAACGCGCACTACGCTTGTCCGACGCAACAAAGCGGGCCCTGAACCCGCTGCATCAGGCATCAGCCGTGAAGTTAGTCGTCCACGCATCATAGGAGGACCTAAGAACACAAAATATAATGGTTTGGACTAAAATATATAAACAACTAGCTGTCCCGGCAGACCTTATTCTGCCCTATTTCTCTAAAACAATGTTACATTGTTTTTTTTTATTGTTTATAGCTGTCAGATTTCATTCTCCCAAAAGTTATTGGCCTGTCGGAGTATAATAGAAATAAAATTGCATTGAAAGACTTAAGTCGTATCTAAAGTTATAATAAATATAATAATAATTATAATTAGATATTTTCATTATAATGCCTTATGAGACACGTTATTTTTTGTTTGATTAATTGGCGTATAAATTATAATTTTCATTAATGACATGAAACCTCTAATCAACTTGAAGGCATACTGAAGACAATCCTAACGCACCTTTGTTTTGTTTTGATTGACATCACATCTTTGACAGCTGGGGCTAGAGTGGTTCGTATGGGCAAAGAAAATTGTTGTTTTTCTCGTATTTTTTACGTTTTTTCGCTCTATAAGAACCTTTTCCAGACTTCATCAAACACAACAAAAGAGATATCAACCAAATCGATTTAGCTATTTTCCAGTTATTCGCTTAGCAACACATTTTACGATTAATTTTTATATGAACAAGTATTTACACCTAACTTGGTAATTAGATATACAGTCAAAACCGTTTATGGCGAAATCGTTTAGAACAACATACCGGTTATATTACCCAGAACAAAGGTTCCGGCAAAAAAAAGGTCTTTGTGTCTCGAAAACATCACCTGGTGTTACGACTATCGGTTTCTACGACCAAATATGAGTAGTCCCTTCAATGTCGTTATAACATTTTTATTGTATTACAAAATAGAACAAGTTATAAAATAACTATTACGAAAGATCACATCGCTTCCGTAATTTATAAAAATATATGTAATAATATCGACAGTTCAGAAGTTAAAACACAACTCTTCTCGTACATCATTTATTCCCATTTCCTTATAACAATTTTAACAATAATCCGAATCATATTCCTTTTCCATTAATCCTTTCGATATTTTAATAATCACCTTACACAGTGTACCATGACCAGACGTAGGTCTCTACTGTTTGGTGCCACCCTCTGGAATGACTCGTCATCAAGACGACGTCATTTCGTTACGTCCGTTCCGCATTACAATTAAAATAACAAATATACTCTCAATTGATTCTTACAAAACAGAAATTGCTTTTATATTTTAACATAAAATAACATTTGACATTATTGATAAAAATTGTAACCATACTGGATTCGATGATAATTACCAGGATATCATGTTTTAACTTTAATAAAATTAGAAACAAATAATTATAAATAAGTGCCAGATACTGCTATTCTTTTTAGAAGACGGAAACTAATAGGACTGTTGGTGAAATAAATCTTACAGCTCGGCCTTCCTGTTTACCGCGAGTCCCATCGCGGTTGTTCCGAATATTATTATTATTATTTTATACAAACAATACATGGTTCTACATTTTGATACGATGTAACAATATGACGTAATGTTAGGAATTATAATAAATGTTTTAATTTAATAAAATTCGTTAAAATAATCACGTCAATATAAAGTAATAAATGCTATCGAAAAAGAAGCTGCCATTATTAATTTTAAATTATTTATTATTTACTTCTTCAGTCTAAACGTTAATATTTCACGAAGGAATATGGACATAAAAGCTCTTATTTACACGAATAAACATTTTATCTATAAAGTTTTGATTACTTTACATTGACTCAAATTACATTCACTTACATCTACTTAGTCTTAACGTTTTACATCATTTTATAATCGTCATTATCACTAATACAGCTATTCGTGGAGTCATCAGGATCTCTATCAGTTTCCGAACTATTATTTACGGACAGGTCATCCATGCCTGTATTTTATCCAGAGCCACAGTCCTTTCATATCGCCGACCATTTTTGTGCAATATAGAAGTATCCTCGGCTATAAATCAGTCATGATTAAACACCTTCACAACGCGATAGTATGCCTTGGTATTATATTATACACTACTCATTTTTGGATCGATCGTCTCACGGAACTTGATCTAACTAAATCCCCTACTTTGTACTCCTTTTCCGTTTCCCTGGGTCTGTTAAACCGTTTAGCGTCTTATTGCTATTGTACTTCAATTCGTTGTGCAGCTTCTTCCCTAACTACGTCAAATTCATCAGATGATATGGGATGCAGAGTATCATTTTATAATCATCATTACCGTTTTCATTATCATTAATTACCGAATTTACTGACTGCTATGATTAACATTGAATCCAAATAAAGTTCTGATGGGGGCTTCTGAGTGGTTTTATGCACTGTCGTAATTCAGCCTACTGGAATATTGTGGACGTTCTCATCCTACATTTGTTTATCTTTACCATGGCAAATCACGTGGCTAATACTTCAGTGTTTATTCGGTTAATCATTTCTACTGGGTCATTTCGCCTTTGGCGTTCCAACTACATTTAATATATACTTAATGCCAAATTCTGTAATGAAATCTTTCGAAGTTTCATTGGTGAAACTGGACCCTCTATAGGTAATAACCTAAGTCGGGACTCCAAAGAAACTAATATGATCTTTAATAAGTCTTATCGCAGTTATCGATTTAGCGGTCTTAACAGGTGTGATATTAGCAGATTTAGTAAAACCGTCAATAATAAATAAAAGGTAACAACTACCTCATTTGTTTTTTTTTATGAAAGGACCCAAGTAATCTGCATAAATCGTATAAAAGAGTACACTAATATTCTCAATAGGGTGCAAATTCCCTCACGTTTACCGCCTGGAGTTTTCTGACGAGCACACTCTAGATAAACTAAGATCTACTTTTTAACAAATCGCCTCATATGACCTAATCAATAGTGCTTTTTAATTTGTTCTACGGTTTTTTTTGTTATGTATCCTTAGTGACCAACGTAATCATTATTCAGGTTTAATATTTGTCAATGCGTACCTTTACGTACCGCACATCACATGCGATAAACCCGTCCGTTTTATTTAAAGTTTAAAATTTTTATGAATATCAGCTATATACTCGGTTCCCCTACAGCTTAGAATATTCCTTATTCTGAATATTTGTTTATCTTTTTGATTGCACGGTATTAGTATATCATCTAGATACCTAAAGATAGAAATATTTAATTTTTGACGACAAAAGCAGTTTTCGTTCGTGAAATGAACGAGTTATTACTCGTAAGGAGGTAGATCTTATATTAATTAGAATTGATCTTCAATTCTTGGTAACGGATAATGGTCCCTTTTTTAGTCTTGCGATTTAGCGCGCGGTTGTCTACGCATAACCTCTACTTATAGTCTCTGGTTTTTTTTTTGCACCAAAACTATAGAGCTGGCATATGGAGAATACGATTCTTGAACAATAATGCTATCCAGAATTTCCTGAACCATGTCTTGTACTAAAGGTCTTCCTAATTATGACATACGATAAGGCCTATAAACTATGGGTCGTGTATCGTCCAAATCTCTATGTATTTCGGTAGCGTTGGTGAATCTTAAATCATTTAGACTACTGGACGAACAGTTTTTATATTTCACTAATACCTTTGGAAAGCCAGGTATTGTTCGGTCGTCGAATTGGTATTCCTAATCACCGTCTCGTCTATTTCAGTCGTATCTATGTTAATTTCACACACGTCCACTATAGCAAGCATCGGTAGAGCTCTAGTCTAGGCAGTAACAAGTTTTCGTTAATATTTATTTCGCTTTCGAAAACGTTATGAATAAGAAGGGCATAACGATTATTTATCACGGTATACGGTCCAGGCAATAAAAAGTATTCACGTCCTTGCGGTCCTCTGACGGATCCTTGACCAAAGACTCTTCTATGGTTTACGGAATAGCAAGCGACTGGTATAGCATGTAAGTGATTGACGAGGATTCTAATAGTGTTATTTAAATTAAGGTAAATCCCATTTTTAGCATCCATATTTTGAAATATAACTTTTCTGAAGCTTCTGTAATAATAATATTTGACTTTTCTATGAACGTCTGTCCTAATAAGACTGGACAATTAAATTAAATAATCTTTCACAACATGAATGTCTATTGTTTCTTTCATATATTGTACGTCCACAATTGCGACAATTAGGCCTAAAGGTCGAATAAGGCTATAGCCAATACCTCAAAGCATTGGTAATTCCACATCAGTTTCCAACATAAAATTCAAAACCTGGGCGTCACTTCCTCGAAATAGTGAAACCCGACTTCTTAGATCTATATGACAATCAAACGTTATTCCATTAATCTTTACGACCATTACATATTTATCATTTGCTTTTTTTTTTTACAGCACAAAGTTCCGAAACTTACTTCTCCACTCTTTCAAAAGAATTAACATTCTTATTAGGCTTAAAACCTTCGTTTGTTTTGTTTTATCTTATTTTATTAAGCTTTCAAATAGCGTGTACACATTCAACAAATAATAATAAAAAAACCATGTTATATACATCTATAGTGCACCACTCCAGTTACATGAAAGCGCAACATGCACTACAAAGTAAATTTCCATAACAACAAAGTGAAATTTGAATGCAATAAAAATAATGCTGGCGGTACAGCGATAGAAAACCAAAGATCTCCTATACACAAACTATAAATTTCGTAATTATATTAACAGTGAAACAATTTTAAGACACTTGGTTTAGAAGAGGTTAGAGAACTATAAAATATATCTTGACTTTCATTATGAATGTTATTAAAATTCCAACACATACGCCATGAAGGAGTTTGTTTGCCAAGGTAGGTGCGGATATTTATTGTAGCAAATGGTACATATATTTATATCAGTTAGTCGCCTTATGAC
Organism: Automeris io; assembly: GCA_036320925.1. Lineage (NCBI taxonomy): Eukaryota > Metazoa > Arthropoda > Insecta > Lepidoptera > Saturniidae > Automeris > Automeris io. The sequence continues at coordinate 7,414,867 of JAUDJH010000026.1, read as the reverse complement.
CTATCCAGTCAGAATTTGCACATTTTATTAAAGTTTTTTTTTTTTTTACATTTCAAACTTCAATGCCCTACCTAATTACAGTTAAAACACCATATATTGGAGTTGTCTACGTACTTAAGCTATTTGGCTTGTTAAGAAAGTGTTTATGTCTGCCCTCTTTCGTTTGAAATTATCGTTACTATATTTTGTTGGTCCAACTATAACGAACCGAAAATATTTTTAAATTGTTTAGGTCCAGAAAATTAAGCCGCTTGCGCTCCTACTCTAACTGCACGATCATCTACCCTATGAATCAGTCTACCGAATATCCAACAGCGGTTAAGTAAATTATTTTTCATGTCTCAGTGACTCTTACCATAGAGAGCCCTCTTATTTAACATCTTAATTAGTTCGGCATAATCTTCACGTGAAGGAAACAATCTACAAGCCTTTTCTTCCATCGTGGCCAAAAGTATAATAAAATAGGGAGACCTTGATACCATGTCTTCGCTACACCAACTAGCATAGGGAGGGAATAGTAAACTAACTCTTCCTCATCCCAACCATATATTTTGCTGCATTCTTCCACTTTGGTGATCCACGTCAACATGAATTGTTCCTTATCAAAATCAGGAATCACGTTTATATTAAAAGATAGTTTCGGCTTGTCCGAACTTTTCATGTCTTTGATATTTGATAAAACTCTGTCTAAGATAGCACTACTGTTATATGTAAGCTTAAATTGCTTGGACCTAGATTGGGTCTTAATAGACTCACCTGATGACTCCGACGAGCTACGATATCTACATGTTCACCTTTTCGATCGTAACTTAGATCTTCTCATTTTTTTTTCTATACACAGATCCTTGAGCCTTGCGGCTTCGATATTATGTATCACCATTGGATTCTCGTTCTTGAATATCATCAACCATATGTCTTTGACCTCAATCATTATGGACGATTATCCTTTAACCTGGGGTATCTTCGTAATTACGCCCTTAACCTCGAGCTCCACTAATCACAAGCCCTTCACCTCGAGCAATGTGATCCTTTGACCCTTGACCTCGGCTATCATCGTTATTATGCCATTGACCTGGAGTAATGTTATCGCTTAACAATTAACCTCGTGTATCATTGTTATTATGCCCCTGACCTCGGGCTCCTCTACTCACAAGTCCTTAACCTCGAGAAAAGTGGTCGTTTAACCCTTAACCTCGGGTATCATTGTCATTATACCCTTGACCTCGGGCTCCTCTAATCACAAGCCCTTAACCTCGAGCAAAGTGATCGTTTAACCCTTAACCTCGGGTATCATTGTCATTATGCCCTTGACCTCGGGCTTCTCTTACCACAAGCCATTAACCTCGGGTATCATTATCATTATGCCCTTGACCTCGGGCTCCTCTTATCACAAGCCCTTAACCTCGAGCAATGTGATCGTTTAACCCTTAACCTCGGATATCATTGTCATTATGCCCTTGACCTCGGACTCCTCTTATCACAAGCTCTTAACCTCGAGCAATGTGATCGTTTAACCCTTAACCTCGGGTATCATTGTCATTATGCCCTTGACCTCGAGCAACGTGATCATTTGACCCTTAACCTCAGGTATCATTGTCATTGTGTCTTTGACCTCGGGCTTCACCAATCACAAGCCGTTTACCTCGAACAAAGTGATCGGTTGGCCTTTGGCCTCAGTTATCGTCGTCATTATCAGTCCCTTGACCTCAGGCTTTACCAATCACAAGCCCTTAACCTCGAGCAATGCGATCGGTTGGCCCCGGCCTCGGTCATCATCCTCATTATCAGTCATTTGACCTCGGGCTTCGCCAATCACAAGCCCTTAACCTCGAGCAATGCGATCGGTTGGCCCTTGGTCTCGGTTATCATCGTCATTATCAGTCCCTTGGTCCCGGGTTTCATCAATCACAAGCCCTTGACCTCGAGCGACGTGACCAGTTGGCCCATGGCTTCGTTTATCACTGTCATTATCAGTCTCCTTTTCTTGAGATGTATCATCATTTGACCCTTGACCTTGGGTCACATATCGATCCATGTCTCTGAAACTTTGAAGGAACCAGTTAAGGAATCTGATAAGAAGAAATGAAGATGTAAGCGTTGTCAACATCATTATTATATTATTATTATACATCTCCCTTTTTATCATACTAATTTTTTTTAGGAATTTAAATAAATAAATTGCAAATTAAAAAAAAACTTAAATTACGTATTCGGCATGTAAGATCAATTTAAAATAAATTTCTTATAGCGCTATTTTATTTTCATTATAATTTTATCTTTCTTCTCTGCCTATCCTACAGATAATCGGCGTGGTGATAGAGATATATTTGTTTAAGTTACACTGTTTTAATTTCATTTTAATGTCGGTGTTTTCAAGCATCGTATTAAGATAACAAAGAAAGAAATAAAATATTAACGAGAAAAAAAAATTAAATAAATAAACACGTTACTCAACATACGCATTTATACAAAACAATGAAAGAACAATACAAATTATCACGTCATGCGTCCTGTGCGCCGTCAGCAATCTCAAGAGCGCTCGGCTCAGCGTGTGCTGGGCGACGCTGCTACGCGCCAATAACAATATCAGAACCGATCAATATAATAAATAGGCATCACAATAATTACATAGAATATTTATAATGTACAAAACTGAAGAATGTAAAAAATAAAAAAAATGTAATATAAATATAACAGGTAGATAATATATATATATACTCGTACCTATAGGGAGTGTCATGAAAAATTATGTTATCTAATTACCAGCTTGCATAAAGTTCACGGTACTTATATGGGAGTTAATATTCTTCTATACAATACAACACTCAAAAACATTATCGTCATTGAAATTAAATTTAATTGCATATTACGATTCAAAATGTAAGTAGATAGGCCTGTTTCAACTAAATTTATTTTCTACTAAAATTACTTCAATAATAATTTATTTCAACTAAAATTATTTTTAATTTAATTTCATTTTAATAAGATTCTGATTAGAATCACAAATGCACAATTTAATAAAAAGAAAAAAAAAACACCAGCAGAGAATAGGAAAAATAAGTAGGAATTCGGTTACTTACACTTAGTAGGCGTGAAAGGAAGTTTTGTATATCCTTTTCGATCCCACTTCTGAACTAATATCGACAGTTCAGAAGTTAAAACACAACTCTTCTCGTACATCATTTATTCCCATTTCCTTATAACAATTTTAACAATAATCCGAATCATATTCCTTTTCCATTAATCCTTTCGATATTTTAATAATCACCTTACACAGTGTACCATGACCAGACGTAGGTCTCTACTGTTTGGTGCCACCCTCTGGAATGACTCGTCATCAAGACGACGTCATTTCGTTACGTCCGTTCCGCATTACAATTAAAATAACAAATATACTCTCAATTGATTCTTACAAAACAGAAATTGCTTTTATATTTTAACATAAAATAACATTTGACATTATTGATAAAAATTGTAACCATACTGGATTCGATGATAATTACCAGGATATCATGTTTTAACTTTAATAAAATTAGAAACAAATAATTATAAATAAGTGCCAGATACTGCTATTCTTTTTAGAAGACGGAAACTAATAGGACTGTTGGTGAAATAAATCTTACAGTAATTAGCTTTTATCTCTAAAATTCATTTGGATTAATTTAACATGGATTATAATTTTCCTTCTGAAATCAAGTAAATAATACTTTTTATTTTATTATGTAACAAGATCTAGTTTTCATCTTCTTCTTCAGTCATTTCTTAAAACACTATTCAAGCCAGTAAATATATAGTTTACATTATTTGATTTTCTCTACTTGCAATAAAACACGAAGAATAGATTCAGTTTACCTGCATCGCCGCTTATATGCACTGCAAGTTTTTCTTCATAAAGAGGTTGGAAAATTCGAGCACTGGGTCTAGCCAAAACCCCAATACGCGTGTCCAGTATCTCAACTTGAGAATGACGTTTCCCTTCTTCCTCTACCAATGTTATTTTTGGATCAGTTACACTCAAATTATCCATCTGTAAACAATATTTTTGTAGATACAATATATCATACAAATAAGGAAAATATTCTAGAGTCTGTGCCGATTAATTTACCTTTGACCGGTTGAGCACCTTCAGTGTTCGCCCACCCGCCCGGTTTGGTTGTGAAGACCTTTCCCGGTCAAACAATACGCGTCATTACGAAAAAAAAAAATTTACATTTGAATAATAAATGTTTAAATAGTTTTCTTTTTAACTTAAATATATGTATATTTTAGTATTAACACCGGATTACTTATTTAAAATATGGATAGCTTAAATATAAATATTATACAGGCAGCGTATTTCCTCTCTCTTATGATATTGGATCCTTTAAGTGGTAAGACGTTTGACAAAGCCGACATGTTCACGGCAGCTTACGACGATAATTATCCAGTTTTTCGATAGGCGTAGTTGGATTTTATACTGCGTTGGGTTTAGGTGCTATATGGTCACTTTACTGAGATAGTAAAAACAATGTTTACATGCATTTCTTGTGTATATATTACCTGTATATCATAGACGAGTGATCCTTCCTTATCAATGTAAATAAGGGCAAAGCCTTCAGGAGCTGGCGTCGCAGGTGGCCTTTCCGCCACTAACGGAGAATGGAAGAGTTCGCAAGCTGCCTTCTGTCTTACACTACCCACGATGCGCCTTTCAGGTGCATCAACGGCTTCGGCCGAAAGGTATAAGCGACCTCTGGCTAAAGATCGAAGTTCTGCGGCAGAAACTGGCGTTGACACTTCGAGCACGTTGAAATCGTAACTTGGTTTGCTTACTTTTTGTACCTGATTAAAAAGGAACTATTTTACATAATTTCATTAAATTATCATTGCTCTGAATAATTGATTAATATTCCTAATTAGTTACTATTATAAAACTGTATTTTTAAATATAATTATAATAAAAATACAATGCATTGTGTTTGCTTTATGTGAAGAGTATGGTAAAGATATAAAACAGGAAACAAAACAGCTAATAGAACTTTTAGATAATAAAATGGAGAGCGTTTAAGTTAAGCATTTAAATATGGCATTTACCTGATCAATGATTGTTTGATTCTTGTCCGGAAGAGTCAACACTATTCGGACAAGTTGTGAAGTAGCAGCTGTCTTCGGAAATATTCCGTTAAAAACAAGCGCAAGGTAAAGACTAGGCGTAGCCCCGGCCACGCCCGTGATCACAGCCGTACCGCCCCACCATCCATCTTCATGGTCCGATGAACGAGTATCTTTGCATGCACTCTGACCGACTGACGCCGGCGGATGTTCTGGTTGCAGTAAAGTAGTAAACATCTCTGATGTCAGCGCTGGATATCTGTAACGTAATAAATATCTATTAAGAATTTGTCGTAATATAATCGTGGAAATTTTAGAATATTCGATGTTCATAAGCCTTTTTTTAATCTTAAGGAAAATGTTTACAGAAATGTGTTAGTCAATCTTATATAACATTTGGCCTTGTAATTTGCAATTGTCGCCGGTGGTATTGCTATATCTATGGGAATATTCTAGTAAAATCGCTGAAGATGATGAAATAAAATTTTACATTGAAATAATATATTTAGACCTCATAAAGCTCTAGATTAAGTGACAATGTGAAAACAAATGGAGTCACTATAGAAAGAATTAGACAAACTGAAAAAAATGCAGCACAAAAAAAAACTTAATTATCCGTCGGAAGACAAACGACTGACTTTAGTTAATATATTTGGAAAATAATTAATTGAACTATACTAAACTTAATTATACCATAAAATTATATAAATTATGATAACACGTCTGGTGTATGTATTGAAAACCCCAATATTACGATAGATTAAAAGTGTTTTTACTGTTACTAAAACTGTAAAAGCGGCCATAGCAGTTTACTTCTGCGTAGCATTTTTGGGGATTAGCCAATTCATACCCAATTAAAAAAGGTCTTCACCGCGATACTTGCAGGCCGGCATGGTGACAACGACTATCGACAACAGCATTTTACTGATTCGCTGCTATTTCTGAATATCTTTAATCTAGATGTTATAGACTAGATCAACGGGATAAAATAATTTTCTAGTTACCATGGCTATGACCCAGTGATTACTAAAAGCTAAAAATGGTAATGATGGTGATAGATGTAAAGACCTGGTAACACAAGAGTTAAACATACAGTACTTTAACCAAGGCATTAAAAAAACACATCGAGAGGACCCTTGCAAAACTTAGATGTCAAAATCAACGAATATAAAACCGATAATAGAGACAACAGCAAACATTTATAAAAATAAAATATAGATATACTTATATCTCGTATCTTGATATTTAAAATATAATTTAAAGTGACTTAATCAACCAAAACTAGTTTATAAAATACATATCGAGTACCAACAGTTGCAGTACACTATCGCATGTTTTCTGTTACTAGCATCAAAATTATTAGTACGGATATTTCAAAAGTATTTTGATATTCGTGTAATGACAAATATTAATTAAGAGTTCTTGGTATCCTTAAAATTTAATAGGTATGATAAATCAGATATATACTTCGGACTGGAAACTAATCTTGTATCAATTAAAGCGGCAATTCACATTAATAATTTTCGGTCTCAGAAGTCAGAACACTCAGTATTATAAGTACTTAAAAGTTTCAAACAAAAATTTAAAAGAGCTCAGTTTAATACAGAGTGTTTAATCCTCCAGTTAGGATGCTTCTACAAAATTTAATGTGTAATAAAATAACTATAGATCACTATAAAGTTTATCTGAGATCGTGAATTGTGTAAATAATCGTTCTTAACAAGTGAGATATATATACCCCAGACACTTTCATCAATACAGATTACTACATTGGTAATTGAAGAACGAATCAATTGGAATCTCACATAGAACTATAACCCTGTTTAGAATCGGTGGTATTTTCCGCGAATAGTATTTAACAAAGTCGTGGGGTATTCGTGATTAATCACACAATTAATTTAATTTACTATCGGCAATGAACAGTGGCATTTAGTTTCCTCGAAATTATTCTATACGCCGATGTTATTTAACATAATTCTAGATATGACTATGCTGCACCTACTGTATAATATACACACGATTCTTTTACAATCGCCTAGATTTTAAATGTTTCTGAAACTAAATTAGGCTTTAATTTGGGACATAAGAAAATATATAACAACAAATTTAAAAGTAATACTTTCTTATATATTTGAAAATTCTAGCTCAGAAGGAGTGGTAAATGAGATTTGTATAGGAATCCCTAAGGAATTATATGTTCACTTTTCATATCCATCTCAAAAAAATCCTTTTATTTTATTTTAAATTCTTAATTAATAAATAAATAAAAAATTAAATGTTTTTTTGGTGATATAGTAATATATATACATATTTGGAATCGGTAAAAAACGCTGATACTGAAAACATATATATTACTATATCACCAACAAAATGTCGCTTAAACAAATAGCCTTTCACCCCTCGATATTATAAAGGAATAGTTTGTAAGAAACGGTAAAGAAAAGACCCACATTGAAATTAATGGCACAGAATATAATGGGTTTACACGGGTAGAAGAAAAATGTGTGCCATTATTTTACAAAATCACGTTTATTCACATTCATTAATTATTTAATCACATTCACTTTTCAGTAGGATGGTGGATGTTACATTATTTTAAAATAATGCATTGGAAGTTCCATACCTACCTGTCGATACGGCCGCTTAAGAAGCTGTCCATTGAACTGTTCCGTTCGTCGCCCCACAACAACGCTACATGGAGTTCGTCATTTCGTAACATCGTCTTGTACTGGCGTGGAACACGCCGCCATACTCCACATAGCTGAAAACAAATTTTACTCTCAGTTACAATTTTATTACAAACATAACGAGTGAACCCCAAGTACTAATAAGCCTCAATATTGGTGGAACGAGTTTGCGACCACATAAGTGAAATATCCTTCATAGGGTCTTATGTTGGCATATGACGTTTCGCTTTTTAGCTCTTGTACGTTCATCTTCATAAACTCATGTCTAGATACTCGTATATTCCTACTGGGATGACGATGGAGACTGTGTTAAAAATTATCATTTCTTCGATATAGGTTCGTTGATTCCATGTTGAATTTGGATTGTACAATTTTTTCCAAACTCAGAACTTTTAAAAAGCAAAATGATATTTAATGTTAATTAAATACTAACATAGGCATACCGTAAATACAGATGTATACCTAACTACATCTAAACACGTGAGTGTGACTTGAATTAACTTTTTTTTTTGTTTATTAAAAAATACTACTGCGAACCTATCAATGCAAGTTTATTTACATTGCATTTTAAAGAATATAGTTCCGATATTAGAATAAAATCATATTTACCTATATTTTAATGTAAAAGTTCTTAAGCCATACCTTATCAGTTTTGTCTTCATAAGTCGCGTGAATTCCTGGTATTTTCTTCAACGGTTGCTCCAATAGCACTCTCCCTATTCGATCCAAGAATGCAAGAGCACGAGGCCGTATAGTAATCGAAGGGCTCAATAAAATTGTCCAGTAAAGGTGTCGACGGCGGAATGTGAATCGCGCAGTAGCCACTCCAGGCGCTACTGGCACTCCGGATGTGTCATCTCGCTTCACACATAGCTGTGACCGACCCGTCAAAAGAGACGCAAAATCTGTAATATCGTATCATTACAATCAGAGATGGGAAAAATGTAATCAGATTAATTATTAACGATTACAAAATGTTGTAGTAATTGTATTTTTGGTAGTCTGTAATCATGATTAATTTCCTTCAAAACATTTAGAAATCATAAATGTGTATGTATTTGAAGAATCCGTAGTATTTAAAACATAGATGAGATAAATGCAGTCAAATTAATTATGAAAGACGCAAAATGTAATCGTAATCGTTTTTCATTAATCTGATTATATTATGCCCATCTATGACTACAATTTACTTCACTTAACTAGGACATACATATGATATACCGATATATGTCACAGTAAGAGCTAAGTTTTATAGAAAATATAAACAAATCCGAATGGGAACATATTTCAAATCTAAAGACAGTTTTATTTAGATTAAAAACTATCTGAAGCATCCATATCCGTGCCACGATTTTTGTTTATCCTCACCCGGCATTGTGACTAGACCACATCTGATGGTAAACACGGTACAGTCTAAAAAACGACAACGACTATCGACAATTAAGAAAAACTCATCGGTAGTCGCAGCGATCATACCGGCCTGCACAAATAACACTTCACGCTAAGCTTAAAGAATCTCATATCACATACATTTTAAAATGTACGTTGCGGTCACGATCGAATACGATACCCTAAATCCTGGCAAAAATATTTCTTTAGCGTGATTTATTATCCAGAAATAAAAATAATATGTAACTATAATTGTAATGAAATGAAATGAAATATAACTTTATTCTAATAGGCCTACTTCCAAGCACTTATCAACACTTCTTTTATTTTATAAATACCTTTTTGTTAATATCCTGCGAAATAGATATCTAAGAATACTTACATTTCATGTTATGTTCTTCTTCTTCAGCAGTGATCAACATCGGGCTGTCTTCTTGAACAATATCAGGTGCTGTAACAAGAGAAACAGTAAAGTACTTTCGATATTTATTACAATCCAATTGCTTTTTTTACCTCTATCCAATACCTTTTTTTGTTAGCCCGGTGGAAATCCTTGCGGATCGTCAGGGGAGTGGAGAGCGCCACTCCCCCGGTGTGTCGGACTTGCACTGATTAAAACCACCGGGGTTCCAACCTTGTCCTCTTTTCACTTGCGCCGGGCCTGGGTATCCGTATACTTCCTACGGACCCGGCGAAATGTTTTATACCTAGAAGAAGCTTTCTGTCGTGTTATTTGTGATCCGTCAATATGATGGCATGTGTCGATGGAATCTCATCCCTTGATGGTCGCTGGTAATTATAAACGGTACAGTATTATCCATCAAGTGCGTTGTAATTAGTTTCTCGAATCAGTACAATATTTTTTTTATTAAAATTGCTTTGTAATAGTAAAAGATATAGCTAAATCAATTTAAATACTACGCTTCTTAAGAGAATACTAAGCATCTAGAACCGCTCCAGCTATGAAGAGAAATATTGCCTAATAAAGCGTTTTCTACCGTCTATATCCTTCCAAGTGTTCTGAGGAGTTATTTGGCCTAGTTCCACGTTCTCCATTCCACAACAGAACCGCGCATGCGAGTAATGTTTTTACGGTAATTCTTATCCCAAATACGACTACGAACTTCTCTAATTTACTTTTACTGAGTCCTTGAGTTGTGGAATAGACAGTTATAGATAGTTTTGGGAGTCGAAGCTGCTCGCGTCCGTAGACTTTACCCTAGTTTCCCTACACGTGACTCCTGGGTGGTGCTAAACGAGCAGCAGCGAGGTGGTAGGGCGTCGGTGCCCGTCTGGATCGCGACCACAGTGCACGGGTGTAAAGCCCGTCATAGTGACCAGTTTCGGCTTGTCGCGTTTCGGGATCAGCTTGTGTATATCCAGTAGCTCATATACCTAGAGACCTTCAGTCGTGGTATATGTGGGCCGACATGACGATGTAGACTATCAATGGATTTTCATCCTTTGATAGTCGCTTTCGTTTTTAGACTACACTGTACTTACCATCAGGTACGCTGTAGTCACTATGTCGAGCCAGTGTAAAAAAAAATAGACTTCTAGCGTACGTGTTCCCACAGTCCTATGATATTGGACTCTTTGAACAAAGCGTGAAGAGATATTTGTACAGGCCGGCGTAATCACCGCGACTATCATTAAATGTTTCTTTACTATTGATAGTTATGGTCGTTTTTTGGCTACACTATGCTTACCATCAACCGTGGGATGGTCACTATGCCCATTCAGTATAAAAAAAATTGAAATAATCGAATAATACGAATATGTATTCCGAATATATCAAAGATAAAGTAAGTATTAACTTTATCACTTTTTATTTTAAATATTGAAATATTTAATATTTTCTTTTTTAAGCTTACGTAAACAATATCGATTTCAAAATCGAATTGTTCAATATACATCCATTGAAAAAATCAGACACTATAAAATAGAAAATAAAGCATATCCGTTAAAAATAATAAAGAAATATAAGTATACCCACAGAGCATTTACCACACTAGCATTTATTAGCGTTCGTTCTTAGCATAATATATTCGTGTATATAATTTTTGTATATATCAACGCTGTTACATTTTATAATTTACACCAAGTAGCAAATGTCCCGGAAGAGCTTAATATTCAACGCTACTACTTAAAACACGGGAAATCAAATAAATGATGAAGTCTTTAGTTTCCCTGTGCGCCATGCATCGCCACTTTCTCCTATATTGGTAGCCATTACACGTCAGTTCAATTGATCGGAGTGACGTTTGCGTAGACATCTGAGGCTTGTTCGCAAGACCTCCCCGACCCCTCCATTCTGGTTGATTGGATCAAATGTTATGCAATCGTACAGGACCGGCGCGTCTAGACGGCGACGCTGGAATTTGTGCTTTGCATGGCTTTCTTGTTGCCTATAGACAGAAATAGAGCGAGCACTGTCAATTTGTGATATCCTGATCACTACCAGATCGTCCAATCACTAAGCCTAATGAATCTTGATTCATTGCTGTGTTTAGCAGTGCCGAGTTACATATTATTATTATTATACAATGTGGGGCTATGCAGTCTATTTCAGCCTGTATCACCGCGACCTAAAAGATCTATTGTGATCGCCACCTACCATTTAAAGCTCTCTGTCAAGGCCTATAGTTTAAAAGAACTGTAGTACTTTATTGGCAGAGATATCTGGAACCTCTCCTGGGTGTAGCACGTGGCGGCCCAGGATACGGTTGCGTTTGGGCATTAGTAAGTCACATTCACATCCGAGTTACATAAACATAATCATCAGTTGTATGCTTATATTACTATCTTTATCAATAAGGTAGCCTAGTTATTCTATGTACACTTTATTATCACTAACACAGTCTGAAAAGCCATCAATTTTAAAGTAACTTAAAAAGTGCCTAATGTACCTTATTAATCCGTGGTTACTAATAAACACCATGATAATTAATGTCTAGGCTATTCGCATCTCAGGATCATACCGTGTAGTCAAATTTCTTTTCTTCTTTTTTTTTACACTGGCTCTACAAAGTGACTACAATGCACCTGATGGTAAGTACAGTGTAGTCCAAAAACGTAAGCAAACATCGAAGGATGAAAATCCATTGATATTCTCCGTCGTTATGTCGGCCCACATATATCACGACTGAAGGTCTCTAGGTATATGAGTTACTGGATGTACACAAGCTGATCTCGAAACGTGACAGACCAAAGCGAGTCATTATGAAGGTCTATACACTTGTGTACTAAGGTCATGGCCCAGTTCGGGCAATCGCCCTACCACCATAAAATTCCTATAGGTTAGCAGCACAATGTTGTATTTGCCTACAGTATACTGTTTCTATACGTTAAACTGACACCCTTTTGATATAAAATTCTTCCACAAGGTACATTACTACTGTAATATATTAGATCTTAAAAGCATACGTGATAAATCTCGTTACCCGATTATTGATATTAGGTGCGGAAAGATTTGATAAACAAGCTACCCGTAAGTATAGTAAACAATATGATGAGCAGGCGTGTTTACGCATCTAGCGGCGTATATCCGTTGTAAGATAGCGATCTGGCACGCTCCGGCGCCACTATCCATAACTCACTCCGTGAATTCATTACATGCCCGAGACAGCCCTAAATTTATTTGCATATGGCGCCAACGTGACGAGGTGTAGCTCTAGGATATTTGCGAATACAACAAAGAGAGATGAACTGTTGAGAAAATTTGTCATAAGGGCTTAGGGTTGCTATGCGATAGTTTATTAAATAGATTTTAAATTTTAACGTTATCAATTACTGGTATGCGTGTGGTGTCGTGTGGTATACGTGAGCTTGCTGTGTACAGATAACGAAAATTTATAAAATACTATTTTTCCTAATAAATACTATGTAAAAAAAATAAAATAAAAGTAAAGGGTAAATTCATTTAAAAATTAACACTACAATGTTGAGACGGACAAGTACCTACGTATGTACGTTACTTCGTACGTTATGTTTGTTGTTATAGTGTGTGAAATATAATATTATTTTTATATTTAATAATAAAGAACCAATTAGAACATTTTATTAATAAGATAAGACTTTAATAAAAAGGTTTGTTAAAATTTTTGCTTTTAAAGTAACTTGTTGGTTACTTTTATATTAAAACTTAAATTCATAAAGTTATGTACAGAAAAAACAAAAATTAGTGATTTTAATATCCTTATACTTCTCTATTGACGATATCCCTAATAGGTTTGGTGTATATAGTGCGCATCGGAGCACCTTTGACTCCGGTAGGCTTGGCTTACACGTCGCGTCGTACTGCGCTGATATGAATATTTATACCCGCGCATACCGCACACTCGGGACACGAGCGCTTTTCTTTGGATAAACGGCGTCTCACAAGCCAACACCACTCATTTACGTCCTGCAGAACAACGAAACATATCAAAGTCGCCTAGAAAAACTATACGGTATTGTTCAACAACGATCACCTCATTCTCAGTCTAGTCTCGCCTTATGTCTTTAGGACGCAGCGACGCGTCAAGTTTTCCAATGTCGTGATGTAAACAGGCGCCGCTACGACGAAGCTAAAGGTAAGCATTCATGGGCTACCATTGAACGAATCGTATAATATAGAGTTCAAATTTCAGTGTAATAAGTGCTAGGCTGAGATTAGACTTATTTTTAATTTTGCTTAGACTTTACTAAAACATTACAATTATATTACTTAATGAATGTTAAAGGATTTGGTAATTCACCGATTTTGTGAATATGGTCTTGGTTCTGCGAATATTATGGCTATACTCAAGTTTTTATTATATATTCAGTTTTTTGTCTAAACGAATTTATTTTATGAGAACTTTACTAAGCGAAGTCGGAATAGCGTCTATAAATCAGCCTTAGTGACTAACTTTACGAGATAGTTTTGTAATAGCTTTGTACAATAACTACACTGCATTTGATGGTATGAACCAGGGATGTTACGGAGCTTCGACTCCGACTCCGATAAGTCGGAATTTCCGATCGTTATTAGACCTTCGGTTCCGACTTCGGTTCCGAAACTTTTTAATCGGAGGTATTCATCGGAGGTCACCACCACTGTTGTAGTCAATTCATTTGATTTTACTTTATATGTTGTTAAAACATAATATCAATTAATCAAACAATCAGTGCTACTTAATTTGTAGAAGAAATTTTTTAAAATTTAGATTAAAAAAATATGATTAAATTATTAAATTTAAAATTAAATGTACATTTAAATTTATTACTAAAAGGTTTTTTATTTTACATTTACATTAAATTAAGTAAAATAGAAATTAACACAAAAACAACCCTGCAGCAAATTTGATTTAATTTGTTCACTGGACAATGTTCACTGGAGGATAACGGTTTCTGATATATCCAACACTTTGTGAACAGCAGCTTTTATTTGCCCAAGTTAGGTTATGTTGTGTTGTGTTGTGTTGGGTTCTGTTAACCCAACTTGATATACGCCGGCGATGCGCTTGCGGGAGCGTGCCGCCCAACTTATCCAGGCGAGAGCGCTGTGTGACCCCGGGGGTTTTAGTCGGTGCAAGTCCGACAACCAAAAAGCTCCCTGAGGTCCGTCAACAATATCCCCCGGGCTATCAAAAAAAAACCTGATATACGCTTGGAAACAGTCTCGATCTTCAACATCTGTCTACACACGAGGGAGATGTAGAGGGAAATGGATTATGCTGTTGTCAATTCAAAAGTTCTGGCTTATACTTTCGAATACATGTATCAATCCTGCACCATATTAAAATGGGATCAAATTTAAGATATAATAAATAACATATCTTCACGCTATCACGCTATGTGAGCAGACATACAATAGTGGCTTTATCCACTTTGCGCTTAAATGTCGTGGACTACGCGACCAGTAGCTCAGGTAATCGCTTTCTCACAGTACTATGAAAATGTTAATAAGAAACAGCAATTTTAATTGTCTGTGTATTTGTAAATTTATCACTTTCTAATTAAAAAGGTTCACTGAATAATGTTTTTATTTGTCCCTTAATAAAACTATTTTATTCTGCCGTCACTTGTGACTGACATTGCCTCCGACTCCGATTCCGACTCCGATAAATCAAATTTAAAAACTCCGACTCCGACTTCGGTTCCAATAAAACTGCCTCCGTTACATAACTAGTATGAACAATGTTATTTAAAAACGGCGATGACTGCTAAATTCTCAGAATTTATTTACAGTTACAGTAGCCGCCCCAGCCTAAAAACACTACGCCTGAAGGCATTTTGGTATAGATAACTAATTGAGCTGAACTCAAGTTCATGCGAAAGACTAAAGTGTTTCACTATGACGGGCTTTGCAACCACATAAGTGGTTATGTACCAAACAAGCACCACTAGCTTCAATTGTCGCGATAATATTTACATTAACTCAATGTCAATAGCAACTGTATTAAAACGTCTTCTCACACTATAGCGACATTCAGCAAAACAAAATGTCAAATCATTGAGACAAATTCCCTTTTACACATATCATTGACTCTATTAATTAGCAGGAAATAAAGAGCATGTAAAGGCCCTTCCAACATTGTTAATATACTGCCACAAAGTAATATATTTGATGATCTGATGCGTGTACTGGTCAGTAGACTATGGATGGCATGGATCGGCTAGTCGGAAACAGTGGACGTACTGACACAAAGTAAATTTCATTAGATAAGCATTCGATTCGTTCAAGTGGACGCTAACCTTTAATTCCAAGTATTCACCGGAGACAAAACTGCGTAAATACAACGTAAGTAGTTCACGAGCTTCGAATAAAACAGCGTCGTTCCGAACCGAATGTTGCAACAAGCATAATGCTATCGAAGGAATTCGGCCTTGTTATACCGATATTGCGATTCTATTCCATTTGCAATAATCTTCATATATATCGTCACGCTATATCCCTTTCGGAGTGAGCAGAGGCTGTATCCATTTTGCGCTTATATGGCGTACCCAACATGACCAGCAGTTTCATAGGTATTAGGGTACTTACATATAATATTTCTATTAGAGGACATGCGGATTTCCTCGTGATCTTTTCCTTCACCGGTGAGCATGTGGTGCCTAAATCAGTACTTAATCTGGAAATACCCAGATGTACGTGCCGGGATTCGAACCTGCGATCATTCGCGTCGCCGTGCATTGATACTGATCCCTTCCTAATTTTTTAAATTAATTTTATAATAAAAAAAATCCAAATCGTTTATGCCCAAATATATATTGTTCTAGTCTTTAGTATTTGGAACTAGATCGTAGTATTACAACACGAGCCAATTCGTGCAGTATCGAGTGCATAGACGCAACCATTGTTTGGCCTGTAATATGTAACATTCCCTAATGAACAATCTAATCAGACAGTTGACAAGAACAGTAACTATATTGAGAATCAATTTTTTCTTACACAACCAACCGAAGTAATAAGTTGCTAACACATAAAAATTTGTAATATGCAATCTTAAAAGCTTTAGATGCTCAGTTACTACTTTGTACAGAGTTTAAAAATCTTTCTTTCAAAGTGTCTCTAAAAAAAAACATTTAAAAAGTCACTTGATTATTTTATAATAGTAAGTTTATATAATGATGACAGTTTGAAGTGATGCAATATTGAAATGATTACGACTTTGATATATGCTGCATTAACTAAATAAAATCGTAATTAATAAATAAATGTAAGTAAATAAAGTATTATATACTTTCGTCAGTGAAGTTCCCATTACAGGATACGGTAAAAAGTCCTTATCTTAATAGGTAACTCATATTATTTCTTATAGAAAAGTTGCAAATGTTCAAAGTCAAGTGTAGTGTAAGAAATTACATAAAGAAATATATATTATTGATGAAACTAATTTGAGTTAAACAAAATTCCAATTTGATTTAGAGAAAATCAGGTTTTTCTAAACATAGGTTTCAAAAATTTGTTGTCAAACCTATGTCTGTGGAAAGTCCTGTAATGGGATTCCACGGACGAGAGAATAAATTGCCTGATAATAATCTATGCCTAAAAGAAAATTAAATTAAATCTGAGATTTAGTATTTATATTATTAACCAGTGATATGAAAAACGCTAAAAATGAAGATTTTATGAAACTTTGATATACACAAAATATAAGGCTGAAAAATCACTTATTGCTCGTATATCTTGTAAATACACATTAAAACAAAAATTCTAACATACTGAAATATCTCCAAACAATAAAATAATTTGATAGATCTGTTGACATTATAATGTCTTTAGATTGGTCGAAAAACTATAAAACGTAATAAATACTTTCACTTCCCGTACAACGTTAATAAAATGTAATAGTCGTCTGAAATCGTTATAAATGCATTTTCTATTTGTACATTGCATTACGAAAATAGACGCATCGGTACCTTGACCTCGACTAGAATGAAATATGTGAATTTTAGAGCGTCGCACTTTTTACGACGGCCGTCGGTACTATTCTGAAGAGAAATGACGACACGTCTAGTGACGTAACCCAAGTCCAGAAACGGTGGTCTAAAAACAATGTCACACCCGTCTCGAAAAGATCACAGGCGTTACCTGTCACCGACTAATTCTATGCTACGGCTTCCTGGTAAGTGTTGTTATTTCAGACAATCTTCTTAGAAAATTAAAACACATTTCATTTTTATATTTGTATTTATAATGAACATTTCAATCGATACTGCTTTCAATATTCATGTACACACTCAACCTATTGACCTATATATTCGTCACACAATCACTTTGATATATCACGCGCTATTGTTCCACAGTACTAGATCTGCATATCGTTCTGTGTCAAACGTAAATCTAAATTTTAATAAAGCTTGTTGGTACATTATACCTGGGATCATATGAATATTCCTTGATAATAAAAACCGAATGAATTTAAAACGATATCTAATAAATAAAGGCAACAAGACCCGGAAGAGAACATTAATCCTAGTTATACATAAATCAGTTGACACGCGAATCTAACCCGAACCCTCGATATGGAAGCTTAGTATCGGTACCGACTACAAAACAAGGTTCTCGGTTGAACGACCATTCTACAAATAGGGCTCGCCCCTTATGGCAGATTTTGTTATAGTATTCATTCTCTTATTTGATTATATTATCCTCTAATAATATTGATGATACATTAATGTTTAGTCAAGGTAACACTGTATCATTTCAAACAATTCAAGTCTCAAAGTTTGTTTCAATAAAATACAAAATTACAGTTCAAGTCTGAATATATTACAATGATTTTAACTTCAAGCGAATACGTTATGAGAATTTCGAAAGTAAAAAGCTCGATAGCTGAATGCGCAATTAAAACATTTAATCTCCGATACAAAATGTACATTTGCCATATTTGTGCAACGCTAAATATGTATGAATTAAATCAACTAAAATGGCTACTGATAGGTTCAGGTTTGGGAAATATTGTGCGAATGAAAGACAGTACATACGCAGCCGCGTACTCCTTGTACGGCGGCGGTGAAGTCGGCATTGTAACGCCAGCGTAACATCTGCGGCGGCCTATTCCACACCACTTACGGACAACCGTTTACCCAAAAAAGTAGAACAACAAACCACGTTCGTTCTGTTTACAACGAGCGCAACACTTCAACCGCATTGTCCAACGGTGAAACGTACGCGATTTGCATTTTACGCCTACAAAACCGCTCGCACCGCCATCGCACCATACCGCTCCTCTCTGATTTGCATTATTCTCTCTTATAATACTGCTTTATACTTAACAATAGTCGTCTTATATATTATGTACATATTAGGTCCTTACATATGAAATTGGCGTTTTTCGTACTGGCCACTTTAATCACAAATTTCTCCTCTTTGGTAAGGAATTCCAAATTCAAATTTGTACAGCTATAGACTCATGTATTTGTGCTTCGATGATCGTCATTCATTTGTTTTTTTCTTCTGTTTTTTTCTATTTGCGTCACTCATTTTACAAAATGGAAAACTTAAAATATAGCATTATTTACGAGTACGAGTTCCGCCGTGGCACTAGTGCTGCGGAAACAACTCGAAGGGTGAATGATGTATATGGCGGTCGTGTTGCAAAAGAAAACACAGTTCGTTTTTGGTTCCAACGTTTTCGTTCTGGAAATTTCGACCTGCAGAACAAGCCCCGTGGACGGCCTGAGACTCAAGTTGATAATGAAGAGTTGAAGGCTATTGTGGAAGCGGATCCATCGCAAACCACGTCCGAGTTAGCTGCAGGCTGCGATATTAGTGATAAAACTGTTTTAATTCACTTGAAGCAAATTGGGAAGATTAAAAAGCTTGAAAGGTGGGTACCTCACGAATTGACTGAAGCAAACCGGCAAACGCGCGTCGACTGCTGCGTTACATTACTAAACCGGCACAATAATGAAGGTATTTTAAACCGAATCATTACCTGTGATGAAAAATGGGTTCTTTACGATAATCGGAAGCGCTCAGCGCAATGGTTGGATCCTGGCCAGCCAGCCAAATCCTGCCCCAAGCGAAAATTAACCCCAAAAAAGTTACTTGTAAGCGTTTGGTGGACTAGTGCCGGTATTGTTCATTACAGTTTTCTCAAATCTGGCCAGACTATTACGGCTGATGTCTATTGTCAGCAATTGCAAACCATGATGGAAAAGCTAGCGGCTAAATAACCTAGGCTGGTCAATCGCTCCACGCCACTGCTGCTTCACGACAACGCTAGACCACACACTGCGCAACAGACGGCTACTAAATTAGAAGAGCTTCAATTGGAAAGTCTAAGACATCCTCCGTACTCCCCGGACCTTGCTCCAACAGATTACCATTTTTTTCGAAATTTGGATAACTTCTTGCAAGGGAAAAAATTCAACTCCGATGGGGCAGTCCAAATCGCCTTCAATGATTTTATTGATTCCCGTCCGACTGGTTTTTTTAGTAAAGGGATCAATGAACTACCTATGAGATGGCAAAAGTGCATAGAAAATAATGGTTCATACTTTGATTAATTAAATATATTATATTAAAAAATATTCGACTTTTTGTTCCACCCATACAAAACGCCAATTTCATATGTAAGGACCTAATATTAACATTAATCAGCAAAAAGTTAACGTACCTCTTATTAAGCGTAAAATTAAATAAACAAATATACGTAATAAAGATGACTTCTGCGTTACGATGCTAATTACCCATTTCCTGTTTCACTAGTTAATTGTTCATTAGCTCATGCTTAAAGAGATAGGTGCGGAGTCGATTATCGCTAACACACGCCTACTGCGTTTTCTCTGTCACGTTTCAACTTAAACGCGCGTGAAATTGTATTTGTCCTTTTAACTGAATAAACATGTTAAAGACTTGATAAGTGTTTATTCGCCGACTAGTGCCTATTTCGTTTCTGCAATAAACATGCTTTTTAATGTGTTATTTACATAATTAATTTTATTATCACTCTTCGTGTTACGTATAAAAATGACTAAAATCCAAATACCAAATCTAAATTGAGGAATGCGATAAAATGATAAAATAAATGTCAATTTACCGTGTCGCACACATTTATTTACAATTATTGAAAACTAAAATTTTGCCATCAGTATTCCCAGAATTATCATTTATTAGTCTTTAATTCTAAGTCTAATATGCGTGGTTAAGTAGTTACAATTTCAATAAATGTACAGAATTATTTATTATAGTAAATTACATATACGTGTATCAGACTTACCTATACGTAATAAAGTATATTAATTTCACTGTAATCATCACATGTATATAACGATATTGTTATTTATTTTGGATTTGTAAGGTATCTGCCGTACTAAAAAACATGACAACAAGGTGGGTAGACAGCTTACGCATAATAAGTTATATCACAAGGTGACGCTCAATGCAAGCTGCTTCCAGTCGTTCTGGAAAACATTAGGAGAAGCTACGTCTGCTTTAGATGTGCGCAGCCAGGGCACCGCGCCCAGGGTTGCACGGCCAGCGTCCGTTGCGCAGTCTGCGCAGACGCCGGAAGTCCGGCGGGGCACAAGCTCGGCAGTAAGAGCTGCGCGGTCGCAAAAAAGCCGCTGAAGGAGCCGAGACGCATTAAAAAGAAGGCCACCGACAACGCTGCAATGTCGGTGCAGCCTATGCAGGATGAGGAGTCCCGGGCCGAAAATCTGCCCACGGGACAAACTCACGGGGTGTCAGGTGACGCGCCTGAGGGGGCCGTTACTTGACTCAAACGCCCCAGTGGTGCTGCGCGTGCATCCGCACGCCACTTGGCGATGGGGGGTGGTGTCACTCTTCTCCCACTCCCCTACCAGAGAGAGGAAGCCCTTTGGGCGGATCACGCGCCGGACAGCAGTGAGACCACTAGTCACATTCCCGTAGTCCGGCGCACCCTGTGCTTGGCGATGCGCCCCAGTGGTTTTAGTCGGTGAGAGTCCGACACACCGGGAGGCGGCCCTCACCGCCCCCTGACAGTCCATAATGGATTTCCACTGGGTTACCAAAAAAAAAGGAGAGGCTACGTCTATCAGTGGAAATCTTACGGCTAATATGATGGTAATAAATGTATTAATAAATACTCCTTTTTTTTTAGATAAACACCTGAAATTGTAATACCTGCCGAAGGTAGGTATAGTTAAACAAGAAATTATACTGTCTCAAATCAAAAATTATTAGCAAATCATTTATAATATTTGTCACCTTCTTTTCTACATGATATTTGTCACCGACTGATATTACTTTAATTCGAACTCGAGAGTTTCTAATTTAAGACTATGTAATACAAAATGTAAAATGGTTTAATTTAAAATGTATATAAAATATTATCATTAAATTATACGTGACCTCTGACGTTTGATGTCGATGACATTAACATTACTTTCAAAAGCCCTTTAAATAAATTGAATAAAAAAAATTACATTACTTGAGGGTAAATATCTCGATCTTTTACTATACAATTTCTGATTAACTTATAGTCAACTGATTACATCAAACTTGCGTGAGACATAAATTACTTAACCTTAACTTATTTTTAAAATGAAATTTAGCGTTAATTAAGTAAGTCTATTACTTTAAATTTGTTACAGCAAAAAAATGAAACTGCCATCGGTTTGGAATCCAGGAGAAACGTATCAGGAAGTTCTGACAAGAAATTTTAATATTTGCTCCAATCGAAATACTTAGATACATAATATATTTAAGTACTTAAAGGATTAACTAGAAATTATGGTAGACTAATAAAGGTTTTTCTCAGTTAATTTAACTTAAATGATTTAACATAAACAAATGTTAAACACAAGATTTATATACCGCTCGCTACATGACAAGCAGGTTAACCAACTCGCCTTTCACGATTTCGTAATATATTTTAGCATTACAATAAACTCATTAAACATTGAAGTACGTGATGCCCAGCACATCGTCCATAATTCCAGAACTAACATATTATTAAAATCAAACATTTATGTTTAACATATAAAACAATGCATCGTATTCAATTATTTAATCAGCAATCTAATCACCGATGAAAATAGCAAATTTGATCACACAAACGTACACGTCACAGTGTGGTGTCATCGGAACCATATATTTAATTTATTTTATGACAGCTTGGGTAACTGTATAAACTTTTATGTTCAACCAATTAGTTTTTTTTTTGTTATTTTAACATTTAATTTAAATATATCATTATGATTATTAGTTTTTTACGCTAAACGCCTCAATTCTAAGCATTTGCTAAACAAAAGACTGAGATATAAAATTATCTTAGATTTATATAATAGAGTTTCAGATGGTACGTAAAAGCGGTTTTTCCCTTTCTTCGCATTAAAGATATGTTGAGGTGATAGTGTTTTACCTGAATGTTTGTGTCTTTGATATGAGATTCCATAAAATTATGGGTGTTTGATGTGTGTTCCGCTATCTTAAAAGTATAAGAACCTCTGGTCCCACACAGAAAATACTGTTTATATTAATCTGCGCAATAAGATATACAAGTGTGCTAAGGGGAAGTCCTTGAAGACACCAGTTTCCTGAAGGTGAAGCAGGGGCCCCTGAAGAGTTGGCGAACTGGTGATCGCGGTAAGTGAAACCCATGCCCATACAGCCCATGCCACTGTTGCAGAGCAATTGATGTACCTTACAATAGCTATTGAAATCTTCCACAATTTTATAGTTATTAACATGATTAAATAAAATTCGTGCATTCGCTAAAAATTACAAAAGAAAGCAACTGTAATCATTACTTATTAAATTGTAACAGAAAACTAGGAAAAGATAGAATAGATAAATATATTTGATATAATCAAAGGTTTTAAGTTATTTATTTTCAGTAATAATATAATGTCACACTTTATTTTTCTAAGTGAACAAGATTGCGTTAATATACAACGATGCGTTAATAATTGCATCAACTTTGCATTTTTATGCGTTTCATAAAATTATAATCGTTATATTTTTTAAAACCCGGTATTTGCACACAATAAAGATCATGGTAACTATGAATCATTATAGAAAATTTTGAAAGATGATCTGGATAAACAAAAGGTTATAAGATTAAAAACACCGCCAGGTCATCTCAGCAAAACGATGATTTCAAAATAAACACGATCGTAACTTTGTTCTGCTTGATCAAGATGGCTCTGTAATAGTCAGAGCATTGTTCCTACACTAACAATTCCACAAACTACTTTTATATTTATATTTTATACTATTTGCGACTAGTACCTCTATTTTAAAATATATTTAAAAGTAACTGGTAATATTTTGATCAATTATACTTCTGATTTATAATGTATTACTAAGTAATACTGCTTATCTCGAAATAACGTACCATTCATTTTCATTTTATTCATTTATATAGAATACTAGCAAACACGGCGAACTTCGTTTTGCCACCAAATGGCTTCGTTTTGGTTTTTAGTTAGCGTTTGAAAAAACGGGCGCATAATAAATGTGACATGAGATTAACTGAGCAGAGTACAATAAGTAGCTGTCAAACAATGTATAACGCATCGGCGCCATCTACTTAAATAACTGGTGCGATCTGCTCCACCACCATGCAAAACCATATTGATTTGTAGTACATGCTATGTATCAGCGATGGCGCTGTATGCGAAAAATGATTTTCCCCGTTTTCCTGCTTTTCTGTTGAAATTTTTCGTGAATTTTGTTTGCTATAAACCTCACGGAGCCCGAGACCTTTCCAACGAATGCAAAACCGTGGAAATCGGTTCGTGCGTTCTGGAGTTACAGCGTCAGGAAGGAAAACCGGACTTATTTTTATACAATAGATAAATATTCATTCATTTAAAAATAAACCTTTAAAAAGGCAATATTATATGTAAAACTGGTTCCCTATATCCTTTGGAAACGCCATAGCTTTAAAACGACTTCACCGATTTCATTCATCTTTTTTTATGTTTTGTAATGATTTATAGAAGAATCTGTCAGAATGAAAAATTAATAAAATTGCGCAGAAATGTGTAAAATTTTTAACAAAATTTATCAATTTTAAACCTTCACGCGTTTCACAGTTCGCAGGTCACATGACTGACAATTCACACGTTTAACAGATAGCATGCTGCAAATGTCTAATGTTAACATTAGCATCATCATGTTATATATCGAGCACCAAATTTTTTTTTTAATAAAGTTGGACAGCAACTACAAATTTATGCGTATTTATTTTATGAGCTATTCAGCTAGATAACTCGATCGTCGTTTTGCATACAACAATTCAGTGAAATGCCAATCGTGGAACAACTCCAAATTTTTTCGATCAACCCTACAAATTAATTGTATTATTCAAGGCTGGTCTAGATCGCAGGCTGAAGCACCATAAGTGCTCGCCCTCTAAAGCCCGGTGAAATTGTAGCGACCGTTGCCCCGGTCAACAATATATCGTCCCGCCGAAAAAAAAAAAAGCCATCAGGCTCCAAAATTGCTATCAGCTCTGAAAGATATTTATATGTTAAAATCATGGCTTAAAAGCAATAATATTTTCACAATAAATTCATTTCGTGATACTCTTGTAACTCAAGTATTAGTGCATATTTCTGTAGCACCTTATCTATTTTACACTGTTTATGTGGACGCGTAAATTACTTTTTAAGACTTACATCAGCTGTTAGTTTCTTTTGGTACTACAATGAATGCAATATGCATAACAAATATAATCACCGCAGTTAGCTCCCATGACTAACGATATCATTAATCAAACTGAAGTAGTTCCAATGAATATTCTATTTAAATGTACAGGGAAAACCTTACATATGGTACACTGATCTTTCCTTAAGCATCAGAGGGAATTCCATTCCCACGTCTCTATGTTCAACGAAGCAACATTGATCTTGACTCAGTCAGATGCATATGTAAGTTAAGATCGCGTACTGATTCCACAGTGGCTCATGTGAAACGGCCGTTGTGTCCGGAAGCTTAGTATATGGTGAGCCAGCCGGCGCCTACATTTGACCATGAAACGTGGGATACTGAGGGTCAAAGTTCTACCTCCGTGTCCTCTATCTAGCTTGCCTAGATAATTTTGTACATTACGTATCAAAACGATGAAATTGTATCTTGCATTATATAGCGGTAGCAAAACCGAGATTATATATAATTTTTAGATTAGGTTGTGTTAATAACATCATGTATGCAACATTTTAAATGTACATCCGTCTATGATAAAATTTGCACAAAAAATGTAAATACATTCGTATAAGATCTCTTATTACCTAAAAGTTATTTAAATTAAAATAATTCTTAGAACGAATATATATTTTTTAAATCATATTTTATAATATAGTTATAATTTATCGTGGTATTTATAAAGATATCTTGAGGATCTTGATTCTTACAACTTTCTGCAATCTACAATTTATTATAAAGCCTATCAACGAGTCTTACAATGTACCACTTCGGTTAACAGATTGAAAACTATTTATTTAAACTTATCTAGAGTTAATATTTAATTTATGTAATTATTTACATAAACCGAAGAACTTAGTATGCCCTAGATTGTGACTTATAAATTACGAAAACATCTCGTTATCAGACCATTACAAGGTACCA
This sequence comes from Automeris io, assembly GCA_036320925.1. NCBI lineage: Eukaryota > Metazoa > Arthropoda > Insecta > Lepidoptera > Saturniidae > Automeris > Automeris io. The sequence continues at coordinate 7,388,665 of JAUDJH010000026.1, read as the reverse complement.
ACACTAGATTAGCAATGTCCATTATTTATTATTAAAATCAGCAGTTTCTCGTGCGCTACTTACATAGAAATATCACTGCACTATAAAACTGCTTTATTTAATATATACATACATATAATATATATATATATACATACATATATATTTATTGTACTTGTCCTTCTAATATTATATACATTTTGTAATTTTATTTTATTAAACCAATGGAATGAGAGCAATGATAATCTTTTTTATTCAATGCTTATTCAATTTTTTAAATCACGTTTGTGACAATCTCAATTTGTTTAAATTTCAAATGTAGCTTACAGTTGAATTCTTTATTAAAAATATACATTTAGAAACTTAATAGAACTTTGCTAAACATTACGTGGCCCATAAAAGATATTAGATAACCATTAATAAATGCATCTTAACTATAACAACAGATTTAAAAAACAAATAAAACAAAATTTATTTAATTTCTAAATATGTACCTCTTAAATTTTAATTGCCAAATGTACTGCAGTTTTCGTAACGTTTTAATATCGTTAGTCAACATAGTTCTACTTAAAAAACGTTTCTATGTGCCTGCTAATATTTACTATTCTAAGGCGTCTACATTAACAAATTACATACATTATCGAATACAAAGCAAAGCTGTGGAAAACCCGCATGTTCTTCGATCATCGCGTCGCGTAGGCGCAACACTAAAACAATGCTTCATAAAATAAGACGTGCCTTTTGTAACAGTCGAAGTATTATTCAAATCCGATATAATCAAATACTTTCTTGTACCGTGTACTAAAATTACTAATTAATGTGTAACACCTACATTGTTAAACGTAATTAACTAAATAAATTTGTTTTTAGCACGAAGTCGGCATCATCTTTTGAATAATTCTTCGGGGGCACGGTAGTAAGAATTCACTGCTCCGGAAGCTGTTTCTGGATCCTGGCAGGCAGAACCAGCACGGCGGCAAGTTAAGCGAAATTATATATTTATATCCTATAATGGCCGTGTGAATTTATTAGGGCTCGAAAATAACCTTACCAGCACCTAACCTACATATATAGTCCACTTCTTAGAAAAACCCAGTGCAGCCCAGAGCGGCGTGCACATTTGTATTATTTGACGTTATATTAGTAATTCACAAATGAAGAATCATGTACTGCAAGATGTATTTCTAAAAAAAATCCGTAATAAATTAACATTATTAAAAAGACGCCCTATTATTATTATTATTATTATTAAAAAAGACGCCGTGCCAGTGAATTAAAACACCTTACATCTCTTACGTAAATCTCGATATGACCCAATTTTTTGCAGAAAATGGCTCGTGATTCAGCTTCCTGGGGCACTTATGAAATTATTGAGAACCGTTATATTAATCTCAATCAGTTAAACATAAAGGTTAGTAATCTGCCAAAACATTTTATCGTTAATTCTATTTGCCTTCACTGCAGGATATAAACCTTCTTATCATCATGCCACAATCATTTACGTTTGTTGCTGGATCCCAAGTCCTGCCAATAATCGTTTCAATGCCATTTGCCCTTCTCTCAATCGGTCTATCTTTTGATGAAGAATGAAAAACAAAAATTCCCGAAAACTTATTCATTGCACGTAGGAAGTACTTGTAAAATTTAGAATTCAAAACAGATGTTTGAGGACGAAAAGCAATTGTATTCGAGGCACGAAAAATGCAAAATGCAGAGAAAACGGCATTCGCAAGCTCCGGAAAATAAAATTACATATGAACGAGTGACCGGCGCCACATTTCTATGAACAATGAAAGAATATGAAAACGGCGCCAAACCCTTCATCATAAGCTACGCACGCGTGAAACATAAAACTGCATACATTAGCGTTTATCCTCACTCGTATATGAGCCTGCGATTGTGTCACGTCCTTGGATAATGGCCGACGTTTTTTTATCCTTAATCGTCATCATACGATATTGTCAATCTTGGGATAATTTAATAAATAATCGTAAATTGTATATGTTGAATAGAATAAGTCAATATATATTAAATGGTATGTCAATCAAATTGTTTTTTTAGTATTAATTAATTTGCTTCTACGTTTATCGAGTTCGATAATATTATATATATATCAATCATTGATTAATTACATGACAAGAAGAATACATATCATTTTATTTACATTATAAACAAGCACACATATACATATTGTGTCTCTTTGACGTAGCCTTGAGTTTCTTTCGGCGTTTCTTCTCAAGGTAGTCGTTTCCGAAACGCTGGTAGATCACCGTTAGGTTTATTTTCACTGGCTGGCCGCCCAAATCGAAGTTCGTACCCACAGGCGTGTCCTTGCGTTGCCACCCAACCCATAATTCGCTGGCTGAGCACCTTCAGTGCTCGCTTACTCAAGCCTGGTGTAGTTGCAAAGCCTTTCCCGGTCATCAAAGAACAGCAACTTTGATAAAAAAAAAAACATGGTCATGGTGGATGTTGGTAAGAAGTTGGCATCTATTACTTTTGAGTAATAATGCGAAGTGTTATGAGTTCGAATATGGAAATGGATCACACTAAAGGGAGATTAGCAAGAAACCACAGTTAAAAAATCATGCATTAGTTAATGCTAGCAGAAAGATATAGCATAAATATATTACTACTAAATATATAATAATAATATGTTATGTAAGAATCTAAATAATATAGATGATTTTTGAGACAAAATATAATATATTACTTTTACTGTTGACAAATTAAATATAATTAAATAATATTACAGAAATCTTATTTTAAACAATTAAATTAAAAATCAAAATAAACTGAGACGATTTTAAAAAATTCTACAACAATAACACATATAAAATGTCTTAAAAATACATTTCTGTACTTATTTGTGAACATCCCATTTGCTTGACTTATAATAAATGTATTTTATTGCAAATCGATCATAAATTTTTAGCTACGAGATATGACGTACACAGAGTAAATAGACGAGGGTTAACGAGCAAGGTGCTTGTTAATCAAATCCAAGAGAATACATTTTATTTGTAAACACAGCACTAAGACTCCATAATAGAATACTATGGAACATGAACACCTGAAAGCAACGATGTAAATGTCTAATATTAGTAAACCAATTTTATTTACCTGAATGCATAAGCAAAATATCTATCAAATTACGTTTTGATAAAGAACATTATGATTTTTTTCTTTATTTCTTTGTTATTAAACGTTCATATTCCTACTGATATATTTAGTAGAAAGTGAATTAACATCAAGTCAGTCAATACTAGTAAGAGCGATAATTTTGAACATAAAACATGATGTTTTTAATATAGTTTAATATGTTTTTCCTGAATATCATTAGCTGCCCTTTCGCTCTTTACATCAGGGCTACAATAAAGGTCAGTCATTGACCTAATACAAACCTTTGTAGTAGGGCAGTGAGGTCAGAGAATAGCGCATTTTGCTTTTAATGGTAGAAATAAGCAAAAAGTGCTCTTTAAAATGAACATATGTAGATTTTTATAGTTACAATACTGGTTGGTAACATTTAATGAAAATAACACATAAAAGATAATATTTAAAAAGAACGTTCTTTTTGAGTCTTTACGAGATAATATCGACAACAAGGCATTTTGCCTTGAATGATAGATTTACCAGCAAAAAGTAAGCTTTAAAATAATTATAATTTGTGTAGATTTTAATGTCAACAAGATAATATGTCACATAATTTCTATGATGGAAAAGTAATTATACAAAAGTGATCTTTGGAAAGATCGTGCGCAGATTTTGTTTGTTACAAAACAATATAAGTGTTACAACTGCCACTGGATGCGGAAGTTATTTCAAACTAAAGCATACATCAATCACATTACCCTATAAGAGAAGAATGCTTATAAGGCATAACGCGGAAATAAATTTGAGATTATCACTTGACCTTAAACAATCAGTGAGTACGCCTTTGTAAGGCTGTAAATATAAACTTAAAACATGTTAAATTTTACCCCATGCTCCTTAAAAAGCGGCTTATTCAGTAACTGCATTATATATTATTATATTATATATTATTTTTTAGTGGTAAGGCGATTTCCCGAACTGGGTCATGACCATAGTATATAAGTGTAATGATCGTCATAGTGACTCGCTTTGGTCTGTCGCGTTTCGGGATCAGCTTGTGTATATCCAGTAACTCATATAACTTGAAACCTTAAGTCGTGGTATATATGGGCCGACATGACGACGGAGACTATCAAATGATTTTCATTCTTTGATGATCGCTTTCGTTTTAGGACTATACTGTACTTACCATTAGGTACTCTGTACTGTGTAAAAAAAGAACTTGAATATTTTTTTTAATTCTTTTGGAATGTGTCCCACTCCGTTGAACAAATCTATTAGCCATATAACGACCACAATTATAAAAATAGGTGGTACTATACATATAATAACAAACATTATATAGTGACACTATAATTTTTTAAAATATTTTTAAGTCTTTTTATACATCAAATTATGCAGTTTTATACTGCTTTAAAGTTTTGCAATATCTGAAATTCACGGAATAATCAGCAGAATAAACTTAACGTTTCTACCCTTTATACTCCGTCTTGATTTAAAGCATCTGCATAAAAACAGGATACATTCTACCCACGCCATGGCCTGCAAAATAAAGCCTGAACTAATTTAAATGTGTCAAAGTTATTTATGCTTTTGCAATTCAAATTCACCCTCGCTATACTTAACCATTCGTATTTGTAACGAACAATGCTTTTTTATTGCTATTATTATGTGTCGTTTATTGTCATTGTTATTGTGAATTGAAAAGAATCGATCATTCTAATTCAAAAATGTGAAGCTCACAGTACAACAGAACCATTTAAAAAAAAAAACATTTATACAACATAACCACTGTTTAATTATTTGTATATCAAAAATGTCTAATTTAAATCATTTATTATTAACTTATATATAACTAATTCCAAGAGGATGTTGCATAAATCAAAATTGAATTAGGTATGTTTTGATTTCCCTTTTGTTTCAGGAAAAGGTAATAACGCTTAGACATAATATAAGCTATAAATTTATGAAATCTAGAAACAATAATTTAGTACATTATACAATGTAAGAGTACAATTAATAATGTTAGTCTTTAAGCAAGCTCAGATTGCTGTAAATATTAACTGATGTAGCAATAATTGTTTCATTACGTTTTGTTGTTTATAAAATATTTGGCGCCAAACATCCACCCTAAATTCTTGTGTAAGAATTACAGCATTTAAGCGGAACCTAGTATTGTTCATAAAATTTTCATTGGACAACGCATGCACAAAATACCTACCGAATTAGTTTAGACCGAGAACGTACGGTAGTGGCGCCAGTCTACTTTCCGAATAGCCTTCACGTCTCGCCTGTGACCTTTTACGCACGTAATATCTACGTACACGCCTTATAGGTCTGTGCCACACTCTTTACTGGAAAACTAATCACGACTTATGCTCAGGTGTACTAAAATCAACCCGACGTTTCATTAGCTGTTAGCCACTGTATTTAATGATCAACCGCAAACTAAACCTTTCAACAAATTATTCCAACACGTTTTTAATAATAAATTAAGTCTTCATTTTCTAACCCGAAATGGTTGATTAAATAGTAAATGAGATAAATATAACAATAAATAAAACCGAACATGAAAATTAGATTTACATATACAATAAAATAATAAAATAGCTTAGCCATTAGCCTAACTAAACAATTAAAATTTGTCAGCACAAAATAGTGTACCAAAAGTTTGTTGCATTGCTTTACGGCGATAACGATAGAAGTTCGTCGACATTGGTTACGAGTGAACCGAAGCAAATGCGTAAAGCTCTATATCTCTGCGTAACGTCACCAACATAATTCATGTACATTCATAGCGCGTAAGATTGTCATACGATGTGTGCTTACAATCAAATAATGAGTGAGCAATAAATTTGAAATAAAAAATATATTTTATGTTGATGTTAATTATCTTTATTACCAATTACCTTCTGGTTTTTATGATTTAGGAAACATAACAGAATCAGAATGTATATTAACAATTTTTTACGTCAATTAAATATAATATCATAACAACTAATTTAGATTATTTTGGCTACGTCTGATGACTTATTTATCATCTGTTATAAAAATAGATGTGTGAATACTGAGATTATGAATGTTTACGAAAATATCAGTAAAATGTTCAAAACTTTGTTGAACATTTTTTAAATAAGTTTCACAAGAACTGTCTCTTCCAGTAAAAGTCTCAAATGATAAATATCAAAATAATTTAGTAAATAAAATTCAATAGATCTGTTAAATATAGTTTTTATTTGATATTTTCAATTCCATACAAATCCACATACATTTCTGCTAATTAAAATGGTAATTAATATACATATTATGTTATATTTTATGTATATAATTTCTTTTTGATTACATGCAAATTTATTTTGGGTTGAAATAGAACAAAAAAGTTTAGAAGCAAATATTTTTCAATCATAAAATTAATCTCGACTTCAAAGAGCAATCTTTAAATCAAGCTTCCGACATGACGCCGGCAAAATATTGAAAGTATTTTAATAAAAGAATAAAGAAAAGCCAACTGAAACGCAACATTTTAATACAAAGCTTTTCAACACAATTTATACTAAAATATTTTGTGCATAAACCGTTCACGTACGTTATGACAGCCGCTTGTTTTATTCATTAGCCACGAGTGCGAAATATGTAGGTTTATGGAGGTATGTAAATTATTAAGCCGCTTTTACACAGGCGTCCGACGGCGCTCATAAAACGTCACTTAAGTGGTGATAAATGAAAATGCAAGCGCGCATAATTTCAGTTGCAGTAGATAAACCTCCAGCGGGCATAACGTCCGTCCACCATTACACGGTATGTGTTCAAAGAGACGCGAAGTCAACGTAGTCATTATCGTTAATTTTGTTATATATTAGATCCATTTCTAGTTCTTACAAACCGCTTCCTTCAAATATATTAGTCTAATGCGTTTTAGCAGAAATAAATTAATGTTAAAAAAATAACGAATTGTACATACATGTGCGAGGAATACGTATTATCTAACCATTTCTCATAAAGGTTTTTGATTATTTTATTTGTAAATCCAATGAATTATTAGTTTTTAATTAAAATAGAGACTATTGTATGTCAGAAATTTCTTACTTGAAAATTGGTATTCCCAAATCATTCAATATTACTTGCATACCGTGATTTTTCTTATCTTTTTTTTATTTTCAGAGCGGGTTCACACAATATTATAAAATAGCTATACTCCTATGCCCTTGAAAATATACATATATATAAATTTTAAATAGCAACCATTAGCGATGTAAACGCTTAAATTATGCGCAATTTCATGATACACTTCAAATTATTAACATTTTTCGCATCTGTTTATTATGTATTTTACATATTTATATCATACCTACCAATTACAAGCAGCAAAATATTTACAAATAAATTAATTTAAGCTTTCAAATGGCCCAGTTTAAAATTCATATAAGTGATATCTTATATTCATAAGCTAAGAATAATATTTAGTGTTTTAATATCGAAGTTGTTAACATTGTGTATGACAGGATGATGTTATACATCAATTTCTTATACAAAATTAAAATAAAATATGTTCAGATATAATATAAAAAATATATAAGTATATAAAACTTTCAAAGTCTAACTAAATTTCCAGATAACTAGAAACTGTAAAGTAACAAAGAAATAAATAGTAAATTATTAATACATAAAATTTATTTTAATTTTTGTTATAATACCATTTGTGAAGAGGCATATTATTACTAGCTATATAGACCCGTTTTTAGACATTTTTTACTATTTAATAGTACAAACTAATGGAAATATAAATACAGACAAAAAAAATTATGTACTCCATATATCGGAGTCGTATTTATTAAGGTGGTGGTACTTATCCGATCACAACAATCGTTACCTATACTAGAAATAGTTCACGATTTCTTTGTTAAAAGTAACTGTTCGGCTATTATAGTTACCCTGTGGGTATATCAACCGCTAATAATATAATGTAATTTGATGTCACATTAATATACAAAAATTCATTATTTCTGCTTAATAATTATACAGTCTAAATGTCCTCTTTTCAAGAATATAACTATATTAAAAACATTTATAATAGTTTGATATTTTTTATCTACTTGATGTTTTTCGAACCGCGTAAAATTAAAATATAAGTAATTTAGTTACCCAAAACATTATTAGCACACTTCTTCACTTATCAAGACCTGAGTATATCTACTAGTGTATTATCTACTAACTGACCCGGCGAACGTCGAACCGCCATGAATGGCCTTACTTACAATTAATAAAAACTACTAACACAAATCAATGCACATAAAAATTATTTTAGAACTACTGTTTATACCGCCGAACAGTAAAATTTGTGCAAATACATTTAATGTTTAACAGTAACTCAAGAAAACATACTATAAATACAAACTATATACGTCAGAAAGATTTAATGATAATGACAATAACAAATGACAGCTGAGTTGCGTTCAATTTTACTCAACACATTTTTTCAAATAAATGATCGATGTGTTTTTTAAACTGACATAACTTTTTTATATATATAAACCGATACAAACAAAATTAAAATTATATGTTAAAGGCAGCTTTCCGTAATACACTGGTGGAAACTGCATTTAAAACGGTTTTGGCGATTCAGAGATTAGAGGGCATAAACACGTACCAATCAATTAACAATTGTCATACATTTTTACTAACCTACATCGCACAAATAAAGTTTTTCTGGGCACTCACATATATACACGGAGTAGCAAATTATAATATCTACGGAAAGTCGGAGAGATGGCTGCGATATGGATTTATTATATGTATTGATGAAGATCCTATAAACACAAATGCCTGATTGCTCCATGACATAGTATTTTAGGATTCATTACAAATTTATTTTAATACGTTAGAAAGCTAATGGAAGAATGTAAAAACTTTAAATGGATAATTTAAAAAGTCCACGTTGATAAAAAAAGTAATTTTTTACTTAACGAAATTAGAAACAATATTTTATAAAAATAGTAACCACCATATTCATTTAATAGCACAAAATATTTATACGTTTGTTGTGAATACATACCGTTAGTGTTAAAAGAAGAATTTGGTGACAACTACGTGCCACGCATTGGAAACGATTCCATGAAGTTAATATAAATTGCTATGTAGAATATAGATTTCCAACATTTTAGCGCATCGTGTGAACTGTACCTAATACGCTCATATTCGTGGCGCCAGCACTCGCCTATTTATATTAAGTCAATAACAATAACATTAATGATTAGATAAATTGGATTTATCGTAAGTACGTACAGTTGTCACAATATCGCATCTCAATCGTAATAACGTAATATATACATACATTATCAAGTGTCATTATTTAATCAACCAAGGAAAGAGGTTGTTCAAGTAAATACGAATATTTGCTACTTGCAATTTACATAAAGATCTATACTGTGGTGTTATTAATTAAGCCAACTTATTTACTAAATTTACTCGCGAGCTCAATTGAATACTGTTATCTTTGACATATTTTTAATCGACATACATTTGCCTTGCAAGGATAGATAAAATTTTAAATTGTATATATTTTTTACTGTGTGTATACAGTGTTATAGGAAACTCATTCTATTAATGAAAGCATGAGATAGAAGACTTTAAATGTAACAATTTAAGCCACCACAATGTACGGGAGAAATTCAATAGTTTTTAAAATATGTATTTTTTTAAGGTTTGTTTATTAGTATGCCCGATTTTGATACTTAAATCTAAATTATATAAAAATATCAATGTTACGGTAAAGACATGTAAATATTTAGAAAAATGTACAAATGTGAACGTAGGTGAAAACAATACTTCAATTAAATTATCATACATTTTGCTTGATATAAGCTCTTTTGGTTACAGGTCTAAATCAAATTTTTGACTTCTGTTTGATGCAAGCTGTTATAGAGCACAATACATTGACAATAATCGCTTCAAGCTTTCACGCAAGAGAACGTTGGAAACCGGAGACCTCATTACATCTTAAAACAGTGATTTCATAATATCAGGACGCCAGAACAAAGGGCCCAAAAATTGCGGTTAAAATGGGAATGAGTCAAGTGAAACGAGTTATTAAATAGTGGTATTCTATATAATACTAATATTATTTATTTAACATATTTTTTTTATGTTCAGGTGTTACATTTTAATGTCCATATTTAAATAGTATTTTTCTCTTTACAAGCGAAGCTACACCCACACCATACATAGTGCACCCGCGGAAAACTGAGACACACATACTGAGGGCCACATATGCCCTACTTCGTCTTATATTATTTTGAAAAATATTATTACTGTTTGAATTGCCAGAGAATGAAAACATCACGAGAAAGCCCGCATGGCTTCTAATAGATATATCACGTGTAAGCGCCCTGATAACGACACGACATATAAACGCAAAGTCGATACAAACGCTGATGTATGTCTGCACATCATAAGAATGGGATAAGACATCACGATTTATTTTTATTTACTAGCTCTGGTGACCCGGCTTTGTCGTGGGATTAATAATTTAACCTTTTATAGATTAATTTTTCATAAACTACGAATTACGTATTTTTTATTTCTAACCAAAATTCGAAATATCTGTTTTCATTATGCATACTTCAATATTGCCGGATTTCCAAACAATTTATCAAACCCAATTTTATCCCCTTAGGGGTGGAATATCAAAAATCCGCCCGCATACATACAACAAACCGAATATTCAAATTTCATGTTCCTACCTTCAGTAGTTCAGGTTTTATGATGATACGTCAGCCAAGATAAGTGATTTGATATATGTATACATATGTGGATTATCTGTACCGATGCGGCGTTGCTCGGTAGAAATCTCTTATTTTACCCCTTTGAAGATTAATTAAAAAAAAACGTTGAATAATATATTTTTATTTTTAGCCAAAAAGCAATATTCCAATTTACAAAGTCTTTTCTTCAAAATAGACAGATTTTCAAACAAACTGACAACCCTTTTAACCTCCTTAGGGATGGCATAAAAAATCCCTTAATGAACGCATACGTCATACAAAGAGCCCAATGACCAAATTTCATGTCTCTAGCTTCAGTAGTTTAGGCTGTACCATGACGTCAGTCAAGGCAAGTGATTATATATGCATATACAGGTTGATTTTAAAGACGACGGAGATATTTCAGAATACAATAATTTGTACCTTCTTATAACTAATAAAAATGTAAATAACAATATTCCCTAACAAATCATAAAGAAACATTGATGAACAAATGAGAATTGATCCGTAAAGAGATTGGACACCGCAGCGCGTGTGGTGCAGCACGATTGAATGGCATGTAGATAAAATTCCTTTTACGTAATTTTAGGTAAACAGGTAATTGACTCGTTACCCTTTCGTATTTTATCCTGACTTTGGAGAGACACAATACCTACTTAATTATAAATTGTTATTTATTATACCATGTGTGTAATTGCCCCTTAATATGCTGACTATAAATTACTTTGTTTTAATCGAAATATTAAGATATCACTATTCCTATATATTTGGAATTAGAATCGAATGCTGAATATCCTCCTTGAATATCTCCCTCGTCTATAAAATCAGCCTGTATATTATTGTAGCATAGTTGATTCTCCCAGATTGTTAACTGTGGCCGCTCTGATTCTGGTGGCCCCGTGTAATAAAATGTCTTATTTGGTACATAGATCGCATGTCCTCGGTGCGGCGCCGGTCGCTCGGAGGCGCCGCCCGTCGCGACGACGCCGTCTTGTTTGCACATCGCGTATGTTCTCTATTTACGCAAGTACGTTTTCGCATTATTTCAACAAACACGTACTAAATTACGAAAATCACAGCCTGGCGTTAGCGAACGCATTAATTTTCTCTTAATATACAAATTTACAACTCAATGGCCTTAACCCTGGATACTGGTCACGTTGTTACTATATTAGACTAGTCAGTGGCGTGCATCGCATAATAGCAAAAATGCATTAACTTGTTATACTTGGTCATTTATATAAATACCCTTAAAATCTGATAACAACCAGAATAGGAGGCTCAGAATTTAAATTGGACGACATTTTAAATCAACATAAGTCTTAAATTTATAAATATAACTAGATAATGTTTATTTATCCTTCTATGGAATGCTCGTCTCTAGGACATGTCAAGTTTACGCTATACTAGCGGTCTCTTTTTATGATAGCCCGGTGGAAACACCTCATTGACCGTCGCGGGCACCGCGACTACGGCGTCCGAGGTGCACTCGACTTTAAAGTCACCGTCATGGCGACTGGAATATACCAAATCGAATTGTTGATATGGTAATAAGTACCTAAGTGAACGTGCACGAGATATTACAAAAGCTCAACAAACCAAACCGAGTCAACATATAATTAGTTCGCGTTTTAGTCACCATTAAATCGTATTAATAAAATAGCAGATAATTAAGCAACCTATACAAGTATATGTCATTAAAAAGACTTAACGGTGTTAATAAAAAAATATATATGACACGTAAATCAAAATTGGTCTGGCGCCGCCGTGTGTCCGCCAACAGACTGCAGACATTAACTCCGTCACAACAAGTCACGCATTTCGCACCACCGACTAACTACGCAGAGAAGCTCGCTTACAAAGCTTATTAACACCGCCACATTACCCACATTAGAGTAATAACCCATAAACTCTCAACTTGAGAACCATTCACAGACGTCCTGTTTAATTTAAAATCATCATAGTGTTTTAAATTTATGTTTCTTTTGAGGTGAGCAGAGGTATACTCTACGAGTTTGTTTAATATGTATCTATCATAACATACGAATACAGTACGTACAGTATTGAGCATTTCCCAGAGCCCCCAGACCTACGTCATTTTAGCAAAGCTGGAATTTTCAGTATTATTAGTACAATGTCTTGTTAAGAGGTATGCGTACCCATTAGCTTGAAAGTGGGGCCATTTCTCAGGTAGCGCGAAGTACAGGTAGATAAAAACCTTACTTACCTAAGTTAAAGTAGAAACGCTAATATTAAAAAAACATTAAAAATATTATTTTAAATTTAAATTCATTACTGCCAGACACTTTCTGTGGGCCATTACTTCTGTCAGACGTCTTGCAAGTTATGAAAAAATTAGATAAACTACGTTATAGTAGCAAACCTAAATTTTATATATATTATCGGTTCTGATGAAATCTCTAGAGAAAGATATTGAGCATTGTCCACCACCGTATATTGATCTTTTGATAATTGACGGTTTTTTTATTCTTCACTCTATTAAGTAAAAAGATTTGACAATACCTGTCATGACAATTTTTGCCTCAACAACGTTGATTCCACCAACGTATCAGTGTTGGATGCCTTTTTATTTTCTCTTCTAATATTAATTTTATTCGATCTTGGCTCTTACTGCTAGTATTATTCATAAAACATAATTATATCATTATATCATGGGGTTGTTTTGTTAAAAGCATCATGTAAAAATAACTAAGCAATTTAGACGGTACTTTCATCACATTTAATAATGGGGTATTAAAGAATAGTACTTCTGATATCGATAGAAGAGGTTGCCTTGGTCTATTTGTGCTAATAAAATCACTGGCAGTGACATAAAATAAAATAAACACCATTTTAACATTTCTGTGATACTTTTGTGTATCCAAATTTAAAAACTGCATTAACTGCTATAATTATGACCATAAATCTAAATATATATATAACTCAAAGGTGACTGACTGACTGACTGACATAGTGATCTATCAACGCACAGCCCAAACCACTGGACGGATCGGGCTGAAATTTGGCATGCAGGTAGATGTCATAACGCAGGCTTCCGCTAGGAAAGGATTTCGATCAATTCTACCCCCCAAGGGGATAAAATAGGTGATGAAATTTTGTGTGAAACTTTGTCAATTTTAAACCGATCAGGCTGAGACGTTGCATGCATAAGGCTACTATGACGTAGGGATCCCCTAAGAAAGGGTTTTGATAAATTCTACTCCTGAGGTGATGAAAGTTTGTATAAATCTTCTCGGATTTTCGACTATAATATAATATAATATAATATAATATAATATAATAGATTGATAGTTTTAGCGCCTAATGACAGATTAGGCCATAATTTTTTACACATGCTAAACAAAAGTAAAGCCGCAAAAACGATATCTAATTAATAATAATACTTCTTAACGCGAGCGAAGCCGCGGGCAAAAGCTAGTCAAACAATAAATCTAATGACCGAAGTATTTTTCACATTCGTATAAAAAAAGGCGAATGCCAAATTTTGCATCGTGGTAATGCAACATTGTATATTGTGGAAAATTCAAAATTTATATATCGAAGAAAAGTCTAATTATGCGTCGCGGAAAATGTTCAATCAGACATCGAGAAAATAATAAATTATGCATCTTTGAATGCATTCGAAAACAAGAACAGATATCAAGCGTAAAATAAAAAAGTCGATTGTACGATGGCATTGTATCGATCGCGGCGTGCACAAAACAAATTCCTTAGAGGCACACGCTACAAACTGAATTAGATACACTCGTGATCGAATGATCAGCGATGGACTGCCCGATGAACCGTGAACGAATCCACTGACGCTATCCGAGACGTCCTGCCTCACGTGATAAATATTATCACAATAAAACGATATTTCATAACACTTTAGCAGTTACTAAGAAATATGGTTATTTATTCTGTGCTAATAGTACACTAATATCTTAATCTTTCTAATGAACCAGTTCTTACATCCCCTACTAGAACGATTAATTTTCATAAAACTATAAAGTAACGTAAATACCATAATGCCATACCCCTTTCAGATGGAACAGAGACAAATGAATGGTGTATATTTTGTACTATATGCAACGCCCGGCGTACGTATTACAACAGCTGGACATACCTAAGCTGGTCCCGAAACGCAACAGGACGTAGCGGAGTAACTACGAGGATTTTATGGATATAACCAGTATTTATGCTTACCCGTATACGATTATAAGCGTTATGATATAATAATTATTATAATGTATGCAGTTTTACTATTATGTCAATGTTTCAACTGGGTTTACAATTTCCATAAATTAATCATATAAAATATTCTGATTTTGACCTTGAATTTAATGCGATAGAGCTGTCTTCCCCGAGGTTAACTGCTACAAGTATGTAATAGGAGTTTACATACGAGTATACAATGGAATCGAACATAAAATTGTTCATCACGATCGACATTATGAACAATTAAAAAAATATAAAACACAATTTAATTGACTACACGGTAATTAATACAAAGACTTTTAATAAAGTGTAACAATTTTTTTTACCGTCCTAAATTAAATAGTTGTAAATACTATCGCATAGCATAATGTTATGATCTGTTACACATCGCGAAACATTTCCTTCTACAGGCGTGAAATTCATATGGTTTATGGTAGCAACACCTGGCAAGGATTCAATTAAAAAGAATTATGTTTTACAATCTGAATATGGAAGTGTGTATTCATTAAATGCACGATAAGCTATATCAGAACGCGAAGCGGCCGGCAGCCGGCCAACTGGACTTCTCACAAAGCCAACTCTGAATCAGATTTGATGCATTTTATAGTTACGAGCGTCAGATAGACTTTACGGCCGGCTTAGAGTTCCGCCATGCTTTAACGACTCGTAAGTTCTCTGCATTTCGATTATATTAATGTAAAGGTCAATTTAACTATAATCTCAGATGTGGAGCAGAGAAACGTTTTCTTTTGAACTCACAAACAAAGGATAAAATAAAATCTAAAAAAACCTCATAAAACCTACTAATTTTATACATCAAAATTAAGTAGTTTTATAATACACCGTCTGCAGGCTAATATTAAAAGTGCGTTAAAACAACCAAACGGTCGTAGTAAATTATACACATCTAAGCGAAGTTTTACTTTATAACATCAAATTTCCAGTGAAAGTTATTTAATTAATGCAGTTTAAGAACGCGTGCGTTGACATCACAGATATTTGTTCGCAAAAAATTGTCCGCGTGCTGTAAGTAGTGTTCGCTAAAAAGGCGCGCAGACGGCGTCGCGGCGGCGGGTCGACGGCCGCGCCCAGAATAACCACCAGCAGCGGCTATATTTGCAGCAGTGGTACGCGGGCGCAGGGGGACTCAGCAGCGCGTGCCATTTCTGCACCACCACGCACCGCCCAGTGCATCTGAGTAATGCCATTGTAATGCTCTCGATATAGTCCTAATGAGTGGACGACGCGAGGCAGACGCGGCGTCGGCGACCACGGCACTACACCAAGCTCCGTATGCAATAGTCGTGTACAAAGTCGACAGACATGTCGTGGCACTTTTGCGTTCGGTGACAAGAAATATTCCAAGAACAATATCAACAGGCATTACATTTGTCCAAACTGGCCAGAGGGTCTAAACTAACTATGATTTTGCCAGCCAAAACGCTAATGGAAACTTCGAAAATGTATGGGTATGGGCATGTCAATACGTTTTTAGACGTTCTACTAGCATTATGGTTGATAAAGTGGTACCCTGCCTAAGCCCTCCGCTATCGTTGAGATTCTGCATTACTTTGAGGCGCAAAGTCTTTAGTCATTACGAGCTTCCTCCACATTACTCAACTTCCTTTCACACGGCCGTTGCCGGTGATAGCTGCCATTAATGACTATATTTTATTACAAAGCTCAGTCTTTTTTAAACAGTCTATAAATGATAATTATTAATATATAGTGCAATTTAAGGACGACGATGATCGTTAAAAGGCGAGAATACATTAGTTGCCATCATAACGATGTTGCTGATCTAATATACCACGACGTAGAATCTCTAGACCCTCAACTGATTACTGGTATTTCGATAACTGGGCATATATAAGCTAATGCAGAATACGACAAGCCGAAGCGAGTTTTTTACCTATATATTGCAGTCGTAATCCAGGTGTACAGTCACTCCAACGGAATTCACTCCGACGCAGCCTTGAGTTTCTTTCAGCGTTTCTTCTCAAGGTAGTCTCTACCGAAACGCTAGTAGATCACCGTTAGATTATGTTCCACTGGCCGGCTGCCCAAGTCGAGATTCGTACCCACAGGAGTGCCCGTCTGTTGCCGCCAAACTCATAAACCGCTGACTGAGCACTCTCAGTGTTCGCCCTCTCCACCCGGTTAAGTTGTAGAGGCCTGACCCGGGCATAAACTTATCGTCCTGTTAAAAAAAAGTTGTACAGTCATCTACCATCTCGTTACATCAACCTTCGCTGTCGTGTAGGAAATCGAGAGGAGTTTACTAGATGCTTACATAAATTGTATTAAATTCACAACCCAGGAGTACGTGCTACTATTGAGGAAGGTTTATTATTGATGCTTTCATAAATTGTATAAATCTACAGTCAAACGAACGAGCCTGTAGACGCGAGGCGTCTATGCGTAAGAACCTAATGTTTATTGATGAGAGTCAGTCGTGGGAGCCGCTACACGCCGCCGCCTGTCATTTGTCATCGCCAGTTCCTGTCACTTCGCATACGAATACTTTCATATGTTCTGCAATTACCTTATAGTGAGCCGATTTGCCGATTCTATAAAATACAAACCTTATATGCGTAACGCTTTATGACTTGATAACCAAGAACAATAAATGTTCTTAATAAATTAAATAAAAGAAACAATCTTAAATTTTGGTTAATGTAACTCCAGTTTTATATTTGGAGACTTTTTCTCGATATATGGACACGTATTAAGATGTTGACTGCCAATCTGTTCACGTACCTTAGTAGTTGCCGTTCTTGGAATACAATGTGCTTACCATCAGGTGTGCTGTAGTCACTTTGTCGAGCTAATATATAAAATCGTTATGATAAGGGACCAATAAATCATTAAAAAAATTACAGTCTCTATTAGGCATTAGTGTGGTACTGTATACTTAGTAATGATTTCTAATTCTCATATCTCATAACTATAATATTTTACCATAAAATATTTGAAGGCATAGTACGGAAATACACTTAAAGTATATAATAAAAACTAAGAGAATTGTAATTAAATTTATTGCATGTTTTAACAGGCAAAACATTAAATGATATAGGTACCAACTTCTTCAGAGTATTTTATATATAAGGCCTGTGTTAAATTTAATTATCTTATTTGTCTTTCTAATATTTATGTTACTTATACTACAAGAAACGGTATTTATTATTAGCGAGTGATGAAAGCTATCAAAAACAGCATACGCTTCAGGTTAACATACGGAGTTGACACAAATCAAAAGTTGTCTCATAAAAGCTCTGATCAAAGAGAACACAGACTTAAAAATCAATAGGTTGCTTACTCGATTTCCACATGTGCGGATAGTTTTCGCGACAGATGGCCAGTGAGTCACTAACCTGTTCACGGCGGTATTTATTTTCAATGTAATGAAGATGACAATACATATAAATCACTACCCGCTTGTATTGCATATATTAATAAAAGTCTAGAACGTAAAGTGTATATTAATGCTTATTAGATACTAAACAACGCTCCCGTTTGAAACGTATCAAATAACGTGCCGAAAAAGCTATGACATCAGTGGACCCAATTACTAAGGTATAATTTAAACATTATGACAACTTTAATAACTTGTATATAAATAAAATTTAAAGTCATTATACATGTTCGAAAACCGTTCGACTTGACTTCCATAGCCTATTTGAATACCTTTATATTACGTCGACATTTATTAAGTCAATTCTGTTCAGTATATCATTTATAGCGTAATAAATTATCGCATTCCGTAATGATATACTCACCTCCTTGCACCTTATTCCTCAAAATCGTAAAGAATGTTCCTACAATTCACGATCCTACCATTAACGTTTTTGACGCGGCTCGCTTGAATTCCTTTTTTTTATATAAAAAAAGGCAAACAGGCGAGCAGACTATATAATAATAAGCGGTCACTGTACCCTATGGAATCGTTAATACAAGAAATGTCATCATTGCGCTCCCAATCTTAAAGAGCGTTTGTCACTCCTCTTTGAAGAGCCTAATGTCATAATATAAAATTATTACTGCCCTGTCTCTATTGAAAGTATCAAGGATTTGACCTATTTATTTAATCGAACTTCAATCCATTAGATCCTTCTCGTTAAACTTACCAGTTATCATCAGCTTTTAAGGAGACTATCGTCGTTCTTGACTACTTGGCCAAATAAATTTACAATTAGTCGGAGGTACATGCTGGTATGTCATTGCATGTAACAATATAACGTAAAATCATTAATTAACATTCAACAATCACGTTACGGTTAATGGTAGGTATGCTTTATCCATCAATGTATACCCGCGTCTTTTGTTACTTGAGGAAATTCCGTCCCGACGGCATACATGGAGACTAGCAGCCGAGGTGTGTCAGACTTATACCGACTAAAAACCAAACCCCAAGGTGATTCCTGCACGTCGGCGGAAATAGAAAGTACCTAGGGTATGATGTTTAATTCTGTTGCGTTCAATTTTATAACTTGCTTTTTCTACTTGTTCAAGCGGATGCCTAAATATGCCGTGATTCCTAGTACAATTCATGGAATAGTAGAGCATTTAGACATATTTGAAAAATGTCGCGAATTCCAGTGCATAGTTAATAGCGACAGATAATACAAGAATAACATGAGGAAAAAACTAGTGGAATATTATCTCGCTTTATTCTAGCAAGACCATTAAATTATCATGTGTCTCCTGCTGGACCAGTTACAATATCAATTATTTTCAGGCAAAGATGAAGCTATCACATTGCTTGAAGGTATAATAGACTCGTAAATTAGACAAATTAACGTTCTACAAGCTAAAGTGAAAATGTTTACATAGGTGGTCATCACGCTCACGGGCAAATGTGCCCTCGGCTGTGCATCGTTTATCTCTTATTTCATTAACTCGTTCCATAATACTTATCGACTATCGTCGAGGATACCTGCTAAGGCAATAATGATTTTCAACTCTAATGGCACTAAACTTTGCCTTTCATTTATTTTATACATCACTTGCTTCTGCTCGCGAATTCGTCTTTAGCAATGCTGAAACAAACCCGTCCAAATTTGTTTGCATATTATGCATATAAACTTAACTCTTCTAGTGTGTGATATATGAATTAAAGCTATATTTCTGTTCCTGATCCAACCATTGTAGTCAAATTTATAATAAAAAGGCTATTAAAACATTCCCATTTGTATTAACGCGCCTGAGTAGTTATATTAATAATAAACATTAGACAAGGCTATGGTTCTAGTTTTATCAACTAATCATATCCAAACACAAGCTACTCGTAAGATTGATAATATACATATATATGTAAAAACTGAAAACGACGCGGCATCATAATTCTTGTGATACCTGAACAAGTCTCCAAATAACGACTTTGTAAGACTAAAGATGAATTACTCGTACATCCATTTTAATTACTTTAGATTAATTGAACCGTTGAATATTAAGAACTAGTAATATTTCCTTGTATATAATTACATACAAGTTATACGAGATGTGAATTATTCATCTCATAATTAATTAAAATATATCAAATAAATAATATCAACCTTCACCTATTATACGGTAGTAGGCAGCATACTATAATTAGAATACGATTCTACTTTTAGGCTGAGATATATAAACGCTATTTCGACTTTGCTTAGCAAAGTTCTCTAAATATAAAGTCGTTTTGACAAAAAACTGAAATATGATAGGAACATGAGTATAGCCATAATATTAGCAGAGCTAAGTCGTTGACAAAATCGGTGAATTGCCAAATCCTTTGACATTCACTGAGTAAATATAAATTGTAATGTTTTAGTAAAGTCTAAACAAACTTAAAGTTACGCCTATAAATCTCTGCCTTACAGTAGTGAAGCAGTCGGCTTCTTCGTTATGGGTCGCGAGATTCGAACCTTATACGTTAAAAAAGTAATTGTATTGCATACAGGTAGATGTTTTGGGCCTGAGTGTTTGTGCATGTGGTATTTTTGTATAATGTTTCGACAAATTTAGTATTGCATACTTGGTGGAAATTACATTGTAGCCCAAGAACCACAATAACTATTAAAGAACGAAAGCCCGCAGGCAGTCGCCATGCCGACCCACATATACCACGACCAAAGGTCTCTAAGTATAAAAATAACTAGATGTACACAAGGTGATCCTAAAACGTGACAGGGCGAAGCGAGTCAACATGACGGTCTTTACATTTATCTACTGAGGTCACTACTCAGTTCAAGCAATCTCTCTACTGCCCCGTCTGTGCTATAAGCCCACGTTGTGCTTATAAATGTACCCTCAATACAGAAAATAATTCAAAAGTAAGGCATGTGATAAAAGAAGAATAAAGACCGATTTTGCAATTTAAGATTTACTGGTGGAAGACTGGTTTAAGATGAGAATGAGAAACGTTATGCGTAACCATGATAACGGTGCCACAAACGTTTTCACATATATGCTAATCAGTGGCGTGCATCCCATAGGAAGATAAAAAACATTGTCTTGTTATAGTTGCATATTTAACCAATATATTGGCTTAATAATTGGCCCAATTTGAATTCTGAGACTCGGAATCGAGTAATTACCAGATTTTAAGTAAGTATATTTAATAAATACCCAAATATAATAATATAATGCTTTTTGTACTTCTCTGGGATGCACACCACTCATGCTAATGAATATTTATCTAAAAGCACATTCCTTAAACATTTTTATATACACACAATCAAATACAGTGATATTTAAATATCTTTCAATAAAGGACGATAAATTATCCTCCGACCAAAAAGCCTTACTCGATGAAAACCATAAAGATGAACCATAAGAAACTGAGAATAAGTACTCACGATTAATATCGCCTGGACAAGTTTTACAGCATCTGCCGGGCAGTAGCACGGGCGTATCGCACGAGGGTTCAGGGCATTCGTTCTTGATATTCCGACAATGTACTTTCGCCACAACTCGACGTTTCTTCTGTACCTAAAATAAAATTGATAGCCATATAATTACGGCTTCATTATTTCTAATATGAGTTCCCTAATATGGCTTAGATGTGATTTAACATAATCACCAAGAAGATAACTACGTGTTAATATTTGGGGTTATATGAGCGTAACGTATGTTTGAAATTTAATTTAGAAAAATATCATAAGCTTTTCCTCTACTTTAAATCAAAAGAGTTGAATATTTTTATGAAAATATGGTTGGAATACACCTTTAATAAGAATAAGTTCGTACAATATACAATGATCGTATCAAATTATCAATAATTAATTGGATATGTATATTTTAATTATTACTCTTGAACATAAACAAATATGTTAAAGTCTATTGTTCATACACCAAGAGCATATAAATTCAAATATACAATTTAATATTAACACAGGAATATGGTGTATTATAATCTATACTAATACTAATAATATTATAAAGCTGAAGAGTTTGTTTGTTTGTTTGTTTGAACGCGCTAATCTCTGGAACTACTAATTCGAATTGAAAAATTCTTTTTGAGTTGAACAGACCATTTATCGAGGAAGGCTTTAGGCTATATAACATCACGATGCAATTATTAGGAGCGAAGAAATAATGGAAAATGTGAAAAAAACGGGGAAAATTATTCATCCTTGAGGGCTTCCATTGCCTGCGCTGGAAAAACGGTTCAAGATACCAAAAATATATGTATGAAAGAATTATTCCTCTTGAAATGATCTAAAAAAATGTCCCCGACAGTATATGTCTATTTTTTAAGATTAAGTCACTAGAACCGTTTTTATGGTAAACAAATTTGGTCGAAATTAATGCATTATTTGTTAAGAGTTGTATCAACGTAATAATATTAATCTTTATCCAAATAAATGTGTTGTTAATTAAGAGTATTTAATTGTGAACAAAATTGTCTTTGACATCACTTAATTTCAATGAACATCTTAGAAGGTATTACAAAACCTTATATAGCAAAACAACGTTTGCCGGATCAGCTAGTTACGTATATAATCAAATATAATTTCAATCACTTCTTATGCAATATTCCACAATATATATCTATATGGAAAAATTTAATAAAATTAATGGATAAGTAAAAGTAAGCAATTTTAATACGTACCGCTACACACTCACATTTGATGCAGTACATCACGCCAAAGGGAGGTCCAAGGTCCGCAAACCACTTGGATCCCAACTCCATAGCTTGTTTGCCGAACAAACATTCTGTAACAAAAACAAAATCATCTATAAATCGATATGTTTCAAATTAGTTTATATCATTTACGTCAATACTATGATCAATATAATGAAAATGAAGAAGAATTAATGTACAATGAAGAAAAAATCTTTGCCAATATAATTTATTATGATAACAACAATAAATGTAAATATTGTATGTACAATAAAAATGAATGATAAAGACTACAATTTTTACATCACTGGAGACATTTTACATGTAAAAATGAATCGCTAAATGTCTTGATAAGCGCGAAACTCGAGAACGGCTGAACCGATTTGGCTGATTTCTTTTTTGTTGTATTTGATGAAGTCTGGGGAAGGTTATTACGGAGAGAAAAATTTTAAAAATTGTCTGAAAAAGTCTAAAAACAACATTTTTCTATATTCTCATACAAAAAAATCGTAATAATATTTAAAAGTCAATTTGAACTTTAACTCCATACCATAAAGTTTAAATGTTAGTGGACGGGTTCCGGGAAGGCAAAACAATTATTGAGTGACGTATAAATATTAATGTCAATATTTGTCAATTTTTATACATATATCATTAAGGCCAGGTTCCTTCAAACAATTTTCAAAAAACAGCCGAAATACCAATAGCTATTAACATTAAAAAAAAAACAATGTGACTTTGTTTTAGAGAAATAGGGTAGAATAAGGTCTGCCGGGACAGCTAGTACTAGATAATTATTATAGATTAATACTGCGTTTTGAAACAAAAATAATTTAAATTGTATTTTTAGCTTAGTGTACCAGAAAAAATATTATTGTCCACAACAATTTCTTTAATCCTAAGTGTCTACCGGTTCACAACATTTTGTGAGCACATACAAAAATTATTTAAAGTAAAAAATGCATAACTGAAGTATTTCATAGAAAAACAAAATCAAATCATGTTGTAGTGTAAAATGTAACAAAAAACCAAAAGGTATTCAAATACTTTATTTTTATAATGTTTTCCATCAGAAATTCGCTTTAGTAACGTGGAAATATTCCAGTAGAATTGGATGTAGTTTAACAATGATCTCAATAACACTTAACACGTATGATTTATAAGATAGCAAGCAAGAATATCGAAGAAGCACAGGTTAACAAGTTGCATTTACATACCGAACTTGTGAGTGAACATCTAAAAATAAAAGTTGCAAATCGTAGTGTTAAAAATATAAAGGTATGTAGATAAAAAGGACAAACGAAACGATTACATCGACATTTTCATAAGCTGTGGCTGTAAACTTTTTTGTCCATGATTTTAACAAAGCTGTTACATTCAAATAACTATAGATTTTACACGCAACTGCTTACATTTATTCAAAGTATCAATAAATTGTAAGTAAATACCTTTTTTAATGTAATAATATGTCATGACAACGTTTTATTTGTATAATTGGAAAAATAAGACAAGACAAGATAATGTCGACAGTGACTTATTTAAAATAAACGGGGCCATTAATCATGATAGCAATAAATTATGCATTAAAGAAAATAAACTGCTATTTATTTATTTAATTAAGCTTAAAATACTACTACTTAGCTTTTACATACGTACTAGGATTACAGATAACCTAAAAAAGAATACCTGTGAGAAACAAGCTATTTAATACAAAAATAACTAATAGCAAAAGTCTTTATCCTAAATATGTTCATTAAATCTATTCTTCGATTATACCAGTGATTCCCAAAGTGGTCTAGATGGACCCCAGAAGTCCACGGGAGACTCGCTGAGTCCTACTTTCTCATGAAAAAATGGGAGTTCATGAGTTGTAAGATGAGGTTTACGAAGATTTATCTAACTTCAATAATAAAGAACATAAGTATTGGCTTGGCTTTACATATAAAAGTTGGCAGATAATACACTACTTGAAAAAATTAAGGGAACAAAAAAATTCCAAATTTTTCAGTGATACCTGCGAAAAATGATCACATTGAGACTTTAAAAAAGCATTTTGGAGCTCTTATCTTCACTTTTTTGACAAATTTTGAGAATATGATAGACAAGTAACAACAGGGAATCCACCGAAACTCATAAAATTTTGAAAGTGGTTTACTAGAAAGAAATATTTAGGTACCTCTGATTTTTTCTATGTAATGATAAAAAAGGTGAACGTCAAGTGAAAAGGCATTATTTTTTTAATAATATTAAAGCTTTAGTATTAAGATTTTTGTAACTAATGTAATATTATATAATAATATCTCTTTCTTTCGGCAGGACATAAGATTTTTATAACCGGGCGAAAAATATCGCATTTATCCAACAACCCTACCTACATAAATCGAAACATCAAAGGAAAACCTAAACGTTGACATGGACAGTAAGTGATCAGGAGTACGTGGATAGATTGGTTATCAGATAGTTAGGTCGATAAGGTGGCCGGCCTCTATAAATAGTTGTCATTTTATCTTACTCTAGTAACAATTTAATTAACCTCGCTTCTAAAGTGCACTGATAAAGATGTACAGGTTGCGTGAGAACATATTGCTTTGATGTCAGTCTTCGCTACATTCCAATGTATATGTTAACAAATTCACTATCAGCAAAAAGACTTAAAATACCTATCGTTAATTTAAATCTGAATTTAATACAAACATTTCCAGTGAATCCGTCACATGAAACTTCCGCTATTAACAACAAATAGGAGTATTTCGCTTTTAGACTGAGCCGACGATATGCGAAATGTTACAACACGCGACATTTGTGTAAAAGTTAAGAAACCAGATATTCTACGTAATAACTGTTTCTATTTGGCGCTCGGATTTGTTGAAATGTCCAATAAAAAATATTATATATTCCGTCTGCGCGTTGGTTCAGTGACATAAAATCAATAGAGATAGTGTCCCACGAGATTACTCGTAACAAGGATGGAGGGTGACGGCGCCAGTGTCGAAGTCCAGGATGTTAGCCATATTCATGTCTAGACCCATTATTGGCCTTTCATATCATGAATACAAGTTTAATACTAAATAAAGCACTGCCATAACTTGCTAAAGCAACTTATTGTTAGTCATAATTAATTTTTATATGCCATTATTAATTTACTAGATAATAAAAATATCGTACAACCAACTGATAATTTAATTCAAATATATCCTACAATATATGATTTTAAGAGTAATCGGTTATCTATATATATATATTGTATAAAACGAGCGCGCTCCATCACCGGCCTCATCATCACTTTCCATCGGGTGAGATTGAGGTCAGCACAAGCCTAGTATAATTTATAAAAAATGGAAGTACTTTGCTCAATTTAAGCCACAGAACTGTGTTTCAACGACACATGCTCTGACCTTTACACTAATAGATTGTTTTTATTACTTGCAATAAGCGTAAAATGATTTTTAATGACATTTACCTAATCTATTATAATAATTTTACTTTCATATTTCATACGTTTCACAGTATAACATAAGAAAGTAAGGCTAAAATAATATTGTTATAAGAGCAGATGGTGGTATATCCGCTAAAT
The DNA here is from genome assembly GCA_036320925.1 of Automeris io. Lineage (NCBI taxonomy): Eukaryota > Metazoa > Arthropoda > Insecta > Lepidoptera > Saturniidae > Automeris > Automeris io. The sequence goes on along the minus strand of JAUDJH010000026.1, from coordinate 7,361,934 downwards.
TCTATACGTTCATCCTGGGTTTCTTACCTATGCACTGAACTTTTTAAATTCGTACAGACATTAAAATATTATCTCTGACATGATTTCGGCATATAAAGTGCGGCGAGACATCGTGTAACCTTCCTTTCATTTTCTCGGAAATGTTGGCTATAAGCCAGAAACTCTTCGTCGGGAAAATGAAGTATTGGCGACGCTCGTCTTATGCTCCTTTCACGATTTGCTTAAGGAATTAGTACCAGATTTTAATTTTCAATATCTAAAAGTTATTATGAGTGATAATTAATATAATGCTTAAGCGACTATTTCATTTTGTTAAATGTAAACCTATGAACGTTTTTAGTGTAAAAATGACTTAAATGATTAATTACATGCAATCACGTAATCGGGCTGCACAAATCTACCTCATTACTACTGCTAATATTAAAAATCTCCAAATAATTTTGTGAAACTAAAAAAGAATGTTTTGCGCGAAAAGTAAATTAGTCATAAGTTAATAATATTAAAATACTGTTTTTTTTATTAGTCTAAAGTTGTTTAAACATTATTAAAATGATTGCAAATAATCTTGAACTATATTAATTAACTTATTAATTAGGAGACCAAACCGCGAGTTCAAATTAGAGCATATAAATATGACGCAAACTTTTCACGATTATTTCATAAGACATTTTACTATTTTACACATACGAGTAGTAAACAATTGTAACACGCCACAATAATTATTCTATTAACTAGTTTAATATCCATCCTTGTCCACCATTAATGTATGATTTTACAAAGATAACTGCAAATATGAATTATCTTCTTTTCAAGCTGTAAAAAATAATAATCAACTCAATGAAGTGTGCGCAAGTTGATCCAATAAATTCTCCGCATAAAAGGTTTCAAAGAGGCGTGCGCCGTATTTCAGCGAACGTGGGCAGAACATAATTTGTACGATCTGAATTAGCCTTAAGCAGGATATTTTGACATTCGCTCCGCCATGCTGACTAGTTTACACGCTCTCTCTTCGGATGAAAATATTCAACGATACGAAAGCAGAAATTATTATTATATTGGTCGCAAAATATAACGATACGTTTCGTACTGCCAAAAAAATATTTTCGTTTCTTTACTGTCCCTCAACAAATCCTTAAATTAAGTGTTTGTGTCAATTTAATTTACAGTAATCCACATCATTATACCTAAAACCAAAGTAAGGAGAGAGTGATAATAAAAATCTGAAAACATGTTAACCCTTTATTAGTCCAAGATGGTGCTGATACATTAAGATTTCAGTTTACATTTATAACTGCTTTGATATATTTATCACTTTGTAAGTAAAATCATTGCCGAGAGCGAATTAATAAAATTGGCCTCGTGAAACAAATTAATACTAAATTAATTCAAATTTCACTCAGCTAAGAGAACTGTAGTGCCCCCTTTATATCGAATTACGACCCTACTCATGTACAGGAAAAAACTTCGGCCATCTTTTGGCTATCTACTTTCACTATACTAGAGACAGTTATAAACCCAAAATTAAGTATACTTGAGGAGGTTAAGAAGCTAAAGAATATACCTAAAATTAAAGTGCGTAACTATCGTAAGTGCAGAGAAATTTCAATCTACAATTACAATTGTTATCACTAATTCATTTACTCACTGATCATTAAAATGATATGGAAGTTCCGGGTGACCTATAGGTGTGAAATCTGGTACTAAAATTGCTTTAAGTTATAATAAAAATGTAAAATAAACTAAAAACTAATTGTAAATCTTTAATCGGTTTGCACACGAGTTGTGTTAAATACAAACTTTTCAGTTTAAACTACTCAACGGATCTGGATGCGGTACTAACTTTTAGTTAGGCGCAAGCTCAAAAAACCTCTTTGTATATACCCTAGACATTTTCTTTTGAAATTATAAAACAAGATCGTAAAAACAGCCACCAAACTGTAAACCATTGCTTATGTCAGTCCATACATTATTGAACCTTCTATTAGCATTATCGCTGATAGAATTTTTACTTTACCTTGGCCCTCTGTTGTGGGCTATGTACTGCAACTGTCAGCTTTTCGAGTTTACTTTTCGAATCAGTTGACGTTTTTAAACGTTAAAATGTATGAAATAAATATTAAAACTGTTTATTGCTTCGATGAAAGCAGTTTTCAAGCAATTACACTGACAAAACCAAGGAATTCTTATAAATAATTTCTACTTAAATTACCTTCGTTTCGCAGACGACATTGTTTTGTTTTCTAAGTCAAGCTACCAGCTGCAAAATATGATTAATGAACTGCATATAGCTAGCTATAAACTGGAAGTGGATATAAACTACAAAAAACAAAGATAATGACATATTACGAGTAGATAGAATCACCAATATACATAACAAAACTAGTTTGTGTAAAGTCTTATATAAACCTTGGTAAATAGTAACCTCTCGACCAAACCATGGTCCTGTTGAAATAAAAAGAAGAATAAACTTAACTTGGAACAAATATTGGGTTTTGAAAGAAGTTTCGAAGAGCAACATGTCTTTACATCTTAAGAAATATTTATGAATAGTTGTACTTTGCCATCTTTAACATATGAAGCCCAAACTTAATCTCTAACGAACTATTGTATGCTGAAGATCAGTTCTAACAAGTATAATATGGAAAGGTTAGTTTTAAAAATTAAGAAGTTGCATAAAGTACGGAATTCGGGCATTAGAGTAAAAGTAAATTTTATTGATTTCTTGCTACAAATTAAAATAAAAATGGCTATAGCCCGGCCTCCTGACTACATGGAAATACGGCCGATGTCATCAAAACTGCACCATATTATAATGGGACCCACTTCATGATATACCCAATAGCTTAAAGAAAGAAATATCCAAAGTTTACCGTAAACGGTGAAATGATTGGTGAGCATACATAAAAATAGATAGAGTCAAATACAGGGTCTCCTCTTTTCTGAAGTCGGTTAAAAACCCACACGTAAGCTTTTGTTGCAGTAGCAATGTTGCGGCGTAAACGTTAAGCGATATCTGTAGTTACAGATTAGACAATTACTTTGATCACTGTATCATTCAGTACACGCACCCATTTGCCAAAGGATTGTTGTACTAATTGGGATCGTTTTGTCCCGCCCTTGAACGTGCCCGTAATGCATACACCATGGAATTAACGCGTCTATTCAAAATCATCGTATTGTATACTGTAAACAGTACATAATTGTTCGTAATGAGGTCGGACAATTAGATCCGCTACACATCTATTTCATTAGAGGAAACAAAGCAAATTGTAGAGATTCATATCGTATTGTAGCCACAATATAAAACGTTTTTACAAACACACTTATCCAAATTCTATTTAGGATTGAGATTGTCTCTTTATTTATATTACTCACAATATTTTTTCATTTTAAAACATATACATAAAAAATATACATTTTAAAATATAAAAACATGTAGACCTACTGGGACAAGGCCTAAGACACAAGCCAACGACAGTTATGAGCTCAGAGTGAGGAACCTCCTAACAATGCGTGTCGTATCGAGTAATACTGCCTTCTGTATCCGGCCCTTGATCCTACAACCAAGTGAGAGCCTCTTAAGATGGTAATCGAGGCTCTTTGCGATCAGCCCATTAGTCGATACGACAATCGGGACAATAATCGCAGAATCCATATCCAACAAGCTGGCAATCTCGTGCGCGAGGTTTAAACATTTTGAAGACTTAACTTTTTCTGCTTTCACGAGATTTTTATCATGTGGTATGGTGATATCAACGAGTATTGCCCGGCGCACTGACCGATCTACTATCACAATGTCAGGTCTATTAGCAAAAATAGTCCTATCAGTGATAATAGATCGATCCCAGTACATCATTGCACGACCATTTTCTAGAGCTGACTGAGCTACATACTGATAGTACCTACCAAGATTAAGGATTGAGATTTATTTTTAGTTTCTTTGGCTAGTCAAGTCTACTATAAATTATCTTGTTTTTAAGAACTCTTATTTCATCGCTTACGAAAGTATTAGGTGTTTTTTTACGCTTTCATATCGGTAAACAAGCCACCTTTATAATATTCGTCCATTTATCTTTTCTTTCGCCAATATATTTTCTAAGCATGTAAAACCAAAATGGTTTCAGTATGTATTTTGGTGGTCCCTACCGTTTGCTTTGGTGGTAGGGCGTTTGCCCGGACTGGGTCATGACCACAGTACACAAATGTAAAGACCGTCATAGTGACTCACTTTAGTCTGTCGCGTTTCTCGCGTAACTCATATATCTAGAGACCTTCAGTCGTGGTATATGTGGGCCGACATGATGACGGAGACTATCAATGGATTTTCATCCTTTGATAGTCACTTTCGTTTTTGGACTACACTGTACTTATCACCAGGTGTAGTGTAGTCACTATGTCGTGCCATTGTAAAAAAAAACAAATTACCTTTTTATTTAGCATCGTATGGTTTATTTATAAGAATATAAATTAAAATATGCTATAATATATTGATATGAATAAAATGGGACAATATTTATTTTATTTATAGTTCAGAGTCGTCTAATTGCTAGATTTACAGTGTTATACAGTTCAGGGCCTCGAACGTCGGCTGTGACGCGAGCCGTCTGCGGTAACGCGCGGATATTATGTAAAACGCGAGGATATCGGGTGTCATCGACAGGTGTTTATTTGCAGTAATAAGAATAACTTTAAACGTCCCACCTGATCAATATCTCGCTTTATATTATTTTAAGTAGCGAAGCGTATTAACTTTTGGCCCTGACTTTATCTTTACTAGAAATACTTGCCGTTTTGTCGCGGACGTCGCGGTACTACGCTCTCACTTTAATATTTTGTATGAGTACCACAACATACATGAAACGAGATTGTTTCAGTCTTGCTTTAGCAATGTTGTTTGAATAAACCGATTATCTATTTACACAAATTGGACATAGTTTTTAAATATTACATGGGTATATACGTTTTAAAAAATGCTTAATATTGTAATACAAAAATATTCAATAAAAAAATTTTAATACCAAAAATTAAATGTAAAATATATGTAGTGGAACCTATACGGCAGGTGCGGATACTCTTTTAACAAAAATAAATGCAAACAAAATAATTAATTCGACGAACACAAGCATACGGATGCTTCATAGGAGCCTCTTCAAGTGGAATTATTTTATATCAGTTATGTTCATGAATTCAAAGAACGTGTAACACATCATCGCGCCAATAAATTTATTTTACAATATGGGCATTACATAAAGAGAAGAAAGTATGACTACTACCAGAGTTTCTTTCCGGCTTTTTTGATAGATTCTGCTTTTCGATCCTGTGGTAGATTCATTTTATTAACGATTTAAATGTTAACAGAAAGTTATTCTGACTTTTCAGTTTTTATGCGACAAATTTGAGTGATCTTGTGTGTTAACACGTAATTAATTTATCGCTTCTACAGGTTAACAATTGACTTTTCGAAACCAAAACGAGCTGTTTTGTATAAAATACTATGATAATACTATTACGAATAAAACGGAAAGACAAAATCAGTTCCTATATGCGTGTCATGAATAAAAAAACATGTATTGTTTGCTCTAAAGATCAAGATGAGACAATTTAAATACTGATAGACATTGAAAACTACCTCATAAATATTAAAAAACAATATTAATGTTGAATCAATGGATAATAATTGATATTTATATATAACTAATCATCAGACTAGACGGCGAGCTGTCTGTTCGAGGTGTTTTATTAATTTTCATATGAAGTCACAACCCACACCTGCATAGGAACATGCGTTCTCATGTTTCACCTAGATGTATTAAAATAAATCAATCTTTTTTTATACAATTCTGATTAAAATTACGCTTAAATTTATGTTCATAGCCTTTACTCAGCTGATTCGACGTATTGATTAAACTGTGCATCGAAAAGTATTTGAGTACTAGACTTGTGTAGACTTTCCGCGTATAGAAAAAATATCAAATAATAAAACTTAAAGTAGACTCAAGTCTACTAGATATCAATATTCGTTTGAACGATATTTTTGGTAACCCGGGGGAATATCCTACATAGTACCATCAGGGTTACTGTGAGGGCAGACCTTAGTGTGTCAGAATCCTACTGACTAAAACCCCCGTGGTGCCCCTCTAATCACTCCACCCAGGCCTGGGAAACCAAATTCGTTTAGTCGCCCAGGGAGCGAACAGCCTTATTCAGGCTTCCTCTCTGGAAGGGGTGCGTGCAAAGAGCCCATGCCTCCAATACCTCTCTCTCAGGCGGCACGCCGTACACTGCACACCGCCTCCCTCTCATCCGGGCAGCAGATTCCCTCAAGCCTACTGCCCGGCTATTGTCACCGGGGGATGTCGCGCTCGCTCTGGGCGAACGCATCTCTCCAGTGACGGTGTCTTGGTCGTTTGAACGATTGCATTGATCTTATCCATGTTTCCCCATACACTATGCGCAGTATATGCTCCAATATGGCTAATTAATTATAAATCTAAATAAATTGTATTTTATAATTATTTACATCATTGTATTGATTTTAGCTTGAAAAAATAAACTGGCTAAATGATCACTGCCATTACAATTATTTTTTTGTCGTACAAAGTGCAATACAGAACAAATGTTGAAGTGTAATACAAAACAAATGTTGATCTCATTCGTCGTGTGAACGAAATTAATTAAAGTTATTCAAAGGTGAGGGAGCACAAGTAATTGCCCTAATAAAAACTGATGATATCGAAACATAAATAAATTAATACCATGTCTTAGTGTTTATAAGACCAGAGCTAAAGTCAATAAAAAATCTGATACACAGAATTGCTACCAACACGATTTTTTCCGTCATAAACTGCGGTTATTAATACTAGATTTCTCACAAGTAATAGGTATACTATGTATCAATATAGTTTTGTATGTTATACGTGCACTGCTAGATGCGGTAATGCATAGGCTGATTAGGGAAAAAAAAGCGAAATTATAATATTAAAAAATAATTACTTCTATCACATCGTGAGGGATGGTATCTAACAAAAATGTCATATGTAAGTGCCCTAAGAATGGTGATCAGCTGCACTACTGGTCACGTTAGGCACGAAATAAAAGCCCAAAGTACATACAGCCACTTTTTTTTGTATCCCGGGAAAAAAACCTGCATAGGACCATCAGGGACGCGATACCGGTGTGTCAGACTCCTATTGACTAAACACCCCCGGGGTGTCCCTCTGATTGCTCCACCTGGGTCTAGGAAGCCAAATTCATCCAGACAGTCAGACAGACAGAAAGTAACTCTGATCAACCACGAAATGGATATATCACTAAGATATATTATTATGCGACGATAAAATCTCGAACTTAATTGAATTAACTATTATTATTTTACAAATCCTGCTCTTTTAAAGATTTCGTGATTTTTTCAGAGTACAGGGGATGTAGTTAGTATATAATCCATAATATGAATAGTTAAGTACACTAATATAATTAATTAAATGCTATAAATTCTAATTATTTGTGAGTAAAAGGAGTAGAAAAATCACGGCGGAGCTATGAAGAATTAAATACTGGGCCGACAGCCCCGTACAGGTGTTTTTTTTCGAAATTACGCGCTTTGTTTGACCGGGAAAGGTCTTCACAACTAAACTGGACGGGTGGACGAACACTGAAGATGCTCAGTCTGCAATATATGGGTTGCGTGGCAATACAAGAGCAACCTCGACTTGGGCCGCCAGCCAAAATATACGAAACCTAACGGCGATCTACTAGCGTTTCGGAAGCGACTACCTTGAGAAGAAACGCCGAAAGAAACTCAAGGCTGCGTCAGAGTGTAATACAGATGCTGTTTAACATTGGTAGCACAAATGAGAAACATTACCGCTGCTACCCCCTATGAGTTGATGAGATGGTTATATACAAATTCAGACCAAGTAAAAAAAGGGTTGGAAAAATTATTTGTAAATTCTTACAACTCTTTAGACCTCCTTTACATTTTAGACCTATTGGCAATTAAAGTAGGTATCCGGTCAATCATTTATTACCCGTATTAAACGTAAAACTTAATGTTTTTAGGAATTGATTGTTATTTTCTTCATTAATTATAAACGTTATCGTAATACCGAGAAAAGTGCAATGAAAACATGTGGCTTTCTGCAAAATAAATCTACCCATAGTAAATAAAATACCGGCATAAAACAGTAAATACCTAACTCGTTAAATTAATTTTAATATTTTGTACACTCCGTATAAATATAATACACTAATAAGTTTTTTTATTATTTCTTTTAACATATTTATTCAGTCTGAATATTCTATGTACTCAATGTAAATAATATATTTAGGCGTACCATATGGACATATATGCTGTGCCTATAGACGGCCTAATAGCGCAATTATAACGACTCTACTTCCAATGCTAAGGTCCTTGGTTCGAGTCCCGATAGAGATGAAGTTTTTTGTGATGAGCAGATGAGTTTGTCGCGAGTCATGGTGATATATATGTAAGTATGTATATCTTTGTCTAGTACTCATAGTACAAGCGCAAGCTTAATTTGTGACTAGGTCAATATGTGTAATTTTTAGTATATATTATTTTTAAAAAAATATTGCGTTGCCTTCGTAGTATTTAAAAATGTTGTCAATAGGTCAGTTTATGGTCATGGTTAAACGTGTAACGTTCGCGCTTATACTCGTATTATAATTGCGCGTTCAGTATTAAAGCAAGGTGGACAACATTGGCGCCTAGTACCTTCCCGTTCATACCGGGAATTCCATCACTCAGACTACAATAAACACTGATGCGTTCGGTCGAGCCATTTATGATAAGTTGATTAAAAAAAGAACTGAATAAATGAGTTTGGCAACATTTATTCCTGTAGGTTCACTTGGCATTTAATTTAAAGATTCTCATGTTACGTTTAAATCATATTTAAAACTAGCTGATCCGGCAAACGTTGTTTTTCTATATAAGGTTTTGTAATATCTTCTAAGATGTTCATTGAAATTAAGTGATATCCAAGACAATTTTGTTCACAATTAAATACTCTTAATCAACAACACATTTATTTGGATAAAGATTAATATTATTACGTTGATACAACTCTTAACAAATAATGCATTAATTTCGACCAAATTTGTTTACCATAAAAACGGTTCTAGTGACTTAGTCTTAAAAGATAGACATATACTGTAGCGGACATTTTTTTAGATCATTTCAAGAGGAATAATTCTTTCATACATATATTTTTGGTATCTTGAACCGTTTTTGCAGCGCACGCAATGGAAGCCCTCAAGGACGAATAATTTTCCCCGTTTTTTTCACATTCTCCATTATTTCTTCGCTCCTAATAATTGCATCGTGATGTTATATAGCATAAAGCCTTCCTCGATAAGTGGTCTATTCAACTCAAAAAGAATTTTTCAATTCGAACTAGTAGTTCCTGAGATTAGCGCGTTCAAACAAACAAACAAACTCTTCAGCTTTATGATATTAGTAGAGATAGGCACAACGATGATTCTGTGATAAACAAGAACGCAAGGTCTTTTTTTCATCTAAAAATAAATCAATAAATATAAGCGTTTTCTTACATTTTGTAAAAAGTACTTGTGTGTGCCAACCGCATACATGCAATATTGACTTCGGTGAGTCAATATTATTTAAAAGATCGATGCTGTTACCAGATTACATTTACCTTTTCTAACATTTGTAGTTCATCAAAATATGGTGTCACATAAATAGATTTGGTATTTGTATTTATCTAGTTTGCTATAAAAATATTTATCTTAATTATTTATGCTCACTTATCTGCTGTTAAAATCAATGATTGAAATCAACGTTACACCTTTTACGGAATCAATTAAACCTCGATCCGAACATTTAGATAATGTTATCAATTAAAACGTGCTACGCGCTATATATCATTTAATAACAAAATAGTGCCGTTCTAGACGATAATCAAAGGCATAAATTGATTGAATTAATAGAGTCGCGTTTCCCTCAACTTTTATATTGTAGACTTCATTGACTGGGGCCGGCGCCTGGTTGTCGCAATTGTGACTGGTTCTTCTCGTTCCATATGTCCATAATTCAACTTATGTTATATGTTTATTTCCAGTGTATCCTGATTAAAATGCAAGAAGGCAGCGTTAAGGCCGTTTACGTTGTCCAACTAATTAGCAGGAATCATAAAAATCGAACAATTCATCGTCTTCCTTGTTGATAGGTTTTATTGATATGAACTTTATATTAATTACTTCTTTTCGGATAACCATTTGGGTGACACAAAAACAGCTGTAAGATGCGTGATATTGACACAGTTTTCTCAATTACAGCTTTCAGAAATAATACTAACTATGCATTTTGTTTGGAATATAATATACTAAATTGTATGTGAATCACTATTAATGACATATTTTGTAGACCTAAGTATTAGAAGAAAATTCTGTTTAAGTATAAGAATATGTGTGCTTCTGATTTTACTATAAAGCGCTTCGTGCTAACTCAAGTTATTTAATGGCGTAATATTGAGTGTGATGCCCTGGCTGGCTTGTCTGTCCAGGAGCAGACAGTGGACGGCAGCCAACTTATTTAACAAAAATATCGCATATAATTTATTGAGTATCATTCTACGAATGCTTTTAGAATGAGCATATCGTACAGTTGCACCTCGTAAAAACAATCTCAAAAAATGTTTTGCAAACATGTGTCGCTGCCGAGACACAGAATTAGACCGCGGTGCATATTATGTTTCTTCATGACAATAATATATCTGTCATTTCTGAATAGTTTCGCTAGAAAAAAACAAATGAGTAGACATTATTTTTCTTTTGAAATGTCGTGTCCTTAGTTTTCACAAGGTCGTAGTTATCGTATGAGACTTCGTAAAAATCACTTCTATAAATAACGACGATATCCAAGTGGATAAGTAAATATTTCTATTTAATAAATATTTACAGATTAATTTCGCAACAAACAGATGTTATAAGCGAATATTTTACGAAGCAAAATCGTAAGAGCTAATATCAAATAACCGTACTACTCGTAAAAATGTAATAACATATTTTTTACAAACCCAAACGTATGATAACGTGAATTAGGGTCCAACCCTAATCCACGTTGTCATTGCAATAATTTGTTTTTTATATATATTAATTTGAGAACTAAATTAAAAATCTGTCATTTAGGGCAATTCAAATATTTCTTACAATCAAACCTACACCCCTGTTAAGTTTAAATATACTTTAATATTTTATTTTCAAATCTGAATTCGTATTTAAAACAAAATACCTTTTTGTTAACTAATAAATATATATTAAAAATATACATAGGATTAAGATTATTTTGCGGATTGTATGTTTTCTATTAAAGAAATAGATATTCGAGGTAATTTATAATTAATACACACATGTTTTGTTAAATATATAAAATAAGCAAACATTAATTTAAAAAAATTGAAACATATTAAATGAAAATTATATTCATCAAATTTTAAATTAAGTGTGAGATTTACAAAGAGCCCGCCGACTTATAAGTATTCTGCCCTAAGGCATACGCCTCCACTCATCAAATGCCGCCTTAACCCAACAAAGTTATCAATCAGACGGCAAAATGCAAATTTTAATTGTCACCATGCTGGGTCGATGTCGCACGATATTATGAATGCAATTTATTTGCACTCAGAGCATGCAGCGCAGGCGGGGCAAGCCGCACGCACTTCATCGTGGAGGGAGAAGACCGACAATTATGAATAAACCAGCGTTACTACTATGTTAATAAGACTTGAGATTTTTCCTCGACGATTTCACCAAGCGAATACTCTCATTAATGGTTTTGTGGCTACGTTATCGGATCGCGTAGAAAGCATCATCATAATCTCTTAAACTGCCAATATACATGTCGTCGGCATCTTGCAAAATTAGATTAGCATCTATAATACTACCTGTAATAGATACAGAATGAGACACGAGCAAAACGTCTGGCTATATGTTGATGGGTTAATCGAACATAGAAACAAAACCATCGTAAAGTGTATCCTATTTTAGTGTTTTCTAATCGGTGTTCAATTATTACGAAATGAAATACTCGTATATAAATTTAATGTGTTAAACTATATTTGACAATATATTCTTAAATAAAGTTCAAAAATCATCATCTTCTTTTATGTAGAGTTTATTGGTTTATGAATCTTTTAGTGTGTTTTTATTGTTTATATATAGCTGTATGTTTCCTTGAAAATGTAAAAAATAAATAAGTAAATTTAATTTCAATACAACTAATTCATCGCCTTTTAGGTATAATCTTCATATACAAACAATACATACAAATTCTCGTGAAAACTTTTACCTACAACTTGACACTGGGTATGATTATCATTGACACTAAATTAATTATAACTAGATATTGGTTCTGGTTAAATACTTTCGAATATATTTAGCTTACAAGAAATATTATTAAATAACATATTTGTTAGAAAATTATAAGCTTCAGTGCTTGGCCCAATTTAATGTAATATTTTGGAATATAATCTTGAACCGCCGCGTCGTGTCCCCTTCTTTCAATATACATAAAATCATTGATATCGAAATATCAAAAAGACCGTTTGTTATGCTTAACTCAATACAAAATCATAGGAACGAGAAAGCACGTTGAAATGGTAGGGATATCTCCCAACTGAGTCGAAATCCCTTCTACCTCTCGCGTTTCGGAATCAGCTGGTGCGTCTAGTTGTTTATATACCTAGAGTCCTTTAGTCGTGGTAGATATGAATTAGCATAGTGACGGTCCCAGCAATGGATTCTTATCCCTTCACGTTCTCAGCTGTTCTTGAATTACATTGTACCAGGCTCTGATCTAGGAAGCGAAAAACCTGGGCTTACACCCTGGGCATCAAATTCTAGACGCGGCAAACGAGCACAACTCATAGCGTACCCACCGAATAACATCTAAAAAATCAGACCAGTACCTCCATAAAAATAGATTGAACATTTATACATTTCGCTTTCTATGCGATAAATGAGATTTACAAATTTTTAGTTTTAGAAAAAGATTGTATTGTAAACAATTTTTCATTGGATTAACTCATATAATGGAGAAACAAAGGAGAAATGCTGGCTATGGGAGGGAGCGCCAGATAGTAGTTTTTGACCGCCTATTTGAAAAAGAGACTAGACTTTGAAGAAATTTGAAGTTCCAGAACTGCATTGTACTATATATCAACCACACACACCACATAACCACACAGAATAACCACTTTGTAGACCTAGTATAAAAAACACACCTTCAAGAACCAATCGGTTCGTTCTGCTTTGATGATTTGGTTTACTCAGGGGCGTAACCCTTTCGGTACATAATTGAATCTTCGTGTCGGCCAAAAAATACCCTTTATGAACTTTTGCGGTATCAAAGATGAACGCTTGTCAGTGCGCGGGAGTTGATACAGACGCGCCCTCGTTTCCTAAGCTAAATATATTTTTACTTGATCATTTAATTATATGGTGATTAATGGGCCAGCGATGATGCCAACATTAATGTTAGTAAATAGTACGATATGGTGAGAAACATACACTGTGAGGAGGCGTGGTGAGAGACGCAGATAGGCACATATTTCAGTCGACTCACGATCTTGTTTTAATATCGCCACTTGGCTCCTAATACAAAGTAAACATAAACGTAGATTATCTACATCGTTCAGAACTACCACTCCGGCCTCTTTATATGCTAAGTAGGTATATATTGGACTAGAATATGAAAATGCAGATACGCTCTGCGACTAACCGCACTTAAGGCTACGCGGGTGGGCACACTTATTCGCATATTTGATGCATACTTACGGGACGTGTCGTTTACATAAGCGAGGACTGTTGACGCCACTTGGATGGTTCTCATTCGTCGAGATCGTGTTCCTTATTCGTCAATTAATATTTTAATTCTGTGGCAAATATTTAAAATAGCGCGCAAACTAAATTGAATACAAATATTCCACTTGTTCTCATAAACACTGGTTGTTTTACTTATATAAGGAGATCAATGTTCAACACTTTACCGTTATACTTTTTTAGTAGCTCGTACTAAATTATTAATTACCAGTGGTCACCCAGTGGTCGAAATTCGACCAAAATTAATTTAAATTGAATTTAAAGTTTGAACTTTATTAAACTTCTATTGTCAAAGACTATAATATACTTTTATAATCAATCTCTATATCTTTTTATATATGGACCGTTTATTTTGAAAGTGGTGTAAGTCCATTTTTGAGAAAAATGAACTATCACGTAATACATGCTTAATTTAATGTATTTTTTTAATATATAACTAGTCCGTGTTTAATTTCTCAAAAAAATCCCATGTTTTGTACAACTTAAAATCGGTCGGTAAATGAAATTGCATAATCATTGATTATGAAAGTGGTGTAATTCCAATTGACAGAGGTAGGTGGCATAGCAGCTGTATGCCGATCAGTGTTTTGTTATTTTTCATTTATTTTATATTAGTTGTTTTACGTACCTAATTATAATATTATTAATAATTATCGTTTTATATTATAAGGCATTGAACTTATTAATGAAATTATTGAGCTTATTAATTATTAATGAAACGAGAGAATTTCATTTCAACAAAAAACCTCCAAAATGCAATTAAAAAACAGATAAAAAAACGAATGTGGAACAGGTCAATTGGTTGCAAATATGTTGGTTGAAGTTCCTCAAAATTGCACCATATACCATTTTTTATAAAACAACGATGGCGAACACAGAATTTAAAATTATCAATTTATTACCTCTACGTCCTGGAAGACCGATAAAATTTAAAAAAATCGCCCTGGAGCCTTCGTACCAAAATGCCAGACCTATTACGTACGAAAAATATAAAGACATGAAAATTATATAAACAAATTAAATGTTGATAAAACAATAGAAACAATGCCAGACCTCATATAATTTGCCTGTATTTTTAAATCAACAAATATAGTAACCTTTAATTTTCTCGAAATAAAAGAAAATGGACTTACACCACTTTCAAAATACCCTATCCACACGTTATCTTTTCATATTTGGTTAAATGTGTGTAAAAAAATTTGCAATATCTCCAACGATATGCCTGCGATAATCAGTCAGTGAAAGATCAGCCAAATCTAAATAATTAATGATAAGTAATAAGTAATGAATACCTTGGCCCTTCCAAAATTAACATACATAGGGAATCTCGATTGAGAAATAAAACATTAACAACAACAATAAAGATTACAATTATTATTATTTTTATTATTAAAGACTTCAGCAATTTCATTGCCAATTTCTAAGTTTCCTTAAAACTTACGTCGTCGGTCTATATCTTAGTAGAGTACTTACCGAACTCTAAAGGGGTCATAGAATAATCAATTATGTATTCGTTTATTCCTATAATATAATGTTACCAATAATATTATATTATTATTAACAATGGTATTGTAAAGTAGATCGTCATGATTATATATTATAACAACGCTATATGATTGACTTAAGTTAATCGTATCAACTTTATTAATTAAGTTGGCTATTCTTGTAAAATTGTTTGTTCGAAAACACTGGCTGCTCAAAAGACTGACATATTGGTTCGCAATCTTTATATGGTGAACTATTATTCTTGTAATTTAGAAACAATAAATAAAAAAAACCTTGATATTCATTCATTCATTCATGATAATATTAGTATTATTATCATTATCATTTTACACTAAAAATGAAAATAGAAATAGATTGACAACAAATGCTCCGGCAAAGGCCAAATGTTGAGGTTAGGTTTAGGTTCCATATAGATTTAGGCTGTGTTTATACATGAATGTATCTGACCAAGAGTAAAGGTTGTAGCAGAAAAGCGTAATTCGTATTTGCGAGAAATTTTGCAATAACCCAGAGTAGCACGTATAGGTTGTAGTCTTTTTCCGCCATCTTACTGAGCAATCATAATAATTTTAAGAAAAACAAACTACTCACATCAATAAAGTCTAAGACTCAGCTCATAAATCAAAACTTTTTCATATAAAACTACACTAAATAATGTACTGGCTGCTTATAAATTAAAAAAGTAAATAAGTACAAGATAAAAATAATGTTATAAGTTTTATAAAACTTCTGTTTATTGCCAGCAAAACGTTGCTGCAAGTACTATGAATCTATTAAAGTTTCCGTTTCTTTAAAATTATCGAGGGATATGCGTATATTTAAAAAAAAAACTTAAGGAAGAAGATTTGATTTTTCAACTTAATTTTGTATTTACGTAATTATAAACAAAACTCAATAATTTGTGAGACTTCAATAAAAATTGGTCAAAATCAATTTACTACATTATTTATAACTTGTCTTCGTATCCATCATTTTGAAAATAACAGTTTGATAAAATTAATAATTGCCTGTAGGTTTGATAATCAAAATGAAATAGTATTTTCAGGTAATCTGTAGTCATTATTTTTTTTTTTACACTGGCTCGACAAAGTGACTACAGAGTACCTGATGGTAAGTACAGTGTAGTCCAAAAACGAAAGCGACTATCAAAGGATGAAAATCCATTGATAGTCTCCTTCGTCATGTCGGCCCACATGTACCGCGACTGAAGGTCTCTATGTATATGAGCCACTGGATACACACAGGCTGATCCCGAAACGCGACAAGCCGAAACTGGTCACTATGACGGGCTTTACACCCGTGTACTGTGGTCGCGATCCAGATGGGCACCGACGCCCTACCACCTCGCTGCTGCTCGTTTAGCACCACCCAGGAGTCACGTGTAGGGAAACTAGGGTAAAGCCTACGGAAGCGAGCAGCTTCGACTCCCAACAAACATCCATCCATTATTTTAAAACAAATTACGTTAACATTTGCGATCATTAATTTTAAATAAAATAGAAAGAATATGGAAACTATGCATTGAAGATATTCGAAAAAAAAACTGACTAACATTTACTATTAATTATAACAGTAAATCTTAACTACTGAATCCAAAAACATTTTGTAATCTAGACTAAAATTTAGTGAGGATCAGACCAGCACTCCTTGTTTGTTAATCGATAATATCCTCGTGAAATATAGGATATTCAAAGTTTAACAAATACTAGAGCAATTGAGAACTCTAACTCAACTATCATTGTTTATTATAAAAGATATAAAATGGGCACGTCTAGGAAGCCGTCGAGACGGTTGTCTAAAAGCGTTATTTATATTATACGTGTTTGGTGACACTATGTCTTCTGCGCCTCTACCCGGCCTAATTAAAACTTAATTTTAGAACCAGACTAGGATTTATTTAGGCGGCTTTTTATATACGAAACATGGTCGTCGGACATACGTTAAGCTTTGGTTTACCAAAAGAATAATCCTGATGATGAAATATATGTATTACATTATATTGCACTAGTTTAAAATAATTATTTCACCCACAAATATGTGCCAAATGTTATTGAACCCAGAAGTTACACCTTTTTAATTTTAATTACACGCTGACAAAATATAACGTATCCTCATATATCATACAGAAAATAAAACTTAAATCTTTCTACCATTTGCTACTTAATGTATAATTTTCTTCTTTCCTAGGTGTACATAAGAGACAACTAAAAAACAATGTTTTTGGTTTTTTTATTAATGAAATAAAATGTTTAACTAAGCAATATTAGGTCACAGCCAAAGATAAATGTTTATAAATATCTACTTACTACTTACACTTTCTGCAATTAGAGACAATAAATACTTTATTCCAGACTTAAACGGGCGAAAAAAAAAGTATTTATATTTAAAAGGCTTCATTTTTAGGCTACTATAAAAACTAATTTATTTTTTTAATATTTGATATATCTATACAAATAAAGGGTATGTGTTTAGATTTAATTCGCCACTCATATACTAGTTCGGCCTAATATTAGAAGAAGGAAGTGTTCCATTTCAGTAGTCCCAATAAACGTCTGCGACAGAATGAATACATTATATTTTTCAAACATATAAAATTGAGTCACATATGAAAGAACACACTTAATCGACTAAGATCAAACTTGGGATCAACTCACAGCTCTATTTTACTATGACACTGGAAAAATTATAATCTACTTTATACATTTTACTTCACACGTCATCATAATATATAAATAGCTTTGTCAGTTCTGGAAAATTTTAAATATGATAGCCATTTCACATGTAAATAACAAGTTTTAAAGTAAATAATTGCGCGTCATTATTTTAAATGAAAACCAATTGCACAATTTTTCGAATTATTATCATTATTATAAACAATTTATAACACTTCAGCAATTATTGACTAAAGCCTTTTCGGATTTTGAAAATAGCTTCTATAAACCTCAGCGTTAGAATCAATCTCGCCACTCTCATCCCAAAGTCAACCACTACTCCAATTCATCTACCATACTGGATTGGGTAGATTTATCCACCCAGTAAATTAATGTTTAACCATCCTCACGCTTAGCTAACCTAAACACGAATTCAGACTGCTAGATATAGTAACTCCATATATAATAAAAGTTCTTCAGATAAAGCTATAAAAGGATAACCATTGATATTGCATTAAATGACATATATAGAACAACGAGAATTTTTGGTCCAACGCTATACGTACTCCTACAAAATAGTCTGCATATTACTCTGTTGCAAACAATATATTGTTAAAAATTAACATACATATTCAACATTTTGACTGTTTTGTTAACCCTTACATGTGCGACCAAATTTACATTATTATAACTTTATTTTTCATTTAATGAATATAATTTTTTGATTTACAGGGGAATACATATAATTTTTCGTTAGTAGGTACCCCGGTACCCTGGTTGCACCCTGGGAGTACCCGTACTTCGAGGTCATATGTATAGAGCAAAAAAAAAATAGTATAGCAGTGTCAATCTCTTGGTAAAGAATAAAACTTCCTAGATCCGGAAGCGTAGGTCGAAAAAATATTTTCTTTTTATATTACGAGCAAAAATATGCCGAAGTGTGTACCCGGATACCCAGTCACGCACATTAGGGTTATGCTCAAAAACAAAGGATTATGATATAAGTCAACTCTTCTACGTAAAAACAATATTAGGAATCACATTATTTTTTTAAAACAATTTATGTAAAGTTCAAACGGTAGTTAGGTACATCTGTGTTATATTGATTGCTCTTTAACACAATCACTAAAATTGATAGTCGTAATTGACCTTTCCGACTCAGATCGTAATTAATAACCGCAGTTAATCAGCGAATGCAATTCAGAATTATTGACTTCATGCGTATTCCCCGTATTGGGTCTTATATGTCATTGTTCAAGGCTACATTCAGCCATGGCTGTTCGCAGTAACGTTCATTCCATGAATGCCTGAAAGCATTGCATGCCCTTACGATAAATAAGTCTGGAATAAATTCCTTTAATTAAAAAAAAGGAAACCTTTATATTCATATCTATTCTATTTTCATGCCATCTATTGTCCATATGAAAGTAATATAATATTTATTATCATTATATAGTATTCAAATACATTATGTGAATCTGCCTACCCTATGCACGCCACTGGCTGTTCGGCATCTACTTGCGCTATAACTAGGTTTACCATGCATCGCAGTTTAACCGAGATAATCCCGATTTTTGACAGTGATCACACCGACCAGGTCAGTTTGGTATTATAATTTATATCGGTTTACGTCCCCCATGACCGGTAAAGTATTAATTTCAATTTTATATAGTGTATTTAACCATTTATTGGAAATTTTAATACGATAAGCAGCATATACATGCTTGCACGTAGATATAGAAAATTTGGAATATTTCCAATTACATATAATGCAATCTCCAGTGATTACATTACATTTAATGGAACATTTAATAAAACTAAGCTATTGTACGCGATTTAATTTAAAAAACACTTTCGATACACTAGTTGCAAGTATATTTCAAATGAAACAAATGATTTATTAAGTCTTGCGATGATAACAGAAAGTTCGGTGGCCACTTAATACAGAGATTTCAAATTTGAGTATTCGAAGAAGATAGATCAATCTTATCTTGCGATGTCTATAGAAGATCAACAAATATAATAAAGAAAAGTCCTTAACACATTTTTAAATTGTTTTCTTTTTTTTTAATTTGTATCTTCTATATTATAATATTAAATAGTATACCAAACATAATCATGACATACGAAAAGGATTATATTAGATGTTATGGTAAACTAAACAAGGAATTTTATGATACACATAGTATGTCACATATTATGTAGAATAAATTCATAAAAATACCTTTAACATTAACACTACAAAAATTACGGGCAGGCTTGCCCATGTCCTCAATATTACCTTATGATGGGGCTGTGGAGTATTAATTACACCATCCACAATCCCCGTTTACATCCAGAAGTAGTTATCTTAAGGTTTTTAGCCAGTACAAGTCTGACAACCCTTGGTCGTACAAACCCCCTGTACGGCTGAACAGTCCTATGAGGATTTTCCCGAGTTAAAAAAAAAACTTTTATATACTATAATAGTTTTATATAAAATATTACTTGATGAAATGTGATGATGAGACCGACGATGGAGATTACTCAACAAATATCGATTCAGTCATTGTTTGAAGATTCCTATGTAGAAAGATATTAGAAAAACAAACACAGGAAGTTAATTCTACTCCTTGGCAGAAATGCTCCTTAGATATATACTCAAAGTAATATTACATTTACATATTTTACAAGGAAATTCACAAATTATTATTTACTATAATAATTACTTGACCAAGATTGTTTTAGTCTTATTAGAAGACGGGTTTTAACTTAAGCAAAGTCAATACTGACTTATTATATTACTAATATAATAACTTAATTAATATATTATTATATTGCTAATATAAAAAATATAAAACTTATTATATAAGAAATAAGTTAATTTAGTAACAGATTTTTCCAATTTTTAAGCAAAGGCTTAAATAAAAACCCGTATTCTTATAAGGTAATTTGAATTAACCCATTAAAGTTTATTAACATGTAAAAATTAAGTAATATTTATTAAATATCACAGTAAATCATTGATTATATATTGGTAAATGTTTACAAATTTTAGTTAAACACAGTAAAGTCTTCCAAAGTGGCCTAGAAAATATTGCATCTATATACGGACCAGCATTACAAGACTCGCTGAATCTCACGTTCTTATTGGGCTGTCCTCGATGCCTTAGCATGGTTTTAAGACCAAAAAACTCGTAGACAATGGAAAGAGGCGAGCTGATTGTGTCGCGTCCTCGATAGCTGCGACAACAACGACCCCAACGATGCCTATTTCGGAGCTGAACACCCTATTTGGAAAGCTGCGATTCGAGTTGAGATCGATATCGTAACACTGACGTCTGTAAGCGATGCTCGTCAAGCGACCGTCACTATTTTTCAACTTAATTTATTGGCATTTTCCACTTGTTCGCACCACTGTTTATACCTACATTTTTACTATTTTTATAATAAGTTTTTTTTTTATTACGGCAAACTAACTACAAAGCCTCTGATGATATAGTGTAATTCAAGAACGTCTGCAACCGCTATGAGATCAAATTCCATAGACAGTTACCGTCGGTTTGTCGGCCTAAATATTTTACAACTAAACAGCAAGCCTCTAGATATATAGATAATTGGCCGTATATGAGTGAATACAAAGACGCAACAGGTCGAAGCAGGTTACTATGACGAGTTTGGCACCGATGCATAGTTTGACCAAAGCTGGAATACTCCACTGCTTATACCATGAAATGCACTTTATGTGATACAGAAAAAACATTTTGTCAAAGCGTTGAAATTCATAATACTTCGGTTGAGATTTATAGAGGCAACTTTAAGTTTGCTTAGACTTCACTAAAACATTACAATTTATATTACTCAATGAATGTCAAAGGATTTGGTAAGTCACCGATTTTGTCAACATGGCCTTGACTCTGCGAATACTATATATACTTATATATAGCCATATACAATTTCCTATTATATATTCAGTTTTTTGTTAAAACTATTTTATTTTCTGAGAGCTTTTTAGCGTAGTTCTCAAAAATCTCAAACTTTGCTTAGTCAAAGTTGAAATAGCGTCTATAAATCTCAGCCTGACTTTGAGATTTGATTTTATTGCTTCTTGCCTTGGGTCTAGAAGCCTTTGGCTATTTAATCAGAAAATAGGTTAATTATTATTATTCAAAATATGGATGTATCCTTCCATCTTCATAATGTGGTACTTATACATTGTGCTCTCTTTCCAGTTAAGCACAGACGGCTAACAACTCATTGCTGTTTGTTTAGCTCCAGCACAAAAAAATGAAACAAATTAAGACCAATGTTGATAAATATTCTTCCAACATATGTTTCCTTAAACGCATCAAATAATTATAAATAAAATATGAATATAATATTAAAATATAAACATTTACAACCAATATAAAATAAATTGAGTAAAAAACGCAAAAAGTTCCTACACAAAGACATTAATTATAGATCCGTTCGTTGTCAATTATTGATATTTTATTAGCCGCCATATAGCTATTACATACAGGTACGAGCAGTATTGCATCAGTTTTATGCAAATAGAAAAAATGAAACATTTCTACAACGAGCTAACTTGGATTTTATCCGTGAAGTTACAGGCATTGCTAATTTCGTTGCCGACTCTATTTAGATTCAGCTCAATTGAATCCTTCTTTCTATTGTAAATGGTGGAACGCATCCCAAGTTTTTTTTTGTGACCAGAGAAAAAATCCTGCATAAGAACCTCAGGTCCACTGTAAGGACAGCGACCCTGGTGTGTCAGACTCCTACTGACCCCCTAAAACACCCTCACACCTGAATAAACCCTCGGGGTGTCCTTCCAATCACTTCACCCGGGCCTGGGAATCTAGATTCTTTCAAACGCCCGAGGAGCAAACAGCCTGTTTAGGCTTCATCTCTGAGAAGGGTGGCCAAAAGTGGCTCCATTTCCTTTTTGTAACGGACTGTTAAAATCTGTTTTCCCCAATTACAGCAGTTATAATTTTAGCTCCAAGCCCTCAGACTCTACCTATATACCGAAATTAGTTGTATATAATCCTTTAAAAGCGTTTCCCAATTTATAATATATTTTAACCGATAGTTTGTTTTAGAGGGTTATGAAGACTTTATCATAAAAACGTAAATGGATATAGACACTAATGCATCTCTGCTCACCGCGAAAGGAATATTATTTATAATATTATTATTGACTTTATATCGTCATGAAAAGACGATAAGTTGCTATTTTCAGTCAACCAAAGCATAATAAATGTCAAAATTCATTCTTATGCTACATAAACTATACCTTAGTATGTTGTAAACGTCATAAAACTCTAGACATAAAAGAAGACGTGACTAGTACCTAGTTTCCGCTATTAGATAGTGACCACATAATAGCGTTTGTGTCGTTTAAAATTTTACTGCAGGTAATTTCTTTGCAAATCAGAGACAATAAATAAACTAGCACCAGGAAAGGTGTGTGAAACTTCAATTAAAATATTTCTATTTCTGGTGACTTCCACGAAAAAAATATTTTAAAATTTTAGAGTACAAGCACATGTGCTGTACCATAATAATACATAGAGATATCAGCACAATTTAACATTCGAAAGGAAGACTCTAAAATAAAAATTTGATTTCTATTCATTTAAAATAACTGTTACTACTTAATATCCCTATTTCCCTAGTGTATTATTTATCACATTCTTTAGCCAATATAAAAATCTTATTTATGTACACGTGTATATAATTCGCTATATTTAATCAGTTAGTCAGCGTATTACTATTTCACAGTCGCCAAATGTTTGCGTCCCAGTATTTTCCTCACATTTTGTTGTAAAATCAAATACTTACCTCGTAAAACGTCTGAATTTTCCAGGGAAATACAACAATAAATTTATTGACGAACATTCATTATAAAGCAACACGGATCATTAAAACATCGTACATTCCTCGAAACATTTATGAAATAAATACTTTAACCACTGCTTTATGCATGTAGACTTCTCCATAAATATAATATGTTATTAGTGTATGTATATTATTAGGTCCTTACATATGAAATTGGCGTTTTTCGTACTGGCCACTTTAATCACAAATTTCCCCTCTTTGGTAAGGAATTCCAAATTCAAATTTGTACAGCTATAGACTCATGTATTTGTGCTTCGATGATCGTCATTCATTTGTTTTTTTCTTCTGTTTTTTTCTGTTTGCGTCACTCATTTTACAAAATGGAAAACTTAAAATATCGCATTATTTACGAGTACGAGTTCCGCCGTGGCACTAGTGCTGCGGAAACACCTCGAAGGGTGAATGATGTGTATGGCGGTCGTGTTGCAAAAGAAAACACAGTTCGTTTTTGGTTTCAACGTTTTCGTTCTGGAAATTTCGACCTGCAGAACAAGCCCCGTGAACGGCCTGAGACTCAAGTTGATAATGAAGAGTTGAAGGCTATTGTGGAAGCGGATCCATCGCAAACCACGTCCGAGTTAGCTGCAGGCTGCGATGTTAGTGATAAAACTGTTTTAATTCACTTGAAGCAAATTGGGAAGATTAAAAAGCTTGAAAGGTGGGTACCTCACGAATTGACTGAAGCAAACCGGCAAACGCGCGTCGACTGCTGCGTTACATTACTAAACCAGCACAATAATGAAGGTATTTTAAACCGAATCATTACCTGTGATGAAAAATGGGTTCTTTACGATAATCGGAAGCGCTCAGCGCAATGGTTGGATCCTGGCCAGCCAACCAAATCCTGCCCCAAGCGAAAATTAACCCCAAAAAAGTTACTTGTAAGCGTTTGGTGGACTAGTGCCGGTATTGTTCATTACAGTTTTCTCAAATCTGGCCAGACTATTACGGCTGATGTCTATTGTCAGCAATTGCAAACCATGATGGAAAAGCTAGCGGCTAAACAACCTAGGCTGGTCAATCGCTCCACGCCACTGCTGCTTCACGACAACGCTAGACCACACACTGCGCAACAGACGGCTACTAAATTAGAAGAGCTTCAATTGGAAAGTCTAAGACATCCTCCGTACTCCCCGGACCTTGCTCCAACAGATTACCATTTTTTTCGAAATTTGGATAACTTCTTGCAAGGGAAAAAATTCAACTCCGATGGGGCAGTCCAAATCGCCTTCAAAGATTTTATTGATTCCCGTCCGACTGGTTTTTTTAGTAAAGGGATCAATGAACTACCTATGAGATGGCAAAAGTGCATAGAAAATAATGGTTCATACTTTGATTAATTAAATATATTATATTAAAAAATATTCGACTTTTTGTTCCTTCCATACAAAACGCCAATTTCATATGTAAGGACCTAATATTTACGTCTATTCCTCAACTGAAGTTCATATAAATCCATGCCATCTCAAAGTAATGAAACAAATTATATTTAATAATCTATTATTTTAATTAAATATAGATGTGTATATAAAACAAAATATATATTAAGTAAATGTCTGTTTAGATGTTACGATTTTCTTGGTGGCGACAATTTCTCAAGAAACACATACGACAATTTTCTTCATCTCAGTATGAGTGGAGGGAATCAAGAAGGGCTAATTTGCAAAAGATAAGCAATACCAACTATAATCCTACGTAAAACGCAGCAACGCGAAGCAATTTTGCGCCGTGTGCATTTGGTTCGCGCGAGACAAGCAGGAGCGTTTCTTAGTTATAAAAAATGAAACTCGCCAAAATTACTGTGCTCTAAATATAAAAATATGTATTTTCTTTCTTTTACTATCATTAGGTTTTGTAACATCGAGTATTAAAAGGATTTATTTTTTAATAATAACTCTGTTACTCTCCTTTTATTACAATAGTAATGATGTACATAGCTTCAGTTAGGACGAACGTCACAAGAGATAACGTGATTGCAAGCTGAACCTCTTTAGACAAAGTTCATTATTTTAGGTTTTTTTTTCGACAAGAAAATATGGCGGGCGAGGAAGACAAGAAAGGTGTCATACATTTTATTACAAAATAAAATCATGAACACATTGTATTTTCTTGATTGTATATTTGAGAAACTTGGAATAGGATGAAATAGAGCACGGCAATAAACGTAAATTCTAAAAGCTAAAGCTAGCGTGTCCAAATATTTTCTCTCAAGCTGGGAACCAGTTGATCCCTTAGCGGTTGAGGCAGTCGTCGCTTTCGTAGATTAATATTTATTTTTAAGACCGATAAATTCCTACTTACGCTTTCTGGTTCAAAGCCCTCTTGATAGCCCATCTGAATCAGTTTCGCAAAGGATTCTTTTGTATGAATAAAAAAAGGTCCTATAATCCTAAACGACGCGCACTGAAAAGTTTTTCAATTCTTATCTTGCCATGTCATCAAACAAAAATCTTTCAGCCATTGAGTTTCTTTCTTTATATGACACAGAATTAAAAAAAAAACTATGTGAAAGCTTTTAAGCTGGTCGGTATATTCAATGTCGACCACCTACGAACAGCATTCTGCTTTTCGATATGTGAAATCGGTTTTTGGGACTATGCTTTGCTTAACAATAGGAGTGGTGTAGCTACTTTACCAAACTAGTATTTAAAAAATGTAAGCTCTAACTGCTAATAAAACGAATAGAACAAATTGAATATCAAGGGCCACATACTTGTTTCCTAGATTTCTGCACCTAAGGGCTTCTATAAATCGACGTTAAAAAGCGAGAACGATGTTAACGGCACCCAAGTATCTGTGCTGCGGTATATAGACGCTACTTTATCTTTGCTTATACATTGCTGAAAAACTAATAATTAGTGTGATTGAAAGAAAAGCTTATTGAGACAAAAGGAACAATATACACATTTATACGTCTAAAGGTTTTGTACTTTGCTTACATTCGCAACAGACTAGAATACTGATTGTAGTGCAATACGAAATCCCCAATATGTTACTTACAAGCAAAGTAATGAGCGACTACAAAAAACATTTTCAACATAATATAGAACCAGGATATCGAAGCAAGTTTCGCTGTGATGATTTCAACTATGAGTTGGCTTCACGTAAATTTAGGATGTAGCCTCTGGTTGATAGGCGAGTTTTATTTTATATATGATGCTCTTGTACATGCTCGGGTATAATTAGTTACTCTGGTTGTACCTGTAAAATTCTACAACTCTGTGTACTCGAACGCCGTACAAAGCATACTCAGCTGTTCTTTTATATACGCAATGACATCGAACAAACTACGCTGGAAATTGTCTGGCAAGTTGGCTCCAATGTACATATAATAAGCATTTCGGCGCGACTGACCTGTTTAATATCTCCAGACGTGACAGATACACACAGGCACACGCATATGCATATATCTACGCAGAATCATACACACATACCTACAAGAACTGAAATTGTTGTTTTTATTACAAAAAATTCATATTATTTTTTGTTTAAGGAAAACTTAATATAAATAAGGAAAATCGTCATTGGCTTAATTATTTTTTAATATGTGTCAGATTAAGATGTTTTGTGTGTACATTTTGTATTCAATAAAAAAACAGAAAGAATAATACACAATATCACGTCATGTATTATGTGTGCTGGTACCAATCTCAAAGAGCACCGAAGCAATAACCGAGGGCAACTGGAGCTTAACTACGGAGATAAAATAAAAAGAATTCGACAGAGATTATAGTTCAAAGTATTCGGACTCAGCGGGTGTATATGAAAGGATTAATGAAAATAAGGAATAAAAGAGTTCTTTTAAAAATAGAGAGAAATGGAGTTCTACACTTTTCAGTTATTTCAGTAAAGATTCGATGGGATGAAACATAGATGTGCTTCTATATTATGTGATAACGCTGGCTTCCTGTGTCTTATAGGCGTAATTTCTCCAAAAATGCCAAATTACATAAATAACATTTTATATAATGTGGCATCCCTAATAGATACTTAAATTTTTCCAATAGCAGTTATTCACTTTGTGGTTAACCAACTTCTTATACCACAAAATGCCTTGTTTCCTTTCGTAGCAAACCATTACGTTCAGTAACATACATAAAAAAGGACAAGCAAAAAAAGATTTCTCGTTTAATTTCATTTCATTCATTTTTATTAAACACACAACGCGCCGCCGTCTACAGAACATAAAACTGTTGTCTCGTTATATTGTACAAAACCTTTTAAAATATTCCCATATTCATAAAGTAATTCCGGTACCCGTTTCCTTAGACTCCACATTAACATTACACGTTATACTCGAACATACAATGTTGCAGATTCGTAAAGTACATTAATTGGAACAGTTATAACCCAACTGAGTGCGAAGTCATTTTACACCTAGAGGCAGTAAATGTATTTTCAATTTAATCATGATCGTAAATTTTATTGGCTCAAACTTCATTATCATTTTACTATGATACGTATATAATTATAAATTTCATATACCTACGTCTGAAATAGGAATTGAAAAAACAATTCCAAAACACATTTAGTAATTATTGTTCCAAGTAATGAGAATGATTTCATTTTCGTATACATTATTGCAATCAAGAAAGCAAAGAATTTATCCGCTAGTTTTTTTTTAATATCAACAAAAGTTGTAGTCTGTATTGTAATTTGTTAAAAAATTGTTACTCAACACTTAACGGACGGGCCCCGCAGATTTACGTTTTTCCATTCTGACTTCCTAGGACGGGCCACGTAGATTTACGTTTTTCCATTCTGACTTCCTAGGACGGGCCACGTAGATTTACGTTTTTCCATTCTGACTTCCTAGGACGGGCCACGTGGATTTACGTTTTTCCATTCTGACTTCCAGGACGGACCACGTAGTTCTACGTTTTTGCTTAAATTTTAGGTACTTCGCGTTAGTTATTTTTATTTTACAAATTTTTATTGGTGCCATTAGTTAGCACTATTTGGAAACTAGGAAAGACAGAGCAGATTCGGTCCGTCCGTTAAGTGTTAAGTTGGCGACTGACCCGATCAAAATGGCGAAAAGTAACACGTAACAATGTCAGCATTTGTATGAGCCTAGGCGTTGGACGCATAATTCAACCGGTTACCAATTCCTTTGAAGTTTGAGTGCTACGTCCCGGTCAGGCGGCACTGTTGTAGCTTATTAAGCTCGCTGCGTATAGTGTTACAGTAACACACTCAGTCAGACGCCAGCCTTAGTGTTATATGTAATGTAGAAGGATGACGATAGTACAATTCTGCCGTTCCAAGCGACAATATACGTTCATTTTTATGTAGAAAATTTTGTTAAGATGAAAGTACGGAATATATTAGATATTTAATAACAAGAAAATTAAAATGTACATCAGATACTATTTCTATGGATGCCAAAACAGGGCGTCAACGCCTTTTCAGAGATTTCGTTACTTTAACAAGTATAACGCGATACCCAATAAGGAACGGAGTATCGTACGAAGGCAACGCGTGCCCTTACAGTGAATGAGTGCTTGTTACAGCAACCGGCATGTAATTAGCGGTCGAGGCATTGAAAATAAACTAAAGCCGGCTTGTTCCACCGCCGCGGGCGCCGCGTGACTGCCTCTCCTGATACATCACGAAAATTCACGCTCATAATAAGTTAAGTGTTATGAAATTTTATTACCCTTCGTATAGGTAACTATAGTACATGATCTCCGTGTACATAAACTGTAGGGCTGCTAACATTTATGAAGTGACTTCTTTTACAATCCATTATTCGAAGTGTTTCGTCTACGACAAAGCAACACTACTAAAATGTATTAAAATATTACAATATCTCGTTATTAGAAAAAAAATGGCCCAAAAATTACTCTAATAAAAATTGTGACTCAAATGAAAATGGATTATTCTATTATATATAATAGTAACTGATAATAATTACAATACTACTGTAACAGTATGAATTGTGTAATCTATCAGAAAGTAACAAATGCGACGTCACATTTTTTGTTTTTCAAAAATTACTTCGGCTAACTTGGCATTTATCCAATTATCCCTTAACTCACTGTAGTCAATCTAGTACCTTAATATATAGTAGACGCCAGACAAAAGCGGAACGCCTAGCTAGGTTATAAGAATGAAACCCTAGTCGTACCCACGGTCCTGGTGTGCAGAAGAAGGAACACTCCGGGAGTTTTAGTCGGTGTAAGTCCGACACACTCGGGGCCTCTCAATGCCCCTTGACGGCCCATAATGGCCCCCGGATTGCCAAAAAAAGTATCTTAATATATTCTCTAAGTTAGAGGTCTTATACATGCTGTACGTACAAGTAGCAGTTGCGCTAATTAACTCTTAACTGACAGTAAGTCTCATCAGTTGATTCTTTTATTAGAAATAAAACGTATTTAAAGTTTAAACCATCTTTATCGTGACTCCTGGGTGGTGCTAAACGAGCAGCAGTGAGGTGGTAGGGCGCCGGTGCCCGTTTGGATCGCGACCACAGTGCATAGGTGTATAGCCCGTCATAGTGACCAGTTTCGGTTTGTCGCGTTTCGGGATCAGCTTGTGCATATCCAGTAGCTCATATACCTAGAGACCTTCAGTTGTGGTATATGTGGGCCGACATGACGATGTAGACTATTAATGGATTTTCATCCTTTGATAGTCGCTTTCGTTTTTGGACAACACTGTACTTACCATCAGGTACTCTGTAGTCACTATGTCGAGACAGTGTAAAAAAAAACCTTTGTAATGCACCACGATACGTTTATAAAACAACTCAAAGGCAGTGAAACCGTTGTTACATTACATTGTGACACAGAAAGCATGTTTTAAATGTTAAAAGATTTACTAACAATTTTACTTCTGGCACAACTTGCGAAAAAATTAATTTAAATACATTGCGTACAGATTTATAAGTATGTATTATTATAATTGAAAGAACAAAGCAAGTGGACTTCGATATACAAAGACATTATGCGTGTTTCGTTACGTACATAAACAAAATATTTACATATACATCGTATATAGGATGTACGTATGTAAACTTAGTACTTATATGTGTACCTATACTAAGTTCGCATCGAAACATAAATCCTAAGATTCATCCTTGGTATGCAACGTAGCAGTTCGTTTAAGAT
Source organism: Automeris io (assembly GCA_036320925.1). Lineage (NCBI taxonomy): Eukaryota > Metazoa > Arthropoda > Insecta > Lepidoptera > Saturniidae > Automeris > Automeris io. The sequence continues at coordinate 7,330,919 of JAUDJH010000026.1, read as the reverse complement.
GGAATTGATATGAAGCAGGCGTGAAACCGCGTTCCTTCACGCTTCTATATACTTCGGTAACGTCAAAAAATATAATTCGTAGTATTCAGATAAGTATGTATATAAACAACTTATGCTTATAACGTAACCGCAAATATGCGAATTTTATAAGGAACATACATTTTACTATTATTGAGACCGTTTGTAAATTTATTTAACTTTATAACATTAACTTTGTTTTTATTTATAATTTTATTTGTATTTATAAATAAAATAAACGAATATTAACACTAATTTCGGCGTCAATCATTCCTAGAATTGTCATAATCGGTACGAGAAAAGTTAAGGTCTTTGAACTGGAGTAAAAATATACGTATTTTATTAATAAACAATCATATATTTTCTTTATTATGTGAAATGGCTACGCAGCCAGCAGTGTTGTAAAACAAGTTTTTATTAAATAGAAACTATGACATTAACCTTAGGAAATAACATGTAACGTAGAAATTAATTTTATAATTAATAATATAACGAATCAGATATATCTTCGATCAAATCTCAGAGAAGATATTAAATACATTACAATTTAATATACTAATAACCAATAAATATTCTGCAACAAGACTTCGTTTATTTAGTATCTATAATTTTATATACAGTGTATTTTCGTTTAACAATGAATAATATTAGATGTTTTCTTTTGTTAAAACTATCAATTTCTTTTCTTACGCTTCCTAATAAAAATAGCTTCTTCTTTTTAAAATCAGACACAGCCATAGGTAAAAATTTCTAGCTACTTCTTTGACTTTGCGTAGAATTCACTCAAGCATTACAATGTACATTACTCAATGGATATGATAAGTCACAGATTTTGTAAAATTGGTGTTGGCTCTGCCAATACTTACACTATACTCAAGTTTCTAATATATATATAGTTTTCAGTCAAAGACAAATTTATTTTCTAAGCACTTAGCTAAGCGATATCAAAGTACCGTCTAAAGCCAAAAATTTGTAATTGAGTGAATATAAATTTTGGTTCTTGACCAGTATGTTATAATTACTATTGCTTCATTAAGTGTTTTTTTACTGTATAGTTAAATTAATTTTATATTTTGATATTTGTAATTGTTACCATGACATATACAATTACAATATTTATTAATATTCATTATTAATAGTGCGATATGGTTTCCATTCTAACAAATGAATGCCGATGTACATTTGTAATACCTGTTAAATTACAAATATTACATTTTTTTAAGTTTTTGCTTTTCTACGTAATAAGTTAATGCAATTGTTTCTTTTTAGTTTACAGGCACATGCTTGATCTCAATTACACTTAGTGAAAACAGATGATGAGGTTAGATAATTTGATTTTGTACTAAGGTATACGCCAATCTTTACAATATTGTGATATGTACTATTCTTAATTGATATCTAAATTGTATTAAGAGAAAAAAAAGAGTCAAACAAAGTCTACGTTTTGATCATTCGCATTGTGAATACAGAAGCGATTCGTAAGAATCATAATACTTAACATGATTTTGGTAAATTATCTAATCGGTGTATCTTAAATACTACAATAAATAAATTGTCGCTAGGCTGTCTGTTAGTTTGTTCGAGAAAAAAATTGTTTTAGCAGAAAAAGAAAACAGCATAAGAAAACCGATGTGCTCGAGAAGAACCCACAAACTTTAAGATATCAAGTTTGCGTTTATTCATAAAAACACATTAACCAGTAGAATGTGCATGCAGAGAAAATTACGTCGAATGCGAAAGACGACGGAACAATTTAGCACGGTTGCGAGAAGACACAAATTGCAACCAGTTGCATAACATGCATTATTTAAACACGACAACCTTATAAGAAAGTATTAATGTGATAGAGACACTGGGTATATACATACAGATGTCGTATGCGGTGACTCAGACTTAGGCCAATGACCCTCGCTCAGCCGCCGATGAATATACTATTCCCGTGCCATACTCTAAATTACTGTATATTAAAACGATACGTCCCTATATTTTTAGAAAATACCACAGTCAATCAAAATTATACCTTCAGCTATGATTAGAACATCTCCATTCAACAATTGGCTGCCGACCAGCTTGTAAGTAAATTAAATTCTTTATCCCACCACTGTCTATCTTCTCATAGTAGCGTAACTTGTAACCAGAGATGGGCAAAATATAATCTGATTAATGATTAACAATTACAAAATGTAGTCGTTATTTTAATTTTCTTGCTCTGTAACCATGTTTAAAACATTAAGAAATCATAAATGTGTATGCAATATGGGATTCCGTAGTGTTTAAAACATAGATGAGCAAAATGCAGTCATATTAATGGTAAAAAACGTAAAATATAATCGTAATTATTTTTATTAATCTGATTACATTTTGCCCATCTATGCTTGTAACTAACTTGAATCAAAATATATAGAGACAATGTACTCTTGTTAACAAAATAGAAACAGACGACCTTGGAAGAAAGTTTACATACTTTAGTCTCCAACTCGTTCGCAAGAAATCACCGTGCATTTTTTGAGAAGATCGTTTACGCAGTACAAATTATTAGATAAATTTATTTATCTCCGTTGAGTTATTCTCTTGTCTCGAGTGATCGTGGTAGTCGTGTCAGTGCATCATTCATCAGTTGGCCTGCAAACGTGTATATTTGCATACGGGTGAGGTTTCAGTCTCGTTGGCGTCGACTGGAATTAAAAAGGGTCGAGAGAGGAGATCTCGTGTCGATAGTGTCACATGACTAATGGAGCAGGCGCCGATCACAGATATTAAATATGGCTGGAGCAGTGCCGTCGGCCGCGGCTGCGTTTGCTCTCGACCGCTGCAACGCAAAGCAACGTTCACACGACATGCGCAGATCATATGACTCACGCACAAAATCTTGTCACAAGTCGCACTTCACTTCGTAACGAATACTTTCATTCATAAATTTCGGCCAGGCAACGAGAATATTTATACATTTACTAGCGTACTCGACCTGGCATCGACAAGGTGCGATTTACCCTAAAACTGGCTAGTTTACAAACAACTTTCACCGTCTTTGTGGTGTAATATTAACAAACCCGACCTTAGTGAGTGCTTATACCATAAATAGAACCATATGCAAAAATATTATTTTTCTAGTTTCAGTAGTTCCGACTCAACGATGATATGTTAGTCAGGGCAAGTTTTTACATATAGAAAAAGAAGTAAAAGAAGAAGATTGATATGACTTTAATAATTTCTTATGAATTCCACTATTCTCAGGATTTTTTTTTTCATGCCACGCCGTATTAATGCAGTTTTGCTTAAGTCAGTAGGCTAAGTCCCCCTTAGGACCTCTAAGAAAATTATATTCAACTTACTTAGTAATCTACTCATGAACAATATAAAAATGGCACTTAAATATAGTTTACTGCTGAATATGTAGTAATACATACTCAATCACGACAAGTTTTATAGATGCGATAAGGTTTTATAACTGGCTTAACCTAGATTTCTGCGGCAACGATGAACAATAAATACCTCGGGAAGTAATTATGTAAACTCATTACGAAAAAATACTAAATAGACAGAACTTTACATAAAAAAATTCTATTTCTATCTTTCATATACCTGTTTTTATAATCTCTAATCCTCGATAATATACTAATCATATTATCGAGGGGTGAAAGGCTATTTGGTTTAAGCGACATTTTTTGGTGATATAGTAATATATATATTTTCGGAATCAGCATTTCGTACCTATTTCAAATATATATATATATATATATATATATATATATATATATATATATATATATATATATATATATATATATATATTAATATATCACCAAAAAATGTTGCTTAACCCAATAGGCTTTCACCCCTCGTTATAATTTTATTTGTAAGCCCCATTATTATCTACCTAGTTAGATTCAATTTTTCAAAAAAGAAGATATTTCATGTACGGATTTATGTAAATTTTCCCTATCATTCACACTACTTCCAAGAAATGATAAATCATGGAATCTTTCAAGTCAGCGTTATAGCACAAAAGTATGCAAACGAGATATAGGTAAGTGATTTTGAACATTATCAAATAAAGACGAACTATACACAATCAATACACTATTATCAAACTGACAGATAAGAATTAAACTACAAGCCTTCAGATATGTCACTTTCTATGTATTGTCCAAATAGGATAATATGAAGAGGAATTTCACATGTCAACTACTACGATAAATTCACACTTAAGTAAGAAGTTATTACTTACCTATGCAACAACATAAAACCTATATATACCTTCGAACGAAAAATAATAAAAAATCACTGGTTATTCAATATTATAAAAGCTAGCTAAATGCAAGTTGGAATCGCATATCGATAGCATCGTACAGATAAACTATAAAAGCACTGAACGTTGCTTTACCGCAAAATTTGAGGGGCAAACTTAGCTTTGCCGTTGTAAAATTACTGTTCCCATATATCGAATAGGTCGTGGTCAGTTTTTTCACTGCATATAAGTTAATAGAAACATACAACTACGAATTTGCAGTTTTTAGATTTTTCCTATATTTATGATATAAGGCGTGGTTCTTGACAAATTTCGTAATTTTAGGACAAAGGAAAGTACCCTATAAGTTTTGATTCCCTTGCGTAAACGGCATAAATGATAAGTATATGACGCAAACGGACAACTAAATTAAGTTTTTTTCTTCTGAGTATAGACTCCAAAAAATGTTTATTTTTCCACAAATTTCAGTGTACTTTGAAGTAATGTTCCACTATTATTTGAACCATATATTTCATATTACACAACCCACTCATTACTTTCACGTACTTTCATCACTTGTTAAATTTTTTTTTATAGAAGACTAGCTGATCCGGCAAACGTTGTTTTGCTATATAAGTTATTGTAATATCTTCTAAGATGTTCATTGAAATTAAGTGATGTCAAAGACAATTTTGTTCACAATTAAATACTCTTAATCAACAACACATTTATTTGGATAAAGATTAATATTATTACGTTGATACAACTCTTAACAAATAATGCATTAATTTCGACCAAATTTGATTACCATAAAAACGGTTCTAGTGAGTTAAACTTAAAAGATAGACATATACTGTCGCGGACATTTTTTTAGATCATTTTAAGAGGAATAACTCTGTCATACATATATTTTTGGTATCTTGAACCGTTTTCGCAGCGCACGTAATGGAAGCACTCAAGGATGAATAATTTTCCCCGTTTTTTTCACATTTTCCATTATTTCTTCGCTCCTAATAGTTGCATCGTGATGTTATATAGCCTAAAGCCTTCCTCGATAAATAGTCTATTCAACACAAAAAAAAATTTTTCAATTCGAACCAGTTGTTCCAGAGATTAGCACGTTCAAACAAACAAACAAACAAACTCTTCAGCTTTATAATATTAGTATAGATTTAACAATAATCTGTGACTTTGCGGAGAATACTTGACGATAAAAAACTTTATAAGAAAGATTATATAACAATAATAAGATTGTATATTTTTTTATAATAATTAGATAAAGATTATCGAAAGTGGTAAGAGAGTAATAGAGTAGTCACTACACATAATTAAATAACTCACAAAATCATCTTAGATTGTGCACTGATTACTATTATATTTTTGCCCAGCAGCTCTCAACACATTTTCCATATTTATCCCAAATATGTGTCATCAATCACGCACTTTCAATTGTGTTTAGAAAGGTCTGGCTTTACGTTTACAACAATATCTTTGGAAATACAATATGTATTGTAATGCTTGAAACATTTTAGTAAATTCGTAACCCAATTTTAACAAATGATTTCAAAATCTTTGTGATAAGCTAAAAACAAAATACATAATAATTCAATATATCAGGTAGACAGTATATATTTTATCAAGAAATAATCATCTTCATATACTTTTATTAAAGCTTGATTATTTAATTAATAGTCTTGTCTAAATGTCAAGCTGTTTGCTATTACCTAAGCTAATATTTAATAAGAATATACTCATTTTTGTACTAAATCCATTATCAAAAACTATATTTTTTACAGTCTATTTTCTACACATCTATAATTAATATCTTAGTAATGGAAATTTAGCTGTAAAATTAATCAATACAACTCATTCAAATTTCATAATTTTATGAGTATAGTTACTCATAAATAAAGTGCCTTGGAAGGCGGTCAGCTGCGCTACGGATCACGTTAGGCACAAAAATTTTAAAATTTATTTCTGCTCAGCCTGTAAGGGATATAGCGTGATGATGTAAATAGTCATGTAATGAATAAAGAATTAGGCACATTTAAAATGAGAATTTCCTTGAACAATTTAAAAAAACACTAACTCTTCAATCATTAGTTTTCTTTTGATATGTTACCTCAAGACCAAGGCCGAGTTTTATGACTGACATCATCGACTTTTCAGTTGTATTCATAAAAAAAAATGTTATTGTTATCTCAAAGTGGTGACGTCAATCAATCCATCGGTTTACAATAGATGCGTCCCGTACGCGTATCGAAACATAAGAAAATGTGCCGGTCCATCACTAATATTCATCGCCACTCAAATTCCTTTGAACATTGCCAAATTAACAGCACAATTTCACAGAGGCTCTGGTTAAATCTAAAATATGTATGATAATAATAATAATAGTTACTAACAATTACACACGTTGACCTAGTCCCAAATTAAGCTTGCGCTTGTACTATGGGTACTAGACAAAGATATACATACATATATACAACTATGACTCGTGACAAACTAATGTGCTCATCACAGAAAAGTTTACCACTACCGGGACTCGAACCCAGGACCTTAGCATCGTAAGTAGGGTTACTACAAACTGCACTATCAGACCGTCTAATATTTTTACAGTTACAGTAAATGTTTTCTAAATATTTACTGTAACAAAATTATCTAATGTAATTTTACTTATAGCATTCATTATCTTTACCATAATTTTATTGTATAAACAGAAATAAAAAAAATTAAAGCTTAACTTTAGCGAAAATTGTATATGTACATGAAAGTAAATCATAAAAATATTAAAATTTCTGAATTAAATAAATTTAAATATCAAAAAGAAAAGTAAAGACATTAAAAGCCAGTACTACATTAATAGTTATTGTATAGAGAAATAGTGTATACATTTTGGCACAGGCAAAACGCCCACAAAACGTTGATAGTTTCGTGAATATTAAAAATGTTATAGCCCATACAAAACAGCCACAGAACGGGATTAGCGTTGTTTATGTTATAATAATCAACGTTATACATTTTGGTGAACAAAGAAGGCCACGAACACTATATTGATGTTGCGAAAACCTAAACAAAAATAAGTTAAAAAAAGGTATAAGTAAATGTACAAAGTAAGTTGCGATGCTATTTCGTTTTTACGTCATTAATATTATATTTTAATAATATTAAATACAAGTGCTTAACACAAATAAATAAAAGTAACTTATGGCATCACTATTAGAATGCATTTAAGACATAAATGTAATGAATGTCTTAAATAATAAATATCAATAATTAACAATGATTTTAGGTAAGTTGCACTCTGCGTCGTCATGTACAAGTATGATACGCTTACCGTTCTCAAATCATTCTATAAAAAAAATACGTCGCGTTGCGGCATACCTAAACGCGAATAGCGTCTGGCAGGGTGCACGCAGCCACACAGGGCCTTGCTGTCAGACGCAAAAATTACGTGACGCACCAACATCATTGTATAAATATATGTTAGTGACAATGAGACGTTTCGTCGCCTCCGCAAGTACACTTGACAAAAATCGAAAGTGTTAAACTTCTCAATTCTTCCTTCCCAGCCGAATTTAATAAAAGCAGTTCAACAACCTATCCGTGATTAAGAATGACGCTACGTCTAGATATACGCGGTATGTGGGTAATATCTTCTGGGATTGAAATAAATCGCTAGGATTATTGCCAAGTGGAAATAATTTTAATATATTGGACGCGCGGAATTCACTTTGACAATATTTTGACAGTATGCGGTCTGATCTAGCTTTAAAGTGGATCGCTTCACTATCTTTTTCTGTCGTGTTACATTCCACACTGTTGAAAATTACTTTTAAAATATTCTCTAAAATCTACGCCTTAGTATTTAATATTCGTGCACATTATACACAGCACTGGGATTGTGAATTTTTTTATACTCTCACCATCATCATAGTATCTACGGCCGCAGGGGAGCTTTGGAATGGTCCAGCAAATTACTCCAGTTTTCTACCTCCAGCTCTCAATACCGAGTGTTGGAGTGTGTTAGACCGCATGTGGACTGCGAGCTATAATGCAGTAATATATAAAAATAAAAAAGAGTTTTAATTTCGTAAGAAGGTTACATAGACAACATTTTATGATTAGAATTAAATTCAATTAAATCCGCAAAAGGACATAATTTGTTTGTGTTACTGTTCCCGGTGGTCTTTTGTCATGATAAATAGGAAGTTTATACCTTACAGCGGGTACAAATGAATTGATGATGCTAATGATGGATATTTTCGATGTATTTTTTATACTAGCGAGGCAAAGTGACTAACTACGCTGTACCCGGTGTTAAGCAAAGCACAGTCCAGAAACCGACCGCAACTATCAAATAACAGGAGACGGTTGGTTGATAGTCACCGTGATGCCGGCCTGTCCAATGCTAACTTCACACTTCTTTTAAAGGACTCACTATCTCATAGGACGAGGGGAACACGTTTGCCGGAAAACGTTCCACAGCCTAATAACACAACAGAGGTAAAAATAGGGAAACTTTTTAGTGCTTGTCGGAATAGAATTTGGAAAATTTTTAAAGCATATAATTGAAGTAGCAGACTAATACCACTAACGGTAGGAAAGAGTTTATGCCTTATTTTTCATAACAGCGGCCATATCTCAAGCTAAATAAAATAATATGGTTAATCGGATTTTGTTTGAACGACAGGGATACAGTAAAATTTTTATACATCGTTGTCGCTCATACGCCTTGTCAAACAGCTGTCAAATATGAATATATGATGGGAACAAAACTAAAAGAGTCTGTGGTACGGTCGTATGTCCAGCCATTGGCTGTCCCACGTTGGACAATGTTGAAGCACGTGATTAGCGGAGTTTAAGTCTGAACCGTAGCCATAATACTCACTCGAAAATATAAATACTAAGCCTCCTTGCCGAAACCGTTGATGAACCCTGCTTTAAACAGTAAAATAAAACAAAAAACCAACTTCATTGGAGAATGTTATCATATGAAAATAAATCTGCAAACTTATTGTGCCATTTTAGAAATTTTACGGTGTAGATATGAACACTGCGATGTAAACAGTATGGGAGTAGTTATCACAGAGTAAACAGCCTCAGTACATATATATAAGAGAGAAACTGGCGCTGCCGGTGGCCATCTAAGGAGTGCAACTGTATAACCGGACCGACTGCCCCTATTTAGAATAATCAGCCCGCAGTTTTGATTCCATAAGAACGACAACGCTCCACACTCTCCTGATCTGTGATCATTTGCAGATATTTTTATGTTAAACTTTATTATTTTCAAAGATTATATAAACATTTCCGTAAAACTTCAAATAACATTAGATCCAGCAAAACATAAGATTTGCAGGACAATAACGATAACGTCCAAAATATTAAAATTTAATTTATTTGAAAGCTACAATTAATGTGTATTACGGCCCAGATTATTTTATACTGACTCGGCCAAATGTGGTCACTGGTCCTGATGGTTTAAAATGTAGTTTAAGAACGGCGGCGGTGGTCAAGAGTAGAGATGCCACGAATATTCGGCAACTATTCGGTATTCGGCCCATTCTGCCACTTTTTTTGCTATTCGGTATTCGGCCGAATAGTACGTACTATTCGGCCGAATACCGAATACCAAATCATGTAAAAAAGACACGTTATATTACTCAAAGTTATCTATTTATTTCCAAATTACAACACTTTAGTAATTAAAATTGATCAGTGGTAAGTTGTGATGGATAAAAACAAGCTTTTCAGCATTTTTTGGTAGCAAACGATTATTACGCTTTTCATCGTAAATGTTACCAGCCTCAGAAAATAACCTCTCACTAAACACGCTACGTCCAGGAGAAGAAAGATAAACTTTAGCAAATTTCGAAAGGTTTGGATATTGTTTTTCGTTTGTATTGGGTATTGTATTATCTTTGCTGGCCGCGCCAACGCAACGAGGAAAACAGGTTGCAACTTGCCTTAATCCAGCTAACGCGCACCCGATAAGCATGAATTCCAATGCCGAATATTCGGCGCTTCGGCCGACAGCGTTGCCGAATATTCGGTATTCGGTATTCGGCCAAATCACTATTCGTGGCATCACTCAAGCAGTGGCAGTCAAGAGATGGGAATTGATTAACTGTAACCGTCGTCATTCCAGCCTAAATGTACCGGATTCGAAGGTATGTAGATTTACAACAATCAAAATTCATACACATTCGCCAGTATGGTGGTATATAGTGTCTCTGTGCTACATAATTTAATGATAGCGAACTTAAAAGAACAATACCAACGGTTACAATTGTTTTGGTGTACATCTGTAACCGACTATTTGGGTGCGTGCTCTGAATGTGGTATATTTAGCAGAAACAACATAATTTTTTATTAATACGGAGCTTGTCTTTAGGCGCTATAGTTATTTTCTGACATCGGACATTATTCCTAAAACGTAATATATTATATATTAGTAACTGGCCCGGCAAACGTTGTTCTGCCATATAAATTATTTCTAGTGCATTTGGTTGTCAAATAAAAAATAACGAATGTAGGGGGTTGGGATCTGAGGCGGACGTGGCGCCATCTGTTATTCAATAATATAAATAATTTCATTATGTTTGGAATACGAACGACGGTTAAATTATTTGGATATTGTTCATATTAGAATCGCGTTTAAAAATGGGGGGTGCGACTAAAAGGCTGAAAATTTAGGGTTAAAGAAATTATTAAAAAAAAAAGTTTGTTTTCGTCTACTCAATGGTCATCGGTTTTTTGGTATACATTATCTGCCCCCACCACTTAAGCTTGCTAATACGAAGAGCTATGTTATAACACCAGTTGTCCGTTGGATAACCTCATTTTGGATTTTATCCTCCAGAGATATGCCCAACACAGCTTGAAATAACTTACTAATATACATATATAAACATAGTTAGAAAGAAATGATTAAAAAAATCGGAAACCTCAATGTCATAGCAATCGTAGCGAGATCGCAGTGATTGCGCTCGACGTTTTTCAGAACTCATACACCGTGCCCACATTGTATTCTTTCTGGAACATCGAACACACCAACACTGAGAAACAATGGCTTAGGCAGGAAAACATCAATCAAATACCAGCACGTAATATCTAGCCGAATGTAATGCGCCTGTAGGTCGATGTACCGTATTTATATCACACATATTAAGATAAATTATTTGAATTCACTTCCTTTTTATTCTAGTGAAATCGAAAAAAACGTAATCAAAATAACAATTCAGAATTAACTTTCTTCGGACTCTAGTTGATCATCATTATGCTCTATCCTGGTTATTTATGTATAAATTCAGACAATTTTCATGAAAATATTGGTAAACTTTAATTAAATAAATATTGACTGTCCTCATTATCAAAAGGCAAAACGATGAATACTATTATCTAACGACTTTACTTATTATCGAACAAAAATTCCAAACAACAACAATGCTGCTGCAGCTGCATACTTCAACAAAACACCTTTAAATTAATTTGTTATAAAAAAAAATTAACACTACGGCAGGAAAAAACAAGAATAGAAAGGTAACTGAATTAAGATTTTAGCGCCCCTTCTGAAATAAAAAAGTATGGAAGTATGCGAAATTACAAATACAAAAAAAGCGATCCGGTATACGAATGCTTATGCATAACTTTAATTCACAATATCGTATAGTTACCTCAACAATTAATTGATTTTCGTGTACACAAGTATACAACCAACAAAATCAGCAAATATCTTGAAATTAGACCGCAGACAGCGGGACGACTTAGCTCTTCATAATACGTATAGGTCATCAATATGAGAACTGGAATTACGTCAGTCAGAAACAATTGCATATATAAAATATGTTGCTAAAAGCATTTTCCATTACAGACATTGAAACATAGTTTATATAAAAGTGCCTAACTTGTTTACGTTTGCTTAAAATTCAGCAGAGATTTTTCTTTTGATAGATTACATATAAACAAAGCCGTAAAACTTGTAACTGTTATATTTTAAATTGCATAACAAAATGTGTTCTAACATATTGAATTATTTGTTTGAAAGAATATTCTTTAAAAATCATTTCGTTTTGTATATTTATACTATCTAAATAACTTGATTTTTAATGTGACAACTTTATAATCGCTAGATATTACATAATCTATTAAAATTACAATACTTTAACCTTCACCATTGAATTAATATTTCAAAAGGCCGATCAATGGTCAAAAAGAAATGTAGTTTGAATACAATTACAGTGATACTTGAGTAATAAACGGAAATGAATAAAGCTTCGACGAACGAAAGATTTATAATAAACGTATTCTTCACTGTGACGAATAAAAACTTTCGTTCTACCTCTGTGAAATAATCAGAATAAGGCACTTATACTAAAACACATTATATTAGAGTAAGTCCGTAATAAATAACAGTGAAACTGACACAAATGATCTAACTGTGCGGTTTGTATTATAGATGTTAGTGGAAACATTCTCTCATAATAGTTGGCATCAAGGCAATAACGTCTGTTAATACTAGACACTTAAACTCAGACCAAGAACTTAGTACTTGAAAGTCACACTACTATTTATACAAACATGTTTCGCGACTTGCTAAGAAGAGTGCTCCGATCCATTACGTTGTTTATGAATAAGAAATGTTCTGATAAACCACTATAAGCTTTGCCCACTAGTGTAATAAAGCCAATTTTCGTATCAGCTATTCTCAATATTCTAGCTGTTCAAAGAATGGGGTAATTGCTAGCAAAAAATAACACTTGGCGCCACAAGACATTTGAGTGATTTTACACAACGCCATTTGGCATGGTGAAGGATACGCGAAAATTTCTTGAGTGTAAAATTCAAATGTGACATATATAACACCCATCATAATTGACCTAACATAACTGTAGAAATGTTTAAATGTGTTTCCCGAACATTATCAATAAATTACTGCCATTAGATTTTAAAGTACAATGAACTTTGCATGTTACTAGTCCTACTTTTCTACTCATTGATCTGTATTAAACATTAAATTTACTCTAGATTATAATTACGTACAATAATAATACCATATTGATTACCTATAATAGTTCTCGGAACAATAAAAAGAAGATAATACATTGTAATAAAGACAATTATTGCTAATTTATGCTTATATAATGAACAAACAAGCGATGACGACAATTCTCAACACTTGTGCTAATTTAAATACAGAAATACATTTTTGTTTTCAAGTTCTACTTGACTGATGCAGCGATTCATTTATTATCATTGTATGAATAACTTTCGTAATTATTGTGAATGTATCTCTTTTACGATGCCGGCTGTTATTGTGAATGGGATTCTTGTATTAATGCTGACTTTTACAAGAATGCTATTTAAATGAGACAAAATACAGTCAAACTTAAACCAAAATATATACCAGTAGAGTGTATCCCATAGAAGCATTTACAAATATTGATAAAAAATTTGGTCCGATTTGGATTCTGAAACTTCTATTCTGATATTTACCCGGTTTAAAGCCAATTTTTTTTTTTATTAAATCTCCAAGTCAACAAGGTAATTCTTTTTATGCTTTATTGCGATGCACGCTACTCATATATTTATTTTTTATGAACATAAATAAAAAAGAAAAACCACAAAATTACGTGTATTATAACATAACATATATAGACAATGACCTAAACTATACTAGCCTTTGTATATATAAACTTAGCTCTCTACTGTGTCCTCAAAATAATTTAGGACATCATCTTCAATAAATTGGTTTCGATTTCATTGTCTGCTCTCATTTCCTTATTTACTTTCTTTTTAACTGGGCATTGTCACTGGCATGTAATTGTGGCGTATGATAGGACGCTATAAATTTATACAGAAATAGAGCCTTTATGATGATGATGACCTAGCCGAACTCGGCCACAGCGACTGTTCAACATCGATATCTCCGGTAGATATATAAATATGGCCTTTATATGATAAATAAAAACAAAACACACAGTAAATATAATAAGAAAATATAAAAAATACGAGTATAATTACTAAAAAGTATCTTTAAACATCGTTTGGATGTAGGGCGAGTCTACATATACGAAAAAAAATTAATACCTAAGTAATTACCTAAGCAATTTTGACGTCTTCTGCAAGCTTTATGGATCTATTGAGTTGGCTGGAACAGACACTTAAAATCGACGTTGCTTATCTATCTAGTAAACCTTTGTTTCAATTGATACTCGTATGCTAACAAGGCCGAAATTGTTTATTGAAAAGAATGTTTCAAACAGTTGTAGGTATTTCTTGGGTATGGGGGTATATTTACCCTATAACTTTGCTGATGAACAGAGTCTCTGTTGCTGAATATTACAAAATTATAAGGCTGAGATTAAATGACTCTACTTTAACTTGGCTTAGCAAAGTGCACAGAAAATAAATTCATCTATGATAAAATACTGAATGTATAATAGAAACTTAAGTTTAGCGTAAGTATTCGCAGAGCCAAATCCAATTTGACGAAATCGGCGACTTACCATATCCTTTGATATTAATTGACTTATATAAATAGTAATATTTAAGTAAAGTCTAAGCAAAGTAAAAGAATTATCTGTAAGTCTCACCCTAAGCGATCTACTGAGAAAACCATTATTAATATTAATCGTTCACATAATTGCTACACTTAATAAAATGTCCTTGTAAAAAAAAATTCTAAGTATTTTTCAAGAATTGCTTGAAATTTTCTTACTGGATATTCAAATCATTAATATTTATTCTGATTTTCTCTCTTGCCGTATACAGTCAAAATCTGTTATAACGACATCGAAGAGACTACTCATATTTAGTTGTAAAAACCGATAGTCGTAACAACCAGTGATATAATCGAGATTCGAAGTCCTATTTTTTGACGGGACCTTTGTTCTGGGTAATATAACCGGTATGTTGTTCTAAACGATGTTGCCATAAACGTTTTTGACATATTGTTGAATTTCGGTACCAGAAATGATGTTTTGTACGGAAATTGTTAGGGCGTTCTTTTAAATATGACAATTAATATCAATATCATTTGACAGTTTGAAATGGATACATTTACACGTACAGTAAAAATAACAAGTAACAGTAACAATTAATATATTAGTATTTAAATTATTTTCATTACTCTCAAATGATATGTTAAAAGGTTAGTTTATCATTTGTTAAGTGACAATGACTAAAGGCTAGAATAGATTGTTAGGGCTCATTGAACATCGGTAGTGCGCGCGGGCGGATGCACGTGCGCCGGCGCATTGGGCTAGCGTGCCGGAGCGCGGCTTGCACTTCCGACTCACATTCATTCCCGCGCCATTCATACAACTGCGTCATTCATTTAATTCAAGTTCATAACGAGAGCCGACAGCGACACGTGGGAGGAGATCCGATACTATCGCGTGCGCTGCCACTCTGCATTATAGAAAGCTTTTACTATCGATAAAGATAAATTAAACGGTCCCTACCGACCGGAGCCCAGTTTGACCTAGGAGGTATCCCTAGTAGAAGTAGAGTACTAGTAGAGTAGTATTAGTGGAGGTAGGTCAAACGTTGGAGGAGCGGGATGACCGTAATCCACCGTGAAATGAATGAGGGATGGTGGAGAGCAATGCCATCCTGCGAGACAGAGCTTAAGGAATGCAGTGCACGGCGGGACTGTGGAGCAATTGATTACAAGGCCCACAGTACCGTCTTAGACCGAGATAAACTTGGGGATTTTAGTTGGTGAAAGTTCAGCACACCCCGGTTACCAACTCCATGCGTAGCCGGGACAGTGCGATGAGGATTTACCCAATTAAAAAAAAGAGATGTCCCTAAAATAAGTCGGATCGCTTAGTTTTCGATGCTGTCTTTTATCACTTCTCCGTATTCAGATGTGGTCGCTTTAAATATTCTAAAGGGCGCCATATTTCACGAGCCGCTTAAAGTGACCGCCTAATTAAACTCGGCCTGTGGCACCTCCGACACCGGGCGTGTTAGGAAGTACAGACAGTTACAAAATGGTCGAGTTTAAGGATCGAGACGCGGTGTGGGTGCTACGCGGAATGGCGGCAGCTACATTAGCTGTGGCGGCGGCGTGGCGCCGAGATAGTATCGCTGGGACGACATCCCACCACAGTGCCATACTTTTCTAACTTTTTGGTTTGTCAGGTCGCGCGGGCGTATTGTGTGCAATTGTAACACGCGAGAGCACCTCGCGGCCTCGGCCGACGACCCACCCATTCAGTTAATCCGACAGTATTATGTCGACCCGGCGTCTTTGTTGGTCACCGGCTTAATAAGACGCCGTGGGTAGCTTATGACACTTCAGGGTCTGGTTATAAAGGAGCCAAAAATTTTACCTGGCAAAGGTTGCCAGGACGACAAACCTATACGTCTTTTGATATGCTAGAGTATTGTTAGCGAACAGTGAACTAACCTCGAAAGAATATACGTACATACGAAGATATATCTGAGGGGCTATGGATAAGCCGAGCTAATACACCGGCGTATATATAATTATAGTATCTACATGTAGGGTGATTAGGGCCTCGCGCGGATAACTGGCCGTTGTGCCATTGACTCCCGGTGTGCGTCGAATTAATTGAGATGTATGCACACAAATTCTTTAACCCCAATTAATTTCGTGGAACTGAATTGGTTGAGCGTTAATTAAGTGCATTTAATATTTGTGAAGAACCCACTGGCGGTTAAATATGATGCTAACAGTAACATTATTGTTTTTATTTCGCAAACAAACATGATCCTTTCCTCTATTGGCGGCGCTTCGGATTATATTTTATATGCCGTAATTGGAATCAAAGTTCAAATATTTCGATCATAACATCCATGAGATATTATACGCTCTGATCAATGCATTTTATTTCAGTTTTCAATCGCAATTTATCAAACAGTGTGGTTCGTTGCCATTTAGGCTATAGCGTAAGTTCACACCCGGACACTATTTACATTTTCGGTATTGCTCTGCTCATGTATTGTAGGTACATATATCCTCGTACATGCAATTTGGGTGCAATGAACATAATGTGACATGAGTGTGCGTCGTTTGTTACGCTCTCCTCAGTAAGGGCAATGAACCAGAGAGTAAATTGGACACTTGTGTCCTACAACTGCGCGCGCCATAGCACAACCCGGGCACAGTCCATGTATTTTACTGTAGGTCACACCATGCTGCATGAAATACACTCGTACACCCAGTCAAAACCACTCGGAAGACGACTCCGTGTAACAAAACATTTGAATAAACATTATGAAATTTCTTTAAAATGCTACAATATAACGTTGTGGTAACTTACAACTCTCATATTCTTAAATGTCGCGGTATATGTACATATATATCAAATATTACATAATAAGTATATTTCGATTTTAATTGTACAAAAAGTTGTTGGTTTTAGTGATATTGTTGATTGCTTGTATTTTGTGGATATTTTATATTATTGTTATGTGCTTAATTATACCAGAAACTATACTAACTGTATTTCATCTTGAATATGTAGCACTCGAAAATTATTAAGTAAAAATAATAAAGCTTCAATGAAGACTAATATATTTACAGTAAGTACTTAATATTGTTAGGCAACATTGAAATTTAATTAGCCAACTACTGAATTTGATGGTTATGAAATGTGAACATTTAAGCGGTTTAGGTTGTTAAACTCATAATACATAAGGAAACGTCTCAAGAATGCCACAATGAAGTGCAATGAAGTTGAGTAGATACATTATCATTCTAAACACGACAAACCGCGTTGCCTGCAAACAAACTTATATAATATTTGCGTATAAATGCATACATTCTAGATAATATCATAGGGGCTGACTGTTAATAAATTACGTACTTTATGACTTTACAATGTTTTAACACTTCATATAAATATGCATTTAGGTATTCCGTTATAGTTAAATAATTCAGTGAATAAATATCTACTCAAGCGGTCCCTTATTTGAACATCGAAATGCTTTTAATATAGTAATTATTATTTCACTATATGCTTTTTACGTTTACAATACTTTTAATATCAATACAAATTGTTGTCAATAGTTCCATAATCACTTTTATGCACCACCATAATGCAAATGTTTTCCATATTGAATATTATTAATAACAGAACCAGTCTTAAAAATTTACAAGTACATGGATAGGAACATAAACACACACATAATATAAATTTACATGGCTAGTAGCATAGTAAATAAAATAATTTTACGTTCGATAAAATTAGTTATTAATTAGAGTTTTCTTGTGATAGGGTGATTGCCCAAACTGGGTCATTACTACAGTACACAAGTATAAAGACCATCATAGTGATTTGCTTTGGCATGTGCCGTTTCGGGATCAGCTTGTGTATATTCAGTAGCTCATATACCTAGAGACCTTCAGTCGTGGTATATGTGGGCCGCCATGACATTGTAGACTATCAACGGATTTTCATCTTTTGATGGTCGCTTTCGTTTTTGGACTACACTGTACTTATCATCAGATCCTCTTTAGTGACTATGTCGAGCCAGTTTAAAAAAAAAGAAAAAAAATATATATCTAAATTTCAACACAGCCATACTGCACCCTTACAAGAACGTTGCAGTGTTAACTTTTTTTAAAACGTAATATGAACCGTTTACATTTTTCCTCGCAAACTTCTTACCTGTTTTTAATACATGTTGAGTTTTTGTATTTATTTGTTCAAATTAAACTCATATTTTTTACTTAATGACGTTGTTTATTAACAATATCATCCATATTTTAGTCTTTTTATTCTTACACAGAGTAAGTAATACTTGATACTGTCAATAGTGTGCATATTAAAATTTTCATGTATCTTTGTATTTTATACTTGTCGATAATCTTTGGGATTCATTAATAGTGGTTAAAACAGGTCATTTTTGTCGTAATAGATCAATGACGTGACCGGCTGATATCAGCAAAGGGTTATAATTATTGCAGTAAACTATATATCTAACTAGAAGAAAATACATTAGTGTAGGCCGGCATGAACGCGGCAACTATCAGCAAGTAGCTATCTCTTGATAATCGTTTTTGATTTTTGGTTTGTTCTGTGAATTCGATCAGATATTGTACAGTCACTTTGCCTAACTACAATAAAAAATATTTAAAATATATATTTATTAATCATATACAGAGTGTTATTCTTTAAATAAAACAGTATGGGGAAATCCTAAGCTACAAGAGATATGTCAATACAGTCTTTGGTAGCTTTAGCTTTTAAGTTCAAAATAAAATTGGTATAGTTACAAGTCTGGTCAAACGTAATCTTTCGACAAAAAGTTACGAAATTGGTCTTTTTTTACAGAAATTAATTTAGTTTCGTCAGACTGTATTGTTTGTAGTGAACATTAATGCAAAAAAAATCACAGGTTATTCAATTTATAAGACTAGCAACACCACAGGGCCCTAACTGCGTTTTCACAGGAACCGAGAGTATTAGCGGAATAAAATTCTATGTCCTATTACGGGTTATCTATTTGTGTACAAAATTAATTGTTATTTCCACTGATCATTAAAACTTTGAATCTATTACATTAAAAATAATACAGTTCCAGACTAGACATTTCTTAGTGTTGTAAAAACAAATTCAGTGTACCTACATGCAATTAACTAAAAAAAACATTATATACAATGCGCTCGCGGGTTAAAAGATCAGCTGATAACTCTACATCATTGAGTTAAAAATAACAATGAGCAATTTATATTTTTTTTTTCGTGTTATTATTACAATAAACTACAAATTAGTTAGTCTTTTTATCTTAACGATTGTAATAACAAAATGAGTCGGGATTTGTCATGAATTTATAGTTTTTATCTTTACTTTGTATTTGCATTACTTTATTTTCTTAATTATCTTTTATATTAATAATAAATCTATAAACTGGAAAAGTTTATTATGTTCGGGAAAAATGATCAATATAATTACTAATTTACATTATAACAAGAATTATTATCAAACTCTTATTAATTGATTTTAATTCGATATTATCACAAAGGCCATCCCAATTAAATAAAGCGTTTTGCTTAAAACGCTACTTTATAAAACTGTTTACTATTGGAGGAATTAGAATTGGAAGAATTATTAGAGGTAGATTCGTCTCAAACAAATGGAACTTGCAATAACTTTAAAAGTCACTCAGCAAGAAAACTCACATCGTTTGAAAATCGTTAAAAATAATTCATAAACAAGGTATTTGGGTTCCATACGAATTAAAGCAGAGAGATAGTAACTGCCGATTATGCAAGAGTGAAATGCTGCTAGCTAGGCACAAAATAAAAGGTTTTTTTACATCACATCGTCACTGGTGATGAAAAGTGGATACATTATAATAATCCAAAAAGAAGAAAATCCTAAGGACTATCTGGCCACGCCTCAACATTCACAGCAAAACCGAATACTCTTGGAAAAAACCTCAGACTATGTATTTTGTGAGACCAGCTGGGTGTGGTGTATTAAAAGTTGCTTAATCCAAACGAAACAGTAACTAAACTCTCTACCGAACACAATTGAACAGATGGAGTCGAGCTCTGAACAAAATACGCCCTAGGTAGTACTCTAGACACGGCAAAAATATTTTTCTACGTGATAATGCTCGTCTACATGTAGTGCTTCTGCCGGAAAACTATTTGAAAACACTTGATTGGGAAGAGCTGCCCCACCCGCCGTATTTAGCAGATATTGCGCCGTCCGACTATCATCTGTTCCGGTCAATAGCGCATGCTCTGTCGGAGCAGCGGTTCACAACATATGAAGATATCACAAATTGCGTTGATTCTTGGATAGCCTCAAAAGATAAGGAATTTTTCAAACGTGGAATCCGAACGCTGCCTGAAAGATGGGAAAATGTAGTTGCTAGTGATGGGCAATACTTCGATGAAATTTAAACCACCATTCTTTCATTATTTTTTTTTTGACAAAATAAAAACGGTAGAGTTTGTAATCCTACAATAAATATAAAAAAATTCATTACAAATAATAAACTTCAATATTACGCATACTGCTAGGTAATAAATATACAGTAAGATAATATTTTAATCAGCATTAATCGTAAATGATTGAAATCTCCATTTATGAATTATATCACTCTTTATATGACGGAACGTAATTTGATAAGGAGCGTCACAAATCAGAAAGTGTTTATCTTTTTTGTCAGGTGACGAAAACATAGTCGTGTATTTGCGTAGTTTTGTGTAAAAATAACTTGAAATTAGCACGACTTTTCTGTGGATAGTCACGACTGATGTACTTGTACGTCACCACTACGACTTTTACGACTTATCAACACCAGTTTTGTGTTGGCATAGTTGTTTATATTTGCATATTAATAGAATGCATATAATTTTCATTTAAAATTGTCATAATGTATCTACAATTTTAAATATCCAGTATATTTATTTTATAACTAGATATAAAGGTTTATGCGTTCTAAAGAGCACAATTATATGTACAAGTTGTAGGAACCCTTCAAGAAACCTTAATACCTTAATCATCATCATAAGGGCTCGCTCACACTGTAATAATTCTATCAAAAACAACAAAATTAATTTAAAGTTAAACAATATAAAGTAGTTTGTTATAACATTTTAGAACTTTCTTATTTTGTTGAATAGATTTGTAAAATCTTTTAACCATTGTTTATATTTATGTTCCGGCTTATTTTTCTCCATGTGTTAATGAGTTGAGTACTAATAGAAAATTTTAACTAACATTTTGCACACAGCACTTGAAATTATGCCAGAGGTTAAGCAAAAAAACGCAACAAGATTGAGTTAACGTGTTCGAGTCACGTCACATCTTGTCTTCGTCAACTGTCTAGACATCACAGACGAGACTGCTTTATCTCTCTTCTTGGTAATAAAAATTTTGGCAGGCATGTTAATATAGACTTGGCAAACGTTAGTAACTTTTTATCAAATCGAGAAGATGAATGAAAGTTGTCGGAAATGAGTCATCTGTACCGTCAGCGAGCCATAGAAAGTCCTTGCTATCCACTCAAATAATAAATAATGACATCATTCACATTACACAAGGTTACAGCCGTAAAGTTAATCAAACGCGATAATTTTATTTTACACCCATTATGAAACAGTTTACGACGCTAATGACAGCATACAAATTACTTTAATTATATTTCTTTAAATTATATCAAGTATTTCGTTATAATAAAACTCAAAATCAAACGATAATCATTTGTTCATAGTTACCACAATAAATAATTAAAAAATAATGTATATTACCATTATTCAACTTAAATGTGGTGAAGATGTATAAGACGGTCATAACTATAAAATAACGTATAAAAAAATATATAAATAAAAATATAATGACTATAGCAAGCAGTTTAAAATTCAAGCAATGTTGAAAAACCTGTAAATGTTAATAGGAAATAAATGATTAAACAATTGGGCTTACGACTAGAATAGAACGCAATGGAAGAAACCGCCATAGCCGCGATAGTAAACTACAAAAAAACATGTGATAACGATGAAATTTAGAAAGCACCGCAACACCGAGCGACATGTATGAGTATATATGCTGCTAGAGTAATGATTATGATACAATAATTAGAAGAATAACTTATTATCATTGCAATCAAGCACAATGCTTGGTAATATAAAATCTTTCATTCGTGTTAAGTGATCATTCATACAGACTACAGATAAGATTATAAAATCGTACGACATTGATATATTTATGATAGAACTTTGTGATAATTGGAAACTATAGTAAGTCATATTCATACGAATCGATTTTATTTTACCGTATTTTACATAAAAAAATTGAAGACACAGGTAACTTCCAACATAAGATCTGTGAAGCAGGGATGTTACGGCGCTTCGACTCCGACTCCGATAAGTCGGAACTTCCGATCGCTATTACACCTTCGGTTCCGACTTCGTTTCCGAAACTTTTTAATCGGAGGTATTCATCGGAGGTCACCACCACTGTTGTAGTCAATTCATTTGATTTTACTTTATATGTTGTTGAAACATAATATCAATTAATCAAACAATCAGTGCTACTTAATTTGTAGAAGACATTTTTTTAAATTTAGATTTAAAAAATATGATTAAATTATTAAATTTAAACTAAATGTACATTTAAATTTATTACTAAAAGGTTTTTTTATTTTACATTTACATTAAATTAAGTAAAATAGAAATTAACACAAAAACAACCCTGCAGCAAATTTGATTTAATTTGTTCACTGGACAATGTTCACTGGAGGATAAGGGTTTCTGATATATCCAACACTTTGTGAACAACAGCTTTTATTTGCCCAAGTTAGGTTGTGTTGTGTTGTGTTGTGTTCTGTTGTGTTGGGTTCTGTTGACCCAACTTGATATACGCCGGCGATGCGCTTGAGGGAGCGTGCCGCCCAACTTATCCAGGCGAGAGCGCTGTGTGACCCCAGGGGTTTTAGTCGGTGCAAGTCCGACAACCAAAAAGCTCCCTGAGGTCCGTCAACAATATCCCCCGGGCTATCAAAAAAAACCTGATATACGCTTGGAAACAGCCTCGATCCTCATCATCTGTCTACACACGAGGGAGATGTAGAGGGAAATGGATTATGCTGTTGTCAATTCAAAAGTTCTGGCTTATACTTTCGAATACATGTATCAATCCTGCACCATATTAAAATGGGATCAAATTTAAGATATAATAAATAACATATCTTCACGCTATCACGCTATGTGAGCAGACATACAATAGTGGTTTTATCCACTTTGCGCTTAAATGTCGTGGACTACGCGACCAGTAGCTCAGGTAATCGCTTTCTCACAGTACTATGAAAATGTTAATAAGAAACAGCAATTTTTATTGTCTGTGTATTTGTAAATTTATCACTTTCTAATTAAAAAGGTTCACTGAATAATGTTTTTATTTGTCCCTTAATAAAACTATTTTATTCTGCCGTCACTTGTGACTGACATTGCCTCTGACTCCGATTCCGACTCCGAATCCGACTCCGATAAATCAAATTTAAAAACTCCAACTCCGACTTCGGTTCCGATAAAACTGCCTCCGTTACATCCCTACTGTGAAGGATTATTTACAATATGTTTTTTTTGTATGACAGATTATCTATAAGACATTTTAATACTCAAAAAATAAATACTAGATACTAATAAAGTTCTGTATAGTGTTAACTCACTTTCTTAAAATACGTAATAATAAAAACTTGACGGATACTTTTTATTATTATTTCTCTATATTAAGTTTAACGGATACGTCCAATTCAGTACTTTCAGATTGACATCCAAAGGCATGACCCAAGCTACGCGCACTCCACTTTACGCCATCGGAAAAATCACTAGTTCCTCGCAGCATTTTACTATCCGGGCATCTATCGTTGTCCAGATTCAACATCAACCCAAAAAACAAAAACAGGACGTCCAGAAGACCATAATAATGACACATCAGCAATTCTCCGAAGAATAAAATAGAGAACACAAACAGTCGCGTTCAAATCTTGGACGTCAAATGAAGAATTCTTATTCCAATGTATAAACGAATGATCAGAAATATTTGAGTAGCCTTTATTGTGATTGGCGTTTTATAGCATGAACTTAATTCAGCAAAATATTACCGATATCAAAATTGGTGCATCTTTAATATAGATGATAAATGGATCTTCTCTAAAAAAACAAAAAACAGCCAGTTTATGAAAATGTAACAGAAAATTTTTTTTAAAATAAACAAATATTTACCAGTAGGCACTGTATTTAATAACATTTAGCAACTTTGTCGGTCTCCTATGTAACAATTTCTTAAAGACTCAAATCAACAAGCGTGTTCCACGAATTTCATGTCGTTAATTTAATAGGTAGCAATTATTGTTTACGCGGCAGGTTCAGTTTTTTAGTCTGTTCTATTTTAGCAGCACTTAAAAATTGACGTCTATATTAAGGCTAGTATGCTTTAATGAGTGAATTGAAAAAATACTAGTTCAAATCAAATCGGAATATTATTTACATACTATTTGCTAATGAATCAACGTAGTTACCGACAATATTTGTGTTTTTGCTTCTACTTGACAATCTATTTAATATATAAAGTAGAATTATTCGTTAAAGTTCAAATATATCATTGATACACTTTACAACAATTCGGTTGATAGATTAAAATAAGTAGGTTGTGAGCGGCACATATCCATTTCATTTTTTTTTTAATAAACGTCACTTTGAGGTTATTCTGCCCAGAAGATATTTAATTGGACATATAGCGATGCAATGCTTTTTAACAAGCTTCGTAGAAAGCCACCCCTAATCATCCCCTTAGTGGTTTATTTAGTAATAGGTACTATTTAATTAATGTTATAACATGAAATTGACCAAGATAGGTCAACTGTTCATAAATTTTTGGATAACTCTATAATACAGTAGTGTTCATTCCATAGATACATGAAAGCATTGCATGCTCTTACGATAAATAAGTCTGGAATAAATTGCTTAAAGTTAAACAAAAAAAGGAACCATTTACATTCAAATCTATTCTATATTCACACCAACTATCTTTCCTATGAAAGCAATATAATAGTTACTACAAAAATATAATATTTAAATTAATAACCCGAGTTCTGCCTACCCTGTCCAAGTATCCTATGCACGGTACTGCTATAATATAATACATATCATTTTTTATTATATAACATGTGGATTTCATTGCAATGTTTTTCTTAATTGTCGATTATGTAACAAGCCTAAACGCTGAAAAACGCTAGAGATATAGACGAGAAAGAGAACTTTCGCTTTACAAGAAACAAACTTTATTTGTCATCTAGACTGACAGAGTTTTACATCTATAAGCAATACATATTGTAAAACCTGGTAATCAACTTATTAAAAGAGTTTTATTCCGTTTAAAGAGTATCAAAAAATATTGTCAGATTGTGACCAAAGGAAACAGGAAAATATTTATAAAAAAAGTTTGGAACATACATATACCTTTATATAATATTCATTTTCTTGGCCGGTATAATGAAGATACCAAACATGCATCAACCCAAAATCCGCAGGAACTATCGAAGATCGTTATTTATTAGTAACTACGATCAGAATCACCTAAAAAAGACATTTAACTTGTGTTATAATGTTAAATTATTTAGAATGGAAAAAGTACTCAAACAAAAATATATTTATTTTCATTATTTAAACTACGAATATTATTAACCGTTAAATAAAATCCAACATAAAAATCTCTTAAGTCCCAGCCAAGGGAGCTATAAGATAGCTTTTTTTATCAGGAAATAAAAGCAAATGCTTAGATAATTTTCCTTTACAATATTAGATTAGATAATAATTAGACATGCTCGTAAGTGTGTAGGCAATTAATCAAATTATGAGTAATAAATCCTACCCATCGTGCTAATTTTGAAATACAGATTTCATTTACGACACATTTAATGGCAACAGAATTGCTTTTGTAAATATTCTGTAAGTAAATTAATATAGACATTAGACGCAAGAAAATGGAAAAATCTGGTGTATTGAAACTTTGTTTGTTGTAGATATTTACTAACGTTTCTCCTATTTTAAGGAGTCTTTGCCCGATAAGAGATTGGTTATTATATCACACGACAAAAATAGAACCACTCGACACTTCTATCGATACGAAAGTCAACAGTTATTCTCACGTGGTATTGTTTTTATTATCCAACTGTAATACGTTCGATATAAAATGGCTGATAATGGTACATAGATTGATAACTATGTTTAGTGAAACAAGAACGCGTGTCTAGTCCTAGAAACGTTCATTGAGCCTTGCAATGATACCTACGATATGTATGTTTATAACTAGCTGTCGCGGACGGCTTTGCCTGCGCGGAAGTACTTTTAGATTTCATCGCTATTTTATCCCTTTGAGGATTCACTTTGCAAAAACGATAACGTGTTTCATTATTTGTAACAAAAAGATGCAATCTTGATGGTGATTTTCAAACAATTTTTAAATCTCAATTTAACCCATGGAAATCATTTAATTCAATTAAATTTAATTAATTTAAATCATTTAATTTATGGAGTACCATAGGAGCCAAATATAAAAAAAAACCTTTTGTGAGTTTCTACTTAATAAAAGGAACCCACTGCTCATAGTATGTTTCTAGCTGTAGTAATTTAGGCCCTATTATAGTTATTCATTCACTGAGGGAAGGTCTCTTTACCGTCGTTTTTTGTATAGATAAAGGATATTCTGAAGTAATGTAGCAATATCGGTATGTAATTATTTACAATAAACACACGTGTATTGAAGCATACACCGTGCTTTACATAGTGATCGGCTGCAGTAATGCAACAATATGCAAGTAGATCGCGAGGTGCATTTAATTGCGTAGAAGAGCATCAGATGATATAGATGACAGCATAGTGATGCCCACTTGGGGCTGGACCCATAAATTTAGGTAGTTAACTATAAAAAGGCAGTTTTTTACTACTTTTTAATTTGTTAATTAAACTAACAAGAAGTGAAAAGTTTGGTGAAAAATGCAAACCTTCAAATATATTATGTCAAGTTACAGCTGACGGTGATGATGAGTACTTACGTTTTAGGAATGATAAATATGTTTTTGACTTAAATTCAATTAATTTTATGAATTATCCAGTAAACTATTTTTCAATGTACAGTGCATTTATAAATTCATTTTGAATATTATGGAAAGTACACAATCAAATATTTTTAAAATGCATTATCGAAAGACAAGTGTTGCAATTTATAGATAGGCGTTTGATTTGGTGATTTAGGCAATAGAAAAATGGGCTTATAAAATGTTTTCAAGGGTTTAAAGGAGTAAGAAAGACAGGGGTTGGCAACCCATAGCAGCGTACGAGCGACGGCACTCACCGGCGGGTCGTGTGGTGCGGCGCGCTGGCTCGTCCTCGCGCAGGTAAGGCGCGTGCCGGCGGGCGGAGGCCGGAGCCAGCACAACCAGCAGCAGCAACGCCGGTAGCATAGCGCAACACTTGTACTCTCACCAGAGTCCAGCCGCTCCCGGCCACGAGCTCACTATTTTGGCCGCGCGCGCTATCCGTACGACTACAGGTTCGCGATTGTCGCGTATCTCGCAAGCGTCGTTATAGCACGACGGCTGAACCGGACTGAGCTGAGCGACGCGCGATTTCCCAGCTCTTGCGGACGAGGGGGCCGGCGCGGCGCGCCCCTCGTGGAAAATGCAACATTCGCGCGGTGCGGGCGGGGAAAATGCACCGATGTCGGCCGCCCGCCCCGCCCGACACTTATGTCGCGCCGCCCGAACGCAAATTACTACATAAATAAACGTTTAAAATTTTAGCATTACATATTTAAACACTAACAAAAATGGGTATTAATTAAACACTTTTAAATATTATACCTTCTAATAATGAACGTCATTATGCAAAATTATTTGGGAGAAAATTTAAGTATAATCAACATTTTAAAATGATAAAATTGTAGTTCTATTTGCATATTACCTTGAAATAAAAAATATTGTTGTAAATTACTAAATAAATAAAATAAAAGTATAATGAATTTGATGTGGGTTGATCTCTTTTGTATAACGATGTTCAACATGAAAAACATTTCTCATCATTGAAAGAGTAATTTATTTTTTACTATATTTCTTTATATAAATAAGTTTATATAAATAAAAACTAAATCGTACTGAATATGTGAAATTAGTGCCTGAAAAGCATTAACATGGAAATTTCATGTTGTTGTTTCCGGTCGAATGCTTTAAAATACTTTCGACATTGTTTTAGACGAATGTGTGGTAAGTGTTCACAGTCGTTATCAACATTCTTTCACCCAATTACGGGAGCAGTTATGGCAAATGTGGCCGGCAGTTATTCGTAATGAGTAATAGATATGTCCTAGATACCGCATCTGTCGAACACAATAACAAAACAGAAAAAAGATAGATTCCAATATAGGAATTTATCGTGGAGTTAATTATATTAATTATGGACTTTTTTACATTATACTTATTATAAAAACTAGCTGGCTTCCACAACTACGCTTGTATGTATTACATGTTATGCAAGAAGTTATTATATCTGTTCGAATTAAAAATCGAATTTTATTGTAATAAAAATATTCACAAATAATTTCCTTTACTTTGGTAACCCTTTCCTGTTTTATTGTACCATTATAACAAAACTGGTATTAAAGTAAACTTTTACGCCATATACGTGCTTACAGGTAGAATCTGAGAATTCCTCAGAGTTTCCACCTTTTTCTTTACTTCACACTTGCTGTACAATTATTGGTACTTGCTTTGTAACTCTTGAGAATAGAATGCCCCGACACATCGAAACTCATGGTTTATATATCATTGTTTGTTTATATATCATTGTTTGTTTACATTATTGTTATAATATTGGCTATACTGATGACATTGGATTTTAATAAATTCATTATATAAAATAGAGAATATAAGACTAAATATTTTTAAATCTACAATAGTATCCCGTAACCCTTTAATAATGTTATATATTTGCTTTATAATTTATTAATATAACTCTAATCAAGTTGCGATATTTGCCTTATGTTGGTACTGAACATATGTATTCTATTTTGATTAATAACTCGTCTATAAAAGCATATATTACTTACATAATGTCACATAACATATGATTACATGTTTTAACACTAATTATATTAGGTTGAGACTTAGAAACTTAGTGTGTACTTAGCTAATTACAAGTAGTGCCATCGTTAAATTATTCGTCCAGAAACAGCAAGAGCATGACTATTAAATATAATATTTTATTCTAAAAATCACAATAACAATCAGTATATTAATTTAATATTTTTATCAAGAGAGTGAATTTTAATGGAGTAGTAATGCACGTTTCATACACATCTAACAGTATATTCAAAAAGGAGATCGAACGTGTCGGGCTTCATTATTATTGAATTTCCAACACACTTCTAATTCCAATTTCACCCCTTAGAGAGTCCTTCTAAAAAGAAACATGTATTAATTATTATAGTAGTAATTCCAATCCACCCAAACCCAGAACCCATTAAGTCATATAAAATTTGTTCCGTGTGAATAAAACCCACAACCCGTAACGCAAAAGTCGCACGTCCAATCCCTGCGCAAGCCGAGTCGTTGAAATTATAAAAGCAAGTGTTTATTATATTTCACCATAATTATTCTATAGAGTTAAATGATATTATTACAATTACGTAGTTATAGAAATACGAAGTAATCACATTACCTATATTATTTAAAGTTTTAGTGAGAATTTAAAACAATTTCTTTTAGCAATAGCATGCACAGACCGTCCAATAGATAAACTTATTCTTCGTAAAATATTATTTATTTATTTATTCTGGGCAGCAGAGAAATATAACTTTTTGAACCTTATTATTAACGAAAACTATAATCGAAATGTGTTTGTCTAGTTCCGTTGCACTTTTTTTGCATATTAATGAAACTTAATAAATAATATGTGTTTAAACCTCTTTGGTTCTATCATGTTGTTGTTAAAAAAATGTATACATATATTTACATTGACAAAAAAAAACTTCTTTAGCACGTACTATGCGGCAGACAGGTTTTACAATGGTCAGGACTTCCTATCTGTTCCTGACGATAAAAATATTGACTTTGCGAAATTAGACTACACGATTGAATGTATTGCCTTCTGCCACTGTCACCGCAAAACTGTTTGTAACCTGTAATTACATTTTAATAATAAAGACGGATCATAGTAATAGAAATTGTAAAATGTAAAAAGATTAAAGTAAAAAGTAGGCTATAACCTAGATACATAGAAATAATTTTATAATAAAACTTATTGTTTTACTATCGCACGTCAGTAACAAATGATATTTTTATTTAAACAAAGAAAACAAATATGATAGAATACCTTTTCAACCCACGCTTTTAAAACGGTTATTTCTAAATTTATTTCAGTCAGAAACAATATTGACGTAGCTTAAATTTTATAGCGTCCGTAAATTCAAACTTTTGCTGTAATAACATCTCGACGTTGTTTCAGAAATGTTATGAGTTGATCTCAAACATTTTGAAGACACTCGAAGGAATGTCACGTAAGCTACACATTATTTATATAATTATGCAGACGCGGTTCACAACTGGATTTGGCAAATGCTCCAGTCTGCGACATTATATTTATATGAAATAAATTTAAAATTTTACATCTTTTTCTTTTGGCATTCGCTTCAAACACACACTTCGACGTTTCGCTGAATACTTATCAAAATAAACACTTTTAAAACAAAATGCACATTTGTTTACTTAATAAAAGTAATAAGATTAATAATGTACAATTAATATCACACGTATTATATTGTATCAACATTTAGGTATATTATACATCTACCTAATGCATTATAAGGCTGATTTTAATAGACACAAATTTGACTTAGCAACACTTTGCTCAGAAAATAAGTTCGTCTTCGACATAAAGCTGAGTATATAATAGACTTGAGTATAGTCTAAGTATTCACAGAGCTAAGTCCAAGCTAATGAAACCAGTGACTTGCGATATACTTAACATTAATTAAATAATATGATGTATAGTGTTTGAGTAAAATCTAAGGAAAGACCAAGTGGCGTCTATAAATCTCAGCCTGAGTATTTAACTATTTGTAGTAGTCCTTGGTAAATATCATTTAAGAGAAGAACGGCCATCAAGGTTCTCATTTCCAAAAATAAAGAATACGCGATTTAAAGTGTTAATTGTACCACCCAAATCTTTATAACAATTCAAAGTTTTGCCTATGTATTCAATTCTGTAATGGATTACAGAGACGCGCATTCCCATTAAGTACTTTTAGATTGACTTATTATATTAAAAAAAATATAAACATATTACGTGTGCTGAAATCTAAGTACCATATCAGAATTACTTGCCAATTCTTTTCAGTCCGTCAAGTGTCTATAAAGACCTAAATAAATAATTAAATCATATACATATATTTCTAGCAAATTATATAAATATACGCATAAATTAAAATTTATGAACCATTTTTGCTTATCTGAAAATATTCCTAAATTATATTTAAAGTCCTCTCGTTTTATTTTATTTACTCTCTTAACAACTCAACCTTTTTTTTTAACCCGGGAAATCCCTAACGGACCTCAGGGGGGCGATTAGGGTTGCCACCCGGTGTATCGGACTTGCACCGACTAAAATCCCTGGGGTGTTCCTTGTCCCGCCTGCCGAGTGCCAAGGGCAAGGCTGAGCCATCTTCCTCGGCACCCGGCGACGTCTAGCCTTCTGCAGGCCCCGCCTACTTGGTAGGGGGTGGTTAAATAGTCGCCACCCCTGGCGTACACCTAAGACATTTGGCGGGCAGAGTCGTATAAATTGCCACCCTCCCCTCATCACCTTGATTGTAAATATAATTATAATAATATATTAAATTACAAAGTAAGTGCAAACCATTACTATTCATCTACGAGTATTACGCCATCAATCCCAATCTGTATCCTCAAGAATGCCTCGATCTAGGAAATTGATCTGTGTAATTATGAACGAAGGATACACGTAACACCGCGACACAGCATACTTTGCCTAAATTTCAATAAATTTAATTATTTAAAAATGTCAAGGAATACGAAGCAAAAAAATTGGATAAGAGCAGGAAATGCTCGGCGGACTCGTCC
Source organism: Automeris io (assembly GCA_036320925.1). Classification (NCBI taxonomy): domain Eukaryota; kingdom Metazoa; phylum Arthropoda; class Insecta; order Lepidoptera; family Saturniidae; genus Automeris; species Automeris io. The sequence goes on along the minus strand of JAUDJH010000026.1, from coordinate 7,298,041 downwards.
CACAGCCTGCACCACCTAAAAAGTATCGATAATCCACCACAAGAGCTATCTGCATACCAATTGAATTATTAATTATTAGTATAAGTAATATTAATAATAATAATACTAATTTTTATTATTATTAGTATTAATATTATAATTATTAGTATTAATATTAATTATAATTAGTATTAATATAAGTAATAATTTTTGTTTGCATGCATGTGCATGTAAAAAAAAATCTCACCCGTAAACAATTTTTTTCTGTGACCTCCCTTGGCGTACCGCTTAACCAGCTGTTTTGATTTTACTACCCTATTCTTTTTTAAATTACCAGTTAAGAAATGACCCATGCGTCTCTTATAGGCTACAAGTCCTAAGTCATCTTTTAAAATACGCAACATTGTTCTAGGTGCTATCTTCATCTCTCGAGATAAAATATTTTGCTTTCAGACAGGATTTCTTCGAATTCTTTCCCTTACTGCTTTAATCGCCTTTTTCGTACGACCACTACGTGGACTGCCAGATTTTTTTTCTGTCACAAACAGAGGATGTTTCATTGTACCTATCAATAGCTCGGTACTGTAGTACGCTCTTGCTGGCGTATCTACATTCCCTATATGTGTTTGGTATGAGTTTGGTCACTCGCTTGAAAATAATAACACTTTCTTTATATCTGTACTCCCATATATTTCAAATAAAGTTTACATGTATTTTTCTAATCTTATTAATATAATTTTATGCAATCTGAACCTTCCCTTTCTAATTTTTTTCAATCAATATCTCAAATCAAACTTCATATTTTTTTTAATTAGATTTTCTAACTTTTTCAAATAAACTTATTTTTATATTAAACGGCCAATTCCGAGAATAGTGCCATATATAACTAACCTACTTTAACCATTCGAACAATCACTACATTACTCCTATCATGAAAACTCCAATTCACAGTATAGTAAATACTTTTATTCCACTTTTAAGATTTTTATCGCTCAACTAGCATAGTTTCCCCTTAGACATCTTACCATCTCGATGGTTATCCCCAGACTGGCCGAGCTCCTGACTCAATAATCAAAACACTGTTTCAACCCCACCACTAGTGGGGGGGTCGAGTAGTGTTGCCATATAAGAAAATAAAACTACCTTTATAAAATTATTACATTCGGCCATCCTACGAAATGTGTAGCCTCCTGGCACACTAAAAACATCAGGAACTCTGCCAATAAACTAACTTAAGTTACTTATTACTATTCTGAAGCTAAATAGAGTATAATCTTAATTTAATATTGATTTAAACAAGCATAATCTCATATAAGTATATATTTAGTCTGATAATATATACTCTAAGGTAGCTTCTGTACATTTTCATGCGACTTAAATTATACAATATTTTGTACTAAAGCATTTAGGTATGCATACATAGTAATTTTTTTATTTTTTTTTTAATTAACGAGTTCAAACGTATGTGTAAATTTTCTCATAAGTACGGAATAGTACAAAATTAATTATTTTAATTTCAAATAATTATTATGTTTTAACATTAAACAATAACATATGTTGTTTATGCAAAATCAGTTTTAAACAAACCTTATAATATGTAAATCAATCATATCATTAACAAAATTTAATAAATAAAATAATAATATTACATGTTTGTATACTTCAATTTTCTATGTGTAATAAATACTCCATATTGAATATCAATACGTAACAACTGACAAAGTTTCTGCCTAGTAGTATTCATCTTTATCACTATAAGAAGATAAACCACTTGTTTCACTATCATGCAATTCTAGAGCTTTCACATTAATCCAGGGTCGAATTCTATCAAAAGCTATGACAGATTCATAAGGCTTACCTCTTTTAGGAAAACCTGGAATATCCGTTACTTGATAACGATCACTTCCTAACACTTGAGAAATCTTAAAGGGGCCAACAAATTTAGATAGGAGTTTAGTACTTTTTCCATCATTACCGTAATTATTTCTTAAAATCTTAACTAGATCACCAACTTTGTATTTAGGTGCCGGAACCCGATTAGCGTCATGTCTAAGTTTTTGAATATTCTGGTCCTTTTCTATATTTGTACTGATAATACCTCTTACACATTCCACATCGTCTTGTGTGCTTTCAATTCCCATTTTGTTCGCAAGATCATCGCGTATTCTAATGCCAAATAACGCTTCAGTTGGAGTCTTTTTAGTGGTTGTATTGATAGTGTTATTAACACCCCACTGAATTTTACCCAGTTGCTTGTCCCAGTCACGTTCATTACCATTAAAATTTTGAGCAGCTAAAGAATTGAGTATAACTTGATTATATCTCTCAGCTTGACCATTGGCTCTGGGACAGGCAACCGCGTTCAATATGTGCTTAATGCCATGTTCATTGCAAAATGCTTTAAAACCTGACGATGTAAAAGAAGTGCCACGATCCGACACAATCCTCGCTGGCAACCCAAAATCAAAAAATATATTTTGAAGAACCCTTATTGTGGTCTTTGTTTTCGTATTTTTGACTGCCCGCACGAATACGTATTTTGTGAAACCATCTACAATTGTTAAAATGTGGGTGTTACCATTTTTGCTCCTAACGAAAGGCCCCAAGTGATCGATATGTATAGTATGAAACGGTATACATATCTTTTCTATAGGGAACAAATGACCGCTTTTCTGCCGAGATGCACTGTCTTTGTTATATGCACAGTCAATGCAAGCGCCCACATATTTCTTCACAAAGCGCCTAAGCTTGGGGAACCAGTACTGACTTTGGATTTTTTTTAAAGTCTTAGTATAGCCAAGATGACCGATGTCATCATGGCTAGCTTTACATACTTGCCATCTACCATTCCGTGGAACAACCAAACGTATTCCGCCATCAAGTTTCCTATACACGGTACCATTTTTCACTTCATAATTACTCCTTATTTCTTTACATTCTTTGTCTTCCTCAGGTTTTAGAATTTTAAAAATCCGAACAATATCAGGATTTGCTAGTTGTAGAGTGAGAAGCCAGTTTTCCTGTTCTATTTTATAAATATTGACACATGGATTATCATCTGCTGTAACGGATAGTGTGGTGTTTCTACTGAGAGCGTCGACATGTGACATTTGGACGCCAGGACGATATTCTATGTCAAAAGTGAATTCAGAAATTTGTAACCACCACCTTGCTATCCGAGGCAGCAAATCTCTTTTTGTCAAGGTGGTTCTAAGAGCCGCGCAATCTGTACAAATTTTAAAGTGTATACCCATCAAATATACTCTAAATTTCTTCAAGGAGCACACGATAGCCAGTGTTTCGAGCTCATAGGAATGAAGATGTTTTTCCTCAGGTGTGGTTTGCCTGCTAAAATAGGCAACTGGTTTTAATACTCGCGTTTCTTTTTGCCACTGCATTAAGATCCCTCCTATGCCAAGAGAACTGGCGTCAGTGTGCAATTCAGTCTCCAATTTAGGATCATAAAGAGCTAAAACGGGCCTGTCTACAAGTTTTTCTTTGAGCAACGAAAACGCATTTTCTTGTTCCTTGGACCACAACCAGGCAGAATCCTTTTTCAGCAGATAAGTTAATGGTCGGGCGATCAATCCATAATCTTGGATGAACTTGCGATAGTATCCCGTCAGGCCAAGAAACTGGCGAACTTCATGAATATTACGAGGTGTTGGAAATGCTTTGACAGCTTGAGTTTTTGCGCTACCGGGTTGTATACCTTCTGCAGATACCTCATATCCCAGATAGTCGACTTTAATATCGAAGAAACGGCATTTTGATAATTTCAAAGTTAAGCCAAATTCTCTCAACAATTTCAAAATTTCCTCAAGTCGTTCAAACATCTCACTCATACTCTTGGCAGGTATCAACACATCATCTAGATATGCTAAAGCATATTCGTATCTTTTGCTTCCAAGTATCTTATTTATCATCCGCTGAAAGACAGCTGGAGCATTTGCCAGCCCGAAGGGCATCCGTTTAAACTCGTAATGCCCATCGGGCGTGACGAAACCCGTATAACGTTGACTGTCCTTAGCCACGGGCACTTGATAATAACCGGAAGCAAGGTCAAGAGTTGTGAAATAAGCGTTTCCGCCGAGATTCGAGATCTGATCCTCTATCAAAGGGAGAGGGAAACGATCTTTTACTGTTTTATTGTTAAGAGCTCTGAAGTCAACGCAAAGTCTTTGTTCACCAGTTTTCTTCCTCACCATAATGATTGGACTTGAATAACTGGAATTTGACTCTTGAATTATATCGTTTTGCAGTAATTCATCAATGGTCTCCCTCACTTGCTCTCTCTCCGAGTGTGACAATCGGTAAGGGCGATATACGATTGGCCTACTATCTGAAAGTTCAATGTGCATCTCCATGCCCTTTACACAACCTATTTCTTTTAAATTTGTTGCGAAGCAATCTCTATATTCTTGTAATAAAGTGTGTAATTTGTCTAAGACATCTTCACTCAAATTTTTCCCCACTTTAATGTCTTCTTTATGAAGGGGCTCAAAATCTTTGATTTCAGCAGTGATCCTGTCGACCTGATAAGAGTTTGATTCTACTAAAGGAACTGCCCGGGCTATCAAAGTATCCGCTTCAAAGGTAATGCTACGAGTTGTCAGGTTACTAATTACCAAATCCCCTTTTCCGTCTTTTAAATTGTAAGCACCCTGAAACAAACTAAACTCTCGACCAGGTTCTGCAGTACAGTATCCTTCAACAAAAACATCTCCACTAAAATTGGTGTCTTTGGTATAGACAGGGAGAGTCTTTGTATGTAAAATTTGGGTTGTGTTTGTAACGAAAAGTTTAATCGGATTGTCATTATTTTCAATATTGAAAAGATTGCAGTTTGGACTTTTATAAAAAGTTAAATGCGTATTATCCTTTAATACGGTTATAAATGATAGCTCGGTAAAGTTCTGTCCTATGATCAAGGATGTTGGCATAAACTCATCATCCATTACAAGCGCAGTGATCGATCCCTCAACCTCATCAATTCTGACGGTGATACGAGATTTGTATAATGGATGAATTGCCGATTTCCCAAAACCCCTCACTACGGGCAATTCATCAAAGATCTTGGACAATTTTAAGGAAGCCGCGTCGCTTTGTTTGATAAGGCTGCATTCACTCCCGAAGTCTATGTATGCTTTTAATAGACTGTCATTAACACGGATATTCTTATAAAATTTTTCATTAGTTTTATTCGATACGTCAATTTTTAGAGTTTTCTTTTCTGCGGGTTCAGCACGCGTCCATACAGAGGTTGTCGCCACTGCTGATCGTGGTACATAAGGGCGTAACTTACAGTCGTCATTATCATGTCCGATCCTATGACAACATTTGCATTTTACGATCGGACTAGGGCATTTGTAAAATGGATGCCCTTTTTGGTTGCAGTTGAAACACGTAATCGCGGAACTATCGTTTGGAAATGTATTAGGATTATTGCGACTAACAAATCTTTTATTATTGCGTTCTCGGTTACTATTTTGATTAAATGGAGGTTGCTGTACGCGTTGAGTACTTAAAAAGCTTAATAATCCCTCAGGCTCTGTACACCTAAGGGTCTGTGCACCGCTTTTAATAGACATGTCACTAATGCCATGGATTATGCAATCGACAGCTTTTTTGCCAGTTATTTCGCATCTACTTAATAGACATAACTTATCATAAAAATATTCACGGAGACTTTCGTCACTTCGTGAAGTCCTGCTTAACATTTCTTCCAGAAGGCGTCCGTAATTTTCCTCACTTGGAAAAGACTTCAAAAGTTTTTCCTGCCATTCACTCCATGAGAAAACCACTGTAGGCAAAGCCTCAAACCATTTCTTGGCCAAACCAGTGAGCTTTTGCAAAGAAAAATGCACAATTTGTTTTTCATCCCACTCATAAATGGCGGCACATTCGTTGACTTTTTTTAGCCAAGATTCAATGGTTTGAGACCTGTTTGCAGGGTCAAATTCCGGCACGACATTATTTAGGTTATTGTTATTAAATGAATGCTTTGTCTCTCCTTTGAAGTTAGCTAGGAGTTTCAAAACGTCATCTGTACTCAAACGTTTCAATGTTTTACGCATCCTCCGTGGTGGAGGAGTATCCTCACTTGACGACGTTGAAGTAGATGACGTCGAAGGAGCTCTTTTCCTCTTTACTTTCCTCCGTTTTGCGTGCTTACGCTTCCTTAATGGAGTTGTAGGTGGCGTACCTCCAACTTGGTCATCGTCTGACGTCATATCTAAATGAACTAAAACCCTGAAATCATGTCCTAATATCTCTTATTTACATCAAAGGTTACTCGTTTTTCAGTCCAGCAAGCATCATTGCTCACTCAATCATTATCCAGCGTACATCATTGTTCGCTCAATCATTATCCAGCAAGCATCATTGCTCACTCAATCATTATCCAGCGTACATCATTGTTCGCTCAATCATTATCCAGCAAACATTCATTGTTCGCTCAATCAGTATCCAGTGAACACCTTTGTTCACTCGATCATTATCCAGCGAATATTCATTGTTCGCTCAATCAGTGTCCAGTGAACACTTTTGTTCACTCAGTCATTATCTCGCAAACATGTTAGTTCTTCACTGTTGAATCGTTCAAAGAGAGTAATTCCAACTGACACTAATACAAAAATTAAAAAGTGAATGATTTGCACAAATATAAAATCGAAAGAAAAAAATAGAAACCTCAATTATATATTTCTCTGTTGGGAGTTCTCGCTTGTATAACTATGAAATCATTACTCATATTCAATTTTGAAGTATAACGTAAAAACGTCTAAATGTATTAAATCCATAGAATTATGTCTGAATCTCTCTTATTTACATCAAAGTTTATTTGTTTCTTACAGTCCAGCGAGCATCATTGCTCACTCAATTATTATCCAGCGTACATCATTGTTGCGAACACCTTTGTTCACTAATCATTACCCTGGATTCTTTAATCCCACTTCTGAAGTATCATGAAAACTCCAATTCACAGTATAGTAAATACTTTTATTCCACTTTTAAGATTTTTATCGCTCAACTAGCATAGTTTCCCCTTAGACATCTTACCATCTCGATGGTTATCCCCAGACTGGCCGAGCTCCTGACTCAATAATCAAAACACTGTTTCAACCCCACCACTAGTGGGGGGGTCGAGTAGTGTTGCCATATAAGAAAATAAAACTACCTTTATAAAATTATTACACTCCCTCCCTCATAAAATTGTTTTTAAAACAATGCAAAACAACTATCCTACTTAATTGGGGAAAATATTTTTTTACAAATCGTGAATACTCTCTGCTAGAGAGTAACTTAATCTTCAACTCTAAACAAAAAAAATAAAATTTAAAATTAAATAAACAAAATATTAACTTAAACATTCAAAATTTTCAACTTAAGAAGATTAAGTTTTCTTCAGACAAAAACCCACCAAAAAGCCTGACAATATTCACATCCTAACGCAACATCTAGATTCTTTAACTATACCTAACATAATAGAGCCTATTATTAAAAAAAAATCATTTGCTTCAAACAACTCCTTTCAATCCTTAAGTACCAATTATCAAAATTAAGTTATTATTCGAGAATTTTGTTATTAAAGATCATCAACTTTCCATCAATCCGTTTTCCTAGATCACTATTAAATAACCTATTCCTTTCCTATCCTTAATAACATTTCCTTAATCAATCCGACTGCTATGCTAATAATACATTAGCCCACACGACCTATGGTCTAAGTGTGTTTTATAGCCCTACTCATAACAACTCTCCTATGACTTTCTAACTTATCATTAACTTTCCATAAAATATTTCTTAAACTTCCATCCAAATTAACCTACATATAACAATTTCATTCAACCTTCCTATCATACTCAAGCTATAAAAGGAAAAAAAACGATCACACGCGCGACTACTCCGACGCAGCCTTAAGTTTCTTTCGGCGTTTCTTCTCAAGGTAGTCACTTCCGAAACGCTGGTAGATCACCCGTAGGGTTAGTACTTTATTTGGCTGGCGGTCCAAGTCGAGGTTCGTACCCACAGGGGTGCCCTTGCATTGCCACCCAACCCAAAATTTCGCTGGCTGAGCACCTTCTGTGCTCGCCCCCTAAGCCCGGTTGAGCTGAAAATGCCTTTCCCGGCAATCAGTAGTTAGTCCGCTTCAAAAAAAAAATCACACGCGCGACCCTCGACGTCACACGCGCAACGCTCACTTGCCGGACTCGCATCGCCGACACGCAGTCCTCTCCGACTGGCTCAAACAGCATACAAGCCTTATGACATGCAGTCGTTCAACACAGTCCTCGCTCCTCTTCACGAAAACACTCGTACCAATCCATGTCACAGGGAACAAAAATTAAGACATTATAATATTTATTAAAGTTATACATAAAATGATCAACTTGATAACTTTTTTCTTCCTAAATTCATTAATATTATAATTTAAATTAATATAGTTATCGATATATTGCCAATATAAATCTCCGAAATTTTCGTCAAAATAGTTCTCTCTAAAAATGTTAAAAGATGCGTTTAGATCTAAATATCTTTTATAATTTCTATCATAATGTATGTCATCCATTATCATCGTAAAACAATTATTTCGGCAATACTACTGTTGTTCTAAATTCCCCCCTTATTTTAGTTTGCCTATACAAAATTCCTCTGTCTATATAAAATCCTTTATAAAAGTTATAATTGCTATACTTTACTTTTTTAAATAAATTCCTACAATAAACATCATTTCTTTGTGCGTTTCGCACTACTATATCTGTAAAATGGTTCCTATACTTCCTACTTGAAAAATAGCTTTTATTTTCATATCTGCATATATTTTGGTTTCTGTAGTTATACTTGTTTCCATACCGGTTTTCTGTCCTATAGTCCATTTGGTTTAAAATCCTATTTTCTTTTTCATATTTATTTATTTTTCTATTCCTATACTTAAGTCGATTTACATATTGGGTCCCTACAGAATTTCCTAAATTCCTATCATAAGATTCATTATTGTGTTCATCTTTCACTATATGATCATTACAATGTGACTTTTCACTAACTGAGGGTCCACTAACTGAATGACAATTCTAACAACACTCGACATTCGAACAATCACTACGGTACACAAATATTTGACTAATACCAAGCGTATGGAGGATTTTAAAAATTATATATATTTAGCTCTATACCTACTTTATGTAATACAATCACAGCGATTCGGTTCCCTTTATCACCCCACTCCATCTTAATATCTCAAAATATTTTACAATATATTTGCGCGACATTAAGAAAACACAATGGATAATCGACCTGTCCGGTTTAGTTGTGAAGACCTTTCCCGGTCAATGAAAACGCAACAAACTCGAAAAAAAAATGGATAATCGTATAAATTTGACTAACTTCCACTGTTTGGATTTTATCGTTGTTTCAAATTTTATTGATTTGTTCATTTACTAATTTTATAATTAATAAATTAAGTTACAAAACAAAATCTTTATTAATCTTAGATAAATACAGAAGTGTTAACGCTAGCCGGAACACTTTTAGTATAAATAGATTTATTATAGGACTTAGTCTTAAATAAAGATAAAAATATATTTGAATACTTTTAAAGGCAGATCTGAAATAATGTTAGAGAACATGTTTAGCAACAAAATTTCTGGTCAAAATTAAAAATAAGATTGCGGGCGCACAGAAATTTAAAGACGGGCGCCTTGTTGCCGACCTCTGCTTTAAAGGATAACCCTTAAGGGTTACGTTTTTTCCTTTTGAAATACGGCACGCTAAAGCTAGCATAATATACTTATATTTATTTATTACACCGCAAAGTTGTAGATTTTTTTTTGTATTTAATGTTTCTCTGTAAACCTTTCCTTTGTCATGTAGATAGATTTAGAATTACCAGAACAATTTAGCATTGTGGTACTTTGCAGACAGCCTCGGTAATCCCGCTCCAGTATTTGCAACCAAACGTTACAAAACCAATCTTGGTCACTTTTCTATTGTACCAAGATTATTGCGTCTATATAACGAGTATGTGGCTAGAGACAATATGCAGATACATTTTCAGACACGCTGCCGGCCTATAAAAACAAATTAGGGAGTAGGTGGCGTTGTTTGAGATTTTATTACTAAATAGTTTTTCTAAATTATGCTCACTGATAAATAATATCATCTTGCTAAATTCCTTTCGGGATGAGTAGAGATACATTAGTGGCTGGATTCACTTTGCACTTATATATCGTGCCCAATGTGACCAATGGCGCAGCTTATCGCCTTTCTCAGAACACTTACACACATTTCTATTGCATGCCTTGAGGATTATGCTTAATAAATTTATTTAATTTTTGCAATTTTTGCTTAGTCAATCTTTTTCAGAAATGCTGTGGTTATCTGTAATTACTATCTATTGTCGATGATGATGTCCTAGCCGAATTCGGCTACAGCGACTGTTTCAACTCCGGTTTAAATCGAGGTCCACTTTTCGGAAACAGTCATTTGTGCAGGAGATATTTAAGTGCAGAACTGGACGCGCAGCCAGAAAAGCACTCTTTCGTCCGTACTCCCTCAGGCCCGATGGAATGGAGAACCAGTACGATCGGGAGGGAACAGGATGCAGGTTTGGTCGAGCTTTCCTTCTCTGAACACCTGGTTGAATTGCGGTGTTAAAGAGATACCTCAGTCGCCTTTTACGAAACCTCAGCAAGAAGAGGGGGGTACTATTCTATTCTGCCCACCCGAACTGCCCGAATGAGAGGGAGCCAATGCACCGCCTGAGAGAGGTTTTGGAGGGGTGGGCTTTAATCCTACCCCTCCCAGAGAGGTAGCCTCAACAAAGCTTCTTGTTCCCTGGGCGTCTGGATGAATTTGGTTTCCCAGGCCAGGGTGGAGCAATCAAAGGGATATCCCGGGGGTTTTTAGTCAGTAGGAGTCAGGAGGAGAACACACCGGGGTCGCTGCCCTCACAGTGTTTCTGTATTAAGCTTCTATAATTCTGTATTAATATACAGCGTAAAAAGATATTAGTAATATGGTAGGTACTGTTGATATTTCATAAATAAATAAATAAATATTTCATTATCACCATCATCAATCCACCTTAGTTTACTGCTGGATATAAGAATGTCCCAAGCGCCATGACAGCTTATCTTCGACTCTTTTTTTTTTATTTGCTCTGCACTATTTAACACGTTCCCTGCCGGACCGTTTTTTGAAGACTTTCCGTTCAGGCCGCGTGGGGCGTATGCGCCCCACGCTTAACACTTGTATTATTTTGTTTCTTGCGAATGCCTTACAATATATAAAATACCGCAAAAATCATAATTATCAAGAAAAGGTTGTATACGCCCCACGATTAAATGAAGGCATCAGCAGTAGTACTAAGATGCCCGTAATCGACTTCATATTGAATTTTTAAAAAATTCTTACAATGATAATACCAAATGGCTTGAACGGAAAGTTCAGCGTGGGGCGCATACGCCCCTCGCGGCAGGGAACGTGTTAACGAAACAGTCTAAGCTTTGACAGTTTAAAAATTGTCATTATTTATGAGAATTAAATTTTCGCATCGTAATTTCTGGAGCTGTAAAAATATATTTAATTGTTGCAAAAACTGGATAAATGCTAAACTAAATGCTTTTTAAACTGGTGATTACATTATACAGACAGGCTCATTATTTATTCAGAGGCGCAAGAGATAATGCGAGATTATTTTTCTACTTAATGCAATACATATTTATTAGTAAAATTATTATAGTAAAAATGTACCTATGAAAGTTAGATTCGGTAAACCCGATACGTTGCGACGCCACAACATCGACATCGCTTATTGCAGTCAGTTATTAAAAATATATCGGAAATTACTATGGTGAGGTACCACTCCGCCATCGCAACGCTTGCACGCCTCTCTGCCTGTTCTCGCGAAACATAAGTCTGTTAAAGTTGACGCACAACGCCTGATCGAATCGTGTGCACATCAAGAATATTTCTATGTAAAATGTCGGAGCAACAGCTATCCGGCGCCGCGCTGTTGATGCAATGCATCAAAGTGTTCCGGCATTTAATGTTTCAGTCTGGAACACCGATAAATTGCGGTTTTGTGGAGACGTCCTACTAATTAAGAGCGAGGACTGTCTTGGTTTCCTAGTCTTCACCAGTAAAGAATATTTCTACTTTATTTACTTCCACAATCAGTATAATAGTGATTAAGTTTTGTTAGCACCATTGCTTAGACTGACTCTGTTAGATATTGTAAATTCCATTGAGATAGATGAGGTACGACAAAATAAAAATACACTGGTAAGTATAAATAAAAAAATCAAACATTGGTGAGGATATTTTATTCCATAATACAGCATACGACAAACCGGAATGTCACATTTCGCATTTTTATTAAATATTTTTTTCTCATAAAAATAAACAAGACTGCTATCCATCACACTTGCCACATAATTGTATCAATGAACTGTGTTTTAACAATTTCTTCTAAATTATTATAAAAACGCTAAGTTATAAGTAATCGTGTAGAGCAAAGTACCGGTTGGTATTCTGAGTACAGTTCCCCGTAGACAGAAATATTTCCAAACGACACCGTGATTGTCTAACACATATTATACCTAAATTACAAGTAAATCTCGGTTTGCCAAGAGAGAAGTAGAATGTAAATGCAGGTCGATCACAACGAGCCTTTTCGGTTGATAGGGATCGTCTATGAAAACTGTTTTGATGTAAAATACATAACAGCTTAATCTACCTAGGTTAACTCCGATAATAATAAACTATCATTATACAACGTGAAGTTCAAGTTGGCAATGAAATATGCACAATGTCGATGACGAAACCAATCATTGAGAACCCGAAGCGATGTGAATAGGCTGTTGCTGCGCTGGCGGACAGCGAAGCGTAATATCTTTCTACCCCATGTCACTCCGACAAGCAAACTTAACCGACACATCAATAAACTACAAATACCCCTACCTATCAATGTCCAAGTAGGTCACTTAATAATCTAAATTAAACTCATAAAACCTGAATCAACTTTAAATACTTTATTACGACAACTTATTCCACATAATAGTAAGTATAGTTATACATATAAAACATGTTATGCTGTGATTCACTTATATCACGTGTCAGCTACATACCTATCCACATCACAAAGCGCGACCATTCAGCCGAGTGCGGACACACCTCTTCCTTCCTAAACTGTTATATATAATAAACAAAATTGTAGTTAATTTTGCAATTTACACACTATACTTTGTTCAACGTCATCGGGGATCGAACACACAAGGCATGCCGGATACCACTTCACTAATGTTCACAATCATTTGTACACACGTATGTCAGAAAAGTGAAATTATAATAAAACTGCATCAAACTGGACATCGGCATAGGATGCTGTTGATTACAAGGCGATGCAGAGCGCGCTCGGTCGCCGGCTGACGCGTCGGTAATACATTTATGATTCCGCACATAATACATTGTATTTTATAGCAAATAAAGTTAACATATCTTAAACCATAGTCTCTTTCAGTAATCATGTATGTCTGTGAGTTGGTGTCGCACACGCAGTTAGCGGTTGGCGTTCTTAAGCTGGTTGGAGAGCCAATCGAGCCCCTCGTAGAGGCCGTCCCCTGAGGTGGCGCACGTCGCCTGGATGTACCAGTTGCGATTGCGCAGCGAGTGTAAGCCCAACTTGTCTGTTATCTCAGCTGCATTCATCGCGTTTGGCAGATCCTAGTAACAACAGTACAAACTTTATAACACCGTAACAGCAGTAACAATGGTACAAGTACAACAAAGGACAATTCCTAGAAAGAATGGCAGAATTACATTAGAATATAGACAAATCCGAGTGATAACAGTACAAATATTACATCACAGTATAGACAGACCCTAGTATCACGATGTTAACCTACGGAAGATAATAACTGCAATGGACGAGTATTTGCCAACAAAACCGGTCGCGTGGAGATGCCACGAATATTCGGCAACTATTCTGTATTCGGCCTATTCGGCCACTTTTTTTGCTATTCGGTATTCGGCCGAATACCGAATAGAAAATCATGTAAAATAGACACGTTATATTACTCAAAGTTATGTATTTATTTCCAAATTACAACACTTTAGTAATTAAAATTGATCAGTGGTAAGTTGTGATGGATAAAAACAAGCTTTTCAGCATTTTTTGGTAGCAAACGATTACGCTTTTCATCGTAAATGTTACCAGCCTCAGAAAATAACCTCTCACACACACTCTCTCTCTCTCACACACAAACACACACACACTCTCTCTCTCTCACACACACACACTCTCTCACACACACACACACTCTCTCTCTCGCTCACACACATACTAATAAACTTATACCGTTAATATCCATATAAAAACACAAAACACCCATGAATAACCCGAACGGAAGTGCGAGTCTCACCAGAGACGAGATTTACTTAATTGGTGAAACTTATCACCCTGTGTATATGTATAAGTTTTGTGTTGAAATAAAGATTATTATTATTACTAAACACGCTACTTCCAGGAATATTCGACGGCCGAATATTCGGCGCTTCGGCCGACAGCGTTGCCGAATATTCGGTAGTCAGCCAATTCACTACCTGTGGCATCACTAGTCGCGTGTATGGCATTGTTCCTCTTATGCTTCCCTATTGAGTGTTGAAGAATTCGATTAGGTTACCTAGATGTTACATGCTTGTGAATACCAGTCCAGCTGGTTCCTGCTGGTGTCCAACTCTCGTAGCCTTCCCAATACTATCAATATACACTTAAGTCCAATGGAAAACCTAATCTAATTCGGCTTTCAGTCGACGACGTACTGGTGTAAGTTTTAAGCGACAATATAATGATATACTATATACGTTTCAGGATAATCAGAGATGAATTTCAATTTTCAGGCAATGACGTGTTCTGCATGCGAAGGACAGCAAAGCGGGGGGCAGTCCAAAAGGACGTGGAGAACATTATCTTCTCCACCAGCGTCCAATATGTCCCCGTCCGATAAATGAATTGAATGAGTTTCTTCGAGCTAATTGTTGTTTGCCAGAAATCATACTTGATAAGCCTACCGACAATCACGTGTGATTTCTACCAGGCAACAATTAAGTCGAAAAAACTCTCATTCTATTCGTTAATCAGATAGCAACTAAGCCGGTAGCCATAATTATTGAATGAAATTGATATATCGAGCAATAATTGGGAGCAAAGAAAACCCTTTAAACTATATCCAAAATCAAATCCGTCAGTGTTTTTACATTGCAGTATAATAAAATAGGCGAAGTGTTAAACCACGAATAAGTTGTTATTTGTATTAATAATCCTTGCACCAATCATAAGTCATAACTTCAAATTGAAATTCATCTCTGCTTATTTTGATATAAAATGACGATATGTTAACAAGTTAAAACCTACCCCAGTTCATCGTCGATTGAGAGCTGACTTAAATTAGATTTTCCAGTGAGAGTCAAATAAGATTAGGTTTCTCAGTAGACTTTCGTGTATATATTGTACTGGGAATGTTACGTGAGCAGAGCACCAGCAGGGGCGAACTGGACTAGTATTCATGCGCATTTAAAGTCTAAATATCCTAATAAAATTCACCAACGTCCGAAGAGAACGTATAGCAGGAGTATTCCCATACACGCAACCCGGTCGCGCATACAAAAGTATATCGATACAAAGTGAGTCTCTGTGGTCTCAAATACATTTTGCTTTACATTATTATAGCAAACAACATACGGGCACAAAGTCTATACCACCGCTATGTTGTTTGTGGTGGTATGCACATGAAACTTTGTCTTAGGAATAACAGATCAGTCACAAGATCCGAAATATCAACCTAAACTATTTAAAATTAATGTGACAAAACTGTGTGACTGCTACTCTGGCGAATACTCGACCCGTTCCACGTGGCAAGGATACGTTTTTAGAGATGTTTTTCGTCAAATTTTGTAAAGTAATAGATAGACTTATCTTTAAAGATGGACATCATATTACAGATTTTCTGTGGCCCTTTTCAAAACCTACATACAGTTCTGTAGTATAATATTATAATACTTTAATTTTGAGCTCTTTTTAAATTAATCTCATTGTTATAAAACCATAAAGCCGACATGCAAGTCCTTAGCAAGTTTAATAGATATAACCAAATATATAGACAGACAAAATAGAGTTTATTTTATGGTTATGATTTGATGGTAGCAGAGGTGAATAATGTTACAGTGGTGATACTATATTACACTATAGCGCCCCACCCATCAGCAAAATTTGACGTGTACATTTTAACCATTACACATCTCATTATCATCGATAAACCCAAGCCCGTGAGTCATTTGTTTTATTATATCTATCAAGTACCAATTCCATGTGACTAATTTAATTTACGCCTTGGCAATTTTTTTATTAAAAACGTTTGATGTTACGATTAAAATATCTATATATGTTGAATCTATATTCAAGGCTCAAATATCAGACAGAAAATTTGTAGATTTCTTAGCTTACTATGCCCCGTCTACTAACTTAAGTTACAGTTTCCATGTCACATATTAACCTAAAAATTAATTATATATTGAAATACGGAATAGAACTAAATTTCTTTCAAACATATCATTTTCGTACTCGATCTTGAAGAGAAAAAAAAAAATTTAAAATAATTGAAAGAAAGATTTTTTTTTTGTGATGCATAATATTTCAATCCTCTATAAACCAGACAAATTAGCCATTTTTCTTGCAAAAAAATTCACTGATGTGTTACACGACAGTATGAATATAGGTTATTTTGATTTTTTATAAATAGTAGTCTAAAGTTGTTGATAATGTAAATCTTTAAAATAATGTAAGTACTCACAAAATTTTACTTGTAATCATTTTTTTTTTTTTATTAAAAGAAAAATGTCGTCGCAAATTAGAAATAACGATATTATATTAGGGATAATGTGCTAATTTTTGCTAACATTGTTATTTTTATCTATTTCTGTCTCCATTACATTATTTTTAATTATTTATCGATATGCGAGTTAAGTTTTTAATATTTAAAAAAAATCTTGATAAATATGCTTAATATAGGCATTTTATCAATCAGTGAACAGTAAATAGGAAAATTCCCTAAATGTGATGATGTTGCAAAAAACTGACAACACTAAGCTGCTAGAAACAGGGGCCTTTTTTTTTAAATTAAACACGTTGTTTTAACAACATATTTTCTTTATGTGATCTTTGCATAGCCCAGGATCTTACCTACTTAGTTCTTACACAATCGAATGGCATGACACGCCATAATAAAATTGTTTTTTTGAGCACAATATGACAAGTCTGTTTAAGTGACAATTTTATTTTATGAGGAACATTGATTGTATATATCCATCCAATACATTGATCATCTCCTGTGCAATAAAGGCAACATCTAGACTATACATTACATTAGGTTTAGACAAAATGTTACTATTTATACAGATGTAAAAACAATTTAACACACCTGTTTATTTGCAAAGATCAACAATACTGCATCTCGTAATTCATCTTCACTTAACATTCGCATGAGTTCTTCACGAGCTTCTCCGATACGCTCCCGATCATTACTGTCTACTACAAAGATGAGACCCTGAAACAAATATTAACAGCCTTGCTTATTAAAAATCATTAGTTGCCTTCACCTCTTTGCATATAATTAACAAACAAATAATATAAAAAAAATTGTATTAATTTTTAACACTTTCAGGTCCAGAGTACACACATATTGGACAGCTGTTTTTTTTTTAGCATATTTTATTAAATATGTTTATAAACATCATTTGCAGTAAGTCCACATCTATTTAATTTATCATACATTATTTCCTTTATTTTTTATGATAAATATATACTAGACGCATTAATTAAAAAACTGGTTCCTGGTTTTTGATCAAGAATTCCCCCCAGAAACCCTCCATGTAATACATTAATTTTTGTAACAAAATAAGAAAATGCAATATGAGCCTCTCTTATTGTAAGAAATAAAAATACAAGGACAATGCAAATAATTATACCAGTTTATGGGTCTGCTAATGTCTAATTTCACAATTAAGATCAAAGATAATTGAATATTCATATTTTTGTAAATATATAACATTCAATTCTCACACAAAAGTGTAAAAGAACTTAAATGTCTATATTATTTAGCATTATATAAATAATTTATGCCCAAAGATTGTTACATAAGGTCCGGATAGCTTTTTACGGATATGTGCACAAATGCTTTGTAATTACCCTTAATTTAAATTTAAAAAATGCTAGCCTGTGTATTTTGTAAAATTCAATATGAAGGACTAGTCAACTACTCAAAAATAATCAAGCATGTATTTAGTAATTTCATAATTACAAATATAGTGCTCTGAATGTAAAAGTAATCTTTTGAGATCCCTTCACATTAAGCACAAACCTGTGGCCTTTGAAAATGTTTCCATGTTTGGAAAACTATCATATCTACAGATATTAAAGTGGATAAATGTTAACACTCCAATTTTAATTTAAAGGCCTGTTAATGCCCGACCTTAATCTCGTCTGATGGAAAAAGATGCTGAGGTCAATGATGAAGCAAAGTTGCCCCATCCAATTTATTAATTTTTAATTGACACAAGAAAATTCTCCTTAAACAGCATAACTCTAACAATACTGAACTCCTAACAAAATAAAAGTAACCCTCACATAATACAAGGAATTTATATATATTATGAATAATTCACATTTATTTTCCACAACCAAATTAAATTAAATTATTTTACTCTTACTAATACTTTAGCAAATACATTTCTTAAGTTAAAGCCACTTTCTCTTTACAAAAATATGGCTGCTATTATTTCATAACAAGAAATATTACACTAGATAATATTACACTAAATAATATTTAACAAACCTGTGTATTCTGGAAGTAATGCCTCCACAGTGGCCTAATTTTATCTTGGCCACCGACATCCCACACAGTGAAGCTAATGTTTTTGTATTCTACAGTCTCCACATTGAATCCTGAAATGATGTCATTGCTTATAAGACTTACAATTTTAAAAACCATAAGTGTGTTCAAAAGATTCTTTATAAAAATACAAGAAAACTGAAACTATCCTTTATTACATCACTGTAGACAAATACTTCAATATAATATGTTAAAAATGATAAGCATTTAGAAAAAATCAAAATTGTCTTCTCACTTAAGTATTACAAAATATATTGAAGTTAGATAAAATAAAGAAGTTCTGGTAAAAAAAAGGATTATGATATTTATATGTTATCTAATTTTTGTGTAAGTCTGTTTATGTACACTATTCATTTGAACATTTACAAAGTATTCTTTGAAATAATTTAATAAAGATTAATTAAAGCATGTAATTTTAGATATCACACTATATTTATTAAAAATATGAAATCTAGTTTCATAGAACACAATCACTTAAACTGATAAAAGAAATTAATATAAAATAGCAAAAAACAGATTGAACTCACCAATAGTGGGAATTGTTGTAACAATTTCGCCTAATTTAAGTTTGTATAGGATTGTGGTTTTACCAGCAGCATCCAAACCCACCATCAATATTCTCATTTCTTTTTTGCCAAATAGGCCTTTAAATAAATTTGCAAACATATTCCCCATTTTTAAACTTTGCGATTATTCTGAAAACACAAACTAAATAAAATTTCACTCTGACTCATTCATTGGGTCTACACGTCTGTTAATCAATGCTAATGACATGGCAGATCCTAATATTTTACGCAGCGTGCTTTATATATACACCCCCAGGATCACTTGATGATGAAATTTTTTGTAACCGATGACTCCAAAACAAGTTCACAACACAAAATCAGAACAGCTGGAGGTTTATGCGTCAACAACGGAGAATATCTCCAACAAAGATTGACCGACACCGCTGATTCGTTTATGCTGCGGTCACCACCCTTAGATTGAAACACGCACTTATCATGAATACGCCCTAACATTACTAATTACAAGCACCTTACAATGTTAGACAATACAATTAACTTACATTTTCGGAAGCAAAAATCTTATAAATCAAGAAAAACGCTATGTACACCGAGAATTCTTTACAATTCGTTGGATGTCAAAATGGCGGCGAACGTGGAAGTTTGTTCGTGCCTATGCCACGTATTGGAAAAGTGGCCAGTATTAGTAAAAAGTAATTTTTATTATCTATCATTTAATTTTATAATTATAATTTCATTTAAATATTTCTACGGATATATTTTAAAACAAATACATACTTTATAATCATTGAACAAGTCAAAATCATACCTAAGTTAAATTATTAAACTTGGCATTACGTACATAAAGATAGTGTCACACTATACAACGACAGAACTATGCAAAAAGACAATACGATCACTTTACTCATTGAACAAGAGTACTGATTATATCTAAGTAGTGAATACATTACACAAATACAAAGACCATCATAGTTACTTTTCAGAATTAGCTGGGGTACGTTTAATTGTTTATGTACCTGAAGAGTTTTAGTCACCGTGTATAGGGATATGTATAACGACAGGAAATGGACTTTCGTCTCTTGCCAGTCTTTCGTCTGCCATTCTTAGAATGAACCAATGAAATATAATTTTATTCAAACAGCTCTACCTCGAAGTATATTCCATTCGTCAAAACAAAAAAAAAGAATCTACTACCAGTTAAATAGAATCAATCGAGAAGGCACAGCAAGAAACTCTGATAGTTGCTCTTTTCAACGTAATGCAAAAATGAAAAAATACTAAAAAAATGCTAATGAAATAATATCCCTTTTATAGCAGTTTAGCTTTAATAGTTTTTTTTTTATTTTAATGATGATAACCAAGACGTCGCGTGGGGCGCCCACCGGCAATGTGGAGCGATGACCTGCGAAAGGTGGCCGGAAAGGATTGGATGAGAAAAGCCGAAGACCGGGCTCAATGGCGTTTGTTAAGAAAGGCCTATGTCCAGCAGTAGATTATGATAGGCTAATGATGATGATGGTGACGACCTCTATGATATCTTTTGGTATTTTATCGTATATTCAAATATCGAGCTCCATGTAAAATCCATGAGCTTTCTTAAATCGGTAATTAGGTAGCACTAATTTTTATTTATTGCTAGTATTTACACTATAAACATTACTACTCACCAAAAATCTGGTCAGTGTGTATACCCTTTAACTTGTAACTAATAAACATAATTAAAAAAAACTCACCAAAAGTCGATGCAGATTTTATTGTATGTATATAATACAGGAGTTAATAATAGAATATTGCGATGGAATTGTTAAAGTGTCGATTTCATTAAAACTTCTCTAAGTGAAACTTTAGTCGTGACATCATAAATAGCAGGGACGACCTCCTTTTTCATTTTTTAAATTTATTTAACATTTTTTCGAATCGACGTTTGATTGACCGGAAAAGGTCTTCACAACTAAACCAGGCGGGATCCTGTTTTATTAATCGAATATATAAATGAGCTGTTAGTGCATCCTTATTCCTTGATAACTATACCAGCATCATAAGGTATACCCTCTTGTAAAATGAAAACTGTTGTCAAATGACACACATTACAGTTAAATATCATAAGACATAACGCTGTGAAAAAAAAAACCAACCAAGCAAAAAAACGAGTATTCCATTTTATAGAATACAATGTCACATGTTATTTAAACTAGAACGCATTATAAGAGTTGAATAAGTATGTATGTAGTAGCTATAAGTAACTCCAATAAAATTTTACATTTTACATAAAGATTTACATGCAAAAAAAAGTGTCTATGCCATTGTGCACTTACCTTATATTCTTGATGTGAACGGTGCAACAGTAATATTAGACTAGCCATAACATATCTACTATACGAAATATAATACATAAGATTAGTAAAGTGGACCATCTGCGATCCAGAAAGTGGGAAATTAAGTAGCTAGCAGAGATAAGCAAAATGTAATCAGATTAATGATTAACGATTACAAAACGTAATCATAATTTTAATTTCGTTAATCTGTTAATCATGATTAAAACCTCTTTAAACATGAAGGAGCTCTAAATTTGTATGCAGTTGAGAATTTGTTAGTGTTTAAAATATAGGAAGGCAAAATATAATCATATTTATGATGAAAAATTTGATCGTAATCGGTTTTCATTATTCATTGATCTGATTACATTTTGCCCATCTAAGGTAGCCAGGTATATTGTATTTTAATCCCCAAATTGAGAAACACTTAAGTTAAACGAATCCAGATATTTGATTTTTATTATATCAACACAGATACACAATATATACCCAGAGCCGTAAAACTGAATATAAAAATATATATATCAATGTTGTCAAATATGTTGAATACAAATATAATAATAACAGAATAGTAACCATAAAAATATTAAATAATATTGTTATATTTCAAAGTTCTAAGTTTAAGACTGTACTACACTAGTAAAAAATCTTGTTATAATGAATATACAGCAATGGCTTTCACAAGTTCCAAGATACACAACATTTAGAGTAAATAAGTTAAAAAGATTTAACACCAATAATTTAGAACAGTTTCTCGTATCCGTATGTATTCCTTACTTCTGTTTAAAATATATTAAATATGATTTCCTATTCTATTAAAATATTTTCTTTAAAATTCTGTGTATATTATAACCTCTAAATAGACTTCTGTGTCATTTTGACGGCCTGGTAGCGCAGTTTGTAGTGACCCTACTTACGATGCTAAGTTCCTGGGTTCGAGTCCCGTTAGTGGTAAACTTTTCTGTGATGAGCAGATGAGTTTGTCACTAGTCATGGTTGTATATATGTATTTACGTATGTATATCTTTGTCCAGTACCCATGGTACAAGCAAAAGCTTAATTTGGGACTAGCTCAATGTGTGTAATTGTTATTAAATATTATTATTATTTTGTGTTGGTTTTAATGCAATTAAAATTCAAATTTGAAGATAAAAAAATAGTAATAAATATTTTTTGTTTATAGCAAAGCAAGGAATTGAATTGTCATAAAATTCCCAATTTCTACATTCTTAATCCCGATTGTCTCATACTAGAACAATGGCCAGAAGATATAATAATAGAAAAAACTGGTATAGAAGTCATTGTTGATGCGTCATGTGCTGCAGCTGTTTTAAGAGGTGCCCATGTGTTTGCTCCTGGAGTTATGGGCCTTCCTCCCAGTGGGTATTTTGTATTCTTACTTTAAATACAAGAGTAAATAAGCAAAATCAAGTAATTCACTGAGCAAAGCCAGGCTTCTGAGTCAAGTTGAGGCTTTTGGCACTTTTTCTGTCTGTCAGAAACCTATAACTTCTAAACCAAATAAGATAATAATTTGAAATTAGGATATATTATGAAAACCTTTCACACAAAGCCGATAATGTTATTTGATGTAATATAAAATCGAAATTGTATGGGTACATGCAAATAGAGTCTTTTTTTCTCTAATTTAATGTTGCATCTGGGATATTGTTGCTAATAACTCTTTGAGCTAAGTTTTTTTTAACTTTGTATGTCAATAAATCACAATTTAGGAAGCTAACATAGTGGTCCTTTTTAGACCTATTTTTTCCATAAGTCTGTCATAAAAACCATTTCTTGTATTCTAAAGATATGTATGTCAAATTTTAGGTAGCATTCTGTAATTTAACAACAAATACAGAAAACTACTTAACTGGAAAAAGTGTATAAGAAAAAAATTTACACCATATAAGCAATCAAATTTTCTCAATTGACAGTATTTTGTAAGATATCTCAAACTTGGCTTCACCTGTAAGTTGTTATTTCTATAAACAATTTGATTAATATTTTATATTTAAATGAAAAAATGTTGTACACAAAATATAAATGTACAGATTTTAACTCCCTCACAGCATTATTATTATAGATTGTAACAATAGGCAAAAGGAATTTTTAAAATTATTGTCCTTAATATTTTAAAAATAAAAATACCTAGCCAAGTTTGAATTCGATATGCATACAAAGGGTGCTGTACAAACAGATCTACAAGGAACTTAAGTATTTTATACTAATTTCAACCTGGCATTCACATATTCCTGAGAAAAGTGCCTTTACAGATGGACAAGTAAGTGGTTCTATAAAGGTTATTTTTCTTTTTAAGCTATGGAACCTTAAAAATTCTTATGGTACCATAGACTTTGTTTTAGGTATTATTTTAAGTAGGTGGAGCGGGATTGGGAGGCTATCGCCACCCTCGATAACGCAATCCGCCGCCCAGCTCAAATAGGACGCCGGTGGAGGGCTTTCGCCAGAGGCCTTCCTTCATAACCGGAGATACGCCGGTGGCGCGCTTGGGGAAACGCGCCGCCCAGGTCCAGGCGCGAGTGGGTTGCGACGTGTTCCCGCACACCACTTCAATGATAAATCATGGAGATGAGGGGAGAGTGGCACTTTACACCACTCACCCCGCCAATGAATTAGGAGTATGCGGGGTGTGGTAACTATATAATCACCTCTCACCAAGTAGTCGGGGCCTGCAAAAGGCCAGACGTCGCCGAAAGCGGAGGAGGGCAGCCTTGCCCCGTGGCGCGTGGTAGGCGGGAGAAGGAATATGGTTGAAGGACCAACGAAGGAAGTCAGTGCAAGTTCGACACACCGGAGGGCGGCCCTCACCGCCTCCTGAAAGTCCGTTAGGGATTTCACCCGGGTAAACAAAAAAAAGGTATTATTTTAAGTAAAGTATGTCAAATCTCATTTTAGTATATTTAGATAGATTTCAAAATAAAACTAATTTATTGATAATATTTATTAAGTAGTGGTTGTGCATTTAAGATTATACTTGTCAAAGGTTAAAACCCTGTAATGGGTAGATCATTCTATGTGAGTAATTATTGCAAAAATTTTGAATTATTACACTCCAGGTATATTGATTAATATCTGTATAGATATATCATTTAAATATAAAATAATCACTAAAATTGTCTATAAAAGCAACATCTTTCAATTCAGAGCAGTGTTTGAAATATATGACAAAATACTGCATACTGACAAAAATCATCTGCTTGTATTGCTTATAACTTTTATTCATATATACATTTCACAGTTTTTTTGGATTTGTTGTTAAGTTACAAGATATTACCTAAAATTCAACATATATCAACTGAATACAATAGGTAGTTTTTATGATGGACCTTAAGATAAAATAGGCCTAAAAACGACTGCTTTAACAGCATAACGAATAATAAATTATTGATAAAAAAAAAAAATTAAAGAACATAGATTTAAACCCAGCTTAAAAAGTTCTTTGCATAATTGCAAATATTAACAAAGAAAAAGAAATTGTGCTCCATTTACATTAATGAACAAATAAATATTATAGCTTTGCGCCACAGGTCAAGACAGCTCAACAGATAGATAGAGAGGCGAAATGCAGAAGCTCCCAACTTGACAATTAATCAATGTACAATGTAGAACGGCTGTCACTGTAGTCCTACATTTAAAATTTCAATATTTACTAATAAATAATTTTCCGAAAGATCTGGCTCTTATGGAGTTTTAAATTTTTACAAATCATATTTTCAACATAGAAACATTATTTAATGAAAATTTTAAAAGATTAGGTATATTTTTAAATTTATCTCAAATATTCTGCTACAAAAGGTATTTGATGAAGGTTCCTTAAAATACTAACTAAAATACTGCTTAAAATAACGCTTTAAATACCATAAATTATCAGACTGAAAAAACAAATTTTAGGGTTCCGTAACTCAAATGAAACTCTTATAGAACTGCTTCATTGTTTGTATTTTGTCAAGACTTTTTTGTCCCAGAAACGCATCGATATATCAAGTTTAAAATATAAATGAGCAAAATGCAGTCATATTAATGGTAAAAAAACGTAAAATGTAGTCGTTAGTCATTTTTCTTAATCTGATTACATTTTGCCCATCTATGGTTGAAATTATAATCCAATAATAAGTCCCTTGTAGGTCTGTTTGTATGGAACCCTTTGTATGAGAATCCGGTTCCTAATTGGCCTGTCTTTTTTTTTCATTCGTTTTTCTGTCAATTTTATTTTAAAGGTGCAAACTGTTAAGGCAAGGTTCCGAAAACGGTCCCTATTCTGTCTAATAATGACGCGAGGTATCCCTTTGTCACAAACGAATAGTAATAGGGAATAAATACAATATTCACTTTTTCTTTAAAATATTTCACCTTTGCACTGTAATTTTCCAGCATGTTGTGGGTGCATCACAAACTACATATGTAGACATTACAAATAATTGTTATAAATGGAAAAATATTCATAATTCAATAGATTATCACTTAAAAACTATATGAATTGAATTGCTATAAAACAATAAAAAAAAACTGCATGTGAAGTGCAAGCAAATGCAGTGTTCACAGAGTCTTTAACTAAATCAATTCACTCATATTCGATCATTATTCTACACCTACTATAAATAAGAACCATATACCTATAGAAAACTTCTCTCTCGGCTGGAATGGTATGATGATCAATATCAACTGTTTTTACAAGTTTATGATAAACAGTTATCCACAGTTTTACAGGTTCATGGTAAACATTTTTTATTTTAGATTGCAAATTCGATGACAAGGTTGATATCTATGGTGATTTAGATGGTCAGTGTAAAAGAGGACTAAAAATTCAATTTGATGGTAGAAAACGTTTTGTAGGAACAGGGTATTTGAAAATGCTACGCTATGAATTGTTTGAGAGTGGAATTCAACCAAGGTAGGTTTATTTGTATACTTCATAATCAAATATTTACAATAACTTTGAAAGAAAACTATAAAATCTGCATTATTAAGATATTCTGAGTCTTCTATGTAAAATACTGTTTGGCATGTTACATGAAGAACATTTTTAAATTACTTCAAACCCTTTTACAGATTTATTTAAAGATTTATCAAATTGTTGAATACCATCTGAGACCAATTTAATATTAATTATAAGACTAAGGAATAGATATTATACACACATTTGTATTTTTTTTTTGTTTATTAATTATTTTAATAAGATGTAACATGTACGCAGTGGCGTTCATCTAATACAAGCATAAAAACAATACTTGTCCTATGCTCTACGAGCATCTAATTCTAATATTAAGAACATTAATAAAAAAATAATACATAAATTCGCAATTCCCAAATACTATATTTTTACGCCACCTATCGATCCATCGAGAAAGTATTAAAATATATAATTTAGGTCTGACAATAGAAAACATTGCATGCCCTTACGATAAATAAGTCTGGAATAAATTCTTTTAATTTAAACAAAAAAAAAGGGACCCTTTATATTCATATCTATTCTATTTTCCATATGAAAGTAATACAATATTTATTATCATTATATAGTATTCAAATTCATTATGTGATTCTGCCTACCCTGTCCAAATACTCTTGTACGAGAGTATGCATGTACGAGACCCTTCATGAAAACAACAGACTCCCTCTGTGGCATTAAGCTGACAGAGGTTGCATTTTGCCATGTTTTTGAATGATATATTCTTCTTGTCTGTATGTTCTTTATGTTTTTAATTTTTTTTTTGTTTAGCACGAAATAAACGTTTTTCATTTCATTTCTGGTTGACTGGTATTTGATAACAATCTTAAGAAAATCAATGTTTTTTTCATCTTTAAATATTGTGTATTATTTCAGCATAATAATTTAGGCTGCGGTGGTCTAGTATATAATGGGCTGGTATTATTGCGTGGCAACGCAAATGGTCGTAAGTTCGAACACAAGCACGTACCTCTGGGTTTTCCCGGATTACGCACTGATTTAGGCACCAAATGCTCACCGGTGAAGCAAAATATCGTGAGGAAACCTGCTTGTCATCTAATAGAACTGGCATGAGTAAGTGCCCTGAGAATGCTGATCTGCTGCGCTTCTAGTCACATTACGTGCGACATATAAGCGCAAAGTACTTCCACTAATGTATCTCTGCTCACACTGTAAGGGATATAGCGTGGCGACATATTATTTCAGCAGTTTTCATGCAGATGTTAATATTTGTTAGTTTCACTAGTAGTCCGTATCTGTTGGCTATTCCAGTGTTTTCAAAGGAATTTTATTTATTGTATTATTATAATTATTGACAAGTTGAGTACAAGATTTAATTAAGTTTTATAGGTAGTGTTTGTTACAGTGGTATTGCTGTGCATACTATAATGCCTGCGTCTAAGCTACCTGTAGTAAATGAAACTTTGTATCCCAAAGGAGAGATGCTCTTACAAAACTTGCCATCTATAGTCTGTGGTTGGGTTGTTAATGCTCAGCCAAATGAATACATTCTGGACATGTGTGCAGCTCCAGGAAATAAAACTACACATTTAGCTGAGATGTCAAATGATCAGGTACGGTATGTTGCTGATAATTTACATTACAAAAATTATGTTGGAAATATCAGCATTATATCTGCATCTTCCCTAATATATTGAAGATTCTGGATTTGAGTCCTGAAACCAACAGTCTTTGCTGTGATGAACAGATTAATTTGTCGCAAGTAATTAATGTATGGATTGAAATAGATAACTTATTATTTAATTTGTACCAATAAAACAGGTGCAAACCTAGTTTGAAGCTACGTTAATGTGTGAAAGTGTAAATATACATTATCAGTATATGTTAACCAGTGTGTTTTCTGGACTACCTCGCTTCTTCAGAGATTAAAAAAAAGGTTTAATCAAACAAAAAAAAAAAGAAATTAAAGAGGTAAAAGTTGTATGCAGGAGAGGTTATGATAGCCTGGTGGCTAAGGGGCCGGTATCCATCATAGATGGACAAAATATCATCAGATTAAAGTTTAACAAAATGTAATCATAATCGTTAATCTAATCTGATTACATTTTGTCCATCTACAGACGCGCTACAACGCGAGTGGTCGTAAACTCGTATCCCGGCATGTACCTCTGGGTTTTTTCAGATTAAATGCGGATTTAGGCACTGCATGCATACCGATGATAGAAAGCATCGTGGGGAAACCCGCACAGCGTCTAATAGAAAAATCATGTGTAAGTGCCCTAAGAACGTCTATCGGCTGCGCTACTATTCATTTCGGGCACGACATTTAAGCGCCAAGAGGGTTCTCTTACAGTCAATAATATAGCTCTGCTCACCCCGTAAGCGATATACACCAAGTTTCAAAAAAGTTCCTTAAATTTTATGACGCTTTTAAACACTAATGAATCTTAAATTTCTATGCAGTTTTAGAGATTCGTTATTCTTTAAAACCGTTTTTAATTTTAAGGAGTATTTCTGAAACTCGCCGATAGTGTGATAACATATTAAAGAGGAAATCTTTAAATTTATTTTTACTTATCTATTTAAACTAAATTATTTCAGGCGTTTATTATTGCATTGGACAAAACGACACAAAAATCAATAAAAATTAAAAATAGTTGTGACCGACAAGGAGTTACTTGCGTCACTGTGTATGCTTATGATTCAACGAAATGTTGTTCTTCTGAAAGTAAAGGCATTAATGATGGACCGCCATTTTCACCTTGCAGTTTTGACAAAGTCCTTCTGGACGCACCTTGCAGTGGCTTAGGACAAAGGCCGCAACTAAACAACAAAATGACTCCTAAAATTCTGCAATCTTACAAATTTGTTCAAAGGAAATTGTTTTCTAGTGTAAGTTGTTTATCATAGTAATCTAGTTTGACAAGGATTAAAAGGATAAAATATTATATTATTATAAACTCTAAAACGTATCTGGTAGTTGGTAAACTCGACGTGCGTCCTCTCTTTTATTTTGATTATAGACTTCGTGCTGGAACGACTGACACCTGTTCGGACCATTGCATCCACCTTCGACCACATAATTATTTGTTATTCATTACCGAACCCCAACTGGTGATGAAAATGCCCGGGAATTTTCCAAAAGTGCCCAAAACTTGCTTGGGAATATTCCCGGGAATTTACGAAATTTTCGCGGAAGTGCTGGGCACTTTGGGAAAATTCCCGGACATTTTCATCACTAACTCCAACACAATATCAAACGCCTTTCTTTTCGCCACATTCCTACTCAAGCCGCCGCCATTAAGACTTGTCCCACACTGCCATATCCTTCCTGTCACTTTTTATGCTTGCCACATAAAATATATTTATTGCGAAATATACGTTAATTGTTAATGGTGTTTACATTAATATTTAGCATTTAATAACCATTATTTATATTAGTTTATATTGTATCCAGCCTAGCTTATCAGTAATATTTGCTGTTGTGCTTCTCTATTATTGTAACACAAGTCAAGACATTCACATGTTGTGTTAATTAATATTTCGCGCTAAAACTGGTTACGTGAGCCATCAGCGAGCTCTTTCGTGGAGTGAGTTTGCAACCCATATCTACTTGGTTTAAATACGTCGCCAAGGCTGAAATCGGTCAGGATTTTAATTCATTAGGTCATTTCAGTTTGATAAAATTATATACATACACCCGGTAAACTTGAAATGTCGTTCGTAGAAGAATCTTGTCACACTGCCAAATTGAATCATTCTTTGAATTATAAAAATGACAAGAAGCAATCAGTCATTATGATAAAATTATGTAACAACCTATATTTCAAGTATGTAAACTTTTTATTAATTTATCGATGATAAAATTCGACTGAGAAAAATATTCAATTGCGTTTTTAGGCAGTAAATCTATTAAAAGTTGGTGGTCAATTAATATATAGTACGTGTACAATAACGGAAGAAGAAAATGAGGGTATGGTTGTTTGGGCGCTGGAGAAGTATCCTTGCTTACAGCTTGTACCTGCAGAGCCTTTACTAGGTGGCCCAGGACTTGCTATTCAACGATTTTCTGATGATCAAAGGTAAGAAATAATCACAAGAATTGTAATAAAAAAAAATAGCTATGACATATGAGTGCGTGATTATATATATGCATAGCTGTTCCTGTTTATAGCCATAATTCCCCAATTGTTTTATATTGGCCCTTAGAGTTCAATTTAGAATCAATATACAATCAACTGCAAAAGGGTTTATATCAATGAAAACATATTTTAGATGTCAGAGTAAAAGAAAACAAAGCTCAAGATATTGGTTAGTTTTGCAGAGCACACCGCGTGGTGACTAACTAGAGTGGTGGATCCATCCCTCGAAGAGATGGAGCATCTATAGTCCTTTTGCTTGTCAGGCTCAAGGCCGAATATGGTCTTTCAGACACGGCTAGCAACAATGAGGCGACACCCCAGGAGTTTTTAGCTAGGAGTTGTATAGCTGCTCTAACGGACCTATGCAAGATTTTCGCTGAGTTATATAAAAAAATAGTGTTGAATAATCATAATACTTGAACAAAAATTACGAACATTATTTAACTATTTTGTATTCTTCTTTGTAATGTTTTTTTTTTTTGTTCAGAGTGAAAGTCCAGCGGTTTGGTCCCGAAATTGATCCGCTAAGGCCAAGTGAAGAAATATTTAGGGACAGTATAGGTTTCTTTATTGCATCATTCATAAAATTATATTAAGTTATTGTAATTATTGCAATTAAATGTAATTATATAACAAAACCATTTCTGTGTCAACTTTATTTGAGAGTTTTTAAAAGTGGTTACCACCGTCTAGTGGGCAAGCATTTTGTGTCGTGCATGATACGTTTATAGCACAGACATTGTATGATATGGTGTAATGGGCGAAAAGCTTTAGTATATTTCAAACTTGTAATAAAATATACTTGAAATTGAAATATCCAAAATATATCTTTAAGCACTCGCAGTTTATAGAGCTCTAAAATACAAAGTAAACATGAAAATAACTTTAATAATCGAAACACGATCAAAATTTTATGTTTAAATAATGAAAAGAATACATTTAGTATAATTTATTTACTTTGTTTAAACAGTAAATCCGTTACCATAACTTCAAATAAAACATTTATATTATAAACAACATTAATATAGGCAAGAATATTCTATCACCGCAAATAACAATAAATCACATCTTGATTTGAGTAATATCTTAACAGTATAAACATTAATTACAGGAGAAAAATAAATCACATTACGTTTTGTGTACTTATAAATTATCTGCAAATTTGAGCTGCTTTTTTACAAAACTATAATAATCGTTAATGGATATCATTTCGTACGTCTGATGATATCAGT
The DNA here is from genome assembly GCA_036320925.1 of Automeris io. Taxonomy (NCBI): domain Eukaryota; kingdom Metazoa; phylum Arthropoda; class Insecta; order Lepidoptera; family Saturniidae; genus Automeris; species Automeris io. The sequence goes on along the minus strand of JAUDJH010000026.1, from coordinate 7,265,975 downwards.
TACAGATGTCTAACATCTCTAATAACAACACTAACATTTTTGTCAAAACAATTCCTAACCTCGTTCTTATAAAAAGGAAGAAAATAAAATAAACATATGAAAAAATCAAGACTCGGGGAGTTTTGAAGTCTACATAAAAAAAAAATAAACAATGTTATACGACTTAAAGCATAATTTGAGACTTGTTTGTAATTTAAAATAAAATTTTAATCAAATTAACAAAGAACTAACTTAACTTTAGAAGCAAATCTTCGAACAATTACATATATTATATAACAAACATTAAATAACAAGAAAGGCTTTGAGACTAACAATAACATAAAATATTTTGTTTTAAAAGACCAGTAAGGCACTTTCATAAGAATACATATCGAGGGGTGAAAGGCTATTTGGTTTAAGCGACATTTTTTGGTGATATAGTAATATATATATTTGGACCGTTTATTTTGAAAGTGGAGTAAGTCCATTTTTGAGAAAAATGAGCTATCACGTAATCCATGCTTAATTTAATGTAATTTTTTTACATATAACAAGTCCATGTTTAATTTCTCAAAAAAATCCCATGTTTTGGACAACTTAAAATCGGTCGGTAAAAGAAATTGCATAATCATCGATTATGAAAGTGGTGTAAGTCCAATTGACAGAGGTAGGTGGCATAGCAGATGGATGCCGATCAGTGTTTTGTTATTTTTCATTTATTTTATACTAGCTGTGTCCCGCGGGTGAAACCGTACCTAATTATGATATTAGGCATTGAGCTTATAATGTTATTGCCTACAGTGACATGTGTACTGGGCAAAATCGAATTTACAAATGGCATTGATGTGGTTGAAGGTTGTCCAGTCGGAAAACAACATTGAGATAATTGAACACAAATTTTTACTCTCTGGGCATTCATACCTTCCGAACGATGCAGATTTTGGCATCATTGAAATGGCATTGAGAAAAATGAATTTTGTGTACACACCACAAGATTACTATAATGTAATAGCGCAATGTAGAAACAGGATATATTCATTTTATATGATATGAAACGGGAGAATTTCATTTCAACAAAAAATTTCCAAAATGCAATTACAAAACAGATAAAAAAATACTAATGGAGAACAGGTCAATTGGTTGCAAATATGTTGGTTGAGGTTCCTCAAAATTTCACCATATACCATTTTTTATAAAACAACGATGACGGACGCAGAATTCAAAATTATCAATTTATTACCTGGAAGACCGTTAAAATTTGAAAAAATCGCCCTGGAGCCTTTGTACCAAAATGCCAGACCTATTACGTACGAAAAATATAAAGACATGAAGCACCTACTACCCTATATACCTCCGGTGCATCGTGCATATTTTGAAACACTACCACATGCAGGGGATAAGTAAATTCTTGTAATCAGTATCTTGTAATTATAACAATGTAATTGGCGTCTAAAATAACATTTAATGTGTTGTTATGCGTATTTGTAAACAAAATTATATTACAATGAAGTATATTTTAAGCGATATTTGATTTTTCAAAATTGAAATTAAACGATTTTTACAATTGTCTAATTTTGAAAGTGGTGTAAGTCCATTTACTGCACATAAATATGTGTTATCGTAGTCTAATTAGCCAAAAACAAATTTATATAAACAAATTAAATGTTGATAAAACAATAGAAACAATGCAGACCTCATATAATTTGCCTGTATTTTTAAATCAACCTTTAATTTTCTCGAAACAAAAGAAAATGGACTTACACCACTTTCAAAATAAACGGTCCATTTATTTATTTTTTGGAATCGGTAAAAACGCTGATTCCGAAAAAATATATATTACGATATCACCAAAAAATGTCGCTGTAACCAAATAGACTTTCACCCCACGATATATGGCAGAAATTGGGTGTAAAGATGAATCGTTATATCCATTAGTAACATTACATATAATAATATCTCATAATTATTTTTTTACAAAATCTACAAATTGAAAATTAATTTCTATTTTCGAGTAATCTATTGATAGTCCATGTTATTATGGACTAAGAGTGAAGTGAGTTATGAGATTAATATATATCCAAATAATAATAATTAAAAACAAAATAATCATTGTCTCTGTTTTAATATTTTGTCCCATATAAAAGAACAGGCAAAGGTCCAAGTTTAATTTTCATAAATGCTGATATATGTTCATATGTAATGAAAATTTGATACATAACAATCCTAAATTACAATAATCATTATGTTGCCACTAAAGCTAAATTGGCTAAAAAATTGTAGTATTCAAGTTTGTTGTTTTCTTTACTTCGCTTCGTCGAAATTATATGACAATATATTATCACAAGTTATTTTGTACTTTCTGATTTATACGGTTAATACTAATATTTTATTCAAAACAATTATTTAACACAAAAATAAAATAATAGGCAAATACATGGTATATGTTATATACACTTTTTAAATATTTTATCCATACATTATTAGAACATACTTAAAGTGTCTGGTTGAGACAAATTTATTGTAACTAAAGTTACTTTACCCATATTGTTTCACCTTGTAAATATACATTCTTAAAACGAATTATCAATAAATTTAATTAATTATTTTTCTATTGATTTCAATCTATTATAATTAATAATGGTTTACATTATAGAGGTCTTAGGCTGAAATTTATAGACGTAACTTTAACTTTGCATAGACTTCACTAAAACATTACAATTTATTTTCTCAATGTCAAACGATTTGATAAGTCACGTGGACTTTTGTCAACATGGACTTGGCTCTGCTAATAATATTATGGTTATACTCAAGTTCCTATTATATATTCAGTATTTTTGGCAAGTTTTTTTTTTTTTTGTTAAGCCGTGGTGGCTGCCGGCAGAATAGAATAGCACCCCCCTCTTCTTGCCGAGGTGTCGTAAAAGGCGACTAAGGTATCTCTTTAACACCGCAATTCAACCAGGTGTTCAGAGAAGGAAAACTCGACCAAACCTGCATCCTGCTCCCTCCCGATCGTACTGGTTCTCCATTCCATCGGATCCGAGGGAGTTCGGACGAGAGAGCGCTTCTCTGGCTGCGCGTCCAGTTATGCACTTAAATATCTCCTGCGCAATTGACTGTTTCCGAAAACTGGACCTCGAATTTCTTAACCGGTGTTGAAACAGTCGCCGTGGCCGAAACCGGCCAGGACATCATCATCATCATCATCATTTTTGTCAAAACGAATTCATTTTTTGGGAACTTTGCTCAGCGTGTATAGATATCAGCCTTAGAATGTGTATTGAAATGTAATAAGAACAAAAGACAAATATTACAAAGATTCCATACAAACCCACAATCCATTTTGTGATTTTAATAATATTGCTCTTCTATCAAATTGTACTGGATATACAGTTTTAGAGCATTTTGAAAACTTAAAATTTCTCATAAGTGCCACCATAGCTAACTTTGCCGAAATCATAGCAAATCGCAAACCTGGAAAATTACATCATTAATATTTCAACTCCTTGAATAAATCATTCAAAAAATATAAATTAAAAAAAATAGGATTATTCTATATACTTTAGTACATGGGTATAATCAAAATACTTAAAGCCCAAATAGGTATTCAGTCATTTTTTTTTTGTTCCGTAAAACCATTTTGAATAATCATTTACTTACTTATCTATAGTAAAAATCTAACACTAAATTCATCTATGAAAAGACAAAAATATAAAATAAAAAAAAAGGCAAATTACCATAATATGGTAGGATTCCTATTAAAATTCCAAAAGACAAAAATATTTAAATTGACTGTGAATACTAATAAGGACCATTAATTTAATACTCGATATTCTCCCTACAAGTAACTCCTAGAAGGATCTAACTTAGCGTCAACCATTGAGGTGGTAATAAGGGCCACAAAACATTGGTGAAAATTACGTGTCTCGCTTCGGAAACAGCTCATGTACGACCACTTATCTATATGCCTATAAATCTTACTTCACTATTCAGGACTATCATTAAAGTATCGTCCCTTGATGGACGTCGCTATTCTTAGACTATACTTACCATAATAGATGTAAGTCAGTAAGTGTATTTTCGTAAATTAAAAACATTCGAAACGTAGTTTTGCTCTGATCGCCTCGCATTTTTTACAAAAAACATTCATAGTATGAAGAATGCATCAAATATTTCGTTAGATTAAAATTTGATTAAAGTTAAAATAAGAAAATAGGCCTACAGGCAGAGATGGGCAAAATGTAATCTGATTAATGATTACAAAATGTACTCGTAATTTTAATTTTGTTGCTCTGTAATCATGATTAAATCCCTTTAAACCATTGAGTAGTCATTAACGTGTATACAATTGAGGATTCCGTTGCGTTTAAAACAGATGTGCTAAATTCTGTCATATTAATGATGAAAAGCGCAAAATGTAATCGTAATTGTTTTTCATTAAACTGATTACATCTATGCCTACATGTACCAGGGATCATTATAAAAAATACATACCTATACAGTTCCTTGGTCCAGCACCGAACGCCAGAAACAAATGTGAAGGTCTGTCTTTCTTCTCATCATGCATGAACCTTTCAGGGCGAAAGTCATGCGGGTCGGGATAATAATCAGGGTTCATGTGTATTCCATAGACAGGAATCGCTACCGCATCTCCCACATTTATTGTTACGACAGTGTTTGGAATAGTGTATGGTTTCGTACACACCCTATCCACACGTGCTACAGGAGGGTAAAGTCGAAGAATTTCTAAAAAAAAATGTAGAAAATGACTTGTGATGAAGTATGTTGTATAACTTAATTTGACACTTCGTTTACAGGCCTAAGATTTTTTGGCTGAGGCTAATCCTTGACGTGCTGTCCCGCTGAGAATTGTAGTCTTTGTGACCTTACTGTATTGGTACTTAGGTATAGAATAGGTATAATGTTACTCAAAGCTAATGTGCTGACCTGCTCTAAAGTTACCGGCAGATTGTGTTCTTTCTTTCAAACGAGCGTAACGCAAACACTACCTGAGACAGAAGGAGCATATGCCCTCTATACTACAGTGTACAGGGGTGCTTTAAGTTAATAGAATTTTGACTATTATCCGCACACTCTCCAGTACCAGTACATTGAAGTTGAGTTAAGAGAGAATAAATATAGCATGTGGAAAAAAGAAACAAGGCGCAATGACACGCGGATCCAATATGACATTGTATAAGTGTTATGTTTTTGAGAGAATAGACACTGTAATACGTCATTTCTTAGGATTCGTGATGGCAAATCGTGATATTTATTTAAAAACGTATATAAAATTAAAACGGTAAAAATATTAATTTCTGTAGGTAATTCTCACCGCTACCATTTTCTTTTTTAATTTAGGGCAACTATTACCTAATAAAAATCCATCCAAATAAGTGAGTTCAGAAAGAAGCTCATAGCTTATCTCTTTTCCGTCTGTGACTTCATTAATATGAGCTCGTAGTTTATCCTGTAATTCTGGATTTGTTGCCAATTCATGAATAGCAAATGACAATAGTGTACTGGAAGTTTCATAACCAGCAATGAGGAAAAGTAAACACTGGGCATCTATTGTATCATCATCTAAATCTGGAAAAGAGAAATATATTGAACGTGAAAGTATGATTAAGGTTTATAGTTAAATATCTAATAAGGATTTGTCTATTGAAACATCGAATTGAAATTTAGCGTATTCGGCATATTACAGTAGCCGTTTATTTTTAGTATGGATTGAAATACTGGTTACGCTTTATTTCCATTTTTTTTTTATTTAAGAGGTTTATTTTGCTACAAAATACATGTAATTCTGAATGGTAATAAAGTATACTTAAAATATAAATATGTGTCTAAAACTTCAATATACTTACACTTCACAGATTTCGTATTTTCTAATCCACTCTCTTCTTTTTTCGCGAAATCTATTAAAATTTGAAGAAAATCATTCTCCCTGCAAAGTATAATGTAAACCTTGTTATCTTCAACATTTTGTTAGGAATAATCTATTTTTACTTGAAATTATTGTAATATGATTTACAAACAAGTAGACATTCGCTACCATTATTTTATAATGCTTCTCAGCTTTACGAGAGAGGAATAAAATTTAACAATACAATAATTTATTTATGCCACTGCCCTGAGAACGGCGATCAGCTGCACTACTGTATCTCTTGTTCACCCCTAAAAGGATATAGTGTAACAGTATATTATTATTTAGATCACTTGGGAAATATATGTAATAAAAGTATGAAAACTGTGACTTGTTATTAGAGATGCCACGAATATTCGGCAACTATTCGGTATTCGGCCTCTTCGGCCACTTTTCTGGCTATTCGGTATTCGGCCGAATAATACGTACTATTCGGCCGAATACCGAATACCAAATCATGTAAAAAGGACACGTTATATTACTCAAAATTATGTATTTATATCCTAACAAGCTTTTGCCCGCGGCTTCGCTCGCGTTAAGAAGTATTATTATTAATTATATATGTATAGTTTTTGCGGCTTTACTTTTTAAAACTTCTTTGTATGCAATATTCTTAACTAATCTGTCATTAGGCGCTAAAACTATCAAGCTATTGGGTGAACTTTTAACTTACTCGTGAGCAAGCAACATAAAACTCTTCCTGAGAGAAGCAATGTTCTTTCAAGTCAATACCCACAAATTTGAGATTTTGCCCATGAAACTTGTTTATTGTCATGGCAAAGTAGACTTTACCTACCTACATGCCAAATTTCAGCCCGATCCGTCCAGTGGTTTGAGCTGTGTGTGTGTTTGTGTGTGTCCAGTGGAAGTGAAAATGTAAGAAGATTTATACAAAATTTTTACCCTCCATTTTATCCCTTGGGGGGTCGAATTTATCAAAATCTTAACGGATGCCTACGTCATAGTAGCTTTATGCATGCAAAGTCTCAGCCCGATCGGTTTAAATTTGACAAACTTTCATCCCCCATTTTATGTCCTTGAGGGTAGAATTTATCCCCTTAGGGGTAGAATTGATCAAAATCCTTTTTAGCGGATGCCTACGTCATAACATCTACCTGCATGCCAAATTTCAGCCCAATCCGCCCAGTGGTTTGGGCTGTGCGTTGATAGATCACTATGTCAGTCAGTCAGTCACCTTTGAGTTATATATATATATTTAGATTACAACACTTTAGCAATTAAAATTGATCTGTGGTAAGTTGTGATGGATAAAAACAAGCTTTTCAGCATTTTTTTGGTAGGAAACGATTACGCTTTTCATCGTAAATCTTACCAGCCTCAGAAAATAACCTCTCACTAAACACGCTACTTCCAGGAATATTCGGCGCTTCGGCCGACAGCTTTGCCGAATATTCGGTATTCGGTATTCGGCCAATTCACTATTCGTGGCATCACTACTTGTTATTCCCTTTATTAACTTTCATTTTCATGCTTATGTACCTATTACAGATACCAAGATAACAGAGATACTGACAGTAAACAATTATTATAATCTCTATTAAAATAAACTAGATACCTTGAGTTTGAAATGTTTCGTTCTGCTTTAGCTGCTTGTAACATTCTTATCAGTTCGTCAGTAGCATTTAAATACAAAAATGATATCTTCATATATCTAAGCAATTTTGGCATAAATACTAAGAGAGTAAATATAATTATCCTTTTAAGTTTAGGCATATAATCAAATTTTTCAGCTACCTGGAATGTATAATAACTGCAAGTTATTATAATATCTGTAATAATTTAACCAACTGACTTAAGTAGAGCTTTGTGATGTATTTACAAGAAAGACAATTTTGGACCTATTAAATTTGAAAAAAAAAATCGGACTGAATATCACAGAGCTCAACTCACGCCTCAAAATGTACAAAAATTATAATCTTGTACAGATAACACAAACCTTAAAAAAATGTGAATTTTCATTATTAAGAGCATCACACTTTATTCCAAATGCACAAGCACCTATCACTTCTAATGTAAAATGGCCCATGGTTCCTTTCATCTCTATTTCTTTCCCATCTAAAAATAAATAATACTTAGGAAGCAAGTCTTATTATTTAAGGAAACCAAAGCCGGGATTAAAACTAATAAGTATTTAATTAAAAAAAAAAACAAACTTTTAAAAAATAAAGATATGAGCTAAACATAAAATATTTTGTTTGTTCTTTTTTTATATTTATTCAAACAAGAGCAGTAAGGTGATTCAGGTCACAAAAAAACATATATATATATATAAGGATAAGGAGACTGATAAGCAGTAATATAATGAATGAACACAATACCATATTTTTTCAAGTAGTCCACCATTTGATGAGTGCATTTTTCTATTAGAGGTAGCATATTTTTTAATCGAGCAGAACTAAATGCTGGTGTTAATGTACTACGTACTCCTTTCCATTGTAATCCCTAGATAGCAACAGGATACAAATAAAAATCTATTGTATTACCATAATAAATACTCAAATTTAGGAAGTAGATAATTAGTTTTCATTTTTTTTTTCATTACAGTACATAATAGAGATTATTTTATAATTTCTATTTTTTTAAGCATGTGTCTTTATATTTGTTAAACAATATTATGGACCTTTTTTAATAGTTTACAACATCATTTGGGAAATTTGTTTTGGGCAGTGAATATATAATACATTTGTATTATGTTTAAAAATAGCAGTAACATATTTATGTACTTGTTTTTAATAAGGATCAAAAAGAAAAATGTCTAGTATAACATATTGAAGGCAAATTAAATTGGATAAGCCTTAATAGCTTAGAAAAACTTAATTATAATTTAATCAATGTCAATATACCTTCAGATTGAGAATAGATCTTTTCAAATATTTAGGTTCTCGTGTGTCAAGTGTGTTGCGATCAGTGAAATAATCGAAATCTCTTATAGTGATGGATTTTATAATATCAGGGTCCAGTAAATACAAAACTGGCTTTCGACCTTCAAATATTCCTGTAATAACACTTAATATTAACTAGTTCTTACATGCAAAAAATGTAATCACATCATGATTCACAAAACTGGCTAAGATCCTTGAACTTTGGAACTTAAGGTTTCAAATGTCTAGTCATCTCAGTATTTAAGAATTTTGATATTCATGATGATGTATGTTTAAATATTATTTATTCTTGTGACTTTACCAAGGATTGTAATGACAAAATACATCTTTATGAATCAATTAAAATATGCATAAAGTTTTAACAATTATATTGTCTAATTATTTTGTATGACAGCAAATACTACACAGAAGTCAAGACATACTTCTAGTTCTATATAACTAATTTTAATTAACCATAATGATGATTTTAAATAATAAACTATTTATTTTAATTACAAAAGTAGTCAACTCATCAAAATTAGTTTAATAATCAATTTCTGCCTCATGCTTAAACATTCAATTTAGTTTGAGATACATTTTATTTCAAAATGAATAAAAATAAATTGACAAAAACTAAACAATGTATTAAAATGTAACAGGCAAACACAATATGATCTATTTAAATGATGTTCTTTATAAATAATATATCTGTCGTTATAATACATAGGTCAATTATATTTTTAGATAACATTTTATAAACTTACCACCGAACGGTTTTCCTTTAAAATAACTATAAATATCTAATTGAAACTCATGAAACGATTTGGTAGCTCTTATGCGAGGTCCCAAATTGCCTAAGAAAATCACTGGTTTCATAAAAGGTATGCCTTTCTTTTGAAAATAATCAAACGTGCTTGTGTAATAAAAATATAATCCAATCAATAGAGTTAAAAAATAAATTGATAATCCATTTAAAAAGTAAAAAAGCATGTTTTTTATTGCACAAAGCATTATTTAAGCACCGTCTTGATTTATATCTTTGTACGTAATTATAATCACTTTGCCTAGTAAAATATAAAAAAACAATCAATTATTATGTTTGACGGAAATGATAAAAATTTAATAAATTAATAATACGGAACCATACACTTAATAATTTAACAACACAAATCAAAAATAAATATTTCAAGATTAAATCAAAGTTTTTATAAGTTTTAAAAGTTAAATTATACGTCAACACAGCAGCTGAAAAGTTATATTATTATAATCCTTCTAGTGATGCGATGGTAAGCCAATTTAAATAATTGTTCAAATCCCTCGATTGATCGATTGTGATTGTACTTAATCCACATTCGTTATGTAGACTATGGAATACAGTCGACATAACTTAATTAATATTGGTAAAAAAAATAGAATAGATATTTTGAGAGATTATCTGCTACATAAAAACATTAAATTGCTGTTAATATAGGAAATTAACAATATAAAATTTCGGTCTCTGTGTTATTATTTTACCGACACGACTTAATAAATCGGAGTTGTTTTTTATTGGATATAATCGACAATTACTTGTCAGAACGAGTCAATAATTAATTTAATATTCCTAGATATATATATATATATATATATATATCGAGATATGAAATCGAAACTACGTCAGAGATATTGAAGCGTGGCGAAGAGACGACATAAAATTAATATGAATTGATAAGTAGAGAGCCCAGACATGGCTCATGGCTGCGTGACGAAAGCCTTTGCCTTCTTAACAACGGAGAGAATTGACCCAAAAAAAAAATAGATTTGACAGAACGTTTCTAATTTTAGATGTTTTTTGGATTCTAAATCTAGTATTGACTTAGAATTTGATTTTTTCATAGAAATATTCTTAATATAATACCTATCTATCTCAAGTATAATACTAATTACAGAGTCTCACACTTCAGATCAGATTTAAATATATATATATATATATATATATATGTACACAATGTAGGTAATTGTTTTCTCTGCTTAAAAATTCAAAATTGAACTTAAGTATTACCGATTATAATTTTTTTTGCAGACATGATTAATAATATAATAACTTTCCAGTCTCCGGAGTCCTGAATTTAAACCAAGCTTTTTTATTATTGTATGTCATACAATCCGCAACAGCTATACAGTTTCTGAAAAAATGGGTAAAACTTCAAAAGATAAACGAGATATTTACTACAGATTAGCTAAAGAAGAGGGTTGGCGTGCACGTAGTGCTTTTAAGTTGATACAAATTAATGAAGAATACAATATTTTTGACAATGTTCTAAGAGCTGTAGATCTTTGTGCTGCCCCCGGTAGTTGGAGCCAAGTCTTGACGAAAACACTTCGACAGAATGCCGAAAATGTAAATGATGTTAAGATAGTTGCTGTAGATTTGCAGGCCATGGCATCACTGCCTGGTGTTAAACAAATTCAAGGTGATATTACAAAACTTTCGACAGCTAACTCCATAATAAAAGAGTTTGAAGGGCAAAAAGCTGATTTAGTAGTATGTGATGGTGCTCCCGATGTCACTGGGTTACATGACATTGATGAATATGTACAATCTCAACTACTACTTGCTGCATTAAACATAACAACACATGTACTTAAGATTGGAGGAGTATTTGTTGCTAAGATCTTTAGAGGAAAAGATGTCACTCTTTTATACTCTCAATTGAAACAGTTTTTTAGGCTTGTCACTGTGACAAAACCAAGAAGTTCAAGAAATTCTAGTATAGAAGCGTTTGTTGTATGTCAGAATTATCAACCTCCAGAGGGCTATATTCCTAATATGATAAATCCTCTTTTAGATCATAAATATTGTGATTTCAATCAGTTTACGGGACCTAACCGATTTATAGTTCCATTCAATGCATGTGGAGACCTAAGCGCTTATGATTCTGATACATCATACCCACTTTTACTGGAAGGTCAAACATCTTATGAGTATAAAGAGCCTGTTCAAGGACCTATCAATCCACCATATAAAGACATTTTAGAAAAAACTAAAAATATTCAAATTAAAAATACATAAATAAATCATTTTTTTATTTACTCATTTACATATTAGTATAAATGTAAACCTTTATTATTATTTTGAAAATAAATATTTTATTTTTAAGATTTATTGGCGGACACTTGATTTCAATCACACCTGGTGGAAGGTGAAGACTCTCTTCTTTTAAAGACTCCCAGGTTATATGATCATGGAAAAATGCTCGCTGGAAGCATATTGCACTCCTTAGCTGTTTGCATGATTAATGTAGAAGTGAATCTGTCCGAGCTGAGAAGCACCATTAAGTTCTGGATTTCCGCGTAGATTAATTACGGAACCAAATAGTTCGTTCAGGCACAGTGACAATGAAATATGCAAAAGGCACTTACCTGGAAACTGGATGATGAGGACAGGCTACTGCAGCTCCGCACCATTCACCATATAAAATTAATTAGATGTTCCGCCGTATCGTCCAAAACAACTGACTATTCCGTAATCTAACCGAGTCGCCGCCGATGATAAGTGTAGCTGATACTGCCGTGCATACACAAGTATCACTGCTAAGGACCGAGCGTGGAATGGGATGTAAGGGAGACGGAAGGGATGTCAAGTACCTTTTTTATACTCATGCCCTGTGCCTGAACAGAATCTTTTTGTGTGGATATAAGGAACATCCACCACATGTGGATGGTATCCAGCACGGTGTCTAGTGGGTTTATGTTGAAATGTGGCTGGTGGAATTGGAGAATTTAGTTCCTGAGAACACTCCATTGTGCAACCGGTTAAAATCCTGTCGATGCTCAATTTTCTGCATTTTAATTTCTATCAAAGAGTCACGAAGAAGTCTACGAGCTTAGGGTCAACCGAGTCCAGGCTACCAACTGGTGTTTTGCAGAAACCTGCCCCAAATGTGACAACAGTACTTGACACCCGACCGCACCTGCCTGATACAGGTTGACAAATTGCGATGGTATCTTCATACCATCTGCCTTTAAAAAGAACACCCAATTTTGTAGCAAGTGTTTTCGCTCTTAACTCATCGACCGCCCAAAGTAGAGATCTCTTGGCAAATTGTTGTTAGTGTGGAAAGGCATTTACAACTTCACCGGGCGAAGTGGGTAGGCACTTAAGGTGCTTAGCCTGCAAGAATTGTAGGTTGAATGGCAACGCAAGGGCTCCTTTGTAGGTACGGACCTCGAATTGGGCAGCCAGCCAGGGAAAGAACCTAACGGTGCTCTAGCGCTTCGAAAAAGGCTATCTAGTGAAGAAACTCGAGGTTATGTCGGAGTGGGACCACTAACTATTAGATACATATATTAGTATAAATCTATAAGCGTAATTTAAAATGATGTAGCATAATGTTTGCGCATCGTTTACAGTTTTTATATCAGAGGGTTTATTGCCTCTTTACTCGTTAAAATAGGTGTTACTTTGTTTAAATGTTCGCCACTTCTGATAGTCATATGTAGCAGGCTAAAAAAATTTCCTTTCTTCTAAAAACTTATAAGTCCTAACTTTTTTACGACTGGCGGAACAATAATATGTAAAATTCAATGAAATCAATAATGTCATTTCTGTCTAAATTTTAAAGAAAACTGTAATTTGAACAAAATTTTTTAGTATCTAAATTACTTAAATATTTAAAATTTTAGTCAAGATGGGGAAATTTAAAATGCCCACACTTCAACAATTTTTAGATACTAAGGTAATTTTCAACAATTAATTCTTTTAAAAATTTCAAATTAATCCTACGATAATTTCTCTAAGGATAATTTCTTACATTTTAGGCAATATGTGGTCCAAGGAAAGATCCAGTATGGGTTTATTTAGAAAGAGAAATGCGTGAAAACATTGATAAGAAACCATACAATGAGAAAGTTGGGGCATGGCTAAGATTTCTTAAAGACTTAAAATATTATTATTTTTGTGAAGGTACAAATTTTATAAACATTCGTAGCCCAATTGAAATGTTTCAGATAAGAAAACGAATTTAACGAGTTAATATTTTATACCAGCGAAAAAAAAAGAAAATAGGTTAAAATTAGAAGCTGGCCCATCTTGGTACTTTGAGTTATCGAGCTATCAAATAAAAGTTCTTAATGAGTTAAGAACTAACATTCATCAGGACTTATTGGAAGATTTGCCTAATCGAACGCGGAAGTCACTATCAGACCTTGGGCTGACTTTAAAGATACCGAAGAATATTTTGATGAAAGCCATGAATGAAAGTGTCGAAGATCCAGGAGTATTCATATGGAACCTTTACTATGCAATTTATAAAAAATATCCTAGTGAATTGAGAGGGTGTATGTTGTTAATATTTATTCGGCAATACCTTTATACTAGAAAGTAATTGTAATGTAGCTACAGTACAATTTAGAAATGGCACTTTTAGTAGTATTTTCTTAGTGCAACTCTTTTATACATATGTGCCTAATACTTGTACCGTAGGTAATTAAGTAACTCTTTCTTAACTTAAATATCATTGAAGACAGGGGTAAAAGTTTCAAAGTAGATTACCTAATTGAACAGGTAAGTAACCATGTGTATTGGTTTAATTATACAGTGTTTTTAAGGTAAAAGATTTTTTTTGAGGTGTAATTTCGTTACTAACCGTCGCTGTTTAAGCATGGTGGGAAACACTAAAGAGATGTAAGTCCATTTTCATAGGTATGTTGCATAGATGGGCAAAATGTAATCAGATTAATGAAAATGATTAAGTTTTACGTTTTTTACCATTAATATGACTGCATTTTGCTCATTTATGTTTTAAACACTACAAAATCTCAGATTGTATACACATTTATGATTTTTTAATGTTTTAAATTGATTTAATCATGATTACACAGCAAGAAAATTAAAATTACTACTACATTTTGTAATCGTTCATCATTAATCAGATTACATTTTGCCCATCTTTGGTATGTTGTACCTATGACATGAATTTAATGGATTTTTACATATGTAGTGTCAATGTATAATATAGGTACCTATTATTATTACATTGTTAGCCTTGATTTGTTATCTTTTCCACAAAGCGAGTCACCATGACATACTAAATAACCAACGTCACGACCTGTGTTAAATATTTACGTATTTTTTAAAATTAGATATGTTCTTTTAAATATTACACATAGGTACGTAAGTTACAAGAGGCTCCTAGTAAGTTGTATATAGTTAATATATAATTTATTACATTTTAGATTACGATATGAACAGTATGATATTAATGTCTTCCTTAGTGTTCATTGATTTGGAGGAATGCGTAGAAATGTTGGAGAAATTAACGCAAAATAAAAAGCCACTGCCGCCAATACCAAAGAAAAGTATGTTTTGATAGATATGACGATCTTCATATATAGTTTAGTCTTATTAAGGAATTCGTTACTATTATTTCGAATATATTTTTCAAATTGGTAAATAAATAAACGTGATTTATCAACTTAAAAGTAGTTTATTCGCAGAACCATTAAAATGTGTTCAACCAAAGATTCGATACGGAGAATACTTACAAGAATCATATATTCCGTTGTATTGTAATCACTCATCAGGAAAGGCAAAGAAAATCAAACCCAGTGGCCTTGACTATAAGTTTCGCATAAGAACTCAAGAGGTAAAAACAAATTAATTTATTACTGCGATCACTGTGTAATTTTCAGCACCAATATTTTCCAAATAATACATACAATTTTATAAACGATATCTAGGGGTGAAAGGCTATTTGGTTCAAGCGACATTTTTTGGTGATATAGTAATATATATATACACACATATATATATATAAGTTGATTCTGAATATATATATATATATATATATATTACTATATCACCAAAAATGTCGCTTAAACCAAATAGCCTTTCACCCCTCGATATGATATTACCACAAATCGTTCATTCTAATTTGCGATAACGTATTTGTATGGTAAACTTTATTCCGAGGGGTTCCGAAGTCAGCAATAACGGTAATATATTCCGACTCATTTAGATCAATGCAAACGGCGTGCATTAATAAAGGCTAAAAAGTTAATCACATTTTTTCACAGCAACACTTTTTACTGTTAAGATATTATATTTCATTAAAAAAAGTTAATAAATAGCTTGGACTTTTCCTAAAAAAAAAGCTATGGAATATAATGCCGATTGCTGAATTCTTCGGAATAAAGTTGTTTACTATACGAGAGAGAGAGAGAACCATATTACATCAATTCTTTGTTTGTTTTAAATAAATCATAAATTCAGCTTATTGGTGTAACATAGTTAAGTACTATACTTCATTAAAATAATGAAAAATAATGACGTTGTGCAACGGCCTAAATAAGCTTTACATCCATCAGTTATAAGAGTATGTCTAAGCGCTTAATTTTTTTTTTTTTAGGGCGGCTGGCACTAACGAATTAATCTAGTTTAAGCTTGTATAAAACGCTTATTAATTGAATTGGTTTGATTTCATCTTAATGATGATTTCAGTTTAAGTGTTGTTACAACTAGATTTTGATTTAGTGCAAGACAATAAGTACAGAGCAGCGCTAAATAGCATTTTATATAACTCTAAACTAGATTTAATTTGTTAGTGCAAGCCGCCCTTATCATGCATTCAAATAAACTCTGATTAGTGTACTTAGCATGTTTAAGAGGTTACTCTGTAGTCAATACTGGAATCAAAATGCTTACAAAGATCTTTAGAACACGGACTATAGTGCCCAATTCTTGATTTCAACTCATTTGTAAAAATGGCATGTTCTGAGACTTAAGTTCTTTAAGTAGAACATTTTAAGTTTCTAACTACTTAATCTCAGTTAAAATTATTTTACTTCCAGAGCTATGAAACCCTTTGTCAAGATCATACATTCGTAAGTTACCTATTATGGCTAGTGTTCTTTAGTTCGTTATTATTATTTTCTATTTAATTACTTCTCAGTCTTATATTTAAGTTTGTCTATTTTTAGTTGATAAAACGAAAAGAAAGAAATAAAAAGGAGAAACAGGCAGAACGAATATGTACTTATAAATTTTGGGAACCGCCGAGCTCGTTGCGTATGTATAAAGAAATAATTGCTATTTTGCTAAACAATGTATTGTTACGACGGAACTAGGGCCAAACTTTAGCCCTAGATTTCTAGGCTTCCAGGCGTCGCACGACTATAATTTTAAAACGCATAGATAGTCTTGAGGTACTGCTTCGAATGAAGTAACTTTCAACCTGATTGGCAAAAATTGTTTACCGTCGAAAACACCGAAGGGGTCGCATCTGATTGATCTTTACCGCCCGAGTTCGTGACGCGTGTATCGGTGAGACGGCCGCTATTCGTGGAATTCCAATTCACGAAAGGTCGATGAACCCATTCTCGAATTTACCGAGTAAAAACATAGGGTTCAAAAATCTCTATAGGATTCTATTATTTCTCTAAAATACTGGAAGGCGGCTGTTCTGATATAAATACGCGCTCTACGCTCTACGCGCACGAGAGTCAGTTCTAATATGGACAGCGACACAGTGCGATATAACAAGCGATCTTCAAGGACTTTTGCGATCATACTGCGACTGTATAGTGATTCTAGGTGCGATTATTTCGACTGTATTCTTGCTTCGAGAGCTTTCTACGATTGGACTTTTTGCGATTGGGTTTTCGACGACCGAACTTCGAGATTTCTTCGACAATTCGACGTGTTTCTAGATCGTTCGACGTTTGCGCTTCAAGACATTTGGACGGCTGCGTTCTGATTTTCTGTGCTTCTCTCGATCAATAAATTGATTGTCCGTCAGAACCGGCGTTTTATTACCCTGCGCTCGTAACAGTATATTAGTGGTGCGTCGAGATCAAATTGTTTCCTGCTTTGCAATACACTCGCAATGCTTTGTATACACAAGCAAAATATTTATCTTTGGCGTGTGTGAAAGAGAAAACTAATTGCATATACACGAGAAAGAAATAGAAGATTATTTGCGAAACACGAAACATTTTCTCCGGATGCACCATAAGTTATACCTTTATTTTCAATTTCCACAAACGTGAGTTGTTTCAATAATGGGTAAGGTTTTGCCTACTTTCTCACTATGCTACCAAATATGTTGTTCCTGTAGAATATATGATACAGATATATTTATGCGATGGGTCCGCTAACTCCCACTTCTGGGTACACCAATACTTTATTATTAGATAATTAAGATAATCTGAATAGATGCCCGGTTGCGACAAGCGCCTGCATATAAGATCAGGCTTCAATTCGCAAACTTATAAGCCAGCCTAATAAATAAATTTTAAATTCTTTACTAAGCATTTATTTATGATACATAAATTTACATTCAAATATTTATTCTTTTATTTCTAGGTAACACCGACCGAAGACAGGTAGCGTATGCGAATAAACTGAAAATGATTAAACAAAAAGCGAAACCTAAGCATAAAACACAGTATAAGAATATGCAGTACCAGATTGGAGGTGTCGCATTTACTGGGGGGAAACCACAATATATTTTAACGAGTAATTTCACATATCATTTTATAGTAATTGTATGGATAGACATAAAATGTAACATCTCAGGAAGTATAAAATATTATGCATACATAGATAAAAACCATATATTTGATCAAAACCTATTTATAACGATTAGGAATTTATTATCGGAAGTTATTACAAACAGGTTCTTAATATTGTTTACAATAATAACAGTGAAATCTAACATTAATTTGAAATCCTCAGTAATTTATAGTTGTTCAATATAGCATCAATTTCTAGACGTTCAAATACTGCCTACTGGATATATACCTATTAATGGTGGAATCGTAAACTGCAGAGAAGAATATATCACGACCATTCTTGGTTACTGGAAGTTTCCTAAAGAAGTGAGGGAAGAATGTGACGAATCCTGTGACTGCCTCTCGAAATGGTTACTATCTGTAAATCATAAACATTAGTTATCACGGACTATTTAAATTCACGTTTATAAAAATAATTGCCCAGAATTGAACTTTTTCTTAATTTTTAGTTTCATACATAACCTCGGAAAAATAGATAGAATCAGGTCTAGCGGAAGGTCTTCCGCTACGTTGGACCGACCAAATTAAAGCTTTTACCAATGCGTCCTTTAACACGTTAAGGACCGCACAGTTTTTCTTGTTTCACTTCACCATTCGCGTGTGAGGCGTGTTGGACGTCGTCCTTAACATGATGATGAAAACGCCCGTCAAGGATCAGTCCGGAATAAATGGAGAGCTGTATTGATTTGCGCCTCCAATCGTTATGCCTGACCACGTCTGCTCTGTCAAGGGCTTGCGACTGAGAAGGCTTAAGCCTTAAAATAGTTTGAAAAATGTGTTCATAGGTTTAATTAGTTAAACAGTGTACTTTATTTTAGGGAAGGTACTGTTATGAATTATCTAAAGGAATCGAAGTGTACTTGTGGTCATTTGTACGACTTCAAACATGAGGGTAAAACTAAAGAAAAATATTTTTATCCGCCTACAAAGCATACCCCATTTTGGACAGACCAAGCAAAAATTTATCAAATGGATCCTACGGAGGATTTTATAAAAGACAATATTAAGGAAGCGCTGATGTCTGCTGAGCCAACAGTAAGATATATTTTTAGCAACTGGGCTAAACCATACATTGAAGTTTGTTTCACCATCATTATTAATAGCTGTTCTTCATTAGGATATATTTTTCTTTAAAATTAGAAACTTAAGATAGAATTTAAAGGAATTTATACTCAGTTTTTAGTTCTGTCTTGTAGTGAACGTCTTTTTTCTTCTTATTTTGTCATGATCTAAATGTCATACTACCTATTCATTTTATTTATTGTTTTTGCAGCCTGAACCATCTTTGCCAATTTTATCCGCTGCTGGCTTACCAATAAAAGAGTTACTCAAGGTAATTTATTCCTTTGTCTATAGTATATTAGGCAATATTCTGTAATTTGTACTCTTTATGTATTTTGAAGTTGTCCGCTGTGCTAATATTATTTATATGACTTTCAGGCACTTTTAACAGATCTGTCAGACACGCCTCTCCTCATACCACATTTGCCACAAGCAAATCTTCTCAACAACTTACAAGAATGGGTTAGAATGAAAGTAAATGGTAAAATAAGACCTCGAGAACACAGTATGTTTAAATAAATATTTAAATAAAAGCAATAATAACTATGCTCTTTATATTCAGATTACTTTTATAAACAGATTCAGCTCCTCTTATTTTATAACGTACGACTAAGAAGTAGAAAGGTCAAATAGCATGAAATTACTTGTTTTTTGACAGGAGATATTGTGAAACAAAACTGCTATGACTGAGGCGGCATTATGACAAAAGAAGGCGTGCAATAAAATAAAATTAATAGCACGTTGCCTCCTGTATGACAAATATGACACCTTTACTCTTTAGTAAAAATCGCTCCCTATATATGTATTTCCAGCATAATATAACATGGAGACTACGAGTAAATCGGTATTTGTTGAGCGAACACTCTCCATCCGGTGACAGTGGTGATCTGTATGTTCGTTTTCGTTAGGTGAGATTAAGAACAACCATAAGGCTATTTATTATTTTAAACATATCTAAGTACTATAAATCTTTGTTTTGAAGAAATTTTTAACCTCTTGAAACGATTTAGAAAAGTCGCTAAAAAGTTTTTTATTTTCCTATGATAGCTTAACGATAATATTACAAATTATGTAACTGTATTTTTCAGAGCGATTACTTTTACAATCTCAACGCAGATGGGTAGACCTGAAACATATGGATTTCAGAGCAAGAGCATACATGATACCATTTAATTTGAAACAATTAGAACATATGAATTGGTCTCATCGTAAATTAATACAAAAATTGGTAATTTTATGATTTTACTGAACTCTCATATGTGTATAAAACTTTTAGTAAGTTTTGGCCTTAATATTGCCTCAGAATATCAGGTAAAACTTATAGGACTCTCGCAGGTCAAGGAACAAGGACAATTTTTGATATCTCTTTATAAGATCTTTTGGAAAACAAATCCTATACAAGCTGACATTCTAATATGTAAATTAATTTGATAATTAATCCTTTGCACTCGAGACCTTTGCGATTTGTCTTCGGCCGGGCGCCGAGTTGGCGCCGCTCGAGTGCAAAGGGTTAAATCTCGTTACGCTTCGACCCTAGGATATTTTTTTGGAATATCTCAAAAAATTTAAATTCCAGTTATAGAATTAATATATATTATGTTATAGGAAATGTTTTCATTTTATCTTTAGTATTCAGTAATCGGTGTCTGTAGATAAGTGGTAAGGGGATTAATGAAATCATAAATATTATTATAAAGCTGAAGAGTTTGTTTGTTTGTTTGTTTGTTTGTTTGAACGCGCTAATCTCTGGAACTACTGGTTCGAATTGAAAAATTCTTTTTGAGATGAATAGACCATTTATCGAGGAAGGCTATAGGCTATATAACATCACGATGCAATTATTAAAAGCGAAGAAATAATGGAAAATGTGAAAAAAACGGGCAAAATTTTTCATCCTTGAGGGCTTCCATTGCGTGCGCTGCAAAAACGGTTCAAGATACCAAAAATATATGTAAGAAAGAATTATTCCTCTTGAGATGATCTAAAAAAATGTCCGCGACAGTATATGTTTATCTTTTAAGATTAAGTCACTAGAACCGTTTTTATGGTAAACAAATTTGGTCGAAATTAATGCATTATTTGTTAAGAGTTGTATCAACGTAATAATATTAATCTTTATCCAAATAAATGCTTTGTTGATTAAGAGTATTTAATTATGAACAAAATTGTCTTTGACATCACTTAATTTCAATGAACATCATAGAAGATATTACAATAACTTATATAGCAAAACTACGTTTGCCGGATCAGCTATGTCTTGATAAGCGCGAAACTCGAGAACGACTAAACCGATTTGACTGATTTCTTTTTTGTTGTGTTTGTTGAAGTCTGGGGAAGGTTATTACGGAGAGAAAAATTAAAAAAATTCCCTGCAACTGTCTAAAAATAACACTTTTCTGTATTCTCATACAAAAAAATCGTTATAAGTCATTTTGAACTTTAACACCATACCATAAAGTTTAAATGTCAGTGGACGGGTTCCGGGAAGGCAAAACAATCGAGTGACGTATAAATATTAATGTCAATATTTTTATACATATAGCATTAAGGCCAGGGTCCTTCAAACAAGTTTCAAAAAAATCTGACGGGGAGGCTATTAACATTAAAAAAAACAATATGACTTTTTTATTTTAGAGAAATAGGGCAGAACAAGGTCTGCTGGGACAGCTAGTCATAAATATTATTAGATTGTTTAAAAATTATTATATAATCCGGAATTATCTCGTATTCAATACATTTAAGGGATATGTAGAATATTTTATACATTCAGCTATGAATATCCATAAATCCGTAACAGAAAACAACTAATGATCGGTATACTTCGTAACCTAATAGTAGATTCCT
This sequence comes from Automeris io, assembly GCA_036320925.1. Taxonomy (NCBI): domain Eukaryota; kingdom Metazoa; phylum Arthropoda; class Insecta; order Lepidoptera; family Saturniidae; genus Automeris; species Automeris io. Next base: position 7,243,730 of record JAUDJH010000026.1, on the reverse strand, counting down.
TCCATCCTACCTAAAGGTTCTGAGATCGTATCTAGGGTGCAATTAATGCATTTTACATGTGACTAGCTGTAGTGGCAGGTAGAGCGGTACTCACGCTAAATTCCTTCAAAATATGCGCCTTTAATTATGTATTCTATTTCAGTTCATGATACTGCTTGATGATTTTGTTTCAAGAAATAGACTCAACCAAGTAAATCAAACACGGTTGTGGTGGTCTACCACTAAATACGACGCATATCCAAGTAAAGCTTTTCTGTGAGTTATTTTCGTAATTTCTTCGTCAAATAAAGAAAATTTGTTTTTATTTTTTAATTACTTTACTGTTTTCGTATATTGATCTTTTCTTTGTATAACAAGACATTGCTTCTTTGCAAATTTTATAATTCTTGGTCAACTTTATGACTTTTGATTACTTTGAGAAAACATGGAATAAACGGCATTTGATACTTTAACTTGATACCTTCACGCGTTGTTGAGAAGACATGATCGGGTGATCGAGTGACAACGAAGCGGTCCTATACGAGTTCCTTTTTCCTTTTCCGGTACAAAACTACACAATTGAGAAACAATCTGACATCCTGCTAAATGATAAGCGGTTACTGTCGCCAATTGTAGCACCAATATAAATGTCGTAATTACCTATACCTACTTTGAATATACGTCTACTTTGAAGAGGCCATGGGTATGAATTTGGATGTAATTTATCTATAAATCATAACAAAAGTACAATATATTTTCAGGGATATATTTTTTACTTACATGCCCGGAAGAATGAAAGATACTTTCTTAATAAATCCATACAGTTCGGAGCTAACCCCAAAATATGGAGCTAAAACATGTCCACTATAATGAAAAAATATATAAAAATACATAAACGTGTACAATATTAAAGAGGTATTTGGTGAATCGTTTCTGCAAAACGTTATACTTCATTTGAAAGCAAAATTAGGGTATTAAAATATAAAATAAAATAGATTAGTGCTTAATTAATTAGTTGTAACATAATTTCTAGGAATTATTATTATCTTTTCTGTTTCAAATATTGTCCAACAATTGAAATTATTGGAATTATGCCTTTAGTTATTAGTTGGTGTATCGTAATATTTAATGTAAGTTTAAATAAATGATTATTAAATCGAAGTTTTTTTTCTTTAATTTATTATTATGTAACAAATCATAGTAAAATACGTAAAATAATTAAATAACTGAAACATCTATTTTCTTTTAACCATAATTTTAAACCAATAATTCATTTTGCTAATTTGATGTGATTTAACTGTGAATGTTATTTAGAGATTGATGTTTATTACTCACAGTTTCTTAGTCATGGCCTACGAAAGCTGATAATTTCTTTGGTAGTTTCCAAGAAAGAAAACGAAAGGTAAATATTAAATTAAAAAAAAGTGGTTGTATACTTTTTGTACAGAAATATGGTAGCTATATCCAGTTTAGGCTTATATATCGTGAACACCACAATCTCTAGCGCAGCTGATGGTGGTTCTTCGAGTACTTTAAATAAATTGCTTAAAGTATAAAAGCTTGAATATTTAGAAATCTATTTTTAGGTGAAGTTTATTTAGTTTTAGGGAGATTTTCTCGATTGATATTGACAGCATTGAATATCAAGTGTCAATGTCAAACAGTCTAAGTGGGTAAACAGTAAATTCTCATTGTATTCTATTTGAATTAGAAGAATATGTCCGCACGGCAGGCAATTCAAGTAGGTACCAAGATCGTAAAACCAGTTCTCTCCACAAGTCCTGGGGAGGCTAGATTAAGAGTATTAAACTTATATAAAGCATGGTATCGTCAAATCCCATATTTAGGTAAGTAACCTGTTATGTCATCGATTCTCATATTATTACTAAAATCTGGTTGATATCGTGTTTAGCGAAATGGTTTATTTATTACATTTAGTTATTCTATGTTATAAACAACTCCTGTGCATAATTTCCAAGTATCACAAAGATTTGTAATGGAGTGTCCTTACCAAATCAATGAAGGTGGATGATATTTACCCAGTTTTATTGTATGTTTTGATTATTCACTTTAAGATTTTGATACAAAAGATCATGTAACTGTAATTGGTTTTCATCGAATCGAAGTTAACAATCCATAACAAAATTGAAATCTTTATTTATAATTGTAAACATTTTAGTCAAGGATTTCGATATTCCGAAGTCTGAAGATCAATGCCGGGCGAAGCTGAAGGAGTTATTCTTGAAAAATAAACATGTTACTGATATTAGAGTGATTGACATGCTGGTGATTAAGGTAACTTCTATTAATGATGTTTTTATATGATCTGAAATTGTAGAAACATGTTTTGCTAAAAGAGTAAATATACTTTTATATTGTTATAAATATATATAACAATGCTTATATAATGTTTATATAATTGATAGTTAAGTATTATACACTCTTACTTTTAAATGTAATTATAGTGTGGTTGTCCATGTATTTACATGCTTGTGTAATATTATTTCTTATTTAAAGTATTTGTATTGTACCCTTATTGTGCCAAAATAATTAAATGAATTATTAAGAAGTGCCACTACAATTAGAGTTGTATCTATATGACACAACTCTCTCTCTCTCTCTGTATGGTTGTATGTTGTATGAGTTGTATGTTGTTGTGTTGTGTTTTGTTGTACTAGCTGACCTGATGAACTTTTGTATTCTAACATTCAGTATTATATTGTTGCGTCAACTTTTAGTTGAACCTACTCCTGATCTCTCATGCTCTCTTTCCTCCTATTCTCTTATTCCTCCCCACCCCTAACTCTCAAGCTACCCTTTGGTACTAGATTTCCTGGTGTAACTGGGCTGGAATGATTGAAATGTATATTTATTTATTGTTTATATAGCTATTTTTTACTTAAATAAAATATAGGTATTTTATAATCAAATTTTTTTGATTCCATTTTTAGATAATTATCTCAATTCTCAGAACAACTCTCTGTAAATACTCTAAAAAGGCAACAAGGATTTTATTACAATTAAATATTTATCATACTTAAAACTAATAATACATATTAATATGAGTTAGAAATAAAAATATACTGGAATGTTTTAAAATAAGTATTCTCAAATATTTGTATATTAAAATTACATTTACGAAATGTATACTATTTGAAAATACAGCTATTAGAGATTATCTATGCAAAAAAATCATTAAAATACATCTGAAACCTTGTAAGTTACAGATTTATGACACAAAAAATAACTAAATCGACCCATAGAGTGGTGTCTACTTCTCTAAACGGGATCTGCTCTCTGCCACTCGCGCTCTGGGGCTTACTTCAAGCGTTTTTTTTTTAACTGGACAATATGTTGATGGCCAGGGTAGACCTTCACAACTAAACCAGAGTTCAAGGAAATTATGTCCTCACAGAACGAGACTAACGGCTCTCCAGTTAACATGCCCTGCCAGTATGGCAGACACCATTTTCAGCTTGGAGAGGTTGTTTATGAACCTCACGGATGCCAGGGGAGGCACAGTTTTTCTACTCGGATGGAATTTACAAACACATGGAAGATGGGCAAGTCCACTTTTGCCCAAATACTAAAGGACAGAAAGCGTGCCAAGAATGCCAACTCTCCAAGAGATAGTTCTACATTCTCGTGTGATATGTATGGCCATTAACTGCCTAGGCTGGTGCCTTGTAAAACGCATGATTCCGGTATAGGGGCGGCTATCTGGCATTTCGGAGAATTACTTGTTTACTTAAGCCATTTTAAAATAAATTGTGATTTCAGGGTCAAATGGAACTTAAAGAATCAGTAAACATGTGGAAACAGAAAGGTCACGTTATGGCTTATTTCAAACCTACAGAGGAACCAAAGCCTAAAGATTTTCTCTCCAAATTCTTCTCTGGCAATGAATAAATAATTTCAGTTCAAAAGTGTAAATAGTACTCAATTAAGTTAATACAGCAATGATCATAATATAGAAGTTTAAGTTTGCTGTATGCATTATTGTTTTATTTCGCTTGCCTTAGCTGAAAAATGTATTTATGTAATTAATTTATAATATTATCCTTTAAGAAAAATTGTATAACAACATAAAATTACTTATGCAATTTTGATTTTATAGAGAAATCAATTTCACTTAATTTTCTTAGTTTGCAGACCACTTAAGGAGAAGTCAAGTAGCATTTATGTTTCTAACTAAATTATAAAACTTATGATAATGTTAGGATTTAACACTGCCGTCCGCACGATTCGTAAATATTTATTCACTTGACGCCGGCAGCGCTTATTCTGATCACTTGACTTGTCGCCGGCCGTTCTTGACATTATCGGGAAATCATAAATTGTTAAGTTTTACTAATCTCATCTTTAGTTCTCATAAATTCTGAACCTTGTTTTGGATGGAATTTCAAAGACCGAAAATTTGCGCACGTAAACACTGTGGTGTTGCCGGACGACATGGTGTTACTAAATATTTTCTTATTTGTATTGGTCTATTCATCATAAATAATGCTGCACATACAATGATTACTATACTTCTGCACAACTGATTGTGATCAAAGTTTTTGTTTAAGCTTAAAAATATTGATAGTCATTTTTATACAACCTGCATACAAATATTTTTGGAATATGTCTAATTCGTGTTCGTGCCTCTACTCATAGCTAATTTTATATATTTTTATAACATACAAAAACAATACTTGTAAATGTTCAAAATTCTTTCTTTCATTTGATTTCATGATATTAAAAGTACGTTAACCTCATTATTTAAACATTTCAATTTGCACAATTTTTTTGAAAGTACATAAACTAACCTGGAGTAATAGACATTGTAACGTCAAACTATTAACATCATCATACCCATATACAAAGACCGTATAAAATATCTACATTCTAACGGATCCATAACTCGGATATTATACCTATATTATAACACTACATCAATATATTTGGTAATGGCTAGCCGCGAAACTGTAAAGGCAGCATGTAAAAATGTGAGGCCATTGATGTCCACAGAGTTCTGCGAAGCACGCAGACGCGCTTTAGGTCTATATCGAGCAATTTATCGTTACATCCCATATATAGGTAAGTAAGAATTATTATTTATGCGATCAAGTAAAAATAACATTCTGGGGTAGGTAATTCTTTCAGCAATTTTGCGTCTCCCTGTAGTGGAGCGTAGGTTGGGCTAAAGAGTATTAAATGTTACTCCTAAGGGAGTTCCTAAAATAAGTTTGGGTTCCGTGGGTGATCCAGCTTTTTTGTTTAGGTTGGGCTTGACCCAGTTGTAGGTTGCCTTTGTCAAGATAAATATCAGTAAAAATCGTTAGAAACCAAAATAAATTTTACAAAAATAAAACTGCCTGTTCTGTTAAGAATGATCTATCGTTTTTTTTTTTCTGAAACAGCACAGCAACCACATCACGTCTGATGGTAAGGAAACGACAACGGCTATCAACAGTAATAGAACCTATCGGTAGTTGCAGCGATCATGCCATGCGGAAATATTTCTTCACGCTTCGTTTAAAGGACTCGATATCATGGGACGATGGAAACACGCTCGCCGGAACACCATTCAACAGGCCAACGACTTTGCAAAAGTAAGAGTTAGAGAACTTCTTAGTCCTAGCCGGGATGTAAGGTACTGTACAGCTGTGACTCCGTAAACCCGCGCTCGTGGTTCTACTATGTAAGAGAGAGGGTGGACCAAGGTTAAATAACTCGTCAGAACACTCGCCATGATATAGACTGTAGAAAATGCTCAATCAAGCAATATCTCTGCGATACTGGAGCGGTATTTACACATTAGCACTGCCTAGTGGATACACCGCATCTTACAGCAAGCATGCTGCAATGCAATAACATCGGGTACCGCGTAATGACAAGAGACCAATGACACTCACCGTCGACCTCGGCCTGTTTATACATATCACATTTAAAGGTTTCTAGGTGGCGCATGGATAACTGGTCGTACATGAACAGATCTCGAAACGCGACTGTCAGAAGCGAATCATTGTGACGAAATTTGTTCTTACGTAGGTAATTATCCTATGTAAGTTGTTTATGGTGGTAGAGCGATTGCCCGACCTGGGTCGTGACTACAGTACACAAGTGTAAAGACCGTCATAGTGACTTGCTTTGGCTTGTCGCGTTTCGGGATCAGCTTGTGTACATATAACTTATGTATGTGACTCATACACCTAGAGACCTTCAGTCGTGGTATATGTGGGCCGCAGGGATGTTAAGGAGCTTCGACTCCGACTCCGATAAGTCGGAACTTCCGATCGTTATTACACCTTCGGTTTCGACTTCGGTTCCGAAACTTTTTAATCGGAGGTATTCATCGGAGGTCACCACCACTGTTGTAGTCAATTCATTTGATTTTACTTTATATGTTGTTGAAACATAATATCAATTAATCAAACAATCAGTGCTACTTAATTTGAAGAAGACATTTTTTAAAATTTAGATTAAAAAAATATGATTAAATTATTAAATTTAAAACTAAATGTACATTTAAATTTATTACTAAAAGGTTTTTTTATTTTACATTTACATTAAATTAAGTAAAATAGAAATTAACACAAAAACAACCCTGCAGCAAATTTGATTTCATTTGTTCACTGGACAATGTTCACTGGAGGATAACGGTTTCTGATATATCCAACACTTTGTGAACAACCGCTTTTATTTGTCCAAGTTAGGTTGTGTTGTGTTGTGTTGTGTTGTGTTGGGTTGGGTTGTGTTGTGTTGGGTTCTGTTGACCCAACTTGATATACGCCGGCGATGCGCTTGAGGGAGCGTGCCGCCCAACTTATCCAGGCGAGAGCGCTGTGTGACCCCGGGGGGTTTTAGTCGGTGCAAGTCCGACAACCAAAAAGCTCCCTGAGGTCCGTCAACAATATCCCCCGGGCTATCAAAAAAAAAAACTTAATATACGCTTGGAAACAGTCTCGATCCTCAACATCTGTCTACACACGAGGGAGATGTAGAGGGAAATGGATTATGCTGTTGTCAATTCAAAAGTTCTGGCTTATACTTTCGAATACATGTATCAATCCTGCACCATATTAAAATGGGATCAAATTTAAGATATAATAAATAACATATCTTCACGCTATCACGCTATGTGAGCAGACATACAATAGTGGTTTTATCCACTTTGCGCTTAAATGTCGTGGACTACGCGACCAGTAGCTCAGGTAATCGCTTTCTCACAGTACTATGAAAATGTTAATAAGAAACAGCAATTTTTATTGTCTGTGTATTTGTAAATTTATCACTTTCTAATTAAAAAGGTTCACTGAATAATGTTTTTATTTGTCTCTTAATAAAACTATTTTATTCTGCCGTCACTTGTGACTGACATTGCCTCCGACTCCGATAAATCAAATTTAAAAACTCCGACTCCGACTTCGGTTCCGATAAAACTGCATCCGTTACATCCCTAGTGGGCCGACATGACGACGGAGACTATCTACGGAATTTCATCCTTTCATGCTCACTTTCGTTTTTGGACTACACTGTACTTACCATCAGGTGCACTCTAGTCACTTTGTCGAGCCAGTGTAAAAAAAAGAATGTGCTGTGGTCGTGATCCAGTTTCCACTCCGACGTAGACTTGAGTTTCTTTCGGTGCTTCTTTTTTAAGTAGTCGCTTCCGAAACGCTAGTAGATCACTTAGGTTTCGTTTTTTAGCTGGCGGCCTAGGGCATAGGTATGCCCTTACGTTGCTACCCAACCCATGCGTTTACCAGCTGAGTACCTCAGTGTTCGCCCTCTCACCCGGTTTAGTTGTGTCGAAAAAAAAGGTCGTGGTTCTGTCGGTCTATGACACTCTATTATCTCAAAATCCTGAGATCCGAGTTAGTTTAGGTCTCACAAGGTTTAGGTTTAGGTGGTTTAGGTTTAGGTTCAGGCAGTTTACAGGACCCGCAGTCCCCACTAATTCGCAGAAGTAGTCACCTTGGGGTTTTTAGCTGGTAAAAGTCCGGCACACCCCGGCTGCCTACCCCTTCGCGGCCGGGACGGTCCTATGAGGATTTTCCCCAAGTAAAAAAAAAAAAAAAAAGGTCTTTATCCTATACCGAGAAGTGTGTAAGTCGTAATAATAATGGTGATAGACGATGGCAATTACTCTCAGTTTTACAGCACATTGCCACCTGAAAGAAATTTAAATTTCTTACCTTACATTTACCAAATTTTTTACCGTGAATCGTCGTATCGTAAATGCATCAGCAAATATACATATATAATGCCAAACCAAACCCATACATCTTCCTGCAGGCTATACGAAATAAGTACTTATTTTATTTTTGTCTGCGTGCAGAAACGATTCGTTAATTGACTAAATCAATTGATGCATAACCGATTAATGGTCTGCCTATATATAATGGTATATTTTATGTAGGTACATGCAATTTTTACTAGGCAATAGTTTTTTGAAGTTAGTTATTGTTTATTGTCACCAGAAGTTTATTTAATAATTAGTAATATCCAAATAAATCTATTGTATAGACACACACTACGCATATAAATTACGTTTTGATTGAAGTACGTAAGTGTTTACCTTTTATTTACGTTTTCTTCTAGTAAAATATTTCGATATTCCAAAATCTGAGGAAGATTGCCGCTGGAAATTGAGAGAGTATTTTTACAAGAACGCATGTGTAACAGACATTCGTGTCATAGATATGTTAGTCATGAAGGTAATTCTTTTTTTTTTTTTGAATAGTCACGTGTTGATTGACCAGGAAAGGTCTTCACAACTAAACCGGGCGGGTAAGGTAATTCTATGAATGTTAATCAATGAACTTTAATTTATTTATACTAACTTTAACGGATATTCATTGAAACGGGGGTTCTCCTGTTTCGATTAGTTTATTTACGAACAATGGGAAAGGACGTGCGCAACGCGAACAGCGGACGGGCTATCACACTCTTCGTCGCGGTGATCTCTCTGGCCGCAGGCCCCCTAGAGGTGAGGTGGAAGAGGTGTGATCTATGGGTATTCCCCGCGTTACATAACGTAATATTAGGTCCTTACATATGAAATTGGCGTTTTGTATGGGAGGAACAAAAAGTCGAATATTTTTTAATATAATATATTTAATTAATCAAAGTATGAACCATTATTTTCTATGCACTTTTGCCATCTCATAGGTAGTTCATTGATCCCTTTACTAAAAAAAACCAGTCGGACGGGAATCAATAAAATCTTTGAAGGCGATTTGGACTGCCCCATCGGAGTTAAATTTTTTCCCTTGCAAGAAGTTATCCAAATTTTGAAAAAAACGGTAATCTGTTGGAGCAAGGTCCGGGGAGTACGGAGGATGTCTTAGACTTTCCAATTGAAGCTCTTCTAATTTAGTAGCCGTCTGTTGCGCAGTGTGTGGTCTAGCGTTGTCGTGAAGCAGCAGTGGCGTGGAGCGATTGACCAGCCTAGATTGTTTAGCCGCTAGCTTTTCCATCATGGTTTGCAATTGCTGACAATAGACATCAGCCGTAATAGTCTGGCCAGATTTGAGAAAACTGTAATGAACAATACCGGCACTAGTCCACCAAACGCTTACAAGTAACTTTTTTGGGGTTAATTTTCGCTTGGGGCAGGATTTGGCTGGCTCGCCAGGATCCAACCATTGCGCTGAGCGCTTCCGATTATCGTAAAGGACCCATTTTTCATCACAGGTAATGATTCGGTTTAAAATACCTTCATTATTGTGCCGGTTTAGTAATGTAACGCAGCAGTCGACGCGCGTTTGCCGGTTTGCTTCAGTCAATTCGTGAGGTACCCACCTTTCAAGCTTTTTAATCTTCTCAATTTGCTTCAAGTGAATTAAAACAGTTTTATCACTAACATCGCAGCCTGCAGCTAACTCGGACGTGGTTTGCGATGGATTCGCTTCCACAATAGCCTTCAACTCTTGATTATCAACTTGAGTCTCAGGCCGTCCACGGGGCTTGTTCTGCAGGTCGAAATTTCCAGAACGAAAACGTTGGAACCAAAAACGAACTGTGTTTTCTTTTGCAACACGACCGCCATACACATCATTCACCCTTCGAGTTGTTTCCGCAGCACTAGTGCCACAGCGGAACTCGTACTCGTAAATAATGCGATATTTTAAGTTTTCCATTTTGTAAAATGAGTGACGCAAACAGAAAAAAACAGAAGAAAAAAACAAATGAATGACGATCATCGAAGCACAAATACATGAGTCTATAGCTGTACAAATTTGAATTTGGAATTCCTTACCAAAGAGGAGAAATTTGTGATTAAAGTGGCCAGTACGAAAAACGCCAATTTCATATGTAAGGACCTAATATAATATCTCAAAAAACACGGACGACGAAATGATCCTTTATAGGAATCTCTATGGATTCCTTTTTTCTTTTGAGGTAGGGAACCCTTGCCTATCGTGATATCTGCCTAAGAAAAATTGAAAAAAGTGAAAAGTTATTATAGCAAAGTAGATATGAAACGCTGCATTGAATTTGGTAGACACATTTCGGTGTCTAATGAACTCGGAGAGCTATAACACCAAAACCTGAAATCAATTGCTAGCCGGGCCAGCAACTTAATTTTAATTCCATTGTATTTGAGTAATTAAGTACCATTTAAACTATTCAAAATTCCCGATACTCCTAAAAAAGTTTTATACAAAGCATGCTGTCTCGTTACATAATTATATTTAAATAGTAATAAAACGAATTATCTTTCAAGATGTAGAAGATACATGATACACTTTGGTATTGTCCTTTCAGGGTTACATGGAATTAAAAGAAATAACACACAACTGGCAACAAAAAGGTCATGTAATGGCTCATTGGAATCCAACCAGAGAGCCATCGCCTAGTAACTTCCTTGACAAATTTCTATCAGGAGTTGATTGACTGGTTGTCATATTGACGTGAATTTAAAGAAATAAATAAATTAAAAACAAATTCAAGACTTTATTGATCACGGTCATTCCACATCACATGCCTTTCAAAGGCTAATCGATAAATTAGCTCGATGTAACAATTTGATACATTATTGTATAATTTCTAAAATATAAATACCCAAAGATATTTCATATAATGTAAAAATTTAAATAAATATGAATATAAGTTCCTTTAATATATGAGTATAAATGATATAAACGGTTACGATGTATTTTTACTAGAATCTGCCCATTCACAACCATAAAAATACCTTAATTTATAGACATAAACTTCGTTACATATAACACAGTCTATTTATTAGATACCTATTAGTTTTACAGCTATTTAAACTTTTGGGCTATCCCACAATTCAATAGTAAAATTTTTGAAAAGCGACTTTGAAAAGGTCTTGATCATACACTACTAAGATATCTTGATGTTTTGTTGTCGATATCCAACAATTGTTAAATTAATTATTTTCTAAATCAAATAGGAAATGTAATTAATCTACGGATTGAAAAATAAATAACCTTTGGTATAATACAATGGGTTAAGATAATGAAAATTCAAGAAAAAACATTTTGTAATAATTGTTTTTATGTGATATATCATGTAAGATAATCTTTACTAAGTACATAATATTGGAACAATGCATAAGCATTTGTATATTATACATATATGTAAACTCGTATACATCAATCTAAAAAATAACGAAATTGCCATACCTATATAAATAAAATACTGTTCTTCGACGTATGCGTTCCAAACGTTATGCGTGATGATACCGTAAGTACCTATTTAATACAAATTAGTTGTGATACAATTTTTAATTTGATTAGAAACCTTGTCAATTATCTTAATATTAACAACATTTACGCAAGTAGGTAAATTTATTTGTTATAATTGATTACTATTAATATAATAATATATATAATGCATAGGTATATTAATAAACTAAATTAGTTTAATCTTATACTCGTTAAAATATTTTATAATATTTACATTTTCATTATTTCAAACGTACAATCTTCTACAAATAGAGTAGGATCCCAGAGCCGCCAGACCTTTCTTATTTTCTCAGAAATAAAATATATAAAATAACGTAGTGTTAGTATGTACTATGAGTGTATGCATACCCGCTAGCTTGCGCGGGCGGCCAATTTACAGGTACCAGGTGCGAAAGGTACATAAAAATTATACTTACTTTACTTATTTTCTCAGTGCTGATTTTTATATATATTTTAGAAAATATTATTTTAAATTTATAATGATTACTGCCAGACTCGTTTCGGCGGCCATTATTTTTACTAGACGCTTTAAAGCAGCCAAAAAAATAAGGTAACTTTACTTATATTCTCAGTCTTGATTTTTATACATGATACTCAGGAACCTAATTCAATCATTTTTGCAAGCAGCCAGACCACTCGGATGGGCCTAACATCCCCCCAGACACATATAAAGGCTTTCTGTGTGTATGAACGCGATCGTGATTGTTAGACGGTTTTATAGCATAGTTTTGTAAAATTTGTTATTAATCATTTAATTATTGAATTCGTTTCCTGAGTATTACGTATAAAATCAAGATTGAGATTATAAGTGATGTTACCTTATGTTTTTGGAAGCTTTTAGGGGTTATCCCATGTGATGGGCTGTTTTTAGGGATGTTTTAGGATTTTTTTTTTCTACGACCAGTAAATAGATAGAGCTTTATTATCATCTATTAATATATATTTTCACAGCATAAATATAAATTTTAAGCTAAAAAAGTTGTGTCGAATATGAGTTACAGCGCTCTGAACAACCCCGCCTCAAAAAAATGGGCTCGCACTTCCTCCACGATTCCGGCTGATTGGCTTATCTGAAACAAAAAAAAAATAGCAGCGTTTTAATCTGTAGACCTAAATGCACGGAATGAACTATTATCAAATGAATATACCGAAATTTGGACTTCTGGTAGGCATTTGAAAAAAAAGTCGCGAATTATGCGTTTTTGTGTTTTGTTTTTTGCTTAAAAAAAAAATCGAAATTTTGGGAAAGTTTAATTAATAATAGTTCATTCTATGCGTTTACATGAGATGAGTGCGCCTTTTAAGTTTTAAGATATTCGGTCAAGCCGTTTTTGAGATACGATGGAGGAAAGTTTGAAAAGCACAGTTTTGAGAAAAACTTATTTAAAATTTCAAGTCCGCTTAAAACTATGAAGGTCTTAACTTACCTTCAATCGGCGATGCCTGTTCCATAAAGTATTCCTTCCTCTTCCTCTTGAAACTCTTTCAAAGCATATTGTTCAGCTCTTGAGTCATTCCTGGCTTAACGACATCGCTTACGCGCCGCTCAGAACGTAAGATTCGCTTTTCATCACGTTTCTTTACATAAGTATGGGCTGCGCGGCCAATAGGGCATCCCATAACTGGCATTAGTTTTAAAACGCCTTCAAAACCTTCATTAAAGATGATAACTGATATTAATCGCATCACAAATACAAACTGGCGATTAACTTTACATGCATTCTCGATCAATGGGCCCTAGTTTATAACTGTCTGTTTTTCACACACACACGATAGAATAATTTTAAAACCTAAGCCTTGTAAACTTGATAGCGAAATAGGCACATCACTTTTACAAGTTTTGCATATTACCATTTCAGAAATTGCAGCGAATACAGAAACAAACTCCAAAATGCAATACGCGAAATTCAAAGCGATGGGAACATCTATGTTCAAGCTATTTTGAAGTTTTTTGTCGAAGCTGATGTAAATACCGTTTCATTTTGGGTGGTAAAACGGTTTCTTCTAAACTTTCTTTTTTTACTACGGCCAGGATGAACATATCTACTCGTATATCCTTTCCGTCCACTCATTATGAAAAGAAATAATTTGTAGTTTTCGCGCTCTTCGAAGTTAAACGAAAACTAAAACAACTTCAGTAAAATATTTAATAATTATAGAAATTAATTTTTAAGCTTGTAGAAACTTGTATAAACTTATATTTGTATGAAAGCGTGCCAGGTATCAAGTAGAGATGCCACGAATATTCGGCAACTATTCGGTATTCGGCCACTTTTTTTGCTATTCGGTATAGTACATACTATTCGGCCGAATACCGAATACCAAATCATGTAAAAAAGACACGTTATATTACTCAAAATTATCTATTTATTTCCAAATTACAACACTTTAGTAATTAAAATTAATCAGTGGTAAGTTGTGATGGATGAAAATAAGCTTTTCAGCATTTTTTGGTAGCAAACGATTACGCTTTTCATCGTAAATGTTACTAGCCTCAGAAAATAACCTCTCACAAAACACGCTACTTCCAGGAGAAGAAAGATAAACTTTAGCAAATTTCGAAAGGTTTGGGTATTGTTTTTCGTTTGTATTGGGTATTGTATTGTCTTTGCTGGCCGCGCCAACGCAACGAGGAAAACAGGTTGCAACTTGCCTTAATCCAGCTAACGCGCCCCCGACAAGCATGTATTCCATGCCGAATATTCGGCGCTACGGCCGACAGCGTTGCCGAATATTCGGTATTCGGCCAATTCGCTATTCGTGGCATCACTAGTATCAAGCCGACTGTACACAATAGGCCCAACTCCGACTGCCAACTCAGCGCTCCGAATAGCTCCTTCTTTTGACAGCTGTATCTTTAAAATGACTTCGAATTTTTAAAAATCACTTTACTACCGTATTCTAGATATGTTAAGAAAGCAATTTATGAAAAAGAAAAACGTTTTTTTGAGCCCATCACATGGGATAACCCCCTTAAAGCTTCCAAAAACATAAGGTAACATCACTTATAATCTCAGTCTTGATTTTTATACGTGATACTCAGGAAACGAATTCAATGATTAGATGATTAATAACAAATTTTACAAAACTATGCTATAAAACCGTCTAACAATCACGATCGCGTTCATACACACAGAAAGCCTTTATATGTGTCTGGGGGGATGTTAGGCCCATCCGAGTGGTCTGGCTGCTTGCAAAAATGATTGAATTAGGTTCCTGAGTATCATGTATAAAAATCAAGACTGAGAATATAAGTAAAGTTACCTTATTTTTTTGGCTGCTTTAAAGCGTCTAGTAAAAATAATGGCCGCCGAAACGAGTCTGGCAGTAATCATTATAAATTTAAAATAATATTTTCTAAAATATATATAAAAATCAGCACTGAGAAAATAAGTAAAGTAAGTATAATTTTTATGTACCTTTCGCACCTGGTACCTGTAAATTGGCCGCCCGCGCAAGCTAGCAGGTATGCATACACTCATAGTACATACTAACACTACGTTATTTTATATATTTTATTTCTGAGAAAATAAGAAAGGTCTGGCGGCTCTGGGATCTTGGGCTAAAACCTACGCCTAAACTTTTTATAAAACAAAATGTAGGTCTAATAAATTAGTCCTGAACGTAATATTCTAATATAAATAGCATAGAAATTCCTCACTGAGAAACACATTTAACTCTTTTTTTTTTCTAATACAAACAAATTCCCTCAGGAAGCACTTCTGACGGGTAAATCCCACTTGTCTTTAATAATCTAATATTAAAACTAATGAGGTCTTCACTAAGATATATACTTCACAGGAGCATCTTCACAAATTCTGTAAAGATATAAATAAAAAGACAGATTAGTTAAAATATTACGTTACGCATCTACAACAGTTATACTCAAGTCATCATCATCAACCACCCTAGTCCACTGCTGGACATAGGTCTGTCTTAACCTAACAAGTTCCATTGAACCCAGTCTTCGGCTCTTCTCATCTAACACTTTCCAGCCACCTTTCGGATGTTGTCGCTCCACTTTGCCGGGAGGCGCCCTACACTACATCTGCCAATCCGCGGTCTGCACTCAAAAACTCGGCCATCAGTTATTCGGCATATATGACCTGGCCACTGCCACTTCTGCTTGCTAATAATGAGAGCTATGTCGACAACTTTGGTATGTTTATGTGAGTGTGTTTGTTTGATGTGTATAACTTTTGAACCAAAGATATACACAAGTAACTTTTTTCAATTATACATTATTTTTCCATAAGTATAAAAAAGTATCACAATCATAATATAGGTACTGAAATATGTGCATGTAATTGGGCGCTGGTATTCGATATCAAATGACTTGGCACGCGCCTGGTCAACGACCCTGTCGAGAGTGTTTTTCGTTTATTGATAGCAGGGTGACAAACATTTTACAAATCATTTACTTGTTACAATAATTACTGTGAGCACTTGATATCTCAATAAAAATATGTACCTTCATAGTCTATTCGTCCATCGTGATCAATGTCTCCTAACGCTAAAACTTGATTGAGTTGTGCATCCGTTACTGGCTCGCCTATCATCTCAAGCGCCGCTCGCAATTCATCTCGGGTTATATACCCGTTGTCATCGCGATCGAACACTCTGCAATCAAAGATATAATTATCTAAATAAAAATATAGAAAAAAAAACATTTTCCTAGTGACAAAGTGAAACGTCTATACCACACCTGGTTATAAGAATAATATAGTCAAAGACCCGTGGTAACTGCGAAGGAACGAGAATTCAATGATAGTCGCCGTCATTAAGCCGGCCTAATATACCACGATTGATGATCTTTTAAGTATGAATTCTCTAATGGCCGAAATTAATAACCTATCCTATCGCCTATCTTAGATTTGTTACTATAGCAACCATAGTACATCTTTTTTCGCATACACAGGTTAGAAAGGGAAAGGTATAGCTATCGATCTACGAATTAAAGATAGATAGGTTATTAATTTTGGCAGTAAGTCACTCTATACAGTTTAGGGTGTAGTATTTAAAGTCAATATTTTTCGAAAGAACGAGTGTCAATTTGTTTAACAATTTTTATTAAACTTACTTAAATGCTGCAAGTAAATCTCTTGTAATCTCTTCTTCCGAGTCCCCGCCGCACGTGCTCACGTCTAAGCCCTGTAGCGCTTGTATTTTTGTAACCCATTGCATAAAGTCGTTCTCATCGATAAGACCGTTACCTGGAAGACATGAGAATTTTATTCATGTTAGATAAAACTCATTTCAAATGTATCGTTTATTTTTAAAGTGGCAGACAAAATGACTGTGATGGAAAGTATAGTCCAGTCTCAGGACGGCAAAGACAACCAGAGTCTGAGAATCCACTAACAATCACTAAAGTTACACTGGTATACATATACAACGACAAATGGACCCTAGGTAAATATATATGTTAGTATCCAGGAGCTGTGAATATTATGAAACGTGAACGGTAAAAATGCTTATTCTGAAAATATATATATAATATATCACCAAAAAATGTCGTTTAAATCAAATAGCCTTTCACCTCGCGATATATATATTCAGTTTTTTGTCAAAACTAATTTATTTTTTAAGAACTTTACTAAGCGTCTATAAATCTCAGCCTAAATAAGTCCTGCCAATATATTCTGCGAAGTTATTTATAAATGTTTCTATTTCCGTCTATTCTTGAAAAAGATATAATTTCATGAAGGCATTTATTTATTAGTATTATAAATTTATTAATAGGTAATTACAAAGAATTTTATCTATATTTAACTTTGTAAATTAATGGTTTTATTTCATTTTATTGACGACTTAAAACTTAGGTAAGCCGTATGTAAATTTAATTATACTAGACTTTTGTGCTCTTAAGTTATATAATATACGTATATATATATATATATTATCTTAGGTATATACATATATAGACTAAAGCTACGACAATATAGCTTGACTAATAACTTCTTACTACGTCTTGTGGTATATTTGGTTATACTTTATTTCTACAATATTCACTTTATAATAGTGTCGCTGTTAATACTAAAATGACTATTATCCACGGTACATGTTAAAATAATCTTGATTTATTAAAGCAACCTTCTGCATTTATTACATTTTCGTGTCAGCTTTGACGTTACCAGATACGAAATAAGAATATTCAGGGTGTATTAATAATAATAAACCCTTCCTGTCCAATACTTCATTATTTTTTGGTGGTAGGGCGATTGATCGAACAGGGTCCTGGCCAAGGTATACAAGTGTAAAGACCGTCACAGTGATTCGCTTTCGCCTGTCCCGTTTCGGGATCATCTTGTGTATATCCAGTAACTCATATACCTAGAGACAGTCGTGGTTAGAGATGAAAATGCCCGAAAGTTTCGGAAAGTTTCCGGGAATCTTCCCTTTATTCCCGGGAAAATTGGGGAATATTCCCTGAAAGTGTCCAAAATTCCCAATTCTCATCAATTTTGTCAATCATAATTTTCTCGATTCGTGCTTTCTTAAGGTTGTTTTTAAGGTATAATTTATACTTAGTACTAATAAATCTCGGTAATATATTACATTACAATGAAATTATTATAAACTATGTGATTAAATTTAAAGTTAAAGGGAAACTATGACATTCGTACCTTCCGGTAAGCCGAACCCATGTGTTTTTTTTTATTTCACGTATGAATTTTATAAACAAAGGAAGGCGATATTATTCATGAGTTAAATAAATAGTATTTATTTAGTTTTAACCTATGTTCAAAAATCTATATACATATGTATATAAAATCACTTGTCCTAACATTCATGACATAACATTCATGTATATATCATCGTTAAGCTCAAACGACAACAGCCAGAAACATGAAATTTGGAAATTGGTTTTTACTACTAATTGGTATGATGTAGGTATCCACAAAACGCAGAGTTTTTGTGATTCCATCGTTATGAGGGTGTAGAAACTATGGTTGGAAAAATGTTTGAAAAATCTGCCAATTTTGAAGTAAGCACTATCAAAACCAGTATTTCGACTATTGGTTGGAAATTAGAAAAAAAAAATGTTTCGACCTTATTGGAAAATCAATCCCTAAGAAGATAAAATAAGGGTGAAAAGTTTGTTTGTTTGTTTAAAATCCGTCAATTTAAGTAAGCCCTATAAAAATTGATATTTAGTTTTTTAGTTCGAAATAAAAGAATATGTGTTTCGTCGTTTTTGAAAAACATATGGCGAAGTGAGTAAATTATTTCTTCCCGAGGAACGCCGGGACACACAGCTAGTGTGTAATGTTTTTTATGTATGTACACGAACTACTCCAGATTTGTGTATTTTTTAATGATATTTATTATATATATAATTTTTATAATATTTTATAGTATAAATAAATCCGGAGTAGAAGTTTTTAGATCCACTGCAGGTGACAATCTCCTAATGGCGGTGTTTCAGGTAGTTCTTTAAATGTTTGACTGGCGTTTAGTGATTATTTACCAGAGCTATATTCACTCTCTGCTATAATAATATTTTCTGTATCTTTTTACATAATGTATATTTAGGTACAAAAATATAATTATACTGCATTACTTTTTAGAAGTCGTTATTTGAAAAGGAAAAGAGAGCCTTTATAGAACCAATTCCTTGTCTGTCTGTCTGACACTTTTTCTCAAAAACGCCCAGAGGTATTAAACTGAAATTAAAATCAAATACTGATATTAGCAATTCCTTGTACCTCTAATTTTACTTTTAAGATAATACTAACAAAACATGTACCCTTTTATGTCGCATATTTTACAGTTTATGATGTTTTCACAAAGGAATCATATTTTAAAGGATATTTTCTGTTCATCTAGAATCATGAAGATCTTAAAAGAAAAGTACACAAAAATAAAATAAATTCATTCTTTAATTAATTATTAAGACTCTCATCTGTGCGGCATTTTTGAGCGGTGACATAAAAGTGTCAGCGGAAACGTCTTGCTGCGCTCTCACTCACACGCTCACAATCTGTATAATGCCGTCGCATGCGTTGTTTGCCTCCGCGCAACTTGTCGCTTTGCCGGTCCACAGTTGGTAAACATATCGCAGAATACGAATAAAATCCGTCAAAAATATTTTGTAGTATAGCGGTGGTGGCCTAGTTGATAAGGGACCGGTTTCTATGCGCTAGAGTGTGAATGGTCGTAGGCTCGAATCCCGGTACGTAATTCTGGGTTTTTTCAGATTAAATACGGAATTAGGCATTACATGTTTACCGGCGAATGAAAACAACGTGAGTCAACCTACATGGCATCTGATAGAAATGTATGTGTAAGTGCCTTGACAACGGCGATCAGCTGTACTTCTGGTCACGTTAGGCACAACATATAAGCGCTAAGTGGATAAAACTACTTTTTTTTTATCCCGAGGAAAATCCAGCATAGGACCATCAGGGACGCCGTGAGGGCAGCGATCCCGGTGTGTCAGACTCCTACTGACTAAAAACCCCCGGAGTGTCCCTCTGATTGCTTCACCCGGGCCTGGGAAGCCAAATTCGTCCAGACGTCCAGGGTACAGAAAGCCTTGTCGAGGCTACCTCTCTGTGAGGGGTAGGAGTAAAGCCCACCCCTCCAAAACCTGTCTCTCAGGCGGCGCGCCGAACACCGTGCACCGTCTCGGATAAAACTACTACTGTATCTCTGCTCACCCCGGATTATAGTGTGACGATATATTAGTATTTATCATGATTTTTTTTTATTGTTCAACAATAAAAATATTTTAAATAATAATATACAAACATATCTATTTTAAAATATTTTGTGGTTTATTACGTCTCAAATCATTTTGAAAAGTTTGACCTCTTCATACACACACAATTTATACACTACACTCGTGTAACTTTCCTATATAATAAAGACACCATCCTTAAATAAGTATAAATAAAAAGTTTTTTGATTATTTCAAAATAGTTATGACTTCATCCGGAATGAAATAGCAAAGGTAATTTATTTTTTATATTTAAATTTTAAGTAAGAAAATAAACTGCAATATAAAAGTCTCGTTTTGATATCATATGTAACCATGTTTACAATCGACCCACAGGCCATTATTTTATTTCGGAAAGAAACTTTAAGAAATAAACGTATATTTCTGTTTACACGTTCCATGGGAATATTCCCGGGAATTAACGGAATGTTCTCGGGAATTTTGGGCACTTTGGGAAAATTCCCGGGCATTTTCATCACTAGTCGTGGTATATGTGGGCCGACATGACGACGGACACTATCAATGGATTTTCGTCCTTTGATGGTCACTTTTGTTTTTTGAACTACATTGTACTTACCGTCAGGTGAAATGTAGTCACTATGTCGAGACAGTGTAAAAAAAATCTACTGATATAATTAATAGAAATAAACTATTAGAAGAATAGTTTTAGTATTTAAATGTTAATGTTGTGGTCTTATAAACTATGGTAAAGTTATAAAAATTGTAAAGATCGTCGGTAAGCTATGACGTCATAACAGACCTTTGATGGCCCCTTTGTTAGCTACAAAGGTACTTCAAATAAATTATCTACAATGAGTAGCAAGGTAACCGTTAGCAGGAATTAAACAAAGAAACATTAAAATTTATTAAGAAATGACATGAAAACATGAACTTTACTCAATAAATAATTGGTTTTATGACTCTCTCATAATATTAACATGGACAGAATCTTTATTCTGTCCATGGGATATACAGAGAAAAATGTGTACTATGAATTCCCATTCTGATAAATTAAATTTGTTTTCAAAAATTATAATCAATTTACTATAGAAATAATAGGTTTACAAATTATACAATCTGTAATGCCTAAAAATGTTCTATTATTTGCTAAAAGCGATAGTTTTTTTAATCATAGTCTCTCAAACTATGACCATACAAATCAGAAAACATATTAACAATATAAACAAAAAATATATGTGAAGAAATTGTAAAACAGGTACTGTAATCCTGGACTGGCGCTATCTGATTGGATCAAAAGATTAGCAGAACGCGACGTAGATGACTCCAAGGGCACAGTGTCGAAACAGTCAAGCACTAATGTTTGTTTTTGGAGTACCTTTATTGTATTAAGATTAAAAAACAAGCTATTTATAAAACTATTAATGGAACAATATGAAAGTCAATCACTTTATAAAATAATTTATATATTTAATAACGTCGTGTATCTCCTATTGAATTCAAGAAGATTTCTTAGAAGATAGCTTGTTTATGTAATTTAAAATCCCTTCAGTAATAATAGAGATATGGAGTCGGAAAACGTATACTCGATGATTGTTTTAAAACTGTTTGATATCTCCATCACCTTTCCGATCAAGTGATCTTCAAGATAAGTCAATACTTCCTCGTATTGTTTATATATTACTGAAACGCGATCAGACAACGGCTATTAACGAACATAAGTGTTTTATAATTAGGTGCCAGGTACCGTATTTTAAGAATAATTTTCCGTATTTTGTTAGGGTTCTCTGGGACTCATCTCTTTAGTCCATATACATTACACATACACACATACATACACCTACATTGTGGCAAAAAATAATGCCTAAATTTATGTTAAATTACACACTGAACTATAGATCTGATTCTAGACTCCGCTTTAAAAGATTTGACTTATTACTAATAGGCGAACTAAAAGGAAGTGGAATGCACTCCTTGCGTACATTTTTACGAGTTCTCGTGATTTGTTAGCCTTTAAAATACGATGAAATAAGTATTACTTAGGCAAATGTTTTCTTTTTTACCGGCCTCGTCTTCACCTATCACTATTGGTGATGGAGGTCGAACTTATATCTGTAGAGTGTAAAATATACTTAACATAACTAAGAGGAACATGTCTTTCCTCTGCCCTTTTCAGGGTATTAATGAGTTTTTATAATTCTATAGATTAAACACACACATTTTTTTATATAAATTGTGTAAATGTGTGTGTGTTTCACTTGTCCATTTTATCAAAAAATATAATACGTCTTATAAAGGTTACTTTTAGAACTGTAATCAGTGTAACCCTGAAGCGAAGTGAGGTCATCAGTTCCCGGAAGCCGCCCGCCCTAAGCGCACACGCTATTTTACAATAACCCTGCGATTTTACGTGACAACTTTCTATCGATCTAATATATTCCTACTCTTGTAGCGAAAATTGTGACGTACAATAAATATAGATTCCAAGACATAAAGGAAATATGTATTTAAAAAATATATCCGAGTTGAAAGGCAACATTTTAAGAAACGAAAATTTAAAGCATCTGCAGGTTATCGAATTTCAAACAACTTCTACATCGAAATTTTAAAAATAATCTTGTAGCAAAACAACAATTTTCATACTTCAGTACGCAAATAGGAATTCGCTTTCATAAATAAAACAAGGGAGTAATTCTTAACTGTATGCATTTTATATTAAAATAGTAAAATATGCATTTGTGTTTTAAATTTCAACCCTATCATTGGTAATACGCATGTTAACATTATTTAATTGAGAATCGGTGAAGCCACTAATATGCCCATATAATTCATCACCTATTTAGTTATATGGCCATAGTATTTCCAGGCATTAATCTTTATATAACTTATTTTTAAATTTGAGTATCAGCCGTAATTAAAATATGTAGTCAATGTATTCTATCGATTAGCATACCTATTAAATATAGTTACATAATACGTAACTTCTATTCAATTTTATATCTAGGGTTTATTTTTGCTGTGGTATATAAATTATAGTGTCGAAAAAAAATTATATATCATAAAACATATATCACTAATAAAAATAAAAGTGATATATAAAATTATAACGAATATATGATATTCGATAGTGAGTATGCCACAATCTTTTTAAACAAGTAGCAAACGATCGTTCCTGTACGGTATGCATCATAGAATAAAGCGATTAAACCATTTAAAGTTTCTAATATTTTTATCTCAAAGGATTTGTTTTTCACATTTTCAGCTATAGATATCTCTACATACATATCTACGTGCTTGCGACAAGAATAATAGCTTTATAAAGTGGGACATAGTTAAAATGAAGCGACGTGAGATAAATACATGTCCCTTTTAATTATAATAATATAATGTTCTGACCAAAAGACATGTGGTGATTCTGGCATTTTTTCAAGTCAATAAGATGTGAAGTGAGGGAAAAGCGTGCATATTTGTTAAACAGATGTATAATTTTTGCATAATGACAAGCATTTCAATGCTAAGATTATAAATATGTGCGCTAAAAATATTACAGTGATTTTTATAGATGCTTATATCAGTTTTGAATGTTATGCTTTGTGATTTGTATAATTTTCTTATAACATTTGAATTAGTAATAAATTTCAATTTCAATATCTAAGTATAGGAATATTTAGTTCAGATATAGCGTAGTATAATATAGATAATTCGAAATTCAACAACACCAAGTCCTTGATTGAGCTAGTTTAATACTATCGTTAATGCGATCTTATTCACACTGGCGCTTTTTCAGTGTGTCTTTCAATTAAATACAAGAATATTAACGTTAACCACAAATTTTCACACGCCATTACTTTTCAGAGCCAACGTTATTGTTAGATGTTCAATGTTCAGCATGGAAGCACGTTTTATTCGAACGTGTTTGACGGTACCCGTATCTCGTGTGTATGATGTCGATAGTATTGGCAAGGAGTGCTCTTCCTCTGGTACGACTTTAGGAAATGATCTCTTATGTTTTATCGATATCTTTATATATGTATTTTATGCATTTAAAAAAGGGTAAAATAGGGGTCATACCTATAGTTTTTTTAGTATATTTATGTTTAAAAAACATATAAGATCGACCGATTGAAGGCCACAAAACATGAATCAATTGTTTTTAAAAATAATGCAGGGTAGCCCCTTATGTCACAAATAACTTAAGTAAATATGATGATCCTTAGACTATAAATATACTTATGATCTAAGATGATGTATATTCAAAATCCGCTTATAAATCAGTATCTTCGTTAAAATGTTTTATAATTTCTATGTAGGTAAGACAGT
Organism: Automeris io; assembly: GCA_036320925.1. Lineage (NCBI taxonomy): Eukaryota > Metazoa > Arthropoda > Insecta > Lepidoptera > Saturniidae > Automeris > Automeris io. The sequence goes on along the minus strand of JAUDJH010000026.1, from coordinate 7,219,049 downwards.
GGACATATTTTCAATTTTCTATATATTTACCGTACTGGAAGTATTTTTGTCAGTTTACTGTATTATAATTATAAGTATTACGGGCTTAATCAATTCAGCGTAATAATAATAATATTTTTTTGATGACAAAGCACGCCAATTTCCTGTATAAATACATTTGTTCGGAATTCGTGCAATAAAACTGAGAAATCTAATTGATTGCAATAGCCATTATACGAAACGATGTATTTTATATTAGAGACTTCAATTTACCTTTGGTCCTTGACGTACTTTATTATTATATTGATATTTGACTAAAAACATGCTATTTCCTTATGAAGTTATATGCCTAATTTTGTGATAGGTGCCTAAGTCTGTATTTAATCCGGAAAAACGCAGAGGTACTTGCTGGGATCCGAATCTAAGACCACATACGTTACCGCGCTTCGATATCGACTTCTATTCTACTAAGCCACCTTTGGAGCTAGAGCGATTGGTCATGACTAGTGATGAAAATGCCCGGGAATTTTCCCAAAGTGCCCAAAACTTGCTTGGGAATATTCCCGGGAATTTAAAAAATGTTCGCGGAAGTGCTGGGCACTTTGGGAAAATTCCCGGGCATTTTCATCACTAGTCATGACCACAGTACACAAGTGTAAAGACCGTTATAGTGACTAGTTGTGGCCTGTCGCTTTCGGGACCATCTTATTTATATCCAGTAACTCATATATGTACCTAGAGACTTTCAGTCGTGATATGTGGGCTGACATGACGACGGAGACTATCAATGGATTTTCACTTTCACTTTCGTTGTTGGACTACACTGTACTTACCATCAAATGTACTGTAGTCACTTTGTCGAGCCAGTTAACATTAATTTTTTGCTAAATTAATATTATGAATTTGTATTAAGAAAATGAAACCGAATACATTTTAAACAATCATTTTGTCATAATTTCATTAGAGTTCATTTTGTGATCATTAATGTATGTATAAAAATAAAATAATAAAAATATTAATTAAAAAAAAAGAAAATAATTGTATTTACCAGATAAACTATATTATATTTACTCAAAGATGTACGCTATCTATCATGGTTGATATAAAAAAATATGCTCACACAATTTTCAGTACACTTTTAGGTTATGTTTCATAAAGCTAACCTGTCTTGCTAGCGTCCTTGATGAGTTCCGAGATGAGGTCGTCGCTAACCTCTATACCCAAATTTCGCAACATAAACTGCAGTTCTGCCGGCGTTACGTGACCATCACTGTCTCGATCAAGTAAACCGAACGCCGTTCGGAGATCTGTAACAATATTTTCATAATATCATTAATCATGTAGTGAATTGAAGGAGGTCCTACATGTAACTCTTGGCAATTGCCGGGCTATCCCTATAGGTAGAGATGGGCAAAATGTAATCTGATTAATGATTAAAAATTACAAAATGTAGTCGTAATTTTGTTGCTCTGTAACCATAATCGTTTGTCATTAAGCTGATTACATTTTGCTCGTCTATGCTTAAAGGTAATTTATGGAAGCTATGACTTCCCGTCCCAAAGCCTTCAAGAAATAAGTCTAAATAGATTTATCATGCTATATAGTTAATTTTGAAAAGCACAAACAACATAGTCAATAATACAAAATTAATTTGTGTTCAAGTGCGAGTTAATAAGTAGTTAATCTTTAATTATTTATTTTCTATCACTTTCTCTTGCAATTGTTCAAATATTAAAGCAACCGTTGGAAACTTATGTTGACAAAATTACGTATGCTTTGAACGTTAACATATTAAATTTTTTTAGTAATCAGTGTGATTTTTGTAAGATTAAATCATCAATTAGTATCTCTGTATTAATTTTTTGAACCTTTACCAAATCGATTATAATAGCTTGTCATAACTAGAAATAAACTCACGATTCACGATCATTATGACTTTAACTAAAATCATTCGTAACTACGCAACTAAAATGTATGTACATCAAAATAGAAGATTATTGTTATTGAAAAAGCAAAACGACTTTCGTATACTATATCACATAATTTGCGTATTTACTATTCACGAAATAATCTGATAATCTATTGTCTAAAAGTATACTGAAATTCGTAAATATTATGTACTTATTCGTGAGAATTTCCGCATTACAATTACAAATATTAATTATAAATTTAAAATATTAACCTTTATATTTTTTAAAGTCACGATTCTTAGTATTTGTTTGTTTTATACATATAAATAATTATAATAATAAAGTATAACTCACAGAAATCATTGTCTTTTTTCCCACTCATCTTCGAATAACACGTGTTAATGTCAATGATAGCACTCGTTAAGGATTTTAATTTACAGAATACATGTTATTATAATTTTATCATCGAGTTCCTACGTTATCAGTCCTTAAACTAGCGTTGCTATCTTTAACGTGTTTTGGAAAATGGCAGGCTATCAGCATCTCGGCTTCATATAGCTTTGTCGAAAATATTTACAAAAGATTATAGCTGTTGTTCATCATTCTTCTCTTATCTTACGCCTGCTTTAGGAAAACTAATAAAATCTTTATAAGCTGATGTAATTGTTTTCGTGTTTGTCAGTTTCTAATATGAGACGGTTTAAGAGATTATTTTCGGATTGGTCTAATATACTCGCAACCTTGATATTTGTTAACAACAGTAAAATCTTAAAATGTTAGTTAAAACTGATTACTGACTTATTGTCAACAATAGTCTCTACATAAAAAATAAATCTCGGACAGAACCACCAACGGGTTAAAAATTATTACCTCTATTGACTTTACTCTTATAATATTATGTTCTATTGTATATCACTTAGGGTAGGTGTAGTGAGGTCAGAAAGTATGCGCGTTATTACAGGAATCTTTCATTTTGACGTGAAGAAAGGAAAGTCGTTTAGTGGAATATTTTTTGATATAAACAAAGCTGCGCATCAAATGATTGTAGTTTGTTATTTGATAATTACATGGGATTGTTTCTGTATAATTAGTAGCTGCAACGTCGATATTACATTGAGTAAAATTTATTTAGACGTTCCAAAAATATACACAACAATCGTGTTCAGCGAAAAGTGATTACAGAATGTCTTCATTCGTTTTTTTATTTAATAGGTTTGTAGGTTACGAGCAACCAGACTATCTTAACAGATTATTTCTGTATCTCTCTGATTTTTTTTTTTGTTTAAAAATATAATCAGATGTGATCACATAAAACAACGCGTATGCATATATTAAGTATGATATTTTTAAATCTTGTTTAATTAATATCATATAAATTAGAAAGGTACATTGTTTTTATTTATTTTCACCATTGATTTTGTTACAATGTTATTTCGCTTTCACACTTTAATGATACGTTTTCAATGATAAAAGTAAGCATTTCATGTGCCTTTCATTTGGAAAAAAAAACTGCGACTAAGGTATAACCAACAGTTGATGCAGAATAATTTTATTAAAAATATCTGAAAGCCTGTTTGATATAGCAATACTTTTTTATTGTTGTAATAGATTTTATCATTGATATTGTCGTGTTATTGGAATATTTAAATATAATTACTATACCAAAATAGCCCATTTACATTGATTTCCTATCATTACGACTAAATAAAAAATCGAGGGGTGAAAGGCTATTTGATTTAAGCGACATTTTTTGCTGATATGTGATATGTGTTTTGTTTTCGTTAACTCTGAATACATTGATATGTTTAATATTGGTAAACATATCTATGTATTCAGAGTTCGATAAATTAAAATTATCCTAGAAACTCTTCACCTGCTGCGCATCCATACAACATTGAATATAGATCCAATTCTATATATTTTAATCTTTATACAAAATCAGATCCTCCACGAAAATATACAATTTATCAGCACCTACAATTTATCAGTGATTATAAATTATCGCTAAATATAAAAATAATTAGTCATATTTGTAAATATGACTTATATTTAGTATATTTGTAAATATACTAACACGTAGGTCTGTAAGTACTAAATCATAAAAGGTACCTAAATAGCAAATATTTCCATCAATAAAGTTTAATTAAAATTCTACGACGGCCTTTAAAATCTATTTACGAAAATAAACGCCTATAATTATAATGGACGTTCCAGGAAATGAGAATCATGTTTCATGATTAATGCGGTATAATGGTACAAAATAGCTAAAACTTGATCGAGCCATCACGTGTTTACACAAAACTGTTTAGGTATTGACCGCTGCAATGCAGACTGACCGATACGTAAAAACGCATGAGTTCGGACATCGGCGCCAATACTGTAGTGTCCTATTGCTGAACGTCATTCTTCATATCGGGTTCAGTCTATTAGTTTGTAAACTATAACATGTTTAATGCGTATTTAATTAATAAGGAAAACATTATATTGTTGTAAATAATTATGTTTTTTCTAGTTTTTCTTCAAGATCGGCAGCATAATTGCAATATTTCAGTTCCTCTAGACAAAATAATATAACGTTCATTAAACGAAAGCACTAATAAAAAACGAGACATGTGCGGAACTGAAATAAGCTTTCGAAATTTGGTATCATTCCGTCCCCGTTATATTAATTTCGTACATTTTGCAGATTTTATCGTCTAAAAACACTAAATGAATACAATTTTCGCTAATATCATTATTTTATTAATTATTATACTCCTAGAAAACAAATAGTTTGAACTTTTTTAAGTCGATGATATAATCAAAAATAATATAAACAACAGAATTAAAATAACAAAGTCAATAATTGTAACAAAAAGCTCGTCAAGATAATATGAAGACCATCCATAATGTTTACAGACCTTGAAGAACTTTTTAAATAAATTGTTAAATAATAAAATTGAAATTGAAAAAACGAAATTATTATCAAAGTGCCTTTATCGATTAAGCATCATAGTATGAGTTAGCCACAAAAAAAAAACAAATGCCACTATTACTAAATTAGGATTAGTTTAAGTAAGTTTAAAATTAGATATACATGCATCCATGTAATTATCCTGAAAGATGTGTCTATAATAAAGATAGCCAAATCAAGAAAAAAGTCTAAAATATTTTTTATACAAAGATTAAAATAGGAAGCCATCATCTGATAAAGAATGCACTGAAGTTCTTGTAAAATTATGATAAAAACAATAAAAAGAATCTATTCTCAAGGTTTGCTTTATGCTGCTCCCAATGATAAAAAGACATTATTGCAGATTAGGCATTAAATATTATAATAAACTTACTATTAAGCATTGCTTCACTAGGAGCGGGCACCGTCGGCCTCTCGTCCACCGGTGATTGTTTTTTCTTATTCTTCTTTTCATCTTCTTGCTGTGAATCGAAACACGCATCGTTATCAGACATATACTTTCAATGATTACGATTTCAAATTGAAAATAGCATATAACACACTATAACAGCGTATGTTAACAACTCGAATAAAAAAATCCACGTGACACCGATTTATTTTATCAATTCGCTACAGTTATCAATTTTGTGGTGTTTTATCGGACCATTGTCTGATCAATAAGCCGTAGGTATATTCATATTATGTGTTTGAATAGGATTACTCTATACCTGTACGAAATAAGATGACAATTTAAAGTTAAAAGCATTAAATGCATTCAAGCATATTTTACTAAAATAATCGTGAAATTGTTAAATTGCCTTCTTCGTGGATTTAATACGATTTGATCTATTACTCAAAGTAGTACACATGCTGTATAACTCAGGAAAGCTGGTGAGGTCGACCCACGCTCTAATTTAGATGCTTCTATTTCCTAAAAACTTCGTCTTTCGTTCCTGTGGTTGAATCTTCCAGTTTTTTACACAAATTACAAGTATTTATGAAATATTGAATATTGACCTTAAAATATTGCTCAATGAATAATTTTCAGTAGACAGCATTATTATTCTGTTACGTTCCAAATGCGAAATACGAAGGTAATTTAGAAATAACTTGATACATAAAACCTAAGGTAGGAAGCATGCCTTGGGCTTGCGCCAAGTAAGGCCATAATTTAATGCTGATGACAGTAAATGAGCAGTAATTACTGAAAAGTTAACAAAGGTTAATATAATAAAGTAGCAAAGAGCGAAATAGACTTTAAAAGATCATCACCACCTTTTGTGTTACACTTCAGAGCATAGGTTTGTTTGTGTACACGAATGAATTGCTTGCCTTTGTATTTTATGTTTTTAACCCAAAATCCCTCATGTGAAACCAGAGTAGCAAACGGCCATCTTTTTTATGGACCTTAATGACATTTTTTTTACACTAGCTCGACAAAGTAACTATATTGCACCTGACGGTAAGTACAGTGTAGTCCAAAACCGAAAGCGACTATCAAGAGATGAAAATCCGTTGATAGTCTCCGTCGTTATGTTATCCCACATCTACCACGACTGAAGGTCACTAAATATATGAGTTACTGAATATACACAAGCTGATCCCGAAACGCAACAGGCCAAAGCGAGTCAATATGAGAGTCTTTACACTTATGTACAGTGGTTACGACCCAGTTCGGGCAATCGCCCTACCATCATAAAACCATAGGCGTTGGCCTTATGGGGCCTTTATAACTTGGCCCTGCAAGAGAGTTGAGCGTTTTACCATTTTATTTGTTGGTGGCAGCGCAGAGGCACCCCTGTGTGTATGAGCGTTGTCTTGGGCGACCAACCAGTAAAATAACCTATAGCAGTCTATATTAGGCTAATTGTTATATCGAGTAAGAAAGCACTTCCTGCATGAAAATGAGTTCATGTGGGAAATTCATCATTATTAAAACTTTAGACCTGAAGCTTTGTGTTTAGGTAGTTTATTGTGCTACTTGATAAATGGCAACTGGGCAAATACAGGTCGGATCTGTTAGTCAAAAATAATAATAGTATAACATTTTGACCTCCACAAAATCTTATTATAACTCTATAACAAATTAAACATGTATCTATTGACGAATTTTACCATTATTAAATTTTAATCCTTTAAAATGTTGAAATAAATATTCACCTTCAAAAAGTTTACAGAGTTTTAAACTATACTTATATTAGGATTGCTAAGGCGTGATCGCTTCTACTACCTGTGCCAATTTCATCATTTCACTGACGATGACCATGCCAAATGTATTAGTATCCACGGCGACCCAATTAAACAATTTGTTTACATATTTTTAAATTGATAGCGCAATAAAGAATTTGTTTAATCTGTTTCGTAGAAAGTTTCAATGCAAAGTAAATTTATATTAACGCATATGCTCGCTCGAAAATATTACGAAAATATCTATTGGATTGCACTATTACCATTAGACAAAATTGTATCTTTTTTTACTTTTTAAATGTCCCCATAGGATCGTCCTGGTCGCATTAGGGGGTAGCGGCCGAGATGAGCTTGAATTTGGGAGCTAAAACCCCAATCTGAGGAATTCTGAGGATTAGTGGGGACTGCGGGTCCTGTAATCAGTTCGCCGCAGCACACAAATTGTACCTTAACCTGTCCCAGTTTTACAAGCCATTTAAGCTCTAATGCTAAAAAGGTTTTTGAGTCAAATTCCTATAAAGTCAATCGGGGACAGTCCAATGTAATCATATTATTTTTCAAGTTGGTCTTGAACAAAATGAAACAACACTCTACGCTCCAATAGGCTCACATTACTCGAATATGAGAAAGATTTAAGACAAGCGTCATTATTTATATTATCTTATATCTAACACGAATTCACGAAAACTATACTTTTTTTATATACTGGGGAAAATCCTCCTAGGCCCGTCTCGGCCGCACGGGGGGGTAGCGCGAGACCGAGGTGTGTCGGACTTGTACCAACTAAAAACCCCAAGGTGACTACTTCTGTGCATTGGCGGGGACTGCGAGTCCTGTAATCAATTCGCCACAACCCCATATGAAAACTATACTAATACAAGCTGTATGTGTATGTGTGTGTGTTATTTTAATAAATTTTGCGCAATCAAATGATCTTTATTGTGCATGACATGTTTTTAGACGATCATTGAATTTCAAATAAACGTCTGTATTTATTAGGACATCAGGTCCGGTCCTTGGGGCAAGCCGGAGTCAGCGCTCCAGATGCCAAGTTGTAGGGGCAACAAATGAGCACATCATCTAGCGTAACTAAATGACATATTTTAAAAAGCTGGCTAACTTTTCCATAAAATAGAGGATGAACATTTTACAAGCCATTGTTTAAACGTTTTAAACATGAACTTAAAAGGATTAAAGAATACTATTATCTCGTCTTAAGTTATGCAAGGTGAAACATTATTCTGCGTTAATATTTCACTGCCAATAGGATATATGATAATTACATGTTTACAAATTTGTAGAGCACAAAATGTCTAAAAATTATGTTGTAATCTTTTTTTCATTGATTTAATATATATAATTGTGAAATAAAGGTAAAAGTGGCGGGGGCTGCCAGACAATAGTTTTTGCCCTGCCAAGAAAAAATTGAACATCCTGGGCTGCAGAACCTAAGTGCTTTAGCTGAACACAAAAAATATACTTGGTATCTATCATCTTTACGTTTTACACTACGTCAGAATCGCAAATTATTACAGATCCTTATCACATATAACCTTTCAAGAATAGTATCATTGCTTAACGTTAATTTTCAAAAGGGTTACAGTTCGCATCTAAAAGCACAAATGTGGCCGAGTTGAAGATCGCATAGAAATAGCTCCTGTCGCGGTTGGCACGGCATCAATTCGAAACGTGGCCAATAAACACCGCCGAGTCGGCTTTGTGAAAAAATGTGACACGCTGGAATCACACTGGGTAAATAAACCACATCGTGATGTATTGACACGTGGCCATAAAAGTGAGTAGATACTACACATGTGGTGCCGTCTTCAAACACTCTCTTAAATCACACTGCTTTAATTGTTAACCAAACATTCCGACATGTAGAACATACTGATACTAAAATTAGTATGTACAAAATGAAGGAAATGTCCTTCATTATACACTACTGACAAAACGCTTTGCACAATACTGAGAACGGTTTTACGGTTTTTTGTTGCCTCTGTAATTTAGAGGCTGTTAAATTTTAAGTCGTTTGTTCTAAGCAAGACTCGTTTAATCGTTTAACCTAAACCGTAAATAATAGACAATCAACTAATATATGCAGTGGAATCTACTTCAAGACTCAACACTCAGCAGTGGGATGCAACAAAAGCATACGTACCCATTTATTTTAAAATTTTACTACAATAACCTCTTTTAATTCTTTTTATTAAAAATAAATAAATAATATAAGTTTTCCAATTAGCATGTAAGTTGAAGAACTTACAGGTAGTTGAAAAACCGTTCTCGATGAAATTTAAAAGAAACATAAATTGAAGGAGGATGTTGGAATGTAAAAAGTGATTTAAAGGAATACTTTTGAAGTAAAGATTAGAATTAGTTTAAAAAATTCTGCTTATCGAAATTTAAATTTTTGCATTAGTCTTAATGTTAATAATATTTGCTACTTCTTTTTTGTCTGAGTAAAAAGCGACCATACGAAACCTTTTGATTATAATAAGAAACATAATGTATATAAAATAAAAAATATCTGCAACCGATAAAGTAAGATGTAATATTTTGCTAAATATTAATGTAATTAATCCTTTTTTATAATATATGCTAATATCAAAGGCTGAAGTTAGAAATATGTAAAGAAAATTCAACTATCATCCTCAAATTTCCACAGCCTAGAGCCAGGAATGTATGAAATTATATACTTGTGAATTGTTCTGAAACACGCGTAGCATAGTCAGCGAAGCGCTTGCTGAGAGCGACCTTTGAAAGATTCCAAATATTTCAACCGTAGGTACATTTCATGATAAAATGATGAAACCTTTGTCTAAGGACGCCAGATGAATGAAATATTTAGTAACTGTGTTTTGAGGTTTCACGGACAACGTTAGTTGTCTTGTATTTTAATTTCGTTACTATTTGCAATACAAATAAGTTGTGACTGAACTATACTTACTTTCCTCCTGCTTCGAGATGTGGTTGCCATGCCCTGAAAAAATGAAAATGGTATTAATTATATAAAATCATGCTCTCTGTGGTATGAAGAGTCTATGAGAATTATTGTTTCTATTTTGAGCTTATCTATCATTCCTAAAGTACTTGAAGAGTGGTGATTTTTTTTATTCTGTCTTAGCACGATATTACAGAGATGGTATGCTTAGAATACTATTCATGAAAACATTCCTAAAGACGTTTTGGACCTATCTGCATTTAATTTAAAAAATACATTGATAAAAAATTGAAATTATTTCATCAATTACTTTTTGACTAATGAGAAAGCGTAGTTGTAATATTTATATGCAAAATGTTCTCAATAGTAATTTTTTATTTGTACCTCAATAATATTTTTGCTTTTTATCTGTTCTTTTTAGCTTCTGCTGCCCCAACCAGTAGTTGATTAATTTTCTTTTTCTTTTATTAATGATTCAATATTGCTTAAAAGTTGGCCTATTTAAAATAAGTTCTATTTTATTTTTAAATATAGATCCGCCGCGTCGATTATTGCTGCGATATTTCTTTACAGTTCTTTAAAAGTATCCAATATTATTGAAATGAGAAAACACTCTTACTTGATAATCATTCCACAGCCTTATGACACAATTGGGGATTACCATTCTTAGATTATCCATTATTATCAGTAACATATTTTGTTGAATAACAATGTATACATTCTACTAATAAACTTCATTGCTGCGGTTTCATCTAACCTAAAATTGACTTATAATAAGCCTACTCTAGACTATGGAAAACTGAATTTTACGGTCGAGTATTCAAATCTGTGATCTTTCAAGTAAAGAATATGAAGCAGATCTTTATACGATTATGTTATCTACCATAACTTAAACAGTTACAGAGATAATATTGATAATCTGACAGGTACATATAGGTGTTATATAATTGAAATAAATATGTATTCTTAAGTCTTTGTTCATAGTAGACTTGACAATGACTTTGGTAAACTTTTGCAATATGAATCTGAATATAATAAACATGTATAGTTACCTAATAATTAAAAGTTGATTCAGATAAAATAATCATGTCTAAATCACTAAATTTTTGAGTTGTTATGCCATTCTCGTAAATCTTCAACATTTATTGTCTTAACAATTAATAATTAGGTAGTAAAACATGGCTACTACAAGTGCGTAAAATTCTTTGGTTTACGTATCGTTCGTTCTACGTCATTTGATACAAAACAGTTTTGTTAAGATTGCATTTTCACGTGACGGGTAGCTAGCAAAAATAACGAGTATATATAGTCACTTCGTACCTCGTATTTTAGTTCTGTAGCGTTCATATTAGCTATTATTTAAATACTTCAAAGTTAAGCTTTTGTCATAAACAAATTTCTGCTTGCGGATATATTTCTGTTAACAAAAACGATATAGCCTAATTTCTATCGTTATCCTCTTAACCACATCTCCACAATCTAATGGATATTAAGCTTAACCTTTCCGTAGTAGTCGTTATTACAGTTTCCAGTATAATAAAAAATATCAATATTTTAATAGCATCAATAAAGCTACATCTTTATACATTAGACTATAATGTAATCATAGCAAAGTCCTGACTGACGATTAGATATTTTTTGAAAATACTAATTGAAGTAGTCTTTGTTATGGCTATAGATACCAAATTTGTTAGTCTATACTTTTGCACTCGCTTCATGCTGAGACCACTGAAACATTTTTAATAAAATTCCACACAGTTATAGCTTTTTACACTATTATATTACTAACTTATATACTAAAAATAAGCTACTTTTTATTTTAGTGGTTGTCCACTAATGCATCTTTGCTCACCTAGAGAGGGATATAGTGTGATGGTATATTATTATTAGTAATTCAACTTCAACTTCGTAACAGAAAGATCAAGCGACAAGTACAGTTCATGAAATAAATCACGACAACATTAGCACTTTTTTCCTAGTGGCTGAATTAACACCCAAATTACGATTTTCTATAGTACAAAATGTCTGAGATATCATCATAATCATTTGCAATCATGTTCTCCGCATTTCTAGGTATAAGTATAGGTCTTCCTCACGGTGTGCTACTATATTCGATCAGAAGTAATGCGAATTCAAATCTTTATAAAATATGAAAAGCGTAGAACCACAGCGGACAAAATGTATTAGTAAATTACCCAATACAGAAACAATGAGGCATGCGCTCTTGGATAATTATTGTCTCTACATTTAACTTGACGTACACCGTACACGTGCATGCTTTATCTCACTGAGTACTTGTACTTATTTACTGAGTGGTTTATCTTAACGAGAACAAAATATCCTCGTGAAGTAATTACGAGTAATTGATGTATTAACATAACACCCTACTTAAGTGCTTTCAGGAAAGTCTTTGTCAGTTGTTTACGTATTTAAAAGTACGGTATATGTATAACTAAATATATTTTAGTTGTATATAATTATATAGGTAGCTTCTACTTTCGACTTCGCCTACGTTAGACATGGCGATATGATCATAGCTGGGCAAAAATTAGATTAATAAAAATGATTACGATTACATTTTACGTTTTTTACTATTAATATGAGTGCATTTTGCTTATGTATGTTTTAAATACTAGATAATCCCAGATTGCATACACATTTATGATTTATTAATGTTATAAATGGATTTAATCATGATTACAGAGCAAGAAAATTAAAATTACGACTACATTTTGTAATCGTTAATCATTCATCACATTACATTTTGCCCATCTCTGGAATAAGTAACTTGTTGATTGAGACCGAGTCCTTATTGGCGGCTGCCTAGACCATTTTATGTATCGCTTTTTTGTGCCTGATTTCCTTTTTTTCAAGTGTGATTTATTTGTATTATGACGTCACTTTTGTTTGACTGCTGCTGATTTAATGTTTTCTTTTGTTTTTTTTTTTACTTTGAACTAAAACTTAAGCTTTCCCGGTCGCACAAGAAGGTGGCGGTCAAGGCGTACTAACTAGCCTTTTCCACCTAAAAACCCAAGTTGAACTTTTGCGTATTGACGAGGACTGCGATTCTTGTAATAAATTCACCATAGCCTCGCTGCGCCGCGCCTTGCAGCCACAACCTTGGGGGATAATGTCGTCTCCCCCGGTACTACTCTGTGTACTTCGGCAAAGTGCGTCACTGTCTTTAGCTCTTGAGCAGCCACGATCCCAAAAACATCAGCAAAGCGGTCATAGATAATCTGATCTGTTCGAACTGGCGCCTAAACGTGTTTTTCTCCTAGTGGAACTTTCTTCTGTCTCTCCCACTCTGTAGCCCCCTTTGGGACATGACGTTCTCACAGAAGGAGACCACGGTCCTCCAATTATCACGCTCGGCGAATACTGTGGCTCCTGCAAAAGATTCTCCGACGGCAATCGACAAGAACAAGCGCAATGTTCTAAATATACGCTTGTCGCGCAGGTACGTCCTGGCGATACGACGCAGGAAGGGGGACATATTGTGATGTTCGAGTGCCTTCTTACCTAGTTTATGTGGACTCGCTAGTTTTAGCCGTGGTGGCTGCCGGCAGAATAGAATAGCACCCCCCTCTTCTTGCTGAGGTGTCGTAAAAGGCGACTAAGGTATCACTTTAACACCGCAATTCAACCAGGTGTTCAGAGAAGGAAAACTCGACCAAACCTGCATCCTGCTTCCTCCCGATCGTACTGGTTCTCCTTTCCATCGGGCCTAAGGGAGCTCGGACGACAGAGTGCTTTTCTGGCTGCACGTCCAGCTATGCACTTAAATATCTCCTGCGCAATTGACTGTTTCCGAAAACTGGGCCTTGATTTTCTTAATCGGCGTTGAAACAGTCGCCGTGGCCGAATCCGGCCAGGACATCATCATCATCATCATCATCATGTGGACTCGCACTTGTTTTTTAATTTATTTGGTTAATGCAATGATTTTATTATTAACTAGCCATGCCCGCAACTTTATTCACCTGGAAGTTGTAAGTAGTAGCAGTACTTTTATTATGATCAAGAAAACTTTGTATAAATTATACTAAAAATCCCATCGATTGTCTTTTTTATATAAACTATTACTAACAACGATAAACATAGAATTCAATAAGAACTAATGACTTCGTTAGTGCTTTCTTACATTTTTTTTTAATGTAGGTTGGGGATACTGTTTCGAGGTAAAAAGAAGCCTTATAAGTTATCAGGTTAAATATTTTCTGATATAAGAACCTAAAAAACAAACAGACAAACCCTCTAATAATCATGGTTTTTGGTCTTTAGCATTAAGAAAGCCTCCTAGTAATAGTTTTACTTGATATATTTTCCATTTTCAGACAGCGTATATTATAGTAGAAATATCGATCCACGCAGTACATATAGTTTAACCATTTAACTATATGTCCGTATCCATAATTAAAGAGTTTAGCCATAAACCAATAAACTACAATTTTCGTGTGTTCTGAACAAACCACACAATTGCACGTGGAGGTTTTATTAAACTAATTATAAATTTATTGACATTATTATAACTTAGTTGCTGTGGTGGCCTAACGGATAATGGTATGGATTTCGCGCGCGGCAAAGCGAATGGTCGTGGGTGCGGATCCCGGCACGCAGCTCTGGGTTTTTCGGTATATACATACATATTTAGGCACCACATGCTCACCGGCCAAGGAAAACATCGTAAGGAAACCCGCATGACATCTAATTGAAATGTCATGTGTAAGTGCCCTGAGAACGGCGATCAGCTGCGCTACTGGTCACGTTGCACACGGCATATAGGCGCAAAGTGGACACAGCCAACAATGTATCTCTGCTCAACACATAAGTAATATAGCGTGACGCTATATCATTATTATCTGTACTAATATTATAAAGCTGAAGAGTTTGTTTGTTTGTTTGTTTGTTTCAACGCGCTAAACTCAGGAACTACTGGATCGAATTGAAAAATTCTTTTGTGTTAAATAGACCATTTATCGAGGAAGGCTTTAGGCTATATAACATCACGGTGCAACTATTAGGAGCGAAGAAATAATGGAAAATGTGAAAAAAACGGGGAAAATTATTTATCCTTGGGGGCTTCCATTGCGTGCGCTGCGAAAACGGTTCAAGATACCGAAAATATATGTATTAATTATTTATATGGCAGAACAACGTTTGCCGGATCAGCTAGTTAATTATAACTTTCATTCAAATCGCTATTTGACATCAACACCTGCGTTTACATAATATTATTTGTATAGTTTTTTGGTGTATGCATATGCAAAACATTGAATGATGTTGATAATAATATAAAAAAATCGTCTATTTATTTACCTATTCCGCAGTAAAGTATTAATTATAGGTATTTAGTGAAATGAAAAAATGCATCGATAAATTTTATGTCAACCAAAAAATTCGGATTTAACACAAGTTATGTGGAGTTTGCGGATAACGTAAAAAAACGCCATTTATCGCTATTTTTTATATTAATAGTGGCAAAAAATAATGTTATTATGACATGATTTTTAAATACAATTATTGCGTGCACGCTTTTAACCCTTTTCGAGACAGAGAAGTACCGGTATCATTATTAAAATTTCGATTGAAAGATATTTTTTGTTTATTGTTAAAAAAGTAGTTACATTTTTTTTTATCGCGGAATCTAAAGGCGCTATTCGAAAGAGTGATGTCAAATACATAAGACAAATGTTGAGCAGATATCACATTAGATATTACTAAAGTCTTTCAGTTATATTTTATTTCTATTATACTGCAACAGACCAATAACTTTTGACAGAACAAAATCTGTCGGAGCAGCTATTAACATAAAAAAAATAATGTAACTTTGTTTTTGACTATAACATTTAGAGAAATAGGGCAGTACAAGGTCTGCTGGGACAGCTAGTTATTATATAACATAAAAACCATACCAGTATTACATTTACAACATTGGTGATTAAAATAGACATAATAATATTTACGGACAATTACCCTTATTTACCTAGTGTCAAACTAAGCTTGCGCTTGAACTATGGTTACTAGAGAAAGATATATACATAAATATGTATACAATATACATAACCATGAGTCGATACAAACTAATCTGTTCATCACAGAAATGTTTGCCGCTACCAGGACTCGAACCCAAAACCATACCATAGTAAGTCACTACAAATTGGGCTATTAGACCAGAAAATATGTATGGAACATATAATTATAAGTCTTCTGTATAAATAAAAATATAAGTAGCAACTAAGAGGTGTTTACTGTCATAATTTGTGAATGATACCGCTGTATGTAGATATTTAGAATTGGCTTTACTCCAGAGCTTGGTTTGAAAAAACATTATTTTAAAATGATCGGTATTTTAGTAACGCGGTGCGTTCAATGTTGTTAAATTACATTATTTATGACTATTGCATTTTGTGATTATAAAAATATACCGTATCTAAATATGTGCAAGTCGTAATTTATTTGCGTAAAAATGTGTAACAAATAACTTGGATTCAGTCTCAGATATTAATCAGTAAAATTTAATAAGGATTTTTTCTGTAACGAATGGGTATCTCAAATGCTCTTGCCAAGTAGATGGGACCTGCAGAAGGCCAGACGTCACCGGGTGCCGAGGAATATGGCTCAGCCTTGCCCTTGGCACTCGGCAGACGGCGAAGGAACATCACGGTGGTTTTAGTCGATGCAAGTCCGACACATCGGGGGGCCTAAAGGTCCGTTAGGGATTTCCCCCGGATACCAAAAAAAAGGTATCACAAATGCTAACAGAACAATATTTAAACATGAGTGTACATATTTAATAAGGTTCTTCGCATCTTTGGGATGGTTCTGCTCAGTACTTACTTGACACCCTGGATAGGTTGCAGCGGAGGGCTGTCCGCATTGTGAATGATCCTGACGTGACTAAGCATCTTGAACCGCTTCAGTTGCGCAGAGATATTGCCTCACTGAGCGTTTTCTACCGTCTGTATCATGGTGAGTGTTCTGAAGAGTTGTTTGACCTTGTTCCACCCTCTCCTTTAGAATAGAATTCGAATAGAATCACGCGCGCGGGTTTGCGGAGTCACAGCTTTACAGTTTCTCACATCCCAGGTAGGACTAAGAAGTTCTTTAACTCCTTCTTTTGCCGTGTCGTTGGTGTATGGAATGGTCTTCCAGCGAGCGTGTACCCACCATCCTATGGATATGGGATCCTTTAAGCGTAACGTGAAGAGATATTTGTGCAGGCCGGCATGATCGCTGCGACTACCGTTGGGTTTTTCTTACCTATCGATAGTCGTTAGCGTTTTTTTGGCTGCACCATGCTTACCATCAGGTATGGTGCAGTCACTGTGTCGAGTCAAAATAAAAAAAAAAGGTTTTTTAATAGTGCTACACTAAACTGACTGAATCACACCTGTTGATAGTGCAGTTTAAGAGCGCCTGCGACAGGAAGAGACTTCAATGACATCACCGTCGTCATGCCGGCTCATTTAAATATATCACGACTGGAGGTCTCCAAGGAATATTATGAACTGCACGTATTCCGAGCTGATCCCGAAACGCAACAGGACGAAGCGATCTACTACAACGAACTTTGTACTAAAGAAAACGCTATCGATATTTAAAATTAAAATTGTTCAAATATAACGTTAAATCTGTTAACGCTATTTGCCTGATTATTCGATTATCGCCTTCTTAATTTAATTGCGGCTTAAGCATTTGAACTGCTCCATTTGCACAGATATATTGCCTCACTAAGCGTATTCTACCGCCTGTTTCATGACGAGTGTAATGAAGAATTATTTAGACTTGCTCTAACATATCCCTTCCATAACAGAACCACGCACGTGACTTTACAGGGTCACAGCTTTATTGTAACCTAAAGGACTTAATACGCTCTCTAACTCTTACTTTTGCCAATTCGTTGAGGTGTGGAATACCCTTCTAGAGAGCGTGCTCCCACCATCTTATGATATAAGGTTCTTTAAACGAAATGTGAAGAAATATTTGTACAGGTCACCATGATTACTGCAACTATCGTTAGGTTTTTAATTACTGTTGATAGCAGCGACGTGCAAAAGATATTTAGATAGGGTAGGCAGAATTCGCGTAATTTATTTAAATATTATATTATGATAGTAAATATAATATTACTTTCATGAAAGATAGATGCTGTGAATATAGAATAGATATGAATATAAATGGTTCCTTTTTTGTTCAACTATAAACAATTTATTCCAGACTTAATTATCGTCAGGGCATTTAATTCTTTCATGCATCTATGAAATGAACGATACTGGTTGATAGTTGTAATCGTTTTTTGAACTTCATCATGCTTACCATCGAGCATGGTGATGTGACGATGCCGAGTAAGGTTAAAAGAAATCATAATAGAAAACGATAAGTTTTTGTTCATTATTTCAACAGCTTGTAGTTTCATGAAGCAAATAAACATACTCATAAATCAGTCAAATTAGATTGTAAACAATGAAAGTTGCGATTTTAACTTGGCCGTGTTCTTAATCACAGACCAGATTCAGTTCGAAAATAGCAAGAGCAGTGACCGACTTCTGTTTTTGGATCCTCAATACATCTATTTATATACAAGCGAAACTGTCCAATACACAATATTGACTATAATCATGT
The DNA here is from genome assembly GCA_036320925.1 of Automeris io. Lineage (NCBI taxonomy): Eukaryota > Metazoa > Arthropoda > Insecta > Lepidoptera > Saturniidae > Automeris > Automeris io. The sequence goes on along the minus strand of JAUDJH010000026.1, from coordinate 7,200,469 downwards.
TCATCGAAGCACAAATTATCAGTTACACTAAAACGCATACCCCGGTCCTTTAAAGTTTACCTAATAAATTGTAATATAATATATAAGTGTAACTTCGTAACTGGCACTGCACCTTTTTTTTATTTAGTGTATAATTAATTTTATGTAAATATACTATGAATTATTCTCTTTATTCACTATAAATACAATATTTTTAAATTTTAAAATAAATACATGTGAAAAGATAATATACAAATATTAAAATATAAAAACATGTAGACCCACAGGGGCGAGGCCTAAGGCCCAAGCCACCGGTAGTTAGGAACTCAGAGTGAGGAACCTTCTAACAATCCGTGCCGTATCGAGTAAATCTAGCTCCTGTATTCGGCCCTTAATCTAACAACCAAGCGAGGGCCTCTTTAATTTATTATTAAAATAAATAATTAACATGTTTTATATATGCAGGTGCAGAAAACTTAGATTCAACACG